>OY728159.1:107813729-109149175 GCA_963277665.1 Viscum album
AGAATTATTACTTTTATCTTAGCCTGAGTTGCTACAAAACTCTTAAAATATTTTGCATTTGGACCTCTAGGAATATCATCATCATCAAACTCAACGACTATCATTTGATTTTGCGTATAATCAACTGATAATTTTGGTAAACGTGTGCACCCATGTTTAACAACCTTTGAAATCTTTATTGTAATAGGAGCATGTAAATGTTCCTCCCCAGAGGTATGGCCAATATGCTCATATCCAGAATCATGTAATTGATCAACTGAATGATCTGTCATTATCCTTCAAATAAAAAAACAAACGTCAGTTCAAAAATATACAAATTCAAATATTTTAATACTACTATAATCAGAAAATAGAAAAGTGTACTAAGTTACCTAATAGTAAACATTGGTAATATGGTAATCATGTTAAACAATGGTAAAGATGGTAAAGATGGTAAATATGGTCAAGATGGTCAAGATGGTAAACATGGTAAACAAGGTAAACCTGGTAAACATGGTAAAGTAATTGTCACTGAACAAAAATAATAGATATATAATTCATGTAATGGTAAACATGATAAAGTAAACTAAAAAAATTTAAAACAAACAAAAACTTATACTTTTTTTGTTTTAAAACATGTTTTAATAAATAAAAAACTTACAACATCTAACATTTATGAAAAAAATAAATGTAAACAAGAAATAAAAATATGTTACCTGTAATTTTAGGAATGTACAAATGGATTGTTTTCCCAAATTCCTTCATCGTGATCATTCCTTATGGCACAATCCATGTCTTCAACATTATCATCATTATGTTCAGTTAATCTTTCCATGGAAGTAGGGATCTCACATAAATCAGCATCTTCATCAACTTCATCCTCACCAACATATTGTTTTTTCCCTTGTAAAACAACAGCCCACTGCATATCTAATTGATCTACTACATAGAAAATTTGTTTTTCATGTGTTTCCATTATAAAATAATCAGTTGTGTCTTCCAATCTATTCAGATTAACAAGTGTCATTCCAAATTCATCGTGTCTGACACTGTTGTTACCGATAAACCATTTACTGTTAAAAACAGGAACATTAATTTTAAAGTAATCAACCTCCCATATGTCTTAAATCACTCCATAATATGCACTTGATGCAGAAATTGGGTTTTTGTCCTTAGCACTCGAAAAATGCATTTCTTCTACAAACACCAATACACCACTATTCTGAACTGCACTTATGTTGTCCCGAGCTTTCGTATGAAATGTATAGCCATTAATGTCATAACCGGACCATGTTATCACATTTAAACATGGACCACCCACTATCCATTTTAATGTCTCTAATACATCTGATCTACCAAGCAAAGTCTTTTTAATCCATGACAAAAAGTTTTGTTGTGCTCATTCAAAATCCACATTTCTTTGTTCTTTGGATGACATTGTTTCAACTCATTAATATGCAATGTGATATACGGTTGAGCATCAGCTATGTTATTCAAGATGTATGATTCTAACTTCTTCATATGTTCAGCTGACAATGATTTGAATTTAAATCCACAAATCCCCTTTCCCTCATTATTAACTCGTTCATGGCGAGATGGAGGCAAACCTATGTGTTGCGCCACAGCCAAGTAGCTCGTACAAAACTCTGCTACCTCCTCAGAAATAAACATAAAAATAATGGAGGCTTTAGGTCGATATGGATTTTTAACATACCCCTTTAATATTTTCATATACCTTTCAAAAGGATATATCCAACAAAGATATAAAGGTCCAAAAAGCTTTATTTCTCAAACCAGATGAATCATTAAATGCACCATTATATCAAAAAAGGTTGGAGTAAAATACATTTCTAATTGACTAAGTATAATTATTGCATCCTTTTCCAAAATGTTCAAAGCATTCACATCAATCGCTTTATTACAAATTGAATTGAAAAAATAACACAACTTCATCATAGTCTTTCTGACACGAATGGGAAATATTCCACCCAATGAAACTGGTAGAATTTGTTGCTTCATGATGTGACAATCATGTGATTTCATACCTATCAACTTCAAGTCCTTCAATGAGACAAAAATTTTTACATTTGAAGAATAACCTTGAGGAACATTGATATCATAAAGACACTGACAAAAGCTAATTTTCTCCCTCTTCGATAATGTATGACAAGTCGGGGGAAGAAATTTTTGTCTTGCTTTAGGAGTGGGAGATAAATCCAGACGTATTCCCATTGATAGTAAGTCTAATCTTGCTTTCAACCCATATTTATTCTTTCCTTTAATATCTAACAATGTTCCAATCAAACAATCACATATATTCTTCTCCATGTGCATGACATCAATATTATGTTTAACTTCATGATACCTCCAATATGGTAGCTCAAAAAATATTGACCTTTTCTTCCAAATATGTCTATCATTACCAGATTTTTGTGTCATTCCCAATGTCACATCAAGGTTTTTCACCCTCTCAAAATACATATTTAGGGATAAAGGTTTTGGAGCAATATAAAATTCTTGTGAGCCATTGTATGCCTTTTTAAGTCTTCTATAAGGGTGATCCATAGGACAAAACTTTCGATGACCCATGTACACTGTTTTCCTCCCATGATGCAATTGACAATATGACGTCTATTGTTCACAAATTGGACATGCTTTATTCCCTTTAACACTATATCTAGACAAATTTCCATACGCTGGGAAGTCATTTATAGTGAACAGAAGCACTGCATGTAGTTGAAAATATTCCATTTTATAAGAATCATACACCCTAATACCATCAGTCCATAAGAGTTAAAATCATCAATCAACAGTGACAAGTAAACATCAATATCATTGTCGAGTTTCTTTGGACCATATATAATTATACTCAAAATGACATATTTGTGCTTCATACAAACTTTAGGAGAGAGGTTGTAAATTACCAATAAAATAGGCCATGAACTATGTGTGCTACTGAGGGTTTGGTATGGATTCATTCTATCTGTGCACAACCCAAATCTGAGATTTCTTTTTTCATTTCCAAATGTAGAATACTGTGCATCAATTGTCTTCCATTGTGGACAATCAGCTGGATGACGTATTTTTTCATCACATACCCGCTCATCATCATGCCATCTTAACCTTTTTTCATCATGTGAATTAGCAAATAATCATTTGTAACGATGAATTATAGGAAGATACCAAAATACCTTTGAAGGGAGCTTTGTAATCTCTACATCAGCCTGTGATTTCTCTTTCACCTTATACCGTGATGTCCCAGATTTAGGACACTCTGACACAAATTCATATTCCTTCCTATATATAATGTAGTCATTCGGAAAGGCATGTATTTTCTTATATCCCAATCCCATCAGGCATAATATTTTCTTGGCCTTGTAATGTGAATATGGAAGATCATTATCTTTTGGAAGAATGTCTTTCATCAATTGTAGCAGCTCTGTAAAGATTCTGTCACTCCATCCATGTTTCACCTTAAAGTTAATCAATCTTAACACCGCTGAAAAAATCGTAAAATCTGTACAACCAGGATATAATGGTTTTTCAGCATCACCATATAGACGCGCAACTGTCGGTTCTATCTCAATTTGTTCTGCTACAATATCGTGAATCATTTCTTCAATTCCATCGGAGTTACCATCTTGTGAATCGTCATCATCAGTGACATTTCGTCCAGTTTCACCATGCCAAATCCAAGGATTGTAACATGGATTAAAACCATGACATATCATATGATCTTTTATCTCTCTACTGTTCAACTTCTTCATATTCAAACATTTTAGGCATGGACAGAAAAAAAATGTCACTACTTGGAACATTTCGTATAGCAAATTCCAAAAAGGCATCAACACCTTCCTCATATTCAATGCTCATTCGATGTGCCGTAATCCAACTTCGACTCATTATTTCCTATAACAAATAGCAAAAATATATATTTCTTTAAGATAAGACAAATATATGTTTATATGAAAAAAACTCATAATTTGAATGTAAAAAAATTTTGAAATATAAAACAAATCTATGCGTATTTTAAAAAAAATATTCTTGAATATTATTATTAATTGAAAATATAGTTAGATATAATAGTTTTAAATTCCATTTAATAAAAGAAAACCATGGCGACTACATGGTTGATAGAAAATTGGAGAGAATGGAGTAAACCTGAGAATCAAATCATATTTAAAATAAAAATTCAGATGGAGAAAATCACCCCTCCTGGAAACCACCCCCACCCCCTTGGACACCCCCCAACCCTCTGGAAAACCCCGACCCCCCTCGGACAACCCCCAAAACCTTCTGGATAGGCCCCCACCCCCTTAGACAGCGCCCCCCCCCCCCCCCCACACACCCACCCCTCTAGACACCCCCCCCCCCAACCCTCTGGACAGCCCCCCACCACCCCGGCCAACCCCTGAAACCCTCTGGATAGGCCCCCACCCCCTTGAACAGCCCCCCACACCCCACCCACCCACTTGGACACCCCCCTGGACACCCCCCAACCCTCTGGACGGCCCCCCAACCCCCTGGAAAACCCCCACCCCTCTAGACAACACCCCCACCCCTCCTAGACACCACCCCACCCCTACCCCCTTGGACACCCCATTGGACGCCCCCCCAACCCTTTAGACAGCCCCCCCCCCCCCCCCACACCCCCTGGATAGCACCCCACCCCTCCAGACAGCACCCCCCCACCCCTCCTAGACACCACCCCCACCCAGGACCCCCCTAGGACACCCCCCAACCTCTGGACAGCCCCCACCCCCCGGACAACCCCCAAAACCCTCTAGACAGGCCTCTACACCCTTGGACATCCCCCACACCCACCCACCCCTTTGGACACCCCCCTGGATACCCCCCAACCCTCGGGACATCTCCACACCCCCCCTGGACAACCCCCCAAACAATGGTTTACATATAAAAACTTGGCATGGTGAACAACTAAAAACACATGAATTTAATATATACTTCAGCATGAAATAGATGGAATTAAATATTATTAAATATGGCTACTTAAATGATCATATGATAATTAAAAATGACCATTTATATTCAACTAGTCAAATGATCATAGGTTTTCTCGATAACTAATATCATAATGAGGTAATGGATAATTCTAGAAATCTTACACATATTATCGAGGCCTTTGCCAAGGCCTCAAAAAATACTAGGGTAATCCCTCAGCAGAACCCATTTTTATTTGGAATCATGAGACATAGTGATGCATCGAAAGGCCATAGAGGTCAACAACCATTACATTATATGTCTAATAGATTCTCATATAAATGATGATAAACATAAGCAGCAACAACACATGAAATATCATTTCTGAATTCATACATTTAATCAATAACGATTCTATACAATAATATAGGTGAATGAGATAATTAGTTGTCAATGACAACAAAAATTACCATCAATGTTGGGCATTCGCGAAACAAAAACAAACTAAATAAAATTAGTTGAGGCTTACATGAATATTGTGCGTCGATCTAATAGATCTAGGGATGATAAATAAGATGATGATGGAAAAAAGAGGTAAGAGGGTTTGAAATCGAAGAATCTTACCTAGTTTAAACACAAAAATCGCAAAACATAAATATAGACTATCTGGGAAAAAAATGAACGAAATAAATTCATGGAAGGCTTACATGAGTGATGCGAGTTGAGATGATAGATCTAAGGAGATTAAATATGATAAAAGATGAAGGTAAAATGAGTTTAACGCAGTGAGATCGACAAGTTGCTAAGGGTTTACCGCGCGAGAGAGACGAGCCGCCAGACTGTCAATCGATAAAACGTAAATGACAATCCACTGGGCTTGTTAATTTTTTAAATGGATTATAATGTCGGTTATTTAATAAATGACGTTTTAAACTGTTTTTTACATTTATAACGTCGGTTATTATAATAACCGACATTATAAATGCATCAGATACAACTTTTTTTACGTCGGTTATTTTATAACCGACATAAAAAATCCATGTGTTCGTTTTTTACGTCGATTATTCTATAACGGATGTAAAAAAGACATCCAAAATCACTGTTTTTTACGTCGGGTATTGTATAACCGACGTAAAAAACGTTCTGTGGGTTGTTTTGTTACGTCAGTTATAAAATAACCGACATCACAAAGGCCTCAAAATCTGCGTTTTTTACGTCCGTTATAATATAACCGACGTAAAAAACCCCCGCGCTTTGGTTTGTTACGTCAGTTATCAAATAACCGACATAAAAAACCACCGCACTTTTGTTTTTTTATGTCGGTTAATTTATAACCGACGTAAAAACCGAACACGTACAATTTATAATGTCAGTTATTAAAATAACTGACATTAAAAATCTTCTCATCGCATTTGTTACGTCGGTTATAAAATAACCGACGTAAAAAACCACGTTTCACAGATTCTTACATCGGTTATATATAACCGACCTAAAAATGGTGATGTAAATAACGTTTTCTACACTAGTGTCTCCATAACTAGCACTCCAGGTGTCGTTTGCTTCAATACTTTTCTTGTGTTTATAATGGTAGAACTTCTTCTTGTTTATTTATGAATTCCTTTCTGTCTTATCCTTCTTTTTCAAAATAGGGAAATCAGGTGTAATATGACATGTTATTCTGTATTTGAAGCAAGTAACATCCTCATCTTTCTTCTCTTTGTGGTTTCTCTTCTTAAACTTATTTTGACAGTTCTTCTATGATACTATCTTGTTTATTCTTCGAGCAAGATTATCTAGTTCATTCTCAGGTTTTTCTTTATCACTAGATTTTGATTGAATAGTAACCTTCTTTAACATTGATCTAGTGAGTATTTTAAGAGTCTTGGATTTCATATGTTTTGACATAGTTGTAAAAGAAACTCTTCTATTCTCATTCTTCTTTTTAACATTTTCATCATCTCTCCTCATTCTAGTATCGTGCTGAAGAAGTGTTTCAAAAATCTCATCAAAGGAAATATGGGTGATATTCTTGTTCACATCAATTGTTGTCATCTTGGACTCCCACTCATTTGGCATAATGTCTATGATATTATCTACAAGTGCCTCATACTCCAAACAATTCTCTCTGATAGACTGTAATCTATTCACAATGGTCATGAACTTTTGATGAACTTTTCTTATGGGTTCTCTAGAAGGAAAACTAAATCCATGATATTTAGCTCTCAATATAGCTCTTCTTGTCTCTATAACTTTAGAAGTTCCAAAATGTGTGACATCCAATTTCTTACAGATACTATTTGAAACTTCACATGAAGATATTTGACTATAAATATTCCTAGTAGTGGAACATATCAATGTATTTTTGACTCTGAAATTATATGGATATTCTGATTTCTCCTGATTAGTAAAAGATCTCAATTCTTTATCAGGAATCTCATAGTATCATGTTAGAATCAGGTAGTCATCCACGCCAGTATTAATAACAAAATTCATCATCATGTCTCTCGACTACTCATAATCATTTCCATAAAAAATAAGAGTTCTGGTAGGATTTAGATTGTCGATTGAACCAACATCTATTCCTATTATCTTAAAGATTATCTTTCCACACAAACTTGTTAGTAATAAAAGTTTGTAAACAAGAAAAAAATATCCTAAGAAAGGAAAATATAGAACTAGAGTATCTCTATGAAAAATATGAGTACAAACTTTGTGAGTCAGAAATTATGATTCTAAAAAAGTAAAGAAGAAGAGGACTTCTCTTCTGAATCTAATCGTGATATTAATTCAGATTGAACCAATACTCTGAAACAAATTTTAGGATTAGTTCATGGTGTGAGGTAATCTCCTCTGATACCAATAGTAGGATTGATTGTAGGATAGATATGATACTGATTTTAGTATCAAAACTATGATGTAGATACTCAATATACAAGAGGGGGGTAAATTGTATACTTTTAAAAAAATTCATTAGGAACTTTTAAAGATGATATTGTTTAACAAAGTTACACAAGGTAAATTCACAAACCTCTTAGTTATACTAACTTTCTTAATTCCAGAAATTTCATTCCGAGAATGAAGTTCTGGAATTTTCGTTCTGAAAATGAAACCAATTCAACAAACTAACTATATTTTGGAAAATGGAACTAGTTCAACATATTAACTAGATTCCAGAAATGTGGTTCTGAGAAAATGAGATTTAGGAAATGTGGTTCCAGAAATGAAACTTAACAAAATTTTACAAAAACGATTCTAACTTAAAGTGTATAGAACCTTATTTAATCAGAGTATAATTATAAGAAATTATAAGGCAGTTATACTTTCCTCAAAAATCAAAATACAGTGGAAAACAAACTTGAAACAGTACAAGTAACAAGTATATAAATCTTTTAACCCAAAGAGTAGGGTATCCAAGAACCTTGGATAAGGGTCCCTTGATTTATACATTCAAGAAAGTGTGTCTTACCAAACCCTAGGTAATCCCTCAATCCAAAGATTAGTATCAGTCTTTTTATCCCCTCAATCCCTCGATTTAGAAGGAAATCAGAACCTCTATCTTCCAAACCCGGAATTCCTCATTCAGCATGATCGGAATCTGCATGAAGCAAGTCTAAACAAGTTGTTCACACCCAAACAAGTTGTTCACAACATCCTCACAAAGAACTGAGAGTTGAAAGAGCCTCTCTCTCTCTCTAGAAAACACTTCCACATAATATAATGTCTCTAATCATAGAACTATGTAAAAGTATTGTGCTCATTCAAATGAGCTCTTATTTATAGGTACAACTTCAACGGTCGACTCCCTCCACCAACGGTCATATTTTTCCTTGTATTTAGGAGGGACCTGTATACGTGTCACTCAAACAACGGTTAGTAAATAAAAGAAATCACAACATAGTTTTATAACTCAAAAAAGGGTAAGTGAAAAATATGGTTGCTTGGATAAAATTATTTTTTAGAATATAAGGAAAAATAGATTTAGGAGTCTAAATAAAATGGAAATTAGAATCTAAACAAGTTAGCCTTTGGAGTCTATAATACTAGAATATTATGATTCTGTTACTCAGGAATTCGGAAATGGAATTCTTAAAGAATTCGGAGTCTGAATCCATAAGTATTCCGAGTCTGAACTTAGAAAGTTTGGAGTCTGAATTCAAAGAGTTCAGAAGCTGAACTTTAGAATGTTCCGAATCTGAATTCAGAGGATTCAGAACCTGAATTCAGATCCCTAAAATAGAAATCTATTTAACTAAGTATTTATAGGATTCCGAGATTTAAGATGTGAAACTGAATTTTATACATAGAAATAAAATGAGTTAGATTATGATATGAACAATTCTATCATGGTAATAATAAATTTTCCTTGGCGAAGGAAAATTTTCCTTATCATGTAAAATCTTAGAGAAAATGAAATTTTCCTTAAGATAGGGTGTTTGTGATTTTCAAAACATGAAGGAATGTAGAAGTCATAAGGAAATATTATTGACTCAACAATCTCTCTAAACATGAAGGAATAGAAAATTCATAAGGAAAACTTATTGACTCAACAATACATATTATCCAAGAGTAAATATAAATCACTAAAATGTAAGTAATAATAGAAATATATATCCAAAAAGAAGAGTATTTTCTAACACCAATTATTAGTCCCATAATAGAGATGAAATGAAATAAGAGAGGGTGAATTATAAATATTAAATAAAATAAGTTATCAAATTTACAATGATAAATTTGGTGTAATAAAAGATAAAACAATTCAAGATTAAATTGTGTGTGTAGTGAGAGTTTTGAGAGTTTACAAAATGTAAGGAAAAAAAGACCACATGGATTTTATATTAGTTTACATCCAAACATTCCTACATCTACTCTTCACACTCTCAACCCAAGATCATGGATATCCACATAGATAAATCCTTTTATATCAGAACAAACCAAACCCAATATTTTACATGAGATTAGAGTTAACCCATAATTTCTAAGAGAAATTATAACCTATTAATTTTATATATAATAAAGGTAAAACCTATGTAATTATTTTTGATTAGGTTAGAATAAAAAAGAAAAAACATATTAATGATATTATAACCAATTTGTTAATGAATTTAAAATTCAATAAAATTATATTATAATAAACCCATTAATTGTAGATAAAAGTAAATGAAGAAGTAAAACAATGATCTTCAACCCACCAGTATTGATTTTGAAAAAATAAGCTTCATCTGATTTGATAATACATTAGTCAATCATATTAGTAGCAAGTAGGACAATGTATATTTGGATTTTTGGAACACTTTTATATTAGTATTATAATTTTTTTATGCCTTATTATTTGAATTAAATACATTTTATATATAAAATTAAATGGATAATTTCATTATATCAATTTCAATGATCTTATATACTAATTTAATCACTGTTAACTTCACATGGGTGCTTCTTTAATTGTCTATGTTATCCTATAATCACACCGATTATATTATAAAAAGACATAGAATGTACATTATTACATTATTTAAAAATTAATGTGTTTACATATAATTGTATTCCAATTATTCTCATTTATATTTTGATCCCTATTTACCATAACTTTTTCATTAGGAACAAGTCATATTCTGTAATAACTAGAAGATGAATTTTTTATATTTCATAGCCTATGATTATTATTCATGAACATTCTGTATGGGTTATTTATATACATAATCAAACTCATTTTATATTTATTATTACAAAAGAGTGAACTTCACCTTATGTATTTATTGAGTAGTGCCATTGTAGTTGATCTTCTCTTTATATAGAATCAAGACATGCTTATCTATTCTGAAACAACTTCATTTCTTCCAATATATTTTGTCATGATGATAATATTTTTGGAAATAATTCTTATGCAACACTGAACATTTATTAAGTAATTTTACTTATCATTAAAAATCACACAAATAATCTTTAGTAGTGTTAAAAATAATTTTTTATTCTTTCATTTAAATAATCTATTAATCAATATATTTTCTATATAAAAAATCAATTTCTCAAACTTCATTATCTGAAAAACAAAATCAAATATAAAAATTAATTACTAAACAATATAAATATAGTAATAAATTAAATAATAAAAAATAATATTATAAAAAATAATATAACAACAAGTAAACACAATAACAATTAAACATTAAAACACACAATATTATAAAAAATAATATCAGGGAAATGTAATTATTAAAACACATAAATAAAACTAGAAAGAAGATACTAAAAAAATCCCAAAATAAATTATATATTAAAAACATAGACTGTTATCTTTCCACATGTGAAAGAAATTGAAGATCCAAGATGGATTCAATATTGTAGGAAGAATTTCATTACCCCATCCAAATTTATTCTTCTCTAGAAGCTCTAGAGGACTCAATAACCCACTAATGATTAGGTTCAGTGAGTAAGATTTCATTTTCCTTATGTTTTTTCCATATACACGAATTATATGAAAAATATTGAGCATATCTTTGTCAAATATTATTTTATGATATTTTTCTAATCTTATATTTCGGATATTTTTCATGTTGAATTTTTATTTGAGAATATTTTTATTGGATTTTTGATTTTAGGGATCATGTTAATTCATATTTATTAGATTATATCCCCAAAATTATGGATTTTATATATAGGGTAATAAATTCAATATTTTTTATTATAAATAACCCTACTATAGAGTGGTAATTATTAATATCCACAAGGATGTTTAGGGTGTAGATAATCTCAGAAGTGGTTCCACGCATAATGATATCTTTTATTTCTATATTCATCATTTTCATGGTGTTAATATTAGGTATTTAAATGAAATTATACTAAATTATATTATATGGATTCCACCCATTCAATATTTTATTAAACTCATAATTGACTAAGTATCCTCGATTCACCTAGACGTTCAGGATGTAGGGGTGTTTTTCACATGTATAGAGATATTAGAAAGAGGTTTTTGGGTGCTTTATTTTCACTTAAAGTAGATATATGGGATACCATTCATGATATAAATACACTCAAAAATTCATATAGCATTATATCTATATTTAAATATATATGACTCTGGGGACATAACTATGGAAGAGGAGGTTAAGGTTGGTTTTATGGATCATTCTTCAATAATGGATGAAATTAATGCATTATATTGAAGGAAGAAACATAAATATTATAAAAATTTAAAGGTAATACAATCATTTATAAGATGAATTATAAAAGATAGAAACTATTTAAGAAATTGAGTTGTTGGTGAATCAAGTGCACTAGCTTGATGGATTATGCAAGTGAAAAGAACTGAAAAGATGAGCCTTATGAGTTATATGATATCATTTAGACAGTTTAGTCTATGAAGGCTCCCGTAATGGTTGGATGTTGACTGAAGTTGTGTTATTCTACTTGAATAAAATTATAGATTAAATTCAAATTAAAGACTTTTATGGTCACTGACTCTTTTATTAAATGACCTCAATGAATTACTACTTCTATAGACTAGGGATAAAGGCTATTATATGAATTATGTGATTTTTATCAATGATTCAAAGTAAGTTAGTCTCTGGTTCATTATAATTTAAAACAAAATTTTCTTCTATTTCATGAAATAATTATATCTAAATGTATTCTATATAATATATAGTGAGTAATTTAATTGATTCTTATATGTACTGATGAAGTGAGATAGTTTGTTCCTGGGAGGAGGCCTCATGTTGAATTTTTTTTGAAGATTAAAAAGGACATAAATTATTAGTAATTTAATTAGTATTAGGATTTTGTGATTTTAGATGCAACATTAGATTCACATATTGGGTGTTGAGAATTTAATATGATAATAATACCAACTATATGAAATCTATTTCATAGATTGTTTCAAGTTTTTTATTATTGATGCCTTATATATTCCATTTTCAAAGTATTTTTATACATTCTTACTATTTAAAAGTCTCAAAATATATATTTTGGATTTAAATGATTTTTTATAATGAAACATAGTGTTTTATAGAATAGACTATAGGTTTTAGATATTACTAGATCATGTTTTATGCAAAGAAATGTGTTCAAGATATTTTTTTCTACTATAGTTGTGCAAGTTTATTTTTTAGTATGATTTTAATTAACTTTGATGGTGATTGTGTAATTTTTTTTCATTTGGAGTCGGAGATTAAGAGATGTTTATAAAGGAATTTTGGTGTTTTTTGGATTTACAGTTTTGGTTTTCTAGAAGACTATTGTTGAATTAATATGAATGGATATGAGTTTAAAACCTTCACTCAATAAAGATTATTATCTCATCTTGGATTAATTTTCTATTTTCATCATAGGTTTTTTACATGTGGTACCAAAACCTAAGATTGATAATCTGTCTTTTCAATTTAGACATTAATGCGAGAAAGATAGGAAAAGAGCATATGCATTTTTAGAGAAGAATCATGATGTAGATTTTTTTGGGTTATGGTTTCTCATTTGATGATTCCTCCCTTTTATTTTGTACTAGTCAATGTATTATAATTTACCATTCCAATTCCCCCAGAACTGGTGTGTCTGTCTATGCTTTGATAATTTTTCTAGGATCTATGGGTTTTAATCCCATAGATAATATTATTTTTGATCATAATCATCATCATCATTTTCATTATTATTATTACCACCACCACCACTATCATCAATATAATAAATATAATCAAGATTTTTTTGTTATTCTTGTTTTTTTGTTTTTATTTATATTATATTTATTATTATTATTAGGGTATTTATAATTTTTATTGTTCTTGTGTTTGATTTATTATTATTATTATTATTATTTTAATATTATTCTTATTCTTATTCTTATTATTAGTAATAATAATATTATTTTTATTGTTATTATAATAATTGTTGTCATCATTATCATTACATGTTTTTTTGTTTTTGTTATGATTATGGGGGTTTATTATAGGGGTTATCTGTCATGTGATTTCATGGTGACTGATGCATCGTTGATTGATGGATTTCCCACTACAATGCTACTTTATTTTGAGGGAGGTATTTACAAAGGTGTTTAAGAAGGATGCTTCTTGAAATGGATTTGATTTATCACATTCAAGGTAGGAAAAATATATAGTAGTGAATCATGATGTTAAGGTTCATGGGGATACTAATGTTAAGTATGATTAAAAGGAAAAATATGTCTCATGTGTTGAGAAAATCTCAAATAATAGGTTTTTCTCTGATATTAGTTTTTGATATTTACCTCAAATTAAAAAAAATCATGAAAAAAGGTTCTTTAGATTTTTTTGAGGTGAACCCTAATATAATTGAAGTGTATATTTAAGAATTTAATCATTCAATTCTTTATCAATTTGTTCTTCAACAAAAATAATAATCCTTAGAAACTTAAAGATCATCAAAATCAGCTTCTCCAAATTTATTGATTCCATATACTGTATATGAAAATTATTTACTGTTGTTTTTTTCACACTATATTTTCTTAAAACAAACAAAAATAAAAATCCTTGGTTTTTTTTATTTTAATCTCTCAAACATATAATCTTGCAGATTCTTGATTGGGATCCCATTTTATGATTTGTCTTCAACAAAAAGCTCAATTACACAGACTTTGATCTATATCTACAGTCTAATTTGGTTCCTTTGTAATAAAAAAAAAGTTGGAATATTTCTTTATCCTTGGTAATACCCATTGAATTCATCAAAGAGTAATTGTGTTCTCTTTAAATAAATTTTACAAGAATTATAGTTGATGTGGGCATATATTCTCCCATCATTAAGAGTTTTTTTAAGGTGTACATTGAATATAAGATAGAGCATTCAATTTAATTTGGAAGGACATATGAATTATATAGAATCTACAATTTAATTGGGAAATTGAGTGATAAGTGTTTTAAAATATAACATGTTTCAATGTTAAGGGGATCCGTAATTTGATTGAATACTATATGTTTATCTTTTTTTTATTAATGATGTTACTTACAAGAATGGGGGATATTGTTATGATGTTATATAAATAAAGATGAATCAAGGGGTAAGATCCTTCAATTAATTTTATTTATGAATGTTAAATATTAAAAATATAATTCCTATTAAACTACTTCCATAGGTAAGGTTTCTACTAAGAATCTCTCTATAGAGCTAAAGACTCAACGGGATGAGATAATAGTGGGGGTTGATAAGTAGGAAAAATTATCTTATATACCATAATAAATTCCACTCAATATAATCAAATAACATTAGATAACTCTAATATATTAAGTTTTAATTTGTTGGGTAATCAATAAAAGTTTAAAAGGATTAAAGATCTATAGTCCTCAGTGGGTAGAAGAGTGTTGGAAAAGGCCAATATCTTAGAAGAATAATTTTTGAACTATGAGTACTGTAAAGTAAATAAAATCTATATTTTATAAGTACATATTATTTAATAAAATTATGTATCTTAATTATAAAAATAAAAATGATATCTTATATAGATAAAATAATTAAACTTCATCCATTTTTTAGAAGTGGAAAAAGTATGATATTACCCATACTACCTCAATGGAATATATATAAAATTTATGCAATTCTAAATAATTATGATTATGTGTTATTATTGCATCACCCTCATATTTTATGAAATATGTTTTCAGATAAATTTAATTTCTCCAATAGCTTTTTTTATAAACAACATTGAGTTTTAACAAACCACATTATACTATTAGTATTATTATTATATAAACATGACCGTTATAATATAGATGTTAAACAAGGTGGTATTAATAGAAATAACCATAATTTTAAAATAAAGTATAAAGTTTTTAGATAAAGTAAATATGTTGATAAAAAAGTACATAATATTTAGTAAAGTATTTATATACTTTAAAAATAAATTTTCCTCAAAAATGATTTTGTTGTTTTTTGTGAAAATATAACAATTTTTTTCTAATTTTAGAAAATTTATTATAAAAAATTAACTTCATTTTTGAAATCAGGTTTCCATTATCATGTTAGAGTGAATTTTTGATAATTTTCTGGAAAGGTTAATTTTGTAATTAATAGTGAAAATAATGATTTTTATTCAAAACTATTATTTTTTAATGCATTTAAAAGTACCAATTTGTTTTAAGATGGGTTTAAAAGTAAAACTAGTCCAATTATATTATTATTAATATAATTTAGGTAATTTTTATAAATCATATTTTCAATTTTGATATAAAAACTTTTTATATATATGAAACCTTTTTCTTTAAAAAACTGAATTTTCATCACGTTTATAGGTTTGATTTTAAATTAAATCATACCAATTATCTTAATTAAATCTAGTAAAATGGATTCATTTTTTTAATTAGAATAACTAATTTTAGGTAATAATGTCAACTTAATTTTTGGACATAATTAACTGTGAAAACAGTAAAAAATAAAATATTGTAGTTCTGGTTAAAATGGGTTTACCTAGAGGTTTAACAAAAGTTTAAGGGTAATTTTTGGAATAATAATAATTGTTATTAGGTAATAATGCCAAATTATATTTTTTTCCTAATTTATAGTGAAAAAGGTAAAAAATTAAATACTTTAGTTATGGTTAAAATGAGTTTACCAGGGGGTGAAACAAAAATATTACATTAATTTTTCCAATTAACTGAGTCCAAATCCTATTGTATTGAAATATTTTGAAATTATAATATTAATAAATTTTATATATGGTCATTTGGAATAATTTTCATTTATAATTCCTTTATCATTTTTTGTATTCTTTTAAAAAAAATCAAGTCGTTTCTTAGTGGGTCATCTCCCCCACTTATAAAAGGACACCCACTCTACTCTCCTATTCACACATAAAGTTCAATTTTTTCAGAAAATACATACCAAAAACCTTCTTTAAATCCCTCCTGATGACAAAGATACCCTATATTCATCAGAAAAACATCCTATAAAGTCTTTAGGTATAAACCTAAGGAGGTTGTTCGAAGAAGATGTATAATTTTTACACATTCATGTTCATTTTATTTATTCTTCCACATATATAAAATATTAACCAACTATGATAATATAATAAAATCAGTATCTTAAATATAATTATATGTTATTATGTTAATCTGATAACCTACATATATCTCATCTTCCATAAAATGAGAAATGAAACTATTGATCTTATGTACGACAAACTACAACCTCATGAATAGATGTAATTCATTTTCTATTACCACCTCTCATAGATATATATATTGATGGATTTAACATATTTATATTATATTTATGTAATAATTATTCCTTTTTCATTTTAATATTATATCTACCTTCTTACCTTCCATTCTTTTGGATATAATAACACTGCTCGTGCATACGTGTGGACTACCACCTCCACAAAGTGAAGTGATAAGATTTTCATTTTATTATGAAATGTTTGGTAATAAGGTAAAATTTAATGGATACATATGATATATATTATATAAAAATTATTCAATATATTTTAATTAATAATTACCTTTATTTTATTCCATCCATATAGAAAATGTAAACAACTATCATTCACACGTACGACCTACTATCTCTAATAACTGTGTAACTAATGTTTGCATCTATAACTTTTATAGATGGATATAAATATGTATATAATGAATATTTATTATCTTTATATATTGATTAAATTATATATATTATGTAAGAATAATAAAAGTATAAATACTAAAACTATCGAACTGAAACATACATGAAAAATAGAGCATATATTAACAGAAATAATGATTTTAACAAAGAATTATTAATAAATGGGTAATAAAAGGTTATGAGAAAAAAATTTATGGAAAGATATATATGAGTACAGTTATATAATAATTTTAGAGTAAACCTATATTTATTATAGTGTAGGTTCAAACATATATGAAGAAAGGCGACACTTGAGGTGAGTGATTTTCATCTCACTTTTATTTCATGAAAACATAGGTCTTATTCACCACTCCTTTCTTTTATGTGGTGTCTAAAATACAAATTTGACATTTTATACCATTAATATACCTATTTTAATTATATTTAATGTTTCAATTGATTTTATTACTCCATGGGTCATATGATCCAAGAATTATCAAGTGGTAAGGGTTTTATGATACTATTTAATTGTTTATCAGGATAGTTTATGATTATGATTGCGATGATGAAATATTATGATATATATCCCATGAAAATAATGAATTTTATTCTCATTTTTTTATTTTTGTAAATTCAATTCTTTCCATTTATTTTTCTCTCTTTTTTGTATTGAGTTATCAAAAATAATATTTTTAAGGAAAAACCGACTTTATTTCTCACTTCAGTCCAAAATCTAATCTCTTCTAAATAAATGTTTTCTAAAAATGTTTTAAAGATTTTTTTTTATATTTTTACATGAATTTTAAAATATTTTCCTTCTGGATTGAATTTTTTAGAAATTTTTTGAAATGAAACTTGATGTCATTATTTGAATGAGGTACTTTTTACTTTTAATAAAAAATGTGAAAGGAATATTTGTTCTAATGGGGTTGAAATTAAAATAATTTTAAACCATCATGAATGCTAAATGATTTATTAATATTATTTAATGTTTTTTAAATGAAAATTATTTTGAATGATTTTTTGGAATTATTAGTTTTAAATAGTGATGTTCAAAGTAGAAATGTTATTTTCCCCCAAAATATTTCTAATGATATTTTAATGGTATTTATATTCATCAATGACAATAAACCATGATTCTAATTATGATTTACTTGGTATATGATCCAATGATACTATACCTATTATTTATTTGTATGGTTTTTTATTATGATTACAATATGTTAAAAAACCTAACTTCATTTTCATGGTTTAGTCTTATGAAACCCATTTCTTTTCCATGGGTTATTCTATGATTAGATGTTTATAACACACATTTCCTTTATGTGGTTATAGTATGGTGAATATTTTATGTTCTTGTGTTACACATATGCATTATTTTCATTATGTTATCTATGGGAATGCAATTATATATCCCTCTAATTCATTATGTAATTATTATTGTTCTATGATCTCAAACAGTACAAGATAGATCATCAAAAGACCAAAAATGGTACACAAGAGGTTATCCAAATCCCTAAATAGGTTACATAAGAGTTTATCTAAAACCCAAACTTGGTACATATGTGTTTATCCTAATAATAACATGTTATTATTTTCTTGGTGGGTATAATTTAAAAAAACATTTATTCTTTTTTGTATGCCACAAACCTATTCCTTATACCAATGTTATGCTCTCATGGTTTTTGTTCTTGGATTCATTTATGATTCATGTCTCATTACCTTCAAATATTTATGTGATGACTAAAAGTTATGATATTTTTTATATAGGTCATGGTTTTAAAATATTAATATCATTTTTTCATGCCTTTATGATAATTTTATATCTATGTTATTATTGATATCTTCCTTGTTTTCCCTTATTGAGCATCTGAACTCACCCTTTCTTTTGTTTTGTTTCATAGGTTATGAAGATTGGTTTTATTTTTTATATGTTTAAAAAGGGTGATATTTATGAATAACATCATTAGAGATGATTTCGTTCACCTATGATAAATTAGTTTACGTATCAACATTTTTGAAGACACTGAAATGTTACGGTCCACAAGTGTGTTTATGTAAAATGAAATGAATATTCATCTATTTGGATGTAATATCAATGTATGAAAATTATGGATCACTATATTTGGTATTAGTGAATATTTTTAGTTAACCTATGAATCTATTATTAGATAACTCTAGTCATTATCATAGTGATAATCTCAGGATATGTCTAAGTATCGATAAATATCATAGAATCAGGTGATATATAGAGTGAGTGGTTTCTATGAAATTGCATTCCTATCTAGACACTAAAAGTGGAAATACCTATAGAAATATTGTTCATATAGGGTAATAAATATGAAAATGGAAAAATGGTATATGACTCATTCATCCCCTGGTGTATGACAATGAGCCTTGCTGCACCCCTGGTTTCACACTCCAAGGGTATAAGTTCTAGAAATTCACAATGTATTTATGAACCATAATGAAGTATTTGAATGACTATGAATGACCTAGGTAAAACCTAATTTTTAATATATTGAAAATAATGTGTCAATATTTAGAAAGATTATAATTTATTTTTCATGATTATGAGTTTTATGACTATGATCACTCTTTCTTACACTATGTTTTTAGGCTTTTGAAGATGAATGGAACCTGAAATAACTCCCTTAATGTTGAATGAAACCAATAGTAAAGTGATTTTCCTCCTGAGGAACCAAATTCTATGGCATCTAGAATGAAAAATATTATTTCTATATGCACACAAATTTCTCAAGATATGAATCATACAGAAATTGAAAATGAGAAAAATTGGTAACAACGTTATGTTGAGTCCTTCAAGAGGAAATTCCCACCGTATTTTTGTAGTTCTATTGATACATTAGCTACCGAGAAATTTATCAGTACCATTGAAAATATATTTCCCATTCTACTGTGTTTAGAGAATGAAAATTTCATTTTGTTTATCTATTGGTTGAAAGGTGAAGCATATCAATGTTATAATATTATCAAGAATACAATGAAATAGGATTAAATTAAATCCTTAGTGTGGGATGAGTTTAAGATATTATTTTTCAATAATTACATTCCTTGTATTATTAATTTGAAAAAAGAGAAGGAATTACATGAGATAGAGTTTAAGGATGATGGATCAATTTCTGTCTATGAAAAAACTATTACAAAACTTGTGAGGTAAACATAGGGTATTATCATCCAACATGAAAATAAAGTTGATAGATTCTTTAGTGTCCTAAAACCAAGTGTCTAAATGGAATTATCCATAAGGTAATTTTGTAACCATAAAGAAATAGTTCGATGTGATATCATGTTTGAGATGTATATTGGAGTTACCCATCAATTACATGGTTTTGATAAGAAAAGAATGTTGGAATTGAAATAAAACTCGAAGAACTATAGAGAGAAGAATATGATCTTTCCATCACGCTCGAAGTACGAAGGGAAACATCAAGGAAATTTTCTCAAGGAGAAAAGTAAATGTTTTAAGTGTGAAAGGAATGGTTATCTAGTTCTTGGATACTAATGTATTGGGAATATGTTAACTAATGATGAGAATAGAGAGAAAGATCATAAAAATACACTACCCACACTCCAGTGTTTCAAAGGTAAGAAGTCAAGGAATTATGATAACTAGTGATTCAATTCGTAGGTTAATAATGATGACCAACATAAAAACATCTTAAGCTGAGAGAAAAATGAAAATCTCATGTGATCACTATTTCTAATGAGGGTTATGATAACAATGTGGTGAAAGGTACACTTACCATCCACTCTAGAACAGATAATGTCTTATTTAAATCTGGATATACCCATTAATTTATATTTAAATAATTTGATAAGGGTATCACAATACCACCTCAATGATATGATTTCTAATTAGAAACAAAAAACCTTAGTGACATGATGATCACATATTATGTTTATGATTATTATCTGATTGATGTTTGTGGGAATATTCTTCTTGATAATCATGTTATTCTCCCTATGGTTGGTTTGGATGTTATCATAGGCATGGATTAGATTTCCCTAGACAAATCCAACATAAATTTATGATTTATTGAAGTCATGTTTGATATTATAAACCATCCTATATTTTTATATCAGTGTAATGGTATATTTGAAATTTTGATGGAAATAAAATCCATTAAATTTTTATTGATTCCTATTCAAAAGGGGTGTTCATCTCAGATGTTTTGAGATAAACTCAACAATGATGATATTCCTATTGTGGGAGAAATTTTTTAAGCCTTTTCTGAATAGTTTCGTGGAATTCCACTGAATTGTGAAGTTTATTTTTCAATTGAACTCATACATGGTGTTATAATTATTTCAAAGACTCCATATAGGAGGACCCAAATTAATTTGCAGGATTAAAGAAGAAACTACATAAAAATATTGTAAATGTATTTATTCATCTAAGTGTGTGACCTTGGAATGTACCCATTATTTTTTTAAGAATAAATATGGTTCAATGTGACTTTTCATTTTTTATCAGAAACTAAACCAAATCATAATTAAGAAAAAGTATCCCATACCCCTATTCATGAGTTGTCTAATCAAATACATAGAGCTAAATCCTTTTATAACAATGATCTTCATTCTAGGTATCATCAATTTATGTTCAAGAAGATGGATATACCGAGTAAAATAATTTATACAAGGTATAGACATTATAAATATATAGTAATTGTATTTGGTATTACTAATTACCCTAATATATTAATTGATTTAATGAATAGAGTATTTAGAGATTACCTTAATTAGATTATGGTAGTATTTAAATGTGAAATTAATATATATTTAAAGGGAAAATATGAGACTGAAGATCACATAAGGATTGTAATGAAGACCCTTAGGAAAGATAATCTATTTGAAAAAATTACAAATTGTGAATTTTGGCTATCAAAGTTTAATTTTTTTGGGTCATATAATCTCAAGTGAGGGTATATCAGTGGATCCATAAATGGTGGTGGCTATTAAATGTTGTACCATACCAACAACTCTAACTGAGATCTGAATGTTTCTTATTGTTTCTTAATATTATTGATATTTTTTGGAAAATTTATCATGATCGTACAATCCACTAAACTAGTTAACTAGGAGAGATACAAGTTCCTTTGGATAAATGAATGTGAAAAATATTTTGAGGAACCAAAAATAATTTTAGTCAGTGCACCTGTTCTTATATTACCCTGTAGTGGAGTAGGGTTTTAAATCTACAGTGACATGTATAAGAAGGGATTGGGATGTGTTCTCATGAATAATAATATGGTGATAGCTTATGACTCTTGAAAATTAAAGGTTCATGAGAAAAATATCCAATTCATGATTTGGAGTTAGCTAAAGAAATTTTTCATTAAAGATAATGAGACATTATCTTTAATTGAACAAGGGTTTTCTTTAAGGCCTGGATGTTTTAAATTTTACTTTCATTCCTTACATTAGAATTAATGTGAATGTCTAGTGAGGATATAGAGGAAATGGGCATGTCTAGGTCTTGTTCAGAGCTTGGAGGCTGAGTTTTTAGAGAAAACAGCTGGGCCACATGGTTAGTAGAAAGAATGTGACCCATGATGCATGGTTGGAGTAAATCATGTAGGGTGTTTTAGTAGGAAACTATGGGCCTCATATTTTATCCTAAAAAAGATACCCAGGATGAACACCCATGGAAAAAATAATTTTTTTGATAGAGTTAAATATAATTATTTTGTTATGGTTTTCCAAACTATGGTCATAAACCGTACAAGGGAGTACATGAGGTAGAGAGGTGTGAATGGTTGGTAAAAAGTTGGGAAAACCATGTGTCCAAACTGTGTGACCCAGTATTTGGGTAAAATGATAATTTTTATATTGAAAATTTTTTAACCTATTTTACTTTTTCCTTTTTCCTCTACCAGATATATTTCTTTCTCCCTCCCTGATATATTTCAATCTTAACCTTAGGTTTGATCTGATTCCTCCATCCGATGTCCAATTCAATAGTTGTTCTTCTCATTCGATCCATGATTGTGATTTCAATATTCATCTTGAGCCTTTCATAATTTATCTTCATGTCAACTGAGTTATTTTAGTTAATGAGAATACATAAAATTTCCTAGGTATTTTACCATTCTTCCATTTTCTTTTGATCTAGGTTGAGTTAGGAGTCGATACTGGATGAGTGTTCTACCTTGGGCATACGGTAGGTGGTCTATAACTTTTATCACAAAGTCTTGTTATTTTATATATAGTTTCCATTTTTCCTCATTATATTCCTTCCAGAATTGCTCCTAAAATTTATTTAATGCCTTTCTTAAATTATGGGTATCTTGATAGGTTTCCCACATAGAAACATATGATGGGTGGTTGTTGTGAACCTCAACCTAGAACACCTGTGATGTGTGTTTATTTATCTTACCAATGAGTTAGAATCCCATTGGTTGTGTGTGGGTTATCAATATTTTATTGGGAGCCTTAATGAATTAAATGAGAAAATGGGAGAGGGATTGTGCCTCCTTTGCTTGTGATTACATGTATTAAAATGATTAAATGGTTTAAAAGGGAAATTTTAAATGAATTGAATGAAATCCTAACTTATATAAGATTATATGAATTGGATTGTGAAATGGGTTAATGAAATGGTTATGATTATATTTAATGTCATGTCCATTTCTACTCCATTGATTCAAAACTCCATTGGATTCAATGAAAATTTATACTCCATGGATTCAGAATTATATTGGATACCAATGACATTTCTACTCCATGGATCTAGATTACATTGGATTCCTTGGATATTAATAATAATTAGATACATGCATAGTCTTGACACTATATTACACAACATATGAAATTGAGTATGCATTGGAAATTTCTACTTCTTAGATCTGTTCGACAGGTTCTAACACAAGATTACTCAGCATAGGTTATAGTAGATATTGCATCATTCATTACAGATGGGTCTGGTTTATGATTTATAATTTATAGTGAGCCTTGGTTAGATATAAAATATCTCATTTAATTATATCACTTATTCTTATTCATTTTAATTACTATTATAAATTTCACATTTCTTCTACTAATGTACATATACTGGACTACTTATAGATACCATTGGTGGTGGCCTACTGAGTGTTATCTCACACCCTCTTTAGGCTTCCATTGGGTACCTGGACAGACTTCATGGATGCATGTAGGGACTGAATAAAGAACCGACTTACTATTTCTGATTGAATATGCTTAGGAGAAGGGGAGAACAAGATTGAGATTTCCCTATGATTCTATCTAGAAATACAATACCACATAACTTAGTTTATTCAGCACTAAGGTTTTAACAGAGTTAGCTAAAATCGTTGTTAATGGGGGTCTTTAATAGTGTTAGAAAAGTGGTTCTAAAGGGGTCCCTTTATCAGCACCTGTAAAAAGCACTAATAAAGGCCCCTTTAACAAATATTGTAAAAAAATCACTTATTAAGGGGGTCTTTATTGTTAGTTCTAAAATATCACTGATATAGGGGGACCGTTATTATAGATTTTAAAGAATAACTAATAGGGGGTTTATATCAACACTTTTTTAGAAGCACTGATAAAGATCCCCCTTTTTCGCGCTTCACTACTAGTAATGATAAATGGTATATTTAAAAAAATACATTTCATTGAAAATAATATATTAATATATAAATATATTTATATTGATATAAATATAATTTATTTTTTAAATATGTTTTAGATAAGGCTAAATAAGAATTTAGACTTAATAAATAATATATTTATTGAAAACAAATTATCAAATAATTAAAAAATTGTTTTTAATTAATAATTTGATAATTATTATTGAGTAATAGTCCATTTAATAGCAATTTTATGATATAATAATCAAATAGTTAATAAAACATCTAAAATAAGTTGAAAAAAGAAGTTGAACTTCAAATATCCATATCTTTTGATTCGAGTGTCTGTTTTGCCTCTACCACATATCAGATCAAATCATATGGCAACATCTATACCGTGTTTACCAAAGGGACCCTCATAAATCTTTTTTTGAGATCAAAATAGGCCTATAAGTTCTCCAAGACTGAGTTTTTAGTCAGGGTACCCTGAATTTTTAACACGTGATGGATTTTCAACCTATTTTAAGGGGTGTTATTAATTTTATTGTTGATAAAAAATTTATTCCTAGGAATTACATTCATATTGATATTATGGTTTTTACAATTTATTATTTTTCACAATGTTGTTTTATTTATAATTAAATATATTCTAATTTTCTTATATTTACTTATAATAAATCACTTGTATATATATATATATCGACATTTTAATATAAAAATGTATTTTTAAATATAAAAAATAAATTTTTATCATTCATTTTATTTATACTAAAAAATAATCCATTTTATTTACCTTATAAAATTTCAATTATATCTATAATATATATATATTTTTTCTTATTTATATTATAATATACTTAAATGAATATAAATTTATAATATATTTAAATAAGTATAATTATATATATATCCCAAATTTAACAATACATACAAATAAATAGAAAAGTCCTTAAATACATGACAAAATACACATGAAATAGTGGTAAAAAACATTTAGTCGCATAAGGGAGGTCCTAGGATAAAATTCAGGTGTGCACAAGTTTTTGTGGTAAACTTCTAGTATCGAGGAAGGGCGTTTAGTGTGTGATGGTAGTGGAGAGATCTGAGAAAGGGTCTATAATCACTTAGAATGGGGGTAGGGATGTGGTCATGTGTGCATGAAAAAATAATTTTTTTCATATTTTTAATAGCGCTTTTTCGGCACTATTAAAATCCAACCTTTAACAACAATAAAAAGATAACTATTAATGGCACCCTTTAACAATGCTAAAAAAGTGTTTTTAACGACCCCATTTAATAGTGATAAAAAATCATTGATAAAGTATGCCTTTAACAACACTTTTTTTGCATTAATATAGGTTTCCTTTAATAACTTTTTTAGTGATGTTAAAACCCACCTTTTAAAATCTCTCGCAATATCAGCGCTTTTAAAGCGCTGAAAAACCCCTATATATAGCACTGTAAAATCCCGGATTTGTAGTAGTGATAGTTCTTTTTGTAGTTTTTCTACTTTGATACAAGTATTATATTGGATGTCTATTTCCATGTATTACCCACTATTTATTATAGTGACATGACGTACACTTCTGGTATATGATACTGCCTTTAATTTTATTAATTATTACATACATTATGTGAAATTTTATATGATATTGTTAGGTTATTTGATATGATTTCACTATTGATTTATGTGATTATACCATTGTAATGCACTCTGATTATGAGGTTATATTCTACCCACTATTACACCTTAGACTCTTTATCCTTGTCGGCAGCCTCTAGCATACGTACAAGATTACATAAGGCTATATGTCCCCCCCCCAGATCGAGGAACCATTTATTGTATTAGGGGTAGGGTTGTTACAATCTTTATAGAGAAATGTGTGACATATATACTGATCATAAAATTTTAAATTATATATTTACATAGAAATAGTTTAATTTTCACTAGAGATGATTGTTTAATATTATAAAAGATTATGGATGGTCAAAATAATACTACACTATGAAATCAAACAAGTTTTCCAACACTTTGAGCTGAAAGGATCATGCAAGCTTATCTATGATGAGGATAATAAAAGATCCAATATTTTCATATTTTCAAAGGATGGACTATGAAATATTGATTTAAGGGGAGAAATATTATCTTTTTCAAATTAGTTCTCAACCATCTATCCAGGTGAAGGTTAATGAGGCCCAGGAGGAAGTTGCAGAGCTATAAAAGAAGGTGAGAAATGTTCATGAGTTTATCCTTGAATTTGATGGAATGATATGTTTTCTGAAAAATGTATGTGTTCTATTCAAACCATAATTAAATAAAGATCTATTATAAGAGGATCATATTTCTTCATTACCTATTCATACTAGAAGTATGAAGATGTTTGGATATTTAAAAGAGTATTTTTGGTGGGACAATATAAAGAGAGATATTGATAAATATGTATCTCGATTCCTGGTATGTTAGTAAGTTAAGGATGTAAGAGAGAAATATATAGGGATATTACAACCATTACTCATTCCAGAACTTAAATGAGAAAACGTAACCATGGATTTTATCAGAAGACTCCCCAAAATATCTAACGTCCATAAAGATATTTAAATTATGGTCAACCACAATACAAATTAATTACACTTTATTTCTATTATATAATAATTCCCTCTTGATTTTATTTCAATAATATACATTAAAAAAGTGTTATGGATTTATAAATCACGATATTCTATTATATATGACCATGATATGAGGTTTACCTTGAAGTTATGGAAAAGTCTTCAGCATTATTTGGATACTAAGTTATGTTTTAGTATAATATTTCATCCTCCAAAATATAGTTAGTATGAGGGTAATATTAAAACCCAAGAGGATATTCTAAGATACCATTATATGGATTTCAAATAAGGTTGGGTTCAACAACTTCCTCTAGTTGAGTTCTCATTCAATAATTTCTTTAAATGAAGCATTTCATTAGATATTTATGAATCTAACTATGTAAATAAGTGTATAATTCCAACGTTGAAGGATAAAGTTAGAGAAATAAAGATATTGGGACCTAAGAGCACTGAATAAATGGTAGAGAAAGTCATATCTATTAAAAAACACATCATGGAAGCTCAGAGATGATAAAAAAGTTATACTGACAATCATTTGCCTGATTTGGAATTTGTAGTTGGTGAGGCAGTTTTTCAATGAATTTCTCCATGGAATAGGTTTATGTCATTTGGAAATAAATTATAGATAATACTCAGGTATATTTGTCAAATTTTATATTCTTGATCACATAGGGAGATTTTCTTATCATTTTGCGCTTCTAGAGTAATAGAGTTTCAAGGTAAAATTTCATTTTAAATGGGGGGGAAATTTAACACCCATAGATTTTAGGAAATGTATATTTTTAAAATAAATTTAATTTCTTTGACATTGTTTGTTTAATGCAACACCTAGTTTCAATAAACCACAACAGACTATTAATCATGTTATTTATAATGACCTTTATAAGTTAGAAATTAACATTTTTGGTATGAATTAGAATAAAAACATTTTTAAAATTATGTATAATTTTTTTAGATAAATAATGAATATTGATAAATATGTATTAAATATTTAGTAAAGTTTTTCTATACTTCAAAAATACATTTTTCCTAAAAAATTATTTAATTTTTTTTTGTAAAGATATAATAATATTAATTTTTTGAACATTTTGAAATTTTATATAAAAATATTAAAATCATTTTTGAAATGAACATGCCAAAATTATCCTATATTGAATTTTTTATACTTTTCTGAAAAGATTATTTTTTCAATGAATAATGAAAATAAATATTTTTATTAAAAAATGTATTTTAATTTCAAGCATTTACAATATCAATTTTTTTAATATGGTTTAAAAGTAAAATTAGAAAAATTATTTTATTATTAATCCAATTAAGGTTATTGAAATCAATTTTATGTTCAATTTTCATATAAAAACGTTTTGTACTTATGAAAAACCTTATATGGAAAAATGAATTTTCATCACCATTACGAGTTAGATTTTAAAATAAATTATTGGACTTATGTAAATTGAAACTGGTAAAATGGTATAATATTTTTTAATCAAAAAAGCTTATGTTTTGTTATAAGTTTAACTTTCTTTTTTGTGTTATAATGAATAGAAAAGATAGTAAAAAATTAATTATCGCAGTTAAGGTTAAAATGAGTGTACCTGGGGGGTTAAATCGAAAGATAAGGTTATGTTTTATAATTAAGTAAGTATATATCCTATTTTATTGACATATTTATACCTTAAACTATCCCAAATTTCAATATAAGGTCATTTTTATTCTTTTTTCTCAGTAATTAACTTATCATTTTGTATTCTTTTAGAAATTTTCAAAGTGGTTTCCAAGTGGGTCCTCTCCCCCACTTATAAATGGGAACCACCTATCCTCTCATATACAGACATCAAGATACTTTTGGTTCAGCCAAGACCTACCCAAAAACATTCTTTACATGAATCCTGATGACCTAGATCCCATGGATTTATTATAAAACAATTCTATGAATTATTTATCTATAACTCTAAAGAGGTTGTTTGAAGAAAAGGTATTATTATTAACCACATATTTTCATTTTATTTACTATTAAACCTTTATAAAATATTAATACAACATGAATAAATAATAAAATATGTATCTTACATATAATAATATGTTATTAAGTTCATGACATAACCTAAATCTATCTTCTCTTCCATTAAATGAGAATAAAACTCGCCAATCATGTATACACTGGAGAATTGCCTCACTAATCGATGTAATTCATTTTGTGTCATTGCCTTTCATGGATAGATATGATTATGGATTTAACATATGTATATTATATTTATGAAATAATTATAATTATTGAATTATAAAATCATAAATAAATTCTTACTTTCCAATCTGTTGGAGAATGATAGCATCACTTGTGCGTACATGTGGACTACAGCCTCCATGAAGCGATGTGATATGTTTTTCAATTAATAATGACACAGATGATAATAATTATATATATATTTAATATATATGATTTATATTATAAAAAATGATTTTATAGAGTTTAATTAATATTTGCCTTTCTTTTATTCCATTCATCAATAAAATTGAAACGACGATCATGCGTACGTATGACCTACTATCTCCATTTACGATGAAATTCAGTTTCCTATCTCTATTTTTTATAAATTAATATATATATATATATATATATATGTTATATTTATATTATTTATAGTATTATGTAGATGATGGAACCATAATCAAAGCACAAGGATGAAAACTACCTAACCGAAACATACATGAAAAACAAATAAGTTAGTAATCGAAATAACGATTTTAACAAATTATTATTAATTATTGGGTGATAAAAGGTTCTAGGAAAATAATATATGATATTATATGTATTATTATGGTTCCTTAATAGATTTAAGGTAAAATAATATTTATTATACAAGATTTTTTAACGTATATGAAGATAGTAGATACTTGAGGTAAGAGATTTTCATCTCATTTTTACTTTTATGAGACATATATCATATTTACCAATTAGTAATTGTGTGTGATGTATACCCTCACAATTTTACATAATATATCATTAATATTCATATTTTAATTATATTAATTTATTTATGTAATTACTTCTTGGATGTTTTTATTGAAAAGTTACCAACTTTGTAAGGGTTTTGTGATATAATATCATTGTTTATTGGGATTGTTTATGATTATGTTTTCTATGATAAAATATTATGATATATATACCAATAAACTCTTGAATTTTATTTTATTTGGTTTATTTACAAAAACTATATTTTCCTTTCATTTTCCTCACTTTTTTTCTCAATAGTCGAAATGAATATTTTTACAAAAAATCGTCTTTATTTCCCTCTTTGGTCAAAAATCATTTCTCTTCCATGTCTACGTCTTATAAAAATATTTTAAATGATATTTTTACTGTTATAAAATTATTTTTGAAAAACATTTTTACACATGATTTAATTTTTTATTTTTATTAAAAATAGTCTTCTTATCATTTTCTAAACAAGTTACTTTTGAATTTTATCGAAAATGTGAAAGAAATAATTATTTTTACATGTAAAAAGAAAATAGTTTTTTTAACCATCATGATCACTCAATGATTTAATGATTCTATTTTAAATTTCAAATTTTTCTTACAATTAAAAGGATTGTGACAATATTTTGTGAATTATTTGTTCTCAAAAGTTATTTTCAATATAGAAAGTCTATTTTTCTCAAGAATTTTTCTAATGACATTTTAATGGTATTTATATTCATTATTGACAAAAAAAACATTGATAAACTTATGGTATTTTGAGAATATGATCCAATGATACCATAATTATTTTTTCCTTGGGTGTCTTATCATAATGATGGTAATATGTTTGTGATACTCATTTCATTTCCATGGTTTATTCTTATCAAACCATTTTATCTTCCATGAGTTATGCTATAATGAAATGTTTGTGAAACCCATTTTATTTTAATGGGTTATGCAATTATGAATGTTTTATGATCTTATGGAAAAAATATATATGGTTTTAATTATGTGATGGATGGTCTCATAATTATATATCCCTCTAATTAGTTTAGTAATTATTAATATTCTATGTTCTCAAAGGGTACATGAGATGTTGTCCCAAGCCCAAAAAGGTTATAAGGGAGCTTATAAAAAGCCCAAAAGAGGGTATATGGGAGGTCATATCAATCCTAAAAGAGGTACACAAGTGGTTATCCTAATATAAATAGGTTATGAATGTCTTGGGGGGTAGTCCAGACATAAGATTTTTTATTCTTTTTTATATGCCAAAAATCCATATCTGATGACAATGTTATACCATCATTGATTATTTTCTTTTATTATTTTATGCTTCATGTATTATGAACTACAAATTTTTTTCCATGACTCAAGATTATGATCTTATTTATTTAAAATATGGGTTCCAAATTTAAACTCATGTTATCATACCATTATTTTTATGTGATGTCTATGTTATCATTAATTTCTTTCCTGTTTACCCTTACTGAGAATACAAGCTCACCCTTTATTATGTTTCCTTTCCCGATTGTTATAAAGAAAGGTATTATGTATGATATGTATATAAATGGTACTGATTATGAAGAACATTATGAGAGATTATGTATTTCAAATATTAATGACTTGTTTATGTATCCATGCTTCCGAAGACAATAAACCTTTATGGTCTTCAAGCATATTTATGTAAAATGAAATGAATATTCATCTATTAAGATGTTATATCTATGTATAAAATGTCTGGGTGGCTATAATTACCAAGGATAATCCTAATCTAGATAAAATTAAATTATCTAATAAGTTATTTTCAATGTATTGGGTTTATAAATCCTTTCTTTTGTGATTTTCTAAGACCTTGAGGTTTCAGGAGGGTGTTTAGGTACTTTTTACCATTGAAATTTATATGTTTCTTCTCAGAGTCACTTTTCAAACCATGAGGTTGGTTCTTTCATCATTCTGTTTGTTTATCCCATCATGCAGTCACTTGGGTTGGTCATGTGGTCACTTGTTTTTGTCATGTAATAGGATATTTATTTCTTATGATAACCTGGTTTGGTCATGGGGTGGGTTTGTTTGTAAAAGAAATTGTTTGTTCCTTCATATGATCCCTTGGGTTGGTTAAACGGTCACCTGGATTTGTTTTGTAGTAGGACACTTTATTCGTGTATTTTCTTTTTCCCTCATGCGGTCACTTGTTTAGGTCATACAATCAATTTATTGGGTCATGAAGTCAATCTATTTATTCTTTCTATCACTTTATTTTGTGTGGTTGTTTCTTTTTTTGGAAGCTTCAACAGTTTGTAAAATCTATTTTTTAAACTTCCTAAATTTTTCCAAAAAAATGTAAAAATTCGTTTTTAACATAATATATTGAATTTCAATCATAGATAAATGTTTTGAATCTACTTTATAGGGATTAAATAGTTCCTTTGAATTCCATGACTCATAGGGTTTTAAATGGGCCATTCAATGTGTTTTAATGAACCAAATTAATGACATAAATGAAAATGAAAGTTGAGCATGTTAATCTTTATAGTAATTACCTAATTTATATCTAAAATATCAAAGTAAAAAATTTCCTCTATTTGAATATTTTCATATTCCCTATGATTCAATTCCATCTATAAAGTTGTTCTTGAGTATTTAGAGTCACCATCATTTACTGTGACTCCCCTTGTTCATGATACCAGGTGTGTTCAATATCCCCTTCATTCCTTTGTCTTCTGCAGAAAAGTGTGGCATTTTTGGTAGGTCTCTTTGTATCTATTTATATCTATCTCCCCAAACTTTTCCTTATTTCTCTGAAAGTGTCATGTACATGATCGATACCTTATCCTTGCAACATCCAAGCCTGTAACATCCATTATTTTCCCATATTCTGGTGTTGTATGATTTTAATCCTCTTTCAAGATTGGGGGTCCTTATTTTATCCTTAATTTGTGCATCTATTTGATTATTATTATATTATTATCAAATGGTTGGTTAGTATATATTACCTAATGAAAAAAATAAACTAGATTAAATTGAATTAAAGGGGAAGGGGTGTATTTTCATGTTCTTATTTGTTTCCTTTACATCATCATGCACTAAACACCAATGCGGTAGGAATTCACATTGGTTTGTTCATCAAACCTATGTGATCCAACCACTTTTCCTAGTTTCCTATATTTTACAATAAATAGGACCTCAGGGATCCTCATTTGAGATGAAGTAAAATCCTAAAGAACAATGAAATCTCCACTCGCCCTCCCTTATCCAAGGCCCACATAATAATTTTAGGTAGCTCTCTAAAATCCTATAGAAGAGGCAATTAAGAATGTTAGTGGAATTAAGTTCCTTCCATGGTATATAATTCAAGACTCTTACCTGATAAACCCTTTCCCCTAGTTATAAGCAGTAGCATGAGGCCCCTTCCCAAACCCTGGGTCAATGCTAGATCTTTCTGGGAATACCTGAGGAGACCCTTGGATCATGGATAAAAGTCTCTCCTTTGTTTTGTTTCCCAATAGGTCCAATTACAAAACACCTTTATCTCATGTTGACATACCTATTTAAAGTCTACACAGTTCACCCAAATATACCCTACATGAGACCTCCTTTGCTCATCCAACCTTTACCTTACATGATCTACATCACAAGACCAATTTTATGCCACCAATGGTAGGTCCCATATTTCTTGGGAACCCACATTTGAGGGGAACCAAATTAAAAACTCCAATGATGCCTCAAGTCTTAAAAATACATGTTAATAGGAACACCAAAGTGTATCCTATTTTTATATGAATTATTTCATTTATAGGTGTCCCTCACATGCTCTACTAGACATATTGGGTACTCAGTGTGTATATGGATATGCATTAATTCAGTCATGAGATCCTCGAACCTAGGGGAAATTTCAAGGACTTTCCATTATCAGAAATGGGGTTTAGGTCCTTTCCCTTACCTCATCATCTGGAAGACAAGGGACCTCTGGTTCCAGTAGCGAGGGAGAAGACCATTCTTAGCTTTCCCATTAAGGTGTAATTCCTTATCCTCTTCTCTTGCCTAAGAACCAGTTCAATGGAATCCCTCCTAGTGTAATCCCATAGAACTTATTTTAGGACCTATCCTAAATCATTTATTCCTCCTCCATACCCATGTGATGTATCCAGATGGGTAGTCATACATGACAATCTAGGGTACAATAATGAGATGGAATGATCATGTCAAGGCCCTATATTTTCACTCTCCCTTTGGATCTTGGCCTCATACACCATAAAAAAATATATATATTCTGTGGTTTCAAATATCTACCACTTCATATTGTTTCTCAAACCAACAAGAATATTGTGGGTTTCAAGGTTGGGAGTGATCATCGTATCCACATGATCCCAAACCTTGAGGGAATCTCCCCAATGTAATTCCCTAATCCTTCTTATAGTAGGCATCACTCTTTGTCCTCTTAGATTTCCTAGTTCATATCTAGAAGTCATTCTAAATATCACAATTACCAGAATAAAAGATGATACAAGCACATTAAAAGCCATGTGTATTTCCCATTGGGTTCCAGTATAAATCCCCCAGTGGGCAAAGATGATTGTGTGTTTTCCTAGATCTAAAAATTCTTATTGTTTCTCACACTAAGCATGAATCTTTTGAACGTATAGGTTGGTGGTGATCATGACATCTATACAATTTTAAATGTTAGGGAATAATTCCAAGTGTAATCCCTAACCAAATATGGCCCTCCTACTTAGTATAATCCCCAACTATGTCACCATACAACTTAAGGGAATCCTACTATATGGTGTAAGACCCATATCCTTAACCTCAAGGAATCATCCTATATGATGTAATCACTAACTCAATCTCTCAAAGGGTCATATTCCACTATATTAAAAACATTTATAGAGACTCCATTGGTGTAGGTACACACACATGAACTATATGGGCTTTGATACCCTTCTAAATGGTATATGTATGAATCCTCCTTGAGGTATAACACCAACACCCAAAATAAAATATAATCTTCTCTAGACCACATTCCCTATAGAGTCTTATCCAACTTAGAAGACCATATCCCTTATAGGTTCCTTAGGCTACTCCAGAATTAGTATCACACCAAATATTAACTAGGTACATTTTTCCCAGACGTGCTTTCCACATGACGTTAAACGGAATGGTTTAGTCATAATCGCATGAACTTAAGAGGTATTATGTGTCCCATTAGGTGGCACTAAACTGTGTGTGTTATGATTCCTTTCACAAGGATATGTAGGAGTCACATATTATGGGTTCAATACTAACATAAAAATAACTCACATATCCTTGGATGTTGATACACTTCAGAGTGACCAACTGTGTTGCTCAAAACCAGCATTATAATAATAATGTAACAGAATCCCCAATTAGTACATAAGAGGGTACCTTTTACATAGAAACTTATATTCATATAGATATATCCATTATTGAATAATCTTAGATAAATATAAATGATTATAAACCCCATAGATGCAGACAATTGATTTTTAATTCAATGGTGATCCAAGTAATACATGGGAATTTATAAAGGATTCAAAAACATATCTTAAATATATAAGAGAGTCATGTAGTAGGAAATAACTCCCCCAAAATTAGTTTGATGAGCCTAACCTCCCATCCTCTTGGCCAATATGAGTTCTTACATATTATTTTCCATGTTTCCCAATGAGAACGAGCCATTGGAAAGTAGGTCCATGATTCATCAAAGATATATAATCATTCTGTGTTTCTGTTTCCCAAATAAACCCCATTAGAAACTTCCTGAAAGGGATGTGGTTTTATGTGTCTAATGCAAAGGTTGTTCCCCCAATATAAAAAACTCTATTCTGACACCACATGAAATTATTAGAAGAAAAAAAATGTGAACCTCGCATGACGGATTAACCAAGAAGATGATATCACTCACCTGACAGGCCCCTTTCATTCCCAAAATAAAGGAGGGACATAAAATATAATAAATTATGCATGTGTTCATTTAATAAGATGTTTCATTGATAGGATTTTCTTGTTTTTTATTGTCACCTATATTTATGGATCTTTCATAAAACCTCCCTAAAACCCAAATCACATCACATCAACTCTCATAGATGTTTGTAATGGATACCATTTATGATATATCCTTGTCCAATCAGAGAACACCATCATCAACTAAGCATCTTCAATACTAGCTCTCAAATTCACTGGTCTGGGAGTATCTCTAGAATAGTTATATATTGACCCAAGAGGCTTCCTAATAATCCATCAATCTCACTAAACCCTACTAGACATGCACTCAATGAAGACCAGTGGTCTAGAAGAATATGGCACTAATCACCGTATCCAACTATTTCAGGAGCTTTTTCAATGAATAAAAAAAAGTTCCTTCATTACCTCAGGGAGTTAGATCAAGAGGACATAGACTGCCTCACCCCTAAAACATAGGGGTCCTTTCAAAGGTATCCTTCTGGAAATCATTGTCACTAATGCCACATGATAGTGAGCCATTATCACGATGAGGGTTCTGTCATTAGCATTATATCTTGGGGTATCTAGATCGGGGCATGAAAGATGAACCATCAAGGGGAATAAAATGGTTAATATTGAGAATGACCATACCAATACCCCATACGTAAAATACCACCAATCCAATTTGGTGTAAAATTGAGAGTATAAAGAAACAAATTCCTGCACCAATCAATCTTTCTAGTAGAATCATCTGGAATCATTCGAGGAATCCCCCCAAGAAAATACAGTGGAAAACAGTGAGTGGGAACAAACACATGTCCACTATCAGAAACCCTTCAAGTCAAAGGTGTCTATAAACTATGTAGAGGAAAAAACACCTGGACACATAAACCCACCCTGCCAATATCCTCGTATTATAGTGTACAAATAATTCCACCCGTCATGTTTAGTGGAAAATTGAGAGCCAACTGACACACCTGCCACATTTATCAAGCCTTCTAGTAGTCTCATCTGGGAGCATCTAGAGTAGTCATTTATAAATTCATGATGATAGACATGGGTAATTTAAAATATTTTCCCCTACACCTACATAATTTAAGTATCCACTAGCACGAAATGGTAGATAAGAATAGGCACATACCCCTGATCCTGCCATGGGATTAGAATACATTCATGTTCTAGTCTCTGAATTCACTAAGGATATCTAGAGAATAGGGAAGGTGTATATGAAAATCTCTATCCATATCTTACAACCTTATCCAGATATCATAATCGTGACGATGGTAGTGGTAGAGGGTCAGAAACATAGATACATCCACGTAACTGGGGTAACCCATCCATAGGTCACCCCTGAATAGAAACAAACCTCTGCTCCCATCAAGGAGGGTCATGGAGAAACTCCCCATGATATAAGGACAATAGGATTGGATCCATACCCCATTTCTAACTAAATGTAATTATCCTATTATAATGGATACTCTGTGGCAGAAATAAACCCTAGACAAAATTTTGGAGGCCTTTTTTAAAATATTTGCAATAATATTAGATCTATTCAACCAAGATTCTGTACCTGAAAAAAAGTTTTCCATAAAAATGGTCCTAGGAACTTGTAAGAAGGTATCCAAAAATAAGTATCACAAGATAATACTATAATATGAATATATGATCTATGATACCATTATACTTAGTGCTAGAGTTCTTGAAGCCCTCATACATTTACTTTTAAAAGCTTAGGATCCTACTCTCCCAATACTAAATTAAAATAATAGTTGTAATAATTCTGAAGTTCCTCCCTAGACACTTCACTATGAAGGATTTCTCCATGTTAAATAATCTGATTAATCTCACAAGTCCATCTCTTGATGATAGTCTGAACATCTATCCACATAGCTATAAGATCAAATAGTAAGAGGGTTTTCCCCTTAATGCCATTCATTTTGAAGGTAATCACCAGGGTATATGCTCTATAGATTACACTTACCACTGGACTTCATTCCATAATGGTAGTCCACCCCATAGTGACATTTTCTGTTAAATTTATCTCTACAGTAGAGTTTGACTTTGTCAAGAGGGTCTTCCCCATATTGATTTAATGATGAGACAACCCTCCTACTATAATGATCTTGGTAAAACAAGGCTACCATGTCTGATGCATTGTTATTGAAAAGTGAAATCCTTTCTCGGAAAGAATATATCTCAAGGTGACACTTATTCTCCAAACAATCCTTTTATCATTTGTAAGAACGTGATTTTTCTCTCAAGTAAAAATACTTTAAATTTTGGTATAATTATTTTTTAGACCTTTTATAAATGCATAATGAGGTCATGAGTATTTCTAGGGGGTATGGGGCTTGTTCGGAGCATGGAGAATGATTTCTTTTTTGAAAAAAAAGACTAGCCTCACAGTTAGAAGAAACTATATGTGGCAAGCCACACAGTTATCCCTAACCATACGGGGCTGGATTGAGGAAAAAGATGGGTGAATAGTTTAACCTAAACATGCACCTAGGTCCATACGCCCAAGAAAGTATCATAGAAAAATGTACCATATGTATCTTTCATTGTCGGCACATAGTTTCCTTAACAATTCAATATAACTATGCGGGTCCCTATTGAGTCAAGGATCCAAGAAACAGTTGGTTTGTGGTTTGTCCAACTATGTGGTCAAACCATGTGCCCCTAATTTTTTGGTTGAAATGACCAAATTCCCCTTCAAGAGTTATTATCCTAACCCCTTTTCTCCTTTTCTCATTCCAATGGACAAGAGAACTATTCCTCTCCTTTTTTGAGCTCCCAAAGACATCTTTCATTGGTTTTGATCCTAGTTTTCCATACAAAGTTTGATTCAATACTTGTTCATCTCATTAGATTTTTCAGTACACTATTCATCTTGAGTCATTTATCATTATTATTTCAATGAATGATGCTATTTATATTTACTCTCATAAGCCCTATTTTTAGGTAATTTGTCCATTATTTAGTTTTCTTCTAATCTAGATCTTACTAAAGGTATATACTGGATGAGGAGAGTTTTACAAGATTAAGGTAGGTGTTCTATGACTCATCCCTAAAGTATCATCATTTTATAAACAACCTTCATTATTCGTATTCTAAATTTATTAATAATATCCTATTAAATTGATGTTCATTTATTATATTCATCATTCTTGTATTCTATATACCTTTCCATATAATATCTTCATACTGTTGAAGGTTGAGTCATCAATACTTCCCACTTCATGTAAGGTGTTTCTTCAATTGTGACTCGGTGACCCTAGTGGGTTTACCTATGACACCATTCAGGTGTATGGATTGACCCTGATAATGGTAAACCCCTTAAATTAAATGTTTTATAATTTTATAATGGCTAGCACCTTGTATTTTCCTCTTTAACCTTCTAAGGAAAGTGTATAAATATAAGAAATGAACCTCATTTCTAAATGGAATGTATAATTTATGTATCACTAGAATAAGTGAATGAATTGTTTTCTTGTCCATAACACCCCTTAACATGCTTAATGGAAGTTAGAAGGGTGAACATAATGAAGTGATTATGACTTAAATGAACTAGTAAATAGTTTTTTTCCTTTCTATGCCTTGTCACACTAAAGAAAGGAAACAGAATGAGACACATGACTTATAAAAAGGGAATGTGTATTATGTGGACTAATTTATTAAATGAAACATGTATAAGTTTCCTATTTCATGTGGTCCTCTTAATCTTTATATGAGCGGTCAAACTCGATCCAACATTGGATTCCCAAGGGAATTCCTTGAGTACTCATGGATTCCATTTTGATTCAAGGATCCCGTTGACAAGGGAGATACCCACCTTGTAAATTTTCTCTTGTCTATTAGTGGATTCCAAGTATGAAACCATAGGATCCATTCATTATCATTAAGATGTTAGGATTCCTTAGATACACTCTATGGATCCCGCATGATAGCTTAGACAAGTCGTTCCATGGATATACACATTGCACCCAATCCTTTCTTAGCCCATTATACCTTGGACAAGATAATTAAACCTATATAGAATCATATTATAATAGAATACCTTGGGGTATTTCCCTTGGATTACATGTATACTACTTATATCTAGGATATAGGTTATAACTGAGTTAGATTGACCCCTGAGTTTAAGGATTCTTTGGTCATTAACGTGGATATTATTCATTATTATCATCATTATTGGATGCCTTATTATATCTTGGATCCTTTATTATTATTATGATAGGATGTCCATTATGGTTATACCTCATGTGACTTATAATATAAACTGAAATTAAATAACTTAATTAAATGATTTCATGTTTCGAGACATTACTAGTTAAGGATGAAGTATGTATCAATGTATTTATATTTTTGTACTTCATTACTTGTATATATACCAAAAAACTATCAATTTCTTTGATGATTGGATGAGATAGACACTATTGGTGGTGGCCTACAGGTATTTATCTCACACTATATCAAGGCCTCCATTGGTACCTGAGAAGATTTTATGTATGAAGGTGTTAACAAGGGGGATTTTCGCACTTTGGAAAACTGGTATTTCTTTCTTGCATTAGGATAGATCGTGATAGAAGATGACTGGTAAAGGGTTCAGGATAATAGATAGTTTTTTTAATCTTTTTATTATTCTGTATTGCAAGTATTTCTGGCATCCATGTATATATGTTTTCTAGTTAAGTGGAGGCAGGACATAAAATTTCATCATCATTTCTATATGACTCAATTTCTATATTTTAGTATTGTTATCTGTTGTTTTAATTGAAATTCAATTATATACTTCTTCCACTTTGGAGGGTTACTAGTCCCATTATTATTGTTTCTATTTCAAATATTTTTTTCTTTGTTACAATGCTTCTAAAATTCCTCAGATTTTATATATCCACTATGTTCCACTCTGTTTATGAGGGAATAATCTCCCCACAAACACAAAATAGGACCTTAATACTATTTGGAATCCTCTAGCATATTGGGAGGGGTTCTTGAGACCATTTTCCCACCGTACATGGGGATCCTATGATTGGAAACTGGGTTCGGGATGTAATAAAGGGATATCAGAGTAGTTACTTTCTTGGTTTACTATTTTGAGATAATAATCTTGAGATTAGGAGTGATTTGGAACTTATTTACAAGCTGTTCTGGGGAATAGCTCATCTATATTCATGGTAAATTCCAAGTTGCCTGTAATAAGAATTTTTGTTTTTTGTTTTCCAATTATAGTTGATTAACATTCATCATTGGGTGACACACATGTCATGTGATGGTTTTTATTATTATTATGGTCGATAATTTAATTTTTATCATTGGACCAATGAGATGAGGGTAAGGATCATTATTTCATGCATCATTATAAACACCTAGAATTCACATTCCATACTATTTAGGTACTTTTCAAAACTTGAATTTTCCTATATTTCCTATGATTGATGAGTGATCTATGCTTATTATAGATTCTTGGGTGGTTAAAATTTTATTATAGGGTAGGGAATTAAATATTTAATGTTTCAAAATCAATATTAACAGTTTTTTCATATATAGGTTGATGGTGGAATCTTAAATAGATAGTTTATACCCTAGTTACCTATGTACCTCTAGTTACAAGAGAAGTTTTTGGCTACGATTGAGTGATTTCCAGTCTCAACATGTGATGTGTATGGGACCCCATGCATTGGAATGGGTAATTAGCCGTGTAAATCCATTTTATATTACCTATTACATTATGAGACCAAATGTATATGGGGTTAAATAGAAATTTAATGGGTTTCAATTTTAGTGATAAGATGTGAATGGGTCCAGATTCGTTGGGAATAGAAATCCAGTTTTAATCAAATGTTGATATATCTAAAAAATAAGATACATACATAAATATAAAACTAGACACATAAAATAAAATGCTTTCCAATAAAGTAATGGGAAATTTTTAATTGACCCTTCACCTGTTGGAACCCTTATAAGTCAAAATTGTACACTTACCAATACCATGGCCTTCTAAGTGGGTATTTGGGGTAGTAATTTTCGTAATGATACCTTATTCTAATGGTCTGCTTTCACTAGTATTTATATCTACTTGAATATTTCTATGAGGCATGTTTTTTGGAATCTGTAGAGATATTCCACCATGATTTCCTCGTGTCATGTGCCTGGAGGGTGGTGAAGACCATGCTCCACACATGGTGGGCCCTAAGCCCCAATTCATACCTCTAGTAGTTCCACCTGAGGTTATACATGTTATACCATATATGATCTGTCACGTGAGTTTTAGCAGCAGAATCCTCCCACCTTTTTAAAGGATGGCAGTCCACAGGTTGATGCGACCCCTCTAGAATCCACCTTATCCATCTTTGGTCATTGGGAGACTCTTCTACAGTATAGGGTGAATATTTATACCTATATTATTCGAGTTTTTGGAAAACACAGGTGGGATGTGATTACCTAAGCTAGTCATCAAAAGGGGTTCATATGGGTTGATTTTCAGAAAAAACTATTATGATCACTTATTTACTCAAAGGCTGAGGGATGAATGAGATATCGAGTACATGAACATAGAGTAGGGTTCTACGTTAGTCATTGATTATTCAGCACATTATACTGAGTTACATCATTTTCACCGCTTCTAGCTGATGATGAGATATATGGTACAAGACTTTTTGAGGGTGGGATATAATATTCCATATGTACTCATGTGAATGTCTTTCTCTTACCTAATTTTTCTATGATCATTAATGATACTCTTTTCATTGAGTTAAACCTAAGAGAAAGTGATTTTACTGGGCATATAGGATCAGTTCCAAGGTAGGATAGTATTTATTCTAGTTTCATGAAGTGTTCCCTTAAGTTTTAATGTCAGAATAGTGGTTTTTAGAGTAACCACATTGTAATCTCATTTGTATTCCATCAGGGTGGATGGCTGTAGAATATGGAGATTCAATGTGATAGAGACCCAATTGGGTGTCGTACTTGTGTTCGTATGGGGAATCTTTAGAGATTCCATTATACCTTTCCATATGCTTCTAGTGGAAGAGGATCTACACCTTCTCCACCTTTATTGGTAGGTTCTCCAACACCGCATTAGGTGGAGAGTTTGATTAACACTGTCATGACTCGATGAGGAGGAGGTTATAGTCATGGTAGATAGACATAATATCATTATATCCATTAGACTTCCTATACTTAGGGTAACTCAGTTGTAGCCTTGGAATACAGGTCAGGATATATGCATGCTTTATATTCAATACCTAAGGACTAAGGTGCCTGACCATCTACAGTACAATTTACTATCTTGTATCCTCCACTATTTTCTTATTATTGGATATAGGTGATTCACATTTCTTTATCTATTAATCGACTGTGGAAAGTCTAGTGTTTGAAATTTAATATTACTATGGTGTGTTGACCCAAGATACGATGTTGGGTGTATAGTATAAGGGAATACTACAATTTAGGGACTACTCCATTGAGATAGGTAGTTACCCTCTCTTATGGGACCTCTTTTTCCTTAAGATGATCGAATTCAATGTCAATATCAGGATGGATTGGTTGGTTCATACCATTAATTTTGGGACTTTTATCACCAAAGTGAATCATTTACATCAAAAAAGTGTAATAGTAATATCCACCAAGGTGAGTGGGATGTCTAGGTAGTATATCTAGACTAAGTAATCATGGGTTAGGTGGATTGACCACATAGATTTATAGTATTTATATGGATGACTGGGGATTTCATCTAAATGATTTTCCTCTCATAGTAGATCATTTCAAGGATTCATTTACTAATAATTTTTCTAGATAACCACCGAATATAGAGGTAATGATTTTGATTGATCTTGTTCTAGGATAATCTCTTGTGTCCATTCCACTATACATGATGGAACCTACTGAGATATAGGAGCTCAAGTGATAGTTGGAGGATTTATAGCCCAATTTTTTTATCTATCCCATCACTTCTCCCATGGGTTCACCCACGATTTTCTTAAAAAGGTGGATAAGAACTTTCAGTTATCTGTGGATTATGGATGGTTGGACTAGCCTACTGTTATGAACTATAATCCACTACTTCAGATAGATGTTCTCTTTGACTAGTTCTCAGAAGGTAGGGTATTCTAGAAGATTGGCCTGTGATTGGGATATCTTGAGGTGTGAGTCATGAATTCAGACATAACTTTTTCATATTTTCATAGTAGGTATGGTTTGTATGAGTATCTCAGTAGGTTTTTTGGTATTGTGAACATGCCTGTGAGTTTCATGGCTTTGATAAATTGGGTGTTACACCTATATATTGATTATTTTGTTGTGGAATTTGTAGACAACATCTTAGTGTATTCTCACACTCTTATAAACCATTATCAACACTTTGATATCATTTTTAATTGAGTAATAGTGCATAATATTTATTCCAATATTTCTATGTGACAATTCTAGATCGAAAAAGTTCACTTATTTGTCCATATTATCTTGAAATCAGGAGTATATTTTGACCCATAGAAGGTGAGGGATGTGTTTTCCTAGGAGTATCCCAATAACATGTTTGAAATACATAGTTTCTTGGGGATGGATGGATATTACATGAATTTTATATATGAATTATCAAACCTTGTCGTACCTCTTATTTTTCTAACAGATATGAGTGTTAATTTCCTATGGTTAGAATAGTGAGGGAAAGATATTCAGGTGTTGAAAGGGAGGCATGTTTTGGCACTGATTCTGATTACTCTAAAGACTGGTATATTCTATACAGTGTTTAATGATGCATTGAACATCATCCTTTGAGTAGTAATGCTATAGGGGGGAAGAATTTATGTATATAGATCTTAGTAGTTGAGGCCTTATGGGGGGAATTACTCGACAGACAACCTTGAGCTTGTAGTTGTTTTATATGCCTTACACTGTTGGAGAAACTATATGATGGGTGAGTTATTTGTGGTGTATAAATATCAAAATAGCCTCAAATATAACTTTATGTAGTGTAACCTGAATATAAGATATAAAATATTGGGTGAATATATTCAATTCTTAAATTTTTATCTTTCATATATTCTTGGAAAGGTCAATGATATCACAGATGCACTGATTTGGAGAACTTAGAAACATTCCATGTAGGAAGCCAGTGATGGATGAGAATTTATGGCCCACTTTTCTGACATGCATCTATATTTTAACAAGAGTTACAAGAAGTCATATCCCTCAGCCTTGACATATACCTCATCCCTCCTTGATTGGGTGAAGATTAGGTAGTTTTTGAGATCTAAAATCTTGTTTCTATGAGAAAGTATTTCTGGTGAGGACCCACCTTTGGATTGGGTTGTGGATGGAGATTAAATGCTATGTTTACATGGTGTGTCTAGGTTCAAAAAGATAAGAGAAATTAACTGATGTGAGGGTCACATGCTTCTCCATCTTCAGTTCATCTAGGCATCTTTAAGATGTATTGAGACATACAATGCCAATATATTGTGGATTGGGATGAAACATCTGATAATAGGTTTTATTACTAGGGGTTCCACTTGTTAGGTGGTGAAGGTAGAGCACCAGTGACCTGCTGGCTTGTAGCAAATGTTACCAGTACCAGAATGGAACATGAAGATGTTTCAATGGATTTTTTAGTTGTCATACTGAGGTCACCTCGAGGTAGATACGAAGATTGGGTAGTCTTGGATCGACTGAAAAAAGTATTCATCTTGTTTCCTATCCCGATGACTTTCTCAATTGATCGGTTGGTAAGACTTTATGCTCGTGAGATCATATGACTAAACATCGTCTGTAACGACCAAGAAATATATCAATGAATTCTTCATACTTATAATTATTTCATATAGTATAAATCACATAAAATCACTTTGAGTGTACAATAAAAACATTATAAATGGAGGGTGAATAGAATAATTGGTATTTATATAAGTTAAGAAACCTATACCAATAAAATAGTAACTTGACCTTGAGAATAGTAATATGACCCTTATAAATAGTAAACCATACAAATGAATAGTAACATCACCTTTGAAATTATAAATAAAATTTAGGAATCTCATAAATAAAATTATGATATAATTATATCACAGTATAAGTTAATGAATATTTTAGCGAATATTAATTTACTGTTGGTATATTTCTAATTCATAATAATTTAATTACAATTATATTATTAATAAAATGGTTTAAAAGAAACTTTATTTTCATAGAATGTATTCATGAATTAATATTTTGTTTTCTTATGATTTTAGGATAATTTTATGATACCTTAGTGAATTTTTCACAGTGTCATAAAATTAGTTATAAATTTAAAATCTGTATTTTTCGAGTAAATGATGATTTTAAATAATAATTAAATTTCACATATTTAGAAAATTATTTTCATAAAATGGATTAAATATTTTTATTTTACATGTTGAAAAATGGTTAGGGGATATTTTATGGCTTTTTCTAAATAACTAGATTTTTGGTGAATAGTAAAATACTATAATTTACTATGAATATTAAATAGAAGAATTATTGAGTCCTAGGTGATGTATTGCTGATTTCAGCCCATAATATCGAACCATACATCATTATGTTAACATATTTAGTGATAATTCTCATACTATTCATATTCTTGAGCCAAAATAATAAACAAATGAATGAAATATTCAAAAAACACCACTCTCATCCACTATAAATAACACCCCTCACCACCTCTTCTCCTCACACATTCCAATATTTGAGACTTATATAATTTCTATCCAATACTTTTCCCAAGATCCTCCCTAAAATCAAGTATCCTTTGTTCAAAAAAAAGTACCAAAACCAATCCCCTTAATGAGGTTATTAACGAGGAGAATTTTGGCGGAGAATATCATCTTTCTTTTATATTATTTTATTATCCTTTAATCACTTACCCTATACTAATAGATAGTATAAATTTAGTATCATTATATACCATAATTATATCATGTTAATTGTATAACGAACATCATACTCCTCTCTCTCTCCCTTTTACTCTAAAAATGGAAATATCATTCGTGAGGTGTTGTTTTATCACCTTCAAGGATGACAAGTTTTCATTTTCCTTCACCGTATTCAAGGATTATAATAAAACATAATTATGGTTAATCCATATTTTATTGTATTTTTTATATTTATTTATTATTGTGTAACCATTATATATAAATTATATTAATTAATAAGAAAAATCTATTTTTTGATGATTGAAAAACCGCCAAAATGATCTAAATGATTATCATTAATGTTCTGTCCAATGAATCATAATAATATTTGGAAAAAATAATAATATATAAAATAATTAAATATTTTTTATGTTCATTAATAACATATAATTCTAATTATGGATAATTATACCCATTTTACGTGAACTTCCTTACTCATATACAAGTAAACTAATCATGAAAACCAAGGAAATGAACGAACCCGAATGATAAAATTGTATCTTATAACTCATAAAAAAGACTATAAATGAAATTAATAAAATTATATTAAATAAAATACATGTAGAAAAGTTTTTGAATTAAATAATTAATTTATTTTATTTTATTATCAAGGATATTAAGGTCACGTGAAGAACACTTTCGGATATAAGGTAAGAGTTTATTCCCGAACATCCATTTTCATTCGGGGTATTCTTTCTCCATATATAAACCAATTTAATTATTCCTTATTTTAATATACTTCTTATAATAAATTCTGAAATCATTTTTCTGCATCATTTCATAATATTTTTACAAGAAATACATTTTTTTTTCATGGTTCCCTTCTCAATTATTCTCTATACGTAAGCCTGATTAAAGGGAACATCTTGATTTCTCACCCATTATCAAGTATCATCCATAAATTATTTTAAGAATAAATTATTTTTTCAAAAATCACTAATTTTTTCATGGAAAACTATATTTGTTCATTTATGGTATTATAATAACAATTATGACAAATACTAATGATTTTTCCCAAAATAAATCTTCTTTGAGAAGTAAAAAAAGCGTATTTCTGTCAAGAATCCCTCAATGATTTTGTCGGCGTGTTTTCATTTATTTTAACACCTCTATTGAATTTTATTCTTGGTAGAAATTTATATCTTATGATTATCATCTACCATATCTTATAAAAATTTTTCTGATCTCTTTGACTATAGATTTACTCTCTTGATACAATTCACTATAAAACTCAGAATGGTTAATGATTTTGTTTTCAGATTAGGGAATGTTGTTTACATTTCATATGTATATGATATTTACATTTAAAACCATTCATATGAGGAATTAATTAGACTTATTAAGTTCCAGGTTAGGCCTGCTATATCTCCTCGATGCAGCAGTAGGTCTCATGAGATAAAACATAAATGGATTTTAGCTAAGGACTTAACAATTTATTTATAGATCCCTTGGCCGAGGCCTTGACGATATGATTCAGATGTTCTAAATTATGCATTATCTCATTACGATATTTTTAATTTATGATCATATTATTATTAAAATAGTATAATATCAATGGTTAAGTTTCATGTTTTTATTTATATGAAATTATTTATTTTGATTTTATTCCTTCCATATTATTATCAAGATTAAGTTTTAATGGAATGATTTCTTTTAGTTATTCACCATGGTTTATTAATTATGCTTCAACTGTATTACTTACCCTTACTGAGAATTTCATATCACCCCTTTATTTTGTTTTAATTTTTCCTTGGATGCAGATACATATATTTTGAATGACTTCCATGAATAATTAAGGAGTTTATGGGTGTTACCAATGGAGTTTGTATGTTATTTTTCCATTAAAGTTGTAATGTAAAACTTATGTATGTATATAGTTTTTAAAAACTACTAAAATATTAAATACTTTGAGATACATCTTACTTATTTATTATACCAATGTAATGAAGTAAATTATGGGCCCCATGTTTCTGGGATTGGGGTCTTTATAGTCGGTATCAAAGGAATTTTAGTTGAATCTTTGGGAACTAGATTAACGAAACACTGATTAGATAACAAAACCATATGATATAATTTTAGGATAAACAAAGAAGAACATCATGTAATTTTCATAAGGTAGATATTATATGGGTCCTCATATAATTACATCCATGTCTAGATACTATTAGTGGATGTGGTTCTGGCATAGATGTACATGAGGGTAACAACTCTGACAAGGTGTTACAAGCATGACTTAGGGTAATCTGTTACATGATAATAAGATATACCGTGAACCTATTTTGACACTCCTAAAGGATATTATTAGGATAATTTAAATTCTTTACAAAACATTATGAAATATTTAAAATTAAATATGTCCCCAAGGAAACCATGTTTATGATTATGAAATTATCTATTTATAAAATTTCAATTTAGGTTATGTGTTTTACTAGTTTGAGATTATGTATTATGATTCAAAACCTAACTTAGTGGATTACATTATTTTGAAATGGTGCCTAGTGGAATGAATGGAGACCATATCAACACACGTATCCCATGTTGGGATTTCCATCCTATGAAAGATAATGATATTGGTAATGGAGCTAGAACGGGTTCTCAACAACTTATTACTATTCTAGGATAATTGAATTAGGTTTTGAACAATAACCTTTTCTGTATGGAGAATCCTGATCCACAACATGGAGGACCAATGTTAGACCACTTTATGTGAAAACATCCTCCATATTCAGTGGAACTACAAACCCATTTCTTTCAGATTAGTGGAAAAGTTCCTTAGAGAAGATATTTCTAATATTGTGGGAAGTAATGAGAGGGAGATGTTTACCATGGAAGTATACCATCTCTTAAATTATTTTGATCAATGTTGGTCATTTATTCAAAACAAAAAGGAGGAAGAAGAAATTTTAAATATGGAATGGAATGATTTTGAGGAAATTTTCCTTGAAAAATATTTTCCTTGCAAAAAACATGCATATATGGAGAGGTAATTTTTGAGTCTGAAACAAAAAGAAGTTGGAAATGTAGCGATGTATGAATCAAAATTTAAAAGATTAACAATGAATGTTTCATACAACATACATAATCCATGGATAAAGATGGATCGATTATTTTATGGTTTAAAATTATTCCTCAAAAGGGCACTTCTCTCCTAATATTTTTCATCATATGAATATATAGTCTCATGTTCTATAAAGATAGAGAAGGAATTATATATGCCTTATGACTCTAATGGAAAATAAGAAAACAAGAGGCTGGCAGAGGAAAGAATGGATAAAGGTAAGAATGAAAAAAATGGAGTTTTCCAATGTGTGATACTTGTGGAAAGAAATATCTTAATATCAACTTAAAAGTAAAAGGAGTATGTTACAAGTGTGGATAAAAAGGCCACCAAACCCATCATTTTAAGGGAAAGAAACAAGAAACCAAATTTCAATACTATAGTTGTAATGAGATTGAACATTATTCAAATGATTGTCCTATGCATCAAGGAAACTTTCCCCCAAAAAGGCTAAGAGAGTAGGTAAAAGCTTATGAGATCACAACTGTAGAATTTTAAGTTCTTAATGATGTGGTTTTAAGAACTTTAATTGTTTCCTCAAACTTATCCAATAATTTATTTGATTCTAGATCATTTCATTCTTTTATATCTTCCCAGTTTTCTAAGAAAATTAGACATTTTATTTTTTATTTGATAAATGATTTGTCATTAAAAACTCATAAGGGAAGTATCATTTCAAAAAAAAAATATGTTGGCCCCTCCCCTTTATGATGCATAAACATTATTTACTTACTAAACATGTCATCATACCTATTATTGAATTTGATATAATCCATGTTATCGACTAGATTTCAAAACATGATACAAAAATATATTATAATAATAAATAAGTTACAATTTGTGAGGAATACATAATGTCCCTTATCTTGAGAGAAGAAACTTTATCATATGGTTCTCATCTAGATTCACCTCTATTAGCACTTCAAAATAAAATTTGGGGGGGGTAGAAAAAAACAACTATGGATATTCAAATTTATGATGTACCTATTTTGAAATAATACAATGATTTATTTATAGAGAATTTACATAGACATCCTCTAGAGTGGTATGTTGAGTTATCTATTGATTTAATTCCTAGTGTAAGACATATACCAAGTACCCCTTATATAATGGACATTGTGGAATTAGTTGATCTAAAGAAACCACTATAGGAACTGAGTGATAAATTATTTTTTCACCATAGTGTTTCTCTATGGGTATCTGCTATTCTTTTTTTCAAGAATGAAGATATATCCCGTTGGTTGTGAATTGATTTCAGAGAAATCAATTCAATTATATTAAATAACAAGTATCCCCTACCTCACATTGATGATTTATTTCATCATGTTCATGGAGATATATGTTTTTTGAAAACTAATTTTCAATTCCTATATCATCAATTTCACGTGAGGAAGGAAAATATTACAAAGATAACATTTCAAACCAAGTATAGACATTATGAGATTACAATAATTCCATTTGGACTAACTAATGCATCATCTGTTTTCTGGATCTAATGAATAGAGTGTTCAAGGAATATCTTGATGATTTGTTTGTTATTTATTGATCATATATAGGTAAGTTTCAAAATGTATGAGGATCATGATAACCTATTGTGGGGTGATCTAAAGACTCTTAGAAGACAAGATTTATATGGGATGTTTATAAAGTGTGAATTTGGGATTTAAACAGAATCTTTTCATGTCCATATTGCCTATAAGGATGAAATATTTATTGATCCTTTAATGGAAAAGGTAGCTCAAGAATGACCTTTACCTACAAACATAACCAAGGTATGTAGTTTTATTGACTTTTCTAATTATTATCAGTGTTTCGTTTAGTACATTTCCTGATTAGCTAACGTGTTAACCAAGATTACTCATAAAGGCGGTAGTTTTATTTGGAAAAATGAATGTGAAGAATGATTTGAATAACTGAATAAGAGATGAGTGATTGCTCAAAATCTTGACCCTACCATCATGAAATGGTGGGTATGTGATTTATAGTGATGAATCATACAAAGGACATGGATGTGTCCTTATAAAAATGATAGAGTTATTTCCTATGTATCAAGGTAGTTAAAAACTCACAAACAAAAATATCCAATGCATGATCTTGAGATAAAAGCTGTAATATTTTCTCTAAAAATATAGAGAAACTCTCTCTATGGTGAAATATGTGCGATATATACATGTCAAAAGAGTTTTAAGTTTATATTATCATATAAATAACTCAAAATGAAGAAAATTCATTAGCTTGAGTTGTGAAAGGATTATGATTTTTCAATAAACTACCTCCCACGGGAGGAGAATACGGTTTTATATGCAATGATAAGGAAGGATCATGAAGTTTGGAACAAAATGAGGATTTAAAAGGACAACGTGTAGATGGATCTAGAAAAGATGGGTATGTGAATTATCAAGGATGGTGAAACATGATTACTTTTTCCATTGGTTTCCCAGTAGTCTTTATTGGTAAGGATTTAAGGTTCTCAGTATGATGATGTGAATCTTTAAAAGAAATTTAAATATGTGGATGTTGGTAAGTTGGTAAAATTCTTGTATGAAGATGGAATTATTAAATTTGGGAGGTGGTTATTTGTTCCCTCTATACCCAAGCTAAATATGTAGTTATTGGATGATTCCCATAAAAATAATTTTCCTATACACAAAGGTAGCAATAAGATGTATAGATATGTGAAGGAACATTTATTTTGGGATAATATGAAGCATGAAATTACTGATTATGTATCAAGATTTTTAGTTTTTCAGTAGGTGTAGGATGAAAGAAAACATCCTATATGATTCATTCAACCTATTCCTATTCCTATATAGAGAGGGGGTGATATTACTATGGATATTTTCAATGGATTTCCAAAATCTCTAAGAAAGAATGATGCAATATAGGTAATTGTTGATCGAATTACCAAATCTTCACATTTCCTCTCTATAAGATAGGATTTTCCACTAGATCACCTTACATGACTCTATATTAATGAAGTTGTAATACCTCATGGAGAACCTCTTTTAATTATTTTTGATCATGACCCACAAATTTCATCAAAATTATAGAAAATCCTTCAGAAATCTATGGATACTATGCTTCATTTCATTACTGATTTTAACCCTCAAACCGGCAGGGAGTCTGAAAGGACCCTTGAAACATTGGAAGACATTTTGAGATCATGATCACTCGACTTTCAAGGTATGCAGGATCATTATTTTACATTGGTAGAATTTCCCTACAACAATTGATTCATTCAAGTATTCAAATTGAACTATATGAAGCATTGTATGGAAATGGATTTCATACACCAAATTATTGGGATGAAGTTGGTGAAAGGAATCTTGTAAGACTGGAGCTTATAGAAGAAACAATAGAAAATTTAAAGACTGTTCAAACACATATCAAAGTAACTCAAATGAGGAAAAATAGGTATGCCAATAATATAATAAAGGATTTGGAATTTTAGGTGGGAGATCATTTTTTCTTGAAAGTGTCTCCATGGAAGGGTGTTATAAGTTTTGGGAAGACATCAAAAAGGAGCCCCCAATACATTGGTATTTTTGAAATTATAGAGATAATTGGAGTTGTGTCTTATCATTTGGTGATTCCTCCTATCCTTTTTAAAGTACAATATGTGTTCCACAATTCTTTGTTAAATAAGTACATACTAAACCTCACACATTTAATCACTTATAAAGGAATATATTTGGATCTTGATTAATCTTATTGTGAAGATCCTATCCGAATTATGAATTCTAAAGAACTGGTGTTGGGTAATCAGAAAAATTTGTTCGTAGTATTACATTGAAAAAATTATAAAATAGAATAGGTGATCTGGGAACCATAGGAAATTATGATAAAGAACTACCCAAATCTTTTTATGAGGTGGAATTCTAGAAATTTTTCAGAAGAAATTTTTATATGAGGGGAGAATGTAATGACTAAGAATTATTTCAATGAAATTTCTGTTATTATAAATATTTAATATTGTATAAATCATAAAAATCACTATGGAAGCACAATACAAACATTATGAATGAATAATGAATGAAAAAAGAAGTACTTATAGAAGTTAAGGAACCTATACCGATAAAATAGTAACTTAACCTTGGGAATAGTAATATCAACCTTATAAATAGTAATATGGCCAAAGGAATAGTAACCACACCCATGAGAGTATAAATAAAATTTTGGCAAATTATAGATGAAATTATGATATAATTATATCATATTATAAGTTAATTAATATTTTAAAAATTATTAATTAATTATTTATATTTTTGTAAGTCATAAATATTTAATTATAATTTTATAATTAATAATATGATTTAAATGAAAATTAATTTTCCTAAAATGTATTCATGAATTATTTTTCTATTTTCTAATGATTTTATTATAATTTTATGAGACCTAAATTAATTTTTTAGAGTGTTATAAAATCAGTTATAAATTCAAAATCATCATTTTTTGAGTAAATGATGATTTTAATTAAAAATTAAATTTCTCATATTTATAAAATTATTTCCATAAAATGGAGACCATTTTTTAATTCTACATGTATAAATATGTTAAGGGGGTATGTTTAGGATTTTTCTAAAATAAATTAATTTTTATTGAATAGTAAAATTAGATATTTACGATAAATGTTAAATGCAAGCATTTTTTATTCATAGGTGATGTATTGAATATGTAAGCCCATAATAGATTACTAAAATTAATTATTTTAATATATTTTGTGCTAATTATCAATCTATTCACATTCTTCAGACAAAATAATAAATAATGAAATAAAATATTCAAAAAAGACCCCTCTCATCCACTTTAAATACCACCCATAACCACCTCTTCTCAACACAACTTCCAATATTTGAGACTTGTAAAATTTATATCCAATACCCTCCCCCAAATCCAAGATCCTTTTTCTTAAAATAAATACCAAAACCAATCCCTTTAAGGAGGTTCTCAAGGAGGAGAATCCAAGAGGTAAAAAACATATTTCTTTTCTTTTATTTGGTTTTCAATTAATTTTATTTTCATATCCTTACCTAACCTATGCTATCCAAATATACATGATAACTACATTATAATTTATATTCTAAGATTATTTCATGTTAATTTAATATCCATCATCAAACTCTTTTATCTCTCCCTTTTATTCTAAAAATGGAAATGTTTTTTGTGAGGTGTTGTTTTACCGCATTCAAGGATGGAAAGTCTTCATTTTACTTCAACGTACTCAAGGATGGTCATAAAACCTTAATTATGGTTAAAATATATTTTAATATACGTATTATAATTTATTTATTATTTTTTAACTAATATATATACATGATCTTAATTAATAATACAAAACTATTTCGTGATGATCAAAAATCCACCCCAATGATCTAAACGATTATCCCTAAATTTATATCCAATTAAACATCATAGTATCTAGAAGAAATAATATATAATAACATCCAATATTTTGTATGTTCATTAATAACTTATAATTCCAATTCAAGAGGATTATAACCATTTTACATGAACTTTCATAATCATAGACAAGTAAACAGATCTTGAAAACTAAGGAAGCGAATGCTCTCAACTGATAAAATTGTATATTATAATTCATCAAAAAGAAATAAATGAACTTGATAAAATTATAATCAATCAATTACATGTTTAAAATGTTTTTAATTAATTTATTAATGGATTTATTTTGATTATCTAGGACATTAAGGTCAAGTGTAGAACACTTTTAGACAAAAGGTAAGGGTTTCTTCCCAAACCACCATTTTCATTAGGGTTATGATTTATCCCTCTATAAACCAAGGTAATTATTAATTATTTTTATATAATTATTCTAATAAATTATAAAATCATGTTTCTATATCATTTCATCTTTATTTTATAATAAATACACATTTTTTGAAGGTTTACTTCTCAATTATTCCCGATACACAAGCCTGATTGAGGAGAGCATCTCAATTTCATACCCATATTCAAGTACAATAAATAATATATTTTAAAACAATATTATTTTTCTAAAATAACTAATTATTTCATGAAAATGTATATTTTTTCATTTATGGTTTTATATAAACAATTATGACAAATAATAAATATTTTTTCCAAAAGAGATCTTCTTTTAAAAGTAAAAGGGTATTTATCTCAAGAATCCTCAATGATTTTATTATAGTATTTTCATATATTTAAATACCTATATTTAATTTTATGATTTCATGAGATTGATATCTTATTGTTATCATCCACCATATTTTTTTAAATAGTTTATGATTAGTTTGACTATGGATGTATTATCTTGATAACATTCACCATACTACTTAGAATGGTTAGTGATTATGTTTACAGATTCAGGAATGTTATTTAAATTTCATATGTATATGATGTGTATGTTTAACCACATTCATATTAGGAATTAATATGAATTATTAAATGATGGGTGAGGCCCACTATTTCTTCTTGATGCATCAGTAAGTCTCATGAGTCAAAACATAAATGGAATTCAGACTAGGACATAACCATTTATTTTAGATGTCTTATCCGAGGCCTTGAAATTATGTTTTAAATGTCCAACATTATAAATTACCTCATTACAATAATAGTAATTGATAAATAATGTTATTATTATACTAATGTAATATCTATGGTTATGTTTATTGTGATTATTTATATGGAATTATTTATTTTTATTTTAATCTTCCCATAATATGATCAAGATTATGTTTTATTGGGAAAAATTCATTCAGTTATTCACCATGCTTTATTATTTATGATTCCTCTATATTACTTACCCTCATTGAGAATATGATATTACCACTATCTTATGTTTTATTTTTTCCAAGGATGTGAAGATGTATATTATGAATGACCTGTAGGAATAATCTAGAAGTTTATAGGTGTTACCAATGATGTTGATATGTTTTTTCATTTCAATTTGTAACGTAAATATTATGTGTGTATCTGGATTTCCAAAACTAATAAACTATTTGGTCCTTTGGGATGATACTTCCTTGTTTATTTTACCAATGTTATAAATTAAGGCCTCGAATTTGGGATTCTGGGATCGTGGTATTTACATGGTCCATCCTACTATCATTTCAGATAGGAATGTGAATTTAACATAATAGTTCTATAAGGGGTTACAAAAGGATATGTGTAAATAGGTTCTTCTGATAATAACCTTTCACCCTCAAACTAATGGTTAGTCTGAATGAATGATACATTTGGTAGAGGAAATTATCCCTGAATGATTCATTGATTTATGTGGTTTTTGAGAGAATCATACTCCTATCACTGATTTCACCTATAATAATATATTTCAAGAGACAATTCAGATGGATCCTTTTGAGGCCTTGTGTGGTAGGGCATGCCATTCACCCCTTTATTGGTCAGAGGGATGAGGGCTAGTGCTATTAGTCAATTATCACATTCAGGAGACTTCAGACCAGGTTCAACTAACTTGGAAGTGTATGTCTTCAATATAGTCTAGATAGAAATATTATGATAATCTCCATCGATGACCTTTGGTGTTAAAGGTTAGAGATTGTGTCTTCTTATGGGTATCACCCAGACGTGGGCATAGACGGATACAAAGTCTAGTGAAGTTGTTTCCTTATTATGTATGGTCATGTGAGATTATTTATAGAGTTAGGTTGGTATCCTATCAATTGTTACAACCTCATATGTATTGTTCCATTCAATATGTCTTCCATATTTCATAACCTCACCATGACAATCAATACCCATCTCTTTATTTTGATGCCAAGTACGTTGACTTAGATGAAAATTCTTCTTTTTAGTATTATCCTATACACATCATTGACTAGAGATCAAAGGATCTCCAAGGATGGTCTATCCCTTAAGTAAAGGTTATATGAAAAAAAAACCATGTATTTAATGTGACTTGGGAGTAGGAGACTGACATACATTCCTAGTGGCTAGATTTTTTCTTATATAGTGTTTTAGAACCCTTAGAAGGTGAAATTGGGGACATGTTCCTTTAGCAGGAAGATTGTAAGAACCCAATATTCACTTAGGTTTGGATCATTTAATTTTTTGTCTAATTCTATATTTTGGACCTTTTATGGATGGCTAATGATGTCACATGTGTTTTGGGGGAGTTTGGGGATTCTTTAGAGACCAGATTCAATCTTTTTAGAAAAAATAGACTAGCTATAATGTTTGGAGAGACCATGTGGGGCATGACACATGGTTGTCCCAAATCTTGTTGGACTGGAAAGTGGATAAATAAGGGCTCACAATTTTCCCTCACTGCAAGAATGGGGCCGAACCATAGTTCCCAAACCATGTGGCCTAATCATGAGGGTCCCCTCTTAGGCAGTGATCCAAGAATGGTCGGTGCACAGTTTGTTTAACTATGCGGCCAAATCATACACCCCTATTGTTTGTGTGAAATGACCAAATTTCACTTAATGACTTATTATCCTAAATCCAACTCTTCTTTTCTCATTCAAGCTAATATTATAGCTCTTCCTATCCCATTTTGAGCTCCCAAATTCTTCTTATATAGGTTTTGATCCCTGTTATCTATCAAAAATATGATCTGATCCTCATTCATATCATTGGATATGCATGCATTAGTACAATATTCATCTTAATAAATTTTTTATTCTTCTTTTATCAACGACACTATTTAGATGTAGGTTAGAATGACCTATTTTGAGGGAATTGAACTATTATTCAATTTTCTTCTAATCATGTCCAAACTGAAGGCTAATACTGGATGAGGAGAGTTGAACGATATTAAAGTAGGTGTTCTTTGATTCATCCCTGTAGTATCACCATTTTATAAACTTCCATAGTTTTTCAAATGTATATTTCTTGGATATTATCCAATTCAATTCATGTTCCTTTATTATATTTATTATTCTCATATTCTAGATCCCTTTCTATAGAGTATCTTCATACAATTTGAGGTTGATATCTCAAAACTTCCTACCCCATGTAGGGTGTTTCTTCAATTATGCCTTGATGACCCAAGTAGGTTTACCTGTGACACCTTTTGGGTTTTTGGCTTGACCCTACTAATGGTAATCCCCTTAAATTTAATGAATAATGAATTGACTATGGATAAAACCTTGTAGTTTCCACTTAACTCTTCTAAGGTATGTGTTTCAATATAAATTACAAACCTCGTTTGTAAATGAAAAGTATAGTGTATGTATCACATGGACTAATTGAATGACTTGGTTGCATGTCTATATCACCCCTTTCCTTGCTTAATAGAAGGTAGTAGAGTGAACCTAATGAAGTGATTATAACTTAAATGAACTAATAAATGGGTTCATGTCCTTTATATGACTTTTCACACTAATGAAAGGCAACAAAATAAACCACATGACTTATAAAAGGGGAATGAGTATAACATAGACTAATTTATTAAATTAATAAAGTATAAGGTGGTTATTGAATATGAACCTATTAATCTTTATAGTAGTGTTCAGACTTGACAGATCCTTGGATTCCCATGGGAATTCCTTGATAACTCGTGGATTCCATTCTGATTCAAGGAGACAATTTTCCAAGGGAGATACCCACCTTGTAACTTTTCCCTTATATATAAGTGGGTTCCCACCATGATGTTGTAGTATAATTTATTTATAATTTAGATATTAGGATGACTTGTATACACTACTTTTATCCAGCATGATGTACCAGCTTTGTGGCACCATGGATACACCCATTGGGCCCAGTCATTAATTAGTATTTTTTACCTTGGATGTGATCCTTGGACTCATATAGAATCATATTAAAGTGGAATGACTTGGGAGTTACGCATTAGATTACATGATAACCCCTTATATTCAGGCTATAATCAATCAATGAGTTGGATCAGCCCCTAAGGTCAAGGATGCTTTAGTTATTACCTTGTTCCCTCTTTATTATCATCACAATTGTTTGATTCCTTCTTATGTATTGGATAATTTATTATTATTATTTTCATGATAGGATTCTAGTTTTGGTTATACCTCATGTGACTTATATTATAAACTGAACTTAAATGATTTAATTAAATGATCTCATGTTTAGAGACATTAACATTTATGGATGATATAGGTATCATGTTATTCACAATGCTTTACAAGTTTCCTTGTATATATACCTTCACGCTGTCAGTTTATATTCATAGACTATATGGTATAGATGTTGGTGGTGGTGGACTACTAAGATATATCTCACACCCTATCCTGACCTCCATTAGTAGCCAAGAAGATTTTATATATGCATGTGTGGACAAAGGGAACCATCCCTCTTTGGACACCTAATTATTCTTGGTTTAATTAGGATGGAGCATGGAATTTGATGATTGGGATATTTCTTAGGATATAGGATATTTTTTGGATTATTTTTAATATTTTGTGTTAAATGTATTTACTAATACCATGTATACTTTTCTGCCTATTTTTTGGAGACCTAAAATACATTATCATCATCTTTTATATATGACTTAGTTTCCAGCTTTGAGTATTGATATGTATATTTTTGAGTTATGAATCAATTTTATACTACTTCTACTATGGAAGGTTACCGGTCCCATCATTATAGTGTATATTCCCACTACTTATTCATTATTATATTACTTCTGTTATTCATTTTATTATATATATCCACTAGTTTCCACTCTGATTATGATGGAATAGTCTCCAAACAAACACACCCTAGGCCCTTGCTGCTAGATGGAAGTCTCTAGAATATGAAGACATATTCTTGAGTCCATGTGGCCCACTATACTCAGTGAGCCTTTGAGTGGAACCTAGGTCTCGAAATCATATTTTCTCCCTTATAATATTATAGAATAAGTCTCAAACAAGAATTTTGTTTACAGTAAAGAAGTAGAGAATCATCCACACGGTTCAGACATGATAGAGGAATCTTTAGAAAATGAAAAATAAGACACAATGAACCTAAGGAAAACGTTTTCCAAAGATAACATAATGGCCATGTTATGGCCTTTATCCCCTCCTTAGTATAATATTCCAAAGGTCCTATTATATTATTTTGTGCATGAAATTCACTTTAATATATATAACACTCTTTTATAATTAAGATCAAAGTTATTTCCATATGATGAGTATCAAAGTTACATCAAGGTAATATAAGGGATGAAATTCTAAATTAGATTGTTGGATCTCCTAGTGGCATTACATCCAAAATTGGGGAAAAAATAGGGCACCCTTCAATGTGAATGTCTCATAACATTAAAATAATTATGTTAGTTGATCATAAATACCACATAAATTGTTTATCTCAGTGGATGTGGTGAACTTGGAGCATTGTATTTCTCACTTCTTCATAATCATAAAATCCCTCAAAAGATGGAATTGTTCAGTGTCATATCCTCAAGATGGATTAAAAAAAAGAATATGTTCTCAATATATTATATGATCAACAAAAATAGGCCCCTACTGACTCTCACCGACATTAGGCTATATGAGTGCAAGACATAAACAAGCTGTTTCATTAGGCATTTGAAAAGATTAAATAGGCCTCCTGCCTAAGGGATGATAATGGTTATAAAGTGAAAATTTCTAAGATAGTAGAAAGGTCATAAAAAAGGTGGTTTAGGTGAAACTAAAAAAATAACCCAACCCATATTTGAACTTTCCTCAATAAATTCAATAAGGAATCCATGATAGTGACATCCCTAAAAATCTTAGAGCAACCCCATCCTACAAGGCTAGGGGATTTTCTATCACAACCTTTGAGGATAGTAAAATAGGCTCGAAGAGTTGTGTTAGTGGAATAAGAATAGACCCAACCCTTAGGGATGGGGTTTTTTTAATTTAAAAACGTCCCCCTTAGTGAAAGTCAGTATTCTCCCGATTAGGGAGAGCATCGTGGAATTAATCCACCCAGTTCATCCTATCCTGTGATTTAGTACCCTCATTAGGGACACGTGTGACCAAAATGTCTGGAGATTCCTTTTGGTTTAACTTCTTCCAAATGGATCCAATATAACCAATGAAGATGAGGAAAATTCCTTTGTAGGTCATAGAAAAAGTAAGTATCCCAAATACACTGATTAAATTAATTCAATGCTTTAACCATAATTAAATTTGATTAAAACTACCTCTAAAAATCCTGTAGAATACAAGAACAATACATATGAGCTATAGGAGAAATTTTCTATTCATAATATATTCAACACCAAAATGATTGAAGGAGGAGTTCATTCCCCGAACCAGAGGCTTAGCCTAAATTATTTCATTCTCAAAACAATTCATCACTACCTCATTAGATTAGTATCCACCAAAGAAAATGGTAAATGTAATTTTGTAACTTTAACACATGATGAAGAGGTTGATCCCCTTACACTTGAAGAGAGATTCACTAACCAATAGAAATAGATAAAATAATTGAGAAGACTCTATATAGATCTAGTCTAAAGCAATGTTTTTTAGGAAGACACTCAACCCACACTCCCAATAGCATACCTCAACAAAGAGTGGTTCACCGTAACAATTGAAGTGGATATGGAACACCTGCTCAATGTGGGGTACCAACAAACAATATACTTGGATCCCATAATAATATATTACGATTTCACTCCATTGGTTACATGACCAGAATAGGTCTTGGCACATCCTTATAGACCTACCTCTATAGGATACCCATGGAAGATACTAGTAGATCAACAACAATTGACCCTACCTACTACTACCGTTATTCAAGCTCCTACCCAGCCATACATTCCTCAAGGGATCATCAATATTATTGAGTCTCTAGTGTATTGATTGGAATTTATGGAAGAGTGGAGCTCACTAGTACAATTGGAGACAAAACCTTACCCCAAATGGTTTGATCTGACTCCTCCCTTGTCAATCTTTTGGAACCCATCACATCTAATTTTCAAGGGATCAGGGGACCCAGATCAGTATTTGACACATTACATGCCCCAATGTGATAACATACTGGGGAACCTCAAACAATAAGGGATAGTGAAAATCTATTGATATGTTGAAACATTGAAGGGACCCGCCTTTGTATGGTATATCATCTTTCTAACTCGGTCAGTTTTAGGGTGAGAAGATCTCCATTAGAAGTTTCTCTTCTAATTATTCTTGACACTACAAAAGAAAATATTCTTGACCTCTCAAACTTAAAAAAATGAGTAAATGATATATTCTAAGACATAATTTCAAGGTGGAAGGGTTTGACATAATATTTAAACATATAAATTCCTCAATAATATTATTTATTCATCTTTAAGGAGAATCATTCTAATGAGTTTTTCACACCACTCATTTTTTTGAAATATACTGAAGGGTTTTGGTATCTTGTTGTAACTTCTCAAAGAATGGAACCCTCCATCACTCAAACCATGTCTATGCCTTGAGTAATTCATTAGGCTCAAGGGGAAAGAAGAGGCTTCCATTGTTACACTTATGTCACCCCTACACCTGCTCCTGCTTCAAATCCCACACCATATCATGCGGTTCCCCCCTCTTAATCATCAGATTTCATGACTAAATCATCAGGATAATCAAAGAGAGAATATGTAGAAATAGTTTTAGGTGATTAATAATAATGTTTATAATTTTCAAAATGGCCTAGTCCCTAGATAATTCATCATGGAGTTGGAGAACAACCTGATTAAGTTTCCAAAGTCCTAGAATCCCAACCATGTTGGTAATGAAGATCTACTGAACTATTTACATTTCTATAAAGCATTGGGGACACCATAAATGGGTGTTTTTTCAAGGAAATCCTATATAAAATGGAATACTATTGAAAATAAAAGATGGAAAAGACACATGTGCAAGTGGAATGTATTTCTATCATTAATCTGAAAAAGGGGAATGAATAGAAGTAGGTTAATAGAAATGGTATATAAAAGATCAATGATTGGATGGTCTAATAGACAATGAAATGAACTCTTGTTATCCTCCAATCACACTTGAAACAACCAAGTGTGGGCACAACCACTTCTACTATGACTCAGCTTGCTCCTTCAGTTTCACAGTCCTCTGAAATCCAGTCTTCCAAGAAGTGAAATGGATAGAAATGAATGATAAAATAACAGGAATATGAACATATACAAATTAAAAAAGTTAAATTTTAATTTATAAAGCATCATTCATGTAGTCCCATAAGCATGGGAACTACCCCACCAAACGGTATAACACAGTTCAACCCTCTAAAAAGAATTTTAATCAGATGAGGAGTTGATATTTAGATCCATTAATTTTATTAACTTAATGGATCCCTTATTAGATGATGAGTGTTAATATGAACCCAAATTCCATACATTAAATTGGGGAATTAGTGGAATAGGTTGATAGATTTGATGATATAAGGGAAGACATGATGGTGCTTGGATTCACTACTCTAGACACATCCCTTCTTGAACCAAATACATTGAAAAAATCTTGGGAGAGATCTCCAATGATCTCAGAATAAGAATAAGAAAAGTTCCCCCATACAATCCATGGATTTACTTTACATGATTATCCTATTAGATAAACTATATGGGCCTCCATTTTCTAATCATCCTCAAAGTGCAGGTAGACCAAATTGACCTAATCCACCAAGGGCAGAATCACTATCAACTATTTCTCCAAGGGAAAATCCATCCACATCAAGTACTTCAGTTCCTGATGTGCCTTTAAAATATAATATCTATACTAGGAGGCATATACCTTTAGACCATAATTATTACATCGTAATAAAATTATCCTTGGTTTCGTCCAGGTGGTCAATCTTCCATTCATTGAGTCTAACAAAAAACATCAGGAAGAACTTGTAGAGGAATTGTCAATCCCTCAAGAATTTAAAGTCAAAGTTTCTCATGGAGAATTATATCATGTAGAAAATGGTCCAATGAAATTCCACACTATCATCTCTTTTACAAAACCAGACCAAGATTTCATCATACAAGGACAAGTTAGACCTTTATATGTATCCCAAAAGATAAATGATTTTGATATCCAACAATCCTCAATCAACAATAGCTTAAAATCCAACCACTCTATGGCCTAAGAACTTCTTTAACTAGGTTTAATTGAATATCAATTGTCCCTATATACTCTAATGATACAAGGTTATGAAAAGAATAAGAAAAATTCTCTTAGAAAAATCAAACTTAGTACTCATTATCGGAATCTCATGTCTGACTTGGAACTTAAGGTTATTCAGCAAGATACAACCTTTAATTTTTTTATGGGAATCCCTTAGTTACATCAACATGCACCTATTCCTTCATAATACCACCAATCCCTTAAATATTTCATCTGCTATAAAATTGGGAGATTTTATAGTGAAAATCCGCCTTTAAATCCTTTGAATCCCAATAAATTCATGTAGGATTCAACCAAAGGGAAGAAACAATCCCATTATTGAAAATTTTTCTCTAATCAATTCCATGAGTTATATGAAGATGATATCAGTTAAACCATTGAAGCATCTCAGTTTAGGGTATGTGCTTCCCATCAATAAGATTGAATAGACGAGTCTGAATTTAGTCACATGTTAAGTGAATTCCATGCCATCCTTCGTGAAAATAGATATCAACATGTTAAATAAGTCATTGAATCTCTACAGAGTGATTAAATCGTGAGTGAGGATTCTATTATACCATTCCATGGGCTTCGGTAAGTCACTATCTCGTTAATTAAGTCATAATTTTTTTTCCTTCGAAGTCCAAAATATTAATTCTACCTTGAACTCTGAAAAAAATTTATCACCTAATTCCCCTAAGGGAACAGAACTAGTGGAAGAGGAAAACCATTAGGAAGTGGAAGTGGAGGAATTCCCTAGGAGTGCCCCTCTATCATTTGAGGAAGGTGTCTCTACCAATATTGATGAGCATAGATAAATAAATATTGTTAATAAAGAAGATCCATGACCAACTTCAATTAGTTCATCCACGACTTCTGAAGAAAAAGAGGTACCTCCTTCCTAAAACAACACCAGGATGTTTTTTCTTAAAATTAGAAAGACATTCTAGACCTAGATAATGAATTGGACACCCATCACTTGGGCGTTCCAAAAGACCAAAGAGGTTATAAACATGAATCTAGAGGGACACTCCCAACCCAAACCTCAAAAATTTAGGTTGTCATGGACTATCTTGTCAAGTTAAACTTCATCAAGGAAGTTCGGTATCAAAAATTACATGCCAATGTCATCCTAGTAAAAAAGAAGAATGGGAAGATCCAAGTCTACATTGACTCCAGATATCTCACCCACCACTATCTAAAATTTGATTTACCTATTGAAATTATAGATCTACTATTGATGAAACATCTAGTTATCATGCCCTCTCCTTCATGGATGGCTATTAAGGTTACAACAAAATTCATATGGCTCTAGAAGATAAAGAATTCACCCCCTTCAGGGCCCCTTGGGTGTATTTTTTTGTTAGGAAATTCCATTTGGATTAAAGAGTGATGAAACCACATACTAACATTCCATGAAACACATCTTCAAACCCTTCTAAGGGAAATTTTTTGAATGCTACATTGACAATATGGTTGTTAAGTCCTGACAGTTTTAAAACCACTTGTCTGATCATGAGATGGACTTTGACAAACTATGACAACACAACATGAATATAAAACCCTTGAATTGTTCATTTGTGGTAACCTCGTGAAAATTTCATAGAATTATCATATTACATCTCAGCATTGAATTCTACCCTAAGAAAATAAATGCAATCCTTAGTATGTCACATCCTCATAATCTTAATGAGTTGAGAGGTATTCATTGATACTTAAACAACATCCGATGCTTTATAGCCAAACATGAAGTAAATTGTTTTGCCTTAACCAAATTGATAATGAATGGGGTTTCATATTAGTTTAATTATGACTATCAGGAAGTAGTAAATAGTATAAATAAATATCTCTTGATTTTACCAGTGCGAATGTCGCCCCTTAGAGGGTAGATGCTCATTGGGTTTGTAAAGTACCTAGTGAAATCACCAAGAACATTCCCCAAAAAAAATAATGATTCCTAGAATAAAAAAACATTATTATCTTATTAAAACTATGATTGACACTAAGACTCAAATTTTAGATATTGAGAAGGGTTTCCTGACATTAATTTTAACGGTTTAGAAAATAAGGCATGACTTATAACACCATGAGATCTATTTAGTCGATTATAACAAATTACTAAAATATATCCTCATCCATAATATGTTGAAAAAAAGTCTGGAATGATGAGAGGTTATCTTATAAAAATTTGATATAATGTTCTTTCCTCATAAAGCATTTAAAGGCCAGGATTTGATAGATTTTTTTACAGAACACCCATATGAAAAAACATCATCATTAAATACTAAATTACCAAATGAATAGATTATTTTCTATTCAAGATGACCCAAAAATTATTGAAATATATTTTAATAGTGCATCTATAAGTACAATAGGGAAGATAATTGACGTCTCTAAGATAACTAAATTGGGTTAAGACTCGTTCTCATCTCTCTAGGAAAGATGATTTTTCCTTATTCCTTCATGTAGTCTGAAGGCTGCATATATGATGAGGCATAATATCAGGCCCTCATTATAGGCCTAGAGCTTTCACTCTAAATATTAGTGGGATTACTAGAAGTAAAATTTGATTTAGGGTTGGTAATCAAATAGATCAATGAGGATTATGATCATAGAAAAGAAAGGTTAATCCCCTTATTTGACTTTGTTTGAGGGTTAATTGTAGAATTACCCTCATACCCAATGTTGAATCATGTCCCATGATCAAAAAATTACCAACAGTATTCATTAGATAATGAATCCATGACTTTGGAATATCCAAACCTAGATGAAATGGTCATCAACATTGCACATTTCCGCATAGTCTCACCTTTCATTCAAGTAAAAATGGAATAGATCAATGAAATCATACCTATTACTAAAGCATAGAGTTTAACCAATGGGTGGATTATTCCCATCATGGAATACCTTTATAATGGATTTCTTCCATAAGATAGAACCAGTAAATAGAAAATCCATTTTTGAGCCAACAACTTCACTCTTTATGACGTCTCTAATCACTAGAAAGTCTTCTATAAACAAGGCTTTGATGAAGTCCTTATCAAACGTATCAAAAAAGAAGAGTCTATATGAATCATGAAATATGTACACTTGGGATATTGAAATACCCCCAAGTCAAGGTTCAATATTTCTCATCAAATATGGATTCTTGGGTTCTACTATACCACTTTAACACATTATTGTATAAAATCCACCAATAAATGTCATTCTTACCAAGTGTGTGACAACTTAATCCATAAACCCAAAACAATTCTATATACAAAAAAGTATTTCTTTGAATTTTCTATATGGGGAATGTATTTTTTGGTTCCACACCCTCCATCTATATCCAACCAATTCAAATACATCTTAACTACTACTGACTTATTCTCAAAATGGACTGAGGCAATACCCATCAAACAAGTTGAGGCCAAAAGCATTATCAGCTTCAGGAAATCCAACATCATTACTAGATTTGGTGTACCACATACAATATGCATTGAGAAAAAAACCAATTTTAAATTTTATAAGTTTTAAAGTCTATATCTGGAATATAACATTAAATCTTACCACTCATCCCACTACCATGCGTAAAATAACATAAATATGTAGGACTTTAACAAGATCTTGTAAAATATACTCTAAAATATGCTGGATAAGGATAAGAATTGTTTGACTGATAAGATACCACTTTCCTTGTGGGAATACCAAACCAAAACCTATACCAACATATAGGCATCCCCATATTTAATTATCTATGAGACAGAAGCAATCCTGCCCAATGAGGTCCAATTTTCATCGCTCTATATTGTCATCTATAATAAACTATTTATAGATGATAAATCTTAGAAATTTATGGATGAATTGGAGTTACTCGATGATAAAATATTTCATCATTTTCATCATTTTGACGTCTAAAAAATCAGATAGTATAGGATTTTAACAATAGATTCCCCCTTCATTCATTCCTCCACAGGGAATTGGTACTGGTCTTTAGGACTCCAATGATACTAGAAAACAAGACTCCAAAGTTTTATCCAATGTGGGAGGGACCTTATTCCACACACAAGGTCCACTCTAATAGATATAATTTCTTGATATTAATGGATGGAGAGATCATTATTACCCCAACCAAATCAAGGTTCATCAAGAAATATTTTGTGTAATTCTATGACACTCATCCTAGAAGCAGTACATTAAACTGCACAACACTATATAGTCGAAACTGTAAGATTATAAACTATTTACCACGTAATCCTGACTGTATGACACTAAACTACATGGTATACGTCTTAGCTACAAGATGTTGAACTTCATAGTCAGTCCTTCTCACATGAACTAAAAAATCATGACATATTTTCCATGTCACATGATGAAAAACTGTATGAAATTGATGTCCAAATCACAAGACATTAAATTATATGACAAAGTCCTCATCACAAGATGTAAACTACATGGTTCATGTCTTTTATACATGATATAAACCTACATGTTTCACATCCTTACTACACGATGTAAAATTTCCTAGCAGTTTGATTCTTTCATGAGTGGGTCACACCCCATGGTGTTGGACTCCAACCACACCTTCATTCCAGAACTATGTGTGGCTTGATTATCATTAACATGGATACATAGTTATTCCTATAACTTATGTATTTTCCCAACCATCATTCGGTAAAATAAAAAGGTCCCTTTTCCCATATTAAAACCTAATTTATGTGTGGAAATATATTCAATAACTATATGTGGATTGATTCTCATTACAATGTGATACGCAGTGATGCTCAAATCTCCAATCCTGGGTCCAAATGAAATGAAAAAAATACACCATCCCAATGTTCGAGCCTAACCAATGTAGTGATCCTTTTAAGAACTATGTATGGATTGATTCTAATTCCAATGATATACATAGAGATGTATAGACCTTGCATCAAGTTCTAACCACCACAAAATTTAAATTCCCCTATCATTCACCTATATTAACTTTGTGTGGTTGAAGAAACCTTTGCGTCACCTTTTTTTCACAATGATATTAGATCATACGCGACTATAAGTTTCAATAAAGAATTTCCCTAAATAAGTAATCTATATTAATTCACATTGGGCTTGTTAGGGTTATTGCCCTTCTTTCTCGATGGTGATGAATGTCGAAGGAAGGTGACAACCAAGGGTTTGACGGTAAGGGCGTGGCTCGAGCTTCGTCAGAGGCATGTGATGAACTCAATCCTGTCTTGTGGTTTGCAATGTTTGTGGTTCGAAATGGTGATGTTATGATGCGGGGGAGAGGTCCGGTAGTTTCTCGCCAGCAGTTTTTCGTCAGCGATTCGGATGATGCTAATGATGTAGTGATGTCAAGGGCACAGCTCAAGGTGGCTTGTCGTTCTAGATACCACGGTCTTCGTGACTGTGATGATGGTTTCAAATATTTTCAATTTTAAATCCAGATGGTTTGTTGGGTTAGGTTCTGTATGTTTACCAGTAACCCATAAACCAGTTTTTTAGAAAATGAAAAAATGGATTACAAGTACATATGGCATTATTCTCATTCCCACGAGATACAGAGTTATTCTTGGATGCTATATATTGACCAAGAAATAATATGGAAAATTTCACAACTATTCTATGTATGATTCAATTCTAAATTAGGGGATTCAAAATGAGTTCACACCCCATGCATGTTCCTGTAGTAAAAAACCCACATTTCTCCACACATGAATTCAATCCATATGGGTAATCCTATTTAGAACTACATACGGATTCACTCTTATTCCAACAATATATGCAGTGATGGTTAGGTCCTATTAGCTAATCCATCCACAATATTCATTTTTCATGTTGAGTTACCTTCATTCTTATTGTATGACATTAAACTGCATGGATGAAGTCCCCACTGCATAAATTTAAACTATATGGTTCAATAAAAACTATGTGTGTCTTTATTATCATCCCAATGGTATACATAGTGATTCAAAGACCTTAGGTCCTTGTCCCATCCATGGTTTAAAGAAAAATTCCCCCTCCCCAAAATACAAATAAATATCTATGCATGATATTTTAATTTTTCTCCCCTCATTCAATGGTCCACCAAGGAAACATAGATGTTCCCTTCCTACATATGATTAAGATCTATGAAAGGGAAACTACAGCTCATGGAAAATATCAATCCAAATGATTCCTCTATTCTTGGATATATCCCTTAAATTCATCATACTTATATTCTTGGACACTTTTGGATATTCATAATCATTCTCTAGCTATGAGTGATGAAATGTATGAAACCTGAGGACACCTTTTTTCTGACTATGTAGTAACACACCCCAGTTGGTTTTTTATAATTATCCTATATAAACGTATTTTCATCAAGATAATGAAACTGTTTAACTATGTAGGAACATACCATAGTTGGATTTTCATAAAGTCTCCCAAAAAATGGTTTTTCATCCGAGAACACATTTTGTCTTTAGGAGAAGCCTCTTCTCTCTCTGTAAGACTTAAAGACATTATCTTGGAACTTATGATTCAAATTTATTCTATAGTCATACCTTAAATATTTAAACCACATCATTTCCCCTAATCATGGAACTCCTAAGATAATGGTTTACAATTTCATCCCACACATTTGAAGTATGTCAAAACAATATGTGGCATGGTAGGACTTTTATTACTCATTATTTCCATAACACCATGGTCCTAGTCCTATGACCTAAAACTAAAGGCACCATATCATTATCCTTGAATGATTTTAAAAATTAAAATAATTCCTAACAACAATACTTTAAACTACATGGTTTTCTAGAACTACATATGGCTTCATTCTCATTAATGTGAGATACATAGCGGAATTTGAGCCCTGTATTTTGCGATCAGACTCAAAGACCCCCACTCATCTTAATTTGGGTCAGGCCTGTGTAAGAAATATTTTTCCCCATTTTGGGGTTAATTGGACTAGAAACTATCCCACCATATACAAGTACATTACCTCAAAAAACCAAAATTTGTTTATGGGAAAATATGAATCTCCATAAACTTTCATCATCCATTGGAAATTGAATGTCAGAATTCCTGAGAACTCCTTTGTATAACTATGAAGTTAGACACCAAAGTCCTATTTTCATAAGTATCTCATATAAAGGGACAATTATCCAAGAGATTCCACTATTTGACTATACAGTCACATGCCCTATTTGTCTTTGCATAAATTCTTTCACAAAATAATTTTTTCAACTAACCGTACATTCTTCCACTAGATAAACCTACTCTATCGCCATAATACCATCCCCCCATATATCTCTTCAGATATGGGGAGCTCCCATATTACATTTTATAACCTTTCTACATCATACCTGAAAATGAGGGAACATTCATGAAAAGATTACCATGAAAGGGATAATTATTAATCTTTACCTCAAAGTTAAATGAACATAAATTATAGACCAAAATGTATTTTTTTGAATAAAATTAAGCTGCATGGACTATCATACTAGTCATGATATGTAAAACTATATAGAAATATCCTCACAATAGGATGTTAAACTACTCTTTCCATTTCATGTTAATACAATATTAAACAACACGGTGCTTCAACCATTAGAAACAGTCCTCCCCTTGACATCGGTAATGTAAGAAAATGCACCCTCATTCACATAATCAAGATTTGTGTAGGATTAGTATCCAATTCATTGATAATTCCAAAATAGATACTATCTTTATTCTAAGACACATTCCCTTGGTGAACCACCCAATATGGATATGACAAGTCTGAATCACCATAAACATCATATGTCCATCAACAATGGAATGTCAAAATTTTTGAAAAATTCTTTTTTTGACTAAACAATAACACACCCCGATTGAATTTTCATAAGTCTCCCACATAAAGGGATTTCCCACCATAGGATTCTACTATTTTACTATACAATAACATCCCCAGTTATCTTTGCATATAGTTTCCCATAAAATACATTTGTCAATCAGTTTTATATTCATTATCATGAGAGACCTCCTATATTCCCATAAACCCTAAAAATATTATTCTTGAAACTTTTTTTCAAACTTGGTCTATGGTCCTTCCTCACATACTTGTGCTGCATTATGTTTTAGATTCATAGATCACAAAATCATGACTCAAAATCTCTCTTTGGGTATCTAAATAGTGTCAGAACATTTTTGTCCCACAAGACTTGTTTGGTTCATCATTTTATAACATATGGGAAAGGTTTTTTGACCTAAAACAAAAGTTGCATTAGTATGGATTGCATGAATATAAACTTCATAGGAAAATAGACACAACACTCTCTAGGTTGGAAACTCGAAAAGGGCACTCTATAAAAATTGGATTCTCTGCTTGCTAGAACTATACTCGGTATGGTTTAGGAAAAAAAATCAAATAACAAAAAGAGAAATTAAAAAAAAATTAGGTTGAAAAAATGAAAATTTCAGCTTAATAAGACACCAATTCATTCCTACTAAACCTTTTTTTATTAGACTTAGGAAAATATTAGGGTGCTAAAAAAAGAAAAAAAGTGTGTATCTTTGTCCAGATGACCCAACAAATAGTTGAACTACACTTGTTATGCCCCATGTATTAGGAAAAAATTAGAGTTTCTTCCCATCCACACTAACATGTTTAAAAATCATTAACACATAGATGTATTACTATGTAAACTCGCTTCGATGTTAAGTTATAATCATAGAAAGAAAACATGGATGAAGACATCGATGATTATAAATGAAATTCTTTTCATTTATGAGGGAAAACCAAATCAGAAGAGCATCCACAAGTTGGAGTCTCTCTATCATAATTTTTTTAAGAGAATAAACATAACTGTTAATTTGTCAAATGACCTCTCGATCCCATTAGCAGCCTTTCGAAGCTTGGCCAGCTGAATAGACTCAGTCACTAAGACCTGATAAATTACCCCTTATATAGTTGAAATAATTGTTTAACACTATGTTTGGGATACTTCCAGTAAATTATGTAGATGTACAAGATACCATTGGGTGGAATCAATTTCTTATTGAAGGTGTGATATTGGAATTGACATCTCATTTATCCATTGACAAAATTCCACCAACTTCTTGTCATGGTTAGCCTCTACCTAGGATAATGTATCTTGGATATCATTAGTGTTAACAAGAATCTTTTCTTTAATGAGGTGTTTTTGTATCTCATGTTCTCAATTTTATTGACAAATGATCTCCTTCACTATAGTATAAATCATACGGTAATTCAATCTGACATATCCTAGAATACTAAACAAGAATGGATGTCAATGAAGTCATTATGATAAGTAATTAAGAGGTGTCTCAAAGATTATCATCTATATGTCCCACCAAGTAGGACGACGTGTGTTGAAAAAGGAATTTCATGTCTCCAAATAGAAATCATAGTGACTGTTAGAGAGAGAAATTTATTTGGGAATTAATTCAATCAATGAGTCACCCCGCCCTGCTGCATCTAGGGCAGTTCTAGTTTCTCATTTTGATATGGGGTGAATTGAAATGGAATATCTGCCCTTAGGAATGGATGCAGAGGTTTATGTCAATGGATAATGGATATGACTCATTGTTAGCCTAAAAAGAATAATAAATGGAATAAACATTGAATGATTTAAGTAGTTGGTTGTACTCACCTATTGACAGAGCATCATCTTGGATTGGTTCCCCCCTGACATTTTCATCCTCAGCATTTTGATATAGAGTCTCTTGATGAGATACATTATCCTATGTATACTCCATAATTTTCATTGTAGAATAATAATGACTCCCCCTTTTGGATCCCACTTGAGTTGGTGCTCTTTTAATAGTGGGAGAGAGATGAACTTCGATGCCTTTCTGACACATCATTGGTGAAACATTGACCATAGATAAAGATGTACATTTAAATAAGTCATGGTTAAAATGATGGGCATAAAAAAACTGGTTGCATGAAAATAAAGACTCATGTCTATCCAATTCATTATTCAATCCCTAAAACTCTTCTAAAGAAATGCTGGAATACATAATGTGATTTCAAACCATGATAGTTATCCTTCCAAAGGATCCAACTCCTCTACATGAATTATTATATTTTCTAGAGCATCCTCGTTGGTTTTGTGATGCTTATATCTAATCCAATTTAGAGAGTAGAGAAGAAAAGATTATTGAACAAAAAATATGGTTAAACATTTGTTTTGGATAAAGAAGTGATAAATGATATTGTGAAGAATCACCATCACTGATGAGGCACTAAGAAAAGGAATTTATTATCCAACATTATTTTTTAATGGAGGGAGGACAGAAGTCACCTCCAAGAAAATGGGAATTGAAGGAGAAAGTATAGATTCTCTTACTATCTTATTCTCCATCATATACTAACCAAGGGATATATCTCCTAGACCAAGAGTCAAATCATTAGTTTTGGGTGGGGTTCCAATCGGGAGATAATCCAGTGATGGTGTCTCAACTGATTTCCAATTTTCCAACTATAAATCAGGGTGACCATTTCATCAGTACCAATACATAGTTAAAATTTATGGAAACAATGAAAAAAATATATTATGAGAACTCTTATTATTGGAATCGACATATTCATCACATTATTCAGAATACAGGTGATCGACGTCTTCGAAGACACCCCACTTCAACATATCCTCCACCCACCTCATGGATGGAATCTAGTTTTAGGTTGTATAAATGATAATATCTAATCCGCAGATATATATTCCCACCTCAGCAAGATCATCCTCAATGTGAATATTGGTTGGGGATAAAAAAATATCTAATTTTTGGAATCTACATCCCTACACAAAAGAGATAACACACGTCCTCAGCATCAAAAGGCATACCATACTGAAATTGGACTACCTCTTGTTGCACTAATCCTAAGGTTTTTATATCCCATTTTGAATAATATTTGACCATATTTGGTTTCACGTACTTCCCAACTCTCTTATTCATAGTTGGAGGATGGGATAATGAATCCCGGACCACCCCTTGACAATGAAATATTGATTATCTAGACTCAACCTCATCTGGAATATCCCTTTTGATTCTAGATGGAATACTAAACCATGCACATGGTCATTTTTGGGCACTTGAGATCTCATCATCCAAACCCAGTTAAAGAGGTGAATCATCCTCTGAAGGAGGTGAATCTCTTTCTGAAGGGGGAGGAGCCTTTCAACCTGGATTTACATGTCTAAAAGTGTTCATAACCCTAAATCAATGAAATGTTTTTTCATCACTCCCAAGAGATATAAAGAAATCCAAGCCTTGATATACCAAGATTCCAACCAAATGGATACACCCCTGAGAGGAAAGTTAATTACTGATGGATTCATCTCCACAACTATGAGAATCTGCAGCCATCAGGCCCCCACTTGATACATCTCTGATCGAACATGTACTGGAGGAGATACATATATTTTCTACATGAACATGAACTGGAATGAAAATATGTATGGAACAAAGTCCTCCAATATAACCTCACCATAAATTTGGGTCGCTAGCACACCATCTCTAAATTAAATCTTGTACGATCTCTATTCGTAACCAAATTTTCTATCATCAGTGACTTCCCCAGTGGGTGAATCTCTATATGGGAATAATTTAAACTCTTTGAATATGATCTTCCTCTTCAAGGTCTCACTGGGTTTCAAGGAAAGGGGTTGAATACTAGAAACTATCTGAAAATGGTCGAAACTAGCCCTTGAGAACTTTAACTCCACTTAACACATCATAAGAGATAAAGTGGGTTGTGAATCACCCCATAGTATATGGAACAACCCTGATATTCTAAAAGGGGATTTCCTATATGAATATGTAGTAAGAATCGGTGAATCTTTTCTAGGATAGGGGTTTTTATCCCTATATTCCTCTAATGTTCTTGCACTACTAGAAAAACAGGTATTTGCGACGGGTCATTTGCGACGGGATCCCGTCGCAAATGGCTTTTTGCGACGGGGGCCCGTCGCAAATGGCCCGTTGCTGAAAACGGCGTCGCAACAACACTTATTTGCGACGGGCCCGTCGCTAAAGCCTTTTTTTGTGACGATTATTCTCCCCGTCGCAAATAGTACTCCGTATATTTGTAAAAAACTTTTAAAATAGTTTTTGTGACGGTACCCGTCGCAAATAGTTTTTGCGACGGGACCCGTCGCAAAAACTATTTTTAAAAAAAAAAAACTATTAATAAATTATTTTAATGCATATAATAATACTAGTATTTGCGACGGGCATAGTATCCCGTCGCAAATACTATAAAAAAATAAAAAAAATAAATTATTAATAAATTATTTTAATTAATATAATAATATAATTATAATTCACAAATAAAAATAATAAATTATTTTAATTAATATAATAATAATAGAATTATAATTCAAAAATAAAAAATAATAGAATATTAATAAATGATTTAATTAATATAATAATATTATAATTATAATTCATAAATAAAAAAAATATTAATAAGTTATTTTAATTAATATAAAAATAATAGAATTATTTTACATTCAAATATTAAAATAATTCAAGTATTACAAAAAATATAATTAAATTATAATATTATAAAATTTTAATATATATATAAAATTTAATATTATAAAATATAAATAATATTATTATTCATATTAATATTGTTATTTAAAAATATAATATTATTAATATTTTATAATGAGACAAAAACTAAGAATAGAAAAAAAATATTTTGATTTCCCAAATTTTATAACATAAATACAAACTCTAATCTGAAGGAGGAGGGGAAGTGGGGTATCTGCAGATGGTGGTGGAGGAAACTCCATCCCTAAAGCATGAGTGAGTCGGCGGATGTACTCCATCTGCTCCTGATGCTGCTGCTGCCACCGACTCGTCTGCTCCTCGTACAGCTGCTGCTGGTGTCGACGCTCCTCCTCATGCTGCTGACGCATCTGCTCATGCTCCTGTCGGAGACTCTCTATCTGTGCAGTCTGAGATCGCAACTGATCCTCATACTGTGTAGTAGAAGAAGATGCATGAGCTCCTCTCGAGCTGGACGCCGACATCACAGCACTGCCATAATAATCTCCGGGAGTCAGTCGAGAGCCGATACCAACTACCCAGCCCTTCTTGAAGGCATACTGGGTGGCCTGCATCCATGCCGCCTCATCAAACTGATGGGCAGTGGTCTGATCTGATGACTCGGCCTGACTCTCAGGCCGGTCCTGTGACGCTGCAGCCTCATATGACTCCTATAGTTGCAATTTAAAATTAAAATTGTGAATATATTATATGCAGTTAATTTTTAAACTTGAAAACAAATAATACTGACCACGATGTGATGCTGACGATCACCTCTGAGCTCCCCAGTAGCAGGATCACTATACATCCGCCGATATGCGTCGTACTCTGTAATATCGGGGTGCTCGACAGCCTATAAGAATAAAAAATAAACTGTTAATATTTATAGTTATATAAAATATTTATAAATAATGTACGTATCAGATGCTGTCTATGAGTACTGAAAGAACGACTCCTAGCTCGATGAGTCACCTCCTGTCTCCCCCGATTCTGCCTCCCCACCGATGATCTCCTCTGAAAGACACCACTCAACCAGTGCGCACATAATCCATCGCATACATGGGATGAAATATACTCTGGTCGGTGTGCTCTACATGACTCCTCAAAATCAGACACTCCTGCTTTCTTCATCGCAGCTTTTCTTAAATTGTGCAAAAACTGACAAAGGCGATCACGCATGGCCACCTCCCATGCCTCGTGGATGGTGTCACGCATGGTATCCTCAATCGGATACCATAAACCCTACAAATAAATCAAAATATCAAGTTAGAAATGAAATATCTTTCAAAATAAAAATTATTTATTTACGTACGTACCAACCAATGGCCGAACATGGTCTGCTGCACATCAATGGGAATCTTCTCCCATGTGGTCCACGGCTGAGAGAAATAGTTGCACAAAATAGCGCTGCCCTGTCCGACTGCTATATGCGGAAAACTGAAAAAATAATAAACATTTATTATGTGAATAGATTAAGGAAATCTTAGTCAAATCCACAGGTTATCACACAGGTTATCACACCTCCGTGTGCGTGGATCAAACCCAAGACGTGGACGTCGCTCGGGGACGGGGTCAGGAATCATCAATCATGCAAGACTGCGCCCCCTCCGCGTACTCCCTGGAGCGCCTTCAGGCTGAGGGTCATCTGTCAGCAACTCATCCGCATCGAAAGTCAGGTCAGCATCCGCCAACTCACGAAATGTGGCGTCGTCCATCTGAAACAGAAAATGTTAATGTTAGAAAATAATTGATAATTACTATTATATATACATATATACATATTATGATTGTATATAAATACCATGGAATGCTATCAGTGTTCATCTTCATCATCATCTTCATATATGTCAATGTCATCTTCATATTCCTCCTCAACATCATCGATATCCATTCGAGTTACAGTTGCTTCATCTCTTACCATTTCAAATTCATATGTGACATCATTAACATCATCATCATCACCGACTCTTAAATGTGGGGTGTCGTCATCGATACTCATGTCTCTTTGTAAAAAAGATTGATTTTGAGTACTCTCTTGAAAAACTTCAATTCTTTGCACATCAGTGAAAGCACATTCACTTTGACTAAACTGATTGTCTCGAATTTTGATTTTTATTACACTCCACCAATCAGTCAAGTCTCTTGATGTTCCACAGTACTTTGCATAATAAACTTGATATGCCTGTTGAGCCAATAAGAATGGTTCATTTACTGTGAGAACACTTTTACATTTAATATCGATGATTCCATGAGTCGGATGAACACGCACGTCTCTCTCTGTATCCAACCACCGACATTTGAACATGGTTATGTAATGTTGTCCAATATAACAGAGTTCAATGATTTCATCAAGTATGCCATAAAAGTCAACTTCATTTTCTCGATGATGAGATCCTCTCAAGCTAACTCCACTGTTCATTGTTTTTTTCGATTCCTCATATGCATGTGTGTGGAATCGAAATCCATTCACCGCATATGCATTATAAGTTTTAACAAGTTTGGAAGGTGGGTTACTCAATACACACAGCCGTTTGTCAATTTTATCAGCATGTCGAGACACCTGAAAATTTGTGAAATAATTATCAATATAGTAAACTATACATTGAATGAGTTGCTAAAAGATAAAGAATTTATGTTACCAGTTTTTGAAACCACTGAGAGAAATTTTTCAGTCGACGTTCTTCGAGAGCAGCTGCTGTAATTTGTGGAATTTGTTTCTTGATATGATTATCATACAACCTATAAAAACCAAAGTTATTTACTGTAACATAAATGATAGAATATCTGGTCAAAATAGGTGTTTGACATTCCGTTATCTGATTTGATTGCCATAAATTTTGCAACTTCTTCTAATTTGCTCATCTTGTAGCCAGGATATAATGCATCCTCAGCAGACTTCAACAACTCATAAAATTCAGACGGTGCCAACTCAGGATTTGAATCTATATCAGCCGGAGTTTCTGTATGTTGAACAGATGAACCTGCAACATCATGTACTAAATCTCGAAACCGGGATGGATCTGGAATCAAGTTGGTATAACCTGCTTTGGAACTGCGTTCACCGTGTTGATACCAAAAAACATAATCTGGTTGAAAACCAAAATGCAAGAGATGTTCTCCCACTTTGTCAAATGTGTCAAAGGTTCTCAATGCACATTTTCTGCAAGGGCATTTTATTTTGCCTTCTGAAATAAATTCTGGATTTGATGCCGCAAATGATAAAAAAGCCTCCACACCCTCAACATATACTGGATTTAAACCAGAACCGTTTGGATTTCTACGTTGATTTATCCATATGCGGTCACCTAATAATGATTGTTGATGACCTCGTTGTTCCATATTTCTCTATAAAATATAAAAGCATTACTGGTTTTGAATAATTTGTTATAAAAAACACTCAAGCTAGGATAATTATAGAGTTTAGATCATACACGATTGACGCAAACTTTTTTTTGAGATAGACCTAAAAATTGACCCTTTAAGAATTAAATATGTTGAGAATAAAGAAAAACATGTTACAAATATTGATAATTTTAATATTATATAAATTTTTTATTATTTTCATAGTACTAATATTATTGGTAATTATTACTAATTATTGGTAATTATTGGTAATTATTGGTAAGTATTTTTAATTATTACTAATTATTGGTAATTATTGGTAATTATTACTAATTATTACTAATTATTGGTAATTATTACTAATTATTACTAATTATTGGTAATTATTACTAATTATTGGTAATTAATACTAATTATTGGTAATTAATACTAATTATTGTTAATTATTACTAATTATTGTTAATTATTACTAATTATTGGTAATTATTACTAATTATTGGTAATTATTACTAATTATTGGTAATTATTACTAATTATTGGTAATTATTGGTAATTATTGGTAATTATTGGTAATTATTTGTAATTATTGGTAATTATTGGTAATTATTGGTAATTATTACTAAGTATTGTTAATTATTACGAATTATTGTTAATTATTACGAATTATTGGTAATTATTACTAATTATTGGTAATTATTACTAATTATTACTAATTATTACTAATTAGTACTAATTATTGGTAATTATTACTAATTATTGGTAATTATTCCTAATTATTATTAATTATTACTAATTATTGGTAATTAATACTAATTATTACTAATTATTACTAATTATTACTAATTATTGGTAATTATTGTTAATTATTACTAATTATTGGTAATTATTAATAATTATTACCCATTATTGATAATTATTACTAATTATTGGTAATTATTACTAATTATTAATAATTATTACTAATTATTGGTAATTATTACTAATTATTACTAATTATTACTAATTATTGGTAATTATTATTAATTATTACCAATTATTGGTAATTATTGGTAATTATTACTAATTATTGGTAATTATTACTAATTATTCGTAATTATTGGTAATTATTGGTAAGTATTGTTAATTATTACTAATTATTGGTAATTATTACTAATTATTACTAATTATTGGTAATTATTACTAATTATTACTAATTATTGGTAATTATTACTAATTATTACTAATTATTGGTAATTATTACTAATTATTGGTAATTAATACTAATTATTGGTAATTAATACTAATTATTGGTAATTATTACTAATTATTGTTAATTATTACTAATTATTGTTAATTATTACTAATTATTGGTAATTATTACTAATTATTGGTAATTATTACTAATTATTGGTAATTATTACTAATTATTGGTAATTATTACTAATTATTGGTAATTAATACTAATTATTGGTAATTAATACTAATTATTACTAATTATTGGTAATTATTGGTAATTATTGTTAATTATTGGTAATTATTACTAATTATTGGTAATTATTACTAATTATTGGTAATTATTGCTAATTATTACTAATTATTACTAATTATTGGTAATTATTACTAATTATTGGTAATTATTACTAATTATTGGTAATTATTACTAATTATTGGTAATTAATACTAATTATTGGTAATTAATATTAATTATTACTAATTATTACTAATTATTACTAATTATTACTAATTATTGGTAATTATTGTTAATTATTACTAATTATTGGTAATTATTACTAATTATTGATAATAATTACTAATTATTGTTAATTATTATTAATTATTACTAATAAATAATAATTATTACTAATTATTGGTAATTATTATTAATTATTACCAATTATTACTAATTATTGGTAATTATTATGAATTATTACCAATTATTGGTAATTATTGGTAATTATTACTAATTATTGGTAATTATTGGTAATTATTGGTAAGTATTGTTAATTATTACTAATTATTGGTAATTATTACTAATTATTACTAATTATTGGTAATTATTACTAATTATTGGTAATTATTACTAATTATTGGTAATTAATACTAATTAATACTAATTATTACTAATTATTGGTAATTATTCCTAATTTTTACTAATTATTACTAATTATTACTAATTATTACTAATTATTGGTAATTATTACTAATTATTACTAATTATTACTAATTATTGGTAATTATTGGTATTTATTCCTAATTATTACTAATTATTGGTAATTATTGGTAATTATTACTAATTATTACTAATTATTACTAATTGTTCCTAATTATTCCTAATTATTCCTAATTATTCCTAATTATTCCTAATTATTACTAATTATTGGCAATTATTGGTAATTATTTGTAATTATTGGTAATTATTGGTAATTATTGGTAATTATTGGTAATTATTACTAATTTGTGGTAATTATTAGTAATTATTAGTAATTATTACTAATTATTGTTAATTATTGGTAATTATTACAAATTATTGGTAAGTATTGCTAATTATTGATAATTATTACTACTTATTGGTAATTATTACTAATTATTGGTAATTATTACTAATTATTGGTAATTATTACTAATTATTGGTAATTATTACTAATTATTACTAATTATTTCTAATTATTCTTAATTATTGATAATTATTGGTAATTGTTCCTAATTATTAGTAATTAAATGAATAATTACCAATAATTAGGAATAATTACCAATAATTACAAATAATAACATTATTAGTATATTTTATTATTAATATTAAAATAATATAATTTTCTAATTTATATACAATTCTCCTTTTATCTATGCGTTTTCTATCTCCACATACAAATAATACATGTGAAGACAGCAAACACACAGATGAAAAGAGAATTGTATATATATAAAAAAATATATTATTTTAATATTAATAATAAAATATACTAATAATGTAATAATGTTATTATTCCTAATTATTGGTATTTATTATTAATTGTTAATATTTATTCTTAATTATTAAAAATTATTACTAATTATTCCTAATTACCATTAACTATGAACAATACTAATAATTTAAATTTATTAAGTAACAAAACAATGTAAACATAATTAAATTACAACTAATTAAGAATAATTGAAACTAATAAAAAATTAAAAATAAATATTAAATTAAAATGAACATAAATACCTTGAAAATTGATCTGCTCTGATTGTTCTTCAAAACTTTAATATCAACTCCGGAGAAAAAAATTAAACTGGAGAAAAACTGAACTTTAGAAATACAACTTTGAGAGAAGAAGAAGATGGAGTTTGAGAATGATTTGAAAAAAACGGATGAGGGTATTTATAGGTTAGATTATTTGCGACGGGTCCATTTGTGACGGGATTCCCGTCGCAAATAGTGTTATTTGCGACGGTACCCATCGCAAATACCTTAGCCAACATTTATTACGGTCAACTGTTAAATAGTTATTTGCGACGGGGGAATATTCCCGTCGCAAATACCTTTTACCGCCGCCGGTTATTTACGACGGGGGAATTCCCCCGTCGCAAATATGTTTCCCGCGATTTGACGCGCAACGCGCGCCCGTTCTTTTGCGACGGGGAAAGCAATCCCGTCGCAAAAGCCTACTTATTTGCGACGGGTAAATACCCCCGTCGCAAATAAGTTTTTAACGGGGCTATTTGCGACGGGATTTATTCCCGTCGCAAATAACCCGTCGCAAATACCCATTTTTCCGTAGTGTTGCTTGGCTGCAATAACAAATATCCCCAAACTCACACCACCACTGGAGTCATAGATAAGTAGCATGTAGACACTTATCCACATGGCTAAGAATCCTACAATATGTGTCTTTTTATATAAGTCAGACTTGGGTTCGTACCCCCATCAATCATACTCTCCATTTTCTATGGTAGGCCATAATTTAATAGGAATCCCCCACTTCTTCATCTTGTGATTCCCCATAGGGATTTTAATGTTGGGGCCACCCCCTCCGCCTCCATAAAATCATGCATCCATGTTTTAGGACTGATATCCCCCTTAGGTGGGGGTTATAATTATTAATGTCTCAAGATTTCATCAACATTTTATGATCCAAGAATGGAATTATTTATGTTTCATCCCATTCCATTTTCAGTGGGATGAATTCCTCATACATCTCTCTAAGGATCAGATCTATGTAGATCTTATAGACATCTCAGAGGATTATATTGAATTCTCTATACATCAGATAGAAAGAGATCATTTGTGGGATCCATCAGCATAGTATTTAGGTAATGATGATGGGATTATTCTATATGTATTTATGGTACACTTTGGTGTCTTCCTAAATTCCCACCACTATCATCTCAGTTGAAAAGATAGTAAAGATCGGGTGTACCTATTATGTCCACCTCCACTTGAGTCTGACACTCCATCCTAGACAAAGGTCCCAGTAATCCCTTTACCCTTTCATTGGTCTTTCATGGAATCATGAAATATGTATGAGTAATATTGTGTCTTTAATTCAAGTGTGTGTCACTTCAAATCCATAGCACATTGGCTATGATGTACTACACATGCCACTTCTGATTTTAGTGCATTAATGTATGCACCCATGCCTGAGATGTTACTAATAGTTATGTTCCTATATTTTTGAAACTAGGAAAGAGGGTTATAATTATTAAAATCCAGAATGAAGACCTCATTTATATGACCATGTCCATATAGTTTCATATAGTTACTCTCAGGTCACTCATAATGATACTTCTTCATAAGACTTTCCATGCCTGGTAGAGTAGTATCATGTACGTCATAGTGGTCTGACCCGATGGTTTTTACCATATACTCGATGTAGTTTTTTTATTTTTCATCATAAAATTTATTGTTCTAATTATCCAATTAACATACATAGTAGAACCAATGGGTTTTCAAAAAAAAATTCCTTTTTTAAAAAAATATCGTTAGAAACATAGAAATTTGGGAAAGGAATGAGTTATCTTAGGTTACTCATGTAAGTGACCTCACATAGGTCCATAAAAAAAGGTAACACATGTGGGTCCCCCACCTAAACATATGTATCATGCATGTGGGTGCTCAAATTTTGTGTGTGAGTGTAAATTTAGCTAATAAAGATTAATTGGAAGCTATGTGCGGAATACGAGCACAACGAGAGTCATGGTATGAAAGTGAGAAAATCACCAATGAAGGAAAGAGGACCTATTTATAGATGTGGGAGCTCATATATGTGGTATGATTATTCACCCCACATAAGAAATAGTCTTGAGAAATTTTCTTGTGTAGATAACTATCCAAAATAAGATAGAAGAGTTAATTAATGGTTTTAGTGGAATTAAAGTTCTTTGAGGTTCTGAATATAAGATGTTTGTACAGGAAACCCTCACCCAAGTTATAAGCACTAACGCGGGGGCCCCTTCCCAAATATGGGGCCTGCATGAGATATTTCTGGGAGAACCTATGGATGTAACACCCCGAGATTTTATGAAAAATATTATTTTTAATTTCATTAATGTCTTGTGGCGTACGCTACACCAAAAGGATCTTTCACAACACACATCCTTGACTTGCCTTGCATTACACGCAATCGTGACCTTCCTCGATGGCACGTGTAGTACGCAATACCGAGTTTCACTAAACAACGATATGCTATTAAAATATTATTAAAACTAGCCGTTATGAATAGTAATAACAACTTTTTAAATTCTAGTTTTCAAAATGGACTTCATTTTTGGATTTGGAATATCGAAATTAGCTTAGGGAGAAATTTTGGTACTTTTCGGATAACTTTCATATTTTGATGAATAGTGAAAATTACTAAATTGTAATTAAAAACAACTTTTTCAATTGAAATAATTAATAGTGATAAACTATTAATTTGAGTGGTTTTAAAAATATTTATAATATGTTTTTAAAATTTAATACAATGTTGGTCATTGGATGTAATTTCACATTTAAACTAGACATAAACAAGTGTCAATCTTTTGATAGTTATTATCTCTTAAAAACACGCTATTTGTTATCACAATGGGATTTAATTTTTAAATTAATTAATGCAACTGATATGTTTTTAATTTGGTAAAATAGACATCATTTTTGAATTCATAATATCAAATATAGTTTAGGACTAATTTTTGGTATTTTTCTGGAAACTTTCATTTTTTGATGAATAGTGAAACCACTAAGTGGTAGTTAAAAAAATGAATTTTTCATAAAACTTAATTTTACCGCTTCTATGAGTGGAATTTCAAAACTCCGAGAGACAAGGTTGATGTCAGTAAGTAAAATGTGGTTCAATGAGATGAAAATAATCTTTTGTGAATAGTAACTTTTTACTTTTTTTTACCACGGTTAAAAGTAAATAGGGTAATTAAGGGTAAAAATGATATTATTATTACCCTAAAACATATCCTAATTATATTGGATAAGTTTAATTCGACCAAAAACAACCTTAGGAATAAAATATGACCATTTAGGCCCACTTGGATTAGATTAGGACATTTATTATTAATTTATTTAAAGAAAGGTTAAAATAGTTAAAATCAAAGATTAATAAGAAAATCATTTTTAATATAGGGTTATACATATGATAAATTCCACTGTAAATATTCATTAAAAAGATAAAAATATTTCCTACATAATGGTATTTAATTTGTAATTTTTAGACACTAAATAATTTAATTTATTTATGACACAAAGATGATGTAGTAATTATCATATTAATGAAATATTGACATAATTGATGTTATAAATACCCAAATAAATGTAATTTTAGACTTTTTATGAATTTCACTAATTTTCTAGATTAATATGACATGTTATTATTGATTTAATTAACTTTTTTAGAACTAATAATTCTGTTATAATTTTCACAAAAATCAATTACTAAATAGTGTCAAAATTGACATAAAATAGTTTTTAAAACAAATATTATCTTATTAGTTGTAATTTTATTCCTAAAAATCTAAGGTTCGAACAAATGACTTAGATAAGGTTATATATATTAATAATAAACAACTTGGGGTTCGTTTTTCTTCTTATAGTAAGTTTATTAACTTTATAGTGTAAGAACACAAAAAGACACGGTAAAAGTAAAATTATCTAACTTAATGTTAAATCTAAATGATAAGGTTAAAATAGGAACCTAAACTTATCTAAATTCTATTGGACAAGAGGATTTAGACCCATACCCACCTTAGCTTCTAAATAAATCAATTTGGAGCTATTTAAAACCTAATATGGCTTTATAATGAAATTATATTTTTAGTTATTCCAAAGGTGCCCCTCTCCTCCCTTATAAAAGGGCACCACCTCCCTCTCTTCCTCACACCACTTTGAGCCTTAAAGCTCAGACAAACCCTGCCAAATTATCTTCTCCACTTCCCTAGAAACATTCTAGAGGTCCTGGTCTTCTTCAAAGACCAATTTTAGTGCCCTAAGAGGAAGACTCAAAGAGGCGCTTCAAAGAAGAGGTAATGTCTGTTACCGATTCTTTCATCTTTATTTCTTCTTCCACTTATTCTTATTAGGTTGTTTCATTATGAAGTAATAACATCAGTATCACTCATATACTGATATTTTATTATAAGTATGAAACAACCTTATTTCACCATCTACCCATCCTACGGAAAACGAAATCACCGCGCGTGTGTACGTACGGAATACCGTCTCCACGCCGTGGTGTAATCTATTTTCCACCACCACCTTACTTGGATGGGTATAATGCTGTAAATAATAACTATATATGATTATTGTAAAGTTATATTGATTCTGAAATAGTATACATACACTCCAATATAATTACATGATCATGAGAATGATATCATCGCTCGTGCGTACGTACGGACTACCATCTCCACAACGCGATTAGATTCATTCTCCACGTTAACCATTCATGAATTTTTATAAAGTATATATAATAAGTAATCATGAAATATATGAAATAATAATGATACTGGATTTATGTGTATATATATATTTATGTCATCTACTTAATTCCATTCAACTCAATAAGGAAAAGAAAACAGCGTTCATGCGTACGTACGGTCTACCGTCTCCATGAACGGTGTATTTCTTTCCATTTACTGATCTATTATATATATATATATATTCTGAATATATATTATATATATATCATGTTTTATATTCTGGAATTAAGTAATCATGATCTAAGTAATCATATGAATAATTACAAGTCAAAACACGGATGACAAATGAAACGATTTTACCCAAAACTCTCTTTAACATGGAATTTACAAAAGAATGGGTAATATAAAGCCATAAGTGAACCATATATGATATCATAACAATGAGTATGATTCTGGAATAAGTCAATGACATTATTTAAATCATTATACAGGAGGTTCGGACACTTACGAAGCGAATCGGACCTAAGGTAAGGGAAATATCACAATCTCATTTTTATCCGAGATTGCTTATTCGTAATTATTTACTGGGGTTATTGTTATCATCCATGTCCATGTTTCCTAAAAATGGATTCATGTATTTTTAATGTACTTTTTACCCACTTTTGACTTTTACTACATGGTATGTAAGGAATCTTTCTTTTGTTTACGTTAGGAGGTACTTTTTTGACTTTTCCGGCAAAAGTATGATAAAAATGTTTTCTTTAACGTATACGGCATGAAAGGATTTTTATGGTTTTATAAAGCCTTATTTTCATGAAGATTCCTTCAAAATATTTCATGACTATTTTCAAAAAAACCTTTTCTTATAAAATTTCATGACATTTTGTGAAAAGAAAATGATTTTGAAGAAAAAAGGATATTTTCCTCAAGAATTCATTTGAAGTGTTTTATCAAAACCATTTTTCATCTAAGATGACATTATTTCATATGTGTATGTTTCAATTATAATGTCTCTATGATTTACATGGTTTGATTCTTATTATTAAGAAATTATATCCATTTATTTTATATGGATTATGTGATGATGGAATGATGTTTATGAAACCCATTTTATTCGTTGGGTTATTAGAATGATGTATGTTTATTTTGTGGCACAAGTAAGAATGATTTAATTATGAGATTGGTGGGACCTATATCTCCCTCAAATGCATTGGGTAAAGATTTATATCTCATGAGATAGACATGGCTGGAACGACAAGTTAAACCGGTTTAGTAATATAGGACTGGAACGAGGAGCGAACTCGATTCAGAAAGGGACTTTGTCCACTAAGATGGTCTTGGAAGAAATTCCTTGGCTAATATGGAAATCATATCATGTGCTTAATGGTTTCCACAATTACATGTTTTATTCCCATGCTATTTTATCATTCTTAATGTTTCTTTGTGATCTATGCCTTACGTACTTTCATGTTTTATGTCATTGCTCAAGATTTTGATGTTTAAACATTATGTTCATGTTTTTAAGTTAAAATGTATATGGTATGTTTTATTTTATCCATGATTACCCTTACTGAGCATTTGAGCTCACCCTTTTTATGTATTCTTTTCCCCAGGATATAAAGAAAGGTTTTAGGTATGAAAAAAAAGGGGAAGATCTTTATGGGAGATGTTGAAGATCTTTCACCACGATTAGAAGATTACGTTACAAGTTTCCAAAGATACTAAACTATTACAGTCCTTGTGTGTGTGTTTTTGTTATGTACTAAGTATTCCGCAAAATTAATGTAATGTCCATGTACGTCAAGCTTCGGGTCTCTACAATTGGTATCAGAGGAAAGGTTTAGTCAACCTTTGGAAAATAGGATGCGAAAATGTTAGTGAGATCACTAGAGATATTTCTAAGGTATGTCTAGGGATGTACCTAAGGATATGTATACGTATAGGATATGGTCCTAGAACTATGGTAACAATCTTAGAATTTAACCTAAGATGTTAGATATTGAGGGTACTCCCCATTTACTATGTTGCTTTCCCTAGCATGATTTTTTCCTCTCACACTATTATTTTTGGGTTTTAGAAAATGGCTGGAAATAGGAAGATTCATGATAATGGAGTATATGACGGACAATGGAATGATATTCTTCATGAGAAACCAAATGAAATGGGATTTGGAAGTCCAAACATCGTTATTATGCCTAATCAGCAATCTCATAATATGATCAATAATCTCAACTTTGGTAAGTTTCCCGACTCAGATAATAAGAGAAAGATGGAGATTCCTGATGATCATAGAGGAAAGAAAGTTTAATTTCCCTCATGTAAATCATGTGGGAAGAGGCATCGGGGAGATTGTTTCAAGGGAACTGGAAGATACTTTGGGTGTGGAAAAGAAGGACACAAAGACAGTAAGTGTAAATGAAAAGTTTCAGTTAACACCATGGATGAGGATAATGGTATTTCTACGACATCAAAAATGGTTAAATGTTTTAAATGTGGAATGTACGGGCATTATGCAAACCAATGCCCCAAGGGAAAGTCTCATGAAAAGAATCAGTATGGTCGTATGGGTTTCATTTATGTTGTTGATGATGAAGATACTAGAAAATGATATGTGAGATGAAATAATTGTTGAAGCTCAGTCAATGGTTTAAGAATGTAGTGGAATGATTACATGTTTATCTTGTGTAATGTTGTATAAGTAATCTCATGGTACTATGGAATAAAGAGACATCTAAGGATTGTTACACTGTTGTCTTTCCTTGAGTTTTGAAAGTGTATGATTAATGGTACCAGTATCCATGAAAGGTTATTCAGATATTTTTGTAATGTAGATGATATGAGCATAATGAAGGGATAAGGAGAAAATTAAATGTTTGATAGTATTCATGAGCTCATGACTGATATAAGGAGAAGGTTATATCATGGTTTGAGTATATAGATTTTTTGGATTTTGGTATGTGGAAAGAGTTAACTTTTGATAGCATTTATGTTTTCACTAAGGTTCAATAGGTATTCTTTTTTTTCAAGAGAATACATGATTAAGGTAATCACAAGATTGGAATGTGACCAAAATATGGGGGATAAATGATTGTATTCACATGTTTGGTTGATGACATTTCAAGTAATCGTTTTCTTTATACTATGAGCTTGGACCGAAGTATTTTAGATAAGCCTAAAGATTGGAATGGATTATGTTGTACATATGCTAGTATTGTTTAAGGATAGAACTTTTTTCGATATTACTGAGGGGATTTTATAGTTTTAGAACAATGACAACCTGCAGGATGGGCGACAGCCCATCACGTCGGACAAGGCTGTGGGAATCGAACCCACAACCGAAGTGCGACTGGCCTTTATCACCTACCACTGGCCTACAGGAAGTCCCTGTTTAGTAGAAACTAGTTTTATTATATTAATCAGTATGATATATGAAGTATAAGTCCATTTTAGGAACCATATGTGATTAATCTCACTATAGATGGACTTATGTATTTTTTGATAACTTTTCTAACCTTTTGTTTGAGGCAGATGGAATGACCCATCATTATATCACATGATCTGATAACACATCGCGAATGACAAATTAAACTTCATTTATATAAGAGATGAAGTGGAAATTGTCCAAAGAATGACTAACAGTGAGACTATACCAAAATCACGAAAGTATTTATTCTAACTCCAATTTCATCAACTTTAGGGAAATGATCTTGAAAACCAAAAATGTTGTCCTAGTGATCTTATATCTGATGAATCAGATGGTACCTTAGATCGTCACAAATTTATGGCTTTGTGATTGCTGGCTTTTCCATAGCCATGTTCTCTACCACTCTCCATCAGAATATGATGGTTAGATTTCTCTTCCATATCCATATTTTCTCCTATGTGGAAACCCAGTGATTAGTTTATCTGGGTAACCGTTACGTTTCATACTTTTGTTTTTTAAAGATTGGTTATGGTATTTTTTTTTACGATGTGGGTTTCTATTAATGAAACTTTCAAGTAGTAAACCATTTATAACCCCGACGAATTTCAAGGGTGAAATTCATTTTAAGGGGGGTAGAATGTAAAACCCCGAGATTTTATGAAAAATATTATTTTTAATTTCATTAAAGTATTGTGGCTTACGCTACACAAAAAGGAGCTTTCAAAACATGCATCTTTGACATGCCTTGCATTACACGCAATCGCGACCTTCCTTGATGGCGCGTGTAGTACGCAATACCGAGTTTCACTAAACAACGATATGCTATTAAAATATTATTAAAACTAGCCATTATGAACAGTAATAACCAATTTTTTAAATTTTAGTTTTCCAAATGGACTTCATTTTTGGATTCGGAATATCGAAATTAGCTTAGGGAGAAATTTTGGTATTTTTCAGATAACTTTCATATTTTGATGAATAATAAAAATTACTAAATTGTAATTAAAAACAACTTTTTAAATTGAAATAATTAATAGTGATAAATTATTAATTTGTGTGGTTTTAAAATATATTTAGAATATATTTTTACAATTTAATACAATGTTGGTCATTGGATGTAATTTCACATTTAAACTAGACATAAACAAGTGTCAATCTTTTGATAGTTATTATCTCTTGAAAACACGCTATTTGTTTTGACGATGGGATTTAATTTTTAAATTAATTAATGAAACTGATATGTTATGAATTTGGTAAAATAGACATAATTTTTGAATTTATAATATCAAATATAGCTTAGGCCAAATTTTTGGTATTTTTCTGGAAACTTTCATTTTTTGATGAATAGTGAAACCACTAAGTGGTAGTTAAAAAAAATGAATTATTCATAAAACTTAATTTTACCGCTTCTGTGAGTAGAATTTCAAAAATTCGAGAGACACGGTTGATGTCAGTAAGTAAAATGTGGTTCAATGAGATGAAAATAATTTTTTTGTGAATAGTAACTTTTTACTTTTTTTTACCATGGTTAAAAGTAAATAGGGTAATTAAGGGTAAAAATGATATTATTATTACCCTAACACATGTCCTAATTCTATTGGATAGGTGTAATTCGACCAAAAACAACCTTAGAAATAAAATATGACCATTTAGGCCCACTTGGATTAGATTAGGACATTTATTATTAATTTAATTAAAGAAGGGTTAAAATAGTTAAAATCAAAGTTTAATAAGAAGATCATTTTTAATATAGAGTTATAAAAAGGATAAATTTGAATATAAATATTAATTAGAAAGATAAAAATATTTCCTACATAATGGTATTTTATTTGTAATTTTTAGACATTAAATAGTTTAATTTATTTATGACACAATGATGATGGAGTAATTATCTTATTAATGAAATATTGACATAATTGATGTTATAAATACCCAAATAAATGTACTTTTAGACTTTTTATGAATTACACTAATTTTCTAGGTTAATATGACATGTTATTATTGATTTAATTAACTTTTTGCGAACTAATAATTCTGTTATGATTTTCACAAAAATCAATTACTAAATAGTGTCAAAATTGACATAAAATAGTTTTTAAAACAAATATTATATTATTAGTTGTTATTTTATTCCTAAAAATCTAAGGTTCGAAAAAATAACTTAGATAAGGTTATATATATTAATAATAAACAACTTGGGGTTCGTTTGTTTTCTTATAGTAAGTTTATTAACCTTATAGTGTAAGAACACAAAAAGACACGGTAAAAGTAAAATTATCTAACTTAATGTTAAATCTAAATGATAAGGTTAAAATAGGAACCTAAACTTGTATAAATTCTATTGGATGAGTGGATTTCGACCCATCCCCACCTTAGATTCGAAATAAATCAATTTTGAGCTATTTAAAACCGAATTTGGCTTTATAATAAAATAATATTTTTAGTTATTCCAAAGGTGACCATCTCCTCCCTTATAAAAGGGCACCTCCTCCCTCTCTTCCTCACACCACTTTGAGCCTTCATGCTCGGCCAACCCCTGCCATATTCTCTTATCCACTTCCCTAGAAACATCCTAGAGGTCATGGTCTTCTTTAAAGACCAATTTTAGTGCCCTAAGAGGAAGACTCAAAGAGGCGCTTCAAAGAAGAGGTAATGTCTGTTACCGATACTTTCATCTTTATTTCTTCTTCCACTTCTTCTTCTTAGGTTTTTTCATAATGAAGTAATAACATCAGTGTCACTAATTTACTAATATGTTATTATAAGTGTGAAACAACCTTATTTCACCATCTACCCATCCTACAGAAAACGAAATCACCGCACGTGCGTACGTATGGAATACCGTCTCCACGCTGTGGTGTAATCTATTTTCCACCACCACCTTACTTGGATGGGTATAATGGTGTAAATAATAACTATATATGATTATTGTAAAGTGATATTGATTTTTAAATAGTATACATACACTCCAATACAATTACAGGATCATGAAAACGATATCATCGCTCGTGCGTACGTACGGACTACCGTCTCCACGACGCGATGAGATTCATTCACCATGTTAACCATTCGTGAATGATTATAAAGTATATATAATAACTAATCATGAAATATATGACCTAATAATGATACTGTATTTATGTGTATATATATATGTATGTCATCTACTTAATTTCAATCAACTCAATAAGGAAAAGAAAACAGCATTCATGCGTACGTACGGTCTACCGTCTCCATGAACGGTGTATTTATTTCCATTTAATGATCTATTATATATATATATATATATATATTCTGAATATATATTATATATAAATCATTTTTTATATTCTGGAATTAATTAATCATGATCTAAGTAATCATATGAATAATTACAAGTCAAAACACGGATGACAAATGAAACGATTTTACCCAAAACGCTCTTTAACATGGAATTTACAAAAGAACGGGTAATATAAAGCCATAAGTGAACCATATATGATATCATAAAAATGAGTATGATTCTGGAATAAGTCAATGACATTATTTAAATCATTATACAGTAGTTTCGGACACTTACGAAGCAAATCGGACCTAAGGTAAGAGAAATATCACAATCTCATTTTTATTCGAGATGGCTTATTCGTAATTATTTACTGGGGTTATTGTTATCATCCATGTCCATGTTTCCTAAAAATGGTTTCATGTATGTTTAATGTACTTTTTACCCACTTTTGACTTTTACTACATGGTATGTAAGGAATCATTCTTTTTTTTACATTATGAGGTACTTTTTTTACTTTTCCGTCAAAAGAACGATAAGAATGTTTTTTTTAATGTATACGGCATGAAAAGATTTTTATGGTTTTATAAATCCTTATTTTCATGAATCTTCTTTCAAAATATTTCATGACTATTTTCAACAAAAACCTTTTCTTATAAAATTTCATGACATTTTTTGAAAAGAAAATGATTTTGAAGAAAAAAGGATATTTTCCTCAAAAATTCATTTAAAGTGTTTTATCAAAACCATTTTTCATCTAAGATGAAATTATTTCATATGTGTATGTTTCAATTATAATGTCTCTATGATTTACATGGTTTGATTCTTCTTATTAAGAAATTATATCCATTTCTTTTATATGGATTATGTGATGATGGTATGATGTTTATGAAACCCATTTTATTCGTTGGGTTATTATGAATGATGTATGTTTATTTTGTGGAACAAGTAAGAATGATTTCATTATGAGATGGGTGGGACCTATATCTCCCTCCAATGCATTGGGTAAAGATTTATATCTCATGAGATAGACATGGTTGGAACGGAAAGTTAAACCGGTTCAGTAATACAGGACTGGAACGAGGATTGAACTCAATTTAGAAAGGGACTTTGTCCACTAAGATGGTCTTGGAAGCAATGCCTTGGCTAATATAAAAATCATATCATGTGATTAATGGTTTCCACAATTACATGTTTTATTCCCATGCTATTTTATCATTCTTAATGTTTCTTTGTGATCTATGCCTTACGTACTTCCATGTTTTATGTCATTGCTCAAGATTTTGATGTTTAAACATTATGTTCATGTTTTTAAGTTCAAATGTATATGGTATGTTTTATTTTATCCATGCTTACCCTTACTGAGCATTTGAGCTCACCCTTTTTATGTTTTCTTTTCCCCAGGATATAAAGAAAGGTTTTAGGTATGAAAAAAAGGGGAAGATCTTTGTGGGAGATGTTGAAGATATTTCACCATGATTAGAAGATTACGTTCCAAGTTTCCAAAGACACTAAACTATTACGGTCCATGTGTGTATGTTTTTGTTATGTACTATGTATTCCTCAAAAGTATTGTAATGTCCATGTACATCAAGATTCGGGTCTCTACAGTTGGTATCAGAGGAAAGGTTTAGTCAACCTTTGGAAACTAGGATGCGAAAACGTTAGTGAGATCCCTAGAGATATTTCTAAGGTATGTCTAGGGATGTACCTAAGGATAAGTATATGTATAGGATATGGTCCTAGAACTATGGTAACGATCTTAGAATTTAACTGAAGATGTTATATATTGAGGGTACTCCCCATTTACTATGTTTCTTTCCCTATCATGATTTTTTCCTCTCACACTATTCTTTTTGGGTTTTAGAAAATGGCTGGAAACAGGAAGATTCATGATAATGGAGGATATGACGGACAATGGAATGATATTCTTCATGAGAAACCAAATGAAATGGGATTTGGAAGTCCAAACATCGTTATTATGCCTAACCAGCAATCTCTTAATATGATCAATAATCTCATCTTTGGTAAGTTTCCCGACTCAGATAATAAGAGAAATATGGAGTTTCATGATGATCATAGAGGAAAGAAAGTTCAATTTCCCTCACGTAAATCATGTGGGAAGAGGCATCAGGGAGATTGTTTCAAGAGAACTGGAAGATGATTTGGGTGTGGAAAAGAAGGACACAAAGCTAGTATGTGCAAAGTAAAAGGTTCATTTAACACCATGGATGTGGATAATGGTATTTCTATGACATCAACAATGGATAAATGTTTTAAATGTGGAATGTACGGGCATTATGCAAACCAATTCCCTAAGGGAAAGTCTCATGAAGAGAATCAGTTTGGTCGTATGGGTAGTATTTATGTTGATGATGATGAAGAGACTACAAATGATATGTGAGATGAAAGAATTGTTGAAGCTCGGTCAATGGTTTAATAATGTAGTGGAATGATTACATGTTTATCATGTTTAATGTTGTATAAGTAATCCCATGGTACTATGGAATAAAGAGACATCTAAGGATTGTTACACTGCTGTCTTTCCTTGAGTTTTGAAACTGTATGATTAATGGTACCAGTATCCATGAAAGGTTATTCAGATATTTTTGGAATGTAGATGATATGCGCATAATGAAGGGATAAGGAGAAAATTAAATGTTTGATAGTATTCATGAGCTCATGACTGATATAAGGATAAGGTTATATCATGGTTTGAGTATATAGAATTTTTGGATTTTGGTATGTGGAAAGAGTTAACTTTTGACAGCATTCATGTTTTCACTAATGTTCAATGGGTATTCATTTTTTTCAAGAGAATACATGATTAAGGTATTCACATGATTGGAATGTGACCAACAATATATATGGGGGATAAATGATGGTATTCACATGCTTGGTTGATAACATTTCAAGTAATATTTTTCTTTATACTATGAGCTTGGACCGAAGTATTTTAGATAAGCCTAAAGATTGGAATGGATTATGTTGGACATATGCTAGTATTATTTAAGGATAGAACTTTTTTCGATATTACTGATGGTATTTTATAGTTTTAGAAAAAGGACAACCTGCAGGATGGGCGACAACCCATCGCGTCCGACAAGGCTGTGGGAATCGAACCCACAACCGAAGTGCGACTGTCCTTTATTGCCTACCACTGGCCTACAGGAAGTCCATGTTTAGTAGAAACTAGTTTTATTATATTAATCAGTATGATATATGAAGTATAAGTCCATTTTAGGAACCATATGTGATTAATCTCACTATAGATGGACTTATGTATTTTTTGATAACGTTTCTAACCTTTTGTTTGAGACAGATGGAATGACCCATCATTCTATCACATGATCTTCTAACACATCGCGAATGAAAATTCAACTTCATTTCTTTAAGAGATGAAGTGGAAATTGTCCAAAGAATGACTAACAGTGAGACTCTACCAAAATCACGAAAGTATTTATTCTAATTCCAATTTCATCAACTTTAGGGAAATGATCTTGAAAACCAAAAATGTTGTCCTAGTGATCTTATATCTGATGAATCAGATGGTACCTTAGATCGTCACAAATTTATGGCTTTGTGATTGCTGGCTTTTCCATAGCCATGTTCTCTACCACTCTCCATCAGAACATGATGGTTAGATTTCTCTTCCATATTCATATTTTCACCTATGATGAAACCCAGTGATTAGTTTATTTGGGTAACCGTTACATTTCATACTTTTGTTTTTAAAGATTGGTTTTGGTATTTTTTTTACGATTTCGGTTTCTATTAATGAAACTTTCAAGTAGTAAACCATTTATAACCCCGACGAATTTCGAGGGCGAAATTCATTTTAAGGGGGGTAGAATGTAACACCTCGATATTTTATGAAAAATATTATTTTTAATTTCATTAATGTCTTGTGGCGTACGCTACACCAAAAAGAGCTTTCACAACATGCATCCTTGACTTGCCTTGCATTACACGCAATTGCAACCTTCCTCGATTGCATGTGTAGTACGCAATACCGAGTTTCACTAAACAACGATATGCTATTAAAATATTATTAAAACTAGCCGTTATGAATAGTAATAACCACTTATTTAAATTTTAGTTTTCAAAATTGACTTCATTTTTGGATTTGGAATATCGAAATTAGCTTAGGGATAAATTTTGGTACTTTTCGGATAACTTTCATATTTTGATGAATAGTGAAAATTACTAAATTGTAATTAAAAACAACTTTTTCAATTGAAATAATTAATAGTGATAAATTATTAATTTGAGTGGTTTTAAAATATATCTAGAATATATTTTTACAATTTAATACAATGTTGGTCATTGGATGTAATTTAACATTTAAACTAGACATAAACAATTGTCAATCTTTTGATAGTTATTATCTCTTAAAAACACGCTATTTGTTTTGACAACGGGATTTAATTTTTAAATTAATTAATGAAACTGATATGTTTTGAATTTTGTAAAATAGAAATCATTTTTGAATTCATAATATTAAATATATCATAGGCCTAATTTTTGGTATTTTTCTAAAACTTTCATTTTTTGATGAATAGTGAAACCACTAAGTGGCAGTTAAAAAAATGAATTTTTCATAAAACTTAATTTTACCGCTTCTGTGAGTGGAATTTCAAAAATCCGAGAGACAAGGTTGATTTCATTAAGTAAAATGTGGTTCAATGAGATGCAAATAATTTTTGGTGAATAGTAACTTTTACTTTTTTTTACCACGGTTAAAAGTAAATAGGGTAATTAAGGGTAAAAATGATATTATTATTACCCTAAAAAATGTCCTAATTATATTGGATAAGTTTAATTCGACCAAAAACAACCTTAGGAATAAAATATGACCATTTAGTCCCACTTGGATTAGATTGTGACATTTATTATTAATTTATTTAAAGAAGGGTTAAAATAGTTAAAATCAAATTTTAATAAGAAAATAATTTTTAATATAGGGTTATACATAAGATAAATTCGACTATAAATATTAATTAGAAAGATAAAAATATTTCCTACATAATGGTATTTTATTTGTAATTTTTAGACATTAAATAATTTAATTTATTTATGACCCATAGATGATGCATTAATTATCTTATTAATGAAATATTGACATAATTGATGTTATAAATACCCAAATAAATGTAATTTTAGACTTTTTATGAATTCCACTAATTTTCTAGGTTAATATGACATGTTAGTATTGATTTAATTAACTTTTTTTGAACTAATAATTCTGTTATGATTTTCACAAAAATCAATTACTAAATAGTGTCAAAATTGACATAAAATAGTTTTTAAAGAAAATATTGTATTATTAGTTGTTATTTTATTCCTAAAAATATAAGGCTCGGCCAAATGACTTAGATAAGGTTATATATATTAATAATAAACAAATTGGGGTTCGTTTATCTTCTTAGAGTAAGTTTATTAACCTTATAGTGTAAGAACACAAAAAGACACGGTAAAAGTAAAATTATCTAACTTAATGTTAAATCTAAATGATAAGGATAAAATAGGAACCTAAACTTGTCTAAATTTTATTGGATGAGAGTATTTCGACTCATCCCCACCTTATCTTCGAAATAAATCAATTTGGAGCTATTTAAAACCGAATTTAGCTTTATAATAAAATAAAATATTTAGTTATTCCAAAGGTGCCCCTCTCCTCCCTTATAAAAAGGCACCTCCTCTCTCTCTTCTTCACACCACTTTTAGCCTTCAAGCTCGGCCAAACCCTGCAAAATTCTCTTCTCAACATCCCTAGAAACATCCTAGAGGTCCTGGTCTTCTTCAAAGACCAATTTTAGTGCCCTAAGAGGAAGACTCAAAGAGGCGCTTCAAAGAAGAGGTAATGTCTGTTACCGATTCTTTCATCTTTATTTCTTCTTCCACTTCTTCTTCCTAGGTTTTTTCATTATGAAGTAATAACATCAGTATCACTCATATAATGATATGTTATTATAAGTATGAAACAACCTTATTTAACCATCTACCCATCCTATGGAAAACGAAATCACCGCGCGTGCGTACGTACGGAATATCGTCTCCACGCCGTGGTGTAATCTATTTTCCACCACCACCTTACATGGATTGGTATAATGGTGTAAATAATAACTATATATGATTATTTTAAAGTTATATTGATTCTGAAGTAGTATAAATACACTCCAATACAATTACACGATCATGAGAATGATATCATCGCTCGTGCGTACGTACGGACTACCGTCTCCACGATGCGGTGAGATTCATTCTCCACGTTGACCATTCCTGAATGATTATAAAGTATATATAATAAGTAATCATGAAATATATGACATAATAATGATACTGGATTTATGTGTGTATATATATTTATGTCATCTACTTAATTCCATTCAACTCAATAAGGAAAAGAAAACAGCGTTCATGCGTACGTACGGTCTACCGTCTCCATGAACGGTGTATTTCTTTCCATTTACTGATCTATTATATATATATATATATTCTGAATATATATTATATATAAATAATGTTTTATATTCTGGAATTAATTAATCATGATCTATGTAATAATATGAATAATTACAAGTCAAAACACGGATGACAAATGAAACGATTTTACCCAAAACGCTCTTTAACATGGAATTTACAAAAGAACGGGTAATATAAAGCCATAAGTGAACCATATATGATATCATAACAATGAGTATGATTCTGGAATAAGTCAATGACATTATGTAAATCATTATACAGGAGGTTCGGACACTTACGAAGCAAATCAGACCTGAGGTAAGGGAAATATCCCAATCTCATTTTTATCCGAGATTGCTTATTCGTAATTATTTACTGGGGTTATTGTAATCATACATGTCCATGTTTCCTAAAAATGGTTTCATGTATGTTTAATGTACTTTTTACCCACTTTTTACTTTTACAACATGGTGTGTAAGGAATCTTTCTTTTTTTTACGTTACGAGGTACTTTTTTGACTTTTCAGGCAAAAGTACGATAAGAATGTTTTTTTTAACGTATACGGCATGAAAGGATTTTTATGGTTTTATAAAGCCTTATTTTCATGAAGTTTCCTTCAAAATATTTCATGACTATTTTCAACAAAAACCTTTTCTTATAAAATTGCATGACATTTTGTGAAAAGAAAATGATTTTGAATAAAAGAGAATATTTTCCTCAAGAATTCATTTAAAGTGTTTTATCAAAACCATTTTTCATCTAATATGACATTATTTCATATGTGTATGTTTCAAGTATAATGTCTCTATGATTTACATGGTTTGATTCTTCTTATTAAGAAATTATATCCATTTCTTTTATATGCATTATGTGATGATGGTATGATGTTTATGAAACCCATTTTATTTGTTGGGTTATTATGAATGATGTATGTTTATTTTGTGGCACAAGTAAGAATGATTTCATTATGAGATGGGTGGGACCTATATCTCCCTCCAATTCATTGGGTAAAGATTTATATCTCATGATATAGACATGGCAGGAATGGAAAGTTAAACCGGTTCAGTAATACAGGACTGGAACGAGGAGTGAACTTGATTCAGAAAGGGACTTTGTCCACTAAGATGGTCTTGGCAGCAATGCCTTGGTTAATATGGAAATCATATCATGTGCTTAATGGTTTCCACAATTACATGTTTTATTCCCATGCTATTTTATCATTCTTAATGTTTCTTTGTGATCTATGCCTTACATACTTCCATGTTTTATGTCATTGCTCAATATTTTGATGTTTAAACATTATGTTCATGTTTTTAAGTTCAAATGTATATGGTATGTTTTATTTTATCCATTCTTACCCTTACTGAGCATTTGAGCTCACCCTTTTTATGTTTTCTTTTCCCCAGGATATAAAGAAAGGTTTTAGGTATCAAAAAAAGGGGAAGATCTTTATGGGAGATGTTGAAGATCTTTCACCACGATTAGAAGATTACATTCTATGTTTCCAAAGACACTAAACTATTACGGTCCTTGTGTGTCTATTTTTGTTATGTATTAAGTATTCTGCAAAAGTAATGTAATGTCCATGTATTTCAAGCTTCGGGTCTCTACAATGGAGACCCTTGGATCCTCGAGCCAAGTCTCACCCTAGTGTTGTTTCCTAGGTTTCCAATTCAAAAACACCTTTATCTTTTATATTCCTACCAATGTAAATCCCTTATAGTCTACCAAGGTCTACCCTGTGTGAGACCTACTTGGCTTGCCCAACCTCTACCCCACACAATCCCCCTCTCAGACCCTATTTTAAGCCACCAATGGTAGGGCCCTTATTTATTTGGATCCCTTATTTGATTGAGATCAACTTTAAACCTCCACCAAGGCCTCTAAACATGAAAAAAAAATTATAATAGGCACACCAATGTGTCTCCCATATGAATATGTATTCCTTTGATCAGAGGTTTCTGAAACTTTCCCTACCTAATTGTTTGGGTCCTTGGGGTGAATGTGTCTATTAATTATATAAGTCAAGAGGACCCCAACCTTGGTCATAAACATGAGGTCTAGGTACCTTCCAATACCTCACTATATCTATGTCTAGGAGCTTCGATTCCAGCAATGAGGGAGAGGATCATACTTTCCTTTCCCTTTGAGGTGTAGTGCCTTGTCCTCATCTATTACCCAAGAACCAGTTCTAGGGAATCTCTCCTAGAGTAATACCCTATACATTCTTGTAGGATATATCCTACTTCATTCCTTAATACTCTATACCCATGGGATGTATTTAGATGGGCAGTCAGACATGAATTTCTAGGATATAATGACGGGAGGGAACAAGAATGTCAAAGCTATCGAAATTTCCCAATCCCTTTAGGTCTTGGCCTCTTCCACCAGTGGAAAATGAAGATTGTGTGGTTTCCCTGATCTATCACTTCCTATTGTTTCTCACACTAAGTATGACACACATGTGTTTAAAGGTTGGGGTGTTCATGGTATATTCACTATCCCAAACCTAAAGGGAATCTACCATGAAGCAAGACCTTAATATTTCTTGCAGGATGAGACACTCTTTCTCTTCTTCACCTAGTCAGGTCATAGAAAAGTTTCATTTTTGATATCCATGTTACCAAAATAAAAGATAAGACATGCATGTTCAAATCCCTATATCTTTACCTTTGTTCTCTATCATCTATCCACCGACATGAAAATAAAATTGTTTGGTTTCTTGGATCTACTTCTTCCTCTTATTTCTCATACCGATCATGAATCATGTGGTATTAGAGGGTGGATATGATTATGAAACTTTCATGATATCATAAATTAGTTAATAATTCTAATTGTATTCCCTAACCAAATATGGGACTCCTACTTAGTATAATCTCATCTATGTCACCATACATCCTAAGGGAATATTCTTATATGATGTTTTTCCTAGATACCAAACCTCAGGGAATCCTCCTATATAGTGTAATCCTGAACTAAATCTCTCAAAGAGAAATATTCCCCCACAAGAAAACCCTTCAGTGGGTCTCCATAGGTGAATTTCCTTACAACTAAACTACATGGACTTTGATTCTTGTTAAAATTATATACGTAGGAAACCTCCTTGAGGTCCAAACCCAACACCCCAAATCAGCTCTAATCATCTCTAGGCCACATTCACATAAGAGTCTTATCTAACATGGGAGACCAAATAACTTAAGGGTTCCTTGAGTTTCTTCAACATAATGCACACACCAAACATTGTCTAGGAACCTTTCTTGTTGACATCCATGTCACATGACATTAAACTGCACAGTTTGGTCCTTATCACATGAACTTAAATGGAATGTTATGTCTCGTTAAGTGGAACCAAAATATGTGGGTTATGATACCTTTCAAAAGGATACATATTAATCCCATATTATGGTTCTAAGCCAAAAATAAAAACAAATTCTATCTCCCTAGATGATGATACACTTCATAGCGCCCCATTAGGTGTTTGAAAACTAGTATTATAATATTAAGGAGAAAATAATCCATAATCAATACACAAGAGGGAATAGTTGATAGAGAAACTCATATAAATTAATATATCTCCATATATTAATAACCTCAGATATATATACCGGTGATTCTAAATCCCACAAATTCCAATAATTTATTTTTAATTCAAGGGTGATCGACATCATACTTGGGAATCAATGAGGGATTCACAAACATATATTAAATTAATAACAGAGTCCCAGAGCAAGAAATAATTCCCCAAAAAGGTGTGATGATCCTCACCTCCTATAATCTTGATTAATGTTAGTTCTTAAGTATTTTTGGCCAAGTTACCCAATGAGTGCCTTCCTTGGGAATGTAGGTCTGTGAGCCATCACAAATATAAAACCTTAGGGTGTTTTTGGTTCCATGAATAAATCCTATTGGAAATCGCATGAAAGGGAGGAGGGTGAATGTGTATGATGCGAATTTTTAACCACCAACAACACAAAACACTATTCTAACCCCATGTGGCATTCGTGGATGAAACAACTAGTAGTGGATATTTTGAAATTGTAAACACCCACTTCGGTTTGATAACCAATTTATATGGATCGTTGATTAACTCACCCTTCATAAATATTGTAATAAATATGATTGGATAATAAATGGTTTTCTATGTAAATATGGTAATATGTGAAAATACCCATGAATGATAAGAAGAATTAATATAAAATCAACCTTTAAATGAATTTTGGAATAATGTTAAATTGGAATCTAGTATTTTTTTTCCTGCAAGTGTTTTTGTGCTTATGCTCGTGGTTGTATGGGATTTATGCGGTATTGTATGGTGATGGTGGTGACCAATTTAGATGAATGATGTGTTGTGGGAAGAGGAAGTGTGGTGGTCGATATGTGGTTGTTGTAGTGATATGGATGGGTCTCTGTGAGATGGTAGGTTTGTGGTGTTGGATTTGGCAGTATATATGATGGTTTTTGTAGTAAGGTGAATGGGTTTTTTGTATGATTCCTGGTTTTATCTTGCTGGTGGTGATGTAATAGAATGTGTAAATATTGGAGTTCAAAATAAGTTGAACTTAATGGGAAATTAAATGTGGATTATGGCTACAATGGGTTTCATTAAATATGAGGTTAAATGGATTAATTAAGGAATTGTGGATGGTAATTTAATAATATGAAAAAATGGTTTAATTTTTATTTTATGGTAAAAAATATGTGGGTTATGTGAAGTTGTTTAGTGTGTTAGAGTTTCATTTAGCAGTGGTAGAATGTGGTAATGATAGTATGGTATTTGTGATAAATGAAGATAATGATGTATTGATGTGAAACATTTTTTTATGATTTTGTGTTGTCTATGTATAATTATATTCTTGTATTTTCATCTTACTTTTATACATACCACACTCACATTGATTACTATATACCGACATACAAATTTTTTCTGGGTATTTTATGAAATATCAAGAGGGTGAGTAACTAATGGATGATTTACCTTATTCCCTCTTCTTCCTATAGTAGCAATACATGGAAGAGGTAACCAATTTGTGGTGATTTCCAACTGATGATGGAAAATTTATGGTGATTCATGATGATGAGAGGATTTTATATAAAGTGGATGTCATGAATGCTAGGATTAGGTCATGAGGTTGATGTCCTTCACATTCATGATACATTGTATACGAGGTTGTGTATGAATGTGTGGTGATACAGATAATGATATGGTACTGGAATTAATGTTATAGACGATTAAAGTGATTACATAATAGGTTTGTTGTCTCTTGGGGATGTTGGGATATCTAGGGTTGTGACACAACCCACATCGGATATGATGCATATGTGGTGATCAGATGGAATGGAAGGGATGGGGGCACAGGGAATTTGACCTTGGGTAATGATAGAGTAAACATAGTGGGGGAAATGGATATGGAATACCATGATTTATTTTCTCTTGATAATATATTAATACATGTTTCTGTTACTTGGTGAGTGATCCATGGTGAGGTTATTATGGATAGTTAAGATGTTTACGTGCTTATAAGTTCTTATGTTTGATCAGTGGTGAATTAATATGATCTATTCAAATTTTCATGGGTGACCTTCTGAATGATTCTTATAAGTATACATGTTAGTCTCTCTCTAAATATATAAACAATTATTTTGGTTTCCGTGAGAGATGTAGAGGCAAACCTAAGAATTACTAGCTCAGAGTTTGGATCTACTGTGGTGTTGCTTCTATAGGGTTTTCTTTTGGGTTTTCCTTGGACACTTTTTATTTATTTATATACACATATTGGATGGTTTGGTTTATTTTATATAATATGATAGAGTTTTTTTTTTATTTTTTCTTCTTTTCTCTAAATAATTTTCATATATTAAGGGTAATGCCAGCCATTTGATTATTTTAGACCATCAATGATAGTTTCCAACCAAGGGCCTACTAGAGATGGGACTTGTGGAGTCACTCATTATCATCACTACCATCCCAAAAAGGGTACTAGTGGAGGGGTGGGAATCATGAAATATTGGTATTAAAAGTTTTTATTAAGAGATAAGATAGATTTTGTAGTTTGGAATTAGTGATGCTTGTATGATAATGGTAGGAAAAATTGATTGTTAAACCTAGTATGTGATGTAATAGTGGAATCTATTTAGAAACAAATTTTAATTTAATTAAATAAACCAAAATCAATTCCATGAAACCAAGATTATTTTCCCTCTTTATAATTTTAGATATGGATACCATTCATTTTCCATATGAAGTTTGGGAGGCAAAGATTCATTAGGAAAATTGAGTCAATTATTGAAGGATTTATCTAATAGACGATGACAAGATATGGAAGAGGGTGTCTTTTTATTTATAGTGTCAGGGTATGGAAAAGTATGAAGGGAGTGTATCAAATCAAGATATGTAATATTAGATAGAGGAGACTAAGATCACCTTTATCCAAATTCCTACCCATGTTGAGTGTTGGGGTCTATTGGAAGTTAGTTAAATGATAATGGTATCACATAATTGGTGGATGTTATATCATAGAGAGTGGAAAGTGGAATACATTTCATGGGATGGATTTTAAAAGGATTTTTGTCTCAAATTCTTATTGTCAATGACGAAAGTTCATAAGGGGAAGGAGATGATCTCCATTTAGGAAGGGAGATTAAGCGTGTGAGACCTCATGTTTAGTTTTAAGGACCTTATGTGTTTTTTCTATTAAACAGTTTATATATGTGGAATCCATAGACTGGCATCTTGGGTAGGCACTTTACCTAGAAATCATACACACAATCACCCAATTTCTGCTTCATAGGTATCTGGTGGTTCATAAAAAGGAATAAGTGACCTAGAATATTCAATAATATGAAAATGTTACTCAACAAGTAGGTTAGCAGAGATTCTCTAGTGACAGAGCTTTAGGGGGATCACAAATATCTAATCAATAAAAGTTTTGATCCGAAGAGAGTCAGTCACAAAAGTTTTCTTCATGCTTCTATGTGGCCAAAATTTCACGAGTGTATACCATGGGATTTATTTTTTGTGTTCTATGTCTTTAGGTTTCATGGATACTATTGATTTTAGTGCTCAACTACTTTGGTAGGTCAATTTGGTAAGGTCGTTCATGCCCATCTCTAGACACTATAAAAATAGAGGCCACTGATGTTTGTTCAGAATCTTATAGTGGAAAGATATGGTAGAGTTCATTCATAAAATAGTCTATATATTTAGGTAAAAACACTGTGGAATGGATGTGTAGTACATCATAAATGATTCATCAAAGCTCAATGTGGGTAGTTTCATGCTATAGAGGTTCAAATTCCATAGGTACTAGAGTTTGTTCAAGATATGATAAGTTTATCATCCACTGTAGATTATAATTTTTTTGACCATGGAATGTCATGCATGATTGATTCACTTGTCATGGTTTTCATTTTTGAACTAGAGGTATAAAGGATTCCAATTCGCATTGTGTTATCCACACCAGTTGGTGGTAATTATTACTTTTTTGATGTGTGTCAAAGATATTTCCTGATGAAAAGGCATCACTAGTCATATGAGGAATTATTTTAATGTATATAAAACTATATTTTTTTTCATTCTTATTATTGATTGGTTGTACTCAGTGCATGAGGATTTTGACTATTTTTGGATGAATGTGGTGTTTTCTTGTGTGGTGGGCCAATGATTAGAGTTTATTGTAAAATAAATCTATCATATGGGTGGTAGGCATAAGAAGTCCATTATGTCTCAATTGGTGTAGTTTTTAGTGGAGACCTAGTTGGTGGAGGTTCCTAGCATTACTATATAGTTTCTCGAGGTATTTTTAGATGAGGTTGTGACACTACCCCTTGACATGAAGTCAAGTTCAATCTTGAGATACATCTAGTTGTATCTCTTATTTTTATGGATCCTTATCAAATGGAAACCATGGAGCTGCATAGGTTGAGGCAGAAGGTAGGTGATTTATAGTAACATTATTTTAGTTCGCCTAGTGTTTCTACTTATGGTGCTCTATTGTTGTTTTCCAAGAAGGATTAGGAGATTTTTAAGTTGTGTGTGGACTACTAAAAGTTGAATCAGGTGGTGGTTAAGAACTTTTACCCACTTCTAAGTATATATAATACGTGCTCCACAATAAAGGTAACTGGTTGGTTTTTGAATATTGATCCATGGTATGGATATCAACAAATGAGGGTGAAGGAGGAGGATATGATGATTTATAATGATATAGTCCTTTAATACACAAAAATTTCTTCTTTTTAGATGAATATTCAATATATTTTACAAATAAATTCCCTAGGAAAATAAAGATTTAGTGTCTTTTGATACTCACTACATAATATTATTATTTCATGAAAGATCTTAATCAGCTCCCATAAATATCTTCCTTTTGGTTCTGGGTGTAGTGCAAGAGTGCAGTAGTGGGTCATATATTAAAATTTCTTTTAATAATTAGTTTCTAAAAACAAGGAGTGAGGATCTTTCACATCAAATTTATAATAATTTTAATTAATATCAGAAGAAACTAATACATGATATGAGAATTATTTCTTTGATGTAGATTTTTATCATCCAAAACCCCTTTCATACTACCTTGTGTGAGGATACATAGATAGAATCCTTCTATTAGTAATCCATACATGCTCCTTTTATCTCCAGGAAATTCCAATTGATCCACAGGTTCTATCACGATGAGTTTATTGTCTTTCATTATTCGTGTTTTTTACTCATCCTTCAATTTTAATGGGATATCCCTCATGTTTCTTATTCTTCGGAGGAATAGAAAAAGTAGTAATCAAGAGAGAGATTCATTGTGTGGAATTTTTTGATTTTTTATGATATATACAATAGAAATCATGATCTATTTATAGAGATAGGTCTTAGGATAAAATAAGTATTTAATTTTATATAATCCCTTAAATAATATAATAATACTTAACAAACCCCATGCCACATAATAATAATAATAATATTATTATTATTATTATTATTCAGAATGTTAAAACTTTAGAAATAACATATATTATTTAATCATCTTATTAATTAAAATTTGTCACTGGACTTGATCTTGGTATTTTAGAAATCCACTATAATTTTTTGAACTGCCAAATGAATATTTAATATATATATTTCATTGATCAAAAAATATTTTTGATCGATAAAATGTGGATAAAATTATAACTCAATGTTTTGAATAATATTAATTCTTTTATATAAATTCAAATTGAATTTAATCAATATCTTAGAAAACACTTAATGTGTAACTTTATAGTATTATTTCTCATTAGAATTTGGAGGGATTTCCAAAATTCAAAGATTACTATATAGAAATGGGTCAAGGTACCAAAGAAAGTGAACTTGATGTCACAATTATGAAAAACACATATAAACACTCATAATATAATATAGTCTCTTTATTATAATATATCATCCTACAGGTTTCAAATCCATGTTACCAACTTACATGATCAAAACATACATACTTAAGTATCTAAAATAAACATATAGTTACACCATGACCATGAAATTTAGGGTGATCGTTCTATTCCAATAAATGGTATGAGATATTAGCTTTCACAAAAATGGAAGGGACAAACTATTCCTTGACATATCCAGTAATGAGATGTCAATCATGACACACCAAACATTCCCTACCTTGCTGTGAACATATGATGTCATAGTTTTCATTAGGAAAAATAAGTTATTGATTCATGATATTTATTAATGATAATATGACATTCTATGTACCATTAAACATGCTTATACATGGGAATATACAATGACACTAAAACATGCATAATTACAAATGGAAGGTATGTTATCATAATCTATCATCTTAGAGATTTCTAAGTGAAATTTTTTTGAGATGAATCCTTATCTTCTTATGAGTACTCACACATGGAATTATATATACTATGCATCCCATCCTATTATATTGTTTGAACACAAAAATATATTTAGGGTTATCAACATATAACTTCAATGTTCACATTGTGGTGTTTAACTGGTATGACCTTATCAATGCGATGTATACTCTAAGAAATTATTACATTATATTCATGAAAAATAATAAAAAATATTTAATCTGTGGTTTTTTATTAATATTTAATACATATAATATACAAGCATTCAAAGTACCTACAGTGGGTCCAAGGAAAAAAACTCCAACAAAATCCCACTTGGACTAGAGCCATCTGCCTTAGACTTTTAGTCTCATAGACCTCACATTATAATAAGGTTTATTCTAATTCAAGGATTTATTCTAGGGGTCCTCCATGTTATCTTCAGGGTATATCATACTTATTTCAACTTCCCCTATCTGTAAAAAACACCTCAAGAGATGATACTTTTGAACTATGTTCTTCCTCAATTGATGTGAGCTTATCTCTTTTTCAAGAGCCACCATTGATGTATTATCATAGTTGAGTGTGATAAGATCTTTAATTATAGGTATCAAATAAAACTCTTATATGAAGTTGTGAATCCATACAACATATTTATATTCCTTAGAATCTATAACATACTCAGAATATATTAGATAATCTATTAAAATAGCTTTATTTGATATCTTCTATCTCACAACAACTCCATTCAAAGTAAATATGTATACTATTTATGACTTAATTTCATATTTATAAGTGTAAAAAGTATCATATAAATAAACTCTTTTGAATATATCCTCATATCTTCTATAAACAAAGAACATATCCTTAGAATGCCACAAATACTTATGGATATTCTTGATATCCATCCAATGGATGAAAATTGGTAGATATTGATATCTTATTACCATAATTAATTCATTGTTCACATATAGACTTGTATATATCATAACATACATGACTGAACCAATACCTTATTTATATATAATCCTTTCCATTTTTTTCTTTCCTCATGAGTCTAAGGACACATTTTCTTTGAAAGATGAAATCCATGTGATGTTGGAAAAAATCCCATGTTAGATTGTTCTATACTAAATCTATTCAGTATATTATTAATGTATGTACTATGACTTAGGTCAAGAATCATCTTTGATCTATCACAATGGATCTTGATGCCAAAAATATATTATTACTCTCCCAAGTACTTCATATAATATCATTTATTCATCAATGCCTTAACATACTGTAATATTGGTATTTCATTTCCATTGAGTAATATTTCATCAACATGTACTATTAATAAAATGAATACACTCACACTAAACTATCTATAGATACAAGGATCACACTTATTCTTTATAAAACCAAATTCATATATGGATTCAACAAAAAAATGTTTCATGATCTAGAATTTTGATTTAATCCATAAATTGATTTTTGACATTTTCATATCTTGTTGGCATCATTTGAAGTCACAAACCCTTAAGGATTTTTCATATAGACATCTTACTGAAGGTTCCCATTATGTAAGGCTATTATAACTTTGATTTTCTAAATCTAAAATTCATAGTATTAAGAATACCATGTAAAATTATAATGTATTTTAGTATTTCAATTGGTGAAAAAAAATTCATCATATACAATTTATTGACACTATTTAAACTATTTTTTATCTAGTCATTCCTTATAGATATTGAATTTTCCTTCCAAATCATGTTTCTTTTTGAATATCCATGTACAATCTATGGGATTTACATCCAATGAAGGATTTTCCCAAATCCAAAGTTAGTTTTTCTAAATGGAATCCATTTCAAAATTCCCAGCTTCTTTCTATATAGAAACATCTATTCAATGTACTACTTCATTTTAGCTAAGAGGATCAATATTATCCCCTAATAACGAGTCACAATCATGGGGGTCTAGAAAAACGTAATGTTTTTGTTTTCTAAACTATATAGTTCTCCTATGTAGTATTTGTGTCTCTAGAATAACATATTCTTCCATATGACTTTGTGGAATTTGTTCCCACATCAGATGTTGTGTATGTTGATCTCAGACTTTATCAAATTCAATATTTCACCTATAATAAATTTTATAGACAATATCCTTCTGAAGAAATATGGGTCATATTTAAACCACAACCATTTTTTCTCAATTATTTTATAGGAAATACCAATATTTTCTTCGGTTTATCCTATAATAATACACAGTTTTTCTTGTAGATAAATATTATTACCTAATAAGGACATAATAAATTATTTCAAACCCCACACATGTATATAAGAGGAAACAAGTTTCTTTCTATTATATAATAGATATGGTATACTATGTGTCGCTTTAGTTTAAACTTGTCTTATTAAATATGATGGTATTTTTAGTGCATATCCCCAAAAGGATAGTGGAACACTCTCATGACTCATCATTGATCACACCATGTCCAACAAGGTATACATCCTCCTTTCTCTTACACTATTCCATGAATCCATATAAGGAGGAGTTAGTTGATATAGTATCCCAAATTCCCATAAATAATCAATGAATTGTATATTAAGATATTCTTCACCATAATATTAATAGAGTTTTTAATATTCTTACTAATATAGTTATCAAATTCATTATTATATTCCTTGAATTTATCAAAATAATTAGACTATACCTCATTAAGTAGACATATCCATATCTACTAAAATCATCAGTAAAAGTTATGAATTTTTAGTACCCACCCCTTAAATCAACATGAAATAGTGCACACACATCAGTATAAAATAATTAAAGAAGAACTTTGTCCCTTTATACTTAACCACTAGACAGGGATTCAATAATTCTTCCTTGTAAACATTTGTGACATACAATAATTGGTTTTAGTTTTAAAGAATCTATAAACCCATCTTGATGTAAATTTTTAAGTGATTTTAATTCACATTACCAAGAAGTTGATTCCATGTTTTGGTGAAGTATGATTCATGTGAATTAACTTCATTTTCAATTAACATTACTTTGTATGTGTAATCCAACACATAAAAATATTATATAAATTTTCCTTTGCATAAAAAATTATATATTTGTAACACCCCAAGATTTCATAGTGTTTTATTTCTTCAAAATAATTCAATAACTTTCAATACACGCAACACCAAGTTCAAGCACACCATGACTTACCAAACAAGCCGTTAAAAAGAGGTTATGAATATTATTAGATAAATTTTAAAGTTTATATAATCCTTATAATTTTAGAATCCATATTATGAGTTTCTTAGACATAATACAAGAACAGATTCATTTTCAGTATTGCACTTTTATCAACTTTTAATAGTGAAACCTTTTTAAATACAATATTTTAAACTTTTTGACTAAATGGGGACATCAAAAAAAACATCCCAAGCTTCCACGGTATGCTTTCCTTTGAATAATACAGTAGCGTGTGTTGTACGCAACTTCGAGTTCTAACACACCACAACCAATCAAACTAGCCGTTATGAATAGTAATACCTACTTTTTGAAATTATATATATTTTATATTTTAGAATGGACTTCATTTTTGGATTCGGAATATCGAATTTAGCCTAAGGTGAAATTTTGGTACATTTCGGATAACTTTCATATTTTGATGAATAGTGAAAATTATTAAATTTTAATTAAAATCAACTTTTTTAATCAAAATAATTAATATTGATAAATTATGAATTTGAGTGGTTTTAAAGTATATTTAGAATATATTTTTACCATTTAATTTAATTTTGGTCATTGGACATAATTTTACAGTTAAACCGAACATAAACAAGTGTCAATCTTTTGATAGTTATTATCTCTTAAAAACATGCTTTTTGTTTTGACAACGGGAATTAATTTTAAATTAATTTCTGACACTTATGTGTTTTGAATTTAGGAAAATGGATTCCATATTTGGAATCAGGATGTTCAAATTGTGTAAATAGGTAACTTTTATTTTTACACATTTTGAATAATTACTGCGGTAAATATTTTATTTACCATGGTTAAAGGGTAAATCCGGTAAATAAGGGTTAAAAAAATAATATTATAATAATAAGAAATTACCCTAAAACGTGTCCTAACCTTATTTTTGGACACATACCCGACCATGGGCATCCTTGGGTTGATTTGGGGACCCCTTGGAGCCACTTGTATGTGGTAGGGACACATTATATTAATAAAGCTAAAATAAAAATAAAAATGGCATAAGCTTACATATTTTAGAAGAACAATTTTTACCTATAGTTATACATGTTGGATTTTAGATTATAAATATTAATTAGAAAGATAAAAAGATTTCCTACATAATGATATTTTATTTATAATTTTTAGACATCAAATAATTAAATTATTAATGACACAATAATGATGCAATGTTTACCTCATTAATAAATCATTTAAATAAATAAGATTATAATGATTAAAATATTATCTAAAACTTGTCCAATTCTTATTGTTTGATGTTATTTAGAATATTAGTCATCTTATCTTCGACCTCAATTATTTTTGGACCATTATAAACCGAATTTAATTATATTATAAAGTAATACTTTCACTCTTTCCTAAAGAGCCCCTCCTCTCCCTTATAAAAGGAGACCACTTCTACTCATTCCTCACACCTCTCAAGCCACTTGGTTCGGCTAAACTCTTCCAAAATACTCTCTCAACTTCCCTCACTACAACCTAGAGGCCTTATTTTGATCAGAAAGCCAACCTAAGGAGCCCTTTTGATCAAATCAAAAGGAAGAACCCGAAGAAGAGGTAATGATTTCACCACCCTTTTCCAAGTTCATTTCTTCTTCCACTTCTTCTTTCTTTGTTGTTACCATTCTAAAATAATAACTCCAGTATCATATATATACTGTGATGTTATTATAAATATGGTACAACCATATTCAGTATTCTATTTACCCTTTGAATAACATGTCACCATACGTGCGTACGTACGGCTTACCGTCTCCACGTCGTGGTGTAATTGTTATTCAATATATTATTATTTGGATGGGTATAATAATGATATGTAACTCATGTAAATAATAAATATAACATGTTAATGATTCTGTATATATGATATACCATCCATTTATATATTATTTTAATATCAAAAGAATGATATTGTCGCTCGTGCGTACGTACGGACTACCGTCTCCACGAACGCGATGAGATTCATTCTCCATCGTATCCATTCAAGTATAATTATCATTTGATGATTTAAAAATGATGTTTAAGGACTTAATATCATTTTGGATATGAATAATATACAACCTATCCATTACAAACATGGCTTACGTAACAAAACATATAAAATAAAACAAGTAAGTTAACACCCGAAACAACGATAATACTAAGATATTATTATCAAATCAATATTAAAAGATCATATATGATATCATATTAATATATATGATTCTTGTATAATTTAATAACAATTATTTCACTATTATACAGGAGGTTAACCTACCTCAACCAAGTAAAAGTACAAGGTAAGGGATTTTCTTATCTCACATTCAATTCCGTGAGATTTCCATTATTCGCCACTAAATTATTGAAAGTGGTGTATTGTGTACTGGCATTTGATATATATTATCATGATTATCTTTATATTCATGTTATTCTGTAAATAGTTTGGTGGTTATTAACTTTTGGCCATACGACTCAGTTGATTAACGTGGTAAGGGGTTGTCATCTCACTCCTTATTCCCGTGAGATTCATGCCATATTGCCACCATTACCTTTTGTGTGGTATATGTACTGCCCATAATTATATTCTTTGTGTAATACACTTTAATTTAGGGGTATTTACATATTCATTGTATGATACCTCTTTCATGGGTTGTATGTTTCATAAGTTACCAAATTGGCAAGGGTTATTTCACAATCTCTTCATTATCCGAGGTTGTTTATATGTAATAATCTACTGGGATCTCTTTATCATCCACATCCATGTTTCTTCAAAATGTATTTCAAAACATTTTTATTATTTACAAGAATATGGGTTAAAGTAATTTATACCCATGTTTGACTTTTTATAAGAGGAATCTTTCCGTCGTTTTCAAAACAAGGTCTTTTTTAACCTTTTCGACAAAATTAAGGTAAGAATGTTTTCTTTACTTATACAGCGGGTGTGGTTATTTTCCGTCGTTATAAAATCTTCAAAGCTTTCCTTACAAGCTTATAAGAATATTTTCAAAGAAAATTTTTCATTTTATATGGCTCTTAAATGATTTCAAAAATATAAAGAGATATTTCTCTAAAAAGTGTTTTGATTTCATCTATGTCAACACCCTTTGATGGATTTTACGATTATTTGAAGTTGATTTATTATGATATAAAACTTCCATATTGTAATGAAGTTTTGTGATATGTTTGACTGTGGATGTGCTATTTATATAGCATTCATGGTTTATGAGTAAAGTATTGACATTTCGTATGCTAGTTCCAATAATAATGTTTATGTTATGTTTCAACCTTTACTTCATAAGAATGTGTTGGACAAGTATGTTCCAGGTTGGGGACTGGTTAAAGTAAGCCCTCCATGTTAGGGACTAGTAAAAGTAAGCCCTCTGGTTTGGTCTCCGGTTATTAGAGGAACTCCGGGTTGGTGTCCGGTTATTAGAGGCACTCCGGGTTGGTGTCCGGTTATTAGAGGCACTCCGGGTTGGGTTCCGGTTACAGTTAGCCCCAAGGCCTTGGGACGAGGCCTTGAAAAAGAAATTAAAGTTCAGCATTATGCATTCCAACATTATGAAAATGGTTATTGATTTTTGCATGTTATTATTCGATTAGTAGAATATCCATGTGAATAAGTAAATGGTATTATTTCATTTTACCTTTTCCATTTTATGCTGAAGTTCATGTTTGAAAGGCTTTTGTTTTTGTTATAAATTTCCTTAAATGTTTATTCTTATTTATGAAAGTTTCCGCTATATTGTTATCCTTACTGGGAATTTGAGCTCACCCCTTTTCTATGTTTTATTTTTCCCAGGAAGTGAAGAAGTAAATTATGAATGACTTGCAGGGATATTATGAGGGGTTAATAGTGTGGACTATGGAGACAATATGTTGTTGTAGTAGTTCCTTTTTATTTTGATGATGTAATGTAAAACTTATGAATATATCTAGTGTTTCCAAGGCTACTAAACCAATCGGTCTTTCGAGATTTGATCTTTCTTGTGATCATGCCAATGTTCTGTAATTAATGCACCGACTCTGGGTAACTGGGGTCAGGGTGTTACAGTTGGTATCAGAGGAAGTTTAGTACAAACCATGGAAGCTAGATTTAGATAAACTCTGATTAGAGCACATATATTTAAGATGAATTTTGAGGATTAGTATAGAAGAACTTCCTAGAATTTTGGTATTGTAAAGATTTTGTGAGTTTTCCGAGCAATACATCCCTGTCTGGATACGAGCAGGTAGAGGCGGCTCTGGCACAGATGTACATAGGGGTAAAACCCGAAAACACCGATTTGAGCTAGACTCGAACGGGAACTGGTGCACGACAACGGGCCTTGCTTCACTCTTGGTTACGACACTCCCAGGGGATATGCTTAGGATAACTCTCATTTTCTTTACAAATCATTATGAAGGGTTTATGAGTATGTACTTCCTCAAAGAAAACATTTTTATGATTATGGATTATATCCATAAATAGTTCAATTTATGTTAAGTGTTTTATAAGTATGGGATTATGTATTTTGATTCATAAACTGATCTAGTGTATTCCATTGTTTAGAAATGGCGCCCAGTAGAAGGAATGAGAACTCTAGCAATGCACATGATACAAAGAGAAAGAAGGATCATATATTTTATGGTCTTAAGCCAGAATTTACAAGAGAAATAGTGTCGCATGTATTATCATCATATGAAGAAATAATATCATGTGTTGATAAGATAAGTAAAGAGTTTACTGAGTCCTATGGCTTTGAAGGGAAGCAAGAGAAGAAAAGGATGGAAGAGAGAAAGATGGATAAAGGGAAGAGGAAAAAGAAGAATTTTCCCACATGTGGTAACTGTGGAAAGAAACACCCTGGAACTTGCCTGAAAGGAATGGGAGTTTGTTATAAGTGTAGACGAAAAGGGCACAAAGTACGTGACTGCAAGGGTAAGAAAATGGTTTCAAATGTACAATGCTTCATTTGCAAGGAGTTTGGACACTACGCGAACCTATGTCCCAGTCATCAGACTATGCCACAAATGATGTTATTGGATAATAATCAAGTTATGATACTACCACAGATGAAGAGGAATGATTAGAGTTCTTATGTTGATTGTGTCAATTGAGTGTTGTATCAACAATGTACTTGTTATAATAATTATGGAGTATATAAGGATTGTACTGCAGTACTATTTTATTAAGGACTTGAGATTGTGTGGAACAAAGAAAAGTGACTCAATAACAGGATAAATTTTTGGAAAATATATGGTTGAGAGAATGATAAATCATAATATAGTTCTGATACTGAGGTAGTGATTTTGGAATAATATGTGATTGTTTTGGATAAATTATATAGGATATTCTTGACTACCTTGGAACTGATTAATGATTTGTATATTCCATCATTGTTGGGGTTTAAAACATTTTTGGATTAATGAAGTATATCCAGCATTCTATATGGAATAAGGGAGCATGAATGTAATCAATAAGGAATATGGTAATACATGATGAAGGTATTCATATGATATTACGGGGTAAAAAGGATCTATATTATGTTTACCTTCCTTATAAATGTTAGACTATGAGTTTGGACAGAAGTATTTTGGATAGTTCTAGTTTGGATTATTTTTGATTTCCATAAAATGACAACCCGGAGGTCGGGCGGCAACCCGTCGTGTCCGGTAAGGCTGCGAGACTTGAACCCGCAACCGAAGGGCGACAAGGGTGTATCACCTACCACTGGCCCATGAGATGTCCTGGATTAAATAATATAGTTTTTATTAAAATATCATGTAGATGAATTATAAATTCATTTATTTTGGAACCCTATACGAATAGTGTAAATAGAATTTTTTTTACGTTCTATTATCTTTTAGAGTGAAAGATGAGTTTGTGGTAGAAATTTATTAATGGATAAAACTCTAATTATAAAGTAAGTATATCTCCTTATGATCTTAGCCAATCTCATAAATAAATTCCTCAACATTAATAAAAGGAACTTAGAACAAAAATGTTGTCCTAGATGGTACCTTAAATCATCACTAATTCATGGCTTTGGGATTGTTGGCCTTTTCATAGCCATGTTCTCTACCACTCTCCATCAGATAATTGATGGTTAGATTTCTCTTCCATATCCATATTTTCCTACATGGAAACCTAGTATGTGTTATTTTCGGTAATCTTCATACTTTCCACTCTTTATTTTAAATAGAGGCCTCGTTAATTCATTTTTCGATGTGGGATTTCAACTAAGATATTTTGAAACGTCAAAAATGTGTTATCCTAATACCCTATATTTTGTTGAACCGATGGTATTTCAAATCATCATAGATTGATGAGTTTAAGGACCTCAATTTTGTACTTGTTTGTGATTGATGACCTCAATCACTACCTATAAATATTTACGTTTTTCCTCCAATTATATGTCTCTAATTGCAACCAATGTTCTCCTAATCGAGATCATAATTTGGTGGTGACCCTTTCATTTCTCATTTCCTCATATTAAGACTAAATTTTAGTAACCCAATTTCCGATGAGGGTTTTCCCACAAAGATATTTTTTTTATTTTCAACCTTTTATTTTCGAAGAACAATTTCAAATTGCGAGGACGCAATTTATTGAAGGAGGGGAGAATGTAACACCCCAAGATTTCATAGTGTGTTATTTCTTCAAAATAATTCAATAACTTTCAATACACGCAACACCAAGTTCAAGCACACCATGACTTACCAAACAAGCCGTTCAAAAGAGGTTATGAATATTATTAGATAAATTTTAATGTTTATATAATCCTTATAATTTTAGAATCCATATTATGAGTTTCTTAGACATAATACAAGAACAGATTCATTTTTAGTATTGCACTTTTATCAACTTTTAATAGTGAAACCTTTTTAAATACAATATTTTAAACTTTTTGACTAAATGGGGACATCAAAAAAAACATCCCAAGCTTCCACGGTACACTTTCCTTTGAATAATACAGTAGCGTGTGTTGTACGCAACTTCGAGTTCTAACACACCACAACCAATCAAACTAGCCGTTATGAATAGTAATACCTACTTTTTGAAATTATATATATTTTATATTTTATAATGGACTTTATTTTTGGATTCGGAATATCGAATTTAGCCTAAGGTGAAATTTTGGTACATTTCGGATAACTTTCATATTTTGATGAATAGTGAAAATTACTAAATTTTAATTAAAATCAACTTTTTTAATCAAAATAATTAATATTGATAAATTATGAATTTGAGTGGTTTTAAAGCATATTTAGAATATATTTTTACCATTTAATTTAATATTGGTCATTGGACATAATTTTACAATTAAACCGAACATAAACAAGTGTCAATCTTTTGATAGTTATTATCTCTTAAAAACACGCTTTTTGTTTTGACAGCGGGAATTAATTTTAAATTAATTTCTGCCACTTATGTGTTTTGAATTTAGGAAAATGGATTCCATATTTGGAATCAGGATGTTCAAATTGTGTAAATAGGTAACTTTTATTTTTACACATTTTGAATAATTACTGCGGTAAATATTTTATTTACCATGGTTAAAGGGTAAATCCGGTAAATAAGGGTTAAACAAATAATATTATAATAATAACAAATTACCCTAAAACGTGTCCTAACCTTATTGGTGGACAAATACCCGACCATGGGCATCCTTGGGTCGATTTGGGGACCCCTTGGAGCCACTTGTATGTGGTAGGGACACATTATATTAATAAAGTTAAAATAAAAATAAAAATGGCATAAGCTTACATCTTTTAGAAGAATAATTTTTACATAGGGTTATACATGTTGGATTTTAGATTATAAATATTAATTAGAAATCTAAAACGATTTCCTACATAATGATATTTTATTTATAATTTTTAGACATCAAATAATTTAAATTATTAATGACACAATAATGATGCAATGTTTACCTCATTAATAAATCATTTAAATAAATAAGATTATAATGATTAAAATATTATCTAAAACTTTTCCAATTATTATTGGTTGATGTTATTTAGAATATTAGTCATCTTATCTTCGACCGCAATTATTTTTGGACCATTATAAACCGAATTTAATTATATTATAAAGTAATACTTTCACTCTTTCCTAAAGAGCCCCTCCTCTCCCTTATAAAAGGAGACCACTTCTACTCATTCCTCACACCTCTCAAGCCACTTGGTTCAGCTAAACTCTGCCCAAATACTCTCCCAACTTCCCTCACTACAACCTAGAGGCCTTATTTTGATCAGAAAGCCAACCTAAGGAGCCCTTTTGATCAAATCAAAAGGAAGAACCCGAAGAAGAGGTAATGATTTCACCACCCTTTTCCAAGTTCATTTCTTCTTCCACTTCTTCTTTCTTTGTTGTTACCATTCTAAAATAATAAATCTAGTATCATATATATACTTTGATGTTATTATAAATATGGTACAACCATATTCAGTATTCTATTTACCCTTTGAATAACATGTCACCATATGTGCGTACGTACGGCTTACCGTCTCCACGTCGTGGTGTAATTGTTATTCAATATATTATTATTTGGATGGGTATAATAATGATATGTAACTCATGTAAATAATAAATATAACATGTTAATGATTCTTTATATATGATATAACATCCATTTATATATTATTTTAATATCAAAAGAATGATATTGTCGCTCGTGCGTACGTACGGACTATCGTCTCCACGAACGCGATGAGATTCATTCTCCATCGTATCCATTCAAGTATAATTATCATTTGATGATTTAAAAATGATGTTTAAGGACTTGATATCATTCTGGATATGAATAATATACAACCTATCCATTACAAACATGGCTTACGTAACAAAACATATAAAATAAAACAAGTAAGTTAACACCCGAAACAACGATAATACTAAGATATTATTATCAAATCAATATTAAAAGATCATATATGATATCATATTAATATATATGATTCTTGTATAATTTAATAACAATTATTTCACTATTATACAGGAGGTTAACCTACCCCAACCAAGTAAAAGTACAAGGTAAGGGATTTTCTTATCTCACATTCAATTCCGTGAGATTTCCATTATTCGCCACTAAATTATTGAAAGTGGTGTATTGTGTACTGGCATTTGATATATATTATCATGATTATCTTTATATTCATGTTATTCTGTAAATAGTTTGGTGGTTATTAACTTTTTTCCATACGACTCAGTTGATTAACGTGGTAAGGGGTTGTCATCTCACTCCTTATTCCCGTGAGATTCATGCCATATTGCCACCATTACCTTTTGTGTGGTGTATGTACTGCCCATAATTATATTCTTTGTGTAATACACTTTAATTTAGGGGTATTTACATATTCATTTTATGATACCTCTTTCATGGGTTGTATGTTTCATAAGTTACCAAATTGGTAAGGGTTATTTCACAATCTCTTCATTATCCGAGGTTGTTTATATGTAATAATCTACTGGGATCTCTTTATCATCCACATCCATGTTTCTTCAAAATGTATTTCAAAACATTTTTATTATTTACAAGAATATGGGTTAAATTCATTTATACCCTTGTTTGACTTTTTATAAGAGGAATCCTTCCGTCGTTTTCAAAACAAGGTCCTTTTTAACCTTTTCGACAAAATTAAGGTAAGAATGTTTTTTTTTACTTATATAGCGGGTGTGGTTATTTTCCGCCGTTATAAAATCTTCAAAGCTTTCCTTACAAGCTTCTAAGAATATTTTCAAAGAAAATGTTTTATTTTATATGGCTCTTAAATGATTTCAAAAATATAAAGAGATATTTCTCTAAAAAGTGTTTTGATTTCATCTATGTCAACACCCTTTGATGGATTTTACAATTATTTGAAGTTGATTTATTATGATATAAAACTTCCATATTGTAATGAAGTTTTGTGATATGTTTGACTGTGGATGTGCTATTTATATAGCATTCATGGTTTATGAGTAAAGTATTGACATTTCGTATGCTAGTTCCAATAAGAATATTTATGTTATGTTTCAACCTTTACTTCATAAGAATGTGTTGGACAAGTATGTTCCAGGTTGGGGACTGGTTAAAGTAAGCCCTCCAGGTTAGGGACTGGTAAAAGTAAGCCCTCCGGTTTGGTCTCTGGTTATTAGAGGAACTCCGGGTTGGTGTCTGGTTATTAGAGGCACTACGGGTTGGTGTCCGGTTATTAGAGGCACTCCGGGTTGGGTTCCGGTTACAGTTAGCCCCAAGGTCTTGGGACGAGGCCTTGACAAAGAAATTAAAGTTCAGCATTATGCATTCCAACATTATGAAAATGGTTATTGATTTTTGCATGTGATTATTCGATTAGTAGAATATCCATGTGAATAAGTAAATGGCATTATTTCATTTTACCTTTTCCATTTTATGCTGAAGTTCATGTTTGAAAGGCTTTTGTTTTTGTTATACATTGCCTTAAATTTTTATTCTTATTTATGAAAGTTTCCGCTATATTGTTATCCTTACTGGGCATTTGAGCTCACCCCTTTTCTATGTTTTATTTTTCCCAGGAAGTGAAGAAGTAAATTATGAATGACTTGCAGGGATATTATGAGTGGTTAATAGTGTGGACTATGGAGACAATATGTTGTTGTAGTAGTTCCTTTTTATTTTGATGATGTAATGTAAAACTTATGAATATATCTAGTGTTTCCAAGGCTACTAAACCAATCGGTCTTTCGAGATTTGATCTTTCTTGTGATCATGCCAATGTTATGTAATTAATGCACCGACTCTGGGTAACTGGGGTCGGGGCGTTACAATATTTATAAAAGAAGAAACATTTTTTCCAGAATTTGAAAAATTAATGCATCTTAATAATTTCTTGATATAGAAATAATTTTTTATTAATATATGGGACATATTAACAACCTTTCAAAACCAATATCATCCTGGTCGGCAACGTGAGGTGGTAGTCACTTATAGCTATAACAACTAGTATAGCTCTATTGGTTTCTTTTAGTTTCAACACCCTTTGGGAAGTCATTATAAATCTACATGGTTCCTATATTTTAATACATATGTGGGAACTACAAGCTATATCTAATATTAAATTTGTACAAAATGATAAATTTCCCTTGATAAAAAATAAATTGAGGGTTCCCATTTCTTCTATGGATGGGCGTAGTTTTCTTCCAGTAGCCCTTCTTACCACATGAAAAATTGATAGTTTCATGTTCCCTTTCTTTCCCCATGATCATCCTATTTTTGGAAGGGTGTGAATAAAATTTATACTTACATATATTCACTTTACTCTTATTTTTTTCACCATAAGGAAATAAGGCTTTTCATGGTTTGTATTCTTATCTTCATGGAAAAGGATAATAATTAGTTCTGGGAGAGACTTCTCAATGATGTTCATATTAAAATTTACAACAAAACAAGAGAATATATAAGGGAGTGATGAAAGAATGATATTGGTGACCAGTTATTTAGGGATCATAAACCCTAGAAGTTCTAGTATCTCAATGTATCCAATGAGCTTAAATGCGCAAGGCCTAGTTGGTGCCCCATCAGCAATATTACTCTAAAAGAGTGATTTATAAATCTCAAACTATTATTATCTAGCTCTATCCTAATATAATCCTATGAGGTAGTCAATAATTCAATACAAATCTATGTTTTCAAAAGACTTCACGAGTTCACTAGAAATAGATGAAATCAACAAACATTGAACATTGACCACATCACTCAAATATTTTTCATTGGAAAGGAACTATTAATCCTTCACCTCCATGGAAGGAGGACTAGAAATTGATAATATTAACATGTATGATTTCCATTCATATCATAGCACAACCCAAATGCATCAAAACCACTCATAAAATCTACTGCTAGTATGGAGGCTGTATTTCTCTAATATTAATTATAGACATAGTTTGGATGATGAACATTCCATTTTATTCTACAATTAATGATCATATTATAAGAACTTTTATTTATGACAAATTATGTGTGAAATAATAAATTAATTGATTGTATTAATAAAACCTCCCACTATTTTATCAATTCTCAATATTCCCCACCATTGAACTCGGAATTTCTACTTTCTAATACATTCTTGTGAAAATCATCCTCATTAATTTTCTTAGTGGTCTATAAATTTTCCATGAAATCCATAATAAAGTAATTTTTAGGCAGTCTTTCCAACTGTGGGCTTGCAACTCCTTGATCCATTGAGTGAATTCCCTAATCTATAAATCCTAAATTGGATTTCCTCAAAACATGCCTCCCAATTTGTATTGAATAGGTATTGGATGCTAAACACAATAATGTTAATTTAATTCAACTCAAAAACACCCTGAAAAATCCCCTATAAAAGTGAGTGTGTAGACTTTGGACATGCTTTACACTTATTTCTTTTATTTCACTCCCAATCAAGTAAAGTTAGACTTTGTCTGAATTTATATTAACCTTGTGGATTTTATTTAATTATTTACAAATTTTATCTAGTTTTATCATTTATATATATTTTTAATATTAGGTGGATGTTACTTTATCAATTAACCTTGACTGATAAAACATTTAAACCTAATCCATTTATTTAAATTCCATATTTTCTTATTAATTAATTTATTATTGTGATTACAGTCTTGCATCCATAAAATAAATAATGGATAGTCATAAATAAATGACACAAACATGAGTTTATCTAATAGTTTATTTAATGGGAGTTAATTAAAAAAACCTTTAACCTAGTGGAAATAGCTCATATTTCCTATATTGGCACAAGTTACAACATTCCATCAGTCCACCTGTGTGTCTTTTGGGATGGAATAATTATGGTACTATATAGAATTGGATCAATGTTCCTTGGGAAAATAAATTAATTACATGTATTTATAACTCACACATAGGTGATGGGAACCAAATGATTATTTAAAGGGAATTACATAAATAACCATGGACACACATGTCTCACATAAAAATAGAGGAAGGGATTACTCAAAGTCCATCATATTTAATTTAATAATAAATAATTATAAACCTATGAAATAAATTAAATTAAATAATCCAACACATACACAAGTCTTGGTCAAGACCATGACTAGTCATACATGCAACTTATATGTAAATGTAAATGGATAGCATTAATTTATTATTCATCCATTATTATTAATATAAACACATTTAAATTAATTAATTAATACCAATTCATCTTAATGAACACCCAAATTATCTTGGAGATAACCATAATATTAGTATTAATGGAAAATAAATAGCAGAACCAATAGTTATAGATTTATTGCAATATATTAGTTGAGCTTTTAAAATTCTTTAAAACACTTATTAAATTTACAAACACATAAATTTATAATCAAATTAATAATTTTTTAATGATGCAATTGACAATTTAATTTAATTTAATTTAACCAATAATTGGGAGACTACATAATGTAACCTATCTAGCTACACATTTTGTACTTTAATTGTTATGGTTATAGGTTAGACACTTGGGGGCTTGGCATGTTGACTCGGCCAGACTAAATGAAATGTACATTCTAGATAAATATCATGTATCCACCTTTTTTGTGATTGATATATTATCCTAGGTATTTGGTATGCATCACAATAAGATCACACAATATATACAAGCCAACTACACACTTTGTATCCCTTATTTTGTGTTTCTACTGTTATCTCTAAATGGATAAATATGTATTTCAGACATGGTAAATAATGAACAACAGGGATTGTAAACCACATACATGTGGTGAATATCATAAATACTGTTGGATGTTATTCTCAAATGATTTGAAAATGTGTAATGACCACAAAACTTGCACAGTTTACACTACTAACTCATGAAGATGAAAAAAAAAGTATGTTATATACATGTCTTGTAATCTAACATACCTTATGTCAGATTATCCATTCAACACATAGTATACACCACATGTAATAATTTAATGGCATGTTGTGTATCCTACGGCATGTCCATTGTAGTGTACTATGGTACACAATATTTACTTCAACAACACAATGTGTAACCCTGTCTTATCAAAAACAATTCGGTAGTTCCAGATAGAATATCTAGTCATTCCTCATCTTTTCATAGACTATTAAGAAAATGAAACACTGAATGAAACTAATTAATATATAGATAACATGTTAATTCAAAATGGATTATGGAACAAATAATAAGAAATGAAAATTTAACCACGATTTCATATGGATCTACCATTAAATAAATAATTACAAATTTAAATTTAACTGCTCTGATACCACTTATTAGATCTGGGCATAGAGGAATAATATAGTTGTGGGTGATATGTTCATATATCCTTTAATATTGAGATTCTGAAACCACAAGTGAGTCTCTTTTACATCAAATTTATAATTAATATATTTAATATCATAAGAAACGAATACCTGATATCAAAATTATTTCATCAATGTAGATGTTAATCATCTAAAATGACCTTTTGGATTGCCTTCATTGTGTTATGAGGATCCATAGATAAAATCCCTCTAGTTGTGATCCAGACTTTCTCCTTTGATCTAAGATCAATTCCAATCGATCTCCAGGTTCTAGTCTAGTGAGTTTATTTTCATTCATTATTCATATAGATCGCTCATCCCTCAATCTTGAATAGATCTCTCTTACGCTTCCTGTTCTTAAAAGTAAGATATAATGGAGTAGTTGAGAGATAGTTTTGTTGTGTGAAATGATTAAAAAGGTTTTATTTTGGATTCAATACAGAGTAAAAATAATGTTCTATTTATAGAGTTGGGGTTTAGGTTAAAAAAATTATTTAATTTTATATCATACCTTAAATAATACAATAATTTTTAATAAACCCCCTAACATATGACAATAATATTATTATTTTACGGCATGCACTAACTTGCGCAACAAAAAATATTATTTAACTGGCTCATTAATTAATATTTTTCACCAGAATCCATATTGGTATGTTTGAACTTCACTATCATTTATTGAACATCCAAATAAATATTTAATTTAAATATTTAATTTATCAATAAATATTTATGATTGATAAAATGTGAATAAAATTATCCCTTGATCTTGATAATAATATTTATTCAATTAATTAAAAACAAATATAATTTAATCGAGATCATCAAAAACAATTAGTGTGTGACCCACTAGGATTATTTTATGTTGGAATTAATTTAGATTTCATAAATTCAAATATTGAGATCTAGTAATAGGTAAAGGAAAAAAGATAATGAACAAAATTTTTTATTAATGATATCCATAAAAAAATGCTCACTTTGCAATATAATCCCTTTCTTCTATATCTCAACAAGAAGGTTGCATATTCATTTCAACAACTTATATGCATGATACATCTTTCTTTGAATATCTGAAATAAATGAATTATTACAACATGACCATGGTATTTCATGTGATGATTTTATTCCAATCAAATGTCCAAGATATCAATTTTTATAAAGATGGAAGGTAAAAATTCTTCCTTGAATTTTTCAATAATAACAAGTCTATCGTGACACACCCAATATACCCAACCTCACTATGAACATATAAGATTACAATTTTCATCCATAAATATAAATGTGGGAGTCATGATTTTCAATAATGGTAATATTAGTTTCAATGGACAATTTCACATGCTCACAGAAAATAATGTCTTGTGACACCAAAACATGAAAAATTTCTACTAATGGGTATGTTCTCATAATATTCCATCTTAAAGATTACCAAGTGTGATCTTCAAAAGAAGAAGCCTCATCCACTTACAAGTAATCACATATGAAATTCTATAAAATATGTGTCCTATGATAATATTTTATATGACTGTAGAACTACATTTAATAATATCATCATAACACTTCAATTTTCTCATCATAGTGGGGGACTTCTATTAGGTTGTCAATGTGACATATACTCTTAGACATTATTACGTTAGATTCATGAATAATAATGAGCAATATTTAATAAGAATTTATAATAAATATTAAATAAATAAAATATACATGTAATCAAAGTACAAATAGTTGTTCCTAAGATGCCAACTCTAACACTTACCACAAAGTACCCTTCATATACATGCCCTACATAAGTCTTTTCTTCATAACCCGAGGAACAGAATCATAATAAAGGTTTATCTTGGATTCTAATTAAGGGTAAAAATGTAAGATATCCACATTACATGAGCATAAGTGTATGAGAACATCATAATTACATTTTCAAACCATATCCTACATATCATATATCATAAATTCTAATAATGGAATTAATCTTGGAAGTTCATGAAACATGAATCATAAAGGAATCAATAAACAGGAGTTATAAGGTCTTAACATTGGCATAATAAATATATTTAGGTAATAAACATAAGAATATAACATGGAAAACATGTATATAAAGAAATAGATTTACTCATTAAGTTAATTATTTGAAATCAGGTCCTCGCATGACCTTATGGTCATGAAATACATATAGATGCATAAAATCGTGAACATGAAATATGGGTCAAACATAATATTTTTGTCTCATTATTTTTCAATAATTACTCAATTCATTGGAGAGAGATATAGGTCCCACCCATACATGGTTATAACATGGCACCCATCCTTCTTTATATTGTAAAAATAATTTGTTATTATAATATTACCACCATCACAAAAATGGAAACTATACATATGTTTTAGAAAAGATCATTTAAAATTAATCATGTTATAACATATAAAAAGAAATGGGTTTCATAACAATTTCATCATATAAAAACCCATGAACATAAAGGGTTTCATAAATATTTCATTATGTTTTCCCATCATATCCCATATAAAAAAGAATGGGTTTCATAAAAACCTTTTTAGCCTAAATATAAACCATTTATAGAAATAATAAATATTATATCATTATATCATTTTCATAGTAATTATTAAGTAACTCCATGGATGTTATCTTAGAGGTAAATTGAATTTGGATGATGGTTTAGAACATTTCTTGAAAAAAATATCCTTATCAATTTGAAATAACCATTTTAAAAAAGAAAAATTTCCCAAATAATAAGGAAATATTTAATATGAAAATATATATGGAAAATTTCAATAAATACTATTTTAATAATTTATTATTCATGATAGTGTGAAATAAGGTTCACACCATTCACGTTAAAACAAATATTCCTTCCACATTTTCAGTAAAAACTCAAAAGTACATCATTCAGAAAACAAAAAAAAATATTCCTTTTAATTTTTTTAAATTTATACATGGGTAAGTTTTTAACAACCATAGGGGATATGTAAAAACATTTTTAAATTATTTTTAGAAAAAATGGATATAGAATAGAAAATATGTTATAAAAAAGAGATAAATAATGTCTTTTTTACATAAAAATATATTTTTGATCGCTTGAGTACTTAAAGAAAGGAAAATGAAATTAAAACATTTATTTTCATAAAATAACAAAAGTATAATGAAAGTTTTGATTTTATTGAGAGATATATCATAAAATTTCTTCATCAAAAGAATAATCATAAATAATCCATATTAACAAATAAATTGTAACATAAAAACCTCACCACTTTGGTAAACTTTGAATCATAATCCCCATGAAAGGATAAAATAAATTAAAACATGAAATATAATTAAAATATGGATATTAATGATATGAAATTTCAATGGTTCGGTATATACACCATAGAAAATAAATGAGTGGGGAAATAAAACAGAGACTCAAAATCCCTCACCTTAAGTCTTGAATTTGTACACATTTGAAAAACCTATTTAATAAATAATGGTTTGTTATAATTATATTAAAAAACATACTCATATATATCGTACCATATATGATTTATTGTTTACCTTTTAGCACCCATTAATTAACATTTCCTTGCTAAAATCAAGTTCCGGGCAATAATTCCTTAAATTTTCATGTGTATTTTGAATTGGTAGTTTCATTTTTCATTCATTGATCAATGTTTCATCATATAAATTTTTTTAATCATTTTAAAAACATCATATATATTAATTATACATGTATTTATAATAATACATATATTTTAGATAAATAAAATAAATAACACTATTCATGGAGATGGTAGGCCATACATACACGTGAATGATGTTTCCATTTCATCGAAGAATGAAATGAAGGAAAGGTAAATTTTATACAACCATTATAGATTCATTATAATTTAATATTTATTACATATATTCATTATATTTATCTTTACTACCTTCAATGTAAATAGTATGTGAAATGATTATCCAATCGTTGTGAGAAGCGGTAGTCCGACGTACACCCAAGCAACATTATTTCATTCCCATGGAATGGAAAGTAAGAAGGTATATGATATATTATACTTAAATAAGTATAATTATATTATGAATATTAAATTTATAATATAATTACATCATTTTATACTTTCATGAGATGTGGTGATGGAAAATGAATTACATTAGTTTGTGAGGTGGTAGTCCTCCATACACACAGTCAACAGTTTAGTTTCCCATTTGTTTGAGGAGGATATGGATATAGGTTATTAAATAAACATAATAATTTCTAATTATATGTTAGATATTGGTATAATTATATTTTAATTTATAGGACATTATTTTAGGTGGAAGGAGAAGAAGCTCAAAGAAAAGGATTAGTGAAGGAAATTACTTTCACTTAAAACAACCACTTTTGGATCTCTTATTAAGGACTAAAGGTTTGTAATTTTTCGATGAAAATAAGATATAGAACTTGTATAAGAATGTTTTGGGGGTAGTTTGGCATGATTTGGTCCAAAAAATGGGATTAATATGCATGAATTTGTGAGGGGAGGAAGTTTCCTTTTATAATTGAGGAGAAGTGACATTTTTGTAAATACCTAAAACAATTCAATAATGGGAAGTCGGTCCCACAAAAAGTTCCTAAAAAATGATAAACAATGTATTAAAGTGATTATATGGTCATTTAACATATCCACCATACTAAAATACACATGTTTTAAAAATTTCAATCTTTTAGCTTATATGTTTCCTAATTTTAACCATTATAATTTTTTTAATGGTAACTAGTCTTTTTTATTTACCTAGGTAATTTATCCTTTAAGACTAAAATAAAACAATATATATTGGATAATTTTTATCTACTGATTATAAATATTAAATAAAATTTATAAACTAAATATACTATGTGTATTGAAAATTATTTTTAACACATGTGCAAGTAACGTGAAAAACTCTAATTTAACCTTAGCCGCATTAATACTTTTTTATTTTTTACTCTTATTTATGGGAAAAAAATAATTTCAAATCATTAAATAATAAAAATTAGGTTGATTAAAAATATTTCATCTATTTCATCTAATTCTATTCACATGATTGTAAAAAATTTAATTTGAAATAAAACATGCATATGTGATGAAAAAGAGGTTTCCTAATGAATTTTTTTTGCCTAAGTATAAAAGGTTTTTATATACAAATTAAAAATAATATTTAATTTACTAAACTAAATTGTATTAATTATAATATAATTGAACTAATTATAATTTTAAAACTATCGAAAATTTAAATGGATCTTTGTAAATTATTTAAACAAAAATGAAGTTTTCAATAAAAATTAGTATTTTCACGATTCAATAAAAAATTATGATTTTTAGAAAAATCCAAAAAAAATCACCCAAAGATAAATATGAAATTTTTATTCAAAAAATAAATTTCCTTTTTTAAAATAAAATTTTTAAAATAAAAAAATAATTTTATATTTTTTTCACAAAAGTAATAAATATCATTTTTTGAGAAAAAAAAAAGAAGTTTCAAATAATATAAAGGATTTAATAAAAATTAAGTTCTTTTGTATTAGTATGTTTTATTTATATAAAAAAATTAAACTTAAATTTTAAAATTTATTTATTCCTATTCATATTTCCAAGTTTAATGGATATGTTATAATGATCATTATTAAATAATTATATCATTATTATATTGTGGTTTATTAAAATTTGGTGTTGTGTGTATGAAAATATATTATAGAAAATAAATTTATTTGAAAAAAAAATATTTTGTAAAATATCTGGTTGCTACAAGAAGACTTCAATCCAGTGAAGATATGAGAAATACTAGTTTTTGGTCATGTCATTAAATATCATGAACACACCAACTATGTTCATGGGATCATGAAATATTTATTTCATGAGTTCCTAGACCAGTTAACAATTGTTTTCTTTGATGATATCCTTATATAATCAAGGTAGAAAGAGGAGCATGTTGAACATCTCACGGTTTTTATCTATGTTATTAAAAACCATCAACTCTATGAAAAGTTATCCAGCTGAAAATTTTTGACACGAGAGGTTCATTTTTTTGTACATAAGGTATTTCAACTGGGTGTGTTCATGGACCCATCAATAATAGAGGAAATTTTTATTGGGAAGCACCCAATATTGTGTTAGATGCCCATATATTCTTTGTTCATGTGGTATATCATTAGTGGTTTCTGTCTAATTTATCTCATATTGAATACCCTCTAATAGCCTTGACTAAGTAGTACAAATATTTTATCTAAACTGATCAGTGTCAGGAATATTCCACTTACGTGACAAAGAGGTTGGTCTGTACCCTTGTGTTTTGGTTGCAAGAGGTATGGGTGATGTTTGAGGTCATTTAGGTTGCTTCAAATCTTTAATTTGGAAGCCCCTTAATAAAATAAAGGTAAGTGATCTCATATGAGTCTTGGAAGTTGTGTCCCCATGAGAATAACTATACCACCCATTATCTATAGTTTGAGACAGTTGGGTTTAACATGAAGTTACGGGGACACTACCTAATTAGTGTGACCTAATGGTATTCACCAACCATAATATTCTAAAGTATGTTTTCTATTAGGGGGGTCTGAACCTACATAAAATTATGGATTTAGTTTCTAAAGTACTGTGATTTTCAGATGTCCTTTTCCCCAAAAAATGGAATGTGGTTTCTAGTGAACCGATCTTGAATTCATGAAGAGATCTTGTTTAAAAGTCTGGGTATATCTTGAAAGGGATGAAATAGATTTCAGTGATACATCACTATGTGGGAGAATTCAGCAGAAGAGGTTTTATCTATAAGAAAACTATAGAATATTCTAGGATGTGAAATGTGGAGGAGTCTCAATGGAGGAACATAGAGGTGGACTTGATGTGAGGCCATGTTAGTCATGGTGATGCTCTAGATGAGTGGTCTGAGGTTTTTCTAAATCTGATTCAATTTGAATGGAGGTTTTGTTTTCATTGGTCATTCATGAGATACTTCTCTATGATATTGAAATATCACCATCAGGGGAGAATCCATGTGTTTCCAAGATGTATCGTGGTTTGAGGAGGTAACTTTGGTGACCAGAGATGATGTTTTTGGTAACGGATTTCTTGGTATAAAATCTTTTTTTTGTAGGTTACAGTAGAGAATCGTGTTCCTAGAGATTTATTGTAGCCCTTGGATTACCCCAAGTGTAAATAAGAGGACATATCATAAAATTTTGTCAGTAGGGTACCCCAAACTCAGTGAGGTTGTGATGTTGTTTGGGTGATCATAAAATGACTAATAAAGAAAATTCATTTTTTTAGATTAGGGAGTCGATTGTTGTGAATTCTCTTGTGAAGTAGTATATAGATGAGTTGGGGAGGCTTTTTCTGGAACCAAAAACCATTGTATCTGACTGAGATTCTCATTTTACCTCACATGTTTGGAGAGGGTTTCCAATTTTTTTGGATCTTAGATATGCCTTAGCACAACTTTTCATCCTCAAACATATGGGGAGATACAGAAGACTATCAAAATGCTAAAGGATATTTTAAGTGATATTCTATTAAACATTGGTGAATCCTAGGTGACTGACTAAAAATTAAATTTTTTATTAGAAAACTCTTTTAAGGAAAAGTGATAAACCACACAATTTAACAAGGAGGACAAACCACAAAAGATATAAAAAAAATTATTGAAACATAACTTAATCCTATGAGATTATTCCTCCCTAAATATATTCCACGAGATAGAGTGTACCTATGTATCTGGATTTTTAGAAATTACATATTCAAAGAGACCTGCCAGCTTGTCCAAAGTTTGAGAGTACTCCTCTTTACTTATATTCCCTTCATTAAAACCCCTTATCAGTATAAGTCCTTGTTTTCCAATCCAGAAGCCATCTCACTATTGACAGCCACATGAAGTGGCCTACCCATCATCTTTCTACCTCTTCTTGTGTAACATTGATAAGAAATTCCTCCACCATTTCTTCTTATGAATGAAAAATAATTCCCAAGGATTTCTCTTTAAGACCATTTTCCACACCAGTGTGTTTTTCACCAACCTCACCCGAATCGGCCATAACACATTCAGAAGTCCTGTTTCTATTAGCACTAGAATCAGGCTTGTATTCCAACTCATTTTCATTAAATTTTTTACCTGACCTAGTCTCCATTGGCTTTAGATGATACAAGTAATCCCTTCTCTCTTTCTTTTTCATTCCTGTGACCAAGGTGCAACTAGGGAGATCCACTTGTGTCTCTATCCCGCTTTGTACTTGTTTATAAATGTTGATATACTGATCATGATCCAAGCCCTCCAAACCTAAAAAATGATTATAGGTTGTGTTAAACTCTTTCCCTTTATGCAAGCCTGCATGAACCAAGGAAACGGGAGATTTGTTATCATTTAATTTATCAATAACATGATTCTTATTCTTGGATTCATGGATAGGGATATCAACACTTCTCAATTGCACTATGCCCCAGACCATGAAATGTGGCTGAATATTGGTATCCCCCAAGACAAATCATGGAGTATCCTCCCCAATAGAGTGTTCATTACTTTCAGCCTACTGATCCTCCACTTCTTTACTCAGATTCAAATGGGCCTCCACCACTTGATGATTAGCAGCAATATCCTGGACCAGACTAGAATTATCCTCACCACTCACTACCATTTTATTTTGGATTTCCAACACATTATTCACCTACAATTGAAGAGAACCTCCATTTTTTGTAAACCCTACAACCTTAGTAGCTCCTCAAGTTCCTGCCAAATCATGTCTCAACCTATTGAAGATTTCGGTGACACTCAGTTCAGAAGTCAACACACATGCCTGCTTTTTCTTAACTGCTACATCAACAGAACCTTCAGTTGCAACACTTTAACCTCCCCCAATTCCATCCTTGAAATTTACCTCTGGTATCTTGTTACTTCCACTAGCAAGACCAAATGAGGCCTGAGTCGCCTGAAAATCCTCATGTCTCAACCCCCTACGCCTGCAGACATCCAAGTTGTGCCTCAGTTTCTTTCACAAGGAATAGAACTCTTACCAAGACTCAAACACCATGCACTGCTTGTAATGGATCTCCTCGCCCACGTAAATCCATAAGAATTCAATAGCCTCTTTATATACATCAACTTTGACTCACACCCTCAGTATGATCATATGACACACTACCCTGGTCCAACTATCCGAACAGAGATATCGCATTACCATTTTCCCTAGAATACTAATAATCGAAGGATTTTTAAATGGGATGGGGTGCTCTGAAAAATATAACCAAACTACCATTATTGATGAATCCCATTTCCTATCAAAATCATATGACCATTTAACAAGAATAAAACATGATCCATCACTAGTCTAAGGACTACTCGACCAAGAGAGAATCATGTTATCTTCAGAAGAAAATCAGATCATGATATATTTGGAGTCTAGCAACCCAACCATCTCTCATTCTTGCAGACCCCACGTTTCAGAAATCCAGTGATTGAAGAGATCAACAGATATCCAACTATTCTTAAAGTTCATGATAAATGTTAAATGGAGAAGAGAGGATGACTCAGTGAATTCCGAATTTGAGATCAACACTTGCGGGAAACCATCGAAGTGTTCAATGACTTTTGGGCTTAGAAAAATCTGGGGGAGAGAAGGAAAGAAGTTGGGATTTGAGGAATTGTATGGGAAGATGTTTCATTCTTCATTGTTATGGAATGCACTTTGGAGTGTTATCAGTCCTTGGTCCTGATGTGGTGAAGGGAACAATTTGGAAGGTTTTAGTGGTTAGAGAGTGGATGAATGTGGTGTAGGACCATCTGAAGGCCTCTATAGATTATAGGCAGATTCCCTATGATTTTGAGGTTAGATACCATGTGTTCATGATTTTTTTTACTCATTGGAATTATTGGAGGTTTTCCTGAGGGAGTAATCTTTATCTCAGGTTCATTGGGAATTTTGAGGTGTTGGAGTGAAATGGTAAGGTGTATTATTATTTAGTGATCCCAACATGGCCAGATATAATTCATGAAGTCTTCTATGTGTCCCATATTCTTTTTTATCTTCACAGTGAATTAAATGTAATTGATTGGGGATATTTGGATATGAAGGATGAAACAATGTTTTTGGAGTATCTAGTTGAGATCTTGGAATTTCAGGAGATGGTTCTTTATGGGTGAGTTTTCCCCTTGGTTCAGGTTCTTTGGATCCATGGTGGATTGAATGAGATAACTTTATAGTGATATTCTCAAATGCATTCTCAACACCCCATGTTGTTTCAAGATCCTTTCTAGTTTCGTTTTTTATACTATGTGTATGATCATATGCTATCATTTGATTTTATCTCTCTTATCTATTGATGATTTCCCAGGGTTTTGTGTTTGTGTTGTTTTTATATTGATATCCTTGAGATTTCTCTCATGTAGTGGTTGTTAGGAATCCCTTACTTTTTATTTTACGGTTTGTTTGATTCTTGAGGATGAGAATTGTATGAGAGGTATCTAATGTAATGTCCCGGAATTCTAAAACCTTACCTTTTGGATTTCCTAAAACATAAAGGTTTCATGAGGGAGTTTATGTACTTTCCTATTTAAAATTTCTAAATTGGTCCTCATGGTCACTTGACTGAACATAAAATCACTTTTTTCATTATGCGATTTGTTAATTCCTTTATATAGTTACTTAGGTTGGTCATCTAGTCCCTTAGTTTGGTCATAAGATTTGTTAGTTTTTTTATGTGGTCACTTATTCCTTAATGCATTTGTTTAGATTTTTCATATAGTTACTTGGTTTAGTCTTGTCTTTGGTTGATTTATTCCCATCATTTCTTGTACCTTCATGAAGTCCCACGGGTTGTTCATGCATTTGTTTGGTTTTTTATGTGGTAAGTTAGTTTGTTCATGTAGTCACCTATTTATTTATTTGTTCATTTGGGTTGGCCTTTTTATGGCTTGGTTGGGTCAGGTGGTCTATCAATTTCTTTATGAAGTTTGACTTTTTGGTATCTTGAATTTGTGTGGTAGCATTAGTAGTTTAAAAAATTTAATTTTTTTTAAAATATCCATTTTTTTAAAGAATAATGAAAAAATAACATTTAATGTAAATTATCCAATTTAAGGTTTAAATTAATGTTTGGAATATTTATCATTGGGATTAAATTATGTACTTGAATTCCTTTACTATATAAGTTTTAAATGGGTTTATCCACTAGTTTTCATGAATATAATTATTGATATTGAATAAAATTAATGTTGTGTGCATTAATCATTAGAGTTATTCAATGTCTAGTATATGGAAGCTTAATGTATGGTATTTACTCCATTCATGTATTTTTTGGTTCAATTAATTTCTTATCCACCCATAAAACAAATCTTGATAATTTAGATTCTTCATCCTTGACCAAGTCTCCCCCTACTCCTAATTTTATGTGTGTTCAATGACCCCTTATTTTATATTCTTTTAATAGCATCATGTGGGTTTTAAGGTAGATATTTCTATATCTATATCTATATATATATATATATATCTATGTATATCACAAACATTTTCCATTCTTTCTCATTAAGTGTTTTTCACTTTATCTATCCCTTATCCTTACAACATCTCGGTAGATACAACTCTTCTTTTTTACTTATTTTGGCATAACATGATTTGAATCTTTTTACAGGAAGAGGATCTTTGTTCTCTCTTTATTTTATAAATAAATTCTATCATGATGTATTAATTTTATACTGGTTGGGAGATATAGATTAAATAATAAAGATATTGAACTAGATTAAATTGAATTAAAGGGGAATGGGTGTATGCTCACGTGTTTATCGATTTCCTTGTTATTATATCTTGTTTTATCTTGAAATAGATAAACTATTTTAGTATAAATGTTTTGGTAGTTTTGAAATTTTAAACCCTTTATTTGGTTTTATTACCTCTTTTTATGGATCGTTGTTTTAATCAAACATCATAAAATATGAATACATATATTTGGGTATAGATCGGTTTCTTATGTAAATCTAGAACTATATGAAATTACCCATTCATGAGATGAGGAATTAATATGAAAACCTATAAAGTTAGGAGAACTGATAATTTTATTTTTTTTACTTCTAATTATTTCTTGGTTGTGATCATGGTTGTATAGGATTTGTGGCATTTTTTGAGTCATGGTGGTGAATGGTTTGGATATGGTTGTTTTGGGTAGTGGATGTCAGGAAGTAGATATGTGGGATTTGAGGTACAATGGTTTGTTTGTGGTGTTGGATTTGGCATGAGATATGATGGTTGTGGTAATATGGTGAATGGGTAATTTTTTGGTGCCTTGTGGTATTTACATTGTAGTAGTTTAGTGTTTCAATGTTTCATTTAGCAGTAAAAGTGTGTGGGAGTGATAGCATGGTGTTATTAATATGTAGAAATAATGAATTATTAATGTGAAACCTTTAGATCGGGCTTGTGTTCTATCTATGAATATTTATATGCTTGTATTTTCATGTTAATTTTATAGTATCCCACCCTATTAGAGTACTATATACAGACACCCAAATTTTTTGGGGGATTTTTTCATTAATATTAAGATGCTGAGGAACAAATTGACCATTTTACTATCTTCTATGTTATTCCTTTGACATAAGTACATATAGATGGTACCCTATTGGTGGTTACTACTAACTAAAAATGGCATATTTAAAACTAATTCCTTGTGATAAGAGGATATGATATGTTATTGGAGTCATGTGTGGTAAAAATATGGTATGCAGCTCATTTCCTTCACATTCATGATACCCTACTATACTATATACAAGGATAAGGATGGACATGTGATGATGAAGATGATGATGCAATAACAGCATGAAATATGTGGATTATGAAATTAATACCAACATAGGATTCTAGGCCCTACGGGCGGATATGGTAGGTAGGGTTGTGATACGACCCACATTAGAGATGTTTGGATATGCTGCGATGATATGGAAGAAAAAGTATGAGAGCATAAGTTGTTTTAAATTGGGGTGTGAGAGAGGTAACTCATTAGGGGAAGTAGTTTTGGGGCACATTTATCAATTTTCTCTTGATATTATCTTATGACTTGTTTGTTTTATTTAATGATTAATAGTTGGTGAGGTTGATATATACAGTTAACCTCTTTAGGTACTCTCAGGTTCTACTATTTGTTCATTGGTGCATTAGTTTTCTTTTTTCAAATTCTCATGGGATAAATTGGGTGTGATCTTACTTGTAATACATTTTATTCTCACCCTAGATATATAAAAATTTTTTAGTTTTATAGGAGGGTTAAAAAGATAAATCTAGGTGTTTCTATCTTAAAGGATGGAGTTGTTGTGTTGTTTTTACTGTAGATTTTCCTTTTGTTTTTTCTTTAGATAATTTGGGTGTATTACTTGACATAAACATGTGGGATGGTTTGTTTTCTTTGAAATTATATAATAGTGTTCTTAGTGGTTATTTATCTTTTCTTATGTATCTTTTTATATATTAATTGAAATGAATCCTATTTGATTTATTTACATGATCGGTTATACTCTCCAAAATGGGGAAAACTAGAGGTGGGACTCATGTGACATTCCTCTTCACTGCCATACTAGTATGGGTACTTATGGATATAGATTGTGAAAGAGTGGTATTAAAGGTTTTGGTTGATATATAGGATTGAGTTTGGAGTTATAAACTAATGAAGTTTTCATGGGAATAGTAGGTGTATCACCTATAGTTTGAGGTATCTAACAATTTTTTATTCCTTTTTATGTGGTCAAAATTGTTTGGTAATGTTTGGGAGATTTTGGTATGGTTTTGGAATTGTTTGGAGGCTTTTTAAGGGATCACAGTTTGAGAAAGGTTAGGGGAAACCATGAAACAAATCAAGGTAACCGTGTAACTTGGGATAGTGGGCTTCCCACAGTTTGGGAACATTTTGCACATAGATTGTCTAATCATGTGAGGAGACCATGTGTAGTGGGATTTGAGATATTATTAAGAGAATGGTAATAATGCAGTTTTTTTAAAGTCATGATGAAGGAGATTCTTCTCTAGTAAGTCTCCCCTCTTGGATATTTCTTGCTTTTCATTTGATCTAGTTCTCCCTCTCTGTCTGTTTTCTAGATCTACAATCTTCGAATGTATATCTAGGTTTTTTGTTACTGAAAATGTCTAGGGTTGGTATTTTGATGTTAGGAAAAGAAATATATGGTAGTTTTAGTGGATATTTCACTCATATTTTTGGTGCGGTCATGAGTTGGTTGATATCATTGAAACCCTAAGGTAGGATGATTCTCTCTCAACTCCATTTTTCTAGAAATAGAATCCCTTTTTTCAATTAGTTTATTTTACATTATTTTTTGTGATTACTATGTGATAAGTTTGATGGAAACTCATTTTGTGATGATTTTTGGGTTTGTTAAAATGGGGTATTCAGGTGAAATGTTCTTGATGTTGGATTTCAAAAAATAGATTTTAAAATCAGTATCTTGGGTTGATTTATGAAAATGGTTTATGAAAATGGTTTATGAAAAGGGCGATGTTTTTTTGGAAGGTAATGTGGGTGGGGTAATGTCCTAAGGTATTGTTTGGGTTGGAAATGGTTGTCTTCACAGTGTTGTGTCCTTGGTGTGTTATAAGTTTGTTTGTTAGTTAAGTATTTATGCATGTGATTGAAATGGATGAGAAGTTGGTGGGGAGTACCACTATAAAAAGGGGATGGATAGTGGATGGAAGGGCCACCATCGAGGATAATAGGGCCGTAAGTACCAGTAGATTGGTAAAGTATTAAATTGGCTTAGATGAGAAGTCCCACTGTGATTGTTACACAGGGATGAGTGTGATAAAATTTATGGCTATATTTTGATTATGTGTGTAGATAAGAAAGATATAATTTTTTCTCTAATATGTGATAGAATTTTTTTTGTGGGGTGTTTGTTTGATTTCCATTGAATTGTGTGGATTTGGGTGAAAAATGTGTTGGGAAGGGTGTATTTGGCTTGCTGGAATTTTTTTCATTATTTGATGTTTTTTTAAAGGAAATGTCTTGGTCAAAGACCAATACACAAATTATTATAAATAAAGGAAAGGAAGATTACAAAAGTCTGAAGGAGGAAATTTTATTACAATATTTTTCATAAAATGGAAGGAGCTCAACCGGCAATGTATCACTCCACATAATGGCCTGGTTGATTCCTTTGTTAGAAAGCCCATCAGCCACCTTGTTTGCTTCTCTGTAGTTGTGGGTGGCAATGTATCTGATCTTTTGGAACGATCTTAGGCAATTCTTCCAGCGAGCAGTAAGAGACCAATCAAGGTGAACCACACCATTCCAAATGGCTTGGATGATGATGGTGGAGTCACTTTCAATCCAAATATTGTCCCAACCTTTTAACTTGACAAAGTTGACTGCATGAATCACTGCCAACATTTTTGCTTCCAGGGCAGAGACAGAACCACAGCCACTAAAAAAGAAGCCAAGAAACTGACTGAGGTAGTCTCTGAAAATGGCTCCACAGCCCGCGGGGCCGGGGTTTCCTTTCGAGGCGCCATCTACGTTAATCTTTATCCATCCAGGGATCGGATCCTGCCAGAACACTTCAATTAGGTACTTCGGTTGATTGTAGATTCCTTTAATACTGAGCCGACGAAGAATGCCAAAGTCACCAACCGAGTTAGCATAGGTGTCTTTCTGAAGAGTGGATGCGTCCTTGATAGCAATCAGAAGTCTCAATCGACCTGCATTAAGATTAAGTGAGACATCATTATGGATAATATCATTCCTATCATACCAAATAATGTGGAGGAGCTCTACAACAGCAGAAAGGAAGAGGTTTTTAATCTACGATGAGAGATCCATCTCCACACAGTTTTTGAGTAAAGGGAAAATAGAGTTAGCATTTAACCATCTGCAATCAAAAATGTCAGTAACAAAATTCCAAAGATCAGATGTCGTGGCACAAGACAAAAATAAATGATTGATGTCTTCTCAATGTTGATGACATAGGGGACATCTAGAGATGAGTTGAACACCAAAATATTGAAGGAAAACCTTCATGGGTAGTCACTTGTGCACAATTCGCCAGACTAGGTTAAGCCTAGAAGGCTTAATCAAGTGTTTATCAAAAGGTTTCAACCAATAAAAATTGGATTCTGAGGAGGAGAAACGATTCTTGTAATAGGATTTGGAGTCTAGGATCTCATTGTGAGATAGATCCCAAATAATACTATCCTCATCATTTGAGAAGGTGTATCCCTCAACTACAAGCTTGATATGATCTGGGAGCTCTAAGAGGTGGTAATGAATAACTTCCTTTATGGTGGAGTTAATAGAATCAGGAGCATCATTTGATGAATTCATTGAATTGAGGGGAATGCCAACCCATTTTTCAAGCTAGAATTTCAGAGTTGAGTCAGAAGAAACCATCCATCTAGAATTTTTCATGATATTGATAAAGGAATTTATAATGGATGGCCAGAGGGAAGATCTAACATAACTCAAGTTGCGGGATTTGAGCGTATCTAGGAAGTGATTTTGGAGGAAAGAAATGGAGTCAGATTAACTGTTAATTAAGTTCCAAGTGATTTTGGCCTGGAGGGATTCGTTAAAGAACTTGAGATTTTTTATTTCAAGCCCTCCCTTCTCGATAGGTTTACAGCAGGTGGACTAGGGGACAGTGACAAACTTCCTATCCAAAATACTCCCCTTCTAGACAAAGTTCTTAATATAGGTATTAATTTTCTTAAGGAGGCTGATAGGACATCTATAAATCATCAATGAATAAACCATTTTGGAGACAATAGAATCTTTAACCAGGAAAATTCTACCAGCCATAGACAGAGATTTTCCTTTCCAAGTCGAAAGTTAGTTAATGATTTTATCTACAAGATCGTTAAAATAAGAGGATTGGGGCCGACCCCAAAAGATAGGGACACCCAGATATGTAAAAGGAAAAGAACCTTCTTTAATCCCAAGACTCTCAATGATATCACTTTTTCTAGAGGTAGGGAAATATTTACCAAATAAAATAAAATATTTTCTCCAATTGATGAATTGACCTGAGATCTCTTCATAATGATATAGGGCATCTTTGAGATTAGTGATGTTTCATTTTCCACCATTAAGGAAGAGGATAATTTCATCCGCATAATGAAGATGGGATGGGACATTGAGGTTTCTGGAAGCCTGTATGGTCCTAAGCTTGTTTTAATGTACCAAAGAGGTGAGGAGGTGACTAAGGTAATCTTCCATAGTGGAAAAAATAATGGCAGAGATAGGATAACCTTGCCAAACCCCTTTTGAACATTTAATGAAACTCTTAGGAGAGACATTAATGAGGATAGAGATAGAAGCTGGGTTGAATAAAGAATTGATCCTACTAATAAATATGTCATTGAATCCAAAAGCTTGAAGGACCTTGAAAATGAAACCCCAGTCAATAGTGTCAAAAGCTTTCTGAATGTCAAGTTTAATAGCAATGTTACCTCCTCTGGAGTTTTTATTGAGAGCATTGGTGGATTCAGAAGCAAGGAAGATGCATTCCTGAATAGACCGACCCTTGATGAATCCAAATTGATTCCAAGAAACAATTTTGTTACACAAGGCGGAGAGCCTATTGGCTAATACCTTTATGATAATTTTGTAAATAGATTTGATGAGAGAAATAGGCCAAAACATGTGAATTTCTAAGGAATTGTACACCTTAGGTATTAAGGTAAGAAATTGAGCATTAATACCATGGTTAAGGAAACCATTAGTGTGTAATGATTTCATTTGGGTATTATTAATGAGTTTTCCTCTTCGTACTCTAATTTTTGGATTTTGGTGATTTAGTTGTATTGGATATTGGGAATTGTTATGGAATAATTTGGTCGTCTATTTTTAATGTGTTGTCATGTTTTAGTTGTTTAAATTTATCATATAGTTGAAGTTGATCATTGCATTTTTGGTTGGTTGGTTTTATTCTAAGGAAAAAATGTTCACCAATTATTCTTGAAGCCCTCAGCATTTGTTTCCAACATTTGGTGCCTTGGGAACATCTTCTAATGCCAAGTATCAATACACCACATTCTCAAGACAATGAATAAGGGGCGGGACATTAAGAGTGGTATCAGTTGTTCGGTCCTTTGGCATTGGTTCTTGGTCTTGGTCTTGGAGTTGACATCCATTCTGAGGCCATTCCTTGATTCGGGATAGTATCAAGGTGTAGGATTGTTAGAACATGAAATGTATAGCATAAAAGGATATAGATAACCATTTTATGTTGAACTTAATTTTACCTGGGAGTTGGGTACATAAGTGTTTTGGAGACTCTTATAGGCATTATAAATGTCATTGTTGTGTGTGTATCCAATGAGATGAGCATGGAATACAAGGTAGAAATGACTTCCCACTATGATTCATATTTCATTGACATAATGATTTATGTTGTGGTATGGATATATGGACTTGTGAAAAGTCTAAAAAATATTTTCAAATGTATAGATTTGAAATGTATAAAGCGGTGATATTTTGAAATGGGTCAATTTTAGAAACATGCTTGATTTTTAAAAAATGGCGCAACATGGGAAATGTGAACATGTGGAAAGAATTGTTATGATAGTTTAAATGTAATTGAATTAGAAATTGTGATCCTTTTCTTAATATGAGAGTGAGACTTATAGTGGTGTTTTAATTAATAGAAATGGAATTTGATAGGGATCGTAGAGACCAATCGGAGGAGGATGCTGAAAATGTTGTTGCACCTGAGCCCTAGGTGAACCAATAGCTAGTTCAGAGTATAGTGCATGCTTTATAAGTTGTGGTAAGTTGTAATAAATCAGATGAGACAAATCTTATGTATTAGTCCATTTAGTTTCAAAATCAGAATCCACCCATATTTAGGGATGATTCTAAACCAAAAAAGGAGTCACTGTTAAAAAGAATAAATAGGATATTTGACTTCCTGGGAACACTAGTGGAGTTAAAAGTGATACAAAAAACATACATGTTGGCAGATCCTTCCCTTCAGTGGTGGGACCTGGTGGTCCAAGCTAGAATGGAACAAGGGATGAAATTTGAGTGTTTTGAGGATTTTTTTGACAAAAACATATTCCCTTATATGTTCAAAATTATGTGCATAATGTATTTTTTCAATTAAAGAAAGAGAACCTCTCAGTAACAGAATATATTGCTATGTTTATGAACATATTGCTAATTTCACTTAAGATGGTGGGTAGTACATCATTGAAGGAATGTATTTTTGAAGATGTGTTAAGGCAGTAAAATCATTCTAAAGTAGTGGTGTTAGGTATAAGTTATTTTAGAGAAATGGTGAATAGAGAAATAGTAGATAAAAGGTATATTTTGGGGACTATAGGCAGGGGAATCATGTTGATGCCTATGGGAAATGCTGGGAACTATAACACTGAAAAAAAGCAGAAGAGGGACACTTATTTCTAGGGTGGGAGTATGGATTAGAATCAGACATTAGAAATGGTGAATATTCCTTTAAAGCCTCATAGTAATCCGAGATGTTTTCATTGTGGCTCTATGGTCCATATCAAGTGGGATTGTATGACATAACGTAAATAATGTCATAACTGTAAGAAAATGGGGCATCATAAACATTATTTTTATAATGATCTGAGTTTGGGTTTTTGTTATACTCCTCAGGGGTCGTAGGCATCCTATGCCTCAACATGCCAGGGGAAACATCATACCCCTCATCAGCAAATTTAAGTTAGTAATGTTGATTTATGGAATACCACGACTCCTCAATAGGGAAGTAAAGAGCAGAGTGTGGCTTGAAAGAATTTGATTGAGGCTGATAAGGTTATGAAATATGATTATTCGAGACCATCCACAGTGTAAGGTATAGTTATTTTAAATTCTACCTTGATGCAACAATTATTTGATAATGGTGATTCACTTTCTTTTATTTCTTCTCATGCTGATAGTTTGACAGGTTTAATAGTGTAAATGATTCCTTTAGTTTTTGAAATTCAAACTCCTCTAGGTCAAAGAGAGTATCAAGCCGTCCTGTGTAGAGCATGTTGTATAGTTGTGGATGGGGTTGAGTTGATGTGGGATTTCTCAATTCTTGATATGGATTCTTGTGATATAATCCTGGGAATGGATTAGTTAGAAATGTTTAAGGCCCACATCGACTATTATGTGAAAATAGTTAGCTTCGTGAAGGATGATGGTGTCAAACATATCTTTAGTGGAGAGATGATTGAAAATATGGGTGCAATAGGCTTTTTGGCACTAGCTATTTTCATGATATAGTATCAGTTAGCATTGTTGTAATTTTCATCAACTAAAGGAGTTCATCACAGCATTTTCTCAGCAGTTGTTGATTAGTTTGTGGATGTCTTTCCAAAATAATTATTCGGGTTTCAAACCATGAGAGAATTAGAGTAAATGATTTATATCCTTCTTGGAACGAGTCCTATATCAATTCCATCTTACAATATTGAACCAACATAATTGAGGTAATTGAAAGTGCAATTGGAGGAGTTAGAAAACAAAGGGTTCCTCTAGCCTATCATGTCTCCATGGGAATCACTAGTTTATTGTTTGTTAAAAGGAGGATGAAACTTTGTAGTTGTGTTTTTATTATCATATTCTTAATAAGGTTATGATAAATAACTGATATCAACTTCTGTGTATTGGTTATTTTTTCAATTTTTTGAGGGGAGCTTACCGGTTCTACAAGATTTACTTACAATCCGGATATCATCAATTGAGAGTGCAGAAAGAGGATAATCCCAAAACAGATTTCAGAAGTAGGTATGTTAATTACGAGTATGTGGTTATGACCTTTGGTTTTATGAATTCACAAAAAGTTTTAATGGAATTTATGGATTTAATATTTTATAAACATTGGGATTATTTTGTAGTGGTATTTGTTGATGATATATTGATGTATTCTAGGAAAATTGTGGATCATAATCCGAACTCGGTGATAGTGCTGGGGATCTTGAGAGATAATCAATTATATCCCAAATTGTCAATGTGTGATTTTGGATACATGAGGCTCATTTTCTTTGAGATTTTATTTCTATGAATGGTGTTTTAGTTTGTTAGGAAAATATAGATGTTGACATCTCATGGAGACTAAAAAATAAGTTCTTTGAAATATAGATATTCCTTGACCAACATGGGTATTATCAACATTTTTTTTGTGACTTCTCATTGTTATCCTCACAAATTACAGCTTAGACTAGGTATAGTGTTCTATTTCAATGAAATGAGTTGTTTCAGAAATAATTTAAAGAGCTTAAGGCTTAACTACATCAGCACCAATCTAGGTTCTACCAGAACCAGAGAAAGGGTACATGGTGTATTGTGATGCATCAAGATTAGGGTTAGGCAATTTTATCATGTAAGGGTATCATGTGGTTGCATGTGGCTCATGAAATTTGATGTTACATGGTAATAACTACCTGAAACATGATTTGGAGTTGGTGGCATTGGTTCATGTCCTAAAAATGAGGCCCCATTATCTCTTCAGTTAGAAATTCACTGTCTTTCCTGATTATAAGAGCTGAAATCATATTTTCTCACGATGATATTTAAACTTGGGGGAAAGTATATTGATGGATTCTCTCTGGATGCTTGAAATTAACTTCATGTATACAATGGGTAAAGGAAATTTTGTGGCAGATGCCTTAAGCAAGATTTTTTATGCTCATGTGGTGAAACAAGCATCTGATCAGTGGTAGTTAATGTCGTTCATAGTTGGAATGTGGTTGGAATGTGAGGACCCAATTGATAGAGCAGTCTTCTTTCTAGTATCTTTGATTCCTAACTTTTTTGGTTTGGTTAAAGAGGTATAGGTGTCTACTTCTGAATATATAGAGATGAGGTCAAAACTCATTAGTGAGGAGACCATTGAGGTATGGGAAGTGAATGGGAATTCAGTTTTGTGTTTTCAGAATTAGATGGTTGTACTTGTGGATTTCTAGAAAGAAATTATATTATATTATCATCATTACATATGGGTTATTTATCCAGAAATTTTTAAAATGTATAATGCATTTAAAGAATAATTTTTTGGTCCAGAATGACAAGGAATGTGTCTGGGTTTTTTTTAAATGCTTCACATGTCATCAATTCAAGGTATAGAATCATCTTTAGGAAGGTATTTTGTAATATTTACTTATTCCTATATGGAAGTGGGAATAGATAAATATGTATTTATTTACAATTATTCCAAGAATGATTTGAAAGCACGATGTCATATGGGTGATAGTGGATTGACTGACAAAGTTGACCCATTTCATACCTATTCATGAATCTCTTAAATTGGAGGATCTGTCCAAAATCTACACCTATGAAGTGGTAAAGTGGAATGGTGTTCTAGTTTCAATTGTATAAGATAGATATCCAAGGTTCACATCTTGTTTTTGAAAGTACTTATAGAAAGCCCTTGGGCCTCATTTGACAATGAGTACGACATACTATCCTCATATGTATGGGTAATTCAAGAGAATGATACAATCATTGGAAGATATGTTACAGGATTTTGTGATGGATTTTGGTGGCTCATGTGAGGATTACATTCCATTAGTGAAGTTATAATATAATAAATATTGTCATAAATCTATACTTATGGCTCTATTTGAAGCATTGTATGGTTTTTCATTTCATTCTACTCTTTGTTGGGTGGAAATGGGTGAGACCTCAATGGTCAGACCAATCCTTGTCCAAGAGACTAGGAATAAAATAATTTTGACTAGTAAGAGAATTAAGATGACTCGGATTCATCTGAAATAATATGCATACCATCTTTAATGTCCATTTCCATTTGAGGTGGGTGATCATGTGTTCCTGAGAATCTATCCTTGTCTTGGATATCTTCGTTTTTGAAAGTAGGGTAAGTTATCTCCAAGGTATATTGGGACTTTTGATATATTTTAGCTGGTTGGAGAGGTGGATTATTAGTTGGATTTTACACCATGGTTTAGTGTGGTGCTGAATGTGTTTCTTGTTTCTTAGTAGAAGAAGTATTGGCCAGATTCAGACCCTATGATTCGTTGGGATTATGTTGAGCTAGAGATGAATGCATGTTTGGTGCATGTGATAGTATAGATTCTGGACAGGATAGATAAAGTCTATCATGGTAAAATCATCAGTCGAGTTTGGTTTTTGTGGTTGAATAGTCAAATTTAGGAGACCTGGGAGTGGGAGAAATAGATGGTCGAGCAATGGCTTGAGCTCTTTTGGCAAAGTTATGGTTCTCTAATTTCTGAGGACAGAAATTCCAATGGTGGGGAGAATGTAGGACCCCATATTTTTGGTATATAACCTTTATTTATTCCATTTTAAGTGGTTAAAGTTATTTTGTTATTTTTGGGAGATTTTTGGAAGGTTTTGGAATTTTTTGAGGGTTTTTAAAGGATCACGATTTCGGCACGGTTGGGGAAAACTGTACAACAAACCCATGTAACCGTGAAGCATGGGAAAATGGTATTTTAACTATTTGTGCATAGTTTTTCTAGCTGTGTGAGGAGACCATGTGGGGTTTCCCTTCAAGACTGTAGTTGTAGCACAATTTGCAAACAGTTTTTCTAACTGTGCGAGATAACCATGTGCGTCATTAAAAATTTGATTTCTAAATCTAGGATCACTCAGGATTTCCCCTAAAAAAATACATTCTTCCCAACTCAAACCAAACTCAAGATTTTTAGTTCTCTAGGTTTAGAGGTTCTCTCCCACTCATTTTGGATTAGATTCAAACGGTTTTCAAGGTGAAGTAAAGAATATTCTTCTCCCATAGGTCTACTCTCTTAGATCTTTCTGGGTTTTCCTTAGATTTATTTTTCCCTCTCTCTTAGTTTTATAGATCTACCACTTACACATGAATATCTATAGTTTTTAAACTATAATTTTTATATTCAATATTTTTGATGTTAGGAAAATAGATCTAAGGTCGTTTTGGGAGAGATTTCACCCTGATTTGTGGTGCAGTCATGAGTTGGTTGATATCCCTGAAACTATAAGGTTGTTGGATTCTCTCTTGAATCCATTTTTCTATAACTAGAATCATTTTTTTCAATTATATGTATTTTCTTTAATTTTTTTGTGATTCTGATGTATGATGCTTGATGTAAATTTATTTTGTGATGATTTTTGGATTTTGGGAAAATGGTGTGTTGCGGTGAAATGTTCATGAGGTTGGATTTTAAAATGTAGATTTCAAAATTAGTTGATTTGTTTGATTTATGAAAATGTTTGGTGAAAATGGTTTCAAAAAATGGGTTTTTTTATTGGAAGGTAATGTGGCATGGTTAATGTCATTAGTGATTGATTATGTTGGAAATGGTTGTTTGCATAATGTTGTGGCCTTGGTGTGAAATATGTTTATTTGATGGTTAAGTATTTATGAATGTGATTGAAATTGTTGTGAAGTGGGTCTGGAGTACCACTATAAATATTTATAGATATTTTATGGAAGGTCTGCCATCAAGGATAGGTAGGAAAAAAGTTCCACTAGGTTGGGAAAGTCGTAAACGATATTGGACGGGAAGTTCCACCATGATTGTTACATCGGGTTGACTGTGTGAAACTTTATTTCTATGTTTTTATTATAAATGTGGCTAATAATGATGATATTTTTGTTCTTATACATTATGTTAAAATGTTTAATGTATTTATTTCGTGGATTTCCATTGTATTGTGTCGATTTGGGGGAAAATTGTTTGGGAAGGGGGTGATTGGGTTACTGGAAATTGTTTCACTATTTGATGTTTTATATAAAATTCTTTATATAAATGTGCTAAGAGTTCTATCCTAGTGGCGTGTGTATGTAATTAATTTTTGGAAATGATACTAAGTATTATTAGTCACCTCCTACTTTATCCCTTGGGTGCTTTTGAAGATGTGGTATTTCATGATACATGCTTTCTAGCGATTCATCAAGATGAATGGGAGGTATTGTGGTTCTTAGAGTAGGGATCTCGGTGTAGAGATGTGGAGTGTGTCATTATTTACGTTGGATATTTTGTATTATTCTTCCGCTTGGTACTCTAATTTTGGGATTTTTGGTGATTTAGTTGTATTGCCTTTGGGGAATTGTTATAGAAGAGTTTGGTTGTTTGGTTGTCTCTTGGTATTGAGTTTTCATGGTTTAATTTGTTGACATGCATCACGTTGTTAAGGTTGGTCATGATTTTTTGGTTGGTTGGTTTTATTATAAGGTAAAATATTTTTCCAATTTTTCTTCAAGCCCTTGATATTTATTACTAGACTTTGGCGCCTTGGGAACCTTGCCTAAGGCAAAGTATCATGTCACCACCTTCTAAATCCAATGAGGAACAAGAAAGATGTTATAGTAGGGAAACAGTGATTGTTGAACCTAGTGTGTGATGTAAAAAGGAAACTAGTTAGGACAAATGATTTTACTCTCCCCATATGATTATATACAAGGGACTTAGTCTTACTGAACACCATTGGTGAGATAATATAGATTGTGAGGAAGAGACATAGGATAGGTATAAGAATCATTATTGTTTTTGTTTGTGATGGAAATTGGGTCTTTTTGGGAACTAAAATTAATTTAATTAAAATAATATAAATAAATTGATTCTATCTATAACATCTTGTGTTTTAGTAAAATTAATTATTTAATTAATTGTTAGTTTTTGTTTTAATTAAACAATAATTCAATATTATTAATAAGAATAAAACCAAATTATGAATGTGTATTTAATTGTCAATAAATATATTATAATGATAATTCATCAATTATGTTCTTATTTAAATTTTATAATTTTAAAATAAATCATTATTTTCAAGAAATGATATTTAATATTAAAATAATATTTTTAATAATGATTTTACAAATGTTGTTTTATTTTAATGTTTTATTATAAGTGTATTTAACATTGAAAAAAATTTCCTAAAACAAAAGAAATAATTTATAAATTTTGAATTTTGAATTATAAGATAATATATAAGTGTTGTTTTGAATTATAAATATTTACATTAAAGCACATTATGATAATACTGTTATAAATTTATTTCACAAACAATATGAAAGAATCAATTTTATTTATTTTCAATCATTATAATTATGAACTTAAAAATATATATTATTTACGTTAATAAAATTAAATTAAATGAAATTTTATATAATAATTTAGGATTTAAATTATAATAAAATGAATACTAAAAATAAATGGTGAATAGGGTTCGAGATAAGTGGGAAACTGGTTCTGTTTGAGCTGAGGGGTCAAGCGTGATTGCGAGTTGAAGTCTAAGTGTGGCCACAAGGGGATCAAGATGTGTTTTTCTTTCGATGTCAGGTTGAGTTCGAGATCTAAGGATTCTGATCATCGAATTAAGACTGGGTACTGTCAAGATAAACTGAATAAGATCATCCACTGGAATAGATATGATTCAAGATTGGGAGTTCGGTTTCTAGCATGTGTGGTATGAGCATCGACACAGGTATTCAACCATGGATTAGGTCGATAGTTCCAAGTAGGTTTGGGTTTTTATTTTCTAGACCTAGTGTAAGGTTTGATTTTTTTATTAGTCTTCACGTCTATGCGAGGTTGAATCTGTTTATATTTAGGTCGTGATTTGTTATAATTTTTATCAATTTCTACATTTACTTTTAATCATGTTTGGAGACCATTGGATCTGAATATTTATTTTCTTAATAGTTTAATTTTTTGACTTATTTCATCGCAATCACTATCTCAGTTTGTGGTTCAATCAAATTGGTGTCATATTTTATCCGAATCTTTTTTAGTCTTTTTTTAATCATTGCGGTCTTTATTTGAGCTGTTTCTCATGGGTGATCCTATTTCACAAAATATAAAATTTACTGTATATATTTTCTGTCTACATCTAAACTATCAGAATGATCTGAAAACTAAAATTTTCCATTGAGGTATATGCCTATATAGACCATACATCAGTGCACAACTATATTTTTTAGGGGAAAACCATTTTGGTATCTGGATAGGGGAGTCCACTGTAGTTTTGTTTTGTTCCATCTTTTCAATTAAGGGAATCTCTCTTTTGTATAATATTAATGTAGTTGTTCTTGTTTATTTTTAAATTTATCCCAATAGATTTGTGGTATTAAACAATCCTCAGGGCAATGAAAATTTCCCCTTTTGTGAAGAAGTGGAATCATTTTTATAGTAAAGGGATTTTTTTTCGTGGAATAAATTTAAGAAAATGTAAATTCTCTTCCATTTTCAAATTGATTTCCATTTTATTTAGTAACCTTTTATGCTATGAATTCTTTTCCCCATCACAAAATATTAGAATAAAATTCTAAAAAAGGGTATTATTTTCTACTGCAAACTTAATCTATTCAGAGACCAGTTGAGAGTAAATAAATTCATTTTAGGTGAATATTCTCAATTGGTTTAACTGGTTTCTGTGTTTTTGGATTTCATACCTCAATTTAATAAATCATGAACACTTATATTCTAAAAGTTCATTAATATTCCATCCATATACATATTCATGTATATGGATATTATTTTTATCATGCATATTAAAATTTATATATTAATTTTCATTTTTTTAAGTTAATCAGGGATTATTATACTACATTTCAAAATTTTATTTTTTTGTATATGAGGACACATATACATATATATATTATTTATAATTTCATTCTTTCATACACACACACACACACACACCTATATAATATATACATGATTCCAAATTTCTTTATGCCCAGGATTTATAATTAAAAACTATGATAAACATGCATGTCACTGAATTTTTCATCAACCAAATAGTACTTACGAGAATATAACTCATGCAGTATAATTATTTTATTTATATATGTTTAAATAATTAATGCGTGCATGTGATACAATATTCTCAAAACCTTCTATGTTTATAGTCATGTGTGTATATATACATATATCAGGGGATGATTAAAAAATAATCTTCTTGTGGATCTTTCTTTAATGAAATTAACTTAATGATACTTGAATATTAATTAGGAACTAATGATTTCAAGAAAGGTTAATGTTTTTATTTCAAAATATGTGAGTATATATATAAATCTATCATTTCATATGAAACAGATTTATGCATGCATATGTATATTCACACACACACACACACATATATATATGTTACATTTGATGTTTATATATACATATATATATATATTTCTAACTTTTTAGTTTATAACTATTCTAAATAAATAAAAATTATACTAATTTTATTAGTAGTTAAAAATATCAGAAATTTATCATGTCTTATACTTGTCATACACAAATCATAAATTATGGAAATACATTGATGATTTATCGTGACATTTCACATATTAAAAAATCATAACTACATATATGTATATACATATATGAATAATCATTATAATAATTTTACATTTATCTGAACAAATCTTAAAATGGATATTTATGGGTTTATGAATGAAATGCTACATGGATGACGATTAATATTCTATGTATTTATGTAAAGTGTATGTATCAAGAGATTTGGTGGTGGAAAGTATAAAAAGTGAATTACTAGGAAGGTTTATAATTATAAAAAAAAATAAGTGCATGTTCAATTAATGTATGTTTATGTTTTAAAGTAAAACTCAAGTGAAATTATATATATATAAGTAAAGTAATCTAGAAATATTTTCAGAAAATCCAACTCTTGTATGTTATAAATATGGAAGGTTATTGGGGAGTGAACCCATCCTTCACAAAGTGGGTAAGCCCAAGACAACCATCAAAATTTCATGTACCTCAGAAATAGTGTTTTGTTTTTAGGATCTTCTGTATTACTTTCAGATAAACACTAGATTATGTTTAAGAAATTTTTGAACATAAGTATTTTAAAAAATGATCTAGTATTTTTAATCTGTAAGTAACCTCAAATAATGTTTTCAATATAGATATTTATAAAAAAATTCAAGAGTATTTTCAAATTAATATTTTAAAAGGATTTATCAATGTATTTAAAACCCCTTACTGGTAAATTTAATGCTCGCCACTTATTTTAAAATTATTTTCATAGGTCACTTTGAAGTCAAAAGTTGGAGATCATAGATTTGGTACATGTAGAAGTGATATTGGTTTTTTGTTTATTTAATTTTATTACAATTATGATAAATTTTAATCTTGTATCTAATCCCCCATAACCAATACTGGTAAAAGGTTCTCTATTATAATAAATTTTTTATATTTTTTCAGATTCTTTTTATAAAAAAAATACACAACATTTATAAGAGATGATTCTGATAGCTCGGACTTAGGTATTTACACTACCAATCATAGTTTTTACCTTTATTATTTTTTTATATGGATCATGGTCATTGTTTTCATATAATTCAGGAGCCATTAGTTCAATAGGATAATCCAGTTGATCATCAAATGACCAATTCAATAGAGTAGGATGATATATTACATAGGGTGTTCAATGCTTTCCAAAATCATTCTATGAAAAATTATGAGGGGAGTGTCTCTAATATAGATATGGAGCATTGGATGGAAGATCTTGAAGTCACCATAATCCTAAATAGGAACTAATTTTAGTACTATGTTCTATTTGAATTCAGCCTGATGAGAGGGTTGGTGCATCAGTTGCTGATGCTTTATCTTAAACAATGTAAGGAGGAAGATGTTTCGTTGGATGAATTTCAAAAGGAGTTCTGTCACCAGTTATTATCTTCCATGATGAAAGAATTAAAATAGAAGGAGGTGGTATCCCTTTATAAAGGGATCTTGGTTATGTGATAACTCATGATGAGGTTGAAGGACCTCATGTATTTATCCCTCAATCCCTTTCGAGATGAGGAGTATAGAGATTGATTTCATGATGAGGCCCTAGGTCCCAAGATCAAACATGAAGTCACCTTATTTATGATTCTAAGTAATTTGGTGAAGGATAATAAGGTAGAAGTGATTGAGAAGATGCAATCATGGTGAGGAGTTCATCAAGAGGGAGTTCAACAAAGCTTCTCTAGGGATAGAGCTTCAAGGGGGTCATGGATGTTTGACTAGTCAATGTTCTGATTAACAAAGAGTTTTTCACATCATCTTATTTCCTTAATTTTAGGATTCAAATATAACAGATTGTCTATTAATTTTTTTTCATTTTATGTATTGGGAGGTCATGGAAACCTTTAGGATTATGGGTTGACTACTCAAAAAAATTTATTTGGTTTTGGTAGAAAATCCCCTCTCCAATCATATTAGTAACAATGAATGCGAACATTTATTAAATAGTACAGATGGGATTGATATTTTATAGGTCATCCCCATGATATTACTCATCCTTAGGGACCTATAGTAGACTGTTTCCTAGAGTTCTTTAGTAGTAAGGAAAAATATTTGGGTGTGGGTAAATATATTCTACATAGGTTTCAGATCTATATGGATAAGAGGTTATTAAAGGTATTTTCAATTTATAATATATATTAGTTTACTTTTTTCTAATTATGAATCTTCACACTCATTTATTGATCCCTCCCCGGTCTATTTGTTAAGACTTTTAGTGGAAATTATTTTAGTTCCCCTTGTGTTATCAAATCCAACTAGAGGAAAAAAATTATTTTTTTGATGTGTGCGGGAGATGTAGACTGATGATTGTGAAATATTAGTAAGTATAGGGGTTCTTATTATTATATATATAACTATACAATATCATCCTTAGAATTCATTAGTTGTATTATGTGTGTGTGGGTTTTGACTATTTATGGAGGATATAGGTGTTTTATAATGTCAAGGGAAATCAAGTGGAGTTTATTAGAGAGTAGATTCATCAGAAGGGTTGTAGGTGTGCATAGAATCTTTTATCATAGTTGGTGGAGTTGTTAATGGAGACCAAGATGGTGGAGAATCCCAACGTTATTCGGGATTTTATCAATGTGTTTCTATATGAGGTTGTGACACTACCCTCTTGATGTGAAATAGGGTTTAGGATAGAGTTACATCCAGGTTTGTATACAATTTCTATGGATCCTTATAATATAGAACCCAAAATATGTATGATCTGAGGCTATATATCAAATATTTATAGTAAAAATATTCCATTCAGTCTAATGAATCTCCATAGTGTGGTCCGGTGTTGTACTCTAATAAGGAGTATGGTAGTATGTGGTTGTGTTTGGACTACCCGTAGTTTAATAAAGTGAATGTTAAGAAATATTACACCCATTAAAGGATAGAAAATTTGTTAAATTAGATGAAGGGATCTAGCTTTTTTTTAAGATCAATCTATAGTCAGGATGTCACTAGATAAGGGTGAAGGCAGATAATTTTCTAAAGAGTTACTTCTATTGTAGGTATGGGCACATCAGTTTTTTAGTCATAACACTCAATGTTAAGAACTCACCAACAATGTTTATAAGGCTCGTGAACATTTCATTTCATGATTTTCGAGACCAATTCATTGTAATTTTCATCAACAACATGCTTATTTACTCATGGTTAGAGGAGGAACATGTTGAACATCTTAGATTTTTCCTTCAGGTTATTCAAAACTATTAACTCCATGAATAGATAACCAAGTTCATTTTTTGGGCATGGTATATGCATTTATTTGGACACATGGTGTCTCAATGGGTTGTGGCCATGGAATCATCAATTATAGAGGTAGTTTTTTCTTGCAAATAATTAACTAACATGGAAGAGGTTTATAGTCCTATTGGTATTTTGGATTATTACCAATGGTTTTTTCCAATTAATATAAAATTGGATCCCCCAAAATAGCCTTGACCAAGAAGGAAAAATCATTCATCTGAACAGATCAATGTTGTATGACTTTTGAATACTTAAAGGAGATGTTAATAAATGACCCAGTGCTCTGGTTTTAAGAATAAGGGATTATTTTTTCAGTATTTTATAATGATTCCCATCTTGAGTTGGGATATTTTTTTGATGTAGTAAATGTATGTGATTTCATATGGGTCTAGGTATTTGCATCCCCAAGAGGGTAAATTTTCCACCCATGATCTATAGTTGGGTGAAGTTGTGTTTTTTCCAAGAACATTTGAGAGAAAATATTCGTTGAGTTCATTGAATGGTTTCTAGTTTGTTAGAGATTGAAAGAAGATAACCATGTTATTATAGGTTTGTTTCATCCCTTGGATGTTATAAATTGGAAGTGGGAGTAAATATCAATGCATTTCATCACTAGGCTACCCCAAGGTCAAAGAGGTTATGAAATGTTTTGGGATATGGTGGACCAACTAATGATGTTTTCTCATTTTATGATGATTATAGAATATAGTTTTGAGGATAATAAAAAAATTTAGTATGTGTATGAGGTTGATAGACTCCATGAGGTACCAAATACCATTGAATCTAATTGAGATTCTCGTTTTACCACATGATTCTGGAGAGGGTTTCAACAAGATTTTTGGATCTTAGTTACACCTAACCACTGATTTCTATCCTAAGAAATGCATTCAAATGTATTTTTCTATCAAGAAGTTAGAGAATATGTTCTCGGATTGTGCCTTGGACTTTGGATAATTTTGGGTGAAACACCTACTATTTTTTTGAGTTTGCATACAAAAACAATTATCACTCATCCATCACATTAGATCCATTAAAGGTGTTGTATAAGTAACCATGTTGTTCTTTGTTGTGCTAGATTGAGGTTAAGGAGTTATAATTCCTTGGTCTTGATGTGATAAATGGAACAATAAAGAAGATCCAAGTGGTTCTAGAGTGGATGAAGGTTGTGTCAGACTATGAGAAGGCCTATTCAAATCACCAGTAGAGTCCCTTGGAGTTCTAGGTCAAAGCACTTGTGTTCTCGAGGGTTTCTTATCGTTAGGGTTGGTAGAGGATTTATCAATGGGGTATTCATTATCCCAGGTTTTCTTTGAATTTTTGGTGTTATTTTACATTATTGAGGGGGATTATCAGTTGAAAATCCCACAACGGTTGACTAAATTTATAGTATCTACCATGTGTCCAAATTATAATCACAAGACCACCAAATCAATAATTAGGGAGAGTTATACATTGATGATGACATGATGTTTTTGGAGTATCTATATGATATCCATGACCATTTGGAGAAGATGATTCATGGGAGAGTTATCCCCATGGTTTGTGTGTTGTAGAGGCATGGTGCCTTAGAGGAGATCACTTGGGAGTGGTGGCCACAAATTCATACTAAATACCCTAATTTGTTTTGAACTACATGTTTGTTTACTTTATGTTTATACGATATGTCTGATTTCATGTTTTTATATGTGGATGAGTCTCTTCCTTAAAGATGAGGTCACCTACACTACTAGAAAAACAGGTATTTGCGACGGGGCATTTGCGACGGGATCCCGTCGCAAATAGCCCGTTGCTGAAAACGGCGTCGCAACAACACTTATTTGCGACGGGCCCATCGCTAAAGCATTTTTTTCGCGACAGTCATTCTCCCCGTCGCAAATAGTATTCCGTATTTTTGTAAAAAACTTTTAAAATAGTTTTTGCGACGGGACCCGTCTCAAATACCTTTTGCGACGGTACCGTCGCAAAAACTATTTTTAAAAAAAAATAAAAAACTATTAATAATACTAGTATTTGCGACGGGCATAGTATCCCGTCGCAAATACTATAAAAAAAATAAAAAAAAATAAATTATTAATAAATTATTTTAATTAATATAATAATAGAATTATAATTCACAAATAAAAATAATTAATTATTTTAATTAATATAATAATAGTAGAATTATAATTCAAAAATAAAAAATAATAGAATATTAATAAATGATTTAATTAATATAATAATATTAGAATTATAAATGATAAATAAAAAAAATATTAATAAGTTATTTTAATTAATATAAAAATAATAGAATTATTTTACATTCAAATATTAAAATAATTCAAGTATTACAAAAAATATAATTAAATTATAATATTATAAAATTTTAATATATATATATATATATATTAATATTATAAAATATAAATACTATTATTATTCATATTAATATTGTTATTTAAAAATATAATATTATTAATATTTTATAATGAGACAAAAACTAAGAATAGAAAAAAAAATATTTTGATTTCCCAAATTTTATAACATAAATACAAACTATAATCTGAAGGGGGGGAGGTGGGGGATCTGCAGATGGTGATGGAGGAAACTCCATCCCTAAAGAATGATTGAGTCGGCGCATGTACTCCATCTGCTCCTGATGCTGCTGCTGCCACCGACTCGTCTGCTCCTCGTACAACTGCTGCAGGCGTCGACGCTCCTCCTCATGCTGCTGACGCATCTGCTCCTGCTCCTGTTGGAGAATCTCTATCTGTGCAGTCTGAGATCGCAACTGATCCTCATACTGTGTAGTAGAAGAAGATGCACGAGCTCCTCTCGAGCTGGACGCCGACATCGCAACACTGCCATAATAATCTCCGGAAGTCAGTCGAGAGCCGATACCAACTATCTGGCCCTTCTCGAAGGCATACTGGGTGGCCTGCATCCATGCCGCCTCATCAAACTAACAGGCAGTGGTCTGATCTGATGACTCGTCCTGACTCTCAGGTCGGGCCTGTGATGCTGCGGCCTCATATGACTCCTATAGTTGCAATTTAAAATTAAAATTGTGAATATATTATATACAGTTAATTTTTAAACTTGAAAACAAATAATACTGACCACGATGTGATGCTGACGATCACCTCTGAGCTCCCCAGTAGCAGGATCACTATACATCCTCCGATATACGTCGTACTCTGTAATATCGGGGTGCTCGACAGCCTATAAGAATAAAAAATAAACTGTTAATATTTATAGTTATATAAAATATTAATAAATAATGTACGTACCAGATGCTATCTATGAGTACTGAAAGAACGACTCCCAGCTTGATGAGTCACCTCCTGTCTCCCCCGATTCTGCCTCCCCACCGATGATCTCCTCTGAAAGGCACCACTCAACCAGTGCGCACATAATCCATCCCAAACATTGGATGAAATATACTCTGGTCGGTGTGCTCTACATGACTCCTCAAAATCTGACACTCCTGCTTTCTTCATCGCAGCTTTTCTTAAATTGTGCAAAAACTGACGAAGGCGATCACGCATGGCCACCTCCCATGCCTCGTGGATGGCGTCACGCATGGTATCCTCGATCGGATACCATAAACCCTACAAATAAATCAAAATATCAAGTTAGAAATGAAATAATTTTCAAAATAAAAATTATTTATTTACGTACGTACCAACCAATGGCCGAACATGGCCTGCTGCACATCAATGGGAATCTGCTCCCATGTGGTCCACGGCTGAGAGAAATAGTTGCGCAAAATAGCGCTGCCCTGTCCGACTGCTATATGCGGAAAACTGAAAAAATAATAAACATTTATTATGTGAATAGATTAATGAAATCTTAGTCAAATCCACAGGTTATCACACAGGTTATCACACCTCCGTGTGCGTGGATCAAACCCAAGACGTGGACGTCGCTCGGGGACGGGGTTAAGAATCATCAATCGTGCAAGACCGCGCCCCCTCCGCGTACTCCCTGGAGCGCCTGCAGGCTGAGGGTCATCTGTCAGTAACGCATCCGCATCGAAAGTCAGGTCAGCATCCGCCAACTCACGAAATGTGGCCTCGTCCATCTGAAACAGAAAATGTTAATGTTAGCAAATAATTGATAATTACTATTATATATACATATATACATATATACATATTATGATTATATATAAATACCATGGAATGCTATCAGTGTTCATCTTCATCATCATCTTCATATATGTCAATGTCATCTTCATATTCCTCCTCAACATCATCGATATCCATTAGAGTTACAGTTGCTTCATCTCTTACCATTTCAAATTCATATGTGACATCATTAACATCATCATCATCACCGTCTCTTAAATGTGGGGTGTCGTCATCGATACTCATGTCTCTTTGTAAAAAATATTGATTTTGATTACTCTCTTGAAAAACTTCAATTCTTTGCACATCAGTAAAAGCACATTCACTTTGACTAAACTGATTGTCTCGAATTTTGATTTTTATTATACTCCACCAATCAGTCAAGTCTCTTGATGTTGCACAGTACTTTGCATAATAAACTTGATATGCCTGTTGAGCCAATAAGAATGTTTCATTTACTGCGAGAACACTTTTACATTTAATATCGATGATTTCATGAGTCGGATGAACACACACACCTCTCTCTGTATCCAACCACCGACATTTGAACATGGTTATGTAATGTTGTCCAAGATAACAGAGTTCAATGATTTCATCAAGTATGCCATAAAAGTCAACTTCATTTTCTCGATGATGAGATCCTCTCAAGCTAACTCCACTGTTTATTGTTTTTTTCGATTCCCCATATGCATGTGTGTGGAATCGAAATCCATTTACCACATATGCATTATAAGTTTTAACAAGTTTGGAAGGTGGGTTACTCAATACACACAGCCGTTTGTCAATTTTATCAGCATGTCGAGACACCTGAAAATTTATGAAATAATTATCAATATAGTAAACTATACATTGAATCAGTTGCTAAAAGATAAAGAATTTATGTTACCAGTTTTTGAAACCACTGAGAGAAATTTTTCAGTCGACGTTCTTCGAGAGCAGCTGCTGTAATTTGTGGAATTTGTTTCTTGATATGATTATCATACAACCTATAAAAACCAAAGTTATTTACTGTAACATAAATGATAGAATTAGTGATATAAACACTTACAGTACAACTGATGTCATCTCTTCACAGTTGAGCAGAACATACGTATGAGCTCTCTGATGTTCATCATCTGAAAGCCAGCGTTCATAAACTCCACCAAAACCAAGCTCTGACTGGTTGAAAATAGATAATTGACTGTTGATTTCATCAATATTCCTCTTGTTCTATCCCATTCGGTTGTGTTTTGAAGGATACTCAGATTCAAAATAATGGGAGCATAAAAAAGATATTTCCTCTTGCAAATAAGCTTCTGCAATAGATCCTTCAACAGATGATTTGTTACGTACTTTTCTTTTCAATTTTTGCATGCATCTTTCAAATGGGTACATCCATCGAAACTGTACCAGACCTCCATATTTGGCTTCATATGGAAATGTAACATCAAATGTTCCATTGAGTCGAAGAAAGACGGCCGAAATATTTTTTCCAGTTTACATATAATTACAACAACATCTTTTTCAAGTTTTCCCAGAGCATCATAATCTGCCGTAGCCACACAAATTTCCCGAAAAAAATGGGACATGTCTGTTATGGAATCCCAAATCACAGAATTCAACAGACCTCTTAATCCAATGGGTAGAAGTCTCTCCATTATAACATGACAATCATGACTTTTTAATCCAGTAATATGACCATTCTCTACACATCTACCCAAATTAGAAGCACAGCCATCTGAAAGTCTCAAATCTGCAATCCACTAACAAAATAATAAACAGTTTTCTTTAGACAGTGTATAAGCTGCTTTTGGTTTCAGTAACCTTTATGTTCTGACATTCTCAAATAGTTCCAATTCTGGACGCCTGCAAATTTGGGCAACATCTAAACGTGCATTTACATTGTCTTTGCTCTTTCCTGACGAATCCAAAACTGTATGAAACAAATTATCAAAACATTTATTCTCAATATGCATGACATCTGACATGTGTCGGACCAACAGATCAGACCAATATGGAAAATCCCAAAATATGCTACGTTTAATCCAATTGTGTTCTTTCCCAAAACCAGAAATTTTCTGTTGGTTTATTGTGGGACCAAAAGTGATGGGAGGTAATGAAAATACAACTGATTTTAACTCCGAACCTGATAGCATTTTTGGAGGTCCATCCCTTTCAACTGTTCCTTTTCTGAAATGAGATCTGTTTCTGCGAAAAGGATGATCAGCTGGAAGAAATCTGCGATGACAGTCAAAATAACAAGGTTTCTTTCCATTAATGAGCATAAATGCTTTGTTCTATCCCATACAGTAAGGACATGATTTCTGACCATGTGTACTCCAGCCAGATAACATCCCATAAGCCGGGAAGTCACTTATTGTCCACATCAATGCTGCTCTCAGTATGAAATTCTGTTTCGTTGCAACATCATATGTACTGATACCAGTACTCCACAATAAATTTAATTCATCAATCAATGGCTTCAAATAAACATCAATATTTTTCTTCGGATGTCCTGGAATTAGTAAAGTCAAAAAGATATATGGCTCCTTCATCAACATCCATGGAGGTAAATTGTACGGAGTTAAAAAAACAGGCCAACATGAATATTGACTACCATAAGATCCAAACGGACAGAAACCATCAGTGGAAAGGCCTAGTCGAACATTTCTAGCTTCTAAAGCAAAGGATGGATGCACTCTATCAAAATGTTTCCATGAATCACCATCGGCTGGATGATTCAAGCTTTTATCGGTTGAAATATTCTCTTTATGCCATGACATCATTGTCGTTGTATTCTTAGACATGAATAAACGCTGAAGTCTGGATGTAAGTGGAAAATATCTCAACTGTTTTACAGGAATCAAACCAGACTTCCCGTGTTGTCCTTCTTTATATCTCAGTTGCCCACATGTAGGACAACTATCCAACGACTCATTTTCCCCAGAATATAAAATGCAGTCAATTGAACATGCATGAATCTTCTGACAAGTAAGTCCCAAATTTCGAACCAGCCTCTTACTCTCATAGTAATTTGCAGGTAAAACATTTCCTTCGGGTAACAGTGTTTTCAGCAAAGAAAATATCTGGTCAAAACAGGTGTTTGACATTCCGTTATCTGATTTGATAGCCATAAATTTTGCAACTGCTTCTAATTTGATCATCTTGCAGCCAGGATATAATGCATCCTCAGCAGATTTCAATAACTCATAAAATTCAGATGGTGCCAACTCAGGATTTGAAGCTATATCAGCCGGAGTTTCTGTATGTTGAACAGATGAACCTGCAACATCATGTACTAAATCTTGAAACCGTGATGGATCCGGAATCAAGTTGGTATCACCTGCTCTGGAACTGCGTTCACCGTGTTGATACCAAAAAAATAATCTGGTTGAAAACCAAAATGCAAGAGATGTTCTCCCACTTTGTCAAACGTGTCAAACGTTCTCAATGCACATTTTCTGCAAGGGCATTTTATTTTGCCTTCGGAAACAAATTCTGAATTTGATACCGCAAATGATAAAAAAATCTCCACACCCTCAACATATACTGGATTTAAACCAGAACCGTTTGGATTTCTACGTTGATTTATCCATATGCGGTCACTTAATAATGATTGTTGATGACCTCGTTGTTCCATATTTCTCTATAAAATATAAAAGCATTACTGGTTTTGAATAATTTGTTAGAAAAAACACTCAAGTAAAGATTGAATATATTGAGAATAAAGCAAAACATGTTACAAATATTGATAATTTTAATATTATATTGATTTTTTATTATTTTAATAATACTAATATAATTTTTTCATAAACATTAATTATATAATAATAACATTATTACATTATTAGTATATTTTATTTTTAATATTAAAATAACATAATTTTTTATATTATATACAATTCTCCTTTCATCTGTGTGTTTAACATTCTGTCTCCACATGTAATATTTGCATTCACTTTCACCTCTCCATTGGCGAGTAGGTTGATAATTTTGAAAAAGAATGCGAATATTACATGTGGAGACAGAAAACACACAGATGAAAAGAGAATTGTATAAAATATAGAAAAATATATTATTTTAATATTAATAATAAAATATACAAATAATGTACTAATGTTATTATTCGTAAATATTGGTAATTATTCCAAATTATTGGTAATTATTTCTAATTATTGGTAATTATTGGTAACTATTGGTAATTATTGGTAATTATTACTAATTATTGGAAATTATTACTAATTATTGGTAATTATTACTAATTATTGGTAATTATTACTAATTATTGGTAATTATTACTAATTATTGGTAATTATTACTAATTATTGGTAATTATTACTAATTATTGGTAATTATTACTAATTATTGGTAATTATTACTAATTATTGGTAATTATTACTAATTATTGGTAATTATTGGTAATTATTGGTAATTATTACTAATTATTACTAATTATTGGTAATTATTACTAATTATTACTAATTATTGGTAATTATTACTAATTATTGGTAATTAATACTAATTATTGGTAATTAATACTAATTATTAGTAATTAATACTAATTATTGGTAATTAATACTAATTATTGGTAATTAATACTAATTATTGTTAATTATTACTAATTATTGGTAATTATTACTAATTATTGGTAATTATTACTAATTATTGGTAATTATTACTAATTATTGGTAATTATTACTAATTATTGGTAATTATTACTAATTATTGGTAATTATTACTAATTATTGGTAATTATTACTAATTATTACTAATTATTGGTAATGGTTACCAATTATTGGTAATTATTACCAATTATTGGTAATTAATACCAATTATTGGTAATTAATACCAATTATTGGTAATTAATACCAATTATTGGTAATTATTGGTAATTATTACTAATTATTGGTAATTATTGGTAATTATTGGTAATTATTGGTAATTATTGGTAAATATTGTTAATTATTACTAATTATTGGTAATTATTACTAATTATTGGTAATTAATACTAATTATTGGTAATTAATACTACTTATTGGTAATTAATACTAATTATTGGTAATTAATAATTATTATTACTAATTATTGGTAATTATTACTAATTATTGGTAATTATTACTAATTATTGTTAATTAATACTAATTATTGGTAATTAATACTAATTATTCCTAATTATTACTAATTATTACTAATTATTAGTTATTATTGTTAATTATTGTTAATTATTACTAATTATTACTAATTATTAGTAATTATTAGTAATTATTACTAATTATGAGTAATTATTACTAGTTATTAGTAATTATTACTAATTATGAGTAATTATTACTAATTATTAGTAATTATTACTAATTATGAGTAATTATTACTAATTATTAATAATTATTACTAATTATTGGTAATTATTAATATTTATTATTAATTATTACTAATTATAGGGAATTATTAGTAATTATTACCAATTATTGGTAATTATTGGCAATTATTACTAATTATTGGCAATTATTACTAATTATTGGCAATTATTGGTAATTATTGGCAATTATTGTTAATTATTACTAATTATTGGTAATTATTGGCAATTATTGGTAATTATTGGCAATTATTGTTAATTATTGGTAAGTATTGTTAATTATTACTAATTATTGGTAATTATTGGTAATTATTACTAATTATTGGTAATTATTACTAATTATTACTAATTATTGGTAATTATTACTAATTACTACTAATTATTGGTAATTATTACTAATTATTGGTAATTATTCCTAATTCTTACTAATTATTGGTAATTATTACTAATTATTGGTAATTAATACTAATTATAGGTAATTATTACTAATTATTGGTAATTAATACTAATTATTGGTAATTAATACTAATTATTGGTAATTAATAATAATTATTACTAATTATTGATAATTATTGGCAATTATTACTAATTATTGGCAATTATTACTAATTATTGGCAATTATTGGTAATTATTGGCAATTATTGTTAATTATTACTAATTATTGGTAATTATTGGCAATTATTGGTAATTATTGGCAATTATTGTTAATTATTGGTAAGTATTGTAAATTATTACTAATTATTGGTAATTATTGGTAATTATTACTAATTATTGGTAATTATTACAAATTATTACTAATTATTGGTAATTATTCCTAATTCTTACTAATTATTGGTAATTATTACTAATTATAGGTAATTAATACTAATTATAGGTAATTATTACTAATTATTGGTAATTAATACTAATTATTGGTAATTAATACTAATTATTGGTAATTAATACTAATTATTACTATTTATTACTAATTATTGGTAATTATTCCTAATTTTTCCTAATTTTTCCTAATTTTTCCTAATTTTTCCTAATTTTTCCTAATTTTTCCTAATTATTGCTAATTATTGGTAATTATTGGTAATTATTGGTAATTATTGGTAATTATTGGTAATTATTGGTAATTATTGGTAATTATTGGTAATTATTGGTAATTATTGGTAATTATTGGTAATTATTGGTAATTATTACTAATTATTCCTAATTATTCCTAATTATTACTAATTATTACTAATTATTACTAATTATTACTAATTATTACTAATTATTACTAATTATTACTAATTATTACTAATTATTACTAATTATTACTAATTATTACTAATTATTACTAATTATTACTAATTATTACGAATTATTCCTAATTATTACTAATTATTCCTAATTATTACTAATTATTCCTAATTATTGGTAATTATTGGTAATTATTACTAATTATTACTAATTATTGGTAATTATTGGTAATTATTACTAATTATTACTAATTATTGTTAATTGTTGGTAATTATTCCAAATTATTGGTAAGTATTACTAATTATTGGTAATTATTACTACTTATTGGTAATTATTACTAATTATTGGTAATTATTACTAATTATTGATAATTATTACTAATTATTACTAATTATTGGTAATTATTACTAATTATTACTAATTATTCTTAATTATTGATAATTATTGATAATTGTTCCTAATTATTAGTAATTAAATGAATAATTATCAATAATTAGGAATAATTACCAATAATTACAAATAATAACATTATTAATATATTTTATTATTAATATTAAAATAATATAATTTTCTAATTTATATACAATTCTCCTTTCATCTGTGCGTTTTCTATCTCCACATACAAATAATAAATGTGAAGACAGCAAACACACAGATGAAAAGAGAATTGTATATATATAAAAAATTATATTATTTTAATATTAATAATAAAATAGACTAATAATGTAATAATGTTATTATTCCTAATTATTGGTATTTATTACTAATTATTAATATTTATTCTTAATTATTACTAATTATTACTAATTATTCCTAATTACCATTAACTATGAACAATACTAATAATTTAAATTTATTAAGTAATAAAACAATGTAAACATAATTAAATTACAACTGATTAAGAATAATTGAAACTAATAAAAAATTAAAAATAAATATTAAATTAAAATGAACATAAATACCTTGAAAATTGATCTGCTCTGATCGTTCTCCAAAACTTTAATATCAGCTCCGGAGAAAAAAATTAAACTGGAAAAAAACTGAACTCTAGAAATATAATTTTGAGAAAAGGAGAAGATAGAGAATGAGAATGAAATGAAAAAAACGGATGAGGGTATTTATAGGTTAGATTATTTGCGACGGGTATCCCGTCGCAAATAGTATTATTTGCGACGGTACCCATCGCAAATACCTTAGCCAACATTTATTACGGTCAACGGGTAAATAGTTATTTGTGACGGGTCCCGTCGCAAATAACCACCTGCCGACATACTATTTGCGATGGGGGAATATTCCCGTCGCAAATACCTTTTACCGCCGCCGGTTATTTGCGACGGGAATATTCCCCCGTCGCAAATAAGTTTCCCGCGATTTGGCGCGCAAACCGCGCCAGTCCTTTTGCGACGGGGAAAGTTGTCCCGTCGCAAAAGGCTACTTATTTGCGACGGGCAAATAACCCCGTCGCAAATAAGTTTTTAACAGGACTATTTGCGACGGGAATAAATCCCGTTGCAAATAACCCGTCGCAAATGCCCTTTTTTCCCGTAGTGCTAGTCTTGTGGATGTGTTCTTGTTATAGAGAGAACCTTTTTAGGTATTTTGTGGGGTGGTTGTATAAAAACCCTTCTCCTTCCATTTTAGTATTGTTTGATTCTTAAGTATGAGAGTTGTTTGAGAGGTATATGATGTAATATACAAGGTTTCTAAAACCTTTCCTTTCATATATCTCAAGAACTAGTGGTTTTAAGAGGTAGTTTAGGGATCCTTTCCATTTGAAATATATAGGTTTGTTTTCAATGACCCTTAAGTAACCATGCAGTCACTTATTTCAACATAGGATTAGATGATTCATTCATGAAATCTATTGGGATGAAAATTTGGTCTCTTAGTTTGGTCCTGATGTAGGTCAATTTTCAATGTGGTAACTTGTTCCTTCATGCGGTCACTTGGGTTTTTCATGTTGTCACACAGTTTTTTTGTTTGTATGGATAATTTGTTTTTTTGGCCACTTATACCTTTTGGGGTCTCTTGGGCTAGTTATGCAGTCACTTAGTTTTCTTGTGTGGTAGGACAAATTTTTCATGTGGTCACATGTTCCTTCATACAGGCACTTGGGTTAGTCGTATAGTGTCTTGGTTGTGTCATGTAGTTTATCTATTTCTTCTTGTGTCCAGTTTGTTAGGTCGCCTGAGTTTATGTAGTTGATCCCTTTATGTGGGTTCTTTAGTAGTTTGAAGAATCTCAACATTTTTAAAATGCCTATCTTTTATTACAAATAATGTAAAAATGTTTTTTAATGTAAAATATAGGATTAAAGGATTAAAAAAAATTAATATCCTTTTGTGGATTAAATCATGTCCTTTAATTCCTTGATTCTAGATGTTTTAAAAAGGGTCATCCCATGTGTTTTAATGAACCAAATTAATGATATATAAGAATATAAATACTAACCTTGTTAATCTTTGATGTTATTCGAGGATCTATATATGGAATATTAAAGTGTGTTATTTTCTCAGTTCAAGTATTTTCTTATTTCCTTCTAGTAAAAACCATCTAGAAAATTTATCTTGGGTCTTGATAGTCTCTATACTTGACCAGGTTTCCATCTTATCATGATTCACCGCACGTTCAAAATCCTCTTTCTCTATTTTATGTACCAGCATGCGGTGTTTGAGGTAACAATTTTTATCTCTCATTTTTCTCTTCTTTCTGATCAAGTGGCATGCTTTTGATCAATCATATTTCCATATAACATTCAGGCCATGACATCTCTTCATTTTTCTTATTCTAGTGTAGCATGATTTGAAACTTTTTTCCATGTAGGGGATCCTTGTTCTCTCCTTCTATGCATCTGTTCTATTAGAAAACTTATGTTCACAAGTGCGTGGGTGGTACATATTAAAAAATTATGATAATGAATTGTATTTTATTTAATTAAAGTTAAATGGGTGTATTTTCATTTATTTATCGATTTCCATGTTATTTTCTCTTTCTTTCTTTTGAAACATATAAACTATTATGATATGTATCTTGTGTCTATTATGAAATTTTAGACCACTAATTTGGTTTTATAACCTATTATTGTTGATATTTGTTAGATAAATTCTTAAAAAAAAGTATTAAATTAATATTTGACAAAGAATCACTTAACTATGTAAATCTGGAATAATGTGAAAATATTCATGCATGAGATGAGGAGTTAATAGGAAAGTTCCTATAAATGAACTTTAAATTTATGTGAATTAGGATTATTATATTTTTTTTATCTACTATTTTTATGGTCGTGCTCATGATTTTATGGGGTTTGCTGGATTTTAGATGGTGATGGTGGTGATTGGTTTGGATGTGGGTGTTTTGGGAAGACAAAGATTAGTGTTTGGTATATGGTTTTTCTGGTAAGATGGTTGTGTTTTTGGTTTGTATTTGGTTCGATATTTGATGGTTTCAATAGTAAGGTGGATTAATTGTTGTGTAGAACCTTTTGGTAGTTTCATGGGGGTTATGTAATATCAAAGTGTTAACAATGAAATTGAAAAGGGGGTGTAATTAAATGGTAATTCAATATGGATGTTGGATATATTGGTTTTCATTAAATATGAGATTAAATAGAATAATTAATTAAAATTGGATGGTAATGTAATAATATTTAAAATTAGTTGAATCTGTAATTAATACAATGAAATATTTGTATTGTGTGTATTTGTTTTCTGTGGTGGATTTTCATTTGGCAGTGGTAGTGTGTGGTGATGATAATATGATGTTTGCGATAGATTGGGGTGATGAAGTATTAATGTGAAACCTTTAGGTTAGGATTATGTTATTTGTATGTATATTTATATGCTTGAATTTTCATGTTACTTTTTTACTCACCCCACCTATGTCATGTACTAAGTACTGATACCAAAATGTTTTGAGGGAAGTTTTCTCTAATAGCAAAATGGTGAGTAATGGATGGATGATTTCCCCATCTTACTTATTCTTCCTTTGATGGAGGTATATTGATACAATACCTTGTTTATGGTGACTACATACTAAAAATGATATAGTTATCAGTGATTCTGAATGATGATAGGATATCATATGTATTTGGGGCCATACATGGTAGGAGGAGGGAACAATACTGATGTCCTTCAAATTCATGATACTATACTACCCTAGATATTATGTAAATGATTAATGTGTGATGATTTGGATGATAATTTGGTAGCAACGTGAAATATGGGGATAAATAAATTAATAACAACATAATATTTTGGGCCCTATGGATGGTTATGGTAGGTTGGTTTGTGGACCGATCTACACCAGGGATGGCTAGATACATAGTGATGATATGTAATGGATGGGGTGGGAGAACATGAATTTCGAAGTTGTGGTGTGAGAGAAAAAACTATATGAGGGATGTGTATATGGGAACCTTTATCGACATTCTCTTGATATTAGCATACAACTTGCAAGTGGTTTTTGGTGAGTGAACCATAGTGTGGTAGGGATGGATAATTAACATGCTAAGGTGGATGCTATTTCTTCTATTTTTTACAAGTTCATTAGTATGGTATTTTCATATTTCCACAATATTCATAGGGTATTATCCTATTAATTATATTGGTTATGATCAACCTAGATATATAAACTATTTTTCATGATTACAAGATGGTTATAGAGACTTAAATAGGCATTACTCTCTTAGAGGGTAGATCTATTATGGTGATGTTGTTATAGTTTTTCCTTTTGGTTTTATTTTAGGTACTTTTTATGTATTTCTTGAGATACACATGTGGGATGGTTATTTTCTTTTATATTATGTGACATATTTATTTACTGGTTCATATTTATTCTATATACTTATTGTATACTGAGGTTAATACCTCCCACTTGAGTGTTTTACACTATCGACGGTAGTTTCTAACCCAGGGATTACCATAGATGGTCTTAGGGGGTCACTAATATTCACTATTATCCCTAGAGGGGTACTAGTGGAGGTGGGGGAGACATTAAAAAATTAATACTTATTATTTTAAAATTAAATTAAAATGGGGTAAATCTAGCTAATGAAAAGGAAATAGGTAAGAAATAATTTTGGTTAGCAAAACTAATAAAAATAAGGATGATCCAGTACGTGGTAGTGGGTCTGTTCATAAGGCACTGACTAGTATTTCACCTCCCAAATTCTATTTCATGATAAAATTTCCCAATTATTGTGATAAAATATAAAATAACCTATATGAAAGTAACCATAATTAGTATTAGTCTAGATATAATATTGGATTATATAATGAACATTTCATAACTTCTATACATTTTAATAGGGATAATGGGAAGTCATATTTTCCTATCACCATGATCCCTAAAACTACTTATAAATAGTATTAGGATGTGTTTACTTATGATTATATTAGATCATCTATATGAAAACAAGTGTATAATTGATTATTGATATAAAGAAGTGTGGACACTGATGATATTGAAAAATAAATTGTAGATAACACTATAGGAAATTCCATGAAAGGATAAAAATATCAACTCAAAGAAATATAAATAGAAAACATTAGATATAGAACAAAAGAAATACATGTGGTATAATTTTATACTATGTAGAATAGTTTGGTACACACAATTTAGGGGGCCTCCCTAACATATGGGAAATATTTTGACAAAAGACAAGGGATTCTATAAAATATTTTACTTTATTTTGAAAATTCTCAATATATTTTACTTTTTATAGGTTGTTTATGGGTGTCTTAACTAGTAATTTTGATGGTCTTAAAATATAAATATTTTCATGTTGTTAATGTTTCTAGTTTCCCATGGACATTTCAGGAATAGATGATACTCGTGGGTTGAATGGATTTTTTTGATACATGTATATGCTTTGGATATGTGGTCAGTGTTCCAAAAGTGTGATATATTGGTGATGGAAAATAGATATTTTTATTCTCAATATATTGAAATGTTTTATTTTTTTATAAACTTATGGTACTTTGGTTTAAATGTGTATGTCACTCACTTTTCACTTACAACCCCCATGTAATATGTTATTTTATTGAACAAAAAGACCATGGATTTGGTCTTTCAAACTCATGTGTTAAACCATTTCAGATTATATTTCTTATTTTTATTATTATTATTGTTAATTTTACTACTACTACTACGACCACTACTATTATTATTTTTAATGTTAGGTTGGTTGATTTGTGGGTGGAAGGATTTGCATGGGTCCAAGGTGTTAAAATGAATATACAAATAAATAGATGCATGTCAGACTTAAACTGCCTAGTGAAATGATGGTCCCTAGAATGGGGATGTCCATTATAGTGGCATAACATCCGAGGGAATCATGCATGTTGATGCTTCATCTAGGTAGGGGTATAAAAAAAGAAGATAGTTCTACAGAATTTATAATATAACAATGGATCAATGAACCCTTTCAATTGGTGGACTATATATAAAATTATATATGGAATTTTTAAACAATATATAATTAATAATATAGACTATTTGGGGGGTAGGAAACCCCATAATGGGGGTGTGGTGTAACACATGTTATCCCTTGGGTGTGAGTGTGTTTTGTTTTTTATTTGTAACCCCATAAAACCATCATAAATTATAATTATTATCATTATTATCATTATTATATTTATTATCATTATTATCATTGAAATTAATTTTATTATCATTATTATTATAATCATCATCTTCATCATTATCATGCTGGGTGTTCATATTTTGTAATACCTTATAATTTCTTATAATAAATCAATTGATTTTATTTCAAATAACATGCTAAAAATCAATGATAAAAATTTATTAACACTATTAAAACTAATAATGTACAATATAAAAAAATAAATAATGTATGTAAATTATACATACCTCTTGCATCATATTATCTAATAATGATCACATCTACAACAATAATAGTACAAAACAAATATAACACAAGCACAAAATCAACATATTTAAAGAACTAAAAATATGAATTATTATTTTGGGGATTGGTTTGAATTAATTTATATTAATTAAAAGTAAATATGGTCTTTTAATAACCATTGAGAATTATCACAATTGATAATCTAACTATTATAAAGTACTAATTGGAATTATTTTATTTTAAGGGTAATGATGAGAGACAATTGATATAGAAGGGAGAAACCATGGACTCAACTTGAAGGAACATCCCTTATGAATATCATTTACTATATAATGTAATATATGTATCATAATCAATATTCTCTCTTTACCACGACTGAGAATAACTTCACTAACTGAGGATTGAATGGAATTGATCGCGGGATTAGTTTAAGTTAGTGAAAATCACTACCAGGTCAATTTTGGTCAAAACATCCAATGGAAATTTTAAAATTTCAAACTTTATACTTAGGGATTATTCTGGTTTGATAAGCGGTTATATATCATGGGGTTACATAGTATTATATTGTAAATTCTTTTAGGAATGAAATAGTGTTCACTCTAATGACACATTTTATTAAATTAATCACACTTATTTAGAAGTTATAATATATTTAATGAGATGATGTATTTGATAAAATGTATTTTTTATTTGGAATCCATACTTTTAAATTATCTAAAGGTTTACACTCTGTAATTACTAGAAAGAATTGTAAATATGGTAAAAACTAGTTAAATACTGTGAAATTAGGTAAATAAATCATCACATATGTGTAAGCATGAATCAATTATTCCATGGTAGTTATCTTTTTCAAATTTTCTAACAAACAAATATATTATATAATTATAGGATAAAATTTGTCAATTTAGGTAGGAAGGGTGGGGTGGGGGTTTGTGGGTTAGGGGAGCATTTAAGATTATGTAAAAAAAATATTCAATACTTTATTCCACGAAATTTCACTCACCATATCTTTAAATTCCCACTCTATATTCTCAATTATATTACAAATAATAAAATTTATAAAATAATATATCTACTAAGTAGTCTCCCCCACATATATCTCTTCAATATTAAAGAATTTGGGTGGTCCTAAGGTTTAACTCTAGGCTTAGAAGCATGATAGTGGTAAGGGTCATTTTTCCTCTTTGTTCAATTCATATTTACTTGTTCATTTTTATATCCATTTCAACATCCAATTATCTAGTCACATATTATTTTAATATCATCTAAGGTATTTTCTTTATGATATCCTATACACGTGAGACCCTATGTCACTCACATTATACTCTAGTCATGAGACATTATTATGATGAAACATTCTCATGGCTATAATCCCCATTATCTAAATCCTTATGCATGTCATGTATTATTTGTATAATGGATTTATTATTTTTATTAGGTGATATTTCTCTAAGAGTGATGGAATGGTAGTTTTTGGATCCTTGATTCGGTCCTAAGTGGATTTAACTCAATTTTGGAAACATTTTAACTTTTCCATCAATGCATATTGACATAGAAACCATTACTTAAGAAAATTTTATATCCCTAACACATATTAAACATGTGTGAGTACATAATAATTTTTTTAGAGGGTCTTTACCTAAAATTTATTTGGTATCCTATAATTTCAATTACATTTACTCAATTTCCCTAACTCGTTGATAATCTATATCTAAATAATTTTATGATAACAACAATTTCATATCCCTATATCGATAAGGGTTCTCAATTGAAATTTTTGAATCCATAATTATTCCTTATAAAACTTAAGGGATTCACCTATAAATCCATATTAATTATTTAACCTGGTAAATCTATTGACATTCCCATATAATCAATTAATATATGTAGTAAAATTTTATTAGATAAGATTTATTGAGGAATTATGAAATGTATTTTTTAGTTGTTTATTCTTGAACATTATTCCATGTATTATATATACACTTTTAATATATGAAAAAATGAATAGGAATTTTATGTGACATATAGGGCCCATAATTATATATTCCCTTAGTGAACAAGTATTTCTCATGAGACAACTAAGATAGGTTAATGGGATCATTATTTCCCTTTTTATATGATGTATTGTCATTAGGCCTTAATGACATGTTTATAATTTCAAACATTTTTCATTACTATCATTTCCATAATTATGAGATCATCAATTTTTTCCATGTAATTATTTATTTTCTTTATCATCCATGAATTATATTATTATTATATATTAATTAATAAGACATCATTTTAGTATCTATTCTTTCTATATTTCATATGGAATTATAATTCCATGTTAAATTTTGTTGTACGTTATCACTTACTGAACATCTAAGATTAATGTTTCCTTACGCTTATATTTTTAGTAGGTAACAAAGAGTAATACTATGTATGATCATATTTTTGGATAACATTAAAGAATAATTATTCATACTCAAATGATATGATAAGTCTTTTTATAAATAAATTTTTATATATCTAGTCTCTTAAGGACTATTGAACCTTGATCAGGGTAATGTAATCTCATGTAATATAATAACGATATAATAAATAACGACCATCTACTGGTTACAAGGTTTGGGGTAATTATAGTTGGTATTCAAGATAGGTTTAGTATAAACCTTATGAACTAGATTTATAAGAACATATGTAGAGAACATAGATTTTACCTTTTAAAAAAATCAAGATATTTTTCAAGAATTTATTCAATAGTTATGCTATGAATATGAAAATATTTTAAGAAAAATTGATATGTATATATATTTATATATTTATATATATATATATATATATTCCATGTTTTATACCTATATAGATGTTAATATTGCTAATGGAGTTATGAAATTTATTAGATAATGGTTCCTTTTAAAAGGAATGAAAACAAATACAACCATTTAGGACAATGTACGATTGTATGAATAATCATGATAATTGATTTAATGTTAGTATATAACAAATTATAACTATTCTAGAGAATTGAACTATGTTTATGAAAAATAACCTTTCGGTATAGGATTAAACAATTTCATCTCAGAGAGGATCAAAATCTTTAGGTCATTGTATGAGTATACAACCACCATCATTCTATTGGTCCACTAATTTAATGGAAGTAGTGTAATGAATAAATACAATAGGGAAGATATTTATGGAATTATGGTGTACTGAGAAGAAAACATTTATCATGGTTTTGTAGCATGTAAGGGGAGTTTTTAACCAATGGTTATCCTTGATTCACAATAATAAGATGGTATTTAAGATAGATTAAATGGAGTGAAATGTTTGAAAGGTTTATTTTCTTGAAATTTATTTCCCCTAGGACAATGTGTTGGGTTGAAAATAATGTTTTTAAATTTATACTAAATGGAATAAGAGACAATGGCTGAGTATGAGGCTAATTTCATAATGTTATCAAGATATATTGTAGATTACATACATAACTCATAAAGAAATATTGATTACGAACATTTATTGTTTAAATATACATATTTGAAGATCATTAGTCTCACATTATTTTTCAATATATGAAGAGATAGTGGTTAGTTTTATTATGATAGGGTATTTTTTAAAATTCTTCATTTACAAAGGGATAGTTGAGAAGAAGAGGATGATTGATCACCACATGGAGTGAACTATAATAAATTAATTGATGGGAATAATTGAGTTCCTAATATATAATAAATATAGGAAGAAACACCTAGGGGATTTCTTATAGGGGTTGGATGGATGCATTAAATATAAAGAGAAAGGTCATAAATCTCATGAGCGAAAAGACAAGAGAGAAGAAAATAAAATGAAATCAGTAAAGTTTAAGTAGATGGGACATTACTCTAATAAATTCTATAATTTATATGGGAATATACCCTTGGATAGTCCTATTTCTCAAGGATAGTAATTTAGTATAACAAATAATTAATCTAAACCACCAAATTATATGATAATAGGTAACTTTACTATATACTCAAAATTATCTAATAACTTATTTGATTCTGGATCTATGAACTCTTTTTGGTCATGAATGTTTTAAAAGAATATTAAATCCCCTATAATCAATTAAAGAATGATTTGATATTTTAAAAAATTAAGTGGTACATTGATTGAAACAAAGATATACAGGGGGGTTTAAATTAGAATTTAGAGGTGTTGTTTAGTTGAATATAAAATCATTATAACTATGGTGGATTTTGATGTGATCTTTTTTTTAGATTAGATATTTAATTATAAACCAATAATTTATTATAGATATTAAGATCTTATAATTGGTGAGGTTTGTATACAATTTGTTGTCTTTATAGGTGATATTTCATTACTGAAATATTTTTAGAAACCACCCATAGTAGCACTTGTTAATGAAATATTTGGGGAATAAATGGATTGAATTAATTCATTAAAGGGAAAATAGTATTTGAGAATAGAATATGTACCCATTTTGAAAGAATATATTGATGAATTTTCAGTTTAATTTCTTATATTTTATACTAATTGGACAATTGAATTTTATATTGATCTTATCCTTAATGAAATTTCAATATATAAAGCACTATATAAAATAAATGTAGTTGATTTAATTGAGTGAAAGAAGAAACTATATGACTTATGTTGTAAAGGTTTCATCCATACAAGTGTTTCAGCATAGGGATCAGCAATTTTATTTGTGAAGAAGAATGATGGTTCAATGAGGTTATGGATTGATTATAGGGATATCAATAGAATTATGATAAAGAATGCAAATAAATTTCTATACATTGATGAACACTTTGATCAGATTGAATGGGATTAATAATTCTTAAAGATTGGGTTTCATTCTAGTTATTATCTATTCAAAGATAAAAATGATGATATCCCAAATAAAACCTTTCATATGAGGTATGGTCATTATGAGTTTACAGTATTTCCTTTTAGGGTAAAAAATGCACCCTATCAGATTATAGATTAGATGAATTGAGTATTAAAGGATTATCTTGATAATTCGGTGGTGGTATTTTTGAATGATATCCTTGTGTACTCAAAGATTTATTTGTAGCATTAATCACATTTTAAAATCATGCTAGTGGTTGTTATGAATGTGAATTTATATGAAAAAATTAATAATTTTGAATTTTGGCAACAAATGGTTTTATCCAATGGACATATTTTTCATAACCCACTCTCTATAAAGTTACCCACATAGAATAATAATGAATATAAGTAGATAATAACCCCAAAATCCCATATCCAATTGTCCAAATGTTATACACTAGCTCTGAGGTGATATAAATCACATGGATGGGAGGAATTACCCTTAATAATATAAGTTGGATCCTGATATAGGATAAAATACCACTAAAAAACTCCATTATAAAGATATAAAAGAGTTCAAACCATCCCAAAATATAATGATACTAGCATGTCAAATATACATCATCAAAAGAGTACATACAATAGATACTCTAAAATCAAAACTAGATACCAACTCTATCTAATATAAAAAATAATAGCTTCAAATCTAGTGATATATCATGAAAACATATAGTAAAATATGGCTGGGTGATAATTTTTTGAGTACCATAGAGTATCATCTTTAAAATATACATTCAATAAATATTTAATAATAGTAATGAGTGATAATAAGCTAAGATAAATAATCAAACATAATTATAAGAGGGAAATGAAATAATTATTGTAAAAAATTACAAGATGCAAATATCATAAGTTCATAATAGAAATAATTATTAAATAGGATCCTTAACCATGGAATCCCATAACCACATATCCACTTTCCATCCATATGTTGGTAGGGTAATGTAATCATGAAACACATCAACCTCATGACCTCTTACTTTTGTGTACATCCACAACCTATAACTATTATATCTGCATCAACCTCATTACAGTAGAGTATCATTAAGATAAATATCATCAACATTCTGCCCCCAACCATGAACGACCCCCCACCATTCATCTACATAAAATAAAAAACCACTAGTGTATGTCGTTGTTTAGAAATGGAGCCTAGTAGAAGAAATGGAAACTGTATCAATGAACACACTCCATATAGGTATTTCCCTCCTGCTCAAGATAAGTATAGTGGAGATGGTGATACAACCGGTGTTGATCATTTTATCACCATATCGGGACAACTCACTCAGGTTATGAATAATAACCTTACTCGTATGGATCACCCAGATCCACATCATGGAGGATAAATGTTAGATCGCTTCATGGGGCAACAACCACCAACATTCAATGGGAGTAAAAATCCCTTAGTAGCTGAATAATGGAAAAATTCCTTAGAGAAAATATTCCATGCCTTGGGTAGTAGTGAAAGGGAAAAAGTTTTCATGCCAGTATACCGCCTCACTAGATATGATGATCAATGGTGGTAATTGATTCAAAACACGAAGTAAGATGATGAAGTATCAAATATGGAATGGGTGGAGTTCAAAGAGATTTTATTAGAAAAATACTTTCCTCGTGACCATCGAGTAGATATAAAAAGGGAATTTTTGAGTCTGAGGCAAAAGGAGGATGAGAATGTCGCAAAGTATGAGACTAACTTTACAAGGTTATCAAGGTATGCTGCAGATTATATACGTAACCCAAGAATTAAGATTGATCGTTTCTTTGATGGGTTAAAATTGTTTCTCCATCAAGAATTAGTTTCAAAAACCTTCTCGTTGTACGAAGATATTGTCTCATGCACTATCCAGATAGAAAAAAAAATTCTCTAAGTCTTACAACTTTAAAGCAAAGAAAGAGAAGAAGAGATCTGATGATCAATCTGGGAATGGAAAGAAGGGGAAGAAGGGAAAATTTGAATATCCATCCTGTAGTAAATGTGGGAAGACACACCCTGGTACTTGCTTGAAGGGAATGTGATTCTGTTACAAGTGTGGGTAAAAAGTCCACCAAGCTCATGATTGCAAGGGGAAGAAAGAAGCTACTGATGTTCAATGCTACAACTGCAGGGAGATGGGACATTATGAAAATGAATGTCCTAAGCGTCAGGGGAACTTACCTCAGAAAAGGTCAAGGGATCAAGGCCAAGACTATGCTATCACTACTACTGAGGTTAAAGCCCCGAAAGATGTGGTGGCAGGTAATTTAATGGTTTCATCAAATTTAGCCAATGCTTTATTTGATTCTGGGTCATCGAATTGTTTCATATCTTCCCAGTTTTCTAAGAAAAATAGATATTTTCAATTTTATTTAACAAGGTATTTGTCAGTTAAAACTCCTAAGGAAAGTATCATTGCTACAAAGTTCTGTGGATCTGTTCCCATTAGGGCTTATAAATGTTCTTTATCTGTTGATCTTATCATCATACCTATGATTGAGTTTGATATAATCCTTGGTATGGATTGGCTTTTGGACCATGATGTAAAGATTTATTGTAAGAAGAAGGAGGTTAAAATTTTTGATAATGATGATAAAGAACACCTTATCTTTAGAGCAGAATCGTCACCACCTGATTTTTACCTAGATCCACCCCTAGTAGCTCAACTATATTCAATTATTGGGTAGGAAGAGAATGAAATAACTGTGGGTAAGGAAAGAAATGTTCAAATAGAGTATGTACCTATTGTGAAAGAATATGTTGATTTTTTTCTAGAAGATTTACCTGGACATCCTCCAGAATGAGAAATTGAGTTTTCCATTGATTTAATTCCGGGTTCAAGGCCCATATCAAAAACCCCTTATAGAATAACCACTGTGGAATTAGTTGAACTAAAGAAACAACTAGAGGAATTGAGTAATAAAGGATTTATTCGCCCTAGTTTTTCTCCATGGGGATCCCCTGTCGTTTTTGTTAAGAAAAAAGATGGATCTATGAGGTTATGTATCGACTACAGGGAAATCAATGTTATAACAATAAATAACAAGTATTCCTTACCTTGTATTGACGATTTATTTGACTAACTGCATGGAGCTCAATAATTTTCAAAGATTTAACTTTGATCTGGATACCATCAGTTGTGTGTAAATAAAGAAGACATTCTAAAGACATCATTTTGAACCAGGTACGGGCATTATGAGTTTATAGTAATGCCTTTTGGATTGACTAATGCACCCTCTGTATTCATGGATCTAATGAATAGATTTTTTAAGGAAAATCTAGATGCTTTTGTGGTGGTATTTATTGATGATATCTTGGTATAATCCAAAATCTATGATGATCATGAAAATCACTTGTGCATTATCCTAAATACTCTTATAAGACATGAATTATATGGGAAGTTTAGCAAGTGTGAATTCTAGCTTCAGGAGATCTATTTTCTTGGCCATATTTTCTCTAAGGATGGAATCTTTGTTGATCCTTCTAAGACCAAGTCAATCCAAGAATGGCCAGTACCGACAAGTATAACTAAGGTACACAGTTTTATTGGTTTAGCAGGTTATTATTGATGTTTCGTCCAGAATTTTGCCTGATTGGATAACCCATTAACGAATATCACAATAAAAGGATTTAAATTTGTTTGGAACAAAGAGTGTGAAGAATGTTTTGAATAAATGAATAAAATATTAGTCAATTATCCTATATTGACTCTATAATTGGGTAATGATGGGTTTGTTATTTATAGTGATGCTTCAAATAAAGGACTTAGTTTTGTCCTTATGCAGAATGATAGGGTTATTGCCTATGCATCACGACAGCTGAAAATTCATGAGAAAAACTATCTTACTCATGATCTTGAGTTAGAATCTGTAATATTTGCATTGAAGATTTGGAGACACTATCTCTATGGTGAAAAATGTGAGATTAATACTGATCACAAGAGTTTGAAATATATTTTCTCACAGAAAGAACTCAGCATGAGGCAAAGTATATGGCTTGAACTACTCAAGGATTGTGATTGCACGATACACTACCACCTGGGGAAGGCAAATAAGGTGGTAGATTCTTTGAGCAGAAAGGATCATGGGGTTTTGAACAAGATGAGAGTTGAGAGGGATCCTATTTTAATGGATCTAGTAAAGTTGGATATGGGAATAACCATGGAAGGTGACACATCAATACTTTTTCAAATGGTTGTAAAACCATCTTTACTAGAAAGGATAAAGAGTTCTCAGACCGATGACGAAGAGTTTAAAAGAGGATTAAATCTATGAATGATGGGAGATTGAATGACTTTGTGTATGAAGATGGAATTTTGAAATTTGGGAAGAGAATTTGTGTTCTTGATATACCTGATCTAGAAAGGGAATTTTTGGATGATGGTTATAGTTCCAATTTCTCTATACACCCTGGTAGCACAAAAATGTATAGAGATTTAAAGGAACATTTTTGGTGGGACAACATGAAGAGGGAGATTTCTGATTTTGTATCAAGATGTATGGTTTGCCAACAAGTGAAAGCTAGAAGGCAACAGCCTATAGGAGTCATGAAACCTCTTCCCATACCTAAGTGGAAATGGGATAATATCACGATGGACTTTTTCATGGGACTACCAAAGACTCCTAGAAGGAATGATGCAATATGGGTCGTTGTTGATCGTCTTACCAAGTCAGCACATTTTCTTTCTATAAGGGAGGATTTAATGCTTGAACGTCTAGAAAGACCATATATTAATGAAGTTGTGAGACTTCATGGAGTACCCATATCCATTGTTTCAGACCTTGATCCAAATTTCAAATCAAGATTCTGGAAAAGTCTTTAGAAAGCCCTAGATACTGAACTTCATTTGAGCACTCCCTACCACCCTCCAACAGATGGACAATCATAACGGACTATTCAAACCTTATAATACATTTTGAGATCATGCTCACATGACTTTCAGGGTATGTTGGATCAATATTTACCTCTGGTAGAATTTTCCTATAACAATAGCTTCCATTTGAGTATTCAGATGGCACCATATGAAGCGTTATACAGAAAGAGATGTCGCACACCAACCTGTTGGGATGATGTTGGTGAAAGAAAACTCATAGGCCCAGAACTGGTGGAGGAAATGATGGAAAAGGTGAAGGTAATCCAAAACCACATCAAAGCATCTCAAAGTAGGTAGAAGAGCTATGCCAATAACCGAATAAAGGATTTGGAATTTCAGGTAGGAGATCTAGTTTTATTAAAGGTATATCTATGGAAGGCAGTTATAAGTTTCGATAAGAAGGGAAAATTGAGTCCCAGGTACATAGGACCTTTTGAAATTCTATAACAAATTAGGGTTGTAGCTTACCATTTGGCAATACCGCCAAATCTCTCCAAAGTTTATGATGTGTTCCACGTATCATTTTTGAGAAAATACATGTCTGACCCAACGCATGTACTCACCTATGAGGAAGTAGAATTGGAACCCAATCTGTCTTATTGCGAAGAAACCATCAGGATTCTTGATACGAGATAACATGTGCTGACAGACCATACGACTCGTCTGGTAAAAGTTCTATGGAAAAACCATAAGATGTAAGAGGCAACGTGGGAACCCGAGGAACTTATGATGAAGAACCACCCGAGTCTTTTCATTCAGTAGTATTATAGAAATTTCTAGGACAAAATTATTTGAAGGAGGGGAGAATGTAACACCCCAAGCTTCCATGGTACACTTCTCTTTGAATAATACAGTAGCGTGTGTTGTACGCAACTTTGAGTTTTAACACACACCACAACCAATCAAACTAGCCGTTTTGAATAGTAATACCCACATTTTGAAATTTTATAAATTTTATATTTCAAAATGAACTTCATTTTTGGATTCGGAATATCGAAATTATCCTAGGGTGAATTTTTGGAATTTTTCTGAAAACATTCAATTTTTGATGAATAGTGAAAAAACACTCAGTTATAGTTTAAAATTGAATTTTTATTCAAATAATTATTTATTTTATTTAAATTTAATTAAGGTCAGAATAGATACACAATTCCTATATAAGTTCAATGTAATTCAATGGAGTTAGTTTAGAATAATTATAAATATATAAAAATTTTATTGAACTTTTCACCGTCTTTTACCCACCTCCTAAGAGGATTTGGAAATTCACATAAAACATAATTTTACCACTTCTGTGAGTGGAATTTTGAAAATAAAAGAGATATGGTTAATATCAAGGAGTAAAATTTGGCTCAATGAGATGAAAATAAATTTTGGTGATTAGTAACTTTTTACTTATATTTACCACGGTTAAAGGTAAATAGGGTAATTAAGGGTAAAAATGATATTAATATTACCCTAACACATGTCCTAATTCTATTGGACAAGTGTGTATCGACCAAAAACAACTTTAGGAATGAAATATTATCATTTAGGTCCACTTGGATTATATTAGGACATTTATTAGTATTTAATTCAAAGAAGAGTTAAAAGAGATAAAATAAAAGTTTAATAATTAAAGCATTTTTAATATAGGGTTATACATAAGATAAATTAGATTATAAATATTAATTAGAAATATAAAAATATTTCCTACATAATGGTATTTTATTTATAATTTTTAGACATTAAATAATTTAATTTATTTATGACACAATGGTGATGCAGTAATTACCTAATTAATGAAATATTAGAATAATTGATATTATAAATATACAAATAAATGTAATTTGAAATGTTTTATGAATTAAACTAATTTTCTAGGTTAATATGAAATATTAGGACTATTTATATGAATTTTTTTCAAATTAATAATGTTTTTATGAATTTATCAAAAACAAAATACCCAATAGTGTCAAAATTGACATAAAAGAGTTTTAAAAAACAAATATTATATTATTAATTGATATTATATTCCTAAAAATATACGTTTCGGCCAAAGGACTTATATAATGATATTTGTATAATTAATGTACCACTTGGGGTCTATTTGAAGTTTATAGTAAGTTTATTAACCATATAATATAAAAATAAAAAGAGATATGGTAAATATCAAACTAATTAACTAAGAGTTAAAACTAAAAGATAAGGTTAATAAATTGACCCAAACCTATCTAAAACCAATTGGTTGAGTGGTTTTCTACCTATCCCCACCTTAACCTTTAAATAATCTACTTTTTATCCATTAGAAACTGAATATGAATTTATTGTAAAATAATATTTCTAGCTTTTCCAAAGGTGCCCCTCACCCCTCTTATAAAAGGGCACTCCCCCTTCTCTCAAATTCATACCTTCAAAGCCTTTTGGCTGGCCAAACCCTGCCCAAATATTCTCTCAAATCCCCTCACATAAACCTAGAGGCCTTATTTTGATCAGAAAGCCAACCTAAGGATCCCTTTTGATCAAATCAAAAGGAAGAACCCGAAGAAGAGGTAATGTTTTCACCACCCTCTTTCAAGTTCATTTCTTCTTCAACTTCTTCTTTCTTTTTTATTACCATTATAAAATAATAACTACAGTATCTTCTATATACTATGATTTTATTATAAATATGGTACAACCATATTCAGTATTCTATCCATCCTTTGAATGACATGTCACCATACGTGCGTACGTACGGCTTACCGTCTCCACGTCGTGGTGTAATTGTTATTCAAAACATTATTATTTGGATGGGTATGATAATGATGTTTAATTGATGTGAATAATAAATATAACATGATAATGATTCTGTATATATGATATACCATCCAATTATATATTATTTTAATATCAAAATAATAATATTGTCACTCGTGCGTACGTACGGACTACCGTCTCCACGAACAAGATGAGATTCATTCACCATCGTATCAATTCAAGAATAAATTTCATTTGATGATTAAAAATAATTTTTAGATACATGATATAATTCTTAATATAAATAATATAAATCCCATCCATAACAAATATAGCTCACATAACAAAGAATATAAAGGAAAACAAATCTGTTAACACCCGAAACGATGATAATACTAAGATATTATTAACAAATAAATGTTTAAAGATCATATATGATATGATATTAATGTATATGATTCTTGTATAAATTAATAATAATTATTTCACTATTATACAGGAGGTTAACCTACCCTCGATCAAGAAAAAGTACAAGGTAGGGGTTTATTTCACAATCTCTTCATTATCCAAGGTTGTTTATACGTAATTATCTAATGGGACCTCTTTATCATCCACATACATGTTTCTTAAAAATGTATTTAAAATAATTCTTAATATTTTACAGACTATGGGTTAATTTAATTTATACGCTTGTTGACTTTTTATAAGAATATTATAAAGGAATCTTTCTGTCATTTTACAAACAAGTTCCTTTTTAACCTTTTTGACAGAATTAAGGTAAGAATGTCTTTTTTAAACTTATACGGCATGTGCGGATATTTTCTGCCATTATAAAATCGTCGAAGCTTCCCTTAAAAGCTTATAAGAATATTTTCAAATTAAATGTTTTATTTTATAATTATGTAACTTTTTAATGATTTAAAAAAAAGAGATATTTCTCTCAAATAGTTTTGATTTTATCTATGTCAACATCCTTTGATTGATTTTAAGCTTATTTGAAGTTGATTTATTATAATACAAAACTTCCATATTGTATTGAAGGTTTTGTGATTTGTTTGACTATGGATGTGTTATTTTTATACCATTCATGGTTTATAGAGAATGTATTGACATTTCGTATGCTAGTGTTAATACGAATGTATATGTTATGTTTAAACCTGTTCATATGAGGAATGCATTGGACTTAATAAGTGATGGGTGGAGCCCGCTATAGATCCTCGATGCATCGGTAGGTCACATGAGACAAACTAGTGTCATGGCATAAGGCCTTGAAAAAATCTTATTTGTAGTCTTGGCACAAGGCCTTGACTATGTGGTTATCATAGTCTGGCATTATGCATTCCATCATTATGAAAGTGGTTATTGATATTGCATGTGATTATTCGACTAGTAGAATATCCATGTGAATAAGTAAATGGCATTATTTCATTTTATTTCTGCCATATTATGATGAAGTTTAAGTTTAAAAGGATTTTGTTTTAGTTATACATTGCCTTAAATGTTTATGCTAATTTATAAAGGTTTCCACTATATTGTTATCCTTACTGGGCATCTGAGATCACCCCTTTCAATGTTTTATTTTTCCCAGGATGTGAAGAAGTAATTTATAAATGACCTGCAGGGATAGTATGAGGGGATATGAGTACAAGATGTTATTGTAGTTTTTTTTACTTTATGATTTAATGTAAGACTTATGAATATATCTAGTGTTTCCAAGACTACTAAATTAATCGGTCTTTCGAGACTTAATATTTTGTGATCATGCCAATGTTATGTAATAATGCACCGACTCTGGGTAACTAGGGTAGCAGCGTTACACTGTACCAATTATTCAAAGGGTCTTTTAGATCTAATACACAATAGGGTATGATGATACATCTAGTACCACTCAAGACCCCATAGGGCATGTTCGATCCAATACCATGTATGTTCTTCCAGTACATACCCAATACCTCATAAGGTATTCTAAATCCAATACCCCATAAGGTTTATTGGTACATTTTGTTCCCCTCAATACCCTATAGGGTATTTCAAATCTATTTCACCATAGGGTATGATGGTATATCTTATACCATTCACTCATACAACTTCGTTAATTAAAAATAAGTCATTAATCATCTATCATGAAACGAGATTCATGAAAATGACTCTCATCAACAAAACAACTAAATTTTAGAAGGATAATCCACATTAATAACAAAATCAAAGTTCCAAATAATTTCATTCCCCATCAAATTACTATTTACTATCTCTTATAAGATCATTATATTTTCTAATACATACTTTATGTAAAACCCATCAATCATTTCTATTTTTTTTAATTACAACCCACCATCCTTTTATTCCACCCATAGTTGTCAATTCCATACTCATTGGATTCAGGGTTCCATCTATCATCCATTCATCATATTCAGTCAATCCAATTTCATTTATCTCATTCATTAACAATTCATTCTATAAATTTTCATTCACTCCTATTATCAACATTTCTACCCCCATAAATCAATAGTAAATTAGTAATTAATTAATAATCCACTAACCCCTCTTTATTATAATCAACCCCTCTTCCCTTAATAAATTTTATCATCCATCTTACATTATTTAACACATATATTACTCGTTAATACTTAAGAGGGGAATAATGAAACATATCACATCCATAATAAGCATTCAATAATAATTAAACCACCTCATTTTCTTTAGATATCAACTAAATTTATTTATATTTCTATATTTAAGTAATTTTATTAGTTATGTAGGTGTCAAGTATCACCCAAAAGAGTAGAAATGTGAAGAACCAACCCACTGGGACCAACCTAGAAGGCAAAAATTGGGGTGTGACAACCCCAATACCTCCTCTAATAGGCCTGGGTGGAAACAAGAACCTAGAGGGAATAACTAAAATTGGATCACTTGGCCTAAAGTAATTGTATGCATACACCCAATCAACTACATATGAAAGTGAAGAGTAATATAATAAAGATTACAAAATCATGATTAAAACCATGAATTCAATAACCAAAAGGTAATACATTAGAGTAGTACAATATAAGCCAAATATAAGGGAGAAAATGACCACCCAAATATAATGAAGTCTCAACCAGACAATAATTTGAGTAAATGAAAATTGAAAACATTCTGAATCCTAATCTCTATATTCAACTAAAAAACATGGAAAATGCACTCAAGTATTACTATGTTACACCAATGTCTATACTAATCCATTTACCAGGTAGGATGACCTGAAAAACACAAAGGGAGAAATAAAAAATTACAATAGAAGTAATATCAACCCATATTAAGAGGGAAAACAAAACCCAATATATATATATATATATATACTCATTCATAAATACAGACTAGGGAGAAATGAGATCTTCGTCTTCATAACCCATCCATGGATGGTGAGTCTCTTTATAGCTCCAAGAGTCTATCTCTGATGCATAAAATCTCATATCTCTATTAGGGAAATCCATGTATAGGACCTTCATGTAACCATTTCTCCACATTAGAGGGGGAATAATCCATAATAGATAAATTATTCCCTAATAATATTTGGTTGTGCCACTCAAAAGATAGAGTAATCGTTCTCCAGTGCATCAGGGGTGTACTAATCAGTTGATAGAGTACCTATTCTTAAGTGAGTCAGGGGGTACCAGTCACTAGATAGAGGACTAGTTCCCTTGTGCGTAAGTGGGGTACAGCTTAGTAGATAGTGGACACGAGCCCTTTTCTAATAGGGTGGGTGGTACCACTTGTTAGATAGAGTAATGTGGGGGACTCATGCCTTGGTGTGATAGGGGGTTTCCAACCATGACCTCTCTTTGATGATCCAGATCGATCACCACTATCATTCAAGAGTTTCTGGAAAATGTGTCATAATAACAACACCTCCTGTCATATTTTAAAATTACCTACGAAGGATACATCATGTTCTAAATATAGAACTTCTTATGATAGGATACTAGAGACCAAGATCCAAGTACAGAATAAGGATATATGCTTAGTGAAAGTTACTAAGAAAAGTACATGATGTGTAGTAGAGGTCACACAATGTATGACCTTTCCTGGATAGCTAGCGGTGTCCTCACATACTCATATCTTGGTTAGTCATGTATTAATACATAACATGTGTGGGAACTACACATTATGTCTTGTCCACCTGAGGCTAACCTATGTTCTCCTAGTCATGCTCATGTACATTAGGTTGTACTCGTGTATTTCATGTCATGACCATGTACTTCGGGTCATTTCTATGTAATTGGTCATGTCCAAGTATTAGGTACTGATCATGTACTCATGTCCATGCTCTTAGGCCAAGACATTCCCATACTCGTGTACTCCAGGATTCCACATTGATCCATCAACATTAGTTAATAGGGTGTGTATAGAGTTATACACAACATGTGATAATTATCTTCCTCTAAACCACAGCTGCCATAACCTGGGGACTGTAGGACATGTGCTCTAACTACAAACCCTATAGTTGGGTTTTTCATAGAAAAACAAGAAATATTCATGTATCTCTCTATGATAATGCTTAAGCCTTTAATTATTCTAGGGTATCATATTTATGGATGATTGTGCCCTATCTGTTTTCGGTGGATGGATTTTTGCCACATAGACCCATTATGGATCATCTTTTCGCATTACACTGCCAATGATTTTAACCTATAATACATGTTAACATAATGAGAAACCATTCAATCAATACCTACACATCCATAAATAGAAATCCCTCATGTTTTTTGTGAAAATGCCTAGATTTTTTTGGGTTTTTTCACTCTCTAACTCACCTCAACAATGCCAAATCATGTCCCTGTGGGCCAATAATGAATAATGTGAATAATAGTGTTTAGAAATGCACATAAACAAATAGAATCTACCAATGGATGATGTGATATTAATCAATGATCATAAAATGCTCAATCAAAGGATGGAATCATGGAATGACAAATATAAATTGATTTAAAAAAATAGTTTGTCTAGGTCGGCCCATGATAAGAATGGATAAATGTAGATCAAGTAATTAGATAATTACAATCCATGATTATGAAATTCAAAATGTTTCATTACCACAAGTAAAGTTACCCAAATTGATTAATGATCAATTGTTGGTGAAGATGGAATTTTAAAGTGATAAAGAAGGTCTCTTGCATTCGATTTATCTCAATCCACCTCAATAAAATCGTTATCATTCTACAATTATGATATTCCAATAAAGAATCATTATATCCTCTTTAATCCTCCCAAGTTTAGGCATCATACCCTATAGATACATCATAAAAATATATTTATAGAAGATTATGGTAGGTTAGGTCATCTAAAATAAAATAAATAAATTATTTATTTTTTAAATGTACCTTCCATAGATACCTCAACTAGATGTATGGCACTGGCCAACATTATATTGCACCTTGAGTAAGACCTATATTCTGGAATCTACCACAGTCTCAGATTTCCCATCTGAGGTCCAAAAAATTGTGAAAATCGTTTAAACTGAAATGATGTGTGAGCGTGCATTAAAATATATTTAAAATTTAAATATATTAATCTCGGGTTTCTGAGCCAACCAAACACAACAAATACTCTAAAGATAAATCCATATATATACATAGAAATATTCAAAGGGATAAATCCACAAAACTGAAGTCATTTCATTCTACCTTATATGGATTTTCATCCTTGAATGCACAAGTTAAACAAAAAGGTGGAGATACTGAGTTTGTGTCTAAATCTCATGCTCCTAGGAGCTCTCCTCCACGCTCCTATACTGCCAAAGCATAGAAAACAAAGGAATGGTCTATCCTTGCTAGATTATATTAAGTATATCCTCGATCACCACTAAATACTCCATGAAGGTGGATCCATCCTCAATATGAAGCTATACATACTATATAACTTTCATGGGTCCATGCATGTATCTTTTCAGTTGTGACACATGGAAAACATCATGAACAAGTTAAAACAGCGGGGAAAGTCTATATGGTAAGCAACCTCACCAAACCTCCAAAGAATCTCAAATGTCCTGATGAACCTTGGGGATAGTTTTCCTCCATGACTAAACCTCCTAAATACTCATCATGTGAAGAACCATGGGAAAACATGGTCTCTCTATTTGAACTCCAAGGGCCTATGATGTCGATTTGCATAAGATTTCTATTTTCTATGGAAATTACTCACACTCTATTGGATCACCTGAAACATATATATCATCACTTGCACTATCTCTGACCCAAAAGGTGATGTCCCACCAATCCTAGTCTAGAATATGTGTGACCTGTAGGGTCTCCCTTATAGGGAGTATAAAGTTTACATACCAATAACTGAGTGATATATTTTATTATATGAAAAATATAGTAATGTATGTTGATCCTCCCATATCTAAATGAAGTCCAATACATAGTCCCTAAAAATATCCTCAAACACTTGGACATTCTGCTCTGTCTTTCTATCCCTTGGGTGGTGAAACACTATCCTCATCCACAACTGGGACCCAAAAACCTCCTGTAGGCCTCTCCACAACCATGAAGTGATCCAAGAATCACAGTTAGTGCAATCATTAAGGGTATCCCATAAATCCAAATGATCTCCCATACATACAAATTCCCCAAACTCTCACCTAAACGTTTCTCTATACTGGAAATAATGTGCACAGACATGGTGATCCAGCCAATAATCACCTTGATAAAATTATTTCCTCTCATTATTTATAGAATACCCATAAAAAATCCACGGATATTCCATCCTATTTCCACTATGGGATCTAAAGTGGTTGTGTCAAACCTGCTGGTACATGGTGTCCAACCTTCACCTACTGACATGTGAGACACCAAGAGACAAAATCAACAATGTTCTGCCTCTTTCCAACCCACAAAATCTTTTTCTGAACATTATATTTTATATTTTACACACCAGTATGTATAGATAATGGGTAAGTGTGAAACTCCCTCATAATCTCCCCTTACAATGTGGATAGAACCACCATCCATCCCCCCAAAAGGCTGAAACGATCCCATCCTATAAAAATCCATATAGTATATCTTCTAAGGATATATAGTCACATAGAACCTCATGGTCAACGTATCCAAACCAAGCCTCTCTCACACACTGAATAAGCAGAGGAGTCACCACCATTGACTGAAGAAAAACTAAAACCATATCCTCTACCAAGGTCAGATTCAGAGAAGCCAAATTCTTAGACACCTCCTCTACCAACTGAGAACATGACTCTTTACAAAGGGAATATACCACCACGTTTTCCTTCCCTAAAGAATAGACTATTTGAAAGTCGTAGTGCTATAGAAACTTCAACCAAAACCTCTATCTTAGGTTAGTATCACTTCGAGTGAATATGTACCTAAGACTTTGGTGATCTGAGTAAAAAATAAAATTATTGCCCATAAGATAACTCCTTCACATATTTAGAGTGAACAATACTGTATCCAAATATTGGTCATGGGTTATGTAGTTCCTCTCATGGAGTATCTACTACCTAAAACTATACATGATCACTGACCACCTCTTCATTAGAATTAAATTGTTTCAATATCTAGAGGAATCATAAAATAGTGCATACTTCATGCCCTCCATTGGTAGTCTCAACCCAGGGGCACTGGTCAGCCTCTACCTCAACTCCTCAAAGGATCTATGAAACTGATAGTTATAAATAAAAAACTTCTCTTTTTTGAATCTAGGAATTCATAGAGGTTGATATCCTAGAAAATTATACTAAGGACCTCTTGTAGTACCCCACCAAGATTAGAAAACTCCACACCTCTATCACAATATTGGGTGGATCCCAAGAATTCACTTCATAAATCTTCACTGGGTTAATAGTTAAACCATGCTCAAAGATGAAATGCCCCAAAAAGTGAACCTCATGAATCCAAAAATGGAACTTAAAGATCTTACCATAGACATAATGTGGGTATTTTTCACACTAAAATGGATTACCAGGAACTCATAGAATCCTTAGCGACCTTGGAATTCCATCTTTGGAATATAATCTCTGCGAACCTAAAATGATCACGAATCGGTCCTATGATCGATCTTGGAGAACTAAATAATGAATCTCAACTAGTAAAATAGGTAATCAATGTGTTTAAATGGGTGTTTATTCGTTATCAATACCTGGTTTAGATTATGATAATTTACACAAATCCTAAAGACCCATTTCTCCTTTTTCATTAACAAAACGGGAGCATCCCAGGGGAAAACACTCGGTCGAATATAACCCTTCTCTTAAAGGTCCTCCTACTTAACCCTCGGGTATCAGAGCTTAGTAGGGGCCATTGGATATTCCACCAACGATATCAATGTGGTCCCTAGGTGAATATCAATATTTAAGTCCATCTCCCATCATGAATGTAGTCCTAGAACATCCTTAGGGAATATTTCTATGTAGTTATCCAATATAAAAAGAATCAAAATGCTTGAACAGCCTGTTGTTCCAAATCACCAACTGATTGGTGATGGGTTGTAGTTTCTTACTCCCAAGAACCACTCATTTATTTATGAGATCTCTATTTCTCACAATAGAGGATCTTTTCTCATCTATCCATAGGCATCTAATTCATCTACAATGATAGTCAACCTGGGTTAAAACCATGAAAAAATATCAAATTACCTATATGATGTCATAAGGCTCCATCATGAAAATTAATACTTCCCATGAAAAAAATATCTCCTTTGAGTACCATCTCACACTACAGGATTATATGAGATAACAAAAAATCACTCAAAATAGGAACCTTTAGTCATAGCTTTTGGGATAAAGTCTCAACTTAAAGCCATATCACTCACACAATGGATAAAAAGATGAGTTAATGACTCGATACTGGGTATACTGGTATAGGGGAAAGATTAGAAAATATATATATATATCATAGATTGAATTATATCATGTGCCTCGATTTTATATCCCTCCAAAACGTGAAACTACCCAAGAACCCGACTTCCATCTCCTAAGTATAAAATTGGCCACTCGATGGTGGTTCTAGAAGTATATTATAGTACCCACCCTATACCAGCAGATCCTTCATTTGGAGATTCACTTACTCCTCTACCGACACCACCTATAAATCAATTTCCCAGGTCATTCTAGGGAGCTCTGTGATCATTGTGATGCCTCTGTCATAGTGGTCCATCGGCTCTCTGTCTTCCCTCCTCAGGATGTTAGGTGGGGTTATCACACACCATGTGACCTTTCCAATGTTAAGAATATCACTTCTCCTCTTTTAGATATCCAAATCCTGGACACTAAACCTATACTGAAGATCCACAAGCCTATGTCCTGCTATGGGGTGGCTCTTATACCGAGCACTTGGAGACTAGTTCCTGCAAACCACTTTAGATGGATCATCCCTATGATGACCACTGCCAGATCCATCATAAAATCCCTACAAGAAGATGATCATTATAACCAAAGACCACTCTAGTACTATTGTATAATTAGGATTACATAGGTAGACTACTCTAGCATAAATGTCTCTTAAAATACCCCTATTGAACTTCTAAAATCATTAAAAACCATCTCTCACCATGTCAAGGGTGTAATGAATGAGGTCAGTGAGCCTTGAAGCATACTCAGAAACCATCTTACCTTAATATTGTAGCTCAAAAAGCTCTTGAGTCAAAATATTGAACAATCATGAATTGTAGTAGTCATCATGAAACTGATTTTATAAACATGACCATGATAGAATCATCTCATCATGGGTTTATATCTTCAGACTCCACCCGTTCCCTGCTACTACCACTATGGAAAAAAACCATTATTGCGACGGGGTATTTGCGACGGGTCTTAATCTCGTCGCAACAACTCCGATTAAAAGGATTTTTGCAACGGGAATATATTCCCGTCACAAATGGTCAGTTATTTTCGACGGAAATACAGGGCTCGTCGCAATTGCAAGGGTGCGGTTTGTGTGCCAAAACGCGGGAAGGATATTTGCGATAGGTAGAAGGCTACCCATCACAAGTACCCGGCGGTGGTAAATAGTATTTGCGATGCGTAAATTTCCCCGTCGCAAACAAATATTCACTCGGTATTATTTGCGACGGGCCCCGTCGCCAATACCGGCCGCTGTAAAGCCTATTTGCGATGGTCACCCACAACGCGTCGCAAAATACCCTGCAGTCGTAAATACGTTTTTGCGACAAGACTGTTTACCCGTCGCAACAGATAATCCAACGGGGGGTATTTGCAATGGGGCCCGTCGAAAATACCGGCGGTGGTAAATAGGAAGTTGCGACAGGGATATCCACCCGTCACAAATACCGGCGACGATAAATAGTAATTTGTGATGGGGATATCCGCCCGTCGCTAATGTTGTGGAATTTGCGATGAGCCCGTCGCAACAACCCTTTTACCCGCTGCCCGTAATTAATGTGGGTGAAGGTATTTGCGACGGGCCCAATCGCGAATACCGGCGGCGGTAAATAGAAATTTGCGACGGGGATAGCCACCCGTCGCTAATGGTGGCTATTTGCAACAGGCCCGTCGCAAAAGTCCTTTAACCCGCCGCCTGTATTTAATGCGGGCGAAGGCATTTGTGATAGTATCTCGTTGCAATACCTAGTATTTGCGACGGTCTCCCGTCGCAAATACGATCGTCGCAAATAATCTAACCTATATATACACCCCATCTGTTTTTTTCATAACATTCAGATCTCCATTCTTTTCTCTCTCTCATTTTCAAAACATTCAGATCTCCATTCTTTTCTCTCTCTCATTTTCAGTGTTGAGCAGAAATTTTTTTTTGTTTTAATTTTTTCTTTTGAGAAGAGGAAAGAAGGAGTTGGTGCAGATTTGTAAAGGTATTTATATTTTTTTTAATTGTTAAATTATTTTTAATTGTTAATTTTATTTTTAATTGTTAATTTTATTTTTTTAATAGAATGTTTAGCTATATAGTATAATTAGTTTATGTGCTTGTACCAAATAATCCTTGTCTTAGTATGAACAAATAGAGGAGGCTCTGGCACAGATGTACCTAGGAGTGAAAACACTGACAAGGTGTTTCGAGCTTGACTCGGGGTAACCTGGTACACGACAACGGGCATTGCTTCACTCTTGGTTCGACACTCCTGGGGGATGTTTTGGTAATAATTAGAAATAAATATATAATTATCAAATAATTAAGAAATAATTAGATTTAATTAAAATAATTATCAAATAATTAGGAAATAATTAGATTTAATTGATTATAAATAATTAGGAAACAATTAAAATAATTAGGAAACAATTAAAATAATTAGGAAACAATTAAAATAATTAGGAAACAATTAAAATAATTCGGAAACAATTAAAAATAAATAATTATATTTAATTAAAATAATTATCAAATAATTAGGAAATAATTAGATTTAATTGATTAGAAATAATTAGGAAATAATTAGATTTAATTGATTATAAATAATTAGGAAATAATTAGATTTAATTGATTAGAAATAATTAGGAAATAATTATATTAGGAATAATTAGGGAACAATTAGTATAATTAGGAAACAATAAGTATAATTAGGAAACAATTAGTATAATTAGGATATAATTAGATTAGAAATAATTAGGAAACAATTAGTATAATTAGGAAACAATTAGTATAATTAGGAAACAATTAGTATAATTAGGAAACAATTAGTATAATTAGGAAACAATTAGTATAATTAGGAAACAATTAGTATAATTAGGAAACAATTAGTATAATTAAGAAAAAAATTAGTATAATTGGGAAACAATTAGTATAATTAGGAAACAATTAGTATAATTAGGAAACAATTAGTATAATTAGGAAACAATTAGTATAATTAGAAAACAATTAGTATAATTAGGAAACAATTAGTATAATTAGGAAACGTGATTGACCGCTCATCTACCTCAATTTTCTTTTCATCTGTGTGTTGAGGCTTGACAGGAAACTTCTGCCTCCACATGTAATATCTTCTTTTACTGTCAAAATTATAAACCTCCTTAGGAAACAATTAGTATAATTAGGAAACAATTAGTATTATTATGAAACAATTAGTATAATTAGGAAACAATTAGTATAATTAGGAAACAATTAGTATAATTAGGAAACAATTAGTATAATTAGGAAACAATTAGTATAATTAGGAAATAATTAATATATTTAGGAAACAATTAGTATAATTAGGAAACAATTAGTATAATTAGGAAACAATTAGTATAATTAGGAAGCAATTAGTATAATTAGGAAACAATTAGTATAATTATGAAACAATTAGTATAATTAGGAAACAATTAGTATAATTAAGAAACAATTAGTATAATTAAGAAACAATTAGTATAATTAGGAAACGTGATTGACCGCTCATCTACCTCAATTTTCTTTTCATTTGTGTGTTGAGGCTTGATAGGAAACTTCTGCCTCTACATGTAATATCTGCTTTTACTGTCAAAATTATCAACCTCTTCTCCAATATATAGGTGAGGAGGTTTATAATTTTGACAGTAAAAGCACATATTAGATGTGGAGGCAGAAGTTCCATGTCAACCTCAACACACAAATGAAAAGAAAATTGAGGTAGATGAGCAGTCAATTACGTTTGTTTTTATTTTCATTGATTGATTAACCACCCGACGTATATGCATATCTTCGCATTTCTAATTAATAACATAATTATTAATATAATTAGTAACATAATTAGTAACATAAATAGTAACATAATATAAAATATTATATTACTCTAATATTAATAGTTAAATAATACTTATAATAGAATTATTTTATTATTATATGTTTAATATTTATAAAAAATATTAATATTATTAAAATTATAAAAAATTTATAAAATATTACAATTATCAATATTTTCAACAAGTTTTGCTTTATTCTTAACAGTTCAAATCTTAAAGGGTCACCAATTTTCATGTCATGCCCAATAAAAATTTTGCATCCACCGTGTCCAATGTAATCTCTATAATAGGACAACCCAAGTCATGTCTCATTACTTGTGTTGTCCTATTGCAACACTACTTGTGAGATGATCAACCATGTAAGGACAATTATAGAGTTTAAATTGGTCAAGGTTGTCCCAAACTTTTTATTGGGCATGACCTGAAAATTGACGACCCTTTAAGATTTGAACATGTTAAGAATAAAGCAAAATCTATTGGAAATATTGAGATTTGTAATAATTAGTAATAATTACTAATAAAATTAATCAAAAATCAAATAAATTCAAGTACATGGTTATAAATTGGCACAATTTGCAGTGGATTGACAGCCACCTTTTGTTCAATGTCTCATATCTTTTCTACTTTCTTCCACTGAAATCAGTATGAAAAATGTGCTCTAACGTATGCCAGAGCAAGTTTTTCATACTAATTTCAGTCGGGAGAAAGTTAAAAAGAGATGAGCCATTGGAAAAATCAGAATAATTAGTAATATAATCTTCCCAATGATGATTACGAAATTTAATTTCATTATTCAAGCATATTTCATTTTGCCAAGTATTGCTAAGTATTGATAAATTAATAATAATTAGTGGGGATGATTACAAACTAACTGTGTCACCTATAATTATTGGTAATTACTAATAAATAACTGTAATTATGTATCTTCTTTTTTTAGGATATTGTTTCTTATATCAAATTATTTAACAAGAGTAATGGTTATAAATTTTGTAGAAACATATATATGAATATGGAACAAGGAAATTGACATCAATCATTATTAGATGATCGTGCTTGGATAAATCAGCGCAGAAATCCAAACGGTTCTAGTTTAAATCCTGTATATGTTGATGGTGTTGAATCTTTCTTATCATTTGCATCATCAAACCCAGAATTTGTTTCAGAAGGTACAATTAAGTATCCTTGTAAAAAATGTGCTCTAAGAACGTTTAAGACATTTGACATCGTTGGGAAACATCTATTGCGTTATGGTTTTCAATCAGATTATATTTTTTGGTATCAACACGGTGAACGTAGTTCCAGAGAAGATACTAATAATTTGATTTTGGATCCATCATGGTTTTAGAAGTTAGTACATGATGTTGTAGGGTCATCCGTTCAACAAACAGAAATTGAGGATGATGTTGATTTACCTCCTGAGTTGGCACCATCTGAATTTACTGAGTTGTTCAGGTCTACTGAGGATGCATTATATCCTGGTTGCAAGATAAGAAAATTAGAAGTAATTGAAAAGTTTATGGCTATTAAATAAGATAATGGAATGTCAAATAACTGTTCTGATCAGATATTTTCTTTGGTTAAAGCACTGTTACCTGAAGGAAATGTGTTGCCTGCTAATTATTATGAGAGAAAAATACTCGTTAGTAATCTAGGCCTTAGTTATCAGAAGATCCATGCATGTTCAAACGATTGCATCTTATATTCTAGTGAAAATTAGTCATTGGATATTTGTCCCACATGTGGACAATCGAGGTATCAAGAAGCTCAATCAGGGAAGTCTGGATTGATTCCTATAAAACAGTTGAGATATTTCCCGCTTACACCCAGGTTGCAGCGTTCATTTATGTCTCAGAACACAGCGACAATGATGTCATGGCACAAAACCAATATTTCAAATGGTAAAAGCTTGATTCATCCATCTGATGGAGATTCATGGAAACATTTTGATCAATTGCATCCGTCTTTTGCTTTAGAATCCCGAAATGTGAGATTGGGTCTTTCTACTAACGGTTTTTGTCCATTTGGATCTTTTGGAAGTCAGTATTCCTGTTGGTCTATCTTTATAACTCCGTAAAATTTGCATCCATGGATGTTGATGAAAGAGACTTATATCTTTTTGACATTATTAATCCCAGGACATCCGAAAAAGAATATTGATGTTTATTTGAAACCACTGATTGATGAGTTAAATTTATTGTGGAGTCATGGTGTTGGTACATATGATGCTACTACGAAATAGAATTTTTTAATGAAAGCTGCTTTGATGTGGAAAATTAGTGACTTCCTGGCATATGGTATATTATCTGCCTGGAGTACACATGGTCCAAAATCATGTCCTTACTGTATGGGAGACAAAAAAGCATTTATGCTCATGAATGGAAAAAAACCTTTCTATTTTGACTGTCATCGCAGATTTCTTCCAATCGATCAACCTTTTCAGAGGAATAAATCTCATTTCAGAAAAGGCAGAATTGAAAGAGATGAACCTCCAAAAATGATCTCAGGTACATAGTTACAATCAATTGTATTTTCATTACCTTCCATCACTTTTGGACCGACAATAAACCAACAGAAAATTCATGGTTTTGGGAAAGAACACAATAGGACAATACAGAGCATTTTTTGGAATCTGCCATATTGTTCTGATTTATTGGTCCGACACATGTTGGATGTCATGCATATTGATAAGAACTGTTTTGATAATTTATTTCATATAGTTTTGGATACACCGGGTAAAACCAAAGATAATGTAAAGGCACGATTAGATCATGCCCAAATTTGCAGGCGACCCGAACTTGAATTGTATGAAAATGTCAGATCATAAAGATTAATGAATCCAAAACCATATTATACACTAACCAAAGAGAGTATCTTATTATTTTGTCAGTGGATTGCATATTTGAGACTTCCAGATCGTTATGCTTCCAACTTGGGCAGATGTGTTAAAAATAGTCATATTACTGGATTAAAAAGTCATGATTGTCATGTTATAATGTAAAGACTTATGCCTATTAGATTAAGAGATTTGTTGAATTCTAAGATTTGGGATTCAATAACAGATATATCATATTTTTTCCGAGACATGTGTGCGGCGACAACAGAATACGATACACTAAGCAAACTGGATGAAGTTGTTGTTGTAATTATATGCAAATTGGAAAAAACCTTTCTGCCGGATTTCTTTGACTCGATGGAACATTTGATATTATATTTTCCACATGAAGATAAATGTGGAGGTCCAGTTCAGTTTCAATGGATGTACCCATTTGAGAGATTCATGCAGAAATTGAAGAAAAAAGTCCATAACAAAGCATCAGTTGAAGGCTCAATTGTTGAAGCTTATTTGCAAGAAGAAATTGTTTTATTCTGCTCTCATTATTTTGAATCTGAATATCCATCAAAATTTAACCGCATGGTCCGGAACTAGGGGAATGTTGATGATGATATGAACAATCAATTATCAGTTGTCAAACAGCCCGAACTTGGCTTTGGTGGAGTTCATGATAGATGGATTTCAGATGATGAACATCATAGAGCTCATACATTTGTTCTACTCAACTGTGAAGAAATGTCACCAATTTTACAGTGAGTGCTATTATCCCTTGTTCTATAGATTCTGTTACAGTAAATTAATCATATTGTATTTGTAGGTTATATGATTATCATATCAAGAAACAATTTCCACAAATTACAGCAGCTGGCATAGAAGAACGTCAGCAAAAAAAATTTGCCTACTGGTTTCAAAAACTGGTAACATACATTCTTTTTTAGTTTTACATATAAAATAAATGTATTAATTGTAATAGTGATAAATGTTATACAATTTTTTAGGTATCTGTACATACTGATAAGATTGATAGTCGATTGCGTATTTTGAGTAGCCCACCATCCAAAATGGTTAAATCTTATAATGCATATGTGGTGAATGGTTATCGCTTTCATACATGTGCATATGGGGAATCAAAGAAAACTATGAATAGTGGTGTTTGTTTAAAGGTATCACATCATAGAGATATTGAAGTTCACTTTTACGGAATACTTGAAGAAATTATTGAACTGTGTTATTTGGGACAGAATTATGTAACAATGTTTAAATGTTGATGGCTGGATACATAGAGAGTCTTGCATATTCATCTGACTCATGGAATTGTTGATATTAAACATAAAAGTCTTCTTGAAGTAAATGAACCATTTTTATTGTCTCATCAGGCACATCAAATTTATTATGCAAAATATTGTGCTACTACAAAAGAGTTAGATGATTGGTGGAGAATAATAAAAGTTAAATCTCGAGAAAATCAGTTTACCTAAACTGAATGTGGTTCCACTGAAGTGCAAGGAAATGAAATTTTTCAGGACACTCCTCAAAACACATCTTTTTTACAAAGAGACGTGAATATTGAGGATGACACCCCACAATTAAGGGTCGATGATGACGATGTTGTCAATGATGTTACAACTGAATTTGAAATGACAATAGATGATGACAGTGAAACTAATATGGAAATTGATGATTTTGATGAGGAAGATGAAGACATTAACATTGAAAACTATGAAGATGATGATGAAGATGAACATTTACACAATAAAATGATAGTTTGAATCATAAAAAATATATATTTATACATAATAGTTATTTTCAACTGTTTCCTAATAACAATCATTTCATGTTTCAGATGGACTCGGAAATGTTTTTTCAGTTGCTGGAGGCTGATCTACCTATGGATGATGAGGTTCTTGATTCTTCTGACCCTCAGGAAGTTGGCACTAGAGGGATCACTCGGAGGGGGCATGGTCTTTCCAGACTGATGATTCTAGATCCTATCCCGGAGCGACGTCCACCTTTTGGATTCGATGCACACACGCAGTGGTATGATAACCTGTGTATTTTAGTTATCTTTCATTATAATTTATTAATATTATAATTGTTTGATTATTTGTTCTTTTTCCATAGTTTTACGCATAGAGCTATTGGACAGGGGAGCACTATCTTGCACAATTATTTTTCTCAGCCCTGGCTCACATGGGATCAGATTCCCGCTGATGTGTAGGTCGCCATGTTCGATCATTGGCTGGTACATAATTAAATATTATTTATTTTGAAATTTAATTCATTAATAACTTTATATTAGGGTTTATGGTATCCCATCGATGAGAGCATATGTGCCACTATCCACGCAGCATGGGTGGTGTCTATGCATGACTGTTTCCATCAGTTTTTGCATAATTAGAGAAAGACGGTTGTGAAGAAAGCTGGAGAGACAGAATTTGATGAGTCTTGTAGAGCCCACCGACCAGAGTACATTTTATCTCACGTTTGGGATGGATTATGTACACACTGTTTGGGTGGTGGGTTTTAGAGGAGATCTTCATTGGGTCGACAGAATCGGGGTAGACAAGAGGTGACGCATCGAGCCAGTAGTCATACATTCAGTGCACATAGAGAGTGTCTGGTAAGTACTTTTTTTAATATTATATACAACTTTAAATGTAAATAGTTTATTTTATATTCATATAGGAAGCCGAGCAGCCCGGTATTTCGGTGTACGGCATTTATCGGAGGATGTACATTGACCCGGCTGCTGGAGAGATTAGAGGTGACCGCCAGCATCAGATTGTTGTCAGTATTATTTTCTTTTCAGTTTGCAAATTAAATGCTTATAATCTTTTCATTATTTTAATTTTTAATTGAAATTTAAGGAGTCATGTGAGGCCGCGACCTCTCAAACACAGGCTGAGAGTCATGACGAGACGGGTGATCAGACTAGGGCCCACCATTTTGATGAGACGGCATGGATGCAGGCGACTCAATATAGCTTCGAAAAGGGCCGAGTAGTTGGTATCGACTCTCATTTGACTCTTGCAACTTAGTATGGTAAAGCTGCGATATCGGCGTTCAGCTCGAGAGGAGCTCGTGGAGAGACATCATCATCTGCCTCACAGTATCAGGAGCAACTGCGTGCTCAGAGTCAGCTTATAAAGGATTTGCATCAGGGGCAGGAGCAAATGCGTCAGCAGCACGATGAGGAGATGCGCCGATGGCAGGAGCAGATGCGTCAGCAGCAGGATGAAGAGAGACGTCGATATGAGAAGCAACACCAGGAGTATATGGAGTATATGTGTCATCTGACTCATAGTTTAGGGATGGAGTTTCCTCTACCACCTCCTCTAGGTCCTCCAGGTCCTCCAGATTATCTACCCCCTAGTTATTTTTTTAGATGTAATAAACATTTGAGTTCGTAGTTTATTGTCATATTAACTATTTACAATTCCTCTTTCATATTGGTACGAATAGTACGTGATTTAAATTGTTTTTATTTTTTTTAATATATTATTACTTATTAGTATTATTTTTAATGTCTGCTTATTTTAGTAATATTAATTTTAATATTTTATATTTATTGTTAATATTGAGAAGTTTATAATTTTATAATTTTATTAATATTAATAATATTAATATGATTTTTTCATAAATATGTATGTTTATTTTAATAATAATATTATTATATTAATTTTTTATATTAATAATATTAATACTATTATTATTATTTTTTGATATTAATATTTCATAATATATAATATTATATTATTTATATTCATTTTATTATTATTTTTTGATATTAATATTTCATAATTATATTATATATTTTTTTTATTAATATTATAATAATATAATTTATTTATATTATCATTGTTATTATTATTATTATATAAATAGTTTAATAATAATAATATTATATAAATTTTTTATATTATTAATATTAGTATTATTATATTGTATTATATTATTTATATTCATTTTATTATTATTATTTTATATTAATATTTCATAATTATATTTTATATATATATTTATTTATATTATAATAATATAATTTTTTTATATTATTAATATTATTATTATTTTTATATAATATTATACAATTTGTAATAATTATTTTATTTTATTTTATTTTTTTAAATATTTGCAACGGGAACATTTACGATGGGAATACCCGTCGTAAATGTTTTATTTACTGTACCATTTGCGACGGGACGAATACCTGTCGGGAAAACCTTTCTGCGACGGTCCGTCGCAAATAACTTCGTCACAAGTATTTTTCAAAATTTAACATTTGCGACGGGATTCTGACCCATCGCAACTAATATATCTATGACGGCCCGTCGCAAATACCTTTTTTATATATAAATGAAAACTCATTTGCGATGGGGGAAAAATACCATCGCAAATAAACTTTTTGCGATGGGACCACCGCAAAAACACCTATTTGCGACGCTGTTTTCGGCAACGGGTGATTTGCGACGGGGCTCCATCGCAAAAGACCTTTTGCGACGGGATCCCATCGCAAATATTCAGTTTTTCTGTAGTGTACAAGGAAAATATTGGATTCCAGCATAACCATATAATCAGTTGTTGTCTAAAACAACCTAAAAACTTGAATAATAGAGTCATACAAATCCTCTGCTACATAAGGACATGGATTACCATATAATCTCATTAGTTTGTGATACTGAAACTTTCATAGCATGATAATAATGTGATCATCATCAACCTTCCATGATGGAACTATCTGCAGCTCAGTATGTACGGAAAATATCCCCAACCTATATAGGGGGAAAACCTCATGATATGGCCCCTGAACTAAGGCCTCATCACTCAATGGACCACTGTCACAATCCTATATCTATAACTTGGTGGGATATTTTAATGGAGGAATCTTGAATGTGATCAAGACATACTATGATTAGATTACCATATATATATGGGGAGTTGGTTCAATAAGGATAGTCAAAGGACTCAATCCTATATAATGCAAGTACCAAGGATTCCATACAACTGATGTCCCATTATGTCGAGTTGAAAAGTTGGTTGTTATAGTACTGTTGAATGGATGTGTCATCTTCCAAACCAACAATTGATTCCCTTTCCTGATATCTACACTTGAGACACTCTGAAACCATTACACTAATTTTCAAACAAATCCTCATCATGGTTCTTACTCTAATAATGAACCAAGAACTACTCTAATACCACTCTATAATGATCAAACCCATTGGGTCCCACCTGGATGATGAAAATATGGGTATGAAAACCCCTAGCCCACCTCCAATAGGATAAGGGATGGATAAAAGTATCAATAAGGAATATTTGAAATAGAGGGAATTTTTTTAATGTACCAATATGCATGAACCCAAGCATCTCCATGAAAAAGTGTATTGGAATAAAATAAACACTAAAAATATAGATTATAACCATACATGTAATAAAATCAAGGGAATACATCAGAGTAAAATTATATTATGAAATTTATAAAGGGTAAAAATAAATCCACAACCAGAAATAAAGTCCCAAGCTAATAATAATTGGAATAAACGAAAACAGAAGTGATCTTAGCTCCAAATCTCCATTTCTACTCAAAAGAAATGGCCAATGCACCCAAGTATCACTATGATCTACCGATATATCTGATGATCGGTCGGTCATCCTTATATGACACAACATGTCTAAGAGAAGCCCTTATAGGGGTGAGAATATATGTACCTAATAGGAAACCCTGAAAATAACAACAGAAGAAATGGATAGATACAATATAAGTCATCTCAACCTACAACAAGAGGGAAAACCCAATATATATATTTATATTCATAATGAAACATAGGTGATGGATAAATGTAATATCCATACCCATAGACTATCTAAGGATAATGAGTTTTCATGTAGCTCTAAAAGTCTATCGGTGATGCCCAAAAACTCATGTGTCTGTCCGAGAAAGCAATTTGGAGGACCCCCACGTTGCCACTACTACATAGTTGAGGTGTCATAATCTCTAATAGAAGACCCATTCCCTAGAAAGATAGGGGTTACACTTAATATATAGAGGAACTTCACCCAAGTTCATTAGGGGTTACTACTCAGTAGATAAAGTACATGTTCCCTAGTGCATCTAGGGGATTCCAATCAGTAAAAAGAGGAACAATTCTCTAGTGATTTAGGGAGAACATCACAGTATATAGAGGACCTAAGCCCTAGTGAGAAGGGGGTACCACTTAGTATATAGAAAAATATGGGGGACCCATTCACTGATGTGATTGATGGTTTCCAACCATAGAATCTCTTAGTTGATCTCACCTGATCTCCACCATCGGTCAAGTGATTTCAGAAGAAGCACCACCGTCACAAAACCTCACATCATATCTCCAAATCCAATATGAAGGATACCATCACATTCTACATGGAATATTTCTCAAAATAGGAAACTCATGGGAAAATATGATTCCATAAAAAGGAGATACAATAGGTGTAATTACCTAACAAAAGTATATGGAATGTACCTAGGGTCACACAGTGTGTGACCTCACATGGAGGCTTGGCTATGTCCTCACCTTCACGCAGCTCAGATAACCAGGTAATACTATATAGTCTGTCTTGGCCACCTTGGGCTTTCCCTTGTGATAATTTCCATTCGTATGTACATCTTTCCATTTCCATGTACACATGCTCATGCTCGTGTACTTCGTGCCCTACTCGTTTACTTGGGGTTAGGACCGTGTAATTGGTCATATCTTAGTGTTGGGTAGTGATCATGTACTCCCAGCCATGCCTATGTTCCTTTCTATGCCCATGAACATGTGATCATAGATTACACACTAAGATACTATAATAGGGTCACATAGTGTGTGTGGATTCATACACAATATGTGACCTTTATCCTCCCAAAATCCCTAGCTGCTACAGCCAGTGGACTACACGATGTGTTTTCATGAACTACACGACATGCAGTTAGGTCTGTAATAGGATCCCAGTAAATCTTCATGCATCTCGTCACACCATCGATTTCAGTTCATCTTCCTTGAATCATTTCAGGGGTCTTATATTTTTTAATGATCATGATCGATCCATTTCTAATGGAAAAATCCAACTACTCAAACCTAAAATGGCTCATCTAGTCATATCACACTGATCCCAGGGCTGACTAACAATTGTTCTGACCTCTAATATGTGTTTCTACCAATCAAAAACCATAAATCCATATTAATACATATGAAATCAATATTTCAGACATCATTCATGAAACCACTAGAAGTCTAGGGGTTCAATAGCACTTTAACGTACCCTAGAAAATTTTAACCATAACCCCATGGGAAAATGATAAAAAGGAAAATAACAATGGGGAGAAATGAAAAAAAAATTGAATCTACCAATTCCAATATGATCTTGGACAACAACCATAGAATTTTGGTTTCAAGTTATATATAATGGTATGAAAAATATAAATTTATTTGACCAATTTAACTTATCCATGTTGGTTCATTAAAAGAATGGATAAGCACAGATCAAGTAAGTAGATAATTAAAATCCATGCATTTGAAATTCAAAATAGAGAAATACCAAAAATTACTTTCCCTACCTTGATTAAGGATTGATTATTGGTTAATATAATATTCATTAGTAATTAGTAAGGACTTCTATTTTTGTTTCTTCTTGATCTACATTGATTTGATCATTTTATCTCTTCTATTCCAATCCACCAACAAATAATAATCCTCTCCCCCCGAATCCTCCTACGGTTATATAGAAAAATCTATTGAAACAACATAAGTGTGTATTTATAGTGAATTAGGTTAGGTTAGGTCATTTAAAATAAAATAATTAATAAATTATTTATTTTATTAAACACACCCTCCAATGGATGCCTTAACTGGATGCTTGACACTGACCAACTTTAGGTCTCTCTTAGGATATACTGTGCATTTTGGTATCAAATGTGGTTTCAAATTTTCCATTAAAGGTCCCAAATAATTGTAAAACCATTTAATTCATAATGATGAATGAGTTTGAATTAAAATATATTAATTTTTTTAATATATTAATTTTATGGTCCTGACACACCCAAACACAACATTGACTCCGAGGATAAAAACATATATATACATAGAAATATTCAAGGGACTAAATCCGCAGTACTTGAGTTGTTACAAAGAACAAGGTATCATATCTTCATACATCAATTGATATGGTTCTGCATAGAAAATAAGCATAGAAAACATAAATCACACAAAAAAACCCAATTCCTCTTCCAACCACTAATTTGTTATTTTTTGTCTACAATTTATTTCATTATTCCATTAATATTTTTCATGTAATAATCACCCTTACCCATAACCTAAGAAGTATCACCAAAAATAACCAATCATCACCAAAATGGGGATCATGAATATAGAAATTGAGAAAACTAGGGTAGTTCTATTCAACCATATCAATTCATATAATAGAAAAAATATATAAATATTCTACCTTAACTGATGATTCAACAACCACTGTGCAACATATATTAAAAAAGAAGATGACCACCACTTAGAAATCACACAAATATTCACCAATAAACTCAGATAAGGGGATATTGATCTCATGAACCATGGATCAAAGTATAATCAAGAAGGGATTTGAGAAATCGAAAATATACACATCGGGGTGACTATGGTTTGAAGGAAAATAAAGTGAAAAGATAACTTTGGGTTGGCTCTTGAAGTTATAAAAATTATATAAAAATATACAATCAGACTATTAAACAATATTCCATGATGTTAAAGGTTGAAATAAAAACATTGTCAAAAACCCACTAAAATTTAAGGATCCTCAAGCTTAAATTCATTCATGTTACCAATCCTATATTCATGCCAGGAACCACCTCCCTTAGAATACCATCAAATCTACCTAAAAATTCTCTGAGTGGATGCTCAATCAAGGAATGACATTTCAATCCATGAATTCAGGATCCATCATTTTGTGAACATCCTTATATGTATTGAACTACCTTTGTAACATAATTTCAACTCTAGATTGTCCTCTTACTCCTCTAACTCTCCCCAAACACTGCTAGTTCACAAAAACCATCAAATAAAGCCCCCAAAAGGACCAATGAGTTACATAAGATTCCTCTCAAATGATTATAATCCTCAATAATAAAAACTAAACCTAATATGGGTGGTTTAGAAGAAGGTATGAACAACCTCCTTAGAGATACCTCTCAAGAACATTATTATAATTGGAATACAACAACGTAGTAACAATGAGAACCGAAAACATGTAACAAAAATTCCCCAAAACAACAATATCTATGAGAATGATACTTCTAAAATTTAATATAAATATCACCAACACCCTAATCAAAACCAACCACACACTAACAACCCCAATCACTATAACCATGCTTCCAAATGAAAACCTTTTTTTGAAGCCATTCCATTGTAATTTCGTAACACTAAAAATAAAAAAGGCACAAGGTTTTTCAAGATGTATTATTAAATAAAAAAAATCTATTTCATAAATATATATAAATATATTATAAATGTTTTATATAATATATAATATTTTCGTAAGTGACTCCCTTAAATAACTCCCCACCAAAGATTGGGAATCGTGATGAATCTTGGGTAGTCCTACTGATGGTGTCCCATATTATTACACAAAAAAATTATATCACAAGATATATGAATCCTATAGCTAATTAACCCTTGGGAATAATTCTACAACTAATTTCTAGATAATCTCCTTTATATCCTCTTCCATGGACCGTATGTTCTGAAACTCAAAGTATTATTTTCATCATTCCCAACCTCTTGGTAGTGGTCTTCACTAGAACCCTCTATCATAGGTAAACCTCCCTCCATGACCTATTATCCATATATCACTACTTCCTAGGAAATTAACTGAAGTGACAAAAAAATCATAGGACCTCTAGGCTTAACAAAAACTAAAATAACTGAACTCAACCCTTCTCACCAGATCAAAAATGAAGAAACCAACTATATATACCCATAAAGAACCCCCAATGTTGTTACAACTCTCAAAACCCTATAAAATATCCTAAATGTCATTCATATGATCTCAAATATTCACTTAGGAGAAGAAATACAACTTAAATATCCCAAATCACTCCACCTATGATATATCTTCTAAAATGATACATTTCATGTCCCACTAAATTTGAGGAACTCTCTATAAAAACTCAGCTTCCACATACAAATATCATTACATTACATCACCACTGCCTATATGTTTCATGAAAATCACCTTCAAAACACATGAAAACTAACCATACCATCGCATGCAAATGTCCCACTCATTCCATTTGGATAACCTTGGAATGGAAAATGCAGCACATATGCACACTCGATATACCCTACTGAATCCCACTACACCACCTAAAGAATCTAACACTTCCCCTCTACTAAACACACAACAACAGGACAAATTGAGGGGACCCATACACCACATCAAGTAATTGTTCTCTTTGGGAGGCCATGAGTCACCAGAACAATTTTTAAATGTCTCATGAAAGAACATGTATTGATGAGGGAGGTTTCCCCCTTATTCATATACATTAATACACTAGATTTAAATAACAAGGTATAATAACACCTTAGAGAATAAAAAAATACTATAGAAAGAAAACTAACACACAGAATACTTTCTTATCTAGAACCTTTTGCTAAACCATCATTACCATATCAAAATATAACTCTCCATGCCCACTAAGTCAATCAAACACAACCCAGTTTCCTAACTCACCCCATATATGAAATGGTCACGACCATCATTGCATAATTCCCCATGTGGTCCACACAATCATAGGGATAATGGTAAAAATACTTCCAAAATCACATAGTAAAATATTTAAGTTATCATATATACCAGAGTTTCTATTTAAAAAATCCTTTCATATTATCGCATCATATCTTACATGGGTGTTTTCACATAAATTTTACATCCAAAAAAACTATTTTATGGACACATTTAAGTTCTTATCCATTTATAGTATGTGATTCCATGTAGAAAATAAAAATAATATTTCAAAAATAAAAAAAAATAAAATCAAAGAAACCCCATGGAAATTTCCCTTTTTCATCATTCAATTTATTAGTGTTATGTACCAATACCAAAAAAATAATCACCGGTTTTTAGATTTTATATAAAACCTTTTTAATTGTCAACTTTAAATGATTAATATTTTCATGGGAGGTTCTTACATCAATTCATTTAAAAATAATATTTCATAATCATGAAAGTAGAGAGTAGCATTGAAAAAATCCATTTCATACTACTTTAAAAAAATATACTAATGCTTTTAGTCTTAAGTTATGTTAGGGAATATTTCCATGTTATCCATCCCAAAACATATAAATTTTATGGTTTAGAAAATATATTTCTAGTGAATATAAAAAATCATTTTAAGGTGGTCATTCATTAAATAACATGTCATATACAACACTCAATTCCATCAAGTTTCAATCCAAGAAAATCATCTTGCCTTTATTTCAATAGTAACATGAATACAGGCTCATAATGTTTAAATTTAAAGTTTTCACATGTTTTATTCTAGGGAAAAATGTATTAAATGCATAGGAAATTATTTTTAAAAAAATACACTATATAAGTAATATTTTTTTCTATCACAATATTAAACTACATATGAATTAAATTTCTTTCTTTAAATTAAAAATTTCTTGAACTCATTACTATAAATGAATCATACTTATATGATATGTTAAATATGAAATGATTCCAATTATTTATTTTGGTTTTACATGCTTAATACACAATAATCTTATGTAAACAATCTATGAAAACATTCTTTAGCTATACAAATGATTTAAAAAATTAGAAATATATTTTTACAATAGACACATGTTTATATACCATATGAAAAAATATTTAATTTTCATGTAACATAAAAAAGTTTTCATTTTAAAATAATAAACTTATCATTAGTCATGCAAGTCAATGTATTAGATAATACACATTTCATGGTAACTACAACTCGACATTTAAAGCATAAATATTTTAGTAACACAGAACTATAGAAATTATTAAATAAAAAGTATGTTCTATTCCTGTATAAGTTCTCAATTAAAATGTAATTAATTTTTTTAACATATAACAAAAATATTTAAAATAGATAATTAAAATAAATATTTATAATAAATTTCTAGCACATTCATGATCTAAATTATAAGGGGAAAAGAACACATCGCGCAACCATTTTATCAAGAATTAAAATATTTCTATATATGGGTAAAAAAATAATTTCATCATATCAATGTGGAATATATCAAAATAAATCATGGTTTACTTGAATTTTCAAATTAAAAATTTTTTTAAAATAAAAACATCATAATAATTCCTTGATTGAAGCACTTAAAATTTTGGGAATAAATCAACATGTCACACACTTTACTAAAATAAATGAAAACCATTTTAAAAGGAAACATGTCACAACAGAAGGGGGTATAACACATCATAGTTTCAATAAGGTATTTTTTAGTATAATATACAATTATTTAAAATTTTACTCTATTTGATAAAGTTAGGTAACTAGTTCATCAAGGAAAAGACAATTATTAACAATCAAGGAATAAAACATTTATCAAAAAACACTTATAAGACCTCGAATGTGATGTAAATGAAACTAAAGACTTTATGAAATTCCCATATTATGATCCATACCCTGAAAAGGATACTCTTCCACCTAAATATTTCAGTAGGTTGTCATAATACTTTGGTTAGATCCTAGAGGGCCTCAAATATATATATATATTAGTTGGTCTTCTTGGTTTATATCACATTTTAGATTTGAGTTTCATTGTTGCCCTACCAATCCTATACTATCATCATATATAACTAACTCATAACTCCATAATATATCTCATCCATTATCCTTTAATTTCACTCTATCACTACCCCCTTTCCTCTAAAATTACTCATCGTGTTCCAATAATAAAGAATGTGAGATATTGAAACTTAAAGACCACATAAAATAGGCCTTAGGTTAGAAGCTAGAATGAGAGTATATAAATCACCCAATTGATAGGAATTAACCTCAATAATATAATTAGGATCAAGATATTGAATAAAAACCCATAAAAAACTCCATCATATAAATATAAGTGAAGCCAAACCTCCCATAGTAACAAAATATTCGCATGTACGATGTAAATAATCAAGGGAATACATGAATGAGAAACTCCAATACACCAACCAAATCTATTAAATCTACTCAAAAAAATTTGGCTTCAGGTATCTATCCTATAAACACTTAGTAAACTATAGTGGGGTAATTAATTTGGATGTACACAGAAGGATCATCCTCCTAAACAAACCAATATCCTGATGAAATAAATATGATATAACATACATGGGTGATAATTAGTCAAAAAATATAGTTAAACATATTAACTAGTAAGAAATATAATAAGTACGGTAATAAATTATAATACACAAATATAGTTAGGGAAAAATAGAAACATCAATCAAATATAATTCAAAAATTCATCGTCAAATTAGTGTGAATCATCAAAATCCCAAAACCACATACCAAAATTCAGAATATAATTTGGTAGAGTAATGTAATGATAAAGGAAGTAAACCTCATTCCATCCCACTTCAATGCTCTCCCCTTCCTATAATAATTATTTCTGAATTTTAATCATCACATTAAGGTATCATGGACATTTAGATCATCAAAATCATTCCCTCCCCTACCAAGTATTACCCCTACCATGCATCTTCATCAAAATCCAAATTCCACCACCAACTATATATCATAGCATAGCATTACCATCAACGGAACCTTCACCTTTAAGTATCACTATCTAACATGTTAAAGTGACCATAATTTTTATTTCATAACTATTACATTATTTAATGATAAACAACATAATAGAGATATAAATCCATCACCAAAAGTTTTAGTGTCTTCCGAAAACTAATTTAATACATAACTTTTACATTAAAAAACTAAACATTATTTAATTCCTTATTTTCTATCTTATTATTAGACCTATTATTCTCCATAGAATAAGTAATCACCTGAGGATACACATCAAAGAAATGGGTGTGCTAAAATCCCAGTAAGATGATAAATAAGGGACATGAATCAATACAACATGGGTGAGAATAATCATAAACATCATATCATAAGTATAATACCATCATTAACATCACAATGTAAAAATTTAATAAAGGCATATAATGTGTTATTATATAAATGTGAAACATCATGTCATAGTGGTCGAATACCATACATAGTTGTGAACAGAGCTAGAATCATGTTCAAGTATAACATATGTCCATAATCATAATATAGTCATTATGAACAAATCTAGTATCATATTCATGAATATTATAAATTTTCTCACAAGATGCATCACATTAATTAAATAATTGGAGGGATATATAATTTTGGGCCCACCTGTCACATCATAAAATTTACATAACCATGAATGCCACATAGAATATATAACAATTGTAGTAATGATATAACCCATGGAAATGAATGGGTTCTATAAGGATTTCATAAAGATTTCATTCGTGAATAAATGTTGGGGTTCAGAAATGAAAATGGGAGATCATAATTTTGAATAAAGGATCATTTTTATATAGATAAGACACAACACATGAGGGGTCGAGGATTTGTTTTGGAAAAAATTCTTTTTAGAAAGTCATTTTATTTTTCTTAAAAATATAGCTGGAAACGTATGTATAACTGAAATAATGGGAAGAATAGTTAAAGGATATTTATTTTTTTATAGGAATATTCATAATAAAATTGAAATGAATGTGGAATAAGACAAATAAGGGGAGTTGGTTTCGAGAATCCCCTTACCTTAATTCATGCTTTATTTCATCGCTTTTTCTCATCCTAAATAATAAACTCAGATTTATTAAAAAATATATTCAAAAGTGAATTATTATAATTTTTACCACTATTTATCAGTTATATTCAATTTATTATATTTTATAATTTCATTGGTTATAGGGTAGTAATTTTGATTTCATGTTTTACTTAAATATTTCCCACTTTTCTCGATTTCACTAATCTGTTAAATGTAATTTATTAATTTGTATAATTATTTCAATAAGCTTATAGTAAATATAATTACTTGTTTATATATTATATATAATTCATAATATCCATTCACTAGATAATATCTAAAACTATTTTTAAGAACAACAGGGTATTTCATTGCCATCGGTACCGGGCCTGTGCAACTTTGCATTGGACAGTTAGCTGACTAGCCCTGCGAAGGTAGAGTGTCGATATCATGACATATGCTGGGGAGGAGTAGTTACAAGTTGTCTTGTCTTGGTGATTCTCTCTAATTCCTATGGGTCATGTAATTATCTCTAATCCTTCAGTCCTTGTAAGGGTTCCACCTCACCACTTAAAAGGTGCATTGTAAAAATAATTAAAAATGAAGGCCTTCGGGCCATTCCGACCCATAATGATGGTTATAAATGTTTACATGCCAATGTCTCAGTAGTTGGTTAAATCCCTTGGTGTTATGATTATTATTACTTCATAACATACATGAGGATCCTAAGGGGCATGTGATGCAGTATTTTGGTAGAGGATTAGCTTTGGTAAGGTGGGGATGTGTGATTTTACCAGGGTAGGGATATGAGATATTTATGGTTGAAGAGAGGGGTATTTTTTGAATAAAATATTAAATAAAATAATACATCAAAGGTAAAACATAAAATAGTTATTTTTAAAAAAAATAAATTATATAAAAACATAATATTATGGGTTTTAGGATTTTAAACCTATTTACAATTTGTGATAATTATTTTATTAAAAAAGAAAAGTGGAAGGAAATAAAAATTTTAAACTCTATATTTACTATCCACATGAAAATTAATGTTCTTCAAAAAATTACCAAAAAATCACACTTGGATAATTTTTGTCTGATGATTTCAAAAATGATATTATTTTTTTCAAAATGAATTTAAAAAATAGGTGATTTTAATTTTTAATATAAAGAAATTATTTTTCCAAAATACATAAAAATACAGTTTATTAAAAATGTTCTTATATTTTCATTGATTTTTTTAATCATGATATTTATTATTTTGGAATTATAATATTTTATTATTTCTATAAATTAATTATGTTAAATTTTAATTATATCAAAATTTATTATTTTTAGTTAAAATTACTATTAGAACACCTGGGTTACTATTCCCAATGGTCAAGTTATTATTCCTAAGAGTAAGGTTACTATTCCTATAGTCACATTATTATTCCAACAGTAAACTTACCTCCTATAAATACCATTTCAATCATTAACTCAATATTAATCTCAATTACTCTCATGGTTATATATTTAAATTTTCTTTAATATTTATTAGTTTACTAACAATTTGTTTCTTTTATAAATTTTTGTCAGTGGGGGTAGGGATTCTATTAGATTGGGTCGATCTATATTTTCTTATTTTAGATTTTCTATTTTCAATTATTCTAATTATAATGTTTGGAATTTAAATTGGTTTCATTATTGACTAATGTAAATGTATTAATTACTGGAATAAATTATTATTAGTTTCTTTATGTTTATAATACTATATAATATATTATAACACTCGTTTATTTCAAGAGAGAAATATCATTTATAAAATCTAGGTTGTTATAAATATCATATATTTCCACATCTCATATCATCAAAACCCCTTAGTATCCATTGGTATAAAAAAATATCATATACATATACCTCTTTTGGTCTTCTAGAACAAATAAACCATAGTTTTTTCTAGAACATCTTGTAGAAATACAAGATAGGGTCTTCTAGAACCAATACCTAATTGGGTCTTTTGATACTTCTTTTACCAATTCCCTAGAAGGCATACTAGATCATATTCCCCATAAGGTTATGTCGGTACATTCTGTAAAAATATCCTAGTGGTTCTACTATATCTAAAACCCTGTTGGGTCTTCTATTATATCTAGTACCACTCAATACCTCTTTGGGTCTCCTAGTACGTCTGGTACCTCTCAATACACCATAAGGCCTTCCCAATATAATACACCCTAGGGTCTTCTAGTATATATTGTTATAATGAATACCTTATATGGTATATTGAATAAAATAACCTATAGGGACTTTTGGAACATCATGTACCATTCTTGTATACCACCTCCATAATTAAAAATATGGAATCAATAATTTATCAATTAATAATCTTCACAAAAATCACTATCATTGATAATACATTCAAATTTCATAATGAGAATCCATAAAAACAAAATCCTCATAGTTTCATATCATTTCATTTACCCTAAAATTACCATTTACTAGCCTTGATAAACTCCTTTTATTCATTAATATTTACTTCTTGTAAAACCAATTAACTATTACCAAGAATAATTTAATTCCAGCCCACCATCCTTTCATCCCACCCATAGTTTTCAATTCCACTCTCATTTGATTTAGGTTTCCATCCATCAATAATTATTCACATTCAATCTTTCCATTTTAATTTATATTATTCATAAAAAATAATTTCTTCCATTTTCATTCTCTCTAATTATAAACTATTCTTAAACCATAAATTAAAATCAAACTATAAATTAATCAATAAACTTCCAAACCATCTTTCGAATATTTAACCCATATTCAAATTAATAATTTTTATCATCCCATTTAAATTATTTAATACATATATTTCTCAATAATATTCACATGGGTTATAACTAAAATCCTAAAAACTAGAATAAGAGTATCAATAATAACAACAACCCCTCATGTTTTCTATATTTCAACCTTACCTATTCAAATTATCAGATTTTAGCAATTATTTAGTTAGGAAGGTTTCAAGGCTCATCAACAACAGTAGAAACAAGGTATCATAGCATCATACATAGATTCATAAGGGTTATTATATAACAATGGAATAAAAACATAAGGAAAAAATAACCCCACCATTCCTCTTATAACTTATACTTTACGGTGTGTCATTTATAATCTATCTCTTTCTTCTATTAATGTTTTTCATGTAATCTTTCCCATCCCTTTTAACCAAGTACACACACCGAGAAATTTCAATAATCACAAAAAGGGAAATCATGAATATAAAAAGCTATAAAAACAGAACTAGTATATTAGTAAAATAATTACATAATATTAAAGATAATTCTATATGTAACACCCTGAGATTTTGTGAAATATTTTTTTTTCAATTAATTTAATCTTTTGATATTTTTCATATTACACAACAATGAAAAAAGTTTTTCACTAAGACAAAAATTAATTTCAAATGACACCATCTTGGAATATTTTACATGAATCACTGAATTGGAATACTTTACACAAAACAACAAGGTTAGCGTACATTACCCACAATATTGACCCTCCTTGATGACTTGCGTAACATGCAAGATCGAGTATTACTTAACTAAAATATATTATTAAAAATATTATTATAATGAGATATAAAATATAAATTAAGTTGATGGATATGAATATTATTAACTAAATTATGAAAATATGTGATTTACAGAAATATAAGATGAATTCATAGGTTACAAAATAATTAAAAATAAATATGCAAAACGATTGAATATGAAGGAAAATATTATTAAGGCCAAAAAGATGATTTAACCTAATAAATTAAATTAATTAAAATATGTGAGTAATATTACTGTAATAAATATGGTATAAATCGAATAAAAATAGTTTTTATATTCATCCAATATATTTGATATACCTAAGAAAAGGACAAACCCAATTTTATGCTTAAAAACATATATTTTTATTAAGGCGTTTTTAACACCTTTATTGGAGAACCCATTATAAATAAAAAATTTATAAAATTTTTATATATAATATTTCATAATAAAATTTATATATCGATGAGAAACCTAAAAATTATGTTTGGATAAATTATTGGTATTTTTATAAAAGGTTTCATTATTTAATGAATAGTTAAAAATACTGGATTTTAACTCAAAACTGCTTTTTCATCTATTTTTTATAAGGATAAATTATATTTTTAATTGGTTTGATTGTTTGTTTTATAATATTTCTATTAATTAATCCAATTTTTGTCCTTGGAACCAATTTCACATTGAAATTGTAAATAAAAACTTATAAAACTTTTGGATGTTTTTATATTAAACACCAACAGTGTCACACCCTTAGTTGGATTAATTTTAAATTAATTTCTTCCACTTCTATGATAATAATTTCGAAAAATGGATTCAATATTTGGAATCATTATAATGTATAATTTATAATAAGGTAAACTTTCTTTTTTTTTAAAAAAAAACGTATTTAAAGTGATTAAAATTAATTACATCACTTAAGAGAAAAATAAGGTTAATAAAGTACAAAACCATAAATATAAGACCAAAAATGACCAAGAATATTGTAAAACTCCAATTTTATGGAATCTATTTGTCCATTAACCTTCCACTATATATTTTCTTTTCTTCTATGAATTATTTAGGTAAAAACGTGGGTACAAATAACTTGTTTTAAAAAATAACAAGTGTGTCCTTTCCCTTACCTATAAAAGGCCACCACCTCTACCCACTTCCTCAAACATTTAAATCCCCTCATATCACAAAAAATCTTTTCAAATTATCTCCAAAATTCCAAAAATTCCTCTTATAATCCTTACCTTGGGCATAAGGCATCTCAAGGAATCCTTTTGGCACCTCCTAAAAGGGGTTACCTGATTAAGAGATAACATCTTCTCTCAAGATCCTTTCTTTGTTTTCCTTCTCCACCCCATCCACTCTCTTTATTCAATTATTATATGAAAAAACTTGTATATTTAATATACTACAACATTTTTATTCTAATATTTCGACCTACACTTACACACACCTCTATCTAATGGGTAACAAACACACATTTTATGTTTACGAAGAACTACCACCTCACTAAACAATGATTATTCATTTCTTCATTATCACAAATCATGGTGGCCATTATGATGGTAACAATATTTATATATTTTATATATTTTTTAGTATTTCCATAATATTATTTATTAATTTTTACAAATCATACCTTTTTTAGTTTCTATTTTGTGTTAATACGATAATCTCGTTTGATGAAGTGTGAAATACCGCCCCCTCAAAGCAATGTGATTCATTCACACACCACATGGAATGTATTAAGGATGGTTTTAGTGAAATTATATGATAAAATATTGATAATTAAATAATGATATATATATATACATACATATATATACCCATGTCATTTACGTACTTTCTTTAGACACAACAATAAAAGTGGAAACAACGTTCATGTATACGTACGACTTATTATCTCCATTAACAGTGTATAACATTTCATATTTATTTATGAAATATATTTTTATAATATAAATATTATGGATATAATTTATATTTAAATATTTATTTAAATTCTTGAATCATGATATAATTATAAGAACTAATAACATAACAAATTAAGACATATGTGAAGAACAAAGTGAATTTTACCCGAAGTGAAACCAAAATATAGGATCATCAGCTAGAGGGTAATATAAGGTCATAATAAACCCATATATAGTATTATATATAATAATATTAATCTTTAAAATATGTATAATAATATTATATTTAATATATTAGATTATTTTACGAGTAAAAAAAGATCCAAGACACAATGTATGTGGATACCATCTCACTTTTAATTTCAATGAGATGCGAGCTATGTTCTATACTCTTTCCTTTTGTGGGGTGTCTATACCTCAAATGATTTAATAAAATGATTATTATACGTAAATTTATTATGTATTTACATATCTATTTTAGGATCCTTATTTCATGTTGTTTAAGTTTCAAAAGTTAACAAATTAGTAAAACAGTTTGTCTCAATTTTCCATCTTTGAGACTCATTTATTGTTATGCACCTAAATTCATTTTTTAGGCATATATACTTCCATTTTACATTTTATATCATGAAAATAATATTGTTCATGTTATTTTTTAGCTTCATGTAATTTTATTCTTTTACTTGGAGAGTATGATCCCCAGTAACCAAGTTATAATATTTTATTGAAACAATCCCATCACTTTTTAAGATTGTTTATGTTTATGCCACCTTTGATGAATTATATGTTACATCTCTCAATAAATTAATGAAATATATTCTCTTATGTTTATCCATTCCATATTAATGTATTGTTACAATTTTCCACTATTTTGTACATAAGATATTTATGATAGTGTTTTTAAGAAATCACAAATTTAACCTCTCTTTAGTTGTAAATCCTTGTTACTTCAAAACAATGTTTTCTAAAAAGAGTTTCCTAGAATATTAAACTAATATAATATGATAATTAAAATAAATTTTTACCCTTTCTTTTTTACCAATATTTTCAAATGAATGTTATATTCACTTTCCAAATGAATAAATTTTCTATCCTCATTACCGTGCAAAAGGAATGTTCTTTTTACCTTTTACGACATATACAAATTTATCCGGCGTCAATCCTTTGAATATTTACTTTAATGTTTAAATTTTATTTTTTTTAAAAACATTTTTTTTAAAATTCAATGTAAATTTTTTTCAAAACGTTTTTAAGAATCATTTTTAAGTTTTCAATAAAAATAAATTTCAAAACATTTTCAAGATTAATTTATAATTCTTCAAGTAAAATTGTTTTCAAAATGTTTTCAACATTATTTTATATTTTTTCAAGGAAAATATTTTTCGAAACTTTTTCAAGATTTATTTATAATTTTTTCAAATTATTTTCAAGGAAAATGGTTTTCAAAACATTTTCAATATTTATTTTTAACTTTTTAAAATATTTTCAAGGAAAATAGTTTTCAAAACATTTTAAATCTCTATTTATAAATTTTTAAATTAGTTTCAAAGAAATGATATTCAAAACTTTTTCAAACTTTATTTATAAGTTTTCAATGTGTTTTGGAATGAAAAAAAATTTAATATGTTTCAAAGTTTATTTTATATGTTTTCATAGAAAAAGGTTTTCAAATGATTTCAAGTCTTATTTATACATTTTAAAGGTATTTTATGTAGGAATTACTATCAAATGGTTTTATGTATTAAAGAGACTTTTTCAATTAAGAAAGGATATTTTCCTCAATAAATGTTTTTAAAAGATATTTCAAAAATTATTTTCCATCTATGATGACATCCGTTGATGTTACTCATTCCATTTTTGGAAATGATCTTAATGTTCCATTAATATTATTTTTATATAAATGATTTATTCTTAATGTCATGGTCATTATGAAATACATTTCTCTTTAATGAGTAATATTATTTTAAAACCCACTTCTTTTGATGGGTTATGTTTACAATGAAATGATTAGGAGGTTATGATATGATTACATGTGTATAATACTCATTTCACTTCATGGGTGATGATATGTTTATTTATGATATTGTGGAATATTTATGTATGATTAAATTATGACATGGGTGGGAGACATATATCCCTCCAATGAATTAGGTAATGATTTAGATATCATGAGATAGACTAAGAAGATCTAGAGAATGAACCTTGACTACTAAGATGGCCATGGGAGTGAACCATGACCACCAAAATGGTATGAGGAGTGAACTCATGCTACTAATATGACCATGGGAGTGAACCATGACTACCATGATGGTATGAGGAGGGAACTCGTGCTACCAATATGTCTTGGAAATGATTCCTTGGATACTATAGAAATCATATTATATGCTTATCTTTCTACCAAAATTATATGTTTTATTACTATGTTATGATTTTATTGTTCATGTTCTTTATTTTCATACAATTCATGTCTTATGAACTTCCAATATTTATGACATGATTCATATTTATGATGTTTGACATGCAGGGTATGATATTCTATTTTCATGACCATGTTCTCATACCCTTATGATCATGATTTTGATTATATGTCTCTATTTTTTACCCTTATTGTGCATCTAAGATCACCCATTTTCTTGTTTCCATACCTAGGTATTTAGATTTTTTTTTGATATGTCTAATAATGTTGCTAGTCTTGGTGAACCTAGTGTGAGATAATGTAGTTCTCTCAAGTACCCATGTTTATGTTTCCATGTTTCCAAAGGCATAAGGACAAATAAGGTCATTGTGTGTCTTTTTTAATAAGGTTTAAGTATACCATAAATGTTATGTAATGTTATTTTCTTGAAAGGCGAGGGTTACTATAGTTCATATCATAACAAAGGTATAGTAAACCTTTGGAATCTAGGATGTGAAAAAGTTAGTAATATATCTTTGTATATTTTTAAGTATATTTCTAAGGGATGTCTCTAAGGATAAGTATAACTATGAGTTAATGTTTGGGAAAATGTCCTGGAATTTTGGTAAAGGATATAGTGTGTAGTTTTGTAGAAATACATCCCTATCTGGATACTATAATTAGATGTAGATTTTTAAAATATGTACCTTGGGGTAAAATCTCCGAAAAAGTTGTTTCGATCTTAAATCAAGGTAATCTGGTAGATGAAAATAGGCCTTACTACACACCTGGTTTGACACTTTCAATAGGGGTATGCTTCTGAAATTCACAAAATATTCATGAAACATCACGAAGTATTTAAATATAAGTTTTCTATGAATATCCTAGGGTGTCAAAGATTAAGGAATGTGTCATGATTTAGATATCCTATAAGTAATTCTTTTCTAGACTATGTGGTTTTATTCTATGATAATTAACTCTCACGCTATGCTTCCGATATTTGTTAATGGAGGGAACCATAAGGAACAAGATTAATATTGAATGTGATGGAAGGTTTTCTAATGAGAAATCATATGGAATAATCACTTGAGTGAAATATGTTGTGATCATTCGTAATCAGTTTTCATGAAATATGATTAACAACATTTACCTTAACCATCTCTTGGAATCACCATGTTTGATAAAGAAGGATTTTGCTGAGAGTGCAGGTAATGGAGACAATAGAGGAAAGAAGATTATATTTTCTTTATGTAAAGAATGTGGAAAGAATAACATAAGTAAATTTATTTGAGGAATAAGAAGATGTTTTGAATATAGAAAATAAGCATACAAACTAGTGACTACAAAAGAAAAATGAAGAGCTTGGTTAACAAAATGGATGATAATATTGTCCTCCCTAAGACATCATCAAACGTTAAGTGTTTTAAGTGTGGAGTAAATGGTCATTTTGAAACTCAATATCCCAAGAGGAATGTTCCTAAAGAGAATCCTCAAGGTGGTGTGAGTAATAGTTACACTGTGGATAATGACGAGACAAGAGATGAAATTTCAAAGTAAAGAGTTGTTATGTAAAAGGATGATCTAAAATTGTTAATGGATTAAGGATTAAATAATAAAAAAAATTAGGTTTTTGGATTAAAAATTTATGAATGATGAAATATACCAAGATTGTTCTACATATGTTTTTTTACTATGTATTTACAAGATTAGGTTGAATGTTCTTAATGGACTGGTGAAGTGATTTAATGACTAAGGGAAGGTAATATTTTGAATAAGGTAAGGTAACACTTAATATGTTCTTTATGTTATGATAATGTTATATGGATAAAGATATGTTGATATGAATAAGTAAATTAGATGGTATTGATTACCTAGGAACTTAGTAAGGACTTGTTAATAGGTGGTTTATGTTATCATTGATTAAGTTTAAAATATTTTTGGATTTATGGAATAGATCCAATAAACATTGGAATAAGGAAGCATGCATGTTTCCCAAAAGGATTTATGGTAATTAACTTTTTTGGAGTGTGAAAACCAAGAGATAATTTTTGATATATGGGCGAATCAATGTTTATATCCATTCGAGAATCTATTTCTATTGTTTTGGATTTTAATCTTTGAGAATGGTTATAAGGTTAATGATTCATAAAAGGTTTAAGATGAACTTTGGAGGAAGTATTTACGCATTGAGTTTTTATTGAAAACCTTAGTTAAAAGGCTATTTATTTATTAACCTTACTTCAAGAATATCTATCTTGTATATTTTTTAAATTATATTAGTGTGGTTCTAGAAAAGTAAATCATGTATGTCGGGTGAAAAAAATCAATTCTGGTAAAGTTGTGGGTCTTGGACCCATGACTGATGGATGATAAGTGTTTCACACCTACCACTAGCCTACGCGATGTTTTTGTTAATTATATTTTTTTTATGAATAAATTTTTATGATGAAACAATAGTGTTAAGTTTTATGATTAATCGTATTGATTTTTATTTTATTGTCTGAGATTAATTGTTATAATTTTCATTATTTTACAGGCCTTAGGATCTGCTAAAAGTGTATTTTAGTGCTTCGAGCATCAAATTTAACTTCTGGACATCCATTTATTGAAGTAATAGATTAATTATAAATAAATAAAACTGCAACCAAAGAATTAATTTTGTATAGAAACATATCATCTAAGTATATCTCCTTAAATTCTTGGCCAACATAAGAATTACTCAAAGATAGGATAATGATCAAAAAAAATTTACATAATACCTCAAATTTTTTTGAATGAATGGCCTTATAAATAATCACTTATTTATGACATTGAGGCCCTTAAATTTTCTTTGATCATTCAATTTTTTTCATTGATTACCTCAATAACTCCCTATAAATATTTACGCTTTTCCTCCACGTCCAATCTTCACTCTGAAAATATGTTCTCTTATTTGGAAACCTTGTTATATGTTAATTTGGGTATTATTATGGTTCCATCATTCCCTTATTAAAGGAATATTTAGTATCCATTTTTATGATGTGGGTTTCCAAGAATGAAACATTCAAGTATTAAAACTTTGATAACCCAGATGAATTTTGACGGAAAAAATAATTTTAAGGGGGTATAATGTTACACCCCGAGCTTTTTTAAAATATTTTTTTCAATTAATCTAATCTTTTGATATTTTTCATTGCAAACAACACTAAAAATTGTTTTACACTAAGTCAAATTGTTATTTAACATGAAACTATATTAGAATATGTTACGCACAAAATCTAATTGGAATAAATTACACTCAATGATAAGTTTACCATACATTACACGCAATATTGACCTTCCCTGATGACTTGTGTAACACGCAAGACTGAGTATTACCCAAATATAATATATTACTAAAAATATTATTATACTGAGTTATAACCTAGAGTTTAAGTTGATGTATATGAATATTATTAACTAAATTGTGAAAATATATTGTTAAACAAATATAAGACGAATTCATAGGTTACTAATTAATTATAAATGAATATAAAAACTGATTGAATATAAAAGAAAATATTATTATTGCCACAAATCTATTTTAACCAAATTAATTAAATTAATTAAAATTATTTAGTGATATTTATTTAATTAATATTATATATATCAAATAAAATATTATTAAATTCATACAATATATGTGATAGACATAAGATTAAAACAAGCCCAATTTTATGCTTAAAATACTATATTTTTATCAAGGTATTTTTATCACCTTTAATGGAGAACCCATTTTAAATAAAATTTTAATAAATTATATAGAATTAATATGTTAAAATAAAATTTATATTTGTAAGAGAAATATAAAAATTATGTTATGATAAATTTTTGGTATTTTTATGTAAGGTTTTATCTTTTAATGAATGGCTAAAAATACTATATTTTAATTCAAAACTGTGTATTCATATAAATTTTTATAAGGTTAAATTGTATTTTTAATTGTTTTGATAGTTTTTATAGATAATATATTTTTCAATTAATTAAATTGAGGTCATTGGAACCAATTTCACATTTAAATTGGATGCATAAACTTAGCAAACTTTTGGAAGTTTTTACGTTAAAAACACCCAGTGTCATCCCGTTAGTGAGATTAATTTTTAAATTAATTTATGACAATTATGTGATTAGAATTTGGAAAAATGGATTCAAGATTTATAATAATCCTAATTTATAATGTATAACAAGGTAAAATTTGTTTTTTAACCAAAATTATTAGAGAAATTCATTGAAATTAATTACATTGGTTAAGAGGAAAATAAAGTTAATAAAGTGATAAACCATAAATATAAGACCAAAAAATACCCATAAATTGTGAAACACCAAAAGGATGTAAATTATTTATCCATTAACATTGAATTATTTATTTTTTGGTATTTTATAACTATTTCGCATTAAAAACGTGGGTACACGTAACTTGTTTTAAAAAATACCAGTGTGTCCTTTCCCTTCCTAATAAAAGGCCACCACCTATACTCACATCCTTAAACCTTTCAAGACCTTTTTCTCACCCTATATCTTCTAAAACAATACCCCAAATTCAGTCACTACATCTTATAATCCTTACCTTGGGAATAAGGTAACTTAAGAAAGCCTATTAGCACAAACCAAAAGGAGTTACCCAAATAAGAGGTAACATCTTCTCACAAGATCCAATCCTTTATTTTCTTTATCCACCCCATAAAATCTCATTATTCCATTATTTTATGACAAAAACAGTATCCTAAATATAATAATAATTTTTAAGCTATGTTTTGGACCTACACTTACACAAACCTCCATATAATGGGTAACAAACATATTGTTTACGTGTACAGCGTACTACGACCTCACTAAATGATGATTGTTCATTTTTCATTTACCACAAATCATGGTGGCCATTATTATGTAAAATATCTTTATATATGTTATATATAATATTTGTTATATCTTTAATCTTATTTATTAATTTTTAGAACTCATTCCTTTTTACGTTCCATTTTGGTGTTAATATGATACTCTCGTTTGAGGAAATGTGGACTACCACCACTTCAAAGCAATGTGATTCATTTACATGCCACATGTAACATATTAAGGATGGGTTTAGTGATATTATATGATATAATGATGCAACTGGAATAATGATATATATATAAATACATATATATACACATTACATTTGTATTCTTTTTCTATAATAATAAAAATGGAAACAACGTTCATGCATACGTACAACTTACCGTCTCCAGGAACAGTGTATTCCATTTTTTACTTATTTATAAAATAGGTTATATCATTATTTAAATTCTGGTATCATTATATAAGTATAAGTACAAACTATATATCAAATCAAGACACATGCTAAGAACAAAGAGAATATTACCCAAAGTGAAACCTTAACATATGATCACTAAAAAGTAGGTAATATAAAGTCATAATAAAAAAAATTGGTATTATTTATTATAATATTATTCTATAAAAGATTTTTAATAAACATATATTTATTATATAGGTATCTTGTATGAGTACGAAGAGAGTCAAGACACAAGGTAAAGATTTATAATACCCAGTTCATTTCATGGGTTAAGATATGATTATTTATGATCTTGTGGAATATGTATGTATGATTTAATTATGAGACGGGTGAGACCTATATCTCTCTTCAATTCATTGGGTAAGGATTTATATCTCATGAGTTATACTAAGATGGAATTAGGAATTAACCTTGACTACTAAGATGGCCATGGGAGTTAAGCATGACTACCAAGATGGTATGGGGAGTGAACTCATGCTACTAAAATGGAAATGGGATTGAACCATGACTACCAAGATGGTATGAGGAGTGAAATAATTCTTCCAAGATAGTCTTGCTAGTGGTGCCTTGTCTACTATGGAAATAATATTATATGATTATATGTATGCCATAATACCATGTTTTATTATTATGTTGTGATTTCGTAGATTATGTCCTTTATTTCCTTATTATTTGTTTCTATGAACTTCCATGATCTATTAAATGATTCATTTTTATGATATCTGACATGCAAGGTGTGATCTTCTGATTTCATGATCATGTTCACATATCCTTATACTCATGAATATGCTTACATGTCTCCCTTGTATACCCTTTCTGAGCATCGAAGCTCACCCCTTTTCATGTTTCTTTCCCCAGGTTATGAATAAATTTTTTTATATAATACGTCTAAGAGGGGTACTAGTATTGAAAAACCTAGTGGGAGATAATGTAGCTCGCTCATGTAACAGTGTTTAACATTTCCTTATTTCCAAAGGTACTAAACCAAATATTGTCTTTGGGTGTCTTTTTGTATACTGTTTATGTATTCCCCAAATGTTATGAAATGATAATTTTTTAAAAATAGATGGTCTCTATAAGAAAAATCTGGTACATTGATCGAATATTCGACAACTAATATGTATTATCAAAGAAAAAATAAGATGATCACTAGGCTTGAATCACTCAATGAAGCACAAAAATATTTAAGAAAATAGATTTTGATATGATGAAACATAGATAAAAGGTATGTAAATAAGGGCTCTAAGAGTTCAGAAAACAAGTTCCCTAATATGAATTGGGTTAAAGGGAAAGGAATGTGAAAATATGATTTCATGTTGGCTCTAGAAGTTATAATTTTTATGATAAAAAGAACCATTCACTCCATTAAATCCATTTTATATCATCAAAGGTTTGAATCAAAGATTTGATGAAAACAAAAAAAAACATTCGACGAACCTTAAGATAAAATTCATAAACACCCTGAATCTACCTTTAATTCCTTGAATCCCCTCCATCAGAATATCATGGAATATACTAAAAAACACCCCTAGAATCTTTGATCCATGAACCTCCATTCAGGCCATGTATCAAATATCCTTCACATCATGAGCTAACTTTTACATCATAAACCACCTGTGTAAGATTATTTTTTTTCATCTCAACCACTTACTCCTCAAACTCTTCCCATACACCTCAAGTTATCAATAACCAGAAAAGAAACATCCATAGAAGTTCTAGACCATTGCAATATTATTTTCATGAATGTTATGTCTTTGACAAGAGATTTATGAAGTCTTATAAAGGATGTTTTCTTAATAAATATTAAGGGAAATTAAATTCCTAAATATATCTCTATGGAAAAGTGTTATGAGATTTTTAAATAAATGGAGGTATAGTCTAAGGCACAATGAGGTGTTTTAAATACTAAAGTGGATTGGAGTTATGATATATAATTTATCCATGACACAAATCCTATATCAAGTGAATAACATATTTAATTTATCACTTATAAGGAATTTTAATCTATACCCTTATTATATTATATGTGTGGATCAAGTTTGTTTATAAATTTACTTATTATATAATGAATATCTAATTCTAATTCTAATATGAGAGAGAATGTGTTGTGAAATTGAATGACATGACTGGTGAGGATTCTTAGGAGGAATCATGTAACAACCCCAACCCAAGTATCCTATATATTTTTGTTACTTTTTTATATTGGAACTATACACAAGAGAAAGCATCTTGAAGGATTTATTAATTTATTAGTCTTGGAAAACTATTTAAATTATTGAATCTTAGATTACATTTAAAAAAATAAAATAAAACATGGTATTTTGAGAATCATTTTTATTACTTCTAGAATATCGATGTATATAAATCATAGTAAACTATTTTATAATACTGTGGAAAGAAAACAAAAATAAATTGGTGAGCCTAGACACTTACTAAGGTAATTGATACAATGAAAGATATTATATAAAAAATAAGTGATGAGCAATATGGAATGAATAAATGATCAACAAAAACTCCATATAAATAATCAAATTATATTTAAAATTATCCATTGATATAATACCCATTAAAATATTCACATGGAATTCATTATATAAATTCATAATTACAAAATGAATAATGTTTGACATATTAAACTTATTTTTGAGGCTTCATGTCAGGGCATCATACATAAATGTTTAAGTCATATGCTAAATACCCAATCTATTTTGTCTCATAAAACCCACTGATTCATCAAGGGGATATATAATTATATTCCCCACCCATAAATTAATAATTATAATGATTTCATCATATCAATAAATAATAAAACATAATCAACACACCTTGATATTCAATAACTATATGTATTGGAATAACTAACATAAAGAATATCAATATTTCCCCTGGTCAAAATGATCATAATACATCTATTAAAATATGGTGGATGGAATCATTATATTATATCCTCATTAAATCATAATATTCATCACTATATTTTGAGATATATGAAAATAGTTTTAAAAGATATTTGTAACATTTATTGATGAAAATACTATTTTTATTTTGAAATAAATTATAAAAAATCCAAAAAAATCCAAAAAAATAGGGAAAAAGTTTTAATAGGAAAGAGATGTGGTAAAATTTATTTTAATATTCAAATTAAATATTATTCACGATGATGGGAAAATTCATTTGTGTGGTGTAAGTAAAAACAAATATTTTTTTCACACATTTGGTAAAAAGTGACACAGTTGGAAAACAAAAAATATTCATTTAAAAAAATTATAGAAAGCAAAAAAAATTAGTAAAAATGAATTTAATAAATCATATAAATATATTAAAAACATTCTTGAAAAAAATTTAACGAAAATATAAACATGGAATAAAGAGCTTCTTGACCAAATAAAAAAAAGTTGGTTTCCATAAAAACATTCTTCCAGACTTTTGAGTACATAGAGTGAGAAGAATGAAATGATAAATTTTAATTTAAATAAATAACCAAATAATAATAAAATATAAATGGTTAAAGAAAGATAAATCATATAATTCCCTAAATGGAAACATAAACATAAACAATCTTATATAAGGATGAGATTCTGAAATAAACCCCTACCTCATGTCTGACTTTCTTGGTAAGTTATTTTATACTTCTGTAAAATACATTTAAATTTATTATAATTATATAAAAATAATATAATTATATATTATATCATTTATTTACCACTTATAAAATTTTAGCACTCATTTATTAATACATCTTTATTAAAATTTACTTTTCTGGGTGTCTAGTATTTAGTTTATCATATATGTTTTTTAGTAGTTTTGATAATTTCATTTTTACCATGGTTATATAAAACATCTAATTTTAATCATGATATAAATATCAAATATATTGCTTAAAATATAAATTCATAGTCATTATTTAAAGGCATACATTAAAAATGAATCCCTTCGTGGATGTGGTTGTCCATAGGTAGACATGAGAGATGCTATCAATTTTTAATGGGTGGAAGGGTGATGAAACTAATGATATATTATATTTTTAGAATCATAATTATTTAATATATATCATATATATTCATAATTTCCATCTTTATAACCATCTAAAAAAATTTGATGAAAAATGAACGACACTATTATGTAGAGACGGTAGGTCGTATGTACACATGAGTGATGATTCCATTTTACATGGATTATAAAGGAGTTGAATAAGTGTAGTACCACTTGAATAAAAAAATCTATATATGTAAGATAATTATTTTATTTTATAATCCTGGTAATAAAATATTTTAGGGATGTATGATATGAAATAAAATAAATAAGTTCAGTTAAGAGTTATACCTCTTTTTTATAAAACCACCTAAGGTTACACCTTAATCCATATAGTTTTGTCCTTTGATGAGACTAGAGAATATAGGTCATGAGGAGGAAGGTTAAGACAAGATTATTTATTGAAACAATTTGAAAATGAAACATATAAGACATTAATATCATGATTTAGATTATACATTTCACAAATATTCGCATAACCTAGTGACCAAAAGGTTTAGTGTGCTATAGATTAGTTATATAAATAACTTATTTCACAAACCTAGAAAATGTTTATCGATAATCATGATTCTATAGAACCTTTCTATAAATATCACATGATACAATCATCTTCATTACCTGGGTATTGAAAACATGATAAATGGGTGAGCTCAAACACTTAGTAAGAGATAACATAACAATGGCCATAATGGTTAGATGATAATCATATAGAAAAGCATGAATAAGTAAAAATATATTATTTAAAATAACATAATTAATTAGGTGTTTACCATAAGAATAACATCTAATATTATAGAACTTTTTCCATGGCATGCGAAAATAAAACATGAATCTTATAACATGATCCATGGAACATTGGAAACAATGATCCACTATCATAAACATAAGATTTCTTATCATCGTGAACTAGGCTACCCTCCAACAAGTTTACTCGTAAAATAGAGAGTATAGATAAATTCCATCCCATCAACCCTTTGTGAACCTATAAACTTGCTAAAATTTTCACATGAATAATTGGGAGAAGAGATTAATGCCAACACACTCACCCTTTATGAACCTAATAATTGTATAACATATTCATACATATTTTTTTAGTAGAGTTTTACACCATCAGACACACTTTTTTGGACCTACCTACTCTCCAACCTATTCTCATATCATTTATGTCTCAGGAGATATAATCATTTACATAATTTTTTTATAGGGAGATATAGGCCCCACCCAGATAATAATTGATAACTTTTTGCGACAAAAAATCATTAATTTTTCACATAATAAAAAAGAAATAAAAATAAAATGAGTTTTATAAAAAAATTAAATCATTAAATTTTCATAAGGAACTTATGGAAATAAGATGGGATTCACATAACATCCAAATAAAATCATGAATTAAATCACTTAATACCACAAATATTATCAACCAAAATAAACACATAACAAAACAATAATATAGGGTGAAACATGAAAAATAAATTCATTAGATATAGATCAAAATTAAAATCAATTCATGAAAATTTCATCTTGAAAACACTTTGTATTCGAAATTTTTAATGTCAAGGTAACAAGTATATTTTAAAAAAAGATCATTTTTTAAGAAAATTAAAATAAAATATTTCGTGAAATTGTATTTGGATTAAAATTCTTACCCCGTAAATTGAATGTGCATATAATTTTAAAACATGTACGTTAAAAAATAATCTATGAAAATGTAAACTTGAAAATAGAATAATGTTCTCAAAATGGGGAAGTTAAAATACATTGAAATTTTTTATTTTTTAAAAAACATAATTATTAATGGAATCTTGAAAAACAAATAAAATTTATGAAAATAAAATGTATGGTGGATAATAAAAACTATTTATTTTTAATAGATGGAAAACTATTTTGAACATTTTTAAATAACCTTTTTTTGAAAACCAATATCATTAAAAGGGTGAAGAAACCCTTATATTAAAATTATTAATTGGGAGAAAAGAGATCATTGGAGATAAGTTTTTTGAGTTTTTACTATATAAATTAGAATTTTTTTAGGAAGTTAAAACATGGATATAAAATAAAAATCCATTAAAATGAGTGGGAATTATTCTTAACAAAAAGGGATTTTAATGAAAAATACAATCATTATTGTAGAATATTTTGTTGTGGATCATGATTTTAACATAAAACATGGTTTAAATACAATATAACATCACCATAGGTTATAATAGATCCATATTGAAATATTATATTCAATGAAGAGTGATTATGACCCAATGAAAATATTTGAGTCATGAAAACTGCTTAAAGCCTTTGTAGCATTTGAATCAAAACCCCATGATAGGTATAAATTTATAAAGAAAATTGAAAATAATGAAATATAATATAATTATGATAGAAAATTAAAATAGGGTATTGTTCACACTATTAAAAATGAAACATGGTGTTCATCTTAGACATTTCTCAAGGGATTCAATTTTGAGACCAAAAAACTCTTACTACTAAAGAAATATTCTAATAAAAACATCTTGAAAGAAGTAGAGATTCAATTTTAAGATTAATTAAAATTAATAATAAAAATAAATGATATTTTATATCCAATCTATGTTATATAATTTATTTAAAAGGCATTAGGTTCACTAAATAACATTTTTCTTAAAGAATGATGTTTTGAGTTGAAACCCTTAGGATAATGATATCATATGAATCAAATAGACAAGAGTGGGATACCATGAAATTGAACATAAAATATTATTTAAAGAGTTTTTAATCATAAATGAAATCAATATAGTTTCATATAAACCACATAAAATAGAAATATGTGAAAAAACAGAAATCACGCCTCAATGAACGTTAACTATTGACAATAAACCCTTACCTTATTTCCTTATTTAGTTGATGACACTCTAACCACCTGTAAAACAAAACCAAATCAAACTTATTATCCTATTTTATATAATTAATCATATATTTTATCCTTTTCTAATCCTTATTATAATTCTTTTTCATGAGTACATTAATTATTTATAACATATTATGACCCTAATGTGTTAATAAAATTAATTATTTTCCCATGATGAATAATTTTGATATCATTACAAATAATTTGATAAAAAGTTAATTATTGATATATCATTTGATAATATTTAATATATAACTTATTTTATTTATATATTTTTTATTTAATTCTATATGTGTTTTGGTTATGTTATGTGAAAATAGAATTTGAAATAACTTATTTCAATAATTTACATAACCAAAAATATTACATTAATAAAAAGTAAAATAATTATTATAATACTTATAAGACCATATAATAATAATTATTTCCTTAATATATTATAATAATATTATTTTTAATATTCTCAGAGTTCTAAAACGCCCATTTAATGGTAGAATAAATCATTTTCATAATTATTGTATTCGTAATAAAAATATTCAGTAATTTTTAAATAAAAAAGGAAATAGTTTTATTAAAATCTTTTATTATAAGGTATTATTTAAAATATTAATTTTAAAATTATAAAATTATAAATTGAAAAAAATAATTCAACTTTTTAAATCATCTTTTCATAATTATCTTAAGATTAATTTTTGAGTATTTTTTATAAAGATTGATTTCTTAAAGAATAGTGAATAATATTGTTTTTTCTAAGATATGGGATTTTTATTAAGGTAATTTGTGTTTATTTTTTAGTTTATATCCTTTAAGTTTCTCAAATAAGTGTTTCTAGATGTTCTTGAGAAGGATCGGGGGTGTTCTAGGGGTTCATAGCATGAAAATAGAAGAAAAATAAAATTTTGGGCATATTGCACAGATTGTGCACAGGTAGTGAAAATCATGCAGAGTATCCTAGGTAACCATGATGCCTTGGATAGATTCATTGACATGGTTACTACATGGTTATGAAAACTATGTGGAATTCCTAGGAAACCATGTGAAAGGGTGATTTTGGGACATTGGATCATGAATGGTTTAAAGAACCATGCAGGTAAACTGTACAACCCAATAAAGTTGAGAAAATTTAAAAATTTCCATTAAAGGATTTTTAACCCCAACTCATGATTTCTTATTTTTATTCCCCCTTGAAACCGTAGTTATGAGGAAGATATCATAAGAGCTTCTAAGGGTGATTCTCCCTCATATCTAGGTCGTTTGGTGTGCTATAAGTTTCAAATCAAAGATCTGGGTACAAATAATCACCTTATTATTTCTATTTTTTCTTAGGGTTCACATTTCTTATTTGAAACATACCAAAACTCTAAAACCATTATTTTCTAGTGATATCTTGGTTGAGGCTTGAAAAGTGTATTGAATCTGGATCCAAGTCCTCAATTAGGTGTGTGTTTGTCAATGGATCCAGGGTAGGTGGTGTACAAGTTATATCCCATAGTTTCATTTGACATTTGTGAATGCTTTGGTTTATTTCATGGTTACTCCTCATTTTTCTTTTTATCCTTTTATGATATTTTGTATAATGAATGTAAAAATGATGAATGTAAATCCTCATGCATCATTTTAGGTACATATGTATATAAGTGGAAATAATCATATCATGAACACACACATGGGGTGGGTGTGTGGGACATAAAAAGTATAATGCATTTGAATTTCTAGAAATTGGTGAAAATTGTGTGTAATGAAGAAATACAAATGAGTTAAAATTTTAGATAATTTTAAACAATAATAAAATAATTATTCTTTATAAATAAAGTTAAGTTAATTAAAATGTTTTGGAAATAAATTGGGATATGAAAATCATTTTAAAAAAAGTCATAAAAGGTTTGGATTATAACCATGTGAGATTGTTACCCTACATTAGCCATGGCCTTAGGAAGGATGGTTGAGGGTAGTCTTCTAAATGTAATAAATATCAATTGGTAGTGTATGCAAAATGGTGTTTTATGGCTAGTTATGAGACTTGCCTTATACATAGTGAAAATTCCTTTGTTGTGTTCTAAAAATTTCGTGTTTGGAATTATAGGGAAATGCCACCATGAAGGCATATGCAAGTTAGGTGATAAGAGGATGTAACTAAGTATAATCCCACAGTAGTAGAGAAATAATATCCAGTGGTTCAGGATTATAGGAAAGAGATGTTTCATGAGTACTTTTCTCATTTTATGCCGATTATGGAATGGGACCCAGGGCAGGTCACACCAAGTATATTTGAGTTGACCAGGAAGTTTCAGCTACAACACCCTCCAACCATTACCAAAGAGGGTAGGACAAAGGTGGAAGAGTTTTGGATAGAGGTTGTCTATAAAATTAATGATCATCTGGAGACTCCTTCTGAAAATTGAGTTAAGTTAGATTCTAATATTTTATGGGGCAGGGCAAAGCAATGGTGGGATATCTTAGTTTAGACTCAACAAGTAGAGGTTATGGTGTGAAAATTTGTTGTGGAAAAGTTTCTGGAGAATTACTACCCAGAAACTTTAATATAGAAAAAGGTTGTAGAGTTAATGAGTTTGAATCCGGGGACAATGTCTATAATGGAGAATGCAGGTTAGTTCATAGACTTGCAATATCTTGTTCCTTCTTTGGTAGCGGATGAGGTAGTTGTGGAAAGGAACTTTCAAGATGGACTTTAGGATGAGATCAAATACTGGTTAAATATATTTCAGAAGAATACGTTTTTTTGAGGTGATGGATCAGTCCCTCATCTCAAAAGTAAACCTCAAAGAGGAAACTCGAAGAAGACATGCGGTTGTGGTGGGGTGAACAAGTGGTGCAACTTTTGAAAGGGGGAAGCTCCACTTTGAGTATTTGTACTAGGACAGGGTTGGATAGTACAACCAGAAAAGGAACCGGTCCCTTAGGTTAGTGATTGAGTTTACTAATATTAGTGTGGTAGGTCAGGGAGTGTGAAAAGTTGGGGTTCCAGACCACCTGTTGAGTGTATATCATATGAAAAAATGGGCCATGTGAAGAGGTTCTACAGTAACCCACGACAATTAGAAAATGTTGGAGGACATAGACCATTGCAGAGTGCAGGAAGGGGGTCGATTACCCCATATCAGGATGGTATTTAGAGATCCACTGGTTGTATAGGTAGGGGTGGTGGATTTGGAACTTCAGGACAAGACCATCCACATCAGCAGGGTACTTCAGTTTAGGGAACTTAGGAAGGATATCAAGGTAGAGGAATAGGCCATCTTCACATAGTTTTGTCTACTCTTGGATGTGGTGAGGTTGGACCTTCTACCATTCTAGGTACGATTATTTTATCTTACACACTCGTTAATGATTTATTTTAAATAGGTTCCACACACTTTTTTTATCTTTTCAGAGTTTGTGGTTGTGTTGGTCCTAGTCATGGAATAATTTTTTGGGGGTTATGTCAATTAGTACTTTACTGGGGGTGCGAGATGAGGATATGAAATAGTGCAGAGGATGTGCATTAGAGGATGGTGGTTATCATTTCTTGTCGAAACTATTTGTCCTCAAGATGTCTGGTTTTAACCTAGTTTTGGGTATGGAATGTCTAGTGATGTATTAGGTCCATATTGATTGTTACCAACGCATGGTAATGTTTACATCTCCATATGGAGACACATATGTCCTTCATGGTGAGTGTGATGTTCAAGAAGTCCACACAAGGACATTTTTTTAGATGTTGGGGGAACTCACAACCTAAGTATTATGCCTTATTCTTACTAATGGAGAGGTGGGGAAACATGTATTTCCTCTTATGGGCGATCAGTTTCAGGATTTGTTTCCTGATTATTTCTTGGGACTACCTCCTGAAAGAGATGTAGAGTTCACAATCTATTTTCTTCTAGCGGAAGAACCAGTTTATTTTCCACCATATTGAAAGTAGAAAATAGAATTCCAGGATCTTAAGGCTCACCTAAAAGATTTGGATCAGAAGTGATTCATTTGACCTAGTAAGAAGCCACGAGGATCACCTGTGCTTTTTTCTAAAAAAATTAACAGATTTTTGAGGTCATGTGTTGATTACTAGAAGATAAATTATATTATAGTTAATAACAGATACCTTTTCCCTAGAATTGATAACCTATTTGACCAAAAAAGTTGTGCCTTAGTGTTCTAAAAGATTAATTTGAAATCGAGATACCATCAGTTGAGGGTGAGACCTTTTGATAAACCAAAAATATATTTTCATAGAAGTTATGTGTTGTATGAATATTTGTGATGGAATTAGGGTTTACTAATGCAACAATTGTGTTTATGGAATTAATGAACTGGATATTTCACCTTTATCTGGATCAGTCTGTTATTTTCTTTATTGATGACATATTGGTGTACTCCTTAACTCTCAACGATCATTCCAAAAACCTTGACATCATCTTGAGTACACTAAGATATCATAGGATTTAGTAGAAGTTATAAAAATATCAGTTATGGATTGATAAAGTGAATTTCTTAAGACATATCATTTCAGAGTCTAGTGTGTCGGTGGATCCAGAGAAGGTGCAGGTTGTGGTGTCTTGGGATCAGACCAAGAAAGTTTCTAATTTTCATTTCTTCTATATTTTTAGGGTTATTACTAGAGGTTCATTAGGGATTTATCTTTTCTATAGGCATCAATATCAAGATTAACCAAGAATGGGGTTGAGTTTTGTGGTTAGAGGTATGTGAAACTGCTTTTCAAAAACTAAAGAACTGTTTGACTACTATAATATTACCTAAACCTGGTAAGAAGTACACTTTTTTCTATGATGTGTATGATGTTGGAATCAAGGCATTGTTTATGAAGGATGATTGAGTGGTAAATTATGGGTTGAGATAGTTGAGACCACATTAAATAAATTACCCAACTCATTATCTTGAGCTATCTATTGTATTTTATGATTTAATGTGTTGGAAACACTACTTACTGGGATAACAATTCATAGTTTTTTATGACCATAAATGTTTAAGATATATCTTCTCTCAATGGGATTTAAATATTCGGCAGTGAAGGTGGTTTGATTACATGAAATCCTTTAATTTTGAGTTGGTTTACACATTGTGGAAAGGGAATAGTGTTGTGGATTATCTAAGCTATAAGACTCGGAATTAGGTGGGTCGGGAATCCAACTCTCAATGGAAAATGATGGCTTTGTTTTCTAAGATGCAGTAGGAGGTGCAGGATGGACATAGAAAAATGACCCTTATGTCTATAGTGATTGAGTCCGCACTTTTGAGTTGGGACAAGGAGATTCGACTGGAGGTTCCAAAGTGTTTGTCTATGAAGTAAAGTCTTAAGTGGGGGAGTCACCTTCTAGTTGGGTTGTTGGTGCCGATGGAGTGTTCTCTGTTTTGGGATATGTTGTAGTGATGAAAGTTGTGTGATAAGAGATGACGTGAAAATTACATGACTCAAAGTGGTTAGTAAATCTTAGATTGACTAAAATGTATTGTGATATTTTTCATCAGTACTGGTGGATAGGAATGAAGAAATAGGTTTCGGTTTTTGTGGCCTGATGCCTTATATATCATCTGTTGAAAGCAGAGAATCAGCATCCAAGTTGTTTTCTAGTGTCATTTCCCATTTTAGAATGTATTTGGAATGATGTAATGATGGACTTTATAGTGGTCCTTTTGAGGGTGCCTCAAAGTATGACGTAATCTAGGTGATTTTGGATCAGTTAACTAAAGTGGATAATTTCTTACCAGTCCTGGAAACTCATAAAGTTGATTAGTTGGTGATTTATATGTTCAAGAGATAGTGTGACTACATGGTGTGCTAAGAACCGTAGTTTCATATCATGATCCTTATTTCACATTGTGTGTCTGGTAGGGATTAAATAAGTAGTATGGTACCCAGGTGTTGTTGAGTATGGATTATCACCCGCAGATAGACAAGCATTCCAAGTGTATGATTTAGGTATTGGAGGATATGTTGAGAGCTTGTGTCTTGGATTTTGGAAGTTCATTGTAAAAGAACTTATCACCACTTTAGTTTTCGTACAATTATAGTTTCTAGGTTATGATTCAGATGATTCCTTTAGAGTAACTCTACGGGATATCGTATAGATCTTCATCATGTTGGTTAGAGGCTGGGGAATCTGAGATGTTAGGACTGAATCTTGTACAGGAGACATCATAGAATGATCATTTGATTCTGAATCACATGATGATGGCTTAGAGTAGGCATAATTCATATGTATATCAGAATTGTAGTCCTCTTGATTTTTTTCTGGTGAATAGTGTGTTTCATTGATTGTTGTTATGGTTAGGTCACCATCGAAATTCGAGCCATAGTGAGTTGGAACCCAGGTAAGGGGCCATTTGATATTGTAGAGAGGATCAGACTGGTGGCTTACCAATTGGATCTTCCACAATGGTATAGTGGGATGAATTATGTTTTTCAAGATTCACAACTACAACAGTATCAAACTGGCCCATCACATTTTATAAACATTGATGATTTTGAGCTTGAGCCTAATGTGTCCTTTTAGGAGCATCTGATTTGTATCATGGATCATAGTGAAAAGGAATTGCAGGGAAAGGTTAAGCCTTTGGTTCATTTTATATGGTGGCATGGAAACTTCCATGAAGATTCTTGGGGGCTAAAATCAGATATGAGGGCCCAGTGGCCTGATGTATTTCCTTCAGAAAACCAATGATGTTTGGTAAGAGTTGATCTGGGATGATCCATCCTAATGTGGGGAGGTTGTAAGATATAGGATTTTTATTAAGGTAATTTTTTTATGTTTTAGTTTATGTCATTTACTTTGTTCAAATAAGTGTTTTCCAATGTTCATGAGAATCCGTGGGGGTGTTTCAGGGGTTCAAATCAAGAAAATGGAAGAAAAAAGAAAATTTTGGCCATATTGTTGGGTTTGCACATGGTTAGTGAAAACAGTGAGGATCATCCCTTGTAACTATGCATCCTAGGACAGAGGATTGAAAATTATTAATACATGGTTAAGAAAACCATGTATAATTATCAAGAAACCATATGAAGGGGTGATTTTGGGATAGTGTCCCACACCTAGTTTTTGCACAGTTTAGCAAACTGTGCAGGTAAATTGTGCAGCTCAGTAATGTTGAAAATTTTTAAAAAATGCCATCATGGGATTTTTAACCCCATATCATTATTTCTTCCTTTATTCCCCCATAAACCCCTAGTGATGAGGAAGTTCTCCCAAGATCATCTAAGGGAAATTATAACTCATGTTTACATCATTTTGAGGGTTGTCAATTGTGAATTGAAGATCCAGGTATGTCTAAAACCCCTTTTTATTCTTTTTTGGTTTCGGGTTCACATTTATTATTTATCTCCTTCTAAATCTTTAAAACCCTTATTTTATGGTGAGATATAGGTTTTATATTTAAAGTGGTGTTGAATCGGTATCCAAGGCATTGATTAGGTGTGAGTTTGTCAATAGATCCAAGGTAAGTGTTCTACAAGTTATATCCTATAGTTTCATTTGAGATTTGTGAATAATTGGGTTTATTTATTTGTTATCCCTCAATATGATTCTGATAAGTTTATGATATTTGGTATAATTAATATATAATTGATGAATGGAAACCCTATTGGTCCCCATGGGACACATAGAGGATGACTTGATCCTCGTAGGGCTACCAATAGGGTGCGTTGATACTTTCTGGACATAGATGTTAGCTAATAAAGTACATGGTCATTGTGTGATAACATATATCCCTTTATAAACATATAGATATATTAATGAGAGTTTAAGTCAGTTATTTTTATTTTTTCTATGTTTGATAATGGTTAAATGGTTGTTTAGCATGACATAGAAATGGGTTAAATTGGTTAATTGGGATTATGTATTGTGCCTTATGAATTTACTAGAAATTCCCTAGTGGGTTAGTATATAAGAAATTAGGAACATTCTAATTTGGAATTGATGAATATGTGACATGGTATGATAATTGGAAAGTATTGAATATTCTTAGTATGATAGGCATGAGAATGGGAATTTAGTGAAATGAGCTATGTTTTACAAATGGGTTTGGTCTTAATGGGTTATGGAATAACATTGGATTTCCATGTTGATTATTATAAATAGTTATTGATATATGTATTGAGTTAATTGGTTGTGATATGGATTTTGTGTGTTGAGTGGATGAATAAGCATGTTCACATGGCTTAGTGGTGGTGTAAAGGACATATGCTCCTCCCACATGTAGGGTCTGACTGGTGCTCTAACATACCTAGGAATGCATGGGTTGGGGAGTTGTATTGATTCTATATTCCCCCATTGGTTATATTAAATTAAAATACCTAGACTAAGGCACCATGATAAGTGTGGTCATTACTAGAAATTCTCATCCCTGGTGAGATTGGGACTTAACTTGTTCCCTCATACGGATTGATAAATTCCATCAACAAGGGTGGATAAGGTAAATATGTAACCCATGGATTACATGTTGATAATGAACTAAAAGATGATATGATGTATATAATGAACTTGTAAAAAAACCTAATAATAATTTCAAAGAAGATATTCATAACTAGGGACCCCTATTTTGTCTTTCACTTACTTTTCATTCCTTTTACTTGCATGGACTATCAGTTTATATTGGATATTTTTTAGAGGCCATTGGTGGTGGCCTAGTGAGTTTTACTAACACCTTGATCAGTCTTCCATTGGGTACCTGAGCAGATATCATGCTTTCAGGTCAGGAAATGGGCAAGATCCCTCTACCAGGGAGTTGAGTTGGGTGTGGGACATGCATGGATGTGGTTCCAGACATGGGGTTAGTACCATTTTGTGGATTTCGTTGTTTATAATTATTTTGGTTTTTTCACTTATAATTATAGAATGACATGACATATTTAATGTTTCTTGTGGAGTGTACCTAGATTGGGGAATGTTTGTCTATGCATGTTATTGTTTATTCTTATTTTTTTCATCATTTATATTATGATTTGATGTGGTCAACTCTGGTAAAAAGGGTATAGTATCCCTACATGACATATTATACTCTCACTACTAGTTAACAACCTCTATAATATAGGAAGGTATTCGTGAGTTCATGTGACAAATCGGCTTAGGGAGCCTATTTAGTGGCTCTTGGGTTGGGGACATTTCATTTTTCATTGAAAATTAAATTTTATTTTTGACTATTTAGAAATTAAAATTATATTATGGATTAGTTTTACAATTTAATTACTTAATTTTTTATAATAATACAATTATGGGTTTTAAAATTAAATTTATACTATAATTTAGTTTAAAATCATATTTTCATTAGAGAGGGTCTTTTTCTGAAAAACAATTTTTCATAACGTTTTTCTGATTTAATTTAAAATTAAATTATGAAACTTGTGTTTATTTTATATTGAAAAATATATTCAATATTTTTTATTAGTGGGATAAAATTTAGTAAACATGTTTGTTTTATTTTTAGTTAATATAAATAGTAACCTTTTAATTTTTGTTTCCATGGTAAAGGGAAAATCGAGTAATTAAAGTTGAAAATTAAATGATGCGGACTATAAAATGACCTTAATACTTTTAATATTTTTTAATGAGTATACTTCATCTATATTCATCAAAAAAATTAATATATGTCCTTTTTTTCATTTGAATGTTATTATTGGCTTTATAATATTTTATTTAAGGAAAAGAGAATAATGTTATACTCCTATTTTTAACAACTATAAGGTTTTAAAAATATGGATAAATAAAGGATATGTTATTTTATAAATAGTATTTTCAAATATAGAATATTTTTTTTAATCATCATAATTTATTTTTATTTTAGTGAAGAATTAATTTACATAAATACATACACAAATCTGACGTGGTAATTTTTTTAATTAATGGAAAAATAAAATAAATAATATTAAAAATACAAAAAAAAAAATATAATTTAAGATAATTAATGTGATAAATGAATTTTATTAATGGATATAATTGTTTAGGGATGTGTAGAAATATATTTTTTTCCAATGTAATTTATTTTATAATGATATTAAAGTCAAAGTAATGAATAGTTCTAAAAATTGACATTAATGATATTTTATAAGAAATAATATTTTATTAATAGATTTAAAATTCAGAAAACTCATGTATTCACTGAACATATTAGAATATGGTTTAAAGTATCTTATATGGACCAATTATATGACTTTTATATATTTATAGTAATATTATGAACCTCAAATATTTAAAAACTTATTTGTCATGGTAAGTGTGAATAGATTAATAAAGAGTTAAAATGAAAAAATAAGGCTAAAAATGTGATCAAAACTGGCTAGAATTTTATTATATGAGAATATATGGTATCATATACAAATTATATTCTAATATTAAAATTTTGATCCATTTGGACAACAAACCTATTTTTTCTTATTTAATATTTTAAGAAATTCTATGAGTGCCTCTCTCTAATAAAAGGGTACTTGTTCTTCTATTTTTTTCAAAATTAAAAACCGTTTTGGTTTTTCCAATATATATAAAAAACCCTTTCCTCACATATCTCCTCACATCCTAGAGGTTGTTTTTTGATAATTAATATTACCTACCAAAATATTTTCGTTTGAACCTTAAAAGAGATTATCCGAAGAAGTGATATTATTCTTAACCAAGTGATTTTTATTTCATCTTCCAACTCCTTCAAGTCTTATCTAACCATAATTAAATAATAACACTAGTATATTAAATATAATTATCTATTTTATTTTAATTTAAAAACCAATATAATACACTTCTTCAATCAAATGGGAAATGAAAACATCATTCATGCGTACGAAGGACTACTGCCTCACCAACAGATATAATTCGTTTTCCATATCCATCTATCATGGATGTTTTTCATGATAGAAGCAATTTATATATATTATATTAATGAGATATTAATAATTATTAAAAGACAATATATCATTTAATTTTTAATAATTCCATTCATTGAAAAATGTTAACATCGTTCATATGTATGTGTTGATTAGCACCTCCACGATGTGATATTATTGGTTTTTAATCACCACGTCACATGGAAAATATATAAAAGTATACATAATGAAATAATATATTATTAATGATATAATTATAATTCTATAAAGGAAAAAATATTACTTTCTTTCTTTCCATATTAATCATTTAAAAATGGAAATGTTACTCATGTGTTTGTACGACTTACTATCTCAATGATTATAAAACAATTCATTTTTCATAACCATATTTCATGATTGGTTTTAAATGTATAATTGATGTATAAAACTCTTTCAATTCTATTATTCTAGAGATAATTTAGTAATGTACCCTTTTAATATATTTAATCTATTGATGTCATTTTGGACTTATGAAATGAATGTCATGAAAACATCTGACATACACTTAAATAATTAAGTAATTTTATATGAAATAGTAATGAGTGAAATAAAGGGAATAATAAACATTTAAAATGTTCTATAAAAATTAGATAATCAACATGAGTTTATTATTCAGGAATATAAAGAACATATTTGATGATTCAAATTCAGGGTAAGTGATAGTTTAACTTAAAATCGAGTTTTTAATTTTACAATAATTTATTTAAAAATATTTATCTTTTATTTACATGTTTTAAAAATTATTTTATGAGTGTATTTATATAGACATAAAAGAACTATAGATGTCATTTTATTCCACTTTGTTTCAAAGGTTTTCAAAAATAATAAATTTTTTAAGAAATTTTTTGACTTTCTATACAAAAGAAAAAAAAATAATGTTCTATTTTCACATTTATAAAAACAAAGACTTTTCACACAACCATAAAAATTATGTAATGTTCGGATTACTTTACAAGATTTCATGATTTTTCAAATAAAAAAACAAATTTCCCTTTTTCTAAGTATTTTGATATTAGAAATGGGTTTTTAAAAAGGAAACATATATTTTGATATCTGAATGTGTTTTACACAAGTGTTTAAAAGAGTTTTTCAAGTGTTTTATTCATGATATAGTCCTTGGACATTGTTTTGAAGGGTTTATCCTCCTTATAGATCACGAGTGAGCCTGATACAGCTTATATGATGGGTTTATCTCCATTATAGATCATGAGTTATCCCGATATAGATTATATTATGTCTGATCCCAAATAGTTCTCCAATTCATTAGGTAATGATATGTTATCTAAAAAATTATATTGGAAGTCATCCATATGGTTATTCCAATTTTAAGGGCTTAATAATTTTTTTAAGATGGTGATGTCCCAAGGAACCTATATTACATTTTTAGGATTTTTAATGAGTTTTGATAGAAATTATTTGATTTTAAAAGGAAATATAATGATATTTTTTAAGGGAGAATAATGATCTTTTCTGATAAAATGTATGTTTGTTAAAAAATGTTTTCCATGGGTGTTCACTGAACTAACATATTTATTATTTGTTATGACCCTTACTGAGATTCTTGTGCTTATCCACATTTTAAAAAAATATCATAAGTATTTAAGGAACATTAGTGAAAAGGATGAGGTCAATATAAAATTTTTGAACATATTTCACCAAATGAAAATATTTTCTTCAAGTTTGGTTTGGTGGGAAAAATTGAAAATAAGTATAAGGTTCCACTTTGTAATATATAGAATTATTTTTTAAGATTAGTGAACTAAATATATAAAATCATAAAACCAAATGAACTTTGGAATTGAAATAAAGTTAATTATAATCTAAAGACACTAAAATCTGTAATATTAAGGTCGGGTACTTATAGTCGGTATGAGAAAAATGTTTAGAAAACTTTAACTATTATGATAGTGATAATAGAACACCATTAAAAGATTTTAACTAGGTTTTATGTTGAAATTATATATCATTTAAAGGCTTACATGTTTATTAATCTAAATTATGTGTTGGTTAGAGTAGAGTTCTCAAGAGGGGGTGGATTGAGTATCTATAAAGATTTATGTTAAAATTGGTTCTTTGAAAATTTCCCCCAATTAAAAATATAATCTAAGTTAGTTTGTAGTGAATCTATAAGAGTTATTATTTATCAATTAATTTCTAAAAATATTGATTAGTTCTTATCTATATTAATCTAAATATTAATATAACTTTTGAATCTAATCTACTAGTTCAAAAAAAATTATAAACACTTTCTCAACTAACTATCAAAGTTCAATTTAGTTTTATAAAAATTATAATAAAAATAGATTAGAACTAAAAGGTATAAACACATTGGATAAAAACAAGAGGTTCAGTCTCAATCTAAGACTTATCCCTCTTCACCAGGTGATCACCTTACACCAAGAAGTTTAAATTAATAAACTATTTGATCCACACCCTAGATCAGGGTTCAGAATAACACATAAGGCTATCCAGGTCACACATGACCTGAACCATAGTTATTCATGGTAAAAACAACAAACAAGTCACACTTGACCTCTTCCACTGTTCAACATAGTATATAAAAGGATAAATAGAGAGTGGGTTTTAGAATATCAAATACCCTCCAGTTATGCATAGAAGTCAGTGTGTATAACATATTGAAACAGACATTGCTCAAAAATGTAAATAAATAAACACAACAGATATAAAAAGGTAGAGAATGGTTTAAAAGTCTTTCTGTGTGATGCAGTGAAGATTTGGACTCGTTTGATGTAGTGGAAATGAAGTTTGAGTCCTCTTCTAGAAGTTGGCTACAAAATGGAGTATCACAATCTCTATGGTCTGGCTTATAAGAGAATGAAATGTTTAGCTTCTTGTTTTTAAGAAGTTCTGGTCTGGTTAGTAGGTTTTGGTTCACTTATTTATCTCCCTGTATGTTCTTCCTTTGAGTTCTTGAACTTTTTATAAGTATGCTAGAGTGTTATAGGAGTTCTCGAGTTTTATTCTCTTGTTACTTTTCAACACTTTCCTCATCTGTTTTATGATCTAGATTGTAATTATTTTATACTTTTGGGTCCATCAAACATGAAAGATCTCCCCACATGTATGTACCTCATACTATCTCCTAAATCTCCTGCAGACAACATTAACTAAAATTAGAAACATTAATTTTTTGAAATGTGTCTATTATATATAAATTTGAATTAATAAATTAAAAATAGTTTTTATGACTATCGGTGAGTCATAAGTATCGGTGTCTCATTGGAATCAATTTTCCAGCATCGTTCTGTCAACATCGGTGACTCTTTGTATCAGTGAGTCCTTTCCATCGATATCAGAGACTTGGGTAATCGGTGAGTCATTTGTACTATTAGTTTGTCTAGGAATCAGTGAGTCGTCATCAGTGACTCATTTTAAACTAACAGTGTGTCACTCATTGGTGACTCGTTCATCAGTGTGTCTCCATCGGTGAGTCATCATCAGTGTGTCTCCCATCACTGAGTCATCCAATGGTGAGTCATGTGAACTATCAGTGTGACCGACAATCAGTGACTTGTCCGTCGGTGTGACGTTTGTTCTATCGGTGAGTTCAGCATCAATGTCTTCTTGGATTGGTGACTTCATCGATTGGTAAGTCATCCATCAGTGAATCTATTGAGATATCGGTGTCAGGGAGACTGAAAAACTAACAAACTGATTTTCTTATATAGAATAACACCAAATTAAGTGAAATTCATAATTACAAGTAAATATACACTTGTAAGTATATTCTAACATAAATATCCATAATTTATTGACTTATTATACCATGTTACATAATTTATTCATTTATAAAAAGTCATTTACATGATTATCATTTATTATAACTTAAAATATGAATTATCATAATTTACAAAGTGGCATGGTTTGTTATTATTAAAACAACTATCTCATAGTGGGTATAACAATCTCCCCCTTTTTATAATCACAAATCAAGGCATTAATGAGTTATACAAGATGTTAAGGAATAGAAATTACTTGACTTAGCACACCCAATAGTGAGTGTGAATTCTCAATATAACTATAAGGTCTTTCATTTTTAGCTCCCCCTCAATTAGTGTATCTAGGGATATATATGTATATTCTGATGATTACATAAAATCTTTCATAGGCTAGAGTTCTCCCCTTCCGATTAAGAATTTATTCCATCCATTATCCACCTAAGATTATAATTTATGCCATTTAAGAATTTATCCACCTTTTGGGATTATCAAAAAGGTAAAAATAAACATAAATAATAAAGAAAAATAACACAAAGAAAAGTGGAAACTTAGTGAAGGTGAAATTCATATTCATTAAAGGTACAAGGATTAAAACCATCAAAAGAAAAGTATAAATAACTATCAAATAAACAGTCCATAGCTATGTACTGGGATTCTGAGGAGCTTTTCCTTTGACTGAAAGGCCAATATGAGGTACATTATTTGGTGGTGTGGCTGTAGGAAGGGATGGTTGAAGGAAAAAACCAGGTAAGGCAACATCTATAAGAACATTTGATGCAAGGCTTGATCTCCTTTCTAATAGTATGTGACTTTGAGTCTGCTCCTTTATTTCAGGACTGATCTTAGATAAGTCTTGAGAGATAGATATCTAATTAGGAGGTAGAGAACTAGGTTCAATAGAAGCAAATTCTTGGACTACTGTTGCCTCAGCTTGCACATGCAGGTTTGGCTTCAACAATTTGATAAAATCATTAATGATTTCACCTCCATATTGAATTACCTTATCAAAATATTCCTAGTTCTCCATGAACTTTTCCAAGGTGGGTTTAGACTCCCTCAACTGAACCACTTTCCTCTTAAAGGCCTCAGTCACAGGTGGTATCATAAGATTCTCATCCAAGTACTTGAAGATGTTATTCAGATCATGCTTGGTATTGATTTTGGAAAAATACTTATCCACTTTTTCTATTATCCCCTTCTCAGTAGTAGAGGCTTCATTGGTAAAGTGTCTCGCCATGTTATAAACAACATCGGTGTTTCTGTGCACCTTGGTAAGGGTTTCTTTATAAAAATCACTATGAATTCCCTTGATCTCTTCTCTTACGATGGTCATAAGGTACTCCATATCAGCTGTAGGTATGGTACTTTTAAAACATGATGCACTAGAAATCATTTCTCCAAGATCCTCTTTCTACTTCTTCAATTATACACTCAGCAGATGTGTAACTAGGTTCCAAAGAACCTTCATAACACCACTAAGTGTGGTCTTGAAATCCATGGTTAGAGATTCCAACTCAGTACCCATTTTCTTCACTTCTTATCTCATCAACTCATTGTGTCTAATAATTATCTTGGATGTAGTGATTAGTTTTGGATCAATATCCTAAATCACAATCCTTGTAATTCTAGTAGCATAAGGTTTTGAAATACCCATAGATATAGATGCTTCATTTCTTACTCTAATATCATATCTCACTTACTCACATATATCAATCTTGAATTTCTCTAGATCATCCTTGGTGACATAATCACCCGGCAGTCTATGTACAACAGGATCATCAGAAGTAGGTACAATAGGTGAAGTTGGAGAAATTGGTTCCACTTCGTCTGGTTATGGAGTAGGAGGAGGAGGAGATTCCATCTCCTCATCTGAGTCATAGTCCAACCCAAACAGAATATAACCGGGATTCCAATTTCACTAATGACAACATGTCCAGTTTCTGGGCTCCACAGTGTCAATCATAACTCTTCTCCATTGAGGGTCTCTCTCATCCTCAGATTCATCTTCTTATTCTTCTTCTTCATGTCCTTTGGCTAAATCAACATTTTGTGGCACTGGTATTAATTGAACTTGAGGTTCTTCTTGAACTCTAGACACTCCATCCACTTCAGCCACTTGAGGATCTCTTTCAATTAGAGGCTTAGCTATAATCTGATCCTCATCCTCTTCCTCTTATCCTCCAGCCATGATATCATTAATCTCTTGAATGATACCTTTATCATCATCAGGGTGTTCAGATATGTCCCAATTTCCATCATCTCTAGCAACATGATCAAATGCATCTTGTCTAAAAATATCAACATCCTCTTGTCTATCATCCCCATCATCTACTCCATGCAGTGACTCCTCACCAGAATTAACTACTTCTTGACCTTATTTTATTGAGTCACTCACATTCCCACCTTGACTTCTCATTTATATTAAAATGTTTTAAATAATTTTGATATGAAAATAAATCTATGGTTGGAAGAATAATAGCCTAATAATCATCATATATTCCCACGTGTGGCATCTCCAAGCATTCAACCCACTCCTTTGAAGAAAAACAAATTTATTTTCCCTTCACCACTGACATCATCTGAGCCTCATAAGATCCTTCTACATAAACTTTTAAATTGAGATAGAACTCATGTAATGGCTTGGGATAAAACAGTCTCTCATTATTTGATAACCAGGTAATCCACCCATGTGATTCTGACACATTCAGCTAGAGTGACTTTCTTGACCAAAGCCACTTAGCTGACACTTCATTATGACTAGTTACCACATGGATTCCCAATCCCAGCTTCACAGAACATGCGGTACTACTCAAATATCATTTCTAACACTTGGCCAATGTTCATTCACTCAGTCCTTCCAATACTCGCTTCATTCTTTCCATTCAAAAGGTTTGGGATCAAAGAGGGATTTGAAAGGTCTAAGGTAGAGAGGTAGAGTGTCAAAGGGTACAAGGGTCAAAGGTAGTGAGAGTAGTGATGTGCCATGGATCAAAATAAATTTATCTTTTAGGGATTGGAACATGTAAAATCGAAAATAGAATAACTGTAAAAACCAAAGAAACAAAACTGTGTCGTTTTATTTAAGATAAATAGATTTACTGAAAGGTCCACATAGGTATCGGTTGCATACTGATAGTATTACAATATCAGCTTCATTTTATCATATTCATTTAATCAGTTTCACATGATTGGTTTCAATCAATCGGTTTGATAGATCGGTTTCATATATTGGTCTAACATATTGGTTTGACAGATCGGTTTGATAGATCGGTTTCATAGATCAGTTTGACTGTGATTAGTGTCACAGATAAATAGATTTTTCTAAGGGGATAATATTCGATAATATTTATAGATTTATCATTCCTATTTCATGTATGATATATCTCATTCTCTCATAGTTTAAGGGTTCGGTAAATATGTCATCAAGATAATTCTTAGTCCCCATAAACACAATAGTTATGTCACCTTTTTTATAGTGGTCTCTCAAAAAGTAATGTATTACATAAATATGTTATGTTCTAGAATTGAAATTGGATTTTTAGAAATTTTAATAGCTCTTTTATTGTCAAAATTTATTGGGATATGTCTAAATTAAAATCCAAAGCCTAATAAAGTGTGTTTCATCCACAAAATATTTGCACAGTAACTAATAGCAGTAATTTACTCTGATTCAGCAGTCGATAATGCCACTGAATTTTTCTTTTTTACTAGACCATGAAATTAGAGAAATTCCCAAAAAGTGACATGTTTTAGAGGTGCTCTTTCTATATAACTTATATCAACTAAATTCAGCATTAGAATAACTAATCAAATAAAAAATTTATCCTCTTGGGTAGAACAATCCTAAATTAGTTGTATATTTGAGGTATTTGAAATCGCATTTAACATCATTTAAATGATACTCGTTTTGGTTATATTAAAATCTTGAACACATACACACACTAAATATGATGTCTGGCCTACTAGCAGTTATGTACATCAAAATCCCAATCATTCCTCTATAAGCAGTTTGATCAACAGATTTCCCATTTTCATCAATATCTAACTTACATGTAGAACTCATAGGGGTTTCACTACTCATAATTCTATGAAATCCATATCTTTTCAAAATATATTTGGTATATTTACTTTGATTTATAATAATACCTTCTTTGTTCTGAAATATTTTAAATCCAAGAAAATATTTAAGTTCACCCATCAAACTCATTTCCAATTCACTTTGCATCATTTTTGAAAAACCATTACATAATGAATTTTTAAAAGATTAAAAAATAATATCATCTATAAATATTTGATCTATTAAAACTTCTTTAGAAATTATTTTTATAAATAATGAAGAATCTAAAACTCCTTTTGTAAAACCTCTATAAATAAGAAAGTTACTTAATCTATCATTACAAGCTCTTAGAGCTTGTTTAAATCCATATAAATCATTTGATAATTTGAAAACATGATTTGTAAAATGTGGATTTGTAAAGCATGGGGGTTGTTCAACAAAAACAAAATCAATTATATAACCATTTAGGAATTCACTTTAAATGTCCATTTGATAATGTTTGAAATCCAAGTGTGTTTCATAGGCAAGTAAGATTCTAACAGCTTCAAGAATAGTTACTGGTGAAAAGGTATCCTTACAATAAATTCCTTATTCTTGATTATAGCCTTGTGCAACCAATATAGATTTGATTTTAATTATATTTCCAGCTTAATCTACTTTATTCCTAAACACCTATTTAGTTCCTATGGTCAATATATCTTTTGGTCTATCAATAAGATTCCAGACTTTATTTCTCTCAAACTGGTTAAGATCTTCTTGCATATCCATCACAAAAAATTCATCATTGATTGCATCATTGATATTTTTAGGTTCAATTTGGGACAATAATGATTGATGTTCAACCTAATTTCTCAAAGAATCTCTAATTTTCGTTCTTATGTCTAAATCTCCAACTAAAACATCTAAGACATGGTTTTTAAGAGTCCTAGATGGTCTATTAAAAGTAGGTCTAGTTATTTTAGGTTTATTGTTTAGTAATAGTTTATTATGGAAAGATTCTGGAAAATTTATAGAACATGAAGTTTGTATAGATTCTATTAAAGGATGATATGAAGGTTTAACATTAATGTCCATATTAGACATATCCTCTTTACAGTTTCCTAGTGAAGTCTTAGGTTCTTGTGGATTTGTTTCATCAAAATTGACATGTAGAAATTCATTTCTTTTATTTAACACTCTATACGCTTTGCTTGATATTGAATATCCAAGGAATATTCCTTCATCACTCAAAGAGTAAAATTTATCTAGATTAACTTTCGTGTTAAAAATATAAAGTTTACATCCAAACACTCTAAAACAATTTACCTTTGGTTTCCTATTATTCCACTACTCATAAGAAGTTTTCTTAAGGATAGGTATGATTAAGAATCTTTTTATTATGTAATAAGCTATATTAACAACTTTAGTGAAAAAGTAAATTGGTAGGTCATATTCATTAAGCATAGTTTGAGGAATGTCCAATAGGGTTTTATTTCTTCTTTCTACTACTCCATTCTATTGAGGTGTCTTGTGGGAAGAAAATTTGTGCCTATAGCCATTTTCTGAGAAAAAAAGTTTCAATTTCTGGATTTTAAACTCATGGCCATGGTCACTTTTTAAGGATTTAATTTTAATTACACTGAAATTTTCTACAGTCCTAGCATATTTGGTAAAATGCGATCACTCTTTACTTTTGTGATCTAAGAAAAGGGTCCAAGTATTCCAAGATAAGGAATCTACAAGGAAATAAAAACAGTGATTCCTATTGAGACTTGAAACTCTATATGGTCTAAAAAATCAATGTGAACCAACTTGAGAGGCTGAGAAGTAGTAACTTCTTTCTTTGGTTCAAAATAGATTTTTTGTTTCTTTCTTTTTTGAGAAGGATTGTGCACTCTGTTGTCTAGAAACTCTAATTTGGGAAAGTCTTTATTTAAAAAATTTCTAATTAATTTTTAAGGTAGTGTACATTACAATGTTCTATTCTTCTATGCCAGATCCAGGACTCTTTGTGAATGGCACTTAGATAGGAATATTTATGTGAGGCTAGAGTGTCTAAGTTTATAGCATATACATTATCATTTCTATGAGTAGTAAATACCAAGTTATTTTTGGCATCAAAAACATGGAATTAATCATTTTTAAATTAAACATTAAATCCATCATCACATAGTTGGGATATTATAATCAAGTTATACTTTAATCCATCAACATATAGTACTTTTAAAATAGAAATAGAGTAGGGTTACCAATTTTTCCTAAGCTGATGATTTTTCCTTTACCATCGTCATCAAATGTGACATGACATCCACCAATATTGATGAAAATATTGAATCTTGAGTATTCTTCTGTGATGTGTCTTGAAAAACCATTATAAAAGTATCAAATATTTCTATAGGAACTCTTTAATAAGTTTACCTACAAAACAATTTATCCAAAAAAATATTTTGGTACCCATATTTTTTTCTGGGTCCATAAATATTAGCAATAAAAGCATTAAAAACCCACCATTTTATTATAGGTTTCCTATATTTAGAATATAAGTTATTTGAAAAATAAACTTTGTTTGGTCAAGAAAAACTTGAGGTAGAAAAATATTTTTCAGAATTGGAACTTGCAGTAAAATTTTGATTTTTGAATAAAGAAACAGATTTTCTAGATTTTGGTATAAAGTGTGTTTTAAATAAATTCTTTTGTACTGGGTGATATCCTATTCTAGGAGTATACATATGAGATAATGTTTTACCAAGTAACTGATTAAGTGTGTTTTTTCCATCGGTAAAATTTTCCATATCCTTCTTTAATTGATCATTAGAATACATTTGATCATTATTTTCCTTTAGCAATTGAGTATTTTTATCTCTCTCAATAGTAAGTTAAAATTTAATATTTGTAAAGATTACATGTTATTAATTAATGATTTATACATATCCTTTAATACATTACAAGTTTCATCTATCATATTGAAATACTCAAACAATTTATCATTTTTTCTATTCTTAGATTCAGATTCATCTATAGAATAATAGTAATTAGGTACAGGATTGTTTAAGAGTACCTCCAAGGTATTTTTTATGAATCACATGTTTTCCATATCTTCTTTATCATTTTGAGAATAATAATATTCACTAGATATATCCTCAGATGTACTTCAAGTGTCCTTAATAGCTTTCTTATACTTCCAATCATTATTTTCATACTTATTTTTTTATTTTGAATTTGGACAGTCCTCTTTGAAATGCCCTCTTTGAAATGTCCTCTAATATATAATTCATAAAAAAAATCTTATCTTTTTTTGTCACTTATTTTCCAGTTTTTCTCTAGTTTCCCTTATTGTCATAATTCCCTTTATAGTTGGGATTTCTAAAAAACTTCTTTTTCCTATAAAATTTCTTGAATCTTCCAGCAATCTCAACCATATCTTCATCACTATATGATGTTGATTCACTAGTAATAGAGCTTTCAACAGAGTCTATCACCTTATCTTTTTCCTTGTTCTTGGAGTTAGTAGTCATGAAAGCTACAGACTTTATATTAGAATCATCCTCCTATTCTTTTTGACTTTCAACTCTTCTTCATACATCATTATCTTTTCAATGAGTTGTTTAATAGGTAATTTGATGATGTCATGTGATTCTCTAATAGAGACAGATGTCCCTCTCCATTTTTTAGGTAAGAATATAATAATTCTCATGATTTGTTATTTGGTAGTAACATATACTCTAAGAGAGATCATAGAGTTCATAGTTTCATTAGACCTAAGATACATGTCGTTAATTGGCTCATCAGGCTTTACCTCAAAATTATCATATTTAATATTATATGTGTTACATCTCATTTCCTTAACACTAGAAGTTTCTTCATGTGAAACAGTCAAGGTGTCCCAAATTTCATGACCAGTTTTTCATGAAGAAATTCTATTAAATTACTCAACTCTTAAAGAATAGTATAAGGCATTCATGTATTTGAAATTATTGTTATAAGAAGTCTTAGTTGGATCATCCCAAGTGGTTCTAGCAGTACCATGAATCTTATAATTATCTATAATTGAAGACCAAATTTCAAAACCCATACTCTCTAAATGCATTTTCATCTTAATTTCCATTGTGCATAATTTATTCCATTAAAGAATGGTGTTTTTTTAGTAGCATCACCTTCCAGTCTATTATCCATAATAAAAAATTTAGAACAAAATTTTAAAGAGGCAAAATTTTAATATTGACCGAAATTTTAGGATCTTTGAAATACAGGTACAATCACAGTTGAAAATATTTGAAAGAAAAGCATTGATACTAAAAAAAATTCTAGAATCCTCTCATAGAAAATGTTGTTCAGTGTAGAGTACTCAAGAGGGGGGTGAATTGAGTATCTTTAAAAAATTTAGTTGAAATTGGTTCTTTGAGAATTTCCCCCAATTAAAAATATAATCTAAGTCAGTTTGTCATGAATCTATAAGAGTCTTAAATGTTCTATTAATTTCTCAAAAGATTGATTAGTTCTTAGATATATTAATCTTAATATTGATATAACTTTTTAAGCTAAACTAAATTTTCAAAAAAAAATTAAACACTTGCTAAAATAACTATTAATGTTCAATTTAGTTTTATAAAAAATATAGTAAACATAGATCAAAACTAAAAGGTATAAACAAAGAGGATAAAAATAAGAGGTTTAGTCTCAAGATGAGTCTTATTCCTCTTCACCAGTTGATTAAATTCCATAAATTAGTTTAAATTAATAAAAAAAATTGATCCACACCCTGGGTCAGGGTTCACAAAAACACACAATGATGTCTAAGTTACACTTAACCTCTACCATAGTTATTCATGGGAAAAACCAAAAACATGTCACACATGACCAATTCCAATTTTCTACGTGAGATACAAAATGATAAATAGAGAGTGATTTTGAGGATATCAAGTATACTATAGTTATGCACATAAGTCAAAGTGTATGTAACATACAAAAACACACACTGCTTAGAAATGTAAACAAATAAACACATCAAATCAAAAAATATAGAGAATGGTTTAGAAGTCTCTATGTGTTATACAGTGAAGATTTGAACTTGTTTGATGTAGTGGAAATGAAGTTTGAGTTATCTTCTAGATGTTTTATATGAAATAGAGTATCGTGGTCTCGGTGGTCTAACTTCCATGAGAATGAAATGTTTAGCTTCTTATTGGTAAGAAGTTCTATTTAGGTCAGTGGGTTTTGGTTCACTTATTGATCTCCCTGTATGTTCTTCCTTTGAGTTCTTGGACTTTTTGGAAGTATTCTAGAGACTTGTAGGAGTTCATGGGTTTTATTTTATGTCTACTTTTCAACACTTTCCTCATCTATTTTATGATCTATCTTGTAATTCTTTTATACATAAGGGTCCATCATACACAAAATATCTCCCCACATGCATGCACCTCATACTATCTCATGAATCTTCTATAGACAATATTAATTAAGATCAGAAACATTAATTTGTATAAATATGACTGTTAGATATAAATTTGAATTAATAATTTAAAAATAGTTTTTAGGAATATCGGTGATTCATAAGTATCAGTGAGTCATTGGCATTAGTCTGTCAACATCGATATGTCAGCATCGATGACTCTTAGTATTGTTGCGTCCTTTCCATCAGTATCAGTTACTCGGGGCATCGGTGAGTCATTTTTACTATCTATTTGTCTAGGAATCGGTGAGTCATCATCGGTGACTCATTTTAAACTAATGGGGTGTCTCCCATCAGTGACTCATTCATTAGTGTGTCTCCCATTGGTGAGTGTTCATCAGTGTGCCACCCATCACTGAGTTGTCCAATAGTGAGTCGCTTGAACTATCGATGTGACCAATCATTAATGACTTGTCCATTGGTGTGACTTTGTTTTATCGGTGAGTCCAGCATTGGTGTCTTCTTTTATCGGTGAATTACTCAATTGGTAATTCATCCATTGGTGACTCCTTTGATCTATCGGTGCTAGGGACGTTAAAAACATACTAAGTGTCTATCTTATATAGAACATCATCAGATTAAGTAAAATTCATAATTACATGTAAATATACACATGTATGTATATTGTAACATAAATATCCATAATTTATTGACTTATTATACCATGTGATATAATTTATTCATATATAAATACTCGTTGAAATTATTAACATTTTTTATAACTTAAAATAAGAATTATCATAATTTATAAAGTGGCATGGTTTGTGATTATTAGAACAACTATATCATAGAGGGTCTAACACTATGTTTATTTTGGATAGTATTATATAAAATAAATAGGGAGGTTATAGTAAAAAGGAACCAAGAGGATGATGTCCCTCTAAATCAGTAACCGGAAATGGTCAAAATTCGATCTGAGCAGTTTGTTTCTATAATGGATCATTTTATTCAAGATATAAATGGTGGTTGAATCCATGCTAGAGACCATCCTGACCTACTAAATATAAACATGATGATAGTTCATCTCTTAATAAAAAATACCCTCTAGTTTTATGTGGAACATTAGATTTGGTGGTTTCTGAACGATGGATCAATTCCATAGAGAAGATATTTCAATTCATGGGATGTTTGGAACATAAAAAGGTAACCCTTTCCATATATCATTTTTAAGGAAAAAATGATTTACTGTGGTCTTTTGTTAAGAATACCCAAGAGAGAGATGATCTTGATTTCATGGAATGTGACACATTTTAGAATATATTCAATGATAAATATTTACCAATTTCTATTTGACTTAGGATGGAAAAATTATTATTAGAATTTAAGAAAAACAATGAAGATTTTATATATTTATATGACGATGATTCTATAGGATTGGAAAGTTTTGTACCATATTTTATCTGGGATATTGATAATAATATTAATTAGTTTTACTCATAGTTGAAACCAAGATATCAAAAGGCATTAGCTTCCCATGAATCTAAAAGTTATAAGAAGCTTGTTCATTGTGCCAATAAGGTAGAAATGGAGTTAACGAATGATTAGGTATACCATGAAAGAAATTATAAAAAAAGGTATTTATATCAAGAAATAGGTAATCATTTATCCAATAAATATGAAGATAAGAAAATTATGTTCTTACATTGGGATAAGTATGGTTAAAAGAAATAGGGAATTTTTTGGTAAATTCATGAAAGTGATACCCTATGTAATTGGTTTATTCATAGGGCTCATGGATGCAATAAAAGGATTCATGAATAATCAAAGAATGGGGTAACAAATTGGAATCCATCTGTGAAATTATTTAGTTTGGATGAGTTGGGTCACTATGATAACATGTGAATAAAGTTAGATAATCGTGGTGGATATCATCAAGAAAAATAATAATAATGGTGTAGTAAAATCTTTTTCAACTTCTACAGTTTATGTATGGCCATCAGATAAAGTGTTGACATGTATGTTACTTGTTTATTAGAATTATTCCAACACCTTATTTGACTCTATATCTTCACATTCATTCATTTCTAGTAAATTTTCATGAATAATAGGAATATAACATCATGAGAGTATGATATAACTTTTTGTATAAAATATAAGTGTAAATATTAAATAAATAAATATTTGTAGGGATTTTTCAATTTTTAACTATGTAATGATATTTCTTGAAAATCATGTTAAACTTCCCATGGTAGAGTTTGATATTATTTTGGGTTTGGATTGGATTTTAATTCATCATTATAAAATAGATTATAGAGCCCATGATGATTATAAATAATTTTATAAAATTTAAAATCTACCAAGAATATGAGAAATTAACTAGATATGGATGTGAAATTTACATTTCATATGTTTTTTAAAAGAAATAAATTGTTTATGTAGGTGGTTAAATCGACCCAAACATCAACATGCTTAAACTTGATTAGTGAGTATGGTTAAGGGGGGATTTCTTTTGACATAATGTCATTATAATAGAATAATAATGATATTATTTTGATGTTTTCATAATGGTAAACAATATTTAATGGTTTTTATACAATGTATGAAAATGATAATGAAAATAAAAAAAATTATAGTAGAGTTTGTAATCCTCACGTATAGACGATATTCATTATTGTTTCTCAATGCATGAGAGGGGGTGAAGTTTTATATTAATTAAAAATTTTAAAATCATAATTATATGTGATATAATATATTTAATTATCATTAACACAATTATTATCGGCCATGAAAGTATAAAATGAAAAAGAAATTACATCGCTTCATAGAGGTGGTAGTCTGCACAAAGATCTAACTATGGTTTTTTGTTTTTTAAGTAGACAGAAAGAATTAATAATATTTGTACCATAAATTTTATAACATAATATTTTACTAATTATAATTAATTAATCATATTATTATGGTTATAATCTATTTTGGAAGAGAAATAGTAAGAAGAATGGTTTTATAATGAGGTAATACTGATGATGGAGACTCGAATTTTCCCTTGTGATTCCCCTTGAAATTGAAGGGACTAGTATAACAAGAAGTGTCCAGGGGATTCTGTTTGTCCAATGGGGTTATAGAGAGAGTAAAAGGGAAGAGTTTAAATGAGTAATTCAATGGTTAATTTTATCTTTTAAGGGTGGAAGTGGTATGCTTTTATAAGGGTAGAAAATAGGCACTTTTTGAAACAGTCATCATTTTTCAATAACTCCAAGAAACTATTCAAGGGTAAATGGATAAAAAGTGGGAAAAAGAGAAGTTTATGAAAATATAAAGCTGAAACTCATCTAAAAAACTTATTTTAAAACATATGTTTTAATATGTTTTTTCTATTTTCCCACAGTAAAACTATTTTTACCACTTTTTATTTTTATTGGGGTAACTATTTCTTAAACTTAGTAATTAATTTTGATAAATAAAATTAATACTGAACTTATAAAATAATTTTAAACTTTTTATTTCAAATTTTACAATATATTTTTTATATCATATTTATAAATGTGTGAAAATTTGATAAAAAATACACTTAATCTCATAAAAATAATTTTAAGAAAAAAAATGCTTTCCAGCTTTAAATTTATATATAAGATAAAATTATCATTATTACTAATTTTTATGATATAAATTGATATATAATAAATAAAATTAAAGGTATTAATCATTAATGAAAAACCACAACCAAATATCTTATTGAAAATACTTCATCAACAGAGAAGACCAAAGATAGTTTTTATTAAACTAACATTTTTATTTAATTTTAAAACGGTTGGACATGGTATTTTCAACCTAAAGAAATATGTTAAGATGCATTATTTAGTTCCATAAATATATAATTTATTATTTAAAATTTATTATTAAACTTATAAGACACTTATATAATTATAAAATTAGAAAAATTATAATTTTTGTAAAAACACTATTTTGGATTAAAGTTTTTTTAAAAAAATAATAAAAAATACATAATAATTATTTTTTCAAAAGTGGATTTAAAAAATGAATTTTATTTTATAAAATTTATATTTTATGAAATTTTAAATTTATGTATTGTAATAAGGTACATTATAAAGAAAAAAACTTTTATTATAACATTTTTCAATATTAACACCTATTAATTATTTACCAGCTAAAGGTAATAGATATTAATGATCTAACATATTTGTGTTTATTGTAGATTTGTTAATAATTTATTATGAATATGTTGTGGTTCCTTTTCATTGGGAGTAGTTTTTGACATATGTTTTGAAACATAGTATGTATTTCAAAGGATCCAAAATCTTCAGAGGTTACATTATACACCCCTTAAATAAATTCCATCTTTATGAAATAATTATCATTTACTTATAGAAATAGTTAAAAGTGGAGAGAAGATTTAAATGCATCATGATATTATCTCTAATTTTACATAATCCTCAATAACATAGGGAGTATTAGAAATCTCTTCTTTTTCAATAATCATTTAAAGTAAATATATCTCATAACTTGGTATTAAGTCCCATGTGAATGATTCGGTTTCTTCTTAGATTATCCATAGTTTCCAATGTTCTAATAGATGTTCACATTTGATTTAATATATGATTTTTACCTATTTTAGAAATTAATTTAGAGTCAATGTGAAGATAACCATTCTATTTCAAAAATAAAATCTTTTTTAAAGGAGGATTTTATGATTTTATTATAGTTTATTTCAAAAAACATAATAATAATACAAATAAATTTCTTCCATAGAATAAAAATTAATGAGGTTAGTGACTTTATGTTCATAAAAAAATACCCTAAAAATAATAATATTGATAGAACTATAATACATCCACTAATTTGGGTTGGAGGGTAATTAAAACCTAATCACCCTTATCCCCTTCATCAATAGACATTAACTAAGATTTTACTCAACCCCATGATCTCGGTTGTTTTTTATGTCAATTTTCATCTTAATACCTTGTATTAGTTCCCTAGTTCCAATAGTGCTCAAATAAATCACATCTAAAACATTGAACTACAAGTGAATCCTTATGAAGAACATTATTTTTTATCATCATATTAACTAAAATCATTATTTTTTCATGGAAATTTTTTTCTTTATTCCCACCTTTACAACAGATAAAACATCTTCCAATTACATTGATATATTATTATGGGGTTCTATTTGAACATTTTTTACACCCATAAAAATGAATTGTGTTTTATTCTTCATCTTTAACACATGATCCCCTATAAAAACCAATCCTTATTTTTTAGGGGTGGTAATTATGTTCAAAATATATTTTGTTTTTAATCATTAATTGAGATAGTTGTGTGGGAATAACCATAATATTTTCAACAAATAATCTCATCCCATTTCATTTCCCATTAGGAAAATTTAAGCATTATCCATCACTTCCATTATTAACTTGTTTACTCCTAGGTCAAGCCAGACCTAAAACCAATAAGGTCTACATGAGTTATGAAATATTAATAATATGAGTGGATTATAATAATTATAAAATGAATTAAGCCTTAAAAGGACTTTCTCCTTTATTTTATTATATGAGTCTATAGTTCCATTAGTTTAAACTATATAGATATCAGTTTATCCTAACTTACTTTAGGTTGTATAATCTTATACTTATCCACATAATCCCCTAAAGTATCCCAGAAATCAATCCTTCACCGTAGTTTTTAAAGAGAATATGACCAAACAAAGTATATCCCCCGAGGGTGTAAAACCAGGTTTGTAGTAAGAGTGCATTCACAATGAACTCAAATGATGGAAACGATATACTCAACCAACTATTTTTAGGGTTATTACCCTAAAATGCATCTACGAAACAATCACATCTAGTAATATTATCAATACAAGGAAATAATTCTTGGAAAACCATAAATTCAAGAATTTAATAATATTTTAGGATATCATCCTATACATAGACTCATGTATAGTGTTTTTAGTCGGTTTCTCTAACCCTAACACCATGTATAAATGAACTAATATTCTAAAATAATTAAATTAATCTCAAAATAGTATTTTTAATATCTAAACCATGCTACGATACAAACTATTAGGACCCAATATAAACATGAAACATATGATAAATTAAAATCATAATTTATACGATACATATCACAAATAGTCACAAAACCCACATATGGAAAGGTTTAGTGTCTTGGATATGAGCTAAATAAATAACTTATTTTAAAACCATTCCAAATTTTTATCCATAATCAAGCTCCTCTAGAACCATTCTAGACATCTCACATGATACAATCATCATCAAAACCTAAGGATTGAAAATATTAGAAAAATGTAAGTTAAAATGATCTATAAGGGATAAAATAACAAAGGAAACAATGGTTAGGTAATAATAATATGGAAAATGATTGATAAGAAAAAAATATCTTATATAAAAGAAGATAAATCATTAAGTTTTAACCATAAGAATAACATGTAAAATGAAAATACTTTTACCATTGAATGAGAAAATAAAATATGAATCTCATAACATGATCCATGGAACATAAAAAATAATGTGGCACAATCATAAACATAGGATTTATTATCATTGTGAACTTATCTACTCAACAAACTCGTTTACTCATAAAAGTTTGAGTTCAGCTAAACACCATCATACTCACTCTATATAAACATATCTACTCGATAACTTGTTTGAATGAAAAATTGTGAGTAGATCTTAATGACATCACACTAACCATATTTGAACCTATAAACTTTATAACCTATTCACATGAAAAACTAATAGTAGAGCTTATCTCTATCACACCCACCCTTTGTGAACTCAGTTACTCGCTAACCTGTTCACATAATATTTCTATATCATGAGATATTTTAATTTACCCAAAGAATTAGAGGATGATGTAGTTCCCAACCATATCATAATCCATTATATTTCATTAAACATAAAAATAAATCACTTTTCAAATCATAAATATCTGGTGTAAATAAAATGGGATCTATAAAACTAAAAAATGAAAATCATTCAATTTTTTAAGGAACAATTTGAAATAAAATGGTATTCATAAAATATCTAGAAAATATCATGAATTAAATATTTTGATATCATAAAATTGATCACCCAAAATAATCACATAATAAAATAATAATACAATGATAAACATGAATCATAACTCCATTTGAGATAGATCACAATGAAAACTAACTTATGAAAAAATATTTTGGTAAAAATATTTATAAACATTGTAAAAGTCATACCTATGTGTTTATTTTCAAAAATTATAATTTTTTTTAATAAAATTAAAATAAAACAATTAATTAAAATTGATTTGGTTCAAAACCCTTTTCACCCAGAAATAAAAACATAAAGGGTAAATAATTTGAAGACATTTACTTTTAAAAAATCATTAATAATAGAAACACAAACAATTCATAATGTTTTCAAAAAGGGGAAATGAAAATAATTTGATTTTTAAACTTTTTATAAATATTATTTTATATTGAAACCTTGAAAAAGAAATAAAATTTATCAAAAGAACATATGGAGTTGATGATAAAACCCCTTTATATTGAAAGAATAGAATTTTTTTGAATATTTTGAATTTTCATTATTTGAAAAACCATATCATTAAAAGAATGAATAAATAACCATTTTAAAATAAATAAAGGGGAGAAAATTTATCATTGGGGATAAAAAAAATTAGTTTCCACTAGTTAAAAGATAATATTTTTGGGAAGTAAAAACATGGTTATGAAAGAATAATACATAAAAAGAAGTTGGAATTATTCTTAACAAAACTTAAATTTAACCAAACAATTGATTCCTCTAGGAATAAGACTTTGGTGTGGATAATGAGTTCCAAAAAAGAGAAGTTATAAATATAAAATAAAATACCTTTATTTTGTAATATATCTATCTTGAATAATTATAGTCAATGAAGAGTGATTATGACCCAATGAAAATATTTTAGTCACAAAAACTGCTTACAATATTGTAATGGTTGAATTGAAACCCCATGAGAGGTATAAATTTAAAAATAAAATTTAATAACATTAAATAAAATATAATTATTATAAAACATGACAATATGGAATTATTTACACCATTTAAAAGAAAACATGGTGTCTAGATTAACCATTTCTCAACAGATTCAAGTTTGAGTCCAAGAAACCCGTACGAATTAAGAAACATTTTATTAAAACTGCAATGAAAAAGGTATTTATTGAATTTAAAGATAAAATAACATGAATAAAGAAAAAAATCCTATAAAATATCTAATTTTAATTATATAATCAATTTATAATATATTAGGTAAATAAAATAACATGTATCTCAAAGAATGATGTTTTGAGATAAAACCCTTACAAAAAATGGTATAGTAAGTATAAAATGGAAAAGAAAGGTATACCGTGAAATGGAAAATTAAATATAATTTATTGAATGATAATTATCATACATTTAATCAAAAGGTAATTAGATACACCACATCAAATATTATTAGTATAAAACATGATATCAAGTATTAATGAGATTGAAGTTGAGAAAACAAACCCTCCCCTTATTTCCTTGATTTTTCGATGACACTCTAACCTCCTATAAAAAATATAACTAATTTAATATATGATTTTATTAAATTAATCATAAATATTTAACTTTTATAACCCTTATTATAATTATTTATCATGATTACTTTAATTATTTAGAGCATATTATTTCAATCGGGTGTTAATAACATTTACTATTTTATGCATGTTAGATAATTTTTATAACATTACCCATCATTTAATACCATGATAATTTTTTAAATATAATTTAATATTATATATTATATAAAAAAATATTATTTTAAAATGTTATTATTTAATTTTATATGTGTTTTCTTCATATTATTGGAAAACTGAATTGATAATGACTTATTTTGTTAATTTTTTAGTATGGAAAATATTAATTTAATAATAAGTTAAATAATTAATATAATATTTATATATCCATATAATAATAAAAATTTCATTAATATATTATAGTAATAATATATTTCATGTTTCTATATTCATCTGTATTATGATTTTAAAGCATTGTTCAGGTAGGTGGTTAAATCAACCTAAACATGAACACGCTTTAACTCCACTGGCGAGTATGGTTATGGAGGTGTTTCTTTGAAATTATATAATTATAAAATAATAATAATTGTTTCTTATTTTTAATTATTTTTAACTATATTTTAGGTTTTTTATTTAAATTATAAATATCTAGATGAAAAAAATCATCATGGAAGTGGTAATATGTACATATACACGATTAGTGTCCATGTTTTTCAACACATGAGAGAGGGTGAAGGTGAATATTAAATTGAAATTTTAGAAATATAATTATATGTTTTATATAATATTTATTCATAATTGACACCATTTTACTAGATATTAATGGTGTTAATGAAAATCAAATGGTGTCACTTCATGGAGGCGGTAGTTCGCATAACACACAAACGATGTTTTTTTTGTTTTTCTATGTTGATGGAAATGAATAAATAAAGGTTGTAACATTAATATTAAAAAATATCATTATAATAATAATAATAATAAATTCATAATATAATTATGGTGATAATATAATTTGGAAGATTAATCATAAGGATAAATATTAAGAAGTACATAATAATTTCGTTGGAGGCTGGATTTTTCCTTAGGAAGTCCCCTTGAAATTGAATGGATTAGGATAACTTGGATTGAACAGGAGATTATTTTTATGATATAGGTTTATAGGGATATTAAAAGGATAGATATTTAAGGATTAATTATATTGTTATGTGTATCGTTTAAGGGTGGAAGCAGTATCCTTTTATTAGGGGACAAAATGTGCACTTTTGGAAACACTCATCGTCTTTCAATAATTCCTTGAAATTATTCAACAGTTAATAGATAAAAAGTTGATAAAAGTGGATTGTGGTACAATATTAATTTGAAAATAATATCAACACTTATTTTAAAAACAATTAACTTTTTTTGATTTCCTCTTAGTAAAAATATTTTTAGAACTTTTACTTATTATCGGGGCAACAATATTTAAACATTGGTAATTAGTTTTGATAAATAAAATTAATATTTGACATATTATATAATTTGAAACTTATGGTTTTAAATTTGTAAATATTTTTTTCAAATTAAATTTCTAAATATGTGAAAAGCTAGTTTTCAAATAAACACACTTAAGTGTGTAGAAACAATTTTTTTGAAAAATGATTTTCTCAGCATCAATTTTATATATATGATAAAAATACCAATATTAATGATTTTAATGACATAAATTGATTTATTATATATCTAATGAAACATCTAAGGATTTAAGGGAAATATAAAACCAAATCTTAGCTTGAAAACAATTCATTCAAACATATGAATGAAAAAAATTAAAGAAACATTTTTATTTAGTACTAAAATTGTTGCAAATTATATTTATAAGCTGAAAGAATATATTAAAATGATTAGTTTTATTCTATAAATACATATTTTATCACTAAAGGTTTTTATCTTATAGGATACACTTAAATAATTATAAAATAAAATAAAATTTATTTTTCACCAGAACCGTATTTTCAACTAAAAGATAATCAGCTCACAAAACATTCAAAAATTCGTAATAATAAAATTTTCATGATAGGATTTCAAAAATGAATTTTATTTTATTGAATTTAAAAATTATTAATTTAAAAATTCAGTTTTTTAAATAAGGTACATTATAAATAAAAGAACTATTATTATTTAATTTTCCAAATTAATAAATATTAATTATTTATCCACTCAGGGTAATAAAAATTAATGATATACTATCTTAGTATTTATTAAAGACATATTAATAATTTATAATTAATATGTTGTAGATTTTTTACATTGGGTGTAACATTTTTCATAATTTATTTGATATAGAATTTATTTTGAAGTACCAAAAATATAAAGTCATTAAAATTTAGGTAGATACTAGTCGATATAAGTGTCTCAATGGGTGTGAATAAAAGAGGATATGTGCTTCCCTTTTATAAAAAAGGGAAAAACACAGTTATAATTACTAAAAATATTTTTATAATATAAAGTATTTTACTTGTGGAAGTGGTACCAAATTTTCATATCTTGAAATATTGTAAGGGTAAAGCCAAAATCCAACCAACCAATGATACTTATACAAGATTAAGTGGAATTTTTACCATTAATTATTATTTTAACACCCATAGTAAACCTGTTTTAACCCTAACACTAGAAAAACAAATTATTTTTTTTACTATTAATTATAACCAAAAGGTAAGTTGAACATATTAACTAATATTATTTATTATAATAAAAATATGTAATCCATTCTAAAAGATTAAATTTTTATAAATGGGAAAATATAATTTAATATAACTGGCCAAAATGCAACAAAGACCCTTTTTAGAAAAATGTTTATTTTAAGCATGAAAATGATTTTACAGAAAAATAAAGAATAAAGTTTATTCCAATGAAATTAATTGTATTATGTGAAATTAAATCATACATAATTATCTTTTAATCCAAGAAAATGAAAGTAACTATATAAATACTTTATTAATATAAAATAACTATATTCTATTTTTGTTTTGACAAAACAAATTCTTAGATTTCTAAAATGTTAAGAATATATTTATAATTTTATATTATATTTTTAAAATAAATTATATTACTATTATATATATTATTTTTCGAACATGTTTTCGTGATCTTTCAAGTTATTCATATATCATTATAATTTCATAAAAGTGTCACTTATTTAAAATCGGTATTTTCAACTATTCATCCAAAAAAATATTTTGGAAAAATATATTAATTCACCATAATATAATTTTGACATGATAAATTCAAAAATGAAATTCATTTCTTAAAATTAAAATTATAAAATTCATGAAATTAGGTTTAGAATATATTTTATAGTAAATCTCTGTACATTTGGGTATTATTTCTCTAGAAAAAAACTTACTATAATTGAAGCTCAAGTGTCAGATTATTCCATCCTTCAAAAATTACATCCTTGAAATTTTTATAACATCAACTTATTAATATAAGTGGGTAGTTCATCAATATAACTTCTTTTGGATCCCAAGTCTCCTCTTCTATCTTATTATATTAATGATCGAGTCATGTGATTCCTTAACACTTGTTCTCTAGTGTCAATAATCTAGATAGGCTCTTCACAATAAGATAAATTAGGTTCTAATTATATTTCCTCATAAGTGAGAAAATGTGTTGGGTCTAGCATGTAAATCCATAATAAATAGATATGGAAAAAATCATCAACTTTAGAAAGGTTAGGTTTCATTATAAACTAATAATCCATAACACTAATTCTTTCAAGAATTTATTAAGGCTCGATGTACCTAGTACTTAGTTTACCTTTATTATCAAATATTATAACACCTTTCTATATAGATACATTCCATAAAATATGATCACCCCCTTGTAACTAAAAATCCATGTTTTATTTATCAGCATAACATTTTTTTATACTTTAAGATGCCTTAATATGATTATAAATAGTACTCACTTTCACTGTTGTCTCCTCAACAATATTCAATCCAAAAAGTTTCATTTCACCAACTTCATCCCAATAAGTTAGAGTATAACACCTATTTCGATAAAATTATATATATGGTTCCATTGGAATTATTTAATGGAAGCTATTATTATGTGAAAATGAAAAAAAAGGTAAATATTGATCACACATACCTTTAATGTCAATTGAGAACAACCTCAATATATATTCTATTATCTGAATAGTCCTTTCAAACTAACCATTAGATTGAGGATGATAGGAAAATCTAAAACATAGCTCAGTTTGAAGTGGCTTCCGAAGGCTCTTCTATACTTTTTATGTTAACAGGGACCATAATCTGGTATAATTGAAGGATGTTCCCCATTAATTCTCATAACATCATTAATAATGAGGCATGTGAGGTGATCAAGTGGTAGATATTCTCTTATAATAGTAAAATGTATGGTATCTGTAACTTAATCATCAATAACCATTATGGAATCATTATTTATAGTAATTTTTGGAAATCCAGTGATCCAATCTATAGTAATATCATACCATTTCAACACAAGAATTGTTAGATATTTAATGAATCTTTTAGGACATCTTCTTTTAGCCTTTACCTATTAATATACTATAAATCTTAATAAATAGTCTATGATTTCCCATTTCATATTATCCCACCAGAGATTTTCTTTCATATCCTAATAGATTTTTGCGCTACTAGGGTGTGTATTGAAATTTGAACTATGAGATTCATCTAATAATTATATTTTTAGCCCAAGAATAGATAAAACACATAACCTCCTTCTAAATTTCAGCACACCATCTTCATTAAAAAATCCACCAGTTTCCCATTATGAAGAGTTTTAATTTTTTATTCTAATCTCAAATCATCGAAATGGGAAATTTTTATCTTTTTCATTAAGGATGGTTTTGAAATAAATTCGAAAAGGAGTGATGTTTTCCTTTATCTAATAATTTCTATATCCAATGTTACTAATTCCATGAATATAGAATCCTTTTAAATCCTCATCTTAGTAATAATTCCATGATCATTCCTACTCAACACACTGACTACCACATTAGCCTTCCCTGGGTGGCAGTTTAACAAGAAATCATAATCTTTGAGTAGCTCTAGCCATCTCCTTTCCCCAATTTCGATATCTTTCTATGAAAATATGTATTTCAAGATCTTTTAATCTATATATATCTCACATTTTTCACTATAGTGATATTTCCTCTATTTGATCAAGGAAAAATTATGAATTATAAATCAAGATCAAGGGTTAGATAGTTTAGTTCATTTGTGTTTAACATTATTGATACATAGGTAATAACATTATCCTTATATATAAGTATAGATCCAAGTAGTATCTTTGATGTGACCCTATATATCAAAAATTAAAACCCTCCTAATGGTAATTTCAACACGGTCGCATTGGTCAAAATCATATTTAACTTTTCAAAACTATCTTTGCATTTCTCTATCCATAAGAACATAACCTATTTACATGTCAACTTGGTTAATGAGTTTTTTAATTAGGAAATTTTCTGAACAAATCACTAATTGTAACTTACTAACTGAATAGACCAAAGGCCAATATTATTATTTATTTTGGATAAACCCACTTTTAAGGGTAAAGGGGAGGAGAAGACTTCAAGGAAATAGATACATAAACAAAATCCAAAAATCAAAAGGGTTTTAACCCAGAAAAAGACCATGTAGAAGAACCACTTCCCGGCATCAACATCATTAAGGCCCACCACCACAAGATCATGGATTCTTAGCAAGATATCTTGTACAAAAATGCACTGGCCTAATATTGATGCCAGCACCATACCCTCTAAAACATCCAAATTCGAAAATCCATGCCTAGTGAAGGCAACCAACTATATCCTTATTTGATGAAATTCTATATAAGTTTTCTGGGTTCCTGAGTAAGAAGCCAACACGAGTATAAGGCACCACCATCAATGATCATCCTAGGTGAATCTAGCCACACTTCATAAGACATCATACCACCACTATCGTAGGGCCCAGAATACATTCCACGGGACACGAGATGAACCGATCATCACAACAACTGGACAACCCAACATTGTGTTGAGGGAACACCACCGATGGAGGAATCCAGGCCATCCTGAAACAAAAACACCACATTGGGTATGGATCTTCTCCAATCAGACCACAGATGGACCCTCACCAGGTTTTTAAGTATGCTAGTCCTATGATAAAAAAATCAACATGTAAATGTAGTAGAACCCACAACAAAACACCCAAATAATACTAGAATCACAACAAAAAAAGCGATATCCAGAATAACCAAATCAAATAACCTAAAAAAATATATAGTAGCTGAAACCAAATGCCTCCCCCCAGGGAACTGCATATTAGACTTCAAGCCATATTGATTACCCATCGGAGGCGTCTCTAGGTCACAAAGGATGCACCGAGTGGGATCTAATCTGTCAGCGTCGAAGGCTGAGATGCACGGAACCTAGAAGTCAGAACCGCACTGATCCACATCATAAATGGAAGAGGACATCCACTCTAAATCGAACGCACGAGTACCATCGAGGTTTCTCACACTAGATTTCAGTGTCAAAAGGAGCGACACACTTATCCAGCCACTAGAACACTACTGAGAAGCATCATCGGGAATGGTAACCAGAGACCAAACCCTTCTGGATCTATAATCACAATACTAAACCTAGACGAAGCCCACATTGAGCTGAAAATAGATAGAGCCATGATCTGATCAAGGCTGGAGGGGGAAGTTAAAGAGAGAGAGATAGAAAACCCTAACTGCCATAGGAGAAGGAAGAGACTTTAATAAGAGGCTCCACTCCTAATCTATTCTCATCTCAAAGTGATATCCTGATATTAACCTACTATTCTAAGGAAACTATGTAACTTGATTAATTTTTTTAGTATAGTTAATTATTTAAAAAAACATTTTTTTTAATGATCTAATAATATTCTATCCTTAGATAAAATATTTCTATGAAAATGAAATTTCTAAAGAAACAATTTTCACTTTCTAAATTTATCATATAACTCATTTTCTATACGATTATTAAGAAAGATTCATAAATTAATTTTATTCTCTTCATAGGTTTTGGAGTATACCAATATATAAATAATAAATACCACAATGAAATTATCAATATATTCCTGAAACACTTTATTCTCCAGTGATATAAAAATATAGAGTACATTAGTATATTTAAAGAGAATTACTATAAACTCATAATGTACATACCTTTTTTGAAATACCATATTTGGAATATATTCCTTCCTTTCTTGTAATTGATGATACCTCAAATGAAGATCAATCTTCAAAAAATATTGATCTCCTTGAAGTTGATAAATAAATTAATCAATACAAGGTAAAGGTTACTTTTTTCATGATAATGGGATTGATTTCCCAATAATCAATGTACAAACATAGATTTTCAACCTTCATTTTTATATACAGAACAAGATCTCTCCAAGGTGAAACAATCATACATATGAGTCCCTTATCACAATACGTCTTTATTTATTTATTTAACTCAACTAATTCCATTCTTTATATTCTATAGGGATTCTTAGATATAGGTTTTACATCCAGGTGAGTTTAATAGAAAGCTCAACTCCACACTTAGGATGATGTTTGGGTAGTTATTCATGAAACACATCTATGTATTATTTAACAATAAGTACATATTTTATCCAAGTACTTCTTTTCCCATCCATAGGTTGTGTATACTCTTCTTCATTTTTTTTAATTTCATTTAGACAAGTTAAAAGGCATGGATCCAAGAATTATTTAGATAATTAATTCTTTATTCTAAATAAAATGAAATCTATATCTTCATCACAAATTATGGTCTCCATCTCTTTGTAATAATGTATTTCATTATTATTTGAAATCCAATCCAAACTAAGTGTTATATAAAATTATACCAAAGGTATAATAATAAAATTTATGAATAGGGTATATCTATGCATAAAAATTGGGATTAACTGACATATGTTTGTTATAATAATTTTACGTATAGAAGTACTGATTAACATCTCTCTTCTTATTGTGTTAAAGAAATACATAATTTTATTAGAAACTATAGGAGATATAAAATACTATGAGGATAAAGAATAAAATATAGAATTAGCTAACTTTTATGATATGATCAAAGTAACTTCCACCACATCACTAATAATATCAAGTTTATTTGTAATGATTGCACAATTTTGGCCTTCTCCCCTTAGCCTCATCCATGGTAAGTTCCCTAGAAATTTATAGAATCCATTAAAATAAATATACAATGTACTAACAGTTAAATAACTATAATTAGATGTCTTTACCCTTAACCTTTATTTTGTGAGAATAATGGAATTTTTCTCCAAATTTAAAGAAAACCATTTTCCCCTTCAATAATGTATTAGGTTGATTCCTTCTATAAGTATCACATGTCAGAAATTCCCACTTTTCTTCATCCCTATATCCATTTTTTTCTTTATGAGGTGCTCAGTTATCTTCTTATTCTATTTATTTACTTGTAAGTTATATAACTTTTAGGAATCCTTAAATATTCTTATAGAACATGATTTTATATCCTCATATAATAATAATTTTTGGGTGACTATTTTCCTTCAATGTATTGTATTTATCCCATCAAATAAATGGTGCATTTTAATCTATGGATTATGTGTGTAGTTAAAATATTCCTTTCTAAACATGTAATGTTTTCTTTACACATAAAAATATTTAACTCTTAATTTTATCTTAGAATTTTTAATTCTCTTTATATATCCACTCATTTTACCTGAGTAAATTTTTTTTAGTGAAAATTATCTTAAAATACCTCCACTTCATTCTCTCTATTTACTCTGCATCCTAAATTTCATGAATCAATGACCACCATTGACATGTATACTCCATGATATGATAAAAAATATTTAAACGTCATCCCTTTAATTAATTCCAAAAGTTGGGAATATATTTTCTAATGAACTTATCTGTTGCTTAAAAATTAATGGATTTATAGTTTCATTGAATGATGGAAGTTGTTATCACATGAAATAGTCTAAAATTATTACACAATATTTCAGATCATCAGACTGCTCCATATGGGAAAGGATTTTGGTTATAAATAGAGTTTTATACCCCAATATTGTAATAATTTGTTCAGATCCATCTTTATTATCTTACCCGAGAGGTAAACCCCTACATATATTACATTTATTGATATATTTTTAATTCATTCCACTAGACAATGTTTCTAAACAATGGAATACACTGTATTAGATCAGGACATTATAAATTTAAAATCATAATTTATAATTAGGAAATTAGTGAAAAACATGACATAAATTGAAAATTTAAGCATAGCTACTCTCATAATCATAATATTCGTATCTTTGGGGATATCTTCAAATCATAAAAATATTTTCAAATTTTTCATAATGGTTTGTAAATAGCAGTTATATCAACCAAATCATATCCCTTAAGAGTATCTAACATAGACTACAAGCTTAGGAGAACTCATCATGCACTGATGATTATTGAGTTAATACCTAATCTTCCCCTTTCAGAGTTGTTACCCCTAGTTTGATATGTTCTACAACCATATCCAATTTTCATTATCACTATATGGATCTATTTTCTACAATACCATATATTCTATTACTTAATAAAAATTATGATATTATCTTATAATTATCCTTATCCATTTATTATTTTATAGGATTTTGTACTGTAATATATGTTTTACTAAATCTAGTTCATAAGGTTTATACTAAAATTTTATTGGTACTTATTGTAACAACCCCGACCTTAGTAAACTAGGGCCAGTGGTTAATTCATTACATTGTCACTATATGTAACAAATCACATCTAAAATGATCGATTATAGTATTAGTCTTGGAAAATTAGATATATGATTGAATTTCAATTAAAATTTGAAAAATAATAATAAAATATTTTATTTTGTGAATCATTATTATTATCTAATTAATATCCAAAAATATCAATCAAAATAAAATTCATAGCATCCCAGGGTGGAGAAAAATTAAAAATGTGAGCTTATATGCTCAATAAGGGAATGTGTATAATGAGAGTTATCATAGAATACATAAGGCATGAATCATATGGAATAAATAAATGATGATAAAACAATTCCACATAAATAATAACATGATATCGAAACATATCCATGGATTTTTAATAATTGTAACAATCAAATAGACTTCAATATGTGATTTCATAATGATGGAATACATGATTCTAAACATGTTAAACTTTCCATAGAGGCCTCATTACAAGACATCATATATAAATTAGTAAGGAAAATGAAAGATACCCAACCTATTTAATATCAATATACAAACCAAACCATTAATGTACTATCTAATTTCATGCCCCATCCATCATTTAATAAGTCTTATGCATTCATTATATAAATAAAAAATACATATTAGTTTTAAGAACCATATAATACGATATCAAGGATGGGGTTTCAAAACCCATCAGACATAGGTTACTATAGTAATAATATATTTGTACTATAGAAGGAGTGGAACTATATCACTGGGGACACTAATGTAGTGGAATGCACTATAGTAGGAACTGTAGTGGTGGTAATACGATAACAGGTACTATAGAATCCCATGTATTGAAGTAAGACAATTCATTAGGGGGACTTTGGGCCAAAATATGTTCCTTCGGTCTATGTAATGGGATTTTATTCCCTCTAGGAATATGAGACATGTAATTGGTCTCCTATACCAAAAATTGATGTCATTTTTTTAAATAAGAAATAGGATTCAACCCCAACATTAAAAAATAACTATATGTGGTGGAAAAACTATAATAAAAAAATATCAATACCTTCCCTAGTAAATATGAGCATAATCTATCCAAAGAAATATGGTGGGTGGAATCCTTATATTATATCCTCATTAAATCATAATATTCATCAAAAAAAATTATATATATGAAAATAATTTTAAAACATCAATGAAAATTTTCTTAAGGAAAATTCCCATTTTATTTTGAAAACACATATTTAAAATATAAAAAGTTCCAAAATATTAGGAAAATCATTTTATTTTTTATGAACCATGAAAACTTTTAAAGGTATCTTCAAATCAAAGTGTAATCATGACTGTGTAAAAGTTGTTTTTGTGGTGTATGTCAGAATAATGATTTTTCTCACACCTTAGGTAAAAAGTGACTTGTTTAAAAAATGAAAATAAGATTCATTTTCAACCTTTTTATAGAAAGTAAAATATGGGTATGAAGGAATTTAATCAATCATTAGATAATAGTAAAAACATTAATAAAATTATTTTAAATAAAATATAAACATGAAAGAAAACTATTTCTAATTGAATAGAAAAAACTCAGTTTTCATTAAAAACATTATTTCATAATTTTGAGTACTTGGAGTGAGGAAAATGAACAGAAAACTTTTAATTTAAAAACATAACTAGTGGATAAGAAATATTATGTCATTTAAGATAAAAATATCATATAATTCCTTTAATGAAAATGTAAACATAAGCAATCCTGAATAAGGATGAGATTTTGAAATAAACACTTACATCTGGTCTGACTTGCTACCTAAGTGATTTAAACCTCCTTTAAAAAAACTTAAATTTATTATAATTCTGTACCAGAAACATGAACATACATTTATTATCATATTATCTATTATATTCATCTTTTCGGAGTGTTAATTGTTTCATTTATCTTGAAGTTTTATTTGGGTAGTTTCGGTACCTGAATATTTATAATGAATAAATAATATCCCCAATTTTAATAAAGATATAAATATCATATATATTCATTACATTCATATTTATAATAAAATTTTAAATAATAACATGAAAATGTAACGCATCATGGAGGTAGTGGTCCATATATACACATGAGTGATGTTATCATTTATTAACAGGTGGAAGGGTTGAAAGGTAATTGAAATATTATAATTCAATAGTAATAATTATGTTCTATATATCATATATATTCACCATTTATAACTTTATAAACATCCAAGTGAAATGGTGATATCTTAGACTTTAAATATTATTTATAAATAAAAAATTATTACCAATATCATGGTAATTTATTTATACTTTTTAGGAAATAAATAATTAAATAAATGGTGATATAATGATGATGTATTAATTGCTTCATTACTAAAAGAATCAAATAAATGATGTTAAAAATATAATAATAAATATAATTTGAAAAAAAATTATTTAGACCAATAATTTTATTAATAAATTTTACATGTCAGTGATGTTTTCCAAGAGTTGGTTTTACTATATCTTAAAGTTATGATATTTTTAAAAAAAGTCAAGAAATAAAAGTGTCAAAATTGACATTGTTGGTATTTTAAAATATAAAATATTTTATTAAAAGTTATAAAATTTATAAAAATAAAATATTAGTCCAACTAGTTGGTATAAGTACTAAAATATCACAAATGGATCTTTTATGGTCGTTTTTCATGTTATGGTAATTTTATTGACCCTTAAAGTGTAAATTACTAAATAAAATATTAAGAGGTAAAAGGGTTTAAAAAATTAAAAAATATTAAGAACATATATAATTTTTATTGAATGATTATATATAGAACCATACTCATCCTATATTCAAAATAAAACACTTTGGACCCATTTTGGAAGTGAAAATTAATTTATATTAATTTAATAATTTGAATATTCCCATGAGTGCCCATCCCCTTTCCTATAAAATAGTACTCATTATTCTCTATTATCCACACCTAAAAACCTATTTTTTCATTGAATATTAGAAAACATACCTTCCTATAATCCCTTCCCATATTCTTGATGCCTTATTTTAGTCAGAACACCCTCCTTAGAGGTGTTAAGGTGTTAATCAGTTGTGATCGTCCAATGGAAAGGTATCATTTTTAATCAAGCATTTCTATTTTACTTATTCATCCACTTAATTAAAATATTATTCCACCATGATGAATTAATAACTCCAGTATACTCAATATAATAATTTTTTATTTTTTTTAATATCATCTTCTAAATCCATCTTCACTTCCATCAAATGGGGAAATAATTAACTGTTCATGTGTACATGTGAACTATCACCTCCATGAACTGATATAATTAATTTTCCATTACCATATCTAAATAATGGTTATACTTATGGAATTAATGTTTATATACGATATTCATAAATTATTTATAATTATTAAATAATAATATAACATTTACATTCTTACCAATCTATTCATATAAAAATGATAGTGTTGTTTGTGCGTACATGTGAACTATCACCACCACGAAATGATGTGATACATTTTTTAGAACCACATAACATGGATGATATATATAAGTACATATAAATTATTAATATTATATTATGATAATTATGTAACAATAATATAATACTTACATCCTTTCCAAAATGTTCATTGAAAAATGGATTTGTTACTCATGTGTACATATGGCTTCCCGTATCCATGATTGTAAATTTGTTTATTTTTCATAACCATACATAAATGGTTTGATATAAAAGAATAATTAATGTATAAAATTTATTATTATTTCTTGAATATTATTATAGATATGAATTATTTATTTTTACTATAGACATCATATCAAAGTTATTTTGGACCCAAGTACCGAATAACTTTAAAACATACAACATGAACTTAAATAATTAAGTAATTTTTATAACATGATAATAGGCTATGTAAAAGGAATAGTAAACCTTAAAAGGAACTAAATAAAGTTAATAATTAACCAAAGTTTATTATTTAGTAATATAAATGTTTTACGTTATGAATCGAACTCAAGTTAAGGGACTCATTAAGTAAAACATCGTTTTAAATGTTTTGTGAATTTATTCTTCTAAATATTATAATTCATGTCCTTATTTTTAAAATTGTTTTATGGTTTATTTATATGGACATGAATATTTTAAAATTTTAATTTCTTTCAAAAGTTTCAATTTAGTATGGACACTTTGATTCAAAAATCTCTTTATTAAATGTTTTAAAAGGTTTTTGAAAATGGATTAGTTATGAAATAACTTGAAATGTTTCCTTATAAGTGAGAATGAAATTTTATGAATGTTATGTTGAAAATTTAAAGCTATTATTTTTTATGATTATATAATGGTACTTGAAAATTTGACGGGTGGTTACGTGATAAACTAAGGATGGGTGGTAATGTTATAACCTATAACGCATTGTGTATGGAAGTGGGTTGTATGCCTATTCCATTTGTAAGAGTGCGATGTATGGAAGTAAACCATAAGGATATTCTATTTATATGAGTGAAATGTATAGAATTTGACCATATGGTTATTCCATTTTAGTATAAATTTTTTCCAAGTTACCTACTTATATATTATATCTTTTCTTATGTGTTTTCATGAAAATTGTTTATTTTAAAAAGGTAAGATAATTATATTTTTGAATGATGATCACTTTTTAAGGGTAAAATGATATGTTTTATTTTATGGAAATGTTTTATAGGTTTTCACTAGACTAATGGTTTTGTTTCTTTATTTTACTTACTGATATTTTTTTTAATCCCAAGTTTTAAAAAAATCGTAGGGATTAAAGATTGGTAATTAAAAACAAGGTTTCATGATGATGGTATTAAAGATATGATAAGAAAAGAAATCATGTTTTATTTTAAAAGGGTTTCCTTTGTTAGAAAAAATAGATACTGAGTATAAGTATCCACTTATAATGTATGGGTTTACTATGTAAGATTTTTTCACAATTCTATAAAACTCTAGACCTAAAAGATGTTTGGGAATGAAAGAAAGTAAATTATAGTCAAAAGTCACTATAATAAGTTATGTTTATGGTCAGTTCCTTAAAGTTTGCATCTTAGGATGGTTTATAAAAAATTAGAGATTAGGATATTTTCTAAATAGTTAGAGATACCATCATGAGTTTATAACTTTAAGTTTTATTATAAGTTTAATGTCTTGTAATCCCTCTTGATGATTTAATTTATGAAATTTTAAAGTGACTAATAGTATTATTTTTTGAGACATTAACCTTTTAGGAAATTATGGGTTATTGCTTTTTGGGATGAAAAATGGAAGGTATAAGATAAAAATTGAGCTTAAAACGTGTTATGGTTATCTTTAGGTATTTATCATATTTTGGAAATTATATGGTTTTAGAAAAAGGATAACCCATAGGATGGGTGAAAACCCATTGCATCTGTAAAGGCTATGGGAATCGAATCCGCAACCAAAGGGTGACATGGGTACATGGTATACCATTGTCCTACGTAAATTCCTTGGTTATTATAAATTAGTATTTTTAGTTAAATGAGTTTATTTATAAAGAATCTTTGGATTTTTGGAACCCATGTTTTATTGAATATATAACCTTGTGATTGAAAAATGATTTGGTGATTAAGTGATTAATGTTGTTTCAGAAGACGTTCGTTATTTTGGGAACTATATATGATCAATGTAAATAGAATATTGTGGTATTTTATCTAAGGAATAAAGGATGAGTTATATTTTGGAAATAAACTATGTTTATATTGTGTACTTATAGTGATTAGGTTTATTTATGGATGTGATTAACCTACCTTGGAGAATCTGTGATTAGGATAATTTCATTTTGGTATGAGACTTCAAGAGTAATTTATGTTATTCAGAGATAAATGTTAGAACTTACCTTATAAGATTATATAATTAAAACCTTATAATTTTTGTATTTAAATATTATTTATAATATATTTTTGGAATTTTAAAGATATTTATTTATTGAATGGTTTATTTTGAACATTGGGGACCACTGTTGAATCTTGGAGATTAAATTAGATTTTCATCATATAAAGGTTTATTGTTTTTAGAAAATTATCTTATCTTAACCTAACAATTAGGGTTTTGGTTAATGTAGAAATATAGGATAAATATATAGTTAATATTTTTTGGATTATATGATTCTCTATAAGTATATTCTAGTGCATCAGGCCTAAAAAATTAATCTTGAAAACTAATCGTTTAGAGAAAAAGATGATTTTATAGTGGATATTGATAAAAGGATCCAATTATACTTGTCAAGTAAGTATATTTCCTTATGTTCTTAGTCCAGGTATTAAAATAATTCCTCAAATCTATTAAAAGTATCTTAAAAATGTTATTTGTATACTTTTTTTCTAAGAAATCAATGACATTTAAACCGATCACAAAGTTATGGTTTTGTGATTGTTAATTTTCTCCTACTCATGTTATTTATCACTATCCATAAAAACAATATAGTTAGCTTTTTCTTCCATATCCATGTTTTCTTACATGCAACCCTAGTATGTGTTGTCTCATGTGACCTTAGTACTTCCCTTTCCGTCTTTTTAAGTGTAAGTTTTACTAACCCTTCTTCTGATATGGGATTTTAATAAAGGTATTTTGAAAAGTCAAACCTTTGTTTTCGATCATGATTTAAAATTATGAGGAATCAATTTATAAATGGGAGAATGTGACATCCCAAGTTTTTAAAAAGAAACACTATATTCGATAGTGTGCATGATACGCCACATTGAACTTAAATAAACACCTAAATATTATTATTTAAATGTCATTGTTATATCATAGATATTAGAATGGTGGAAATTAATAGTATTAAATAAATTATGAAAATATGATTTAAAAAAGTATATATAATTATTTTTTGAGTGATCAATTAATTATAAATGAATTTAAAACCCTTTTTAAAACAAAAGGAAATGCTTTTTCTGAAGAAAAAAAATATTTATATGTGCATAAGTGTGTTTTATAAATAATAAAATCACTCTTGTCAGATTATATTAATGAAAAAAATATTTAATATATTAAATCTAATTTTTAACATTAATCTTATGTTTTTTCTATATATGATATAAGAACAAATCCAATTTTACAAATAAAACAATTATTTTTCAAAAAAAGGCAGTTTTGTTGCCTTTTAATAGAGCACCTATTTTAAATATAGTTTTTTCCACTTTAATAAGTTTTATTTAAAAGGATAAATTTATTATTTAGAATAGGGGCATCAAAAATTTACTTTCATTGAATTTTTGGCATTTTTTAGATAAATTTCATATTTTAATGAATAGTTAAAAGTACTATATTTTAATTCAAAAATACTTTTCATCTAACTTATTTATATTGTTAGATTATTATTTTAATTATTATTAAAGCATAATTAGATTATTTTTTATCATTTAATCCAATTTAAGTCATTAGAATCAATTTCACATAGAAATTGGATATAAAAACTATGTGAACTTTTGAACCTTTTACTTTAAAAACTTGTTTTTTTATTTTATCAACGAGATTAATTTTTAATTAATTTATGTCAATTAGGTGTTTTTAATTTTGAAAAATATATTCTATAATTTTAATAATATGTTAAAAATTATTTAGATATATCCCTTTTATTTTTTTAATATTATTAACAGTAACTTTAGTAATTATTTTTACGGTTAAGGGTAAATCGGGTAATTAAAGGTTAAAATAATATTATAAATATTATAAAACTATCCTAAAACTTGTAATAATTTTATTTGATCAGTTATTTCCAAGATATAAAATCCTTGGGCCGAAATTATGGTCATTAGAAGCCACATGAGAGTGATTATGACATTTATAACATTTTATTTAAAGTAAAGACAAATATGTCATAATCATGTCTCTCATAACATTAAAAAACTTAATAAGGGGTTATATAAGTGATATCTTAGACTTTAAATAGTATTTATAAATATAAAATTATTACCTTCACAATTGTAATTTATTTATAATTTTTAAGAAATAAATAATTAAATTAAATGGTGACACAATGATGATGCATTAATTGTTTCATTAATGGAAGAATCAAATAAATTATATTAAAAATATTATAATAAATATAATTTGAAAAAAATTATGTCGTACAAGAATTTTTTTAATGACTTTGACATGTTAGTGATGTTTTACAAGAGTTGGTTCAACTATATCTTGAATTTATGATATTTCAAAAAACATCATGAAATGAATAGTTCCAAATTTGACACTATTGGTGTTCTAAATATAAAATATTTTATTAAATGTTAAAAATTTTATAAGGATAAAATATTCCTAAAACTAGTTGTATAATTCTAAAAATTTCATAAATGGATTTTTTATGGTCGTTTTGCATGATATGGTAAGTATATTGATCCTTAAAGTGTAAATTACTTAATAAAATGGTAAGAGTTAAAAGGGTTAAAACAAAATGATAAAAATTTAAAAAATATTAAAAACTTATCGGATTTTTACTGGATGATTAGATTTAGAACCATACTTATCCTATCTTATAAATAAAATAATTTACACCCATTTGAAATAGAAAATTAATTTATATTAATTTAAAAATTTGAATATTCCCATGAGTGCCCTTCCCCTCTCCTATAAAAGGGAACTCATTCTTCTCTATTACACACATAAAACCCTATTTTTTCATTACAAAAATACCTTCTTATAATCCCATCCCACATTTTTTAGGCCTTATTTTAGTCAGAACACCCTCTTTAGAGGTTTTAATATATTAATCAAATGTAACCATCTAATGGAAAGGTATCATTTTTAATCAAGTATTTTTGTTTTATTTCTTCTTCTAGTTCATTAAAATCTTCTTCCACCATGATGAATTAATAACTCTAATATACCCAATATAATAATAAGTTATTATGTTAATATCATTACCAAAATTCATCTCCACTTCCATCAAATGGGAAAATTATTAATCGTTCATGTGTACATGTGAACTATCACCACCACGAACCGATATAATTCATTTTACATTACCATCAATAAACAATGGTTATAATGATGGAATTAATGTTTACATATGATATAAATGAAATATTTATCATTATTAAATAATAATATAACATTTACATTCCTACCTTTCCATTCACATTAAAACGATAATGTCATTTGTGTGTATGTGTGAACTATCACCTCCACAAAACGATGTGATTCATTTTTCAGCACCACATCACATGTATTATATATATAAGTATATCTAAATTATTAATATGATATTATTATGATTATTTAATTACAATATAATACTTAATTCCTTTCCATAATGATCATTGAAAAATGGAAACATTACTCATTGTATGTACGGCTTACCGTCTCCATGATTGTAACTTTGTTCATTTTTCATAACCATACACAAATGGTCTGATTTGAAAGTATAATTAATGTATAAAATTGATTATTATTTCATAAATATTATTCTAGATATGATTTATTTATTTGAATATAGGCATCATATCAAAGTTATCTTGGACTCAAGTACTAAATAATGTTAAAATGTCCAATATGAACTTAAATAATTAAGTAATTGTTATAACATGATAATAAGTGATATAAAAGTAATATTAAACCTAAAAAATGTTATAAAGCATGTAAATAATTAACCAAATTTTATTATTTAGGAATATGAATATTTTACATCATGAATCGAACTCAAGGTAAGGGGCCCTTTAATTAAAACATTACTTTAAATTTTTTATGGATTTATTCTTATAAATATTTCTAATTAATGTCCATATTTTCAAAATAGTTTTATGGTTTATTTATATGGAAATAAATTTTTTAAAATGTTAATTTCTTTCAAAATTTTCAAAGTGGTATGGTACACTTTGATTCAAAAATATCTTTATAAAATGTTTTAAATGGTTTTTGAAAATGGATTGGTTATGAAATAACTTGAAATGTTTTCTTATAAGATGAAATTAATTTTTATGAGTGATATGTTGAAAATTTAAAAGTTTTACTTTTTATGATTATATAATGGTACTTGGACATTTGATGGGTTGTTATGTGATAAACCAAGGACGGGTAGTTATGTGATAAACCAAGGATGGGTGGTTATGTTATAACTTCCAATTCATTAGGTATGGAAGTCGGTCATATACCTATTCCATTTGTAAGAGTGACATGTATGGAAATCGACCATATGGCAATTCCATTTATAAGAGTGACATGTATGTAAGTTGACCATATGGTTATTCTATTTTAATATAAATATGTCCCAAGTTTCATACTTATATATTATATGTTTTCTTATTATTTTTCATGAAACTTTTTTATTTTAAAAACATAATATAATTATCTTTTTGAAATAATGATCTCTTTTTCAGGATAAAATGGTTTTTTTATTTTATGGAAAGGTTTTATGGGTTTTCACTAGACTAATGGTTTTCTTTCATTATTTTTCTTTACTGAGATTTTTTGTGCTCATCCCAAGTTTTAAAAAAATTTCACAGGGCTTAAAGATTGGTAAGGACAAAGAAGGTTTCATGAGGAAATTATTGAATATATGATAAGAAAAGAAACCATGTTTGATTTTATAAGGGTTTCCTTTGGTGAAAAAAATGGATACTCAGTATAAGTATCCACTTATAATGTGTGGGTTTATAATGTAATAGTTTTTTTTAATTCTATAAAACTCTAGACCTAAAAGATATTTGGGAATGAAATAAAACAAATTCTAGTTAAAATTGACAAGAATAATTTATGTTTAATGATGGTTCCTTACATAACCCAATATAATGGACTCAAAAAAAATAAGTTTGATATATTGTTGCATTAGATTTTATGAAGGATGTTGTTTGGATCAAGAAGTTCATTTCTAAACTTGGAAAGGTTCCTAGAATTATGGGAGAAATTGAGTTTTATTAGGACAAAAATGGAGTAATTTCTCATGCCAAGGAACCCCAATCAAACTAAAGTACCAAAAAAATAATTTTCAAGTACCATCTCATTCAAGATATCATTAATATGGGTGGTGTAAAGATATGTCATGTATCTATAAAGAATAATATAGTGAAACCATTTATGGAACCATTAATGTATAAAAATCCAGATGGTTATGTGGAATCACAAATAAAAAATACATGAGAGATTAGATGTAATGGTTATAAATTACATCGTGATTTTATAATAAAGGCAATATTTATTTATCATTCATTCATTTTTGACACAATTTATATTACATGAATGATAAAATGATAATTAACACTAAAAATATGAATCTTATCTTTAATCAATGACCACCACGTAGTATTATGGGTTGTGATGATATGTTAAGATTAGCATGAGTAGTAGTGGACTCCTGAGATAATAAGTGAATACTTATTCTTTAGAATGACCTACCAAATTTTATCTCATAGAATGTCATGCGGTCACTGATATACTTATGGGTGTATGAATATTATGAATCATTTTTACCTAATGTTAGTGAGATACCTTGCATGAGAACCTTTATACTTTAATACCTTTATTACACATTCCTTGAGGCTTAGATAATCAGTGGTGGTTGATTATGTTGTTGATTATTTCATTGATTAAATCTCAACCAAGATGGTATTTTTCACCTGTGTTATGAGAAAAGAAATTTGTCCCTTGATTGAATTAGACTTGGTAAATTCATGGCCATGCTTATTTGAGTGGCATGTGATGTGCTCATCTACTTGGATAAGATAAAATTGATGTGATAATCTGTAAGATGAATGAAATGTTATGTATTACTAAACTTGGTTAGTAATTTTTATAGAATCATGAATGGGTTAGTTGGATTATACTAGATCAACACATTCCATGTCTAACGGTCACTCAATGACATGAATAGGGGTATAAATAAGTATAAATATAATTTATATGATACATATTATGGTGGTAATATTCATATAGAGATACAATAATGTTTGATGGATATCACACAAGACCCCTTTGTATATTGACTATTATTTATGTTTTTATATAGGTCACTTTTTTCATACATTTATGAAATTAGGATTTCATATTTGTTTCTAAAACTTATAAGGAATCACCCTTAAAGAACTATATCATATTTCGTTTTAAATTAATATTACATTTTATTAATCTTTTAGGATCTTTATGGTTTATAGTTTTAGATAATTAGGTCATAACTCTTACATAATAAACCCATATATTGAAAAGTTGAAACTTTCACTTTGTATCCATTTTTTCACAATAGAGTGCTTCTAAAATGAAATATGTTTTATTTTCATAAAAAATATTCACAATTTTGGACTTGAATTCCTCTTTGTTCCAATTCATTCTTAACCCCCGTAAAAACATTTTAAAACATGTTATGATCACAAAAAACTCAATAAGTGGCTTATGAAAAGAAACCTGATTGTCCATTTCAAAATCATGAGATCATATAAGAGATTTTTCCTTTAACATAATAAAATTTGAGCTCAAATGGTCATTTACTTACATATTAAATCAAATTTACAACTCAAAGTTTTTGATAAAAAACTTTATAAGAAAATATAATGTAAAAATCATGATCAAGAGGTTTTCTTAGATAACATGATAACCCAAGAAAAAAAATCATAATAGCATAAATATTTACCCTTAAAGGGAATAATCATTAATTTAAACAAAATATCATAATATTTCCTTAGGAAATCAAAATATTTCCATAAAAACTCATTATCATGTCAGGTTCCTGGAAGTATCAGTTTCCTCTACTGAGAAAGGTTTGAATTAGTAGAGGGAAGTTTTAAAATTTCATTTCAACATAAATAAATGTAAGTGACTTGTTAGAGTATGATCCACTAAAAACAAAGAAACTCGGCCTTAAAATATCAACTAGAAAATTAAAGATCAATGAAAATACTTTTTTACAAGGTTCAGATCCAATGTGGAATCATACTCTTGGTCACAATTGATTACTCCCCCCCCCCAAAAAAATAGATTATTTTCACTATATCCCCAAGTGAAATCCTCTTAAAAGTATTTATTCAGTATCCCACCTCACAATTCAGGAATCACACCCAACATCACAACTTCATTCTACAGTAGAAAAATATGATTACAAAGTGAATAATATTACCAAATAAATCGGGATGATTTGGAAATAAAAGATGAAGATATACTTCCATTAGCCTCCAAAATATGTAAGGAAGAATAGCCCACAATGAAGACTTATATTGCACTATACAAATATTCTCAATCTTAAATTATATGTCTTGATGACACAATCTTCATCATATATTTTTCATTGAAGATTTAACCTCATATTTGGAATCGTCTCCTATTTTCTCACACATCAGAATCATTGTAGCTCATATCTCCTTTTTCTATATTCCTTTTTTAAATATTCTATGACTTACTTCCTCTATCCCATTTCTATTATAATGAAAAGGAAACTGATTGATATTAATCAACCATATCCTCTCTCTCTATTTTTAATTATAATATATATAACAAACCCCATGATCTCTATGTTTCATTTTATGTTATAATGCATAGGGAACGCTCCACAATATCTACTATTTATCTTATCTGTTACACCATAGTGGACAATTATACAAAATGATCCATGGTATTCACATTCTGATCACCATTTAATTATTCTTAATAACCTATGGAAAATCCTTCAAATCATTCTATAATCGTGGCTTAAAAATAAAATCCTATTATTATGGAAGAATTCAAATCCATTCAAGCATAGTGGTAATTGATTTTATTTAGAATATTCAAATTTTAGAAACTTGTGGAAATTTAATTTGTGCATAGAGAAAATTAAAAATTGACTACATAGAGAAAAAATGGATATAACAGTTGGCTATGTAAATCTCAATTAGTTATATATCATATTCTCCTATGTGATTTGTCTATATGAATCTCCATTTAGCTGCATCACTAATCAGCAATGTTGTTCTAATGAGAATTTGGTTGTGTGCCTCATATGGCTACATGACTAAAAATGGATATGTGAATTCCAAAATTAGCTAAGTCAATCATTTTTTATATATAATGTATTCAGTTACATTAAATATTCAGCTATATGATTTGTATATATAGTAAAAATGGATACATGAATTTCCTATTTGAATATTCCCTGCACCAATTCAATTATGTAGATCCAAAATGCCCTCAAACATAAGTATAACCACTTCAGATGACTTTCATCCCTTCTCAAAATTACTTTCTTGTATCATGAAACTTTCTTCCATGATATACAAATCCATAAAAACTGGATCAAGAACTTTTAAACTAATTGATCACATCAATAAAGTTTTCCAAAAAAATTATAACAACCCAAAATAACCAAGAATCATGCGATCATAAATATTTCACACACTAGGACACAAATTCATGGGGTTCTTTAATAACCCCCTTTAGATTTATTGACAAAAAATTGAAATTCCATTTCAAATCATGCCTCAAAACATGAATCATTAAATCATAGTTAATCTCAATGATATAATCTAGACAACGCAATACAAGATAAAGTATTGTTTTTTTAGAGAGTTCAATCCCTTGATGACAAGTATATTTAGACTGAGTGACTGAAATGATTCTACTTCTCAAACTCATACATAACCTTTTACTTACACTTATTCTTTATCATATACTTATCTCCCCCTTTGGAAACATAATCCAAAGGACCATGGGGGTTCTAAAATTATGATCAAGTGTGGAGGGAAGGCAGAACATGAAATTTCCTTATTAATTTTAAAAATATCTTATATGGTATGGCTTTTATATATATATCTTCAAGATGAACTTTCATGCCAATAAAAATGAGTTTGATATCACTTGAATCCACCTTCTATTTTATGAAATGATGTCATATATCAATATGTTTTTACTGATAGTGATGGACTAGATTTTTTTATAGATCAATTGAACTTTTATTATCACATAGAATCTTCAATGATCGTTGAATATCAACCCAAAAATATTTTAGACGAACATGCATCTGAAATCCTATGTAACTGCATGTATAGCCACCAAATACTCTGACTCAACTGTACTTAGGGTCACTTAACTCTAAGTCTTACTATAATAGCTAACACAACCATCACCAATGAAGAAAAATCCACCTGATGTGGATATATAGTCCCCTACCCAAACAACATTAGTGTAACCAAGAACATCTAGATCCAAAATGCATCTGTAGAAAAGTATATAATTCAATTTTAGTTTTATATATCTCAGATTTTTTTAACTAAAACCATTTGTGACTCTTTTGTTTCACTTTGATACCTTGCACACAGAGTCACCGCATATTAAATATTAGGTCTAGACAATATGATATATAAAAGGTTGTCAATCATGATTTTAAATTTATTCTGATCAACCTTGTTGTTATATTCATATTTTTTTAAATGATGAGGCAACTTAAATGGGTGTAGAAACCTATTTGGAATATGCTATTCCAAACATTCTAAATAGTTATTTAACATACATTTATTATGAAATAAAGTCATAATCATAGTTTTTTCCAATATATAATCCCATAAAATAGTTTAATTATCCCAGCATAGATATCTCAAACTAGTTTTGTATCTTTATTGTGAATTACCCACATAAATAACTATTATTGCTGGAAAAAAATTATGTCATCCACATATACAATCACTATCAATGTGTTTGAGGAATCCTTCTTCAAGTACAAGTTCTTATCAACAGTGCTTTAGAAAAACCATGTTTTTCTCAAACAGATATCAAGTTTAGAATACCAGTCCCTTGGAGTCTATTTCAATCCATACAAAAATGTTTTAAATATTTATACCATTATCCAATCACTTACAAGAATGAAACCTTTTGTTTGTTCCATAAAAACTAATTCTTCAAGGTCAATATTCATAAATTCAGACTTTAAATCCATTTGATATACCTTGTAATACTTATGAGTTGCCACTACCAACAACATTCATAATTTCTTCAGTATAAAAACTAGTACGAAATTATTCTAAAAGTAAATGTCTTACAAATGAGAATATTCTTTGTAAACAAGTCTTTCCTTTTTCTACGTCACTACACCTTTTTCATTCATTTTGTTTATGAAAGCCCATTTTTTACCAATCACATTTTCAGATTTCGGTCCTATAACAAGTTCCCATGTAAGGTTATTTTCAATTTTATTGAGTTGTTAATTCAGAACTTCCACCCATTTATCATGATCAATATCCAAAGCCACAATTTTAGGTTCAACCTATAGAAGAAGAGCTATTTGTTTCAATAATTTTAGTCTTCTTTTATTTTGAAAAGATATATTCTAATTCCCAATGATATTCTCTAGGCCTATATTTTTATTTAATTTATGAAACTAATTTTTTTTCACCATAAAAACTTTATTTAACATCAATAGAACTATTTAAGTTAGAATAGTCTGATTTAATTAAAATTTTCATCCATTTATTCAGAAATATTCTCATTTTTTTCTATAGGGTATCCAAAATCATCTTTAAATTTCTAACTTTTTTTAACATATTTTCATCAATATTCACATGTGAACACTCAAAAATTTTATACAATATAAATTTTATCTTATGTATCCATTCCCATTAGAAAAATATCACATAAAAACTTCATCATCATTCTTTTCTTCAAACTTTCCTAGTCTTATTTCTTTAATTTTAATATAAGAAGGACTTACAAAGACCATGAAATATTTCATTGTAGGATTATTTTGGTATCACATCTCATAAGATATAGCATGTGTCTCATGCTTAAAAAGGAATATATTTTGAATTTTCACAATAGTATATATTTTTTCTCTCTAGAATTATTTTGAAACATAATTCTCTGCCATAATTATTCTACCTATTTCCATAATGATCTTATTAATTCTCTCTATAACCCCATTATTTATGGTGTATAAGGTGTTCTATAATGATGTATGATTCCATGTTTTCACATATAAGTTTCAAAAGCATCACTCATGTATTATTCCCCATTATCATATATTAGTTTCTTGGTACACAAACTAAGCCTGTCTTTTATACAGTTTAAACATCCTTACAACCTCAGAATTGTAATTAATAAAAAAATTAATTATCCAAGTGAATTAATCTTTGAAATTAATGAAATAAATATAACCTTGGTTACACTTTTTTCTTATGGGCCCACAAATATCTGTGTGAACTAATTCTAATGGTCTTGTGAAAGTAATATCCACATTCTTCTAAGTCTTCTGAGTTATCTTTCCCTTCTGACATATTCCATAAATTCTATCTTGATTTATTCTTGACATAGTTAAATATATTACCACTTCATTATTTAAAATCTTTCCTAGGATTATCTTAACAATATTCCTATATCTTTAATGCTATAACATGTTATCATCTTTCATGCTCAAGTAACATGTATTGTAAGGATAACTAATCAAGAAAAATTTCCATTTATTCTACTACCTTGAGAAATAGTTCTTTCTTAACTTTTTCTTTTAATGATTCATATTTTTTCTTGAATATTAACTCATTCTCATCATCCCAAATTTTGATAAAACATATCAATTTGGGTTTTAGCACTTCAATATAAAGAACATCATCTACTTTCAAATAATCATTCTCAATTTGAGTTGTACCAATAACTTTGATTGTAACACCCTGAGATTTTATGAGATGGATTCTTTTTAATTTATTTGATGTATTGTGTTTTATGCTACACCAAGATTAAATTATGCTATATGTAACACTGTAATAGCTTGCATTATATGCAACATTATTCTTGAATTGTGTTGCACATAATTTCAAGTTCTTTTGATAGAATTCATTTCATGCAACACTGAGTATAGATTTTGTTCAATGTATAAATAAACTAAGTTTGGATTATGTTATAGGAAACACCAAATGAATATTTCACTACATGAAACACTAACTTGTCATTCATTACACGCAAGAGCGACCTTCATTAATAGCTTGTGTTGTACGCCATATTGAGTTTTAGTAAACAACGATATATTATTAAAATATTATTATTTAATGGGAAATAAACTAGTTGTTATGAATCTTATTAACGACATTTTAAATTTTTTATAACACTAACATGTATTTTCTAGACATGATATAAGAACAGATTCAATTTTTCAGATAAAAAAAGTATTTTTCAAATAATATAGTTTTTTCAACTTTTGATGGCACGCCCACTTTAAATTTAGTTTTTAACACTTTTATATATTATATTTTACCAAATAAACTTATTCTTTTTAAGAGGAACAAAAAAATTTACTTTTTTTGAAATTTTGGTATTTTTATGATAAAATTCATATTTTAATGAATAATGAAAAATAATGTGTTTTAATTCAAAACTTCCATTTCATATAATTTATTTATATAGTTAGATTATCTTTTTAATTGGTTTTACAGTGTAATTGGAATGTATTTTTATCATATAATCCAATTTTTTTCATTGGAAGTAATTTCACCTTTAAATTCTACTTAAACACATGACAATCTTTTGATAGTTATTACTTCTTAAAAACACATTTTTTGGTTTTGACAATGGGAATTAATTTTAAATTAATTACTACAACTTCTGTGTTTTTAATTTGGAAAAAATGGATTCCATATTTGGAATCATAAGGTTCAAATTGTGTAAATAGGTACCTTTTATTTTTGGTAGTTATTAATAGTAACTTTGATAATTATTTTATTTACCATGGTTAAAGGGTAAATCTAGTAAATAAGGGTAAAAACTAATATTATAATAATATTAAACTACCCTAACACATGTCCTAATCCTATTTTATGATATATTTATTCCCATGGTAATCATTGGGTCAATTTGGGGACTCCATGGATTCACTTGGATATAAAAATGACATTTTATAAGAATTAATTTTACATTAAAGTTAATTATAACTTAAACATATATCTTTTACTAAATAGATTTTAATATAGGGTTATATAAATGATCAATATGTCTATAAATAGTCATTATAAATCTAAAAATATTTCATACAACATGGTATTTTATTTATAATTTTTAGACATTATATAAATATATTTATTTATGACACAATTATGATGTAGTGGTTGCCTCATTAATGAAAGATCCAAATAAATAAATATAAAAATATTAAAATAAATTTAATTTTAATATTTGTATGGCATCAAAAAAATTAATGGAAGAAATTTACATATTATGGATGACTTAATTACTTTGGTTTAAATTAATAAGGTTTTTATGAATTTTTATAAAAGTCAAGTATGAATGGTATCCAAAATTGACATAATTCATAACTTAAAGAAAAAAATAGTTTATTAAATGATATTAAATTAATAAAAATCTAAGATTCATAAAAATGGTTAATATAGGTCCAAATATTTCATAAATAAATTTTTTTGTATCTTTTTACATGATATGTTAGTTACATTAACACACAATGTGTAAATAACATGATATCACGGTAATATTAAAAAGGGTAAAATAAGGGTTAAACCAAAAAGATAAGAATAAAAAAATATTCTAAAATTTTCTAAAAGTTATTGGATTATGGTTATTCTAACCAAAATCATATTATATTTTAATTAAATAAGTTTTGGAGCATTTTAAGTAGAAATTATATTTATAATAAATTAATATTTTGAGAGTTTTCTAAAGTGCCCCTCTCCTCTCTTATAAAAGGGAACCTCCTCCATATCTTCACTCAATTTTTAGCCTTAAATCTTGGAAAACCCCTAAAATTTTATCTTTTAAACTTTCCTAGTTACATTCAAGAGATTTTGGTATTCTCAAAAGACCAACTCAAGTTCCCCAAGAGTAAATTTAAAGGAGGCGCATCGAGGAAGAGGTAATATATTCTACCGATTCTTTTAAATTTCTTTCTTCTTCTACTTCCTATTATTTAGTTGTTTAGTTATAAATGAATAAAATTAGTATAAATCATATAATTATATGTTATTATAAAAATTAAACAACCCTATTTCTCCTTTTATCCATCCTATGAAAAACAAAATCACTGCATGTGCATACGTATGGCTTACTGTCCCCACATCATGGTGTAATCTGTTTTTCACCACCACCTTACTTGGATGGGTATAAAGGTGGAAATAAAAACTATATATGACTAATATAACATTATAATAATTCTGAGATACTATACACCATCCACTTCAATACCATTCAATAATTATGGGAACGATATCATCACTCGTGCGTACGTACGGCTTACTGTCTCCACGGTGCGATGTGATTCATTCTACATAATATTCATTAAACCATGATTATATAAATGAATTTAATGAATAAATATTATATATATTATACTAATTACATGTTATAAATAATATAACTATAATCTAAAAGGAGGAATAATAACTTATCTGACAAAATATACATAAGAACATAAAGCATTTAATACCCAAATAACAAGTAGCAATGAAATGTTACTAACAAATAGATAAAAATATGATCATAAATGTTATCATAAAAATGAATATGATTCTATAATAAATCAGTAACATTATTTAAATCATCATACAGAAGTTTCAGATACATGAGAAGGATATCAGACTTAAGGTAAGGGATAACTTTTTAAATCTTGTTTTTATCTAAGATTGTTTATACGTAATTATTTACTAGGGGAATATTTATCATCAATTTACATGTTTTATAATACTTTTCTCAAAAAATGTTTACTATTATTCTATGTATGTTTAAATTAATTATTAACCATTTTGACTTTTACAACATTTTTTGGAAGAAATCTTTCTTACCTTTACCATACGAGGTACTTTTTTGGAATTTTCCGACAAAAGTATGAGAAGAATGTTTTTTTAACTTGTATAGAAGGAACGGATATTTAGGATTTAATAATTATTTATTTAATTGAATATTACCCTAAAATTTTAAAAGGCTTTTTCACATAAAAGTATTTCTTCTAAAATTGTGTGATATTTTGAGGAAGGAAATATTTTTGAGAAATAAAGGATATTTTCTTTAAGAATGAAGCTCAATTGTTTTATCAAAATTATTTTCCATATAAGATTACATAGGTTTATTTTTTTATATAAATTATTACTTTTATTTTATTATGTAAATAATTGAATTATTTTTATGAAATCCATTTAGGGACTATGTCATGAAGGATTTATGTTTAAGAAACTCATTTTACTTCATAGGTTATGCTATAGTGAATGTTTTTATATTTTTGTCGAACATGTAAGAATGGTTTCATTAAGAGATGGTTGGGACCTATATCTCCCCCCCCCCAAAATTAATTGAGTAAATATTTATATCTCATGAGATATACATGATTATAACAAAAAGTATATCTGGTTCGGTAATACATAGGTGGAACGACAAGTAAACCTAGTTCAATAATGGACTTTTTCCACTATGAGGGTCTTGGTAGAAATGCCTTGGCTACTATGGAAATAATATTATGTACTTATTAGTTTTACAAAATTATTTGTTTTATTCCAATATTATTCTATCATGGTTAATGTTTCTTTATGATCTATCCCTTATGCACTGCCCAGATTTATTACATGACTCAAGATTTTGATGTTTAAACTTTATGTTCATGTTTTTACGTTCAAATTTATATGGTTTGTTGTATATTCTCCATTTTTACCCTTAATGATCATTTGAACTCAACCTTTTTTAGTTTTCTTTTCCCCAAGATATAAATAAAGGTTTTAGGTAGGAAAAAAAGTGGAAGATCTTTATGGGAGATGTTTAAGATCTTTCACCATGATTAAAAGATTGCGTTCTGAGTTTCCAAACAAACTAAAATAATATAGTTTTTATTCATATAGTTGTGTAATTTATTAAGTATTACACAAAATAAATTTAATTTCCATGTCCATCAAGCTTGGGTCTCTACAGTTGGTATCAAAATGAAGCTTATTCAACCTTTGGAAAATAGGATGTGAAAACTTTAGTGGGATCCCTGGAGATATTTCTAAGGTATGTCTATGGATGTCCCTAAGAGTAATTCTAACTATAGATTGTAGTCCTATAATTATGGTAATGATCATTAATAACCTAAGATTAATCCTAATATGTTAGATATTTAAAGTACTCCCCCTTGATTATATTGTTTTCCTAGTATGTTTTTTGTCTCTCACGCTATTATTTTTGGGTTTAGACAATGGTCAGAACATGAATGAGCTGTGTTAATGATCAATGCACTGGGAAATGCAATGATTTTCCTCCTGAAAAACCAAATGTTATGGTATATGTAATGAAAAATCTTATTTCTATACCTACACAAGATATGAATCATTCTAGACATCCAAATGAGCAGAGAAGGGAACAACATTTTATTGAGTTCTTCATAAGGCAATGTCGACCTTCTTTTTGTGGGTCTTCTGATACACTTGTTGTTGAACAATGGATCGGTACCATTGAACAAATATTTTCCATCATTGGATGTTCTGAACATGATAAAGTCATCTTAGGGGTATATTTTTTGGAAGTTGAAGCTGATCAATGGGGGAATCTTATCAAGAATATGAGTCAAATAGATGAAATTGAGTCCATGGAATGGGATAAGTTCAAGAACGTTTTTTTCAATAAGTACTTACCACATATTATTTGAACAAATATGGAAAAGGAGTTACTTGAGATAAATAAAAAGGATAATGAATCTTTTGGTACATATGAGTCTAATTTTACAAGGCTTGCAAGGTAAGCTTCTGGAATTATTATCCAACCTAAGAGTAATATTGATCGATTCTTTAGTGGCTTAAAACCAAGTCTATGAAAATCATTAGCCATAAGGGACTTCAATAGCTATGAGGAAATTGTTGGATGTGATCTCAAAGTTGATATAGATATTAGAGTAACCCATTAGTCATATGGGTTTGATAAGAAGAGAAAAATTGAATTCAAAGGAAAATATAAAGACCACACTGAAAAGAAGATGAGTTTTCCCTTTTGCTCAAAGTGTGGAAAGAAACAAGCAGGATATTTTCTTAAAGGGGCTGGTAAATGTTTCAAGTGTGGAAAATAAGGTTATCAAGAAGTTGAGTGCCGAAGTTATGGGAAAAAGTTTTCTAATGATGTGAATATAGAAAAGACTACAGAGAATACACCACCAACACTACAATGCTACAAGTGCAAGAAAATGGGAAATTATGCTAACCAATGCCCTAATCCAAGGTTAATAATGATCAACTTCAGCAACCTCTTAAGAAAAAATACAAAGGGAAGTCACATGCGATCACTATTAGTGATTTTGAGTATGACAATGAGGTAGTGCAATGATTAAGTGTTTATGTAATGGGATTCCAAAATAGTGTTATGGAATCTCATTTACAGTATTATGGAATATTAGAATATCTATGTATTAGTGTATTGTGGTTTTCAATAATTATATAATACCAATAAACATGAAAAGTGATTGAAATGTTTTTTTAAAAAGCGCATGATATGCATATAAATAAGGGATAAGGATATGATGAGATATTTGATAGTATTAATTATCTCATGACTGGTGTAAGGGCCAAGTGATATCATGGTTTGAGTATACATAATTTTTGGTATTTTGTGTGTGGAAAGAGTTAATTTTGATCGAATTTAAGTTTTCACTAAGGTTCTATGGTAATTCATATTATTACAATGTTTTAATAGAATACATGATTAAGGTATTCACATGTTTGGAATGTGACAACCAAGAACTTCTAGATGAAATATGGAAGACATATGTTAAGTCGATTTAGTTCACCTCTTTCTAAAAGTTTTATATTTTTTGTTTTTGGAAGGATAGTAATGTTATCCATTGATGGATGGTATAATTTATATTATGGGTTAAGTTTGTTAGATTAATTTATTATATCAATATAGGTTGACTTATGCATATTTTATAACTTGTTCTAACCTTTTTGTTGAGACAGATAGAATTACCTATCATTTTATTGCATGATCTACTAACAATTTATGAATGAAGAAATCAACTTCATTTCTATAAATAAGAGTTGAAGTGGAAATTTTTCAGGGAACGATCAATGGTACTAAAATAAAGTAAGTATTTCTTCTCATGCAAAAATTCTTCAACTTTAGGAAAGGGATCTTGAAAACCAAAAATATTACCCTAGTACCTTATTATCCGATGAATCAGATGGTCCCTTAAATCATCAAAGATTTATGGCTTTCTGGTAGTTAACTTTCTCCAAAAACAATTTCTATCTCTATCCATCATAACTTGATGGTTAGATTTCTCTATCATATATATGTTTTCACTGCCCACTTTTTTTCTCCTCTGTGGAAACCCAATGATGAGTTACATCAGGTAACCGTTAGTTTTTTAAAATTCCTTTTTAAAATAAAGTTTTAGTATCCTTTTTTACGATGTGGGTTTCCATGAAATAACTTTCAAGTAGAAAACCATGTATAACCCCGACAAATTTCAAGGGAGAAATTCATTTTAAGGGGGGTAGAATGTAACACCTCAAGATTTTATGACATAGATTATTTTTAATTTCTTTGATGTCTTGTGTTTTATGCTACACCAAGACTAACATTCACTATACGCAACACTGTATTAGCTTGTAGTATAGGAAACACTATTCTTGACTTGTGTTGCACATAATTTCAAGTTCTTTTGATAGAATTCATTTCACAAAACACTGAGTATAGATTTTGTTCAATGTATAAATGAACTAAATTTGGATTATGTTATAGGAACAACCAAAGGAAGCTTTCACTACATGCAACACTAACTTGTCTTGCATTGCACGCAAGAGCGACCTTCCTCGATAGCTTGTGTTGTGTGTCATACCGAGTTTCACTAAACAATGATATGTTATTAAAATATTATTATTTAATGGGAAATAAACTAGTAGTTATAAATAATATTAACCACATTTGGAATTTTATATAACATTAACATGTATTTTCTAGACATGATATAAGAACAAATTCAATTTTTCGGATAAAATAAGTATTTTCCAAAAAAATGCAGTTTTGCCCCCTTTTGATGGAGCACCCATTTTAAATTTAGTTTTTAACACTTTTATATATTCTATTTTTACAAAATAAACTTCTTCTTTAGAATAAGAACATAAAATTTTACTTTTGTTGAAATTTTGGTATTTTTCTGATAAAATTCATATTTTAATGAATAGTGAAAATACTGCATTTTAATTAAAAACCGCCTTTTCATCTAATTTATTTATATAGTTAGATTATATTTTTAAATTGTTTTATAGTGTAATTGGATTATATTTTTATCATTTAATATAATTTTGGTCATTTTAGGTAATTTCACTTTTAAATTAGACTTAAACACACGTCAATCTTTTCATAGTTATTACTTGTTAAAAACCCTCTTTGGTTTTAACAACACGAATTAATTTTAAATTAATTACTACAACTTTTGTGTTATAAGATTAAAAAAAATGGATTCTATATTTTGAATCATAAGGATAAAATTGTGTAAATATGTACCTTTTAGTTTTGGATGTTATGAATAGTAACTTCAGTAATTATTTTATTTACCATGGTTAAATGGTAAATATGGTAAATAAGGGTAAACAAATAATATTATAATAATAATAAACTATCCTAACACATGTCTTAATCCTATTTTATGAGATACTTTTTACCATGGGCATCGTCAGGTTGATTTTTGTACCCAATGGATTCACTTGGATGTGAAAATGACATTTTATAAGAATTAATTTAAAGTAAATATAATTATAACCTAAACATATATCTTCTACTAAATCAATTTTAATATAGGGTTATATAACTGATTTCTATGTCTATAAATTTTCATTATAAATCTAAAAAAATTATATATCATGGTATTTTATTTATAATTTTTATACATTAGATAAATATATTTATTTATGAAACAATTATGATGTAGTAGTTACCTCATTAATTAAAGATTCAAATAAATGAATTTATAAATATTAAAATAACTTTAATTTGAATATTTTTGTGGAATAAACGAATTTTATGTATTAAATTGATATATTTTGGATGAGTTAATGCTTTTTTTCTGAAGTAATAAGGTTGTTATGAATTTTTAAAAAAGTAATGTATGAATAGTATCCAAAATTGACATAATTCATAATTAAAACAAAAAACTAGTTTACTAAATGATATTAAATTCCTAAACTTCTAAAAAATTTCAAAATAGTTAATATTAGTCCAAATATGTCATAAATCACATTTTGGGTTGTTTTGCATGATATGTTAATTACATTGATGCACAATGTGTAAATAACATGATATCACGGTAAGATTAAAAAAGGTTAAATAAGGGTTAATCCAAAAATATAAGGATAAAAAAATATTATGAACTTGTCTAAAATTTATTGGATTATGGTTATTCAAACCAAAAATAATCTTATATTTTAATTAAATAAGTTTTTGACAATTTTTAGTTGATATTGAATTTATAATAAATTAATATTTTGAGAGTTTCCTAAAGTGCCCCTCTCCTCTCTTATAAAAGGGAACCTCCTCCCTCTCCTCTTCACTCCATTTTTAGCCTTCAATATCGTATAACCCCTGACCATTTCTCTTTTAAAATTCCCTATTTATATTCTATAGGTTATTTTCTTTTCAAATTTCCCTAATAGGAAATTTAAAGGAGGCACGTCGAGGAAGAGGTAATCTCTTCTACCGATTCTTTCAAATTTCTTTCTTTTTCTACTTCATCTTCTTTAGTTGTTTCATTATAAAGTGATAAAATCAGTATAACTCGTATAATTATATGTTATTATAAATATGAAACAACCCTATTTCACCTTCTATCCATCATACAAAAAATGAAATCATCGTGCGTGTGTACGTACGGCTTACCGTCTCCACAACGTGGTATAATTTTTTTTTCACCACCACCTTACTTGGATGGGTATAATGGTGTAAATAATAACTATATGGGACTAATATAACATGATACAAATTCTGATATACTATACACTATCACTTCAATACCATTCAACAATTATGAGAACGATATTGTCGCCCATGCGTACGTACGGCTTACCGTCTCCACGGTGGGATGTGATTCGTTCTACATAATATTAATTAAATCATCATTATATAAATGAATTTAATGAATAAATATGATATATATTATACTAATACCATTATTTAAATAATATAAATATAACCTAAAATGAGGAATAAGAACTTATCTGACAAAACATACATAAGAACATAAAGCAGTTCATACCTGAATAACGAGTAACAATGAAATGTTACTAACAAACGGTTGAAAATATGATCATAAATGTTATCATAAAAATGATTATGATTATAGAATAAATCAGTAACATTATTAAAATCATCATATGGAAGGTTCAGATACATATAAAGGATATCAGACCTAAGGTAAGGGATAACTTTGCAAATCTCATTTTTATCTGAGATTGTTTATACGTAAGTATTTACTGGGGGTATATTTATCATCCATTTATATTTTTTATAATAATATTCTCATAAAATTTTTAATATTATTATATTTATTTTTAAATTAATTTTTACCCTTTTTGACTTTTACAACATGGTTTGGAAGGATTCTTTCTTACGTTTACCATAGGAGGTACTCTTTTGGACTTTTCTGACAAAAGTACAAGAAGAATGTTTTTTTAAAATTGTATGGCATCAATGTATTTTTACACTTTCATAATAATTTATTTACTTGAATCTTACCCTAAAATTTTACAATGTTATTTTCACATAAAATTTTTTATTCTAAAATTTTGAGATATTTTGAGGAAGGAAAATGTTTTTGAAAAATAAAGGGTATTTTTCTCAGGAATGAAGCTCAACTGTTTTATCCAAATTATTTTCCATATAAGATTACATAGACTTATGTTTATATCTATATTATTACTTTGATTTTATTATGATAAATGATGAAATTATTTTTATGAAATCCATTTAGGGATTATTTCATGATGGATTGATGTTTAAGAAACCCATTTTATTTCATGGGTTATGAAATAGTGAATGTTTTTATGTTTTTGCGGCACACGTAATAATGGTTTAATTATGATATGGTTGGGACTTATATATCCATCTAATTCATTGGGTAATGATATATATCTCATGATATAGACATGACTAAAACTTCAAGTAAATCAAGTTCACTAATACATGGCTTGAATGGCAAGTAAACCTGATTTAGTAATGGACTTTGTCCGCTATGATGGTCTTGGCAGCAATGCCTTGGATAATAAGGAAATAATATTATGTGATTATTAGTTTTCCACAATTATATGTTTTATGAAAATACTATTCTATCATGGTTAATGTTACTTTATGATCTATTCCTTATGTACTACCAAGATTTATTTCATGACACAAGATTTTGATGTTTAAACTTTATGTTCATGTTTTTTACGTTCAAATGTATATGGTTTGTTTTATGTTCTCCATGTTTACCCTTACTAAGTATTTGAGATCACCCTTTTTTGTTTTATTTTACCCAGGATATAAAGAAATGTTTTAGGTAGGAAAACAAAAGGGGAAGATCTTTATGGGAGATATTGAAGATCCTTCACCATGATTAGAAGATTACATTTTGAGTTTCCAAAGACACTAAACCAATACGGTCATTGGGAATCTGTTTGTGTCATGTATTAAGTATTACACAAAATAAAATTAATGTCCATGTACATCAAGCTTGGGTCTCTATAATTGGTATCAGGGCTAAGGTTTGTTCAACCTTTGGAAACTAGGATACGAAAGTTATAGTGAGATCCCTAGAGATATTTCTAAGATATGTCTATAAATGTCCCTAAGGGTAAGTATAACTATAGATTACAGTCCTAAAATTATGGTAATAATCCTGAATAACCTTGGATTAAACCTAATATGATAGATATTTAAATTAATCCCCTTTTATTATGTTGTTTTCCTAGTATGATTTTTTCCTCTCACACTATTCTTTTTGGGTTTAGACAATGGTCAGAACCTGAAAGAACTATGTTAAAGATCAATGCACTGGGTAATGAAATGATTGTCCTCATAAACAAACAAATGTTATGGGATATGGAATAAAAAATATTATTTCTATACTTACACAATCTATGAATCATTATGGACTTCCAAATGAGTAGAGAAGGGAACAATATTTTGTTGAGTCCTTCCTGAGGCAACATCCACCTTCTTTCAGTGGGTCTTATGATCCACTTATTCTTGAATAATGGATCAATACCATTGAAAATATATTTTCCATCCTTTGATGTTATAAACAAGATAAAGTCATCTTATTAGTATATTGTTTGGAAGTTGAAGCTGATCAAAGGTGGAATCTTATCAAGAATAAAAGGAAAAGATATGAAATTGAGTCCATGGAATGGGAAGAGTTCATGAACTTGTTTTTCAATAAGTATTTCCTACGTATTCCTCAAAAAAAGATAGAAAAGGAGTTCCTTGAGATTAAGAAAAATTATGATGAATCCATTGGTACATATGAGGCGAATTTTACAAGGCTTGCAAGGTATGCTTCTGGAATTATTATCCAACTTGAGAGTAAGATTGATCGACTCTTTAGTGGCTTAAAACCAAGTCTCTGAAGGGCATTATCCATAGGGGACTTCAATAGATATGAGGAAATTTTTCAATGTTCTCTCAATAATGAGATGGATATTGGAGTAACCCATTAGTCATATGGGTTTGATAAAAAGAGAAAAATTGAATTCAAAAGAAAATCCAAATACCATACTGAAAAGAAGATGATTTTTCCCTTATTCTCAAAGTGTTGAAAGAAACTTAGTGGGTATTTTCTTAAAGGGACTAGAAAATGTTTCAAGTGTGGAAAACAAGGTCATCGAGTAGTTGAGTGCTGAAAAATTGGTAAAAATTTTTCTAATGATTTGAATAGAGAAAATATTATAGAGAACACACCACCAACACTTTAATTCTATAAGTGCAAGTAAATGGGGAATTATTCTAACCAATTCCCTAATACAAGGTTTAATGATGATAGACATCAGAAACCTCTTAAGAAAAAATACAATGGGAAGTCGCATGCGATCCTTATTAGTGATTTTGAGTATAACAACAAAGTAGTGGAATGATTAAGTGTTTATGTAATGGGATTCCAAAATAGTGTTGTGGAATCTCATTTATAGTATTATAGAAAATTTGAAAAATTATATATTGGTTTATTATGGTTTTTAATAATTATATTGTACTGGTAACCATGAAAAGTGATCAAAATATTTTTTTTAGCACAAGATATGCACATAATTATGGGATAAAGAGATAATGAGATGTTTGATGGTATTAATGACCTCAATAATGGTGTATGGACCAAGTGATATTATGGTTTGAGTAGAAAATTTTTTTTTTATTTTTGTGCATGTAAATAGTTAATTTTGACTGAATGCATGTTTTCACTAAGTTTCTATGGTAATTAATATTATTACAATGTTTTAATAGAATACATGATTAAGGTATTCACATGTTTGGAATGTGACAACCAAGAACTTCTAGATAAAATATGGGAGAAAAATGTTAAGTCGATTTAGTTCACCTCTTTCTAAAAGTTTTATATTTTTTATTTTTGGAAGGATTGTAATGTTATCCATTGATGGATGGTATAATTTATATTCTGGGTTAAGTTTGTTTGATTAATGTATTATCTCAATATAGGTTGACTTATGCATATTTCATAACCTGTTATAACCTTTTTTTTGAGATAGATAGAATTACCTATCATTTTATCATGTGATCTACTAACACTTTATGAATGAAAAATTCAACTTCATTTCTTTAAAAAAGATTTGAAGTGGAATTTGTTCAGGGAATGATCAACGGTACTAAAATCAAGTAATTATTTCTTCTCATGAAAAGATTATTCAACTTTAGGAAGAGGGAACTTGAAAACCAAAAATGTTATCCTAGTACGTTATTATCTGATGAATCAGATGGTCCCTTAAATCATCGTAGATTTATGGATTTCTAGAAGTTAAATTCTCTAAACCTTGTTCTCTATCACTATCCATCAGAACTTTATGGTTAGATTTATCTTCCATATCCGTGTTTTCACTTCCTACTTATTTTCTCCTATGTGGAAACCCATTGATGAGTTACATCAGGTAACCATTATGTTTCTATTTTTTTAATTAATGTTTTATAATCCATTTTTACGATGTGGGTTTCCATGAAATAAACATTCAAGTAGAAAACCATATATAACCCCGACGAATTTTGAGTGAGAAATTCATTTTAAGGGGGGTAGAATGTAACACCCTGAAATTTTATGAGATATATTCTTTTTAAATTCTTTGATGTCTTGTTTTGTACACTACAATAAGATTAACTTTCACTATACGCCACACTGTATTAGATTCCAGTATACACAACACTATTCTTGGATTGTATTGCACATAATTTCAAGTTCTTTTGATAGAATTCATTTCACGCAACACTGAATATAGATTTTGTTCAATGTATAAATGAACTAAGTTTTTATTGTGTTATACACGACACCAAATGAATCTTTCACTACACGTAACACTAACTTGTCTTCTGTTACATGCAAAAGCGACCTTCCTCGATAGCTTGCATTGTACTCCAAACCGAGTTTCACTAAACAATGATATATTATAAAAAAATATTATTATTTAATGGGATATAAACTAGATGTTATTAATAGTATTAACCACATTTTTAATTTTATATAACATTAACATGTATTTTCTAGGCATGATATAAGAACAAATTCAATTGTTTGAATAAAAGATGTATTTTTCAAAAAATGTAGTTTTGTCGCCATTTGATGGTGCACCCATTTTAAATTTATTTTTTAACACTTTTATATATTATATTTCACAAAATAAACTTCTTATTTGGGATAGTAACATAAAAATTTACATTTTTTGAAATTTTGGTTTTTTTTGATAAAATTCATATTTTTTTTAATAGTGAAAAATACTGCATTTTAATTCAAAACTGCATTTTCATCTAATTTATTTATATAGTTAGATTATATTTTTAATTGGTTTTATAGTATAATTGGATTATATTTTTTCATTTAATTCCATTTTGGTCATTGTAATTAGTTTCACTTTTAAATTGGACTTAAACACATGTCAATATTTTGATAGTTATTACTTCTTAAAAACCTGCTTTTTAGTTTTGATAACGAGAATTAATTTTAAATTAATTACTGAAAATTCTATGTTTTGAATTTGGAATAAATGGATTCCATATCTGGAATCATAAGGTTCAAATTTTGTAAATAGGTAATTTTATTTTTTCATATTATGAATAGTAACTTCAGTAATTATTTTATTTGTCATGGTTAAAGGGTAAATATGATAAATAAGGGTAAAAAATTAATATTATAATAATATTAATCTACCCTAAAACATGTACAAATACTATATTATGAGATATTTCTGACCATGATCATCATTGGGTCAATTTGGGGACCCCATGGATTCACTTAGATGTGAAAATGACATTTTATAAGAATTAATTTAAAGTAAAGATAATTATAACCTAAACATATATCTTTTACTAAATTGATTTTAATATAGGGTTATATAACTGATATCTATGTATATAAATAGTCATTATAAAGATAAAAATATTTCAAACATCATGGTATTTTATTTATAATTTTTAGACATTAGATAAATATATTTATTATGACACAATTATGATGTAGTGGTTACCTCATTAATGAAATATTCAAATAAATGAATTTATAAATATTAAAATAAATTTAATTTGAATATTTTGATGGAATACACAAATTTTATGGAAGAAATTGACATATTATGGATTAATTAGTTCCTTTTGTTCGAATTAATAATATTTTTATGAATTTTTAAAAAAGTCAATAATGAATAGTATCCAAAATTGACAAAATTCATAACTGAAAACAAAAAAAATAGTTTATTAAATGATATTAAATTTGTAAAGATATAATATTAGTAAAAAATGGTTAATATAGGTCCAAATATTCCATAAATAAATTTTTTTGGTTCATTTTACATGATATAGTAATTACATTAACTCACAATGTGTAAATAACTTGATATCACGGTAAGATTAAAAAAGGTAAAACAAGGGTTAAACCAAAACGATAATGATAAAAAAGATATTCTAAACTTGTATAAAAATTAATGTATGATAGGTATTCAAACTAAAATCATATTATATTTGAATTAAATAAGTTTTGGACCATATTTAGTTGTAATTGAATTTATAATAAATTAATATTTTGAGAGTTTCCTAAAATGCCCCTCTCCTCTCTTACAAAAGGGAACCTCCTCCCTCTCCTCTTTACTCCATTTTGAAACTTCAATCACATCCAACCACTGAAAATTTCTCTTTTAAACTTCCCTAGTTACATTCTATAGGTTCTTTACTTCTCAAAAGATCAACTCTGGTGCCCTAGGAGGAAATTTAAAGGAGGCACATTGAGGAAGAGGTAATCTCTTCTACCGATTCTTTCGAAAAAATCTTCTTCTACTTCCTCTTCATTAGTTGTTTCATTATAAAGTAATAATATCAATATAACTAATATACTTATATTTTATTATAAATATGAAAAAAATCATATTTCACTTTCTATCAATCATATGAAAAACGAAATCACCGCGCGTGCTTACGTTCGGCTTATCATCACCACATCGTGGTGTAATCTATTTTTCACCACCACCTTACTTTGAAGGGTATAATGGGGGAAATAATAACTATATATGAATAATATAACATGATACTAATTATAATATAATATACATCATCCACTTCAGTACCATTAAACAATTATGGGAATGATATCGTCGCTCGTGCATACATATGGCTTATTGTCTCCACAGTGCAATGTGATTCGTTATCCAGAATATTCATTAAACCATGATTATATAAATGAATTAAATGAATAAATATGATATATATTATACTAATACCATTCTTTAAATAATATAACTATAAACTAAAAGGAGGAATAAGAACTTATCTGACAAAACATACATAAGAACATAAAGCAGTTAATACCCGAATAAAGAGTAACAATGAAATGTTACCAACAAACCGATGAAAATATGATCATAAATGTTATCATAAAAATTATTATGATTATATAATAAATTATTAACATTATTTAAATCATCATACAAGAGATTCGGATACATACAAAGGATATCATACCTAAGGTAAGGGATAACTTTGCAAATCTCGTTTTTATCTGAGATTATTTATATGTAAGTATTTACTGGGGGTATATTTATAATCCATTTACATGTTTTATAAGAATATTATAATAAAATTTTTACTATTATTCTATGTATTTTTAAATTAATTTTTACCCATTTTTACTTTTAAAACATGGTTTGGAAGGAATCTTTCTTACATTTACCATACAAGGTACTTTTTTTGTACTTTTCTGACCAAAGTATAAGAAGAAGGTTTTTTTAACTTGTTTGGAATAAACAGATTTTTTATTCTTTAATAATGATTTATTTCCTTAAATATTCCACTAAAATCTTACAAGGTTATTTTCATTTGAAATTATTTCTTATAAAATTTTCTGATATTTTGAGGAAGGAAAACATTTTTGAAAAAGAAAGGATTTTTTACTCAAGAATTGTCACGACCCGTACCCCGGGGCCCATTCCATGACTACCCTAAGCCCGCCTTCTATAGTCCAAGGGATAGAGACTAGAACTAAAGGCATAAATCCCTAAAACTGGGAAGGCGTTGTCTTTATAACCTAAAATTGCACACAACAGAGTACAAGCTGAAAGAAAAACTCTAAGTAAAATTGTATAACAAAAGAGTGCTGAAAAGTGAATGAGGCCAAAAATACAAGACAAACTGTAATGTACAAGAAACTGGAAGTACAAGTACAACTGAAGAAAGGAAAAATAGCTCCTGGATCATCCACTGGGAAATGCTACCTGAAGGGTAGGTACATATAGACTCAACAGTACTCCACATTTGTCTGTCTCCTCCGTGTACCGTCAGACCATGTGGTCCACCTCCAGGTATCGTCCAGTCCTAGTACACTCAACCTCGGTTAGCATTGTCTGTCTTCTGCATCCAACACAATGAGGTGTGGGCATATCCCATGCAGGGGTGAGTATAATGATACACAGTAGAGACCTCGACACCCTCAAGGTCTCAAAAAATCCAACAAGGATATATCACAAAGTATGAATTCAACATATAACCCCACTTAGGTATATGCCCATACATATACCTAAGTTATCAAGTAATCTATCTCAATCATGAGGAAAACACAAAGTTACTGACTCAGCTCACACAGGTATACAACGTTTGTAGAGAGATAGAGATGATTAGATGTAGCAATTAAATCATCTATTCTATCAAATCCACAGAGGATCCAGGAACAGAAATCAGAACTGTTGAACCCACAGAGGATCCAGGAATGGTAATCAGAGCTATCGAACCCACACAGGATCCAGGAACAGTAAACGGAGCTGTCGAACCCACATAGGATCCATGAACAGTAGTCAGAGATGTCGAACCCACACAGGATCTAGGAATAGTAGTTGGAGTTGTTGAACCCACCTAGGATCTAGGAAAAGTAGTTTGAGTTATCAAACCCACATAGGATCCAGGAACAGTAGTCAGAGCGCATCCAGCCATAGGGTTCTGCACAAAGCATGCTTGATTCTGTGAGGGTCCGCTCCTCAATCCAAGTTTCAATACATCAACCTCCCCGAAGTCCCAAGTTGATGTATTCAAAAGATCCATCTTTCCAAAAGAAACCCAACGTGGCAGACGGTGCGTCAATCAGACGTCCGGTCCGAGAGTTATTGTTATTTCCATTCTGAGGGCCCAGTTGGATTTATGTTTGATCCAACCAGGTCATACCCCAACTGTAACCAAACCTTGAGTGGGGTATACCAAAAGAACCGTCTCTTTCCAAGGTTTCATTTTCTATACATGGTTCGTCAATCGAACGCTTGTAGCTCAAGATACGGGAAAAAGAGTGGAAATAGGTCAAGCGGGTCTGGGTTCGGTTCGGTCCAGTCGGACCGACACGGCCCAAGCCGGGTCCATACTTGTTTCCGACCCAGTCTAAGGGTCCAAACCCATTTGTGGGGGTGGCCAGGCCCACGCTAGGTTCGGTCTGCAATGGGTCTGGCCGGCACGAGGCCCTCGGTTGGCGTCCTGGCCTGCACTGGGTCCGGCTCGCACTAGGCCAACGGCTGGTGGCCCGTGGGGTCTGCCCTAGCCGCATCCATGGGAGAGGTCGCGCCCCCTGGATTCCTGAACGGCTTAGCCATTCAGGGTAAATTAAAACTAGCACCACATGGCACTGGTCCACATCACGCGAGACCCACGCGGCGTGTCCCTCTCCTCTCGACAGGCCGAGCAGGCCGCCACCTCCCACGGTGCGCGGTTGTGTTGCACCTCCTCCAGAGACCCGACGGCTCAGACCGCCAGTCCTTCTCGCGGCTGGCCTTGCGTCGGCCGTCGCGGCACCGTCGTGGCCCATTTTTCCAATGGCTCAGTTGCACCGCCACTATCCACGTGGCCGGCCGGAGTTTTGTTCGCCCTTCCTTCGTTCTATCGGTGTCGTTCTTCAGTTTCGTCCGCCGGTGAACCTTCTGCGGGTCACTGGACAAGTTCTGGTGGCCCGATTCTCGTTATGGAAGTAGACGCGCACTCCTTAGGACGTCTCCTTCGTTCCTCAACCATTGTTGATGAGAATCGCTCCTCCCAGACTCATGTCGCGTTTCACGTCAAATTCCACAAAGCAGGTGGAGGGGTCGGGCCATGTTTGTTCATCTCGCACCCTCCGTATTAGGGTGATAGCATGCAACTTCGAATAATAATCCTTGATGGAAAACGAAGAACAAGAAACAAAACAAAGTTCTAACCTCAACCTTTTTTCGTTGTTCATTGATGGAGTCGCAGGGAATAAGGCGGTTTTGTCATCATTTGTCGCGTTCGCCATGCACTTCCAATCCAAGCTCATGCGTTGGTTTGTTGATGATGATGAAAAGGGAAGATCAGTCGAAGATGTCCCACACCGAAGGGGTTTTCGAGGAAAAAAGTTGAAGACGCTCCACGCTGGCATTCTCCGTTGGAAGAATGTGTTCTTCGTTCTTCATTGGTAAGAGCTTTTCTCCCCAATCCCTCTCCTTTCTCCCAAGCTCCACCAAAAGACAACTGCCAACCCAAAATAATTGATTAAGTTAATCTATTATTTAATTGTTGGCACTAAATTCAAAATGGGTGGATTAAATAAATGTGAAGGATTTGTCACATTAAGTGTTAGGGGAGTTGAAGAGGCTCCCCTACACTTAATGGAAGGTGAGGGTTTCTCCCCATTAAAGGGGAGTTTCAAGGGGGTTTACCCTAGGTGGTCCCCACCATAATAAACAAGAACAGGAGGTTTAGACCTCAGGTGGGCCCCACCTCTATAACCTCTCATGGGAGGTTAAGGTGTGGTGGTCCCCACCTCCAACCTCCACATGGAGGTTTTCACCAACTAATAAAAATAAAGTTTAAATAGCCTTATTTCTATTTAATTCATTCACTAAAATCCAAAAAACTAACTTTTTTTCTCGACCAACTACCATTGAGGTTAAAGTCTTATTAAGAGAAAACCATTGCTACGATTTCAATGTTGCCCTCGGATTTCAATTCTGAGCACTGGTTCAAAAGTTATAAAAACGCGCTCGTTCATTCAATGAACGTACCCGAAGAAAACTTCAGAATTTGATTTTGGGCACACCGGGACTCGAAATCATGCACCATAAATTTTCACGAACTCGTAAAATTCCCATGTATTTAAGAAAAAAAATGCACAGAAATTACTGGTCTTTACATTCTCCCCACCTCAGGGATATACGTCCTCATAATCTACAACTTGAACTAAGGGAACAAGTGGGGCTACTGAGTACACATCTAAGCCTTCCGCTCCCATGTGCACTCCTGGAGATTCCCGTGCTGCCAACGAACGTGCACCAGAGGTATCGATCGTCCACATAGCACCCATTGTTGATCCTCAATCTCATATGGAACCTCTATAAAAGTCGTCCCATCATCGACGTCCATCGCTCCATGGTCGATGATGTGAGTAGGATCATGCACGTATCTCCTCAGCTGGGATATGTGAAAAACTTCATGAACCTGGTGCAACTGATGGGGAATTTCTAGGCGGTAATCCACCTCACCTAATATGTTGAGGACCTGGAAAGGTCCGGTGAATCTCGGAGATAACTTGTTGCCTCAGCCAAATCTCCATATTCCTTATTGAGGTGCGACCTGTAGAAAGACGTGGTCGCCATCCTCTAACTCCAGAGGCCTCTGTCTCCTGTCAACATATGACTTCTTCCTGCCCTATGTAGTCTTCATCCGCTCATGGATGATCTGAACCTTCTCTGTGGTAGCCCGTACCATCTCTCGTCCCACTAGTGCTGACTCCCCAGGGTCAGTCCAGCAAGAGGGTGATCTGAAAGGTCGCCCGTATAATGCCTCAAAAGGTTTCATCCCAATGGTGGAGTGATAGCAGTTGTTGTATACAAATTACACCAAAGATAAGTGATCCTCCCAGCTACGACTGAAGTTGATGACACAAGCACACAGCATGTCTTCAAGGGTCTGAATGGTCCACTCATTCTGGCCATCCGTCTGGGGATGGAAGGTGGTGCTCAAACGAAGCTTTGTCCCGAAATCCTCCAGAAACCCCTTCCATATTCGGGAAGTAAACCGTGTTTCACGATCAGAGACAGTAGAAGAAGGTACTCCATGTATCCACACAATCTCCTACACATAGAGGGGTCTCAATCTCTCTACTGAACCCTGCTCTCTGATTGGTAGGAAGTGGGCCGACTTCGTGAGTCAGTCGATGATCACCTAATTCGAGTCATGACCCCTAGATATAGGTGGCATTCCTATCACAAAGTCCATGGATATCCCATCCCACTTCCACTCTGGAATCTCTAAAGGTTGAACCAAGCCTTCTGGTACCCATTGCTCCGCCTTCACTTGCTAACAAGTGAGGCACTGAGAGACAAACTCTACAACTTCCTTCTTTATCCCTGGCTACCAGTGCTGTCACCGGAGATCCTGGTACATCTTCACCACTCATGGATGTACCACTAGAGGGGATGTGTGGAACTCCCTCAACACTTCCTCCTGAAGTGACACTGGCACCATAGTACGTCCTCTGAAGAGGATGACATGCTCCCCACCTTCAAAAAATCTATCAGGTTTCTACCATGTGGATATCTGAGCACGTCATGTCTCGCAGTCAGTGTCCCCACACTACACCTCCCTGACTCACTGAAGATGTGGGAGAGTGACTGTAAGAGACTGGAGGAAATCTGGTCCATCTCTATCCACAAAGTATATCTACAAAGCGGCTAGCTTCTCTGTTGCTTCACCTAACAGTCGTATACTAGACCTCTAGATGAGTGCATCTGCAACAACATTTCTCTTCCCAGGAGTATAGACTATCTCGAAGTCATAGTCCTAGAGGAACTCAAGCTAATGTCATTGTCTTGGGTTTAGGTCCTTCTGATAGAAGATATATCTGAGACTGTTGTGATCAGAGTTCACGGTAAAATGCTCTCCCATAAGATAGTGTCGCCACATATTCAAGGCGAAGACCAATACTACTAACTCTAGGCCATGAGTAGCATAGTTCTACTCATTCTATCTCAGTTGTAAAGAACCATATGTGATCACTTCTCAATCCTACATCAGGACACACATGATTCCGGTCCCTGATGAGTCGTAGTAGACTACGTACCCTACGCCTTCCTCTGGAATCCTCAAGATGGGGGCACTAGTCAACCTCTACCTCATCTCCTGAAAGTTCTTCTATCATCTCTCCGACCATAAAAAGGTTTGCCCCTTCATTGTCAAGGCTGATAGTGGTGTTGTAACTCTGGAGAAGTCTAGTACAAACCTTCGGTAATATCCAGCCAAACCCAGGAAAATTCGTACCTCCATCACACTTCTGGGTGGTTCCCAAGAAAGTATCGCCTCAATCATCGTTGGATCCACTGCAACTCCAGCCTCCAAGATGACATGTCCCAAAAAGTGAACCTCTAGGATTCAAAACTGGCACTACGAGAGCTTACCATAAAGCTGGTGCTCTCGGAGTATACCTAGTACTCCTTGAAAATGGTAGGCATGCTCCTCCTCAGTAGTCGATTATATCATAATGTCGTCAATGAAGACTACTACAAAACGATCGAGGTATGGCTGGAAAATCATGTTCATGAGTCTCATGAATACTGTTGGAGCATTGGTTACATCGAATGACATAACCAAGAACTCGTAGTGGCCATACCGACATATGAAGGCCGTCTTCTACACATCCTCATCTCAAACTCTGATCTGGTGATAGCCTGATTTGAGGTCTATCTTCAAGAACCATTGTGCTCCCTTTAGCTAATCAAAGAGGTTGTCAATCCTCAAGAGTGGGTACTTGTTCTTCACGGTCACCTAGTTCAGGCGATGGTAGTTGACACAAAGCCTCAATCTTCCATCTGCCTTTTTAGCAAATAGAATTATGACTGCCCAGGGAGAAACACTGGGCCAGATGAATCCCTTCCCTTGAAATTCCCCTAATTGTACCCTCAGCTCGCGAAGCTCCGCGGGAGCCATACGATATACTGGTGTAGATATCGGTGCCATCTCAAAGAATAGGTCAATGTAAAAGTCCACCTCTCTGTGAGGAGTTAGACCTGGAACATCCTCATGGAAAACATCCTCGTACTGGTCCAACACTACAGGATAGCTCAGACTCTCTACATCAACTGCTCTGAGGGTAAGGTAGGCCAACTGATGAGTGATAGACTGCAACCTCCTCTAAGTAAGTATGTCCTGCGCTGCAAAGGCTCCCTTCTCTCCAGTGAAGGTGAACTAGGTCCCATCCATGTGGACAAACCGCACTTTACACCTAATACAGTCGATCTGATCATGGACTGTAGATAACTAGTCCATACCCAAGATGATTTTGTAAGGACTCGACGCGGCTAATAGGAGATCCCAGCCAAATCTCTCACCTCCTAGAGTAGGCTCGCACTACCGGCATGAATGTGTAATCATCGAATCTGCTCTCGTGGGAGTCTCTAGCTGTAAGGATCGAGCCAACGGCTCTATCGGAATCTCCGAGCTCCGAATGAGGGCAGTGGCAATGAAAGAGTGACTAGCACATGTGTCTATAAGAACTATAGCTAAGGTGGAGTAGACACAGATCGTACCTCGAATCATCTCTGGAGTTCCATGATCGTATGTCTCAGCTTCCTGGAGCTGATCTCTCCCATGTCCACCTACTCCCTACAGTCGGGGTGAACCTCATGGTGGTGGTGGTGGTTATACCTTGTAATTTTGTCCACCGCCAGTTGCATGACCATGTCCTCTACAATGTCCGCCTATTCCTTGCGGATCACCTTGATCGAACATCTGCCTCGTCTTGAAGGAGACTCATGGCAAGGATAACCATAAGGTCAGCTGGTGTCCCTAATAGTCGAAAAACTCTCACCACATCCTCCATCCAATCCTCAGCCGCCTATGGGTCCATCTCTCCCCTGAACCTGGTTAGCCTCTGGCACTGGAACTCGTGCAATGCACTCAAGTGGCATGCATCATCTGCTGCTGGTGGCATTGGTGGCCTAACGGGTAGTGGTATTGCTACTGCTTCTGCTGTGATAGGGCCCTGCACTGAGGGTTCATCGCTCAATGGGCTGCAATCTCGTACAAAGCCTAGAACCTAGGTTGGCTGTCTACGTGAAGGCATTCTGAAAAGAAACAGGTGCGTTGTAGTCAAAAAGTTATACCTGGTGAGCTGAATCAAATAAATCACAAAGTAAACTCTTCAAAACCCACACACAATCAGTTTTATCATTCACTGAGTCTGAAATCAGAAGTCAACGTCCTGGTTTACGGATACATCGGCCACCGCACCAACACTTGCCTCTCTGAACTAAAAACCACACTCAGTACCCTTAACACTATTGCTTCACAGAAAAGATCAGATTCCTAAGTTCTATGGTATAACTGACTCCTATGATACCAATTTGTCACAATCCATCCCATGAGGCCCATGTTGTGACTACCCCAAGCCCGCCTTCCATAGGCCAGGGGCTGGGGACTCACACCAAAGGCATAAATCCCTAAAATTGGGAAGGCATTGCATTTATAACCTGAAAATGCACACAACAGTGTACAACATAAAATAAAAAATCTAAGTAAAACTGTATAAAAAAAAGAGTGTTGAAAAGTAAATGGGGCTGGAAATACAATCTGAACTGTAAAGTACAAGAAACTGTAATTACAAGTACAACTGAAGAAAGGAAAAACAGCTCCTGGATCGTCAACCGGGAAATCCTACCTGAAGGGTAGGTACCGATAGCCTCCACATCACTCCATGTTTATTCATCTCCTCTTTGTACCATCATATCATGTGGTCCACCTTTGGGTACCATCCAGTCCTAGTACACTCATCCTCGGTCAGCGTTGTTCGTCGTCTGCATCCAACACAAAGAGGTGCGGGCATAGCCCGTGCAGGGGTGAGTATAACGATACTCATTAGGGACCCTGAGACCCTCAAGGTCTCACAAAATCCAACAAGTATAAATCACAAAGTATGAATTCAACAGATAACCCCACTTAGGTATATGCCCATACATATACCTAAGTTATCAAATAATCCATCTCAGTCATGAGGAAAACACAAAGTTATTGACTCAGCTCACACAGGTATACAACTTTTGTAGAGAGATAGAGATGATTAGATGTAGCCACTAAATCATTTATTCTTTCGAACCCACACAGGATCCAGGAACAAAAATCAGAATTGTAGAACCCACATAGGATCCAAGAACAGTAATCAGAGCTGTTGAACCCACACAGGATCCAGGAATAGTAAACGGAGCTGTCGAACCCACGTAGGATCCAGGAACAGTAGTTAGAGCTGTCAAACCCACATAGGATCTAGGAATAGTAGTCAAAGCTTTAAAACCCCCATAGGATCTAGGAATAGTAATCAGAGGTGTCGAGCCCATATAGGATCCCGGAACAGTAGTTAGAGCGCAGCCAGCCACAGGGTTCCACACAAAGCATGCTTGATTCTGGGAGGGTACGCTCCTCAAGCCAAGTTTCAAAACATAAATTGCCACGAAGTCCCAAGTTTATGTATCCAAAATATCTGTATTTACAAAAGAAACCCAATGCGACAGACGGTGCTTGAATCGGACACTCGGTCTGAGAGTTATTGGCATTTCCGTTTCGAGCGCCCGGTTGGATTTACGTTCGATCCAACCTGGCCGTACTCCAACGATGACCAAACCTAGAGTGGGTTATACCAAAATAACCATCTCCTTCCAAGGATTCTATTTTCACAGATAGTTCATCAATCGGATTCTCGTAGATAAAGTTATGGGCAAAAGAGTGGAAATAGGTCAATCGGGTTTGGGTCCGACCCGGTCCGAAGGTCCGACCCGGTCTGCGGGGGTGGCCCGGCCTGCGAGGGTGGCCCGGACCATGCTCGGTCCGGCCCGCGCTAGGTTCGGCCTGCATGATCCCCAAGGTTAGTGGCCCGGTACGCGCTGGGTCCAGCCCACGATGGGCCCGTGGCTGGCGGCCCGTGGGGTCTTCCCTAGCCACGTCCAGGGAGGAGGCTGCGCCCCCTGGATTCCCGAAGGGCTTAGCCATTTGGGGGAAATCAAAACTTGAGCCAAATGGCACCAGTCCATGTCACACGAGACCCGTGTGGTGGGTCTCGCTACTCCCGGCTGGCCGAGCAGCCAGCCGCCTCCCACGTAGCGCAGTTGCGTCGCGCCTCCTCCGGCACCCCGGCAACTCAGGATTCCGGTCCTTCCCGTGGTCGGCCTTGCGTCGGCCACTACTACGGCCATTTTTCACGGCCCACTCCTCGGGTGGCGCGGTTGTTCCATCACTGTCCACACGGTTGGCCGGAGTGCTGGTCGCACTTCCTTCATTCTACCGGTGTCTTTCGCCAGTTCTGTCCACCGGTGAAACTTCCGCGGGTCCCTGGACAAGTTCTGTTGGCCCGATTCTCATTCCGGAAGTAGCTGCGCACTCCTTGGGACGTTGCCTTTGTTCCACAACCATTTTTTATGATAATTGCTCATCCCGGACTCATGCCGCGTTTAGCATCAAATTCCACAAAGAAGGCGGACGGGTCAGGCTGTGTTCGTTCGGCCCACACCCTCCGCATTATGGTGATAGCTTGCGGCTTCGAATAATAATCCTTGATGGAAAACGAAGAACAAGAAACAAAACAAAGTTTGAACCCCAATTTTTGTTCATTGTTCGTTGACGGAGTCGCGGGGAATAAAGCGGTGTTGTCTTCGTTCGTTGCATCTGCCATGCACGTCCAATCCAAGCTTGTGCATCAATTTCTTGACGACGATGAGGAGGGAAGATCGGTCGAAGACGTCCCACATCGAAGGGGTTTCCGAGGAAGAAAGTCGAAGATGCTCCACACTGGCATTCTTCGTTGGACGAACGCGTTCTTCATTTTTCGTTGGCGAGAGTTTTTCTCCCCAAGATCTCTCCTTTCTCCCAAGCTCCACCAAAAGACAATTTCCAACCCAAAATAATGGATTAAGTTAATCTATTAATTAATTATTAGCACTAAATTCAAAATGGGTGGATTAATTAAATGTGAAGGATTTGGCACATTAAGTGTTAGGGGAGTTGAAGAGGCTCCCCTACACTTAATGGAAGGTGGAGGGTTTCACCCCATTAAAGTGGAGTTTCAAGAGGGTTTAACCCCAGGTGGTCCTCACTACAATAAACAAGAAGAGGAGGTTTAGACCTTGGGTGGGCCCCACCTCCATAACCTCTCATGGGAGGTTAAGGTGTGGCAGTCTCCACCTCCAACCTCCACATGGAGGTTTTAACCAACTAATAAAAATAAAGTTTACACAACCATATTTTTATTTAATTCATTTACTAAAAACCCAAAAATTAACTTTTTTTCTCAACCAACTGTCGTCGAGGTGAAAGTCTTCTTAAGCGAATATTGGCACTAAAAGTTAAACAGTTCCCTCAGATTTCAATTCTGAGCACCGGTTCAAAAGTTATAAAAATCTGCTCATTTGTTCACTGAACGTACCTAAATAAAACTTCAAAAATTGATTCCTGGCACACCGGGCCTCGGAATCATGCGTCATAAATTTTCACGGAGTCATAAAATTCCCATGTATTTAAGAAAAAAAATCCATGGAAATTCCTAGTCTTTACATTCTCCCGACCTCATGTCTATACGTCCCCATAATCTACCACTCGAACTAAGGGAACAATTGAGGGTACTGAGTACGCATCTGAACCTCCTGCTCCATGTGCTCTCTTGAAGATTCATGTGCTTCCAGCGAACGCGCACCAGTGGTATCGACCATCCATGTCGGACCCGCTCTTGTCGATCCTCAATCTCCACTGGAACCTCCATAAAAGTCATCCAATCATTGACGTCCTGCTCTCTATGGTCGATGATGTGAGTAGGATCATGCACATATCTCCTCAGCTAGGATACGTGAAAAACATTATGCACCCGGTGAAACTGAGGGAGAAGTGTTAAGCGGTAAGCCACCCCACCTACTCTACTGAGGACCTAGAAAGGTTTGATGAATCTTGGAGATAACTTTACACCTCATCCAAATCTCGATAGTCCTTTCCGAGGTGAGACCCGTAGAAAGATGTGGTCGCCATCCTTGATCTTCAGAGGCCTCTGTATCCTGACAGCATATGACTTCTGCCTGCTATGTGTAGTCTTCATCTGCTCCTGGATGATCTGCACCTTCTCCATGGTAGCCCATACCATCTCTGGTACCACTAGTTCTGACTCCCTAGGGTCAGTCCAGCATAAGGGTGATATGCAAGGTCACCTATATAATGCCTCAAAAGGTGTCATCCCAATGGTGGAGTGATAGCTGTTGTTGTATGAAAACTCCACCAAAAGTTAGTGATCCTCCTAACTACGATTGAAGTTGAGGAAAAAAGAATGCAGCATGTCCTCAAGGGTCTGAATGGTCCGCTCTGTCTGGCCATCCATCTGATGATGGAAGGCTGTGCTCAAATGAAGCTGCATCCAAAAATCCTTCTGCAACCCCTTCCGTAGTCGGGAAGTAAACCGTGTGTCATGATCGGAGACAGTATAATAAGGTAATCCATGTATCTGCACAGTCTCCTGCACATATAGGCATCCCAACCTCTCTACTAAACCCTGCTCTGCACATATAGGCATCCCAACCTCTCTACTAAACCCTGCTCTCTGATTGGTAGGAAGTGGGATGACTTGGTGAGTCGGTTGACGATCACCCAAATCAAGTCGTGACCCCTGGATGTACATGGAAGTCCTGTAACGAAGTCTATGGATATCCCATTCCACATCCACTCTGGAACCTCTAAAGGTTGAACCAAGCCTACTGGTTCCTGGTGCTCTTCCTTCACTTGCCAACAAGTGAGGCACCGAGAGACAAACTCTGCAATTGCCTTCTTCATCCCCGGCCACCAGTGCTGTCACCGGAGATCCTGGTACATCTTCACCACTCCTGGATGTACCATTAGAGGGGATGTGTGGAACACCCACAACACTTCCTCCGGAAGTGACACTATCACCATAGTATGTCCTCTGAAGAGGATGGCGTGCTCCCCACCTTCAGAAAATCCATCAGGTGCTTGCCCTGTGGATATCTGATCACGTCGTGTCTCGTAGTCAGCATCCCCACGTTGCGCCTCCCTAACTGGCTAAAGAAGTGGGGGAGTGACTGTAAGAGACTGGAGGAAAGCTGCTCCATCTCTATCCACAAAGGATATCTGTAAAGCGGATAGATACTCTGTCGCTTCGCCTAACAGCTATATACCAGACCTCCTACTGAGTGCATCTACAACAACGTTCCCCTTCTTAGGACTATAGACTATCTCGAAGTCATAGTCCTGGAAGAAGTCAAGGCAACATTGTTGTCTCAGTTTTAGGTCCTTCTGAGAGAAGATATACCTAAGACTCTTGTGATCAGAGTACACGGTAAAATACTCGCCCATCAGATAGTGTCACCACATCTTCAAGGTGAAGACCACTGCTGCTAACTCCAGGTCATGGGTAGTGTAGTTTTGCTCATGTTGTCTCAGCTGTCGAGAACCATATGTGATCACTGCTCGCTCCTACATCAGGACACACCTGAGTCTGGTCCCCGATGTGTCACAGTAGACTACGTACACTACGCCTTCCTCTTGAAACCTCAAGATCGGGGCACTAGTCAACCTCTGCCTCAGCTATTGAAATCTCTGTTGGAATCTCTCCAACCATACAAAGGGTTTCCCCATCTTCATCAAGGATGATAGTGGTGCTGAAACTCTGGAAAAGTCTGGTATAAACCTTCGGTAATATCCAACCAAACCCAAGAAACTTCATACCTCCATCACTCTCTTGGGTGGCTCCCAAGAAAGTATCGCCTTAATCTTTGCTGGATCCACTGCAAATACAGCCTCTGAGATGACATATCCCAAAAATTGAATCTCTCTGATCCAAAACTGGTACTTCGAGAGATTACCATAAAGCTGGTGCTCTCAGAGTGTACCCAGTACTACTTGCAAATGAGATGCATGCTCTTCCTCATTAGTCGAGTAGATCAGAATGTCGTCGATGAAGACTACAACAAAGTGATCAAGGTATGGCTATAAAATCATTTTCATGAGTCCCATGAATACTGTTGGACATTAGTTACGCCGAATGGAATAACCAAGAACTCACAATAGTCGTACCAACATCTGAAGGTCATCTTCTTCACATCCTCTTCTCTAACTCTAAGCTGGCGATAGCCTGATCTGAGGTTTATCTTTGAGAAACACCATACTCCCTTCAACTGATCAAAGAGGTCTTCAATCCTCGAGAGTGTGTACTTGTTCTTCATAGTCACATGGTTCATGCAATGGTAGTCGACACAAAGCCTCAAGCTTCCATTTTCCTTCTTGGAAAACAGAATCGGGGCTGCCCAAGGAGAAACATCGGGCTGCATGAATCCCTTCCCTTGCAAGTCCTCTAATTGTACCCATAGCTCGCGAAGCTCCACGGGAGCCATCTGATATTCTGGTGTAGATATTGGTGTTGTCCTAGGGTATAGGTCAATGTAAAAGTCCACCTATCTGCGAGGAGGTAGACCTGGAACATCATTAAGGAAAACATCCGCGTACTGGTCCACCACTACAGGATAGCTCGGACTATCTACATCAACTGCTCCAAGGGTAAGGTAGGCCAACTAATGAGTGATCGGCTGCACCCTCCTCTGAGTAAGTATGTCCTACACTGCAAAGGCTCCCTTCTCACCAGTAAAGGTGAACCTGGTCCCATCCATGCAGACACACCGCACTTTGCACCTAATATAGTCGATCTGAGCATGGACTGGAGATAACCATTCCATACCCAAGATGACATCGTAAGGCCTCGACGTCGATAATAGAAGATCCCAGCCAAATCTCTTGCCTCCTAGAGTAGGCTCTCACTGTTGGCACGAGTGAGTAATCATTGAATCTGCTCTCGTAGGAGTCTCTAGCTGTAAGGATCAAGCCAACGGCTCTATAGGAATCTCTGAGCTCCGAATGAGGGTAGTGGCAATGAAAGAGTGACTGGAACCTATGTCTATAAGAACTGTAGCTAAGGTGGAGTAGACACATACCGTACCTCGAATCATCTCCAGAGGTCCATGATCATATGCCTCAGCTGCCTGGAGGTGAGGTTTCTCATGTCCACCAACTCCCTGTGGTCGGGGTGGACCTCCTGGTGGTGGTGGTGGTAACACCTCGTAACGTCACCCACCGCCAGCTTCACGACTAGCTTCTCTTCTACGTCCACCTGTTCCCTACGGATCACCTTGATCGATCCTATGCCTCTACCTGAAGGAGACTCGTAGAAAGGATCACCATAAGGTCAGCTGGTGTCCATATCAGTCGAAAAACTCTCACCACAACCTCCATCCAATCCTCAGCTGCCTGTGGGTCCATCTCTCCCATGAACCTCGGTGGCCTCTGGCGCTGGAACTCATGAAACACGCTCAATCAGCGTGCATCATCTGCTGCTGGTGGTATTGGTGGCCTAACGGGTAGTGGTACCGCTGGTGCCTCTACTGTGATAGGGCCCTGCACCAAGGACCCGTCGCTCGGTGGGCTCTCATCTCATACAAAGCTTGGAACCTTGGTTGGCTATCTACGTGGAGGCATCCTAAAAAGAAATAGGTGCGCCATGGTCAAAAAGTTATACTTGGTGAGATGACTCAAAGAAATCACAAAGAAAATTCTTCAAAACACACATGAAATTAGTGTTTTCATGCACTGATTCAGAAATCAGAAGTCAGGGTCCTGGTGTATGGATACATCGGCCATCGCACCAACAATGGACTCCCCGAACTGAAAACCACACTTAGTACCCTTAACACTATTGCTTCCAGAAAAGATCAGAGTCCTAAGTTTTGTGGTTAAACCAAATCCTCTGATAACAATTTTTTACGACCCGTCCCTGAGGAGGCATGATGTGACTACCCCAAGCCTGCCTTCCATAGGACAGGGGTTGGAGACTAGCACCAAAGGCGTAAATCCCTAAAACTGGGAAGTCATTGTCTTTATAACCTGAAAACACACATAACAGAGTACAAGATGAAAGCAAAACTCTAAGTAAAATTGTATAACCAAAGAGTGCTAAAAAGTGAAAGGGGCCAGAAATACAAGCCCAACTGTAAAGTATAAGAAACTAGAAGTACAAGTACAACTGAAGAAAGGAAAAATAGCTCCTGGATCGTCCACTGGGAAATAGTACCTGAAGGGTGGGTACAAATAGCCTTCACATCACTCCACGTCCATCTTTCTCCTCCATGTACCGTCATGCCGTGTGGTCCACCTCCAAGTACCATCCAGTCCGGGTATACTCAGCCTCGGTTAGCGATGTCCATCGTCTGCATCCAACACCACGAGGTGCAGGCATAGCTCGTGTAGGGGTGAGTATAATGATACTCAGTAGGGACCCCGATACCCTCAAGGTCTCATAAAATCCAACATGGATAAATCACATAGTATGAATTCAACAGATAACCCCACTTAGGTATATTCCCATACATATACCTAAGTTATCAAGTAATCCATCTCAATCATGAGGAAAACGCAAAGTTACTGACTCAGCTCACACAGGTATACAACTTTTGTAGAGAGATAGAGATAATTAGATGTAGCCACTAAATCATCTATTATGTCGAACCCACATAGGATCCAGAAACAGAAATCAGAACTGTCGAACCCACACAGGATCCAGGAACAGTAATCAAAGCTGTCAAACCTACACAGGATCCAGGAATAGTAAACAGAACTGTCGAACCCATGTAGGATCCAGGAACAGTAGTCAAAGTTGTCGAACCCAAACAGGATCCAGGAATAGTAGTTGGAGCAGTCAAACCCACGTAGGATCCAGGAATAGTAGTCAGAGCGCAGCCAGCCACAGGGTTCCGTACAAAGCATGCTTGATTCTGGGAGGGTCTGCTCCTCAAGCCAAGTGTCGATAAATCAACTACCATGAAGTCCCAAGATGATGTATCCAAAATATCTATCTTTCCAAAATAAATCCAACGCGATAGACGGTGTGTCAATTGGACGCCCCATCTGAGAGTTATTGGCATTTCTGTTTCGAGGGCCCGGTTGGATTTACGTTCGATCCAACCTAGCCATACCCCAACTATGACCAAAAATCGACTGGATTATACCAAAATAATCATCTCCTTCCAATTTTTCCTTCACCATAGACGGTTCATCAATCGGATGCATGTAGCTCAAGTTATGGGCAAAAGAGTGGAAATAGGTCAAGCGGCTCCAGGTTCAGTCCGGCCCTGTCGGACCGACCTGGCCCGACCCGGTCCTTGGGGGTGGCCTGGCCAGCACTGGGTCCGGCCCGCGCTAGGCCTACGGCTGGCGGCCGATGGGGTCTTCCCTTGCCGTGTCCAGGGGGGAGGCCGCGCCCCCCGGATTCCCAAACGGCTTCATCATTTGGGGGAAATCAAAATCAGCGCCATGTGGCACTGGTCTATGTCACATGGGACCCATGCAGCAGGTCCCGCTCTTTTCGATTGGCTGATCGTCCAGCCACCTTCCGCGTTGCAGGGTTGTGCGCGCCTCCTCTGGTGACTCGGCGGCTTGCGCTGTCGGTCCTTCTCACGGTCGGCCTTGCACCGGCCACCATTGCACTGATGCGGCCAGTCGGCCACAGCCCACTCCTCCGGCGGTGCGGTTGCGCCACAGCTATCCATGCGGCCATCCGGAGTGTCGGCTACCCTTCCTTTGTTCTACCAGTTTCGTTCACTGGTTCTGTCCGCCGGTGAACCTTCCACGGGTACCGGACGAGTTTCGGTGGCCCGATTCTCATTCTGAAAGTATCTGCGCACTCCTTGGGACGTCACCTTCGTTCCAAACCCATTGTTGATGAGAATCACTCATCCCAGACTCATTCTGCGTTTAGTGTCAAATTATATAAATAAGGCTGAGGGGTTGGGCCATGTTCGTTCGGCCCGCACCCTCCATGTTAGGGTGATAGCATGCGGCTTTGAATAATAATCCTCAATGGAAAACGGAGAACAGGAAACAAAACAAAGTCTGAACCCCAACCTTTGTTAGTTGTTCAATGACGGAGCCATGGGGAAGAAGGCGGTGTTGTCATCATACATCACATCTTCCACGTACTTCCAATCCAATCTTGTGTGCTGGTTTGTTGATGATGATGAGGAGGAAAGATCAGTCGAAGATGTCCCACACCGAAGGGGTTTTCGAGGAAAAAAGTTGAAGACGCTCCATGCTAGTGTTCTTTGTTGGAAGAATGCGTTCTTCATTCTTCATTGGTGAGATCTTTTCTCCCCAAGCCCTCTCCTTTCTCCCAATCTCCACCAAAAGACAACTGCCAACCCAAAATAATTGATTAAGTTAATCTATTATTTAATTGTTGGCACTAAATTCAAAATGGGTGGATTAAATAAATGTGAAGGATTTGTCACATTAAGTGTTAGGGGAGTTGAAGAGGCTCCACTACACTTAATGGAAGGTGGATGGTTTCTCTCCATTAAAGGGGAGTTTCAAGGGGGTTTAACCTCGGGTGGTCCCCACCACAATAAACAAGAACAGGAGGTTTAGACCTCGGGTGGCCCCCACCTCTATAACCTCTCATGGGAGGTTAAGGTGTGGTGGTCCACACCTCCAACCACCACATGGAGGTTTTAACCAACTAATAAAAATAAAGTTTACATGACCTTATTTTTATTTAATTCATTCACTAAAAACCCAAAAACTAACATTTTTTCTTGACCAACTACCTTCGAGGTGAAATTCTTCTTAAGCGAATATTGGATCTGCGAGTTCAACGGTGCCCTCAGATTTCAATTCTGAGCACCTGTTCAAAAGTTATAAAAACTCACTCGTTCGTTCACTAAACGTAACATAACAAAACTTTAGAAATTGATTCCAAGAAAATCGAGTCTCGGAATCATGCGCCGTAAATTTTCACATACTTATAATATTTCCATGTATTTAAGAAAAAGAAATTCCATGGAAATTCCAGGTCTTTACAAAAATAAAGCTCAACTGTTTTATCCAAATTATTTTCCATATAAGATTACAAAGTTTTATGTTTCTATCCATATTATTACTTGGATTTGATTGTGTAAATGATGAAATTATTTTTATAAAATCCATTTTTGGATTATGTCATGATGGATTGATGCTTAAGAAACCCATTTTATTTCATGGGTTATGCTATAGTGAATGTTTTTATGTTTTTTTGGAACATGTAAGAATGGTTTCATTATGAGATGGGTGGGACCTATATCTCCCTTCAATGCATTGGGTAAAGATTTATAATCTCATGAGATATACATGACTAGAATAGCAAGTAAATCTAGTTCAGTAATACATGGCTGGAATGGAAAGTAAGCCCAATTCAATAATAGACTTTGTCCACTTTGATGGTTTTGGAAGCAATACCGTGGATACTATGGAAATCCTGTTATGTGCTTATTATTTTGTCACAATTATATGTTTTATTTCAACACTATTCTATTAGGGTTAATGTTCCTTTATAATATATTCTTGTACTGCCAAGATTTATTTCATGACTCAAGATTTCGATGTTTAAACTTTATGTTCATGTTTTTATGTTAAAATGTATATGGTTTTTTTATGTTATCCATGTTTACCCTTACTAAACATTTTAGATCATCCTTTTTTTGTTTTATTATCCCCAGTATATAAAGAAATATTTTAGGTAGAAAAAAAGGGGTAGATCTTTATAGGGGATGTTGAAGATCTTTCACCATGATTAGAAGATTACATTCTGAGTTTTAAAAGACACTAAACTAATACAGTCTTTGGGCATTTATTTGTGTCGTCTATTAAGTATTACCCAAAAGAAATGTAATGTTCATGTACATAATGCTTGGGTCTCTATGTAACACCCCAAGATTTCATAGTGTGTTAGTTCTTCAAAATAATTCAATAACTTTCACTACATGCAACACCAAGTTCAAGCACACCATGACTTACCAAACAAGCCATTCAAAAGAGGTTATGAATAGTATTTGATAAATTTTAATGTTTATATAATCCTTATAATTTTAGAATCCCTATTATGAGTTTCTTAGTCATAATGCAAGAACAGATTCATTTTCAGTATTTCACTTTTATCAACTTCTAATAGTGAAACCTTTTTAAATACAATATTTTAAACTTTTTGACTAAATGGGGACATCAAAAATTTAAAATGAAACACCCCAAGCTTCCACGGTACGTTTCCCTTTGAATAATGTGATAGCGTGTGTTGTACGCAACACCGAGTTCTAACACACCGTAACCAATCAAACTAGCCGTTATGAATAGTAATACCTACTTTTTGAAATTATATATATTTTATATTTTAAAATGGACTTCATTTTTGGATTCGGAATATCGAATTTAGCCTAAGGTGAAATTTTGGTACTTTTCGGATAACTTTCATATTTTGATGAATAGTGAAAATTACTAAATTTTAATTAAAAACAACTTTTTTAATCAAAATAATTAATAGTGATAAATTATGAATTTGAGTGATTTTAAAGTATATTTAGAATATATTTTTACCATTTAATATAATGTTGGTCATTGGACATAATTTTACAATTAAACCGAACATAAACAAGTGTCAATCTTTTGGTAGTTATTATCTCTTAAAAACACGCTTTTTGTTTTGACAGCGGGAATTAATTTTAAATTAATTTCTGCCACTTCTGTGTTTTGAATTTAGAAAAATGGATTCCATATTTGGAATCAGGATGTTCAAATTGTGTAAATAGGTAACTTTTATTTTTAGACATTTTGAATAATTACTGCGGTAAATATTTTATTTACCATGGTTAAGGGTAAATCCGGTAAATAAGGGTTAAAAAATAATATTATAATAATACTAAATTACCCTAAAACGTGTCTTAACCCTATTGGTTGATACAGGGTCGACCATGGGAATCTTTGGGTCTATTTTGGGACCCCTTGGATCCACTTGTAAGTGATAATGACACATTATATTAATAAAGCTTAAATAAAAATAAAAATGGCATAAGCTTACATCTTTTAGAAGAACAATTTGTACATAGGGTTATACATGTTGGATTTTCGATTATAAATATTCATTAGAAAGCTAAAAAGATTTCCTACATAATGATATTTTATTTATAATTTTTAGACATTAAATAATTTATTTTATTTATGACACAATGATGATGAAGTAATTACTAAAATAGTAAAAAATTAACATAATTGATATTATAAATACCCAAATAAATATAATATGAAACTTTTAATGAATTACACTAATTTTCTAGGATAATATGATATATTAGGATTGATTTAATTGACTTGGTTCGAAGTAATCAATCTGTTATGAGTTTCACAAAAAATCAACTATTGAATAGTGTCAAAATTGACATAAAAGAGTTCTTAAAACAAATATTATATTATTAATTGATATTAAATTCCTAAAAATCTAAGGTTCGGCCAAGAGACTTATATCAGGATAGTTTCATCATTAATGGACCACTTGTGGGTCGCTTGGATGTATATAGTAAGTTTATTAACCATATTATATAAAAATACAAAGAGACATTGTAAAAGTGAAACTAATTAACTTAGAGTTAATACTTAAAGATAAGGTTAATATAAGTACCCAAACCTGTCTAAATTCTATTGGATGAGTTTTTTTCGACCTATCCCCACCTCATCCTTTGAATAGTCAACTTTGGAGCCTTTGGAAACCGAATATGAATTTATTATAAATTAATATTTCTAGCTTTTCCAAAAGTGCCCCTCACCCCTCTTATAAAAGGGCACTCCTCCTTCTCTTTTCCTCACACATCTCAAGCCACTTGGCTCGTCCAAACTCTGCCCAACTAAGCTCCCCAAATCCCTCTCCTCCTCCTTGAATCTTTCCCTTAGGCAGAAAGCATTTCAAGAAGTCCTTTGGTTCCAACCAAAGTGAGTTACCTAAATTAAAGGTAACAATTTCTCTTAAAGTATTTTCATTTATTTTGCTTCTCCAACCCCCAAAATCTTTTTATTTCCTTTCTTTTGTAACAACACCAGTATCCTCAATATACTAGGATGTTGTTATAAGAAGGATTCAAACTACACATACACACAACTCCATCTAATGGATGATGAACATAATGTTTCTGTGGATGGCAAACTAACGCCTCCCGAAACGATGATTGTTCAAATACATCTTACCACCTCTCATGGTGGCCATTATGATGGCACTGTAATTAAATATGATATTAATGATATATATTTTATATATAAGCTTCTGTAATTCCATTTTATTTCATACCATTATTCGTTTCATGTTGTATATACACACGATAATTTCATTTGAGGAAGTGCGGACTACCGCCCCCTTAAAATGATATGACTCGTTCATACCACACATGGAACGTATAAAGGATGGTGTTAATGAACTTAAGTAACATATATAAAATATTATATTATACTGGAATAGTAATATACCTATGTATCATTTGGATTTGATTCTTTTAAAATAAAAATTGAATGGAAGTAGCGTTCGTGCGTACGTACGGACTACCGTCTCCACGAACGCGATGAGATTCATTCTCCATCGTATCCATTCAAGTATAATTATCATTTGATGATTTAAAAATGATGTTTAAGGACTGTATATCATTCTGGATATGAATAAGATACAAGAACCATGGCTTATTTAACAAAACATATAAAAGAAAATGAGTAAGTTAACTCCCGAAACGACGATAATTCTAAGATATTATTAACAAATCAATGTTAAAAGATCATATATGATATCATATTAATATATATGATTCTTGTATAATTTAATAACAACTATTTCACCATTATACAGGAGGTTAACCTACCCCAACCAAGGAAAAGTACAAGGTAAGGGTTATTTCACAATCTCTTCATTATCCGAGGTTGTTTATACGTAATAATCCACTGGGATCTCTTTATCATCCACATCCATGTTTCTAAAAAATGTATTTCAAAACATTTTTACTATTTACAAGAATATGGGTTTAAGTCATTTATACCCTTGTTTGACTTTTTATAAGAGGTTTATAAAGGAATCTTTCCGTCGTTTTCAAAACAAGGTCCTTTTTAACCTTTTCGACAAAATTAAGGTAAGAATGTTTTTTTTAACTTATACGGCGGGTGCGGTTATTTTCCGCCGTTATAAAATACTCAAAGCTTTCCTTACAATCTTATAAGAATATTTTCAAGAAAATGTTTTATTTTATATGGCTCTTAAATGATTTCAAAAACAGAAAGAGATATTTCTCTAAAAAGTGTTTTGATTTCATCTATGTCAACATCCTTTGATGGATTTTACGCTTATTTGAAGTTGATTTATTATGATACAAAACTTCTATATTGTATTGAAGGTTTTGTGATATGTTTGACTGTGGATGTGCTATTTTTATACCATTCATAGTTTATTGTGAAAGTATTGACATTTCGTATGCTAGTTTTAATACGAATGTTTATGTTATGTTTAAACCTTTTCATATGGGAATGCATTGGACTTAATAAGTGACGGGTGGAGCCCGCTATAGCTCCTCGATGCATCGGTAGGTCTCATGAGACAAACTAGTGTCTTGGAACAAGGCCTTGACAAAATCTTATTTGTAGTCTTGGCACGAGGCCTTGGCTATGTGGTTATGATAGTCTGGCATTATGCATTCCAACATTATGAAAGTGGTTATTGATATTGCATGTGATTATTCGATTAGTAGAATATCCATGTGAACAAGTAAATGGCATTATTTCATTTTACTTTTGCCATACTATGTTGAAGTTCAATTTTAAAAGGCTTTTGTTTTAGTAATTCATTGCCTTAAATGTTTATGCTTATTTTGAATGTTCCGCTATATTGTTATCCTTACTGGGCATTTGAGCTCACCCCTTTTCTATGTTTTATTTTTCCCAGGTAGTGAAGAAGTAATTTATGAATGACTTGCCGGGATATTATGAGGGGTTAATAGTGTTGATATGAAGACTTTGTTGTTGTAGTAGTTTTTCACTTTGAAATGTAATGTAAAACTTTATGATTATATCTAGTGTTTCCAAGGCTACTAAACCAATCGGTCTTTTGAGATTTGATCTTTCTTGTGATCATGCCAATGTTAGGTAGTAATGCACCGACTCTGGGTAGCTGGGGTCGGGGCGTTACAGTTGGTATCAGAGGAAGTTTAGTAAAAACCTTGGAAGCTAGATTTAGATAAACTCTGATTAGAGCACGTAGAACTAAGATTAACTTTGAGGATTAGTATAGAAGAACTTCCTAGAATTTTGGTATTGTAGAGATTTTGTGAGTTTTCCGAGCAATACATCCCTGTCTGGATACGAGCAGGTAGAGGCGGCTCTGGCACAGATGTACCTAGGGGTAAAACCCGAAAACACCGCTTTGAGCTAGACTCGAACGGGAACTGGTGCACGACAACGGGCCTTGCTGCACTCTTGGTTACGACACTCCCGGGGGATATGCTTAGGATAACTCTCATTTTCTTTACAAATCATTTTGAAGGGATTATGAGTATATACTTCCTTAAAGAAAACATTCTTATAATTATGGATTATATCCATAAATAGTTCAATTTATGTTAAGTGTTTTATAAGTATGGGAATATGTATTTTGATTCATAAACTAATCTAGTTTATGCCATTGTTTAGAAATGGCGCCCAGTAGAAGGAATGAGAACTCCAGAAATGCACATGATCCAAAGAAAAGGAAGGATCATATCTTTCATGGTCTTAAGCTAGAATTTATAAGAGAAATAGTCTCCCATGTATTATCATCATATGAAGAAATAATATCATGTGTTGATAAGATAAGTAAAGAGTTTACTGAGTCCTATGGCTTTGAAGGGAAGCAAGAGAAGAAAAGGATGGAAGAGAGAAAGATGGATAAAGGGAAGAGGGAAAAGAAGAATTTTCTCATATGTGGTAACTGTGGAAAGAAACACCCTGGAACTTGCCTAAAAGGAATGGGAGTTTGTTATAAGTGTGGAGGAAAAGGGCACAAAGTACGTGACTGCAAGGGTAAGAAAATGGTTTCAAATGTACAATGCTTCATTTGCAAGGAGTTTGGACACTACGCGAACCTATGCCCCAGTCATCAGACTATGCCGCAAATGATGCTATTGGATAATAATCAAGTTATGATACTACCACAGATGAAGAGGAATGATTAGAGTTCTTATGTTGATTATGTCAATTGAGTGTGTATCAACAATTTACTTGTTATAATAATTATGGAGTATGTAAGGATTGTACTGCAGTACTATTTCATTAAGGACTTGAGATTTTGTGGAACAAAGAAAAGTGACTCAATAGCAGGATAAATTTTTGGAAAATATATGGTTGAGAGAATGATAAACCATAATATAGTTCTGATACCGAGGTAGTGATTTTGGAATAATACATGATTGTTTTGGATAAATTATATTGGATATTTTTGACTACCTTGGAACTGATTAATGATTTGTATATTCCATCATTGTTGGGGTTTAAAACATTTTTGGATTAATGAAGTATATCCAGCATTCTATATGGAATAAGGGAGCATGAATGTAATCAATAAGGAATATGGTAATTCAGGATGTTTCAGTGTATTAAAAGAATACATGATGAAGGTATTCATATGCTATTACGGGGTAAAAAGAATTTACATTATGCTTACCTTCCTTATAAATGTTGGACTATGAGTTTGAACAGAAGTATTTTGGATAGTTCTAGTTTGGATTATTTTGGATTGCCATAAAAGGACAACCCGGAGGTCGGGCGGCAACCCGTCGCGTCCGGCAAGGCCGCGAGACTTGAACCCGCAACCGAAGGGCGACAAGGGTGTATCACCTACCACTGGCCCACGAGATGTCCTGGATTAAATAATGTAGTTTTTATTAAAAGATCTTTTAGATGAATTATAAATTCGTTTATTTTGGAACCCTATACGAATAGTGTAAATAGAATTTTTTTTACATTCTATTATCTTTTAGAGTGAAAGATGAGTATGTGGTAGAAATTTATTAATGGATAAAACTCTAATTATAAAGTAAGTATATCTCCTTATGATCTTAGCCAATCTCATAAATAAATTCCTCAACATTAATAAAAGGAACTTAGAACAAAAATGTTGTCCTAGATGGTACCTTAAATCATCACTAATTTATGGCTTTGGGATTGTTGGCCTTTTCATAGCCATGTTCTCTACCACTCTCCATCAGATAATTGATGGTTAGATTTTTCTTCCATATCCATATTTTCCTACATGGAACCCTAGTATGTGTTATATTCGGTAATCTTCATACTTTCGACTATTTATTTTAAATAGAGGCCTCATTAATTCATTTTTCGATGTGGGATTTCAACTAGGATATTTTGAAACATCAAAAATGTGTTATCCTAATACCCTATGTTTTGTTGAACCGATGGTATTTCAAATAATCATAGATTGATGAATTTAAGGACCTCAATTTTATACTTGTTTGTGATTGATGACCTCAATCACTACCTATAAATATTTACGTTTTTCCTCCAATTATATGTCTCTAAATGCCACCAATGTTCTCCTAATCGAGATCATAATTTGGTGGTGACCCTTTAATTTCTCTTTTCCTCATATTAAGACTAAATTTCAGTAACCCAATTTCCGATGTGGGGTTTCCCACAAATATATTATCTATTTTCCACCTTTTATTTTCTAAGAACAATTTCAAATTGCGAGGACGCAATTTATTGAAGGAGGGGAGAATGTAACACCCCAAGATTTCATAGTGTGTTAGTTCTTCAAAATAATTCAATAACTTTCACTACATGCAACACCAAGTTCAAGCACACCATGACTTACCAAACAATACATTCAAAAGAGGTTATGAATAGTATTAGATAAATTTTAATGTTTATATAATCCTTATAATTTTAGAATCCCTATTATGAGTTTCTTAGTCATAATGCAAGAACAGATTCATTTTCAGTATTTCACTTTTATCAACTTCTAATAGTGAAACCTTTTTAAATACAATATTTTAAACTTTTTGACTAAATGGGGACATCAAAAATTTAAAATGAAACACCCCAAGCTTCCACGGTACGTTTCCCTTTGAATAATGTGATAGCGTGTGTTGTACGCAACACCGAGTTCTAACACACCGTAACCAATCAAACTAGCCGTTATGAATAGTAATACCTACTTTTTGAAATTATATATATTTTATATTTTAAAATGGACTTCATTTTTGGATTCGGAATATCGAATTTAGCCTAAGGTGAAATTTTGGTACTTTTCGGATAACTTTCATATTTTGATGAATAGTGAAAATTACTAAATTTTAATTAAAAACAACTTTTTTAATCAAAATAATTAATAGTGATAAATTATGAATTTGAGTGGTTTTAAAGTATATTTAGAATATATTTTTACCATTTAATATAATGTTGGTCATTGGACATAATTTTACAATTAAACCGAACATAAACAAGTGTCAATCTTTTGATAGTTATTATCTCTTAAAAACACGCTTTTTGTTTTGACAGCGGGAATTAATTTTAAATTAATTTCTGCCACTTCTGTGTTTTGAATTTAGAAAAATGGATTCCATATTTGGAATCAGGATGTTTAAATTGTGTAAATAGGTAACTTTTATTTTTAGACATTTTGAATAATTACTGCGGTAAATATTTTATTTACCATGGTTAAGGGTAAATCCGGTAAATAAGGGTTAAAAAATAATATTATAATAATACTAAATTACCCTAAAACGTGTCTTAACCCTATTGGTTGATACAGGGTCGACCATGGGAATCTTTGGGTCTATTTTGGGACCCCTTGGATCCACTTGTAAGTGATAATGACACATTATATTAATAAAGCTTAAATAAAAATAAAAATGGCATAAGCTTACATCTTTTAGAAGAACAATTTGTACATAGGGTTATACATGTTGGATTTTCGATTATAAATATTCATTAGAAAGCTAAAAAGATTTCCTACATAATGATATTTTATTTATAATTTTTAGACATTAAATAATTTATTTTATTTATGACACAATGATGATGAAGTAATTACTAAAATAGTAAACAATTAACATAATTGATATTATAAATACCCAAATAAATATAATATGAAACTTTTAATGAATTACACTAATTTTCTAGGATAATATGATATATTAGGATTGATTTAATTGACTTGGTTCGAAGTAATAAATCTGTTATGAGTTTCACAAAAAATCAACTATTGAATAGTGTCAAAATTGACATAAAAGAGTTCTTAAAACAAATATTATATTATTAATTGATATTAAATTCCTAAAAATCTAAGGTTCGGCCAAGAGACTTATATCAGGATAGGTTCATCATTAATGGACCACTTGTGGGTCGCTTGGATGTATATAGTAAGTTTATTAACCATATTATATAAAAATACAAAGAGACATTGTAAAAGTGAAACTAATTAACTTAGAGTTAATACTTAAAGATAAGGTTAATATAAGTACCCAAACCTGTCTAAATTCTATTGGATGAGTTGTTTTCGACCTATCCCCACCTCATCCTTTGAATAGTCAACTTTGGAGCCTTTGGAAACCGAATATGAATTTATTATAAATTAATATTTCTAGCTTTTCCAAAAGTGCCCCTCACCCCTCTTATAAAAGGGCACTCCTCCTTCTCTTTTCCTCACACCTCTCAAGCCACTTGGCTCGTCCAAACTCTGCCCAACTAAGCTCCCCAAATCCCTCTCCTCCTCCTTGAAGCTTTCCCTTAGGCAGAAAGCATTTCAAGAAGTCCTTTGGTTCCAACCAAAGTGAGTTACCTAAATTAAAGGTAACAATTTCTCTTAAAGTATTTTCATTTATTTTGCTTCTCCAACCCCCAAAATCTTTTTATTTCCTTTCTTTTGTAACAACACCAGTATCCTCAATATACTAGGATGTTGTTATAAGAAGGATTCAAACTACACATACACACAACTCCATCTAATGGATGATGAACATAATGTTTCTGTGGATGGCAAACTAACGCCTCCCGAAACGATGATTGTTCAAATACATCTTACCACCTCTCATGGTGGCCATTATGATGGCACTGTAATTAAATATGATATTAATGATATATATTTTATATATAAGCTTCTGTAATTCCATTTTATTTCATACCATTATTCGTTTCATGTTGTATATACACACGATAATTTCATTTGAGGAAGTGCGGACTACCGCCCCCTTAAAATGATATGACTCGTTCATACCACACATGGAACGTATAAAGGATGGTGTTAATGAACTTAAGTAACATATATAAAATATTATATTATACTGGAATAGTAATATACCTATGTATCATTTGGATTTGATTCTTTTAAAATAAAAATTGAATGGAAGTAGCGTTCGTGCGTACGTACGGACTACCGTCTCCACGAACGCGATGAGATTCATTCTCCATCGTATCCATTCAAGTATAATTATCATTTGATGATTTAAAAATGATGTTTAAGGACTGTATATCATTCTGTATATGAATAAGATACAAGAACCATGGCTTATTTAACAAAACATATAAAAGAAAATGAGTAAGTTAACTCCCGAAACGACGATAATTCTAAGATATTATTAACAAATCAATGTTAAAAGATCATATATGATATCATATTAATATATATGATTCTTGTATAATTTAATAACAACTATTTCACCATTATACAGGAGGTTAACCTACCCCAACCAAGGAAAAGTACAAGGTAAGGGTTATTTCACAATCTCTTCATTATCCGAGGTTGTTTATACGTAATAATCCACTGGGATCTCTTTATCATCCACATCCATGTTTCTAAAAAATGTATTTCAAAACATTTTTACTATTTACAAGAATATGGGTTTAAGTCATTTATACCCTTGTTTGACTTTTTATAAGAGGTTTATAAAGGAATCTTTCCGTCGTTTTCAAAACAAGGTCCTTTTTAACCTTTTCGACAAAATTAAGGTAAGAATGTTTTTTTTAACTTATACGACGGGTGCGGTTATTTTCCGCCGTTATAAAATACTCAAAGCTTTCCTTACAAGCTTATAAGAATATTTTCAAGAAAATGTTTTATTTTATATGGCTCTTAAATGATTTCAAAAACAGAAAGAGATATTTCTCTAAAAAGTGTTTTGATTTCATCTATGTCAACATCCTTTGATGGATTTTACGCTTATTTGAAGTTGATTTATTATGATACAAAACTTCTATATTGTATTGAAGGTTTTTTGATATGTTTGACTGTGGATGTGCTATTTTTATACCATTCATAGTTTATTGTGAAAGTATTGACATTTCGTATGCTAGTTTTAATACGAATGTTTATGTTATGTTTAAACCTTTTCATATGGGAATGCATTGGACTTAATAAGTGACGGGTGGAGCCCGCTATAGCTCCTCGATGCATCGGTAGGTCTCATGAGACAAACTAGTGTCTTGGCACAAGGCCTTGACAAAATCTTATTTGTAGTCTTGGCACGAGGCCTTGGCTATGTGGTTATGATAGTCTGGCATTATGCATTCCAACATTATGAAAGTGGTTATTGATATTGCATGTGATTATTCGATTAGTAGAATATCCATGTGAACAAGTAAATGGCATTATTTCATTTTACTTTTGCCATACTATGTTGAAGTTCAATTTTAAAAGGCTTTTGTTTTAGTAATTCATTGCCTTAAATGTTTATGCTTATTTTGAATGTTCCGCTATATTGTTATCCTTACTGGGCATTTGAGCTCACCCCTTTTCTATGTTTTATTTTTCCCAGGTAGTGAAGAAGTAATTTATGAATGACTTGCAGGGATATTATGAGGGGTTAATAGTGTTGATATGAAGACTTTGTTGTTGTTGTAGTTTTTCACTTTGAAATGTAATGTAAAACTTTATGATTATATCTAGTGTTTCCAAGGCTACTAAACCAATCGGTCTTTCGAGATTTGATCTTTCTTGTGATCATGCCAATGTTAGGTAGTAATGCACCGACTCTGGGTAGCTGGGGTCGGGGCATTACACTCTACATTTATCTTGAAGGAAGATTCGTTCACAAAAGTTACTATACATCATTTATGTTTCTAATGGCCCTTAAATTTCAGTATCACTAGTCATGTGAGAGAAACACCCACTATCAATTAATATTTCTTTTATCTTCTTGATTTCTTTAAAATAAACTTCTACCAAGCCTGATTATTCATTATTGTATGATTGAACTACTTTATCTTTATCTTTGAGAGATAACTAACTAGGTAATCCCATCATGAATTTCTCTTCTCTATGTCCCTTTTTATTACACCTCATGCATATATCTTGAAGACAATCAAATATGTTATCTTTTCTCACCTTGTAACTAGTTTCTATATGAGCCCGCTTTCTTCAAGAATCTACTTTATTCTCATTGAAACTACTCCCCCTGATTTCTTTACTCTTCCCAGATAAAGATATTTTATACCAACTGGTATATGATTTATGTATAAGCATTCCACAGCACCAGTAATCCCTAAAATCTGAATTTTATTAAAAAACTAGAGTTATATCTAGAAAATTTATGTCCATAATTTGACATTCGTTAAACTATTTGGGTGTGATTTTTTATTTTATTAAGAAAGGAATTTTTATTCAGTCTTATTATTTTATCTGGTACTTAGGAAATTTATCACCATTTTTATTGGACTGTATTTGACTATATTTATTATTTAAACCTTAATTGTTAGTGTCAATAGTTTTGGAAACATCTTTCTCATATAAGGATTTTACCAAAATTTTATAACATCTCAAGAGGATTCTCCTTTGACTATAATGGATATTTTAAATTCATTCTTGTTCTTTATTATAACATCTTTAGAATTAAGAAATTTTGATTGTGTTATTGATAATTCTTCCTCCTTTATAGAGAGTTTTTCTTAAATATCATTGATTGTCTTCTCATATTATTTGTATTTTACCGTGAGAGTTTTATTTTATTTTATAAGAGTTGTCTAACTTTTAACTTGATCAATATTTTCATCAACCATCATCATATTATCTCTTACCAGAATATCATTCTCTTTCTTGAGCATGGTGTTTTTCTCAAGGAATGCCTCAAGTTCATATTTGAACATGAATTCATAATTAGTTGGTCCTAAATAATATTCATCTCTTCTAGATGAAAAAATGTTTATCTAAACATGAGCCATAAAATTTATGAATTTTTATTATGAAAATTAATAAGAATTATTATATGAAATAATATCAGTTTCCTAATATTTTCTCATCATATTTATTCTTTTGGTTCTTTAAAATATCTTTTTTCTTCCACCATTCTTTTAATCTTCTTTGTAATTTTTTCTCCACTTATTTCCTTGAGTATTTTCAACACTTTCATATTTATAATATTCTCCTTTATTCTTTGGGAAATTAATTTAATAGTTTCCAAGACCATTTAATTTATAACATCTTCCATAGAATATACCTTTGTCCTTGTTTCTTCACTTCTAAAATATTTTAGAAATGAATACATGATCTCTTTGATATTATTCTTCATTATCAGAATAACTTATGTCAGTAACATCTCCATATTTGAAAATTTTCATATTTCTCATGGATTCAGAAGCCATAACTTCTTTTACTTTCTTTTTTAAGGATATAATTTTTCATATTTCATAAAAAATGATAATATTTTGTATCTTATTAAGAGAAAGATCTATATCTTTAAGAGATGGTATTTTGGTATCAAATATATCTATAAAATTTCTCATCAATTTCTTAACAATTGTAGGATCATCAATTTTTTCACCATAGCCTTGAATATTATTCGGAATTTATTTTACTTGAGTAAATAAATCACTAATAAATTCATATTATACCATTTTAATGTCTTAAATCTTCCTTATCCAAATCTGTAACTTTTTCTTGTTAACTTTCACTTTACCTTCATAACTGTTCTCCAAATTATCTCAGATTTATTTTATAATTTTTATACCCATATATTTCATCTAAAATTTCTCTATTAGTGGTATGAGAATATAATTTTATGATTTTCCACCTACTTACATATTATTCTAGTCAAAAAACACCATCTAACCATCATTTTCAAATAGTGGAAACCCCAATTTCACTGCATCATAAACTTGAAATCCCAAAGATAAAATATATTGAAACATTCAATTCTTCCAATTTTGATAATTTTTTCCTTCTAATCATGGTACACCCCTCAAATTAACTAAATTGATATTATATATGGATCAAAGGATAATTGATTCAATATTATAGAGGAAAAATCCCTATGATACCAATTAAAGTACCTAGAAGGAGAGGTTTTGTAACGCCCCGACCCCAGTTACCCAGAGTCGGTGCATTATTACATAACATTAGCATGATCACAAGAAAGATCAAATCTCGAAAGACCGATTGGTTTAGTAGCCTTGGAAACACTAGATATATTCATAAGTTTTACATTACATCATAAAATGAAAAACTACTACAACAACATAATGTTTCCACAGTCCACACTATAATCCCCTCATAATATCCCTGCAGGTCATTCATAACTTACATCTTCACATCCTGGGAAAAATAAAACATAGAAAAGGGGTGAGCTCAAATGCCCAGTAAGGATAACAATATAGCGGGAACTTTCATAAATAAGAATAAACATTTAAGGCAATGTATAACTAAAACAAAAGCCTTTCAAACATGAACTTTCAACATGGTATGGCATAAATAAAATGAAATAATTCCATTTACTTATTCACATGGATATTCTACTAATCGAATAATCACATGCAAAAATCAATAACCACTTTCATAATGTTGGAATGCATAATTCCAGACTATCATAACCACATAGTCAAGGCCTCATGCCAAGACTACAAATAAGATTTTGTCAAGGCCTTGTGCCAAGACACTAGTTTGTCTCATGAGACCTACCGATGCATCGAGGAGCTATAGCGGGCTCCACCCGTCACATATTAAGTCCAATGCATTCCCATATGAAAAGGTTTAAACATAACATAAACATTCGTATTAAAACTAGCATACGAAATGTCAATACTTTCACCATAAACTATGAATGGTATAAAAATAGCACATCCACAGTCAAACATATCACAAAACCTTCAATACAATATAGAAGTTTTGTATCATAATAAATCAACTTCAAATAATCTTAAAATCCATCAAAGGATGTTGACATAGATGAAATCAAAATTCTTTTTAAAGAAATATCTCCTTTTATTTTGAAATTATTTAAGATCCATATAAAATAAAACATTTTCTTTGAAAATAATCTTATAAGCTTGTAAGGGAAGCTTTAAAGATTTTATAACGGCGGAAAATAGCCGCACCCGCCGTATAATTTAAAAAAACATTCTTACCTTGATTCTGCCGAAAAGGTTAAAAAGGACCTTGTTTTGAAAACGACCGAAAGATTCCTTTATAAACCACTTAAAAAAGTCAAAAAGGGTATAAATGACTTTAACTCATATTCTAGTAAATAGTAAAAATGTTTTGAAATACATTTTTAAGAAACATGGATGTGGATGATAAAGAAATCCCAGTAGATTATTACGTATAAACAACCTCGGATAATGAAGAGATTGTGAAATAAACCTTACCTTGTACTTTTCCTTGGTTGGGGTAGTTTAACCTACTGTATAATGGTGAAATAATTGTTACTAAATTATACAAGAATCATATACATTAATATGATATCATATATGATCTTTTAATATCGATTTATAATAATATCTTAGTATTATCGTTGTTTCGGGTGTTAACTTACTTGTTTTCTTTTATATGTTTTGTTACGTAAGACATTTTTTTAAAGGATAGGTTGTATATTATTCATATCCAGAATGATATCAAGTCCTTAACATCATTTTTAAATCATCAAATGATAATTATACTTGAATGGATACGATGGAGAATGAATCTCATCGCGTTCGTGGGGACGGTAGTCCGTACGTACGCACGAGCGACAATATCATTCTTTTGATATTAAAATAATATATAATGGATGGTATATCATATATACAGAATCCTTAACATGTTATATTTATTATTTACATGAGTTACACATCATTATTATACCCATCCAAATAATATTATATTGAATAACAATTACACCACGACGTGGAGACGGTAAGCCGTACGTACGCACGTATGGTGACATGTTATTCAAAGGGTGGATAGAATACTGAATATGGTTGTACCATATTTATAATAACATCACAGTATATATATGATACTGGATTTATTATTTTAGAATGGTAACAACAAAGGAAGAAGAAGTGGAAGAAGAAATGAACTTAGAAAAGGGTGGTGAAATCATTACCTCTTCTTCGGGTTCTTCCTTTTGATTTGATCAAAAGGGCTCCTTAGGTTGGCTTTCTGATCAAACTAAGGCCTCTAGGTTGTAGTGAGGAATGTTGGGAGAGTATTTGGGCAGAGTTTGGACGAACAAAAAGGCTTTGAAGGTGTGAAGAAATGAGAAGGAGGAGTGCCCTTTTATAAGAGGGGTGAGGGGTACCTTTGGAAAAGCTAGAAATATTAATTTATAATAAATTCATATTCGGTTTCTAATGGCTCCAAAGTTGACTATTCAAAGGTTAAGGTTGGGATGGGTCGAAAACAACTCAACAAATAGAATTTAGACAGGTTTGGGTACTTATATTAACCTTATCTTTAAGTATTAACTTTAAGTTAATTAGTTTCACTTTTACAATGTCTCTTTGTATTTTTATATAATATGGTTAATAAACTTACTATATACATCCAAGAGACCCCAAAGTGGTCCATTAATGATGAACCTATCATGATATAAGTCTCTTGTCCTAACCTTAGATTTTTAGGAATTTAATATCAATTAATAATATAATATTTGTTTTAAGAACTCTTTTATGTCAATTTTGACACTATTCAATAGTTGATTTTTGTGAAACTCATAACAGATTGATTACTTCTAACAAAGTAAATTAAATCAATCCTAATATATCATATTATTCTATAAAATTATTTTAATTCATTAAAAGTTTCATATTATATTTATTTGGGTATTTATAATATCAATTATTTTAATTTGTTACTATTATAGTAATTACTGCATCATCATTGTGTCATAAATAAAATAAATTATTTAATGTCTAAAAATTATAAATAAAATATCATTATGTATGAAATCTTTTTATCTTTCTAATTAATATTTATAATCTAAAGTCCAACATATATAACCCTATGTAACAATTGTTTTGTTAAAAGATATATGCTTGTGTCATTTTTGTATTCATTTTCACTTAATTAAAATAAAGTGTCATTATCACTTAAAAGTGGATCCATGGGGTCCCAAAATCGACCCAAAGATGCCCATGGTCGACCATGTATCAACCAATAGGGTTAAGACACGTTTTAGGGTAATTTATTATTATTATAATATTATTTTTTAACCCTTATTTACCTGATTTACCCTTAACCATGGTAAATAAAATATTTACCGCAGTAATTATTCAAAATGTCTAAAAATAAAAGTTACCTATTTACACAATTTGAACATCCTGATTCCAAATATGGAATCCATTTTTCTAAATTCAAAACACAGAAGTGACAGAAATTAATTTAAAATTAATTCCCGCTGTCAAAACAAAAAGCGTGTTTTTAAGAGATAATAACTATCAAAAGATTGACACTTGTTTATGTTCGGTTTAATTGTAAAATTATGTCCAATGACCAACATTATATTAAATGGTAAAAATATATTCTAAATATACTTTAAAACTACTAAAATTCATAATTTATCACTATTAATTATTTTGATTAAAAAAGTTGTTTTTAATTAAAATTTAGTAATTTTCACTATTCATCAAAATATGAAAGTTATCCGAAATGTACCAAAATTTCACCTTAGGCTAAATTCGATATTCCGAATCCAAAAATGAAGTCCATTTTCAAATATAAAATATATATAATTTCAAAAATTAGGTATTACTATTCATAACGGCTAGTTTGATTAGTTATGGTGTGTTAGAACTCGGTGTTGCGTACAACACACGCTATCACATTATTCAAAGAGAAGCGTACCGTAGAATCTTGGGGTGTTACATTCTCCCCTCCTTCAAATAATTTTGTCCTCGAAATTTCTAGAATACTTATCACATGAAAAGACTCGGGTGGTTCTTTATCATAAGTTCCTCGGGTTCCCACGTTGCTTCTTCCATCTTATGGTTTCTCCACAAAACTTTTACCAGATGCGTCGTCCGGTTTCTCAGTACTTGTTCTCTCGTATCAAGAATCCTGACGGGCTCTTCGCAATAAGACAGATCAGGTTCCAGTTCTAATTCCTCATAGGTGAGTACATGCGTTGGATCAGGCATGTATTTCCTCAACAGAGATACGTGGAACACATCGTGAACTTTGGAGAGACTTGGCGGCATTGCCAATAGGTAAGCTACAACCCCAATTCGTTCTAGAATTTCGAAAGGTCTGATGTACCTGGGACTCAATTTACCTTTCTTACCAAAACGTATGACTCCCTTCCACGGAGATACCTTCAGGAAAACATGATCACCGACTTGAAATTCCAAATCCTTCCTTCGATTATCGGCATAGATCTTCTGCCTACTTTGAGCTGCTTTGATGTGATTTTGGATTACTTTCACCTTTTCCACCATTTCCTCCACCAATTCTGGGCCTACAAGTTTTCTTTCACCAACGTCATCCCAACAGGTTGGTGTATGACATCTCTTTCCGTATAATGCTTCATATGGTGCCATCTGAATACTCGAATGGAAGCTATTGTTATAGGAAAATTCTACCAGAGGTAAATATTGATCCCACATACCCTGAAAGTCAAGTGAGCAAGATATCAACATGTCTTCTAAGGTTTGAATAGTCCGTTCTGATTGTCCGTCTGTCTGAGGGTGGTAAGCAGTGCTCAAATGAAGTTCAGTATCCAGGGATTTCTGTAGACTTTTCCAAAATCTTGAAGTAAAACGGGGATCTCGATTAGAAACAATCGATAAGGGTACTCCATGAAGTCTCACAACTTCATTAATATATAGTCTTGCTAGACGTTCCAGGGGTAGATCTTCTCTTATAGCAAGAAAATGTGCTGACTTGGTAAGACGATCAACAATAACCCATATTGCATCATTCCTTCTAGGAGTATTTGGTAGCCCCATGACAAAGTCCATCGTAATATTGTCCCATTTCCACTCCGGTATGGGAAGAGGTTGCATGACTCCTCCAGGATGTTGCCTTCTAGCTTTCACTTGTTGAGAAACCATACATCTTGACACAAAATCAGCAATCTCCCTCTTCATGTTGTCCCACCAAAAATGTTCCTTCAAATCTCTATACATTTTGATGCTCCCAGGGTGTATAGAGAAATTGGAACTATGAGCATCATCCAACAATTCCCTTTTTAGATCAGGTAAATCGGGAACACAAAGTCTCTTCCTGAATTTCAAAATCCCATCTTCATACACAAAGTCTCTCAATCTCCCATCATTCACAGCTTTAATCTTCTTCTGAAATTCTTCATCATCGGTCTGAGAACTCTTAATCCTTTCTAGTAAAGATGGTTTGGCAACCATTTGAAAAAGCATTGATGTTTCACCTTCCCTGGTTATTCCCATGTCCATCTTCACTAGATCCATGAAAATTGGATCCCTTTCAATTCTCATATTGTTCAAAACTCCAAGGTCTTTTCTACTCAAAGCATCTGCCACCTTGTTTGCCTTCCCCGGGTGGTAGTGTATCGTGCAATCATAATCCTTGAGTAATTCAATCCATCTCCTTTGCCTCATGTTGAGTTCTTTTTGTGAAAAAATATACTTCAAACTCTTGTGATCAGTATAAATCTCACATTTTTCACCATAGAGGTAGTGCCTCCATATCTTCAAAGCAAAGATCACAGCTGCTAACTCGAGATCATGAGTAGGATAGTTTTTTTCATGAATTTTCAACTGTCTTGATGCATAGGCAATAACTCTATCATTCTGCATAAGGACACAACCAAGTCCTTTCTTCGATGCATCACTATAAATAACGAACCCATCATTCCCCGATGGTAGAGTCAATATAGGAGCATTGACTAATCTTTTCTTCAGTTCTTCAAAACATTCTTCACACTCTTTTGTCCAAACAAATTTAACCCCTTTATGTGTGAGCTTCGTTAATGGGTTAGCCAATCGGGCAAAATTCTGGACGAAACGTCGATAATAACCTGCCAAACCAATAAAACTGCGTACCTCAGTTATACTCGTAGGTGCTGGCCATTCTTGGATTGCCTTGGTCTTAGAAGGATCAACAGAGATTCCATCTTTAGAGACAATATGGCCAAGAAAAGAAATCTCCTGAAGCCAGAATTCACACTTGCTAAACTTCCCATATAATTCATGCCTCCTCAGAGTCTTCAAGATAATGCGCAAGTGATTTTCATGATCTTCGTAGGTTTTGGAGTATACCAAGATATCATCAATAAATACCACCAAAAATTCATCGAGATACTCCTTGAAAACTCTATTCATCATATCCATGAATACAGAGGGTGCATTAGTCAATCCAAAAGGCATTACAGTAAACTCGTAATGCCCGTACCTGGTTCGAAATGCTGTCTTCGGAATGTCTTCCTTATTTACACACAACTGATGGTATCCAGATTGAAGGTCAATCTTTGAAAAGTATTGGGCTCCATGCAGTTGGTCAAATAAATCATCAATACGAGGGAGGGGATACTTGTTCTTTATCGTTATAGCATTGATCTCCCTGTAGTCGATACATAACCTCATAGATCCATCTTTCTTTTTAACAAAAAGAACAGGGGCTCCCCATGGAGAAACACTAGGGCGAATAAATCCCTTATTACTCAATTCCTCTAGTTGTTTCTTTAGTTCGACTAACTCTACAGTGGCCATTCTATAAGGGGTATTCGATATAGGCCTTGATCCAGGAATCAAATCAATGGAAAACTCAACTTCTCGTTCTGGAGGATGTCCATGTAAATCTTCCGGAAATACATCTACAAATTCTTTCACAACAGGTACATCCTCTATTTGAACATTCCTTTCCTCACCCGTAGTTATTTCATTCTCTTCCTCCCCAATAATTGAATTTAGTTGAGCTTTTGAGGGTGGATCTAAATAAGAATTAGGTGGTGACGATTCTGCTCTAAAGATAAGGTGTTCCTTATCATTATCATCAAGAATCGTAACCTCTTTCTTTTTACAATAAATCTTCACGTCATAGTCCGAAAGCTAATCCATACCGAGGATTATATCAAACTCAATCATAGGTAAGACGATGAGATCAGCAGATAAAGAAAATTTATGTGCTCTAATGGGGACTGATTCACAAAACTTTGTTGCAATGATACTTCCCTTAGGAGTTTTAACTGACAACTCCCTTATTAAATCAAATTGGAAATATCTAATTTTCTTAGAAAACTAGGAAGATATGAAACAATGCGATGATCCAGAGTCAAATAATGCATTTGCTAAACTTGAGGAAACCATTAAATTACCTGCCACCACGTCTTTTGGAGCTTCTACCTCTGCAGTAGTGATAGCATAAGCCTGGCCTTGATCCCTTGGCCTTTTCTGAGGTAAGTTCTCCTGACGCTTAGGACATGCATTTGCATAATGCCCCATCTCCCTGCAATTGTAGCACTGAACGTTGGTAGCTTCCTTCTTCCCCTTGCAATCATGAGCTTGGTGGCCTTTTTCACCACACTTGTAACAGACTCACATTCCCTTCAAGCAAGCACCGGGGTGTTTCTTACCGCATTTACCACAAGATGGATATTCAACCTTTCCCTTCTTCCCCTTATTTCCATTCCCAGATTGATCAGCAGGTCTCTTCTTCTCTTTCTTTGCTTTAAAGTCATAAGACTTAGAGAATTCCTTTTCGGTCTTGATAGCACATGAGACAATGTCTTCGTACGATGAAAAGGATTGTGAGACTAATGCTCGACGGAGAAATGGTTTTAACCCATCAAAGAAACGATCAATCTTACTTCTTGGGTTGCGAATATAATATCCAGCATACCTCGCTAACCTTGTAAAGTTAGCCTCATACTTTGTGACATTCTCATCCTCCTTTTGTCTCAGACTCAGAAATTGCCTTTCCATATCTGCTCAATGGTCGCAAGGAAAGAATTTTTCTAAAAACAGATCTTTGAACTCCCTCCACTCCATATTTAATACTTCATCATCTTCCTTCATGTTTTTAATCAATGACCACCATTGATCAGCATCTCCAGTGAGGCGGTAAACTGCCATGATAACTTTTTCCCTTTCACTGCTCCCCAAAGCCTGAAATATTTTCTCTAGGGAAAATATCCATTGCTCAGCTACTAAGGGATTTGTATTCCCATTGAACGTTGGTGGTTGTTGCCTCATGAATCGATCTAACATTGATCCTCCACGCTGCAGATCAGGGTGCTCCATACGGGTAAGGTTATTATTCATAACCTGAGTAAGTTGTCCCGGTATGGTGATTAGCTGATCGGCACCAGTTGCATCACCAGCCCCACTATAATTATCTTGAGCAGGAGGGCAATCCCTACATGGAGTGCGTGCATTGATACGGTTTCCATTTCTTCCACTAGGCGCCATTTCTAAACAATGGCATAAACCAGATCAGTTTATGAATCAAAATACATAATCCCATACTTATAAAACACTTAACATAAATTGAACAATTTATGGATATAATCCATAATCATAAAAATGTTTTCTTTGAGGAAGTATATACTCATAATCCCTTCAAAATGATTTGTAAAGAAAATGTGAGTTATCCTAAGCATATCCCCCGGGAGTGTCGTAACCAAGAGTACAGCAAGGCCCGTTGTCGTGCACCAGTTCCCGTTCGAGTCTAGCTCAAAGCGGTGTTTTCGGGTTTTACCCCTAGGTACATCTGTGCCAGAGCCGCCTCTACCTGCTCGTATCCAGACAGGGATGTATTTCTCGGAAAACTCACAAAATCTCTACAATACCAAAATTCTAGGAAGTTCTTCTATACTAATCCTCAAAGTTCATCTTAGGTCTACGTGCTCTAATCAGAGTTTATCTAAATCTAGCTTCCAAGGTTTGTACTAAACTTCCTCTGATACCAACTGTAACGCCCCGACCCCAGTTACCCAGAGTCGGTGCATTATTACATAACATTGGCATGATCACAAGAAAGATCAAATCTCGAAAGACCGATTGGTTTAGTAGCCTTGGAAACACTAGATATATTCATAAGTTTTACATTACATCATAAAATGAAAAACTACTACAACAACATAATGTTTCCACAGTCCACACTATAATCCCCTCATAATATCCCTGCAGGTCATTCATAACTTACATCTTCACATCCTGGGAAAAATAAAACATAGAAAAGGGGTGAGCTCAAATGCCCAGTAAGGATAACAATATAGCGGGAACTTTCATAAATAAGAATAAACATTTAAGGCAATGTATAACTAAAACAAAATCCTTTCAAACTTGAACTTTCAACATGGTATGGCATAAATAAAATGAAATAATGCCATTTACTTATTCACATGGATATTCTAATAATCGAATAATCACATGCAAAAATCAATAACCACTTTCATAATGTTGGAATGCATAATGCCAGACTATCATAACCACATAGTCAAGGCCTCGTGTCAAGACTACAAATAAGATTTTGTCAAGGCCTTGTGCCAAGACACTAGTTTGTCTCATGAGACCTACCGATGCATCGAAGATCTATAGCGGGCTCCACCCGTCACATATTAAGTCCAATGCATTCCCATATGAAAAGGTTTAAACATAACATAAACATTCGTATTAAAACTAGCATACGAAATGTCAATACTTTCACCATAAACTATGAATGGTATAAAAATAGCACATCCACAGTCAAACATATCACAAAACCTTCAATACAATATAGAAGTTTTGTATCATAATAAATCAACTTCAAATAATCTTAAAATCCATCAAAGGATGTTGACATAGATGAAATCAAAATTCTTTTTAAAGAAATATCTCCTTTTATTTTGAAATCATTTAAGATCCATATAAAATAAAACATTTTCTTTGAAAATAATCTTATAAGCTTGTAAGGGAAGCTTTGAAGATTTTATAAATGCAGAAAATAGCCGCACCCGCCGTATAAGTTAAAAAAAACATTCTTACCTTAATTCTGTCGAAAAGGTTAAAAAGGACCTTGTTTTGAAAATGACCGAAAGATTCCTTTATAAACCACTTAAAAAAGTCAAAAAGGGTATAAATGACTTTAACTCATATTCTAGTAAATAGTAAAAATGTTTTGAAATACATTTTTAAGAAACATGGATGTGGATGATAAAGAAATCCCAGTAGATTATTACGTATAAACAACCTCGGATAATGAAGAGATTGTGAAATAAACCTTACCTTGTACTTTTCCTTGGTTGGGGTAGGTTAACCTCCTTTATAATGGTAAAATAATTGTTACTAAATTATACCAGAATCATATACATTAATATGATATCATATATGATCTTTTAATATCGATTTATAATAATATCTTAGTATTATCGTTGTTTCGGGTGTTAACTTACTTGTTTTCTTTTATATGTTTTGTTACGTAAGACATTTTTGTAAAGGATAGGTTGTATATTATTCATATCCATAATGATATCAAGTCCTTAACATCATTTTTAAATCATCAAATGATAATTATACTTGAATGGATACGATGGAGAATGAATCTCATCGCGTTCGTGGGGACGGTAGTCCGTACGTACGCACGAGCGACAATATCATTCTTTTGATATTAAAATAATATATAATGGATGGTATATCATATATACAGAATCCTTAACATGTTATATTTATTATTCACATGAGTTACACATCATTATTATACCCATCCAAATAATATTATATTGAATAACAATTACACCACGACGTGGAGACGGTAAGCCGTACGTACGCACGTATGGTGACATGTTATTCAAAGGGTGGATAGAATACTGAATATGGTTGTACCATATTTATAATAACATCACAGTATATATATGACACTGGATTTATTATTTTAGAATGGTAACAACAAAGGAAGAAGAAGTGGAAGAATAAATGAACTTAGAAAAGGGTGGTGAAATCATTACCTCTTCTTCGGGTTCTTCCTTTTGATTTGATCAAAAAGGCTCCTTAGGTTGGTTTTCTGATCAAACTAAGGCCTCTAGGTTGTAGTGAGGGATGTTGGGAGAGTATTTGGGCAGATTTTGGACGAACCAAAAGGCTTTGAAGGTGTGAAGAAATGAGAAGGAGGAGTGCCCTTTTATAAGAGGGGTGAGGGGCACCTTTGGAAAAGCTAGAAATATTAATTTATAATAAATTTATATTCGGTTTCTAATGGCTCCAAAGTTGACTATTCAAAGGTTAAGGTGGGGATGGGTCGAAAACAACTCAACCAATAGAATTTAGACAGGTTTGGGTACTTATATTAACCTTATCTTTAAGTATTAACTTTAAGTTAATTAGTTTCACTTTTACAATGTCTCTTTGTATTTTTATATAATATGGTTAATAAACTTACTATATACATCAAAGCGACACCCAAGTGGTCCATTAATGATGAACCTATCATGATATAAGTCTCTTGTCCGAACCTTAGATTTTTTGGAATTTAATATCAATTAATAATATAATATTTTTTTAAGAACTCTTTTATGTCAATTTTGACACTATTCAATAGTTGATTTTTGTGAAACTCATAACAGATTGATTACTTCGAACAAAGTCAATTAAATAAATCCTAATATATCATATTATCCTAGAAAATTATTTTAATTCATTAAAAGTTTAATATTATATTTATATGGGTATTTATAATATCAATTATTTTAATTTTTTACTATTATAGTAATTACTGCATCATCATTGTGTCATAAATAAAATAAATTATTTAATATCTAAAAATTATAAATAAAATATCATTATGTAGGAAATCTTTTTATCTTTCTAATGAATATTTATAATCTAAAGTCCAACATATATAACCCTATGTAACAATTGTTTTGTTAAAAGATATATGCTTGTGTCATTTTTGTATTCATTTTAACTTAATTAAAATAAAGTGTCATTATCACTTACAAGTGGATCCATGGGGTCCCAAAATCGACCCAAAGATGCCCATGGTAGACCATGTATCAACCAATAGGGTTAAGACACGTTTTAGGGTAATTTAGTATTATTATAATATTATTTTTTAACCCTTATTTACCTGATTTACCCTTAACCATGGTAAATAAAATATTTACCGCAGTAATTATTCAAAATGTCTAAAAATAAAAGTTACCTATTTACACAATTTGAACATCCTGATTCCAAATATGGAATCCATTTTTCTAAATTCAAAACACAGAAGTGGCAGAAATTAATTTAAAATTAATTCCCGCTGTCAAAACAAAAAGCGTGTTTTTAAGAGATAATAACTATCAAAAGATTGACACTTGTTTATGTTCGGTTTAATTGTAAAATTATGTCCAATGACCAACATTATATTAAATGGTAAAAATATATTCTAAATATACTTTAAAACTACTAAAATTCATAATTTATCACTATTAATTATTTTGATTAAAAAAGTTGTTTTTAATTAAAATTTAGTAATTTTCACTATTCATCAAAATATGAAAGTTATCCGAAATGTACCAAAATTTCACCTTAGGATAAATTCGATATTCGGAATCCAAAAATGAAGTCCATTTTCAAATATAAAATATATATAATTTCAAAAAGTAGGTATTACTATTCATAACGGCTAGTTTGATTAGTTATGGTGTGTTAGAACTCGGTGTTGCGTACAACACACGCTATCACATTATTCAAAGAGAAGTGTACCGTAGAAGCTTGGGGTGTTACAGGTTTCCTCTACTAAGAAGGGGGGTTGAATTAGTGGAGATAAATTTTACAATTTATTTTCAACAGAAATAAACCTATGTGACTTGTTAGAGTATGATCCACTCAAAATAGAAAAACTCATCCGCACATGATCATACAGAAAATGGAATAGAAATGAACACACGGTTTTTAAAAGTTTTGGATCCAATGTGTAATATAACCCCTTATTATGTCTAGATACTCTCCCCAACCATATATTATAATGCACCGAAATTATAAAGTAAAAACATTTTATTTGATAGCATGTATAACACGCAACACCAAGTGTATAAAAGAATATAATATCCTGAGACTTTACAATATATTTACTATATTAATTAAATTTAATCTATTATATAGCTTACAATGCATAAAAATACTAATTTTTATTATTTCACATGAAATAATTAGTTTCTTCGATATCTTACATTACACGCAAGACCAAGTTTTACCGAACAATAATATATTATTAAAATATTATTATTTAATATAATAAGATAAAACTTATCCGTTAAATTAGAAGTTATAAATAATATTAAATAATTTATAAAAATATATGGTTTACACAAAGATAAAATGAATTCATTGGTTATCAATTAATTAGAAATGAATATAAGAAACAATTTAATATAAATGGAATATTTTTATATAAAACTATTTTTATGCTCAAAAAGATGTTTTATACTAATAAATTAAATTAATTATGATTATTGAGGGATATTAATATAAAATATATTATATTTATTCAAAAAAATATTTTTTATATTCATCCAATAGATTTTATAGTCATAAGATAACAATAAACTCAATTTTATGCATAAAAACCTATATTTTTCTAAATATAGTTTTACCACATTTTAAGGAAGAACTTATTTTAAATCAAATTTTTTGAACTTTTATTGATTTTATATGTCAAAATAAACTTCATCTTTAAAATAGTAACATAAAAATTATCTTAGGGTGAATTTTTTGTATTTTTTGTAAAGTTTCTTTTTTGATAAATAGTGAAAAATATTGAATTTTAATTCAAAATTTCTTTTTCATATAATTTATTTATAAGATAAAATTATATTTTTTATTATTTATAAAGATAAATTAGATAAATTTTATATCATTTAATTCAATTTAGGTTATTTTAATCAATTTCACTTTGAAATTGGATATAAAAACTTAGCAAACTTTTTAACATTTTTACTTAAAAAACCCACATTGTTGTCCTGTCTACAGGAATGATTTTAATTAATTTATGCCAATTTTGTTATTTGAATTTGGAAAAATGGATTCCATGTTTGGAATCATAATAATTTATAATTTAAAATATGGTTAACTTAGTTTTTGACCAAAAATATTAGTGAATGTTATTAAAATTAATTACAATGATTAAGAGAAAAAAATAGCTTAACAAGGGACTAAATTTTAAACTTAAGGGATAAAATAACCTATAAACTTGTCTAAAATCCATTTTATGTACATATTTAGACCCTATACTCACTTATATAATATTTTTTTTATTATTGGAACCACTTTTCATGGGGAAAATGTGGGTGGAATTCCCTTTCCAAAAATTTACAAGAATTCCACTTCTCATCCAATATAAAAAGGCACTCACCCCTCGCACTTCCTCACACATATAAAGACACTTTTTTTGGACCAATATATGCCTAAATATCTCTAAAACATCCCTAAACTCAACGTATAATCATCACCTTGTTCATAAATCCATCCAAGGAAGCCCTTTGGTGCAAACCAAAAGGAGTTACCCAAATAAGTGGTAACATCCTTCTACAAGATCTTTAGTTTTATTTTCATTCTCCACCCTCCTCAACTATTATTATTCTGTGATTATATAATAAAATAAGTATCATAAATATAATTATATTTTTTAATTATAATGGTTCTACCTACACGTGCACACACTTCCATCTAATGGGTAATGAACTTACCGTTTGTGTACGGCGAACTACTACCTCGTGAAATAACGATTATTAGTTTTTCCTTTACCACCTTTAATGGTTAAGAATTATGATGAAAAATATATTTATATATGATATATATTATATTTATAATGTATTTATTCTTTTATAATTATTATATAACACATACCTTTATGATTTCCATTTTGTGTAAATATGATAACATCATTTATGGAAGTGTCGACTACCACCTCCTCAAAGCGATGTGATTCATTCACACTGTAAATGTGATGTATAAAGGATGGTTTTGATAAAAATATGTAAAATATATCAAATATATATTATTCTGTATTTATAATATACATATAAATATTTATCATTTACTTTTCATTCTTTTAAGATATGATAAGGAAATGAAAGTAGTGTTTAAGCATATCTACGGCCTGTCATCTCTATAAACGGTGCATTTCATTTCCAATTGCCAAAATTTTTGGATTATTATAAATGAATATATAATTATTATATATGATAATTAATACATTTTTAACATTCTTTATATTATTAAATCATGATCTATATAATAGGTTCAACAAGTAATATGTCAAAACATACTCATAAAACATGATAATTATCACCCGAAAAGATGAGGATAATGAAATATTGTTATAAAAAGAGTAATAAGATGTTATAATAAGTTAATATATGATATTATAAATATTATTATGGTTCTTTTATAGGTTTTAAAAATGTTTAAAACCCTTATATAGTAGTATAAATTATGTTCACCAGAAAGGAAACACAAGGTAAAGGGATGTTGTCACACTTTTCTTTTTGTGAGGTATATGCCATTAACACCACTTACTTATTTTGTGTGGTGTACATACTACCCCTTTTAATATAATATATAATGAATTATTTTAACTTCATGGTATTTAAATATTTTATTTTATGATTATTACTTTTCGTTATTACAATTCATATGTCACCACACTAGTAAGGGACTTCGTCTCAATTTCCACTCTTTGAGTCATACTTTATTGTTTTGAACATAATTTATTATATATGGTGTACATACTGACACTTTTACATGTAAAATAATGATTCATTCATTCTTCATTATATTTTTATTTTCAATTTTAATTATTTAATCTAAGGGTATTTGAACTTAATGTTACCAAGCGGTAAAGAAATTTCATAACTCAATTCCTTTTCAGTGAGTTATATTACTTCATCGTTCCCACTAATATTCTATTATTATATGTATAAAAACTTTTGACTATATATTTATGTATTTATACTTATCTTATGTGTATTTATATTTAATATACATAATTTATTCATTTATTGATTCTCACTTCAACATTATGGTCTTTTTAAGGGTTTACTTCATGATCCCATTTTATTTGAGATTGTTTACACATGAATTTCTAGTAGAGGAAATTATTTTATCATAATTTAATAAACCCTTTAATTTTATTCTAATTAGGTTTTTCATTACCTTTTTCAAGTAATAGTACCATTTTCCCACTTTTTGGTACTCAAAATGGTTTATAAAAGGTTTTTAAGAAATCCTAACTTCATTTCTATCTTTAATATAGGAAACTATTTTCTTCTAAAAACCCTTTTTTTCTAAAAAGGTTTTAAAAGATGTTTTAACCTACCCAAAATTATTTATAAAATAATTTTTTATGATTTTTTATTTTAAAAACATTTTTAAAGGAATATTCTTGTCTCTTTTTGAACAAGTCACTTTTCTAACTTTTTACCATGAAAATGAAATGATCCTTTTGCCATATACGGCATGTATGGATTTACCCACCATAATATCTCCAAAGATTCTATTGAAAGTTTAAAATGTTACATTTTAAAGAATTTTTTTTAAATTTATTTTCAAAGAAAAATATCATCAAATTTTTTTTTCAAATTAAAAAGGATATTCTTTTCAAGAGTGTTTTTAAAAGATCTTTTTATAGTATTTAAATTAATAAATGAAAAAACCCTTTATTTTACTACACTTGGGATATGTTGTATTGATACCATACTTATTCTTCCTATAGTTGGTTTATGATTTATTTGGTTAAGGATAGTATTGACATTAAATTCCTTGATTCCTTTGTTAGTACCCTTGAAATATTCAATTTTCTATGATCATTGAAAATTGAATTTCCCTCAATTATCCATATAATTTACCATGGATATGATTATTGCCTAAACTATGTATCATTTTTACTTATGGTGTTTACTTTTAATGTTATTTGATATCTGGTTAAATATTGATAAGTCTATATATTTCACTCAATGTGGATATTTGATAAGGTGAATTGTTTATGAATTAAATCGATTATTCTATATATGAGGAATTATTTAGACAGGTATGACATGGGTGGGTCCTAGTTATAGATAGTCTCTCAATGCATTAGTAGTCTCATGGGATGAAATAAGTTAGTTAGTCTAACCTAATGGGTTTTTCACCCAATATGTTACAAATTGTCCTGTGAATGGTCTTAACAGTAAAAGTATCATATACCTAGGAATCACGATGTCCAATAATTAAAAATTTCCCTCATTTAGATTCAGTTATTATTTATCCATCAGATTTTTCATCTATATATCTATGAATTAATTTCATTCTTAGTTCATTGATTAAATAGAATGTGTCTTTAGTTTTTTACCTTGCCATATTGATTTTTCCTTATTCGGTTATTTAAATGGCATGTGTTTTCATTTATTTACCTTTCCATATTATTTATTCACTTCCTTATCAATTTACTGATTATATGGAATGTGTGTTTAGTTATTAACCATGCCATAATGGTTATTCTCATTGATTCATTATTTCTTCTGATGTACTTACCCTTAGTGATAATTTGAGCACACCCTTATCTTATTTCTTTTCCACATATTTACATGAAATTTAATAAGAAGGATATGAAAGGATGTGATAAATTTAATAAAGTTATTATCCTATAAGAAAAAAAATATTTTGTAACTTTTGTATTCATTTATAATATAAGACTCATGTATGTAATCTAGTTTACCAAGACTACTAAACTATTGGGTGTTCGAGATGCGATTTACTAGTATATTATTCCAATATAATGGTAGTAGACACTAACTTAGGACTTTCTAGGGTAATTTCTCTATAGTTTATATCAGATAAATTTTAGTAGAAACCTTGGGAACTAGATTTAGGAAAACATAGATTAGAGAACATGTCTCTAAGATAGATTTTTTGTATGAGTATAAATGAACATCCTAAAATTTTAGTAAGGTATAGATTATGTGGTCTTTACTATAAATATATCCATGTATGGATACTAAAAGTGGAAGTGGTTATAGCATAGATGTACCTAGTGGTAACAACTCTAACAATGTACATCATGCCTGACTCAAGTGTAACATGGTACACGACAATGAGCCTTATTATGCACCTAGTTTGACACTCCCAAGGGATATGCTTAAGATAATTCACATTTTATTTACAAACCATTATGAATTATTTGAATATATAATAAAAATGAATGAACTAGGTTAAACCTTATACCAATTAAGGACCTATGTTGAAATAAAATAGAGGAAGTATTTATGTATTTAGGTTTTATTTAAAACCTTAGTTAAAAGGCTATTTAGTGATTAACCTTGTTTCAAGGATGTCTGTCATATTTTTTTATTTTGGAAATCATATCAATGTGGTTTTAGAAAAGAAAAACTTATATATTGGGTGAAACCCCATAATTTTTGGAAAGGTTGTAGGATTTGAACCCATTACCAAAGGATGATAAGGGTTTCACTCCTACCACTGGCCAACACGATGTCCTAGTTAATGTGTGATTATTTTTAGTTAAATGATTTGATGAAAAAATATTAATGATGAACCAATAGTATTTATTTTTAGGTTTAGATATTAATTTATTAATCATATTGGTTTTGAAAAATATTTAGAGAAAATAGTTAGACTTTTCACTCTTTTATGGGCCTTAAGATCCATTGAAAGTGTAGTTTAATGCTTCAGGCATCAAAGTTAATTTTTAGATATCCATTTCTTAAAGTAATGGATGAATTGGAAATTGATAGAATCATAATAAATGGATAAAATTATGTTTATAGAAATATATAAAATAAGTATATTTCCTTATATTCTTAGTCAATAAAATAATTCCTCAATATTAAGAAAATTATCTTAAAATAAAATGTTGTCCTAATACCTTAATATTTGTTGAACTGGTGGTCTTCTAAATCATCAATGATTTATGGATTTGAGGTACTTAACTTTCCATTTATCATTAACTTATTTGTTATTGATGACCTCAATCACCCTTGATAAATATATATGATTTTCTTCCATGTACGTATCTCTACTTGCTACTAATATTCTCCTACTTCGAGACCTGGTTATATTTTAGTCCATGTGATCTTTGTACCTACCATTCTCTATTTTCTAGAGAATTTTTTACAAACCCTAATCATGATTTTGGATTTAAAAATAGGAAATATGAAACAAATTATTAACAAGATTGAGTTTAAATTTCAAAGACTCAATTTAATTAAGGTGGGGATAATGTAATGCCCCAAAATTCTGAAGTAAGAACATTATATTCGATAACGTGTATGACACGCAACACCAAGCACGTAAGGGAATATAATATCTGCAGACTTTAAAATATATTTACTATTTTAAATAAATTAAATCTATGATATATATTTCACTACGCGCAATACTGATTTATCTTAAGTCACATGCAACAACAAGTTTATTTGATATCTTACATTACACGCAAGACTGTGTTTTACCGAACAACAATATGTTATTAAAATATTATTATTTAAAATAATAAGATGTAACCTAGCCATTAAATTTGAATTCATTAATATGATTAACTAAAATATGAAAATATTTTATTTACACAAAGATAAAAGTAATTTATTGGTTACCAATTAATTATAAATGAATACAATAACTAATTGAATATAAAGGGAATATTTTTATAGAAAACTATTTTTATACTCACCAACTTGTTTTACCATAATAAATTAAATTAATTAAAATTATTGAGTGATGTTAATATAATATATATGATATATAATTAATAAAATATTTTTTTTGTTCATCCAATAGATTTTATAGGCATAAGATAAAAACAAACTCAATTTTAAGCATAAAAACCTATATTTTTTAAAATGTGGTTTTATCACCTTTTAATAGAGAACCTATTTAAAATACAATTTTTGAAACTTTTATTGATTTTATATGTCAAAATAAACTTCATATTTTAAATAGTAACATAAAAATTATCTTAGGGTGAAATTTTGGTATTTTTTTGTGAAGTTTTATTTTTTGATGAATAGTGAAAAATACAGAATTTTAATTCAAAACTACTTTTTATCTAATTTATTCATAAGGTTAAATTATATTTTTTATTATTTTTAAAGATTAATTAGATCAATTTTATATCATTTAATTAAATTTAGTTAATTTTAATAAATTTCACTTTGAAATTAGATATAAAAATTTAGCAAACTTTTGAACATTTTTACTTAAAAACCTACATTGTCGTCCCATCTCCAGGATTAAATTTAAATTAATTTCTAGTAATTATATGATTAGAATTTAGAAAAATAGATTCTACATTTATAATTATAATAATTTCTAATTTATAATAAGTTCAACTTAGTTTTTTACCAAAAATAGTAGTGAATGTGATTAAAATTAATTACAATGATTATGAGAAAAAATAGCTAAACAAGGGACTAAACCTTAAATTAAAGTGCCAAAATGACCTATAAACATTTAAAAAATCCATTTTATGACCATATTTTGACCCTATATTCCCTTGTATCAAATATTTTTCCTTATTGAAGTCAATTTTCATATTAAAAACTTGGGTGGAATTCCCTTTCCAAAAATTTACAAGAATGTCACTCCTCTGATATAAAAAAGCACTCACCTCTCCCACTTACTCACACCTATCAGGACACTTTGGATTGAAAAATATCTACCAAACTATATTCTTAAAATTAATCCCATAAACATAAAATCGTCACCTTGGGAATAAATTTATCCAATAAATCCATTTGGTGCAAAACAATTGGAGTTACTCAAAGAAGTCATAACATCCTTCCTCAAACTCTTTAGTTTTATTTTCATTCTCCACCCCCAAAACTCTTATTATTAAATGATTATATAATAAAATTTGTATACTAAATATACTTATATTATTTTATTCTAATTTTTTTACCTACACTTACACAACCTTCCATCTAATGGGTAACGAACTTACAGTTCATGTACTGCGAACTACCACCTCGCGAAATGATGATTGTTCGTTTTTACTTTACCACCATTTATGGTTGTGAATTATGATGGACACTATATTTATATATGATATATATGATATTTATAATTTATTTATTATTATATACATATTATATAACATATACCTTTATGCTTTCCATTTTGTGTAAATACGATAACATTGTTCGTGGAAGTGTGGACTACTACCTCCTCAAAGCGATGTGATTCGTTCACACTATAAATGGGATGTATAAAGGATAGTTTTAATAAACCTATGTAACATATATGAAATATATATAATACTATATTTATAATATACATACACATATATATCATTTAATTTTCATTCATTTAAAATAAAACAAGTAAATAAAAGTAGTGTTCATGCATATGTACGGCATACCGTCACCATAAACAGTGCATTTCGTTTCCTATATCCAAAATTTATTGATAATTATAAATATATATATATATATATTATATATAATAATTAATTTTATATATTATAAAATCATGATCTATATAATAGTATTTAACATGTTTAAAACCCTTATATATGAGGTTAGATTATGTTCACCTGAAAGGAAACACGGGGTAAGGGATTCTTGTCTCACTTTTCTTTTCGTGAGGCATATGCCATTAACACCACTTACTTATTTTTTGTGGTGTAGAAACTATCCATTTTGATATAATATATAATTAATTAATTTATATTCATGTTATTTAAACATTTCATTTTATGATTATTAGTTTTGGGTCTTCCAATTCATATGTTACCATAGTTTTAAGGGACTTCGTCTCAATTTCCACTCTTTGAGGCATACTTTATTATTGTGCACCTAATTTCTTATATATGGTGTATATAATTAATATTTGACATGTAATATCATGATTCATTAATTATTAATTATATTTTGAGTTTCAATTTGAATTATTTCATCTAATTATATTTTAACTTAAAGTTACCAAGTGGTAAAGAAATTTCATAACTCAATTCTTTTTCATTGAGTTATATAACTTCCTCATTATCATTAATATTATATGATTATTTGTATAAATATTTTATACTATATATTGATTTATTTACACTTATATTATGTTTATTTATAGTTGATATATATAATCTATTCATTGATTTATTCTCACTTCAACATTATGGTCTTTTCAAGGGTTTACTTCACCATCCCATTTTATTTAGGATTATAAACACTAGAATTTAAATTAGAGGAAATTATTTTATCATAATTTAATAAACCATTTAATTTTATTCTCCTATGGTTTTTAATTACCATTTTCAAGTAAAATTACCATTTTACCACTCTTTGGTACTCAAAATTTTCTAGAATTTTTTTTAAGAAAAACTGAATTCATTTTTCTCTTTAGTTAGAGAACCTATTTTATTCTAAAAACTTTATTTTATAAATAGATTTTAAAAAAAGTTTTAACCTTCCCAAAATTATTTATTAAATAAATTTTTACCCCTTTTTTCTTTTACAAACATTTTCAAAGGAATCTTCTTGTCTCTTTCCGAACACGGAACTTTTATAACCTTTTACCGTGTCAAATAAATGTTCTTTTCACCTTGTATGGCATATACGAATTTACCCAACATCATATCTTTGAAGATTCATTTGAAAGTTTAAAAGGTTAATTTTTAAATAAAACTTTTTCAAAAGTGATTTTCAAAGAAAATTATTTTCAAAATGTTTTTTTAAATAAAAATGATATTTACCTTAATAATTTTTTTAAAAGATATTTTTATAGTATTTCCATTCATCAATGATAAAAACACTTTATTTTACTTCACTTGGAATATATTGTATTGATTCCATCCATATTATTCCTCTAGAAGGTTTAATATTTATTTGTATAAGTATAGTATTGAAAATCACTTCCTTGATTCATTTGTTAGTCCCCTTAAAAACATTAATTTCCTATGATTATTGAACATTGAATTTATCCTAATTATCCATATCATTTACCGTGGATATGATTATTTCCTAAACTGTATACCATTTTAACATACAATTTTTACTTTTAAAGTTATTTGATATCTAGGTAAATATTGATAAATTTGTATCTTTCACTCAATTCAGATATTTGATAAGGCACATTTTTTGTGAATTAAATAGATTATTCGATATATGATGAATGCTTTGGATAGGTACAACACAAGTGGGTCCTAATTATAGATATCCCCTCAATGCATCAGTAGTATCATGGGATGAAATAAGTTGTCTATCCTAAGCTAATGTGTTTTTCACCCAGTATGTTATAAACCATCTTATGAATGGTCTTGACGGTAAAGTTATTATGTACCTAGGAATCTTAGAATCCAATAATTAACCATTTATCTCATTTAGATTTAGTTATTATTTATCCATGATATTTTTCATCGACATATCTATGGATGCATTTTATTCTCAGTTCATTTATTAAATCACATGTGTCTTTAGTTTTTTACCATTCCATATTTATTTTTCCTTATTTAGTTATTTAAATGGAATTTGTTTTCATCTATTTACCTTTATATGTTGTTTATGAACTTCCTTATCAGTTTATTGATTACATGGAATGTTTGTTCAATTATTTACCATTCTATAATGGTTATTCTCATTGATTCATTATTCCTTTAATTGTACAAACCCTTACTAAGCATTTGATCTCACCCTTATTTTATTTTATTTCCCCAAGTTTCCCTGAAGTGTACTAAGAAATATATGAAAGGATACACTAGATGGAATAAATTTATTATCCTCAAAGAAAAAATTATGTTGTAATTTGTGTGTTCATCTGTAATACAAGACTCATGTATGTAATACAGTTTACCAAGACTACTAAATTGTTTAGTCCTTTGGGATACAATTTACTTTTTATCTTATGCCAGTGTAATGGTAGTAGACACCAGCTCAGAGCTTTCTGGGGTCAGGTTTCTATACAGATTCTTTTTACAATAACCCCTAAGTGAATTCATGTTATAAGAATTCATGCAGCATCCTACCACACAATCAGGAATCACACCCAACATCAAATCTTCATGATATAGTAAAAAATATTATTGAAAATTAAATATTATCATCAAATATACTAGGATTCTTCAGAAACAAAAGATAAATATCCACTTCCACAAGCCTCCAAAAATGTAAGAAAGAATAGCATATAGTGTAGACTTGTATTTAATTTTAACAATATTCTAAGTCTCGAACTATATATCTTGGATACATGAATTTCATAAGATGTTGATCACTAAAGATCTGAACTTGGTTTCATAATCCTCTTCTTATTTTGTTTTCTCACATATCATAATCATTGTATTTTATATCTCCTTCTTCTCTCTCCTTTTTTTTATATATGCTATGACTCACATTCTCTCTCTCCTTTCTGTTATGATGTTGAGGACATGAATTGATATTTCTCCATGATATCCTCTCTATCACCCTCTCTTTTCTATTACAACGCTGAGGACATACCCCCTCAATCTCTATATTTATTTTTATACTATAATTTAGAGGACACTCTCCATAATATCCACTATCTATATTCTATGTTACACTACATTGGACATGTATACAAAACACTCCATGATCTCCATATTTTGATCGACATTTAATTATCCTAAAGAAACACTAAAAACTCCTTGGAAACATACTACAATCATGGATTAAAAATAAAATCCTACAATTATGGAAGAATTCAAAACCATTCCATCATCATCATCATTGATTTTCTTTAGAATATTCAAATTATGGAATTTTTTGGTAATTCAATCCATACATAGAAAAAAATCAAAATAGAGTGTGTGGGGAAAAAAACATAGTAATTGGATACATGGATATCAATCAGAAACATAAAATATTTGGAAATATGAGTTAGCTACATGAATCTCTATTTGGATGCATCGTTAATCAGCTATGTTGTTCTCATTAGAATTTGGACATGTGATTTATCTGTCTTCGTGACTAAAAATGGCTATGTGAATTCCAAAATAGGCTATGTTGATAATTTGGATACATGATATATTTGGATACATAAATAATTTTTCTACATGATTTGGTTATATAGAATAAATGGACACATTAATCACTTATGTGAATATGAGCTTCACCAATTCGGCTATATAGATCTATAAATCCCTCAAACTCAAACAAAAATGCTTCAAACAACCTCTAGTCCTTCTCAAATATACTTTCTTAAATTATCAAATCTTATTCCATGATATATAAATCCATAAAAACCAAATCAAGAATAATTATAATAATTGAGCACCTCAATAAAGGTTTTCAACAAATACAACAATCCAAAATCACAAAGAACCATGGTATCATCAAGTTGTTAAAAACTTGGCCATTAATTCATTGGGTTCTTTATAAAGCATAGAAAATTTGTGTAGGTTCCTTGGGACATAAAATTTATAAAACTATTATAATAACCCTTACAAGAACCCTTATAAATGGAATATATTCTGATTTAATTCTAATATAATTCTCTAGATAACATAATCATTACCCAATAGATTAGATATCTATATCAAACTCATAAATCATCATAAAAATGTAGAAGGATATTAAAATTCCAGAAATAGATAAAATTTTTCATTTCTATCATCAAAATCATAAAAAAAATATACTTTTTAACCCATAAGTAAAACATTTTTAGATATTAATATATCCATTTCCATTTAAAATGCCCAATTTTGAAACCAAAATACCCAGAAAAAAGGGACAGAGGTTTTTTCTTTGAAGAAACCATGTAAACTTGTAAAGGAAGTAAAACATAAAATAATATTTGTAGTGGTAGGAGAATTTTTTGATTTCGTGTACTTTAAAATTGAACATTCCTTTTACCTTTTTTAAATAAAGATAAAACATTCTATATAAAATATATAAAAATATTCCTTTTGAAAAACATTGAAATAAATTCAAAAGTGATATAAAATATCCATTATAATTTATTTATTTTAATATAAATACATCCATAAAATCATTTTTAATAATTTTGATATGGATAAAAATATTTAAAAAATAAATATGTAAAAAATTTAAAATGAGGTTTTAAGGTAAAGTCTTCCTTTCCTCGAGTCTGGTTTGTCATGTACATTCATATTATTCCTAATTAATAAAATCATATTAATTATCTACATTATTAATAAAAAAATTTAAGTTTATTATCCCTTTTAATTCACTTATATCCATGTTATACATAATTACATAATCAATTAAATTCACATCAGGTTTTTGAGAACATTCGGCTTATAAGTCAGAAATGTCTTGGGTGGGTTGAATATGGTCAAAGGGTTCATTATTCCATATGTTGGTTAGAGTAGGACACTCAATATGGCGGTGAATTGAGTTCCTATAAAAATTTATCTTAAAAAATTTAATTAAATGATTCCCCAAATTAAAAATAAAAACATGACAGTTTACCAAGGTAGTAAAATTATAATAGTTTGATTGTTCAAATAGTTTCTCATAAGATTGATTAATTCTCAGTTATAACAATATGAAATATTGATACAACTTTTGAAACTACTCTAATATAGAAAAATAGTTATAACTACTATCCAAGACAAACTATCAAAGAAAAATTTATATTTTTGAAATATGAGTTAAAACAGAGAAAGATTAAATTTAAAGACACAGTGGATAAAACAAGTGGTTCAGTCTCAAGTCAAGATCTAATCCACTCCAATTTGTGATCAACTACCACCAAGAAATATATATATATATATATATATATATATATATATATATATATGAAAATATTTGATTTACACCCTAGATCAGGGTTAACAACAGTACATAAGACTTTCCAGGTCACAAGACCTCTTCCACTGTTCTGCGTGGGAAAACTAACAACCAAGCCACACAAGACCTCTTCCACAGTTATACATGGGTAACACAAAGTGTAAAAGATATTTGAGTGAGGATATCTTGTATCTTACAGTTCATTATAGAAATGGTGTGTGTTTTTAATACAGATACACGCACTACTCAAAAATATTAATAAAACAGTACACAATAGAGAAAAGATAATGAGAAAGGATTAGAAATGCTCTGAGTGTTGTTCTATGTAGTTTTGGACTTTTAAGATGTAACAGATGTGATTTTTGTGTCCTCTTGTGGAAACAGAGTGTCTTGAGAATTGTGTTTTGGTTTCCAGTTTAATGAGATGTGCTTTGTATCTCTTGTTCTTCTTAGAGTTTATGCTGCGAGGATGTTTAAGGTTCTAATCCACAGTAGTTCAGCCACCAAGAATTGAGAGTTATTTGTGTGTTCTTCAGTGTATGTTCTTGAAAGTATGGGTGTTCTTCTTTTTTTTATGCAATCTAATACTTCATATATTTTCTCCAGTTCCACGCTTTTATTTTTATTTCAGATTCTTGTGTTGGAGCCAACAAGTTGTACTATCTCTATACCTTGTAACTCATATTATTTGCTGACAAGACTGCAAAAGAACATTAATTATATCAGTGTCATTAAATTACTCACATATTAACGTTAAAAATAACTTTTAAATTAAATTGAAAAGGATAGAAAATGGTTAATTAAGGGATGGTGTCACAGTTGCAGTGATACAGTCACAGTGAGATAGTCAAGGTGCCATAGTTACGTTGAGATATGGAACTGGTAGCAGAGTTACAGTGTCTGGTCCTTTGTGAATTCTGGAATCAATAAAAATACTACGGTGTCAGGAGGATGGTGTCTCAGGTAACGGTGTCTATTACTTTGTAAAAATGTTTAATGGTGTCTTATTACGGTGTCTTGGAAACGGTAGCAAGGAAATAGTTCCAGGTCCTTTGTGAAAATCTAGAATCAGTATCAAGCTAATAGTTTCAAATACTTTGTTAAAATCTAGAACTGGTAACAATCTTACAGTGTCACAGACTTTGTGAAAATCTGGAACCAATAGCGAACTTACGGTTTCACATACTTCGCTAAATATTTTTAAGTTTTATTAAGAAGAAATATTTAAAAAATGGATTAAGATTAAATATAATCATATTGAAACATAATAGAACAAAATTAACCATATTTTACAAGATTCATACATGATTTTTGATATATGAAACAAGATTTGTGAGCATTAAAACATGAGGATTCCAAAAATATCTCCCTTTTTGATGATCATAAATCATGGGATTTATAAGCAATTTATTTTAGTAAAGACAAGATATTTCAGTATATATGTGATAGGATATATAAAAAAATTTCTTCTCCTATGAAGATCATTTTTTTACAAATGCTTCTATAAATGCCTTGTCTTATTTCTCCCCCTTTTGGGATTATCAAAAAAAATAAAAATAAAAAGATACACTAGATGAATAAAAGTTAGAGAATAAAAAACAACAGTGCGCATTGTATTGAATAGAATGAGATATTTCATTACAAGCATAAGGAAAAAGATAATACAACCCTATAAAAATACATCCTTCACTTCTCTTTAGAGCCATAAATCCTTTCATTACCCTTGGAAGAGACATCAGGAGGAGTCACAGGAGCAGAAGTAGAAGTGGTAGAAGGGATTGATCCAACTTTGAAAGAAGAAATAGGCACTCCTTCATGGATATATGGTAGAAGATATGGTCTCGTGTAAGACTAAGGCAGGGATTTTTCATTAATAACATGTCTTATCTGGCTAAGATCCTAAGATACATACATCGTAGTAGGAGCAAAGGTAGTGGATAAGGAAATGTTTTAACTAGGCCACAAAGGGGAAGCTAAAGGAACCACAAAGGCAGTACTTTGCACATGTAGATAGGGATTCAACAAATTAATTAAATTAGTTATGACCTCACCTCCGTACTATATAGTCTTCTAAAATTCATCTTTTTTTCAGGAACTTCTCCAGAGTAGGTGTGAATTACTTGATCTTCTACATTTGATCCTTGAAGTCTCTAGTGACTAGAGGAATTGTCAAATTCTCAATAATATATTTGAACTTATTATTCAAATCATTCTTAGAATAAATCCTTTTGAAGTAGTAGTCCGCTTTCTTAGAGATTTCTTTTTGAGCATCAGTGGAAATCTTGGAATGGACCATCACCAAATCAAGCACATGGTCATTGTTCTTAATGACAGTAGATAAACTTTCCTTGTCAACACCACTCAACAGAGAATGAAGCTCTTCTCTGAAAATTGATCTGATCAAGTCACTGTCCATAGGCTGAGATGATTTTCCATAGGTAGTTAAAGTTGTAACAGATGATATAAGAGACTTGAGCTGATTTAGAACCTTTTTTAAACACCCTTTATATTCATCATATGGCCTATTAATTCTAGAAACAAGCTCTCACATCTCATTGGCTATCTTGGTGCTGTCATCAACCACCTTTTCATATATAGTGATAAAGTTTGGTTGAATCAGAGATACAACATTCTATGGGATCTTATCACTAACATCCTCAACAGGATGAGCAACAAAATATTGACCAGCTTACAAGAATTTCTAAATATATTCAACTATAGATTTTAGAGACATAACCTCATCACTCAACTGTTTGTTCTCAATCCTAACTTCTTGAATTTCATGGATCATCTATAGTTTAATCTTCCATATAATTTTCTCTAATATCAAGGAAACATCTCTTTCACTGAGATTAGTTACAAGGGAAGGTTGTGACTTCATAAACTTTTAAAATCCAGATAACAAAGAGTTTCCAAAGTCTTTTAAGTTGTATTTACTTACATAAGAAGAAGTTTCTTGGATAGGTTCAGAAGTAGGAACTAAAACAGTTTTGGATTCCTTGGAAGGTACAATTTTTTGAGAAAATATTGGTTTGAGATTAAACATTGTGGAAGGATCAAGTGATTTAACTGAGACTCCTTAAGAATCAGCAATATCAAAATACTCTATAAATCTGTACCAGGTATCCACTAAAATAAAATACACAAGGTTTGGAACCTGAACACTTTCCAAATTAAGTTTATTCTCCCCCTCAATAGGTGTATCCCTTCTAGGAAAAAGAGACTCAAACTCTTGACCCATTTTCAAATTCTCATCTCTGTCAAGCTCACCCATCTCTTTTCTAACTAGTTGAAAAGCCTATTCCATTCTTTCCTCAGCAGATAATATTTTTTTAGTTCCAACCTATTTTTCTAATTGTTCTACAATATCAGGATATTCCTTAATAATATCAACACTTCTTTTAGCAGTAGATACATATTTTTCAACTACTTCTTGTGGAACAAGTAATCCATTATCTTCTTCTTTTAAGACAGCTCCTTCCTCAGGTGTAGCTTATGTATCTTCTACCTATTCATTTTAGTATTCAAAAAATTCATCAGGTTCCATACTAGGTTTAGATACATTCTCAGGTCTTAAAGGCTTTTCAACTAGGTTGAAACATTCATATGTTCTTTAATTATCATCTACTCAAGATTTCTTCCATGGGTTCCAGCTAATTTTCATCCTTCTAATTGTATCCTTTGAGATACAAAAGTCATAATCTTAAACTACTTCTTAATTTAGACCAACTACTCCCTTGGCTAACAACATTATAGAAATTCACCTCAAATAAAATAGAAAATTTGATTTTGAAGTTTTCTTGAGCATATCAAACATGTGAAGTATAATACACTTACACAGATTGATCTTGTTCCCATTCTTCATAAGATGTATTAAGAACACATATTGATGCTTAAGGGTGGTGAAGTCCCCTTTTCTTGGAAAAATAAGATGTTGAATAAACTTAAACAATAGTCTTGTCTCACCATCCAACTTAGTATCAATTTCCCTTCTCTTCTTCATATTTCCAGTCAAACTTTCAAGAGACTCTTCAAGGGTAAACACATCACTAGGTGGAGGAGGACCTCTTTGGTAATCCTAAAAAATACATTCTTGAGTTATTCTTAGGCATCCAGCCCACAACCTCAAATAAAAAGTACATATTTGACCATTTATCCAGCTTCTTACTAGAAAATCATCTTCATAATTGAACGAGAACTAAATATATTGATAAAACTCAAAAAAATAGTTTCAGGTAAATGGGTCTTTTCTATTTTGTAAACTAGTTAAAACATTATTATTCATCCAATAATTTCAAAACAAGAGACTTACTTTTCAACAAACACTTCAGACAAACTCCTTTCTCTGGAACTATTGTTCAATCAGCAAGGCCTGGATTCAGTAGTTTCTCAAGAATTATTTTCGGAGTCTTTTTCACTTTCTTTAGAGATCGATGAATATCAGGATTCTATGAAGACAGACGCTTCATTTTGGGAATCCAATGTGGGTTTGAGAAATATGAGAGGTTGAAAGAGGGATAACGGATTGAGAGAGAAGGGTTTTTCTTTTAAGATAAGAGATCTCGAGTGAAAAGATGAGTGAAAATATCATGCTTTTATCATTTAGGTATTTCAAACATTGCAAACAAAAATACATGATATAAAATCAATAAAATAATTGATACAGTGATACAGGAAAAAAAATAATAAAAATAGAATTCTGATTCATTATAGTGAGACTAGAATAGGTAGTCTCAGTGTCACCATTATAGTGTGACTCTAAATGGTGAAACTATAACATTGAGACAACAAGTATGAGACCATAACTGAGAGATGGTAACTATAAGAGAGTAACTTGTGAAATCAGGAATCGTGAAATCATAAACTATGAAACAGTAAATTGTTTGATTAAGGATTATCATCCCTAACTCATGTATGATGTAATTTATTCTTTCATAATTTAATGGCTTAGTGAATATATCAGCAAGATGATGTTCAGTTTGAATTAATTCTAAAGTGATATCACCTTTTTGATAATGATATCTTAGAAAATGATGTCTTACATCAATATGTTTTTTCCTGGAATTTGAAAGAGGATTATTTGAAATGTTAATAGCACTTGTATTGTTAAAATTTATAGGTACATGTCTGAATTAATATCCATAATCTAGTAAAGTGTGTTTCATCCAAAAAATTTGTGCACAAAAACTACTAGTAGCTATGCATTCATCCTTGGTAGTAGATAATGCAATAAAATTTTGCTTTTTACTACACCACGATACTAGAGACTTGCCTAAAAAGTTACATGTTCGAGAGGTTCTTTTTCTATCTAACTTATAACCACTAGAATCAGCATTATAATAACTTACTAAATCAAAAGATTTTCCTCTAGGATAGAACAGTCCTAAATTGACTGTATGTTTGAGGTATTTGAAAATTCTGTTAACATCATTTAAATGAGACTCTTTGGTATTTTCTTGAAAATTCGCACACATGCAATCACTAAACATAATATCAAGACAACTATAAGTTAAGTAGTGTAGACTTCCAATCATTCCTCTATAAGTGGTTTGATCAATAGATTTACCATTTTCATCAATATCTAACTTACAGGTAGTACTCATTGAAGTATCACTACTTTTAGTGATATCTAAGCCGAAACATTTTGTGAGATATTTTGTATATTTTCTTTGTTTTAATATAATACATTATTTTTATTGAAATTTTTTAAATCCAAGGAATAATTTGAGTTCACCCATTAAACTCATCTCAAATTCATTTTTCATCATTTTTTAAAAAATGGTACATAAATAATTTCTTGAAGATCCAAAAATAATGTCATCTATATAGATTTGAACAATTAAAACATCTTTAGAAATTCATTTTATAAAAAGAGTAGGATCTGATATACCTTTTATAAAACCTTTAAAATAATAAAACAAATTAATCTATCATACCAAGCTCTTGGAGATTTCTTTAAACCATATAAATCTTTTGTTAATTTAAAAACATGATTTGGAAAGTGAGGGTTTGTAAAGCCAGGGGATATTCAACAAAAATATTCTAAACTATATAACTATTTAGGAATGTACTCTTGACAACCATTTGATAAAGTTTGAAATTGAGATGTGCTACACAGGATAATAGTATTTTTATGGCTTCGATTCTAGAAACTGGTGCGAAAGTTTCTTCATAGTCAATTCCTTATTCTTGACTATAACATTATATAACCAATCTATCTTTATTTATAACTATGTTACCATCTTCATCTATTTTTTTCTTCAACATCCATTTAGTGCATATGTTCAAGGTGTCTTTGGGTCTATCCACAAGTTTCCAAACTTTAATTCACTCAAACCGATTTAGCTCTTCTTGCATAGCCATCACCCAAAATTCATCATTGATAGAATAATTTATGTTTTTAGGTTCAAGTTGTGATAGAAAGGCTTGATGTTCAACCTGATTTATAATAGAATCTATAGTCTATGTTTCTTTATCTAAGTCTCCAACTATTGCATATAGAGTATGGTTCTTAATAGTTCTAATGGGTCTAGAAAAAGAAGGGATAGTTATTTCAGGTTCTTCAATAGGTTAGGGTTCATTATGGATCAAATCTAGAGAATTTCTAGAACTTGAAGTTTTAACTAATTCATTCATAGGATGGTCAGGAGATTTATCATTGATTTCTAGGTTTTACATATCATCCTCAAGATTCTCTAGTGAGGTCTTTGGTTCATATGGATCAGTTTCATCAAATTTGACATGTACATATTCTTCCATGCATTTGGTTCTTCTATTAAAAACTCTATAGGATTTACTAGAGATTGAATAACCTAAAAAGATTCCTTCATCACACTTGGATAAAAACTTATCAAGATTATCCTTGGTATTAATAATATAAACTTTGTAATCAAAAACTTTGAAGTAATTAACCTTGGGTTTTTTATTATTTCATAACTCATAAGGAGTTATCTTAAGAATTGTTCTGATTAACACTCTGTTAATAATATAGTATGTTGTATTGATATATTTATCCTAAAAATAAATAGGTAGGTCATACTCATTAAGCATAGTTCTATAAATTTCTTGTAAGGTTCTATTTCTTCTTTCTATAACTCTATTTTGATGATATATCCTAGGGGTAAATAAGTTATGAATATATCCATTTTGTGAGAAAAATGATTCAAACTCTTGGTTTTCAAACTCATGGCCATGGTCACTTCTTAGGGATTTAATTCTAATACCACTATGATTTTCTATATTCCTAGCATACTTGGTAAAAAGATAGCAGGCTTCACTTTTGTAAGATATGAAAAAGGTCCAAGTATATCTAGAGTAGTCATCTACAAGAATATAGATATAGTGCTTCCCATTTAAACTAGAAACTCTATATGGTCCAAACAAATCCATGTGAACCAACTTAGAAGGTTGAGAAGTTTAACTCTCTTTCTTTAGTTTGAAATATATTTTGTGTTATTTACCCTTTTGACAAGGATTTCAGACTTTGTCATTTGGAAACTCAAGTTTGGGTAGGTCTTTGACTAAACCCTTTCTAGTAAGTTTTATAAGGGAGTTTATATTATAGCTTCTTAATATCCTATTCCAAATCTAATATTCTCTATGAAAATCACTTAATAATGAAAAATTTTGAGATATTACAGAATCTAAATTAACAGCACAGACATTTTCATTTCTAAATGCAGAGAATATTAGTTCATTTCTAGAGTTAAAAACATTAAAAGTATCATTTTAAAAATTAACATGAAATACATCATCACATTATTGTGAAATTCTAAGCAGATTATATTTTAATCTATTAACAAAAATTACTTTGTAAATTAAAACTGAGTTAGAGTTACCAATCTGGATGAAGAAAATTATTTTTCATTTATCATTGTCATTGAAGGTGACATGCCCACCATAAATATTTATTAAATTCTTGAAGCATGAGTAATCTCCTATCATGTTTCTTGAACATCCACTATCTAAGTACCATAAGATTTTACAAGAGCTCTTCAAATAGCTTTCCTACAAAATAATCAAACAAAAATATATTTTTGTACCCATATTTTTTTGGGTCTAGTAACATTAGTAATCAGTGCTTTATGAACCCACATCCGCTTTATGGGTTTCCTATAAGCATTATGTAACATATTTGTAAAATAGACTCTATTTGGTCTAGAAAAACTAGAGGTAGTAAAATAATTTCCATAATTGGAACTAGAAAAATAATTTTCATTTTTAGGTAGAAAAATACATTTTCTAAATTTAGTTACAAAAATTTTTTATTGATATTTCTTTGCTTAGGTTGGTATCCTATACCAGTAGTGTATCTAGGGGAAATTTTTTTACCAAGAATCTGTGTAATAGTATTTTTTCCATTGGTAAATTTCTCTAAGTAATTTTTCAATTGATCATTAGATAACTTAATTTCATTATTCTCCTTGAGTAACTGAACATTTTTCTCTTTCTCTATAGAAAGCTCATATTTGACAGTAGTAGTTAAGGTATGTTGTTTCTTTAAAGATTTGTATTTATCTTTTATCTCAGTATAATTGTCTTCAAGCATATTATAGTATTCAAATAATTATTCACTAGTCATATTTTCCTCATTATCATATTCCTATCCAGAATAATAAAAGTTATGTATAGGAGATTTATGGGTTACCTCATATGTGTTTGTCATGAATCACATATCTTCCTTGTTATCTCTCTCATCTTGTAAGGATTCAGAGTCAGTAGTGCTATCTTTAGAAGTACTCTAGGTGGATTTAATTTCTTTCTGATACCATTTATACTTGTCCTTAAATTTCTTCATATATTTTAACTTAGGACAGTCTGAATTTACATTTCCTTTTCACTTTCATTCATATCAGACTATTTCATTAGATTTGTCACTTCTTTTCAAATCCTTCTTCCATTTTCCCTTATGATCATATATTCCTTTGAAGTTGGGATTTCTGAAAAATTTATTCTTTCTACAAAATTTATTAAATCCTCTGGCTATCTAATCCATTTCTTCGTCATTTTCAATTGATGATTGTTCACTACTTGAAATTTCTGCAGGGGATTGTAATTTCTACTTTTCCTTATGTTTAGAGGTCGTAGTCTTGAATTCCATATATATACTTTTGGTTTCATCCTCCTCTTCCCTATTGACTTTTAATTCTTCATCATACATCAACAAATTTCCTATCATCTCCTGTACCGGTAACTTGCTAATATCATAGGATTTTCTAATTGATACATAAGTTCCTCTCCATCTATCTGGAAAGCATCTGATTATTCTTATAATTTTTTCTGTGGATGTAACATCTCTTCCCAGAGAGATCATAGTGTTCACAATTTCATTAAACCTGAGATACATGTCACAAATAGGATCATCAGGATTCATTTTAAAGTTATCCTATTTAATAATATACAAGTTAAGTCTCATCTCCTTAACACTAGAGGTTCCTTCATGTGAAACAGATAAAGTATCCCAAATTTGATGGGTTGTTTTACATGTAGAAATTTTTTTAAACTCTTCATCTTCTAAATAATAGTATAGGGAATTCATTGATTTTCAATTATTATTATAGGAATACTTAGTTGGGTCATCCCAAGTATGCTTATTAGTAGAAATAATCTTATAATCATCAATAATTTAATACCAAATCCCTAAACCCATACTTTATAGGTGCATTTTCATTTTAATTTTCCATTGTGCATAATTTGTTACATTAAAGAATGGAGGTCTGTTGGTAGCATCACCTACCAATATATTATCAATGATAAGGAAATAGGATTATAAAGAACTAGAAATTTAGAACTAATATAAATTTAAATATCTTTAAAATAAAACTAAAATGACAGTTGAAAAATATTTTAAACAGATTTAAAAGTTTGAAAATAGGGATTTTAAAAACTCCTTTAATACCAAATGTTGGTCAAAGTAGGACACTAAAGAGGGGGGTGAATTGAGTTCCTATAAAAAAAATTATTAAAAAGTTTATTTAAATTATTCCACCAATTAAAAATAAAAACAGTCTAGTTAACCAAGGTAGTAAAATTATAATAGTTTGACTCTTCAAATATTTTCTTAGAAGATTGATTAATTCTTAGTTATAACAATATGAGATATTGATACAACTATTGAAGCTACTCTAATAAGGAAAGACAATTATAACTACCATCCAAGACTAACTATCAAAGTAAAATTTATATTTCTGAAATATGAGTTAAAATGGACAAAGGCTAAATTTAATGACACAGCAGATAAAACAGGTGGTTCAGTCTCAATCTAAAACCTAATACACTCCACTTGGTGATCACCTGCCACCAAGAAATATATATATATATATATATGAAAAGTTTTGATCCACACCCTGGATCAGGGTTAAAAACAGTATACAAGACCTCTCCCACAGTTACACATGGGTGACACAAAGTGTAGAAGATATTTGAGTGAGGATATCTTGTATCCTCCAGTTCAGTGCAGGAAACAGTTTGTTTTTTTAATACATATACACACACTACTCAAAAATATTAATAAAACAGTACATAGCAGATAAAAGATAATGGGAATGGATTAGAAATGCTCTAAGTTTTTTTCTATGAAACTCTGGACTTATAGGATGTAGCATATGTGATTTTTGAGTCCTATTGTGGAATTAAAGTGTCGTGAGACTCATTTTCTAGTTTATAGTTTGATGAAATGTGCTTTTTATATCTTGTTATTCTTAGAGTTGTTGCTGTGAGGATGTTTGAGGTTCTGATCCACAATAGTTCATCCACCATGAATTGAGAGTTCTTCAGGAGTTCTTCAGTGTATGTTCTTTCAAGTATGGGTGTTCTCCTTTTTTCATGCAATCCACTACATCGTATATTTTCTCTAGTTCCACACTTTTACTTTTATTTTAGATGCTTGTGTTGGAGCTGACAGGATGCACTATCTCTATACCTTGTACCTTATACGGTCTGCTGACAGGACTGTAAAAGAACATTAAGTATATCAGGGTCATTAAATGACTCACATATAACTGTTAGAAACAAATTTTAAATTAAATTTAAAAGTAAATAAAAATGGTCAAGTTAGAAATGGTGTTACAATTATAGTGAGACAGTCACGGTGAGACAGTCATTGTGCCATAATTGCGTTGATATTTGGAATCGGTAGCACAGTTACGGTGTCTGGTCCTTTGTGAATTCTGGAATCAGTAGTGAGACTACGATGTCAGGTGGACGGTGTCTTGGGTAATGGTGTATAGTCCTTTATCAAAATTCTGAATGGTGTCTTGTTAAGGTGTCTTGTAAATGATAGCAAGGAAACGATGTCAGGTCCTTTGAAAAAATCTGGAACCGGTAGCAAGCATGCAGTGTCATAGACTTTGTGAAAATCTAGAATTAGTAGCAAACTTATGGTTTCATAGACTTAGCTAAATATTTGTAAGTTGTAATAAGAATAAATATTCACAAAATATGTTAATATTAAACATAATCATACTAAAACATAATAGAACAAAATTAACCATTGTTTACAAGATTCATACATGATTTGTGATATATGAAACATGATTTGTAAGAATTAAGACATGTGGAGTCCAACACCATAATATATAGAATAATAATCAGGAAATAATTACCATTTTTATAAATTAAATATAATTTTATAATAATCTATAAAAGGTATACATGAAAAAACAAATCACATCACTTTTTGGAGGTGGTAGTTACACGTATGCACAAATGACATTATCATTTAGAAATGGATACAAGGGTAAGATAATAAAAGATATTTTATCTTTAAAAATTATAATTGTTTCATTAATATCATATATAATAATTAAATCCATCATAATAACCATCCTTGTATGGTGGTGATGAAAAAAAACACATCGACTGGTGGAAGTGGTAATCCACATGTACAGATGAGTGATGTTTCTATTTCCTATGGGGTGGAAAAGGAGATAAAAAAATGATTTTACCATAATAATAATAATTTTTAATTATATATAAGATAATTATGTTATTATTTCATCATTTTTAAATAATATTTTAAGGATTTCTAAGAATAAATGAACTTGAAATGGGTCTGTTATAACTTATACCTTCTCAATGGATAACCTATTTGAATTACACATTAATTATTTAAGGTTTGATATTTTTTGTGATACAAGGACCTTTAAAACATGGTGATGGATGTTGGGGAGAAATTTTGTTAGATATTGGTTGAATTAGATTCCTAAAAGGTGTAAGGAATGGAGTAGAGGAGGTTCCCTTTTATAAGTGAGGGGAGGGGCACCCTTGGAAATATTTTAAGTATTAAATTAATATAAATTAATTTTCATGTTCATGTGTCAAAAAATTATAATATTAAAAATCTAAGATGAGGATTAGTCTAAAACCACTCATAAAATAAAAAATTTACAAGTTTAAGTGATATTTTTACCCTTGTCTCTTAGCTATAACCCTTCGTTAACCCTTTTTATGATTACCACGATATCAAAGTATTTTACTCTATAAGAGTCAAGAAAGTTTATATAAAAGGAAAAGTAATCCATAAGTGGAGAATGGTTCATATTATTGACCATATCCTATTAACTTAGTAAAATATAATATTTTTACGAATTCTAAATCATTAAATAAAATATTATATACCATAATATACCATTAAATTCATTTCTGGGACTATTCAAATAATTTGACTTTAATGACATAAATATATTTATTAAATTTGAATATAAAATTTTAAAACATAAATAATATGTTATATATATCTAAAAAAAATTGGAACAAAATAATTATTCCAAATTATATAACTTTTTATATTTTTAAAAATCATTTACTTGATTTTTATATTACTTGAACAAGCACAGTGTCAGTGTTGCGTAAGCATTTAAGGAAATTATTCCATCACTAAAAATTAAAAATAAATTATCATGAAAAAATAAATTCATTAATATTTAAAATAAACATTTATAACTAAATATAACCTCTTTTTATCCCTATGAAAAAATATTATAGATTTTAAAACAAAGAGAGTGGTGTTTTGTTTTTATTTTTTAATTAAAATTATATTAAGGTCATTAAGTGGTAATAAATTTTAAATTTTTTAAACCTTGCATATTTATGGTACAAAAAAATTATCTAATTAAATTAATACAAGATTTATGGATAATTGTAATCCTTAAATCATAGTTTTAACCCTATTTTACTCATTTTACCCTTACCGAGGTGACAAAAATTCACCACGGTTACTATTCATAATGACCAAAAATAAAAGGTTCCTATTTATCAAAATTAAAATTAATAATTAAAAATATAGAATTCATTTTTAAAAATTAAATTTCCTTAGTATTTTTAATCAATTTAAATACAAATTCTTAAATTGTAACGAAAAATTATTTTTAGAAAAATGTATTTTTTAGCCCATAAATGAACTTATACCAAAATCAGGTATAATATTAAATCCGATATAATTAATTATATTATTTTTAATTAAAGGATACTTTTTTACCTTAATATCAATTTAAAAATATAATGGTACTTTTATATTACTTTATTTAATGAAAAGAAATGATGATTTTACAAAAAAAATGGTATCTTTCACTATTCACTTAAAAATAATTTTTTTCATAAAATTCCCAAAAAAATCACAATAGGTACTTTTGAATTTATGATACCAAAAATTAATTTAATTTTTTCAAATTTAGATTCAAAAAATTATAAATTTAACTTTTTAATAAAACCATAAAATGCAAGAAACTCAATTTATTTAGAATAAAACTTTTTTCTTTTTTGTTGAAAATTTACTTAATATTATTATAGTGTATATAAATCTATAAAATATAATTCATTAATATTTATAAGTAATTAAATTTATCTATTATCAACATTAACTTGGTTGTTACAACACTACACAGGCTCGTACGGTCGCACGGTTAGACCTTAGGATAAGGATTAAGTTTTGGAAAAAGTGTTTGTTCTAAAATTATTAGATGCACTTGGGGATGATGTTGAATTTTTTCTCAATATATTTTGATGATGTGTTTGAAGTTTTCTTAGATTATTTTGGATTAATTATAAATTCTATGAGGATTCTTGAAAAGGTTCTCAGTTTCCTTGAAAATGTTCTAAAAATATGTGTTAACGTTTCAATTTGGCTAAGTACACAACATGTAAGAGTGATATAAAATAGTACAAAAGAATTTAAAAATTAATTTCATGTACATAAGGGTAATTTGATATTACTTATATTTATTTTTAAATTTCATAAGAGTTATAAAATTTCTTAAGAGTCACTTGGGTATTTTGTAATAGTAGTCTTAAATTCCATAAGAGTTATTTACTCTTTTGAAATATCATTTATAGTGAAAATTAAAAAGGGAATATAATAATAGAGAAATTTGAGAGTCATTTACTCTTATGAATTGAATACGGTTTTGTAATTTTGGAAAATTATTAAATTATAAGGTTCATATTTAGAATCATTGACTCAACCAAAATATTAAGGAATTCCGGATTGAAATATTTTTAATGGAGATTAAACCATGTGATAATTTTTTTTTCTAAAAAGATTTAAACATTATAGGATCATTATTAAGATATTATTAATGATTATTTGAGTGAATAACCAAGGATTTTTTGATTTTTTTAGATTTAATTCACATTCACTATGGAGAGGAAGAACATATCGTGAAGCTGATTGAAGAACAATATAAGCCAAATATGGTTTTTTTAGAGATAGTTGTTCTAGGAGTCAAGATTTCATGTTGAATATATTCTAATTGAAATAAAAGTGATTATTCACTCATGATACGAAGTGAGGATTTGAACTATTAGGTTTTTTTCATGCAAACATGCATGCCAGTGTGGATAGAATAAACACCCATTTTTTATAAAAGATTTGAAAAATAATAATCTTGAGTAGTATTGTAGATATTTAATATCATTTTAAATAAAAAAAATTAATTAATATTATATTCTAAAAATAATAATAATATTATCTAAGAGAGAAGAAGGGTGAGATTGTTGAATATTGTTATTAAGTCAAAAAGTAAGAAGATTTCATTCACTCTATTTGTATGACTCATGCTATCATTAGTGACTGTTATTTAAATATATATTATTCTAATTATAATAGGGATTTTTTTCTTATATGAGAGTCTCGTTGGTTCTATTAATTGTATAGATTAAAGTTTATACCCTTTCCTGAGTTATTTCTTGATAATAAAAGGAGAATTTTGGGGAGGGATAAAAACCACCACACACTGAAGATATAGTCATCCATCATATAGGCAATATTAATTAACAAATTTTATGTAATTTATCTTATTTTTGAATCATTGTGAGTTTAAGTGAGAAATTCTAAATAATAATGAGCAGTTTGGTTTGGAATAAAAATTATAAACACTAATTCACCCCCCCCCCCCCCCCTACTGTTTACCTCATCCTGAGTGATCCTATCAATCGGTATCATAGAAAGGTTTTCTCTAAGTGGTCTCTCTTGAAGTATGGTATGGATAAACATAAATATATTAATAAAAAAGGTATTACAACATTTTATGGTAAAATAATTTCATATTTAGAATGGATGTTACCTTATATTCTCTTTATGGGTCTTTATTTTCTTGATTCTATCCAATACAGATTTATAATGCTAGTTGAGACTTTATCATGGTCAATTGTTGATAAAAATAATGTTAAAAGTGATGTAAAAGTAATGAATTACTTATCATATTCTGTATTTGAAAATTAACTCACAAAATTCATGGGATAAAAAACTAAAAATTCTATTTGTGAAAAACATTATATCATTTATAAAGGAAATAAAAAGGTTAAGGAAGCAAAGATTCAACTTAGTATATAATATTTTGCAGATGTTATAATATCAGAATATTAATTGGTTCATGATTTTGTTACCATACTTAATGTTATTGTTAGTTTCATTCAATAATTTAGAGAAAATCTTGAATACTTTACTGCAGTGAAGAAACTTATTATAATTCTTCAAGTAAAGTTTGTTTTTGAGTTCTCATCTCTTAAAGATACAGATCTTGATGATTTCACAATTTATGAACTTCATAGAACTCTCGTCAATTATGAGATGAGAAGATGATAAGTTATCAAGATAAAATTTAAGAAAGAAAAAGTTATTAACTTTAAATCTTTAAAAAATTTAAGGATAAATATAAGCACACTAAATTTTATGAAGAAGAAAATATGAAGAGATGTTTTGAAACTCTTTCTCTGGTGTCAAGAAGTTTTACATGTGGGGTAGTTAAGTATATAGTATTATCCAAAAATGATGATGAAGATACAGGAGGGGGGGATTGTGTCCCTTGTAAAAATTCTAAATAATTGAAAATGTCCCTCTTGAAAGATATAAAATCTTAATCTTATCTCTTATTTATGAGTACATTAGTAAAAAAGTAAATAAAAAAATTAGACACAAATATGTACAGTGGATTGGGGAACAAAGATCCTCTAATCCATTCTACCATTTCTCTCTCTGTAATCTTGGTAATTTTCACTAATCAAGTCCTTTTATTTAGGGACCTTGATAGTTGAGTGCAAGAAACTGATATGTGGTACAATAATAATTTTATCAGGCCTTTACACAAGGACAACACCAGTCTTTGAAACACTCAAAAACAAAGTGTTCAGAGTGAAATAAAGAATAAATTTGGTCATATAAATTCTATAATGTAGATTATAGATGTGGATACCATAACCAAAAAAATGAAGAGTTATTTAGAGAAATATTTTTGTATCTAATGTGTAGTCCTCAAGAAGAAACTCCAAATAGATGTATAAAATATTCAGATAAAGTAGAAAAATATAAATTTATATTTTTATAACAGTAGTACAAACACACAGAGCAGCAGATAGAAAATGTTTGTCTACAAAGTGTAGTCCTATAAACTCTAACAAAAACTAGCAGATAAAGGAACATAAATAAATAGAAAAAAAATTATGTGTAATTATAACAGAGATATATATTACTGAAGATGAATTTTATGGATGGGATAATCAAACAATAAGAGTAGCATAGGAACTTTTCTTTTTAGATCATAAACAACTCATCGTAATTTCTATATCATGATATTCGCAACTTTAGAGAATCACTTTTTTGTAGTCTCACTTTTATATAAACCATTAAAATTAGAATAAATAGACTTATAGAATATCTATGAATAAATATATCTAAAAAATTCTGTAGATAAATCAAAACTTCAAAATAATCAGTGTATTTGAAATTTAAAATTTAAAATCTCTGTAACTTCATAAATTCCCTTAGAAATAAAAAAATCAATCCATTTTTTGTAGAAATTATGAAATAGTGTTTGAAATGGTTTAGTAAGATATTTACACTAGTGAAAATTTAGTAGAAATCTCAGAATGATTCAATTTTTAAATCCCATAGAAGACTGGATCAATGTGGGGATCATTCTGTATAAGGTTGATTCTAAAAGTATAATACCTAATGTATGGATGATTCCAAACATAGAGTTCCATAACATAAATTTCAATACCAATGTTTGGTTCTCAATAGGAAGTATATCACCAATGTGAGGTTACTTTCATGAGGTAAATCACAAACATTGGGTTCCTTAATGTTCAGATCATCACAAAAGTGAGGCTTCAAATGTGAGGTTCTTTACAAAATTGAAGTTCCAAAACATAAGGTTCAACACAAACATGGGGTTAAACTAGTCTTCTAGAATAGTGAATACATACTCCTTTTTATCAACTAGAAGACTTAGCATGAGATTCTTACACCCTGATACAAATATCAAAATTGATCCAAGGATTCTATAATTCCATGAATAAAATGATTTATTTGATTAATACTATAAACATTAAATCCACTAAAATTAACTATATTATTAAAAAAAAGATTATTTTATTATGATAAATAATTAAAAACTTATTATATCAACATTAGTATGCCTAACATATAGGTAAATTTTATTTAAAATGATTTAATTATAGAAAATTTATAAATTTGTTTACCAATTATCCCATGAAAATTTGAGGTGAGAGTGACGAATAGGAAGCTACCAAGAATGTCACTAATAATAAAATTTCTTATAATTTTTTTTGAAGAGTATGTTGCCTTGTACAGAAAAACAAGGCATAAAAATTATAAAATAAAGAGTTTATAGAAGTCTAAAAGACAGAAACATATTACAATCCTTATTATGAAGGGGAAGTAAAGTAGCAGGAAGTTCCTCAAACCAAGTGATATCATGGTTGACTCCCTTGTTGGAAAGTCCATCAGCAACCATGTTGGCCTCATGATATATAGAAACCATGTTGTCCTCATGATATATATATGAGTGATGGTGAAGTTAATGTTGAGAAGCAAGTGGGTGTAGTCCATCCAATGAGTGGTGATCAGCCATACAAGGTGTATCACACCATTCCAAATTGTAGGAATGATGGTGGTCAAGCCGCTCTCAATCCATAGGTTGATCCAACCATGTTTCTTGGAAAAATAAATGGCATGAATCATACTCATCATCTCATCCTCCAGTGAAGAATCAATTCTGCAGCTACCATAAAAGAATATGAGGATCCGACCAAAATGGATCCTGAAGATGGTGCCATAGCTCGTGGGTCCAGGATTGCCTTTGGATGCACCATCCACATTGACCTTAATCCAGCTAGGGAAAGAAGAATTCCAGAAAACTTGAAAGGTACGGCATGGTTGGAATAATTTCCCATCAACATGAATATGTTTTAGTATGCTAAAATCATTCATTGTGTTGTTTCAATGGCCTTTTTAGATCAAATCATCTTCACATATGGAAGTGAGGATCCACATCCAACCTTCATTATGGCTAAGTGAGTATTTTTTATGAATAATAGAATTCCTATTATACCAAACCACATGGAGAAACTCAGCAATAGCAGTAAAGAAAATGATCTTAATATATTGACATCTATCCATATATGCACATCTCTTTAGTTGATATTTTATAGAATAATGAGTCAACCATCTACAGTAAAAAATGTCAAAAATATAGTTCCAAAGAGAAAAAGAAGTTGAATAAGAAAGAAAGAGATGGTTGGTATCTTCTCTATGTTGATTACAGAGGCTACATTTATAGAAGAGTTGAATACCATACCATTGAAGATGTTCATCTGTGGAGATCCGGTTGTGACCAAGGTTCCAAATGAGAGTAAATCTGGAAGGTTTGATCCAAGTCTTGTCAAATATTTTTATCCAACCAAAGTCACTTTCAGATTTGCAAAACGAATGTTTGTAAAAGTTTTTAGAATTGAGCATACCATTATGTGTAGGCTTCCAAATTAAGAAATCCTTGATGTTAGAGAAAGGATAATTTTCAATGACATTCATAATGGTATTAGGGAGCTGATCATTTTGGGAATTTAGAACATCTCTAATAGAAAGGTTGGTGTTCACATCACATTGGTCAGGAGGAACCATATATATTAAAAACGTTTCAGTCCATTTTTCCAACCAAAAGTTCATGGAAGAGTCTCTAGAGACCATCCACCAAGAGTTGTTCATGATGGAGGAAAAGGATTGTTTTATGGATGGATAAATATAGGAGGTGATAAAGTTCGAGTTTCCTATCATTAGTTTTTCAATAAATCTATTTTTTATAAAATCAATGGAGTTAGATTTATTATAGAGAAGATTCCAAGTGAGCATGGATTGAAGATCCTAATTGAAATACTTCATATTTTTTATGCCTATAACTATTTTATTGATAGGTTTGCAACAATTAAACTAGGTGATGGTCACTAGTTTCCTTTCCATAGTGCTACCAGTCCAAAAAAAATTGATTGAGATATTTATTTTTTTTATTAGACTAGCTGGCCATTTGTAGACCATCATAGAGTAGACTAATTTAGAAACAATATCAGATTTTACAAGACATATTCTACCCACTATGGAAAGAGATTTTTCCTTCCAAGAGGTTAACTGGTTAAGCACTTGGTCGACAATAATAGAGAAATGATAGGATTTGGGTCGGCCCCAAAATATGGGGAAACCTAGGTATGTAAAAGGAAGAGAACCCTCTTTAATACCTATGTCATTTATAATATTTCACTTCCTATTAGGGGGGAAGTTTTTTCCAAAGAAGATAGAATATTTGTTTAGCTAATGGATTTCTTATAAATCTCCTCATAGTGAGCGAGGGAATTTTTGAGGTTTCAAATATTTATTTTATAACCTTGGAGAAAAAGAATGATGTCATCGGCATACAATAGCTGGGTGGGAGCATTAACATTCTGTGAGACATGAATGGGCTTGAGTTTATTTTGATCAACAAGATAAGTGAGAAAATGGCTAAGATGGTCCTCCCCAATGGAGAAAAGGATGGAATAAATGGGATCACCTTGTCTAACACCTTTGGTGCATTTTAAGTATCCCCTTAGGGAGCCATTTATCAGAATTAAAATGGAGGCCTATTTGAAAAAAAAATTGATAGTAGAGATAAAGGTATCATTAAAACCAAAATATTTAAGCACCTTGAAGATAAAACTCCAATCCATGGTATCAAAATTAAATAATAAAATTTTACCCCAATTCTTCATAAGAGACTTTCTATTAGTTGAAGTTGGTATATTTTATAGTGAGGAAACTGGTGATGGTGAAGTGAATACTATGGAATCTTATCAAAGTTTTATCATTGCTCAAGAATAAGAGAAAGTGATAAATCATAATATGAATCATAAGTCAGCAGTGAGATTTTAGTTGAGTAAGGAAATTTTGCACTGGAGTATACTATGAGGATAGAAATAAAAATGTGTTGGAAGAAAATAGGAAGATTGATATATGATAATTTTCATCTCAAAAAGAAATCAGATAAGAAAAATTAAGTTCATAATGAGAAAGATAATCTAATCAAAGTAATTGAATATTTGAATCTTGAAATTATTGATAAAGGTAAGATTATTTATAACATGACTTACACTATTATATTTTGAGGATAAGGAGGATGATAAGATAATAGTAAAAAATATTAAGGATTACAAGAAAAAGTTATGATCAAATGTTATTGGAATAATTTTTTTATGGTGGTAGGTGAATTATATAAGAAACAAGATTCAAGAAATGTTGTTTAAAATGATGGGCATGAATTAGGGAAGTATATTAGAGCTCTACCATAATATAAAGTTATGATATCAGATGAATTCAATGGAAAATAATAGTAAAAATTAACCAAATCCCCTAAATAAAAGAAAAAACTACTATTTTCTAGAAGGATAAAAATTAAAGAAAAATTCCCATAAAAGTTTCAAATACCCAAAGAATAATCCCACAAAAGTTTTTGGTGGGACCAACTAAGAAAAGTTCTAAAAAAGAGTCAAATAGGAATCTATACAATAATAGAATCTATAACAAAGGAATATATTTTAGATTTATTGTTGGTTTTGTGGTGTTTATTATCATAATACTATAATTTCAAGAAAAATATGTCTTTATCAGTAATAATAAGGGATTTTAATTCAAGGTGGGACATCAACAGCAGATAAGAACTGATCAAAATATAAAATAATCATAAAGTAATATTGAATTGAAGAAAATATTTGAAAATCTACAAGAAGTTTTTGGGTGGTGTGATCAAGAAGTAAATATCTCAAATGAATGTCTTATATTCATACCAGCTAAATTGACCTATTACAAAAATTGAGAAATTTTTAGAAATTGGATTGATCTAAACAAAAATCTAATGTGTTTGAAGTTTCGTTTAAAGAATATAAATTTTAAAATTCCTAGATCATGGAAAAAGGTTATTCCTCCCATATGGAAGGTGATTTGAGAAATATGAAAAATGTAGAAAGATATTAAGGATGGGTTGTCACTTTTGGTAATGGTATCACTTTGAAAATAAAAGGAGTTATAATGGGTATTATTGGGAAAAATCATATTAGTCCCAATAATGTTTTATTTTTTAATGGGATAAAACATAATATGTTCAGTGTATCATAAATTTTTGATAATGTAAATGAAGTAATATTCAAAAAAAATGTTTGTTTGTATAATAGGTTAAGATATGGATTAGTTATAACAAAAGGGTTGAGAACCTCGGGTCACTTGTTTCAAGTTAGAGAAGCTAAGATAAATTTCTACTTAATCTTGAAAACTGAAAATAATTTATGTCATGGAAGGAATGGCCATCTTGGTCAAGAGAATATGAGGGAGTTGATAATATAATAGGATATATGAAATTAAATAAGATATTTTTTCTATTTTTAAAACATGTCATAAAGTAAAAATAGTGAACAAAAGTCACAGGGAGTTGACATTATAACTAAAAACCCATTATAGTTGGTCCACTTTGATGTTTTTAGACCTATGATAAATAATTAAATAAATAGACACAAATAATTCATTAATTTCATTGATGAATTTACTAGAATTACATATATCATGTTCATGTCTCACAAGTCTTAGTCCATGAACAAATTCAAAAGCTTTAGAAAGATTACTAAAAAAACATGTTTTCCCTTGAAGAGGTTGAGATCTAATAATGGTACTGAATATTGAAATAAAAAAATTTCAAATTATCTTGATAATAATGGAATTAAGAATGATTTTATAACTCTATATACTCCCCAAAAAAATGTGGGGTTTGAAAGAAAAACTATAATCCTGGTTTACATGGCCAAAATAATGATTGTTGAGCATCAAACCATATGATTTTTCTATCTAAAAGCAATTATCACTACTACAATTAAAAAATATATCTTTTGATTCATAATTCAAACATGAAACATATATGGTTCAAGAATAATCCAAATATAAAATACTTTTGATTGTTTGGTATCCCATACTTGATCAAACTTAAAGATAATAATGGTGGTAAGTTTTATCAAAAATAAGAAGATAGATTATTTCTAGGTTACATGCCAGATGGAAGTTCTTACAGATGATACAACAACAATTATAAGAGGATTGGGTATTTTGATAATGTAAAAGTATTATAAAATGAAGAAAATGTCAAGAATTTTATCATAGAATATGATGAGGAATATGTTTTTAGTACTAAACCTATAGAATATATTAAAGAAAATATATAGATTTAGGGAGAAGATACAAGCTCTTTTTATTCCAATGAACATTATAATGAGATAAAATAAACAGGAATAAATAAATTATTGAAGAATTATAATTATCTTCAAAATATTATTAGATATCATAATCAAGGGGTTTAAACAAGAATAAAAATCATTACAACTAGTTACACTAGTTTTTTTTCAAAGATTAAACCTAAAACTGTTAAAGAAGGTTTTAATAATAAATAATGGATTCAAACTATGAATGTGGATTAAAATAAAATATAAAAGAATGAAACATGGGAGATTGTTCTAAGTCCCAAGTAGAAAAATATTATTTGTGATAAATGTGTTTTCAAGAATAATATGAATGAGTTAGGTGAAGTTTCTAGAAACAAAGTAAGGCTGGTATATAGTGGGTACTCACAAATTAAGGTCATTGACTTTGATGAAACCTTTTCATTAGTTTCCAGTCATGAAACTATTAGAAACTTTCTTTCTATTATATCCCATAGATGCTTAAAATTTTTCTAAATAGATATAAAATCATCTTTTCTGAATGGTGAGCAAGATGAATGAGTATATATAGAACATTCTAATGGATTTAGGCTTGAATCATATGGAAGAAAAATGTGTGAGATAAAGAAATAACTTTATGGATTGAAACAATCTCTGGGAGTTTGGTACTTAAAGTTGAATTAATATTTGAGAATCATGCAATTTAGGAAAAGGTAGGTGGAAATAAATTTATATGTAAATAAGTATAACATCACATCACTATATGATTGTGTATGTTAATGATATCATTTTTGAAATAAATGTAGATAAATTGTGTGAATAATTTACTAAAAATATGAAAAATAAATTTTCAATTCCTTTAATTGGTGAAATGGAATTTTTAATGGGTTTACAGATTACGCAAACTATTGGATAAATTTCAATTTCAAAAGAAAATTATTATAAGTTTTGGTTAAATTGGTTTATTATAGAGGAATCTAGATAAGTTTCCACATGAACTCAAGTTGGCGCAAAGCTTTGTAAGTATGAATAAGGGATATATATTAATGAAAAGAGTTTATAATATTAATTAGTAATCTTTTATACCTGACAGGATCATAACCTAATATAGTATATGCAGTTACTCTTTATACTAGGTATCAACCCAATCCCAAAGAATCAAATTTTCAATAATTAAATAGAATTATTATATATATCTCAAATAAATCTATTTATTAGTTGATGTAAAAGAATAAAGATGATTTAGGTCTTAAAGGGTTTATATATACTGACTGGGTGGGTGGAATAGATGATAGGAATTCCACATTTAGTGAATCATTTTTCATTGGTAAAAGTTATGCTACATGGAATTCAAAGAAGAAATCATCACTTACCTTGAGCTCTACTAAATTTTAATATGTGGTTCTATCATAGGAATCTACAAAGATAATTTATATAAAGACACAAATTGAATATATGGAGGTTATTATTAAATATCCACTATTCATTGGTTGTGATAATCAAAGTTCCATAAATATATCTAAGAATCTAGTATAGAATTACCTAACCAAGAACATTGATATTAAATATCACTTTATGAAGGAAAAATTCACATAAGGAATTACAATGTTATAATTCATTCCATATAAGGAGTAAATATCGGATATCCTCAATAAGCCAATTACAGTTGATTCCCTTGAGAAGTTGAGGCTGTAAATGGTAGTGTGGCCCACTTCTCAACACTAGGGTGTGTTTTTTATATTCCTCCAATCTTTCTTTTAATATAGATATTTTCATTAGGGTACAATTAATCTATAGGGGTAAAAACTTTCATGTTTATAAACTGTTTTGATGCATTTTTTGAGATACTACAGGAAAGTATTTGAAAATCAGTCACTTATTTCTTGAATAAATACATAGATCTAGTACCATCGCTAATTGAATTTTTAAAGTAAATCTTTAAGGTTTGAACCAATTACTCTTATTTTCTACATTAATCTAGATCAGGTGGACTTAGAGTTTGCTGGTTCATTACTCATTTCTTTAAAGAAGTTGATACCAATTATTTCACTTATTCTCTTTGTATTTATTATTAATAAGGGGGGAAATAAGTTTCACTTTTCAGTTACTTTTATTAGGGGGAATATTTTAAATACATATTCAAACTAAAATGTATGGTCTTGGTATTGAAAACAAATCTAAAGAGGGGGATTTTTAAACTCACTTAAGGATGATTTTTTATTTATTTTTTCAATACATGTTGATGAGGTGTTTGAATTTGTTTGAGAGGATTTTGGATTAATTGGAAATTCCCTAAGTATTCTTAGATGGGTTTTGGGTTGCCTCAAAAAGGTTTTGGAATTCTATTTTGAGCCTAAAACATAACATGTAAGGGTTATACAAAACATAACTGAAGAATTATTAAAGTCATTTCATGTGTGTATGGGTCATTTGATACTTTTTAAGGGTCATTTTAAATTCTATAAGAGTCATTTGGATATTTTTTAAGAGATATGGAATTTTATAAGAGTCATTTGGGTATCTCATAAGAGTAATCTGGAATTTTTTATGAATCGTTTACTCTTTTTAAATATCATTTAAGGTGAAAATTTAATAAAGTAATGGAATAAAAAAGAAAAATAAGAGTCATTTACTCTTACGAAATGAATAAAAATTAGAATTTTGGAAATTTTTTAAATTTTTAGGGTTATTTTAGAATCACCGACTTAACCAAAATATTAAGGAACTCCATAATGAAATATTATGAATAGATATTAAACCATATGATATTATATTGTTCTAAAAAGTTTCAAATATCACGAGCTTATGATTAATCCATGATTCAAGCTGAGTTGAGTAATAAATCAATGAATTCCTAATTCTATTAGATGTAAGGCAGTCACACTACAGAAAAAAAGCACATATTATGAAGAAACTTAAATAGAACATACTATGATGAGTTGCACTGTGAGGTTCTATTCATGTGAATATGTGTGTTAGTTTTTATAGAATAAATGCTTTTAGTTTTGTGGAATAATTGACAAAGAATAATCTTGAGTCTCATGTATATTTAATATCAGTTAAATGGAAATTAAAGAGGAGGTCACCTTTTTTTCAAGGAGGATTTTCATATTCAAATATAGAAATATACTCACATGATTCAATATATAAAAAAGAGAAGAGAAAGAAAAAATTACTATTGAAGAAACCTGATACTGTATTTTAAAAAAATCACAAGAGTATCGAAGAAAGAATAAGGTAAAGAAGGTCAATGATTTATGTTGTAAAATAAGGAAGAAAATCACATTCACTCAATCCTTATGACTCGTGCTTTCATTGATGATTGTTCTTCAAATATTTATTCTTTTTATTGTTACAATGAGTTAGTGATTTCATGAAAGTCGGGCTAGTGTCAAAAATTTTATAGGTTCAAGGTCATACACTCGCTTTAGATCATTCATAATAATAAAATAATAACTATGTGTGGTGAATAAAATCCACCACACATTGGGGATGTAATCATATATCATAGTGGTGAACCTTGTTGATAAACTTTTTTTCCTTTTATTTACGCATCATTGCGAGTTTGAGGGAGACGTGTTGAATAAGCAAGAGAGTAGTTGGGATTTGGAAGAAAAATTATAAACATAGATTCACCCCCCCCCCCACTCAAGTGTTTACCTTATCCATAGTGATCCTATCAAAAATAGAGTTTGATAAAATATCTCTAAAATATTTTTGTATAGATTCACAAGGAGTTTTTAATTTTATCATAAAATTCTTATTGTGTTTTAGTGAAAATGGGATATTTATGGATGTGCACTAAAATGGTTTATCATATTGTATGATATCACCTATATCATATCCAATGATATTTATATGATGAATATCAGTCTTGAGGATACATTAATGTTAATGTGTCCTTAAGAAGAAGCATGAGAATACATTTTCACCAATGTATTGTGATAGGAATATGATTCATAACTTGAGAATATATTGTCTCAACATATAGTGGGATTATGAATTTGAGTGCATGTAACATGCCACATCTCCCACATAGTTTCATTGATTATGAATCAATGATAATGATTCATTTATGGAATGGAAAACATTTGAAATATTTAAATGGTAAAATCTCCAATAGATCATGCATTATCGTAACACATGAAAGTTGTAGTGAGATAAAATTTGATGCTCATCACCCTTCATTGAATGAAGGGAGTCTACATAAAGGGTTGAGATCCCCCTGTTAGTTGCACCTATGATATTTGTACACCATAGTCAAATCTGTCTTATTAATTAGTTCTCCATTCATCTTCATCAAGGAAGGTTCTAGTAAACCTTTGAATAATTAATCCCTATCATTATGAATAATAATCATAATCTAGTGTACCACCCATAGAGGTGAGATCCATTTTGTTATCTCTTGGGGATCCCTGTCAAGAAAACACTATTTTATTCTAAAGTGTTATGGAGCTTACTGTGATGAAGGTACACTTGTATCTTATTTTATTCATTTATACATGTTGATACAACTTGTGATAGATCAATATTTTTATGAGGTTTCTTCTACTACTAAGATCATATGATGATCCTTTGAAATACATCACCCTTTACTCAATCAAAGTTATTTACTACCTTAAAAAATCCTTATAGTGTATAGTGTACACTTCTATAAGCATCACATATTTACTCTTATGTAATATCCTGAAGACCCTTAAAAATTCCATTTGTTGAAAAACTTCCAGGGAAAATCCTTACGTATCAATAAGGGAAAAATTTACATAAGTAATCTGTGTCTCTACACTTCCTCCTTCAACCTTGTAAAGGGTAACTTTTGATTTTCTGATTCTGACTACTATCTTCCAGTCTCCCTACTTACATATTTTCATAATTTGTGATTTCTGCTCTATCATATTCATCTAAGCATCGAAAATTAAACTTTTGGGATCACTCCTGTTATTTTTAACAAATTATCCATAAAACAGTTTTAAAATGGTTGAACCTAACAATATCCCACTTAAGAATAATTTTCAAGATTCACCACTAAATCCTCTATCACTATCTACAAACCTTCTTCTACTCTCATAACTTCCTTTGTATTTACATGGTTCCCCCACTACACTTCCAGTTATCTCAGCCCAACTAAGGAACAACACTGCCTCAGAACATCCCAGAATATAACCTTTGTTATAATATCTTTTGGATTCAAAACTCTATCCACCTTTTATAGATCTATAACATTTTCCTACAGAAACTTATAGATGCAGTGATACTTCAAATGAATATGAATTTTCCTTGAGTAAAACATTATATTTTTGTCCAAGTGGATCACACCTTGTAAATCACATAATAAAATTCTAAATTATTATCTTCTTAGGGTATTTACCAACAAGACTTTCAACAAAATAAACTTCTTCCCAACTTCCATTAATTTAATATACTATACTTTCATTATCGAAAATAAAATTATCGATTGAAGCTTTGACATCAAACTTGCAGTTTCACCTCCGAAATTGAAAACATGGAGCATGGTGCTCTTCCATGTATCTAAATCACACACAATTCCAAGTCTATAAACCTATGCAATAATTTATCCATTATTAACTAGATTGAAATATTTTTGGAACCTTTGAGATATTAAATGATCCAATTTATTTCTTCCTAGTGTTCTCTTTGTGGATTCTCAATGAACTCACTAATTACTCCCACTATACATGTAATGTTTGACTATGTATAGACCATATAATATATCAATATTCTAACCAATGATGCATAAAGATCCTTTTCCATGTACTCAACCTCAATTTTTATTCATGGTGTAATTTTCTTACACAAATTGAAATGTCTAGATGGGGGAGTGGTGACCAGTTTCACCTCGCTCATTTTGAAATGTTCCACCACCTTATGGATGTATTTAGACTAATTTAGGAACAAAGTTATAGATTTTAAGTCTCATACAATCTGAATCACCAAAAAATATTGTTGGACCAAGATCCTTCGTCTCTAAACTTTCGAATAAATCATCTTTCATCTCATCAATATTTTACTTCATCATATCAGCAATAAGCATCTCATCAACATAGATAAGTAATATGATGACACAACCATTATTAAATACCTTCTTGTAATATAAATGATCAGCAAGATGGAAATATTCCCTAAAGCTTTATATATATATGATATATATATATATAACCTGTATATTGGTTTGCATGAAAATTAAGATTTTCTTATATTAGGTATATTATTATAAGTGTGTTGGAAACCTAGAATACTCTCTATTGAAGCTATAATTTAAAGAAACTATTATATGAGATGAAATTTATGTGATTTATACATTCATTGGGTGCATGATTTAACCAAATTAACATTTATTCATGTGTTATATAACACATGAATAAATGAAAAATCTTGAGAAACATTCTCATTGCTTTATATATATTATTTTCATGTTATGGTAGTGTTTGGATGATTTATTCATGCCTGTATGAACTCCCATATACCCAAATTCTCTATTTCATCTTCCTCCTTTGCATATGAGGTACTAACATGTTGTAGAAAGAATATGGATCATGCTCAAACATCGAGTGATTCAGTATAGCCCATGGATACCTACAGAGGTGGGATGATTATGTTTTCTACTTGTGTGATCTTTATCAAATGTATAAGATGAATATTAGTGGGTTTCATAAGCATTTTCAGTGTATGGTACACCTATTATAGTAGTTCTTCATTTCTATATTTTTATGTATTTTCGTATTATCTTTCATGTAGATCCTTAAACAAGGGTTTAATTACTTCTTCTTGATTTAAAAAACATTATTTAATATCCATCAAAACTTAATAGTGGAATCTAAGGGATACATGTATAATTTTTATAAAACTTATGATGAAATGAAGTAGAGAATTAAAAAAGAGGGCAGTTTTATGTTTCTAAAAATTTGATTTCAGGTAAAGGGTTTAGCCTTATGTGGTTGGTCTATGTAAAGGTAACCAAGATCTTACCCTTACATAGTTGAGATGTATAAATGTAACCAAGACTTTTTCCTTATGTATAGTGGTTTTTGTAAGGTTCATAAATCCTTACCCTTATATAGATTAGTCTATATAAGGGTCACCAAACATTACCCTTACACAAGTAAGTATTCCCAAGGCTTAACCTTATGCAAATGGTTTGCATAAAGGTGATTACCCTTAAACATAAAGGAAATGGTGGTTTCAAAAAGGTATACATTATATTATATATATGAAATATCTTACATAAAGTTTTTATGTAAGGTTCATCGCTACTTTACCCTTACGCGAGGTGTTGCATAAACATAATCGGGCACTTTACTCTTACATGAGGCGTTTTATAAGGGTGTTTCGTAATGGTATTACCCTTATATGAAGAACTTATTAAGGGTTTTTTGTAAAGGTATTACCCTTGATTAATGAATTTCTTAAGGCTCGAGGCCTTTCTACTTTTACAAAGATGGTCTACATAAGGGTAAAGGGAGGATGCCCCAATATAGGAATGGGTTCCTATGTAAGGGTAACCATAAAATATTTTAACAATTGTTTTTAAATTCAAAATTTATTTTAATGGTTTATAAAATGTATATAAATCATTATAAAGGTTATTTTGGGATATTTTAATTTATAAAAGTTTTATAAATTAATTAATTATAAATTTTTTATAATTAATTAATTGTTTATGAAACTTTTTTTCCAAATATTAAATGTTAATATTTATAATACCTTTTATAAAATTATATAGAATTAAAATAATATAGAAATAAAAGGGTTTAATTATAAAGTATAAAAAATAATTTATAAAGGGTTGTAAATTATGAAATAAGGCCAAAATATAAAATGTTTATATTTAAATTAATAATTTTTCATAATTTACTATTTTAAATTGTTCAAAATAAAAGGGGTACTTATTTGAATATTATTTAAACCGCATCAAAAAAATATTATTAATATGATCAAGGTTTAATTAATGATAAATTGTATGATATTTAGATTATCTAAAATGTTTGAATAATATAAATTTAATTATAAATTGTTTATATTTTATAAAATATCATTGAAATTACATTTACTGATAGATATGAAAGAGTTTATATAGATACGTGAGCTTAACATACATAGATATTAAATCAATTTAGATGAATATTCATCACATTAAAAAGTACATGCCTGAGGACCATAATAGTTTAGTATCATAGGAAACTTGGAAAAAACTTCTAACATGGGGAAATATCTTAAATATTTCACATAGAGATCTTCCCATTTAGGACTTCTACTTAAAAACATTCTTCATAGCCTAGGGAAAGGAAACATAAGAAAGGGTGAGCTCAGATTCTTAGTAAGGGTAAATAAAGGAGATATGTAAACATAACATGGGTATAAGGGTAAGATAACATGAGAATATAGTTTGAATATCATACCCTACATATCAAAGATCATATACTTGAGTCATGGTATAAATATTGGCAGTTCGTAAGATATGAATCATAAGGGTGATAAATCATCATAAATAATTCATGAACCACAACCTCATGTCATATAAGTGTGGTGCCATCATAAATATAGAAAAAATCATGTGATAAGGTTAACTACCAAGACCATCAACAAAGTGGATCAAGACACACATGTTTCCCATAGTGGATCAGGACACACCTTTTTCCCATAGTGTATAAGGACAGACCAGTTTCCCATAGTGGTACATGCCAATTTCTCATAGTTGATTAGGGGACACACCTATTTCTCAGAGTGGATCATGATGCACCTGTTTCCCATTATAGATCAGGACACACGTATTTCCCATAGTGGATAAGGATACACTTATTCCCCATTATAGATCAATCTCTTCGACTTGTTTCTCATTATTATATCATGATATATAAATGTTTAACTAATATATTGGAGGGAGATATAGGTTCCACCCATCACATAATGAAAAAATACATACGTGTGCCAGAAGATCATAAAAATTCATCATATCATAACCCATGAAATGAAATGAGTATCATAAATATTTCATCATATCATGTCCTGTAGAAAAGAGATAAGTTTCATAATCATTTCATCATAGAATGACCCATTAAAGGAAGCGAGTTTCATAAGAGTTTTATCATGGTATAACCTATGGAAGAGAAACAGGTTTGATAAACAACTTAACATCTTAAAGATAAACCATTTAGAGAAATAATGAGAATAGTGTCCTTAGATCATATCTCCAGTAAGTCATAAACTATATCAAAGGATGTCATCTTAACTAGAAAATGATTTTGAATGATAACTTAGAGTATCTCTTAAAGAAAATAACTTTTCTTTGAAAATCACTTTTTGAGGCATAAAATATCTTCAAAATAATTTTCTTTGAAAACCACTTTGAAAAATTATAAACTAATATTTTAAAGTATTTTAAAAAATTCCTTGAGTAAAGTATCCTTTCTATTTTAAAAAACAAATTTTTAATCATAGAACATTTTTAAAACCATTTTATTTGAAAATAATTTTAAAAACATATAAAGTATCTTTTGAAAATCAGTTTAAACACTTTTTAAAACATAAAACCTTTTTGAAATATTTTTCCTTGAAAACTATCTTAAAATATCACTTAAAAAAATTTGAAAACATTTTGAGAAAACATAGTTTTTGAATAAAACAAATTTCCAACCAAATATATAAATAAGGTCATATTTTCTTAAAAATACTTTCTTAATTATCTTAAGTACCAAAGAGTGAAAAATGGTAACATTGCTTGAATATATCATGAATAAAGATATTAGAATAAAATTCATGATGCTAAAGAGCTTGTACCCTAGTGGTACAGGCTCCTGCTTGGCATCCAAAAGACCCAGGATCAAAGCTGGGTAGGGACTAATTTCCTGGTATTATAGCAGCAATGTATCAGGGCACTGTAACACTACTGTAGTGGAGGTGGGTTTTTAGCGGCGACGACACTGTAGTGGCGGAGGCATTGTAGCAGGAACTGTAGCGGTGGTGGTACTGTAGCAGGAATTGTAGCGGTGGCGGTATTGTAGCAGGTAATGTAGCAGCCCAGGTACTATAGTAGTACTATTCACCAAGGGGCCAATTGGGCCCAAAAAATGGGCTTTCAAGCCTTGTATTCATGCCACTTGTCCTTGGGCCTTCGGGCTATGTAATGGGTCTCCCTCTACCTAGTAAAAAGAGGTATTTGCTTTAAATAATAAAATGAGTCTTTGGCCCCAACCTTTAAAAAAATAAAATTCATGAGATTTATTGATATATAGATCATAATATTTCATCAATGGAAGCATAATAATAAACAATCCTGATAAATGATAATATTAAAGCAATAAACTGTTACCACTTTGGTAATGTTGAATCATAATAACCATGAAATAATAACATTAAATGAAGATTAAAATATCATTACAAGTATTATATTTTTTATATAATATTTCAAAGGTTATTATATATACCTGATATAAATATATAGGTGCATAACATGGCATGTATCGCAAAGAAGGAAAATTGAGACAAAAATTACTTTACTGATTTGGAAACTTTTGAACCATAAATCCCATGAAAGAAAGATCATTAAATAAAAATGTAAATAATCATAAATTTAATTATAATAATAATATAGTACATTAAATGATAGTATATACACAACACAAAATAAATGAGTGGTGAATAATTCATAAGTATCACAAAATTAAAAGTAATATGAGAAAACCCTTACCTTAAGTCTTGTCTTCCTTACTACATGTTAAAACATCATGTATAATAAATAAAAATTTATTATAAATCTATCACATAAAAATATTATTAAATATAATACCATATATTATTTTATTATGGATTTATATTACCAGTTTAATAACAATTTCATGTTAAAGTTACATTTTGAGTAATAATCACTTTGTTTTTTATATATGCTTTGACTTGTTATTCTTGATCATCTTACACATATCATGATTTACATATTTAAATAATGTAAAAAAATATAAAAATATCGTATATATTCATTATAAATCATTTATAATAATATATATAAGATAAAAATATGAAATGGGATACATTTTTCATGGAGATGGTAGGTCGTATATACATATGAACGTTGTTTCTATTTTCTTGTCATATTAAAATAATGAAATTAAATGAAATATTTGTATGTACATAAAAATTATAATTAAATTAGAATTATTATTTCATATATATAATATATTTTTACTGAATACATTCTTAATACATTCCATGTAAAGTGTGAATGAATCACATCACTTTGAGGAGGCATTAGTCCACATGTCCACAAACGAAGTTAACATATTTACACAAAATGTAAATCATGAAGGAATATTTTATAAAATAATTACATAAGAATAAATAAATCATAAATATCATATATATCATATAAAAATAGTATGTACATCATAATTCCCAACCTTGACAGGTGGTAAAGGAAAAATGAAAGACATCATTTTGTGAAGCAGTAATTCACCATACACACGGATGGTATGTTCGTTACCCATTTGATGGAAGTGTGTGTAGGTGTAGGTAAAACCATTTTAATAAAAAAATATCAGTATATTTAGGACACTGATTTTATTATATAATCATGGAATAAGAAGAATTTATACGGTGGATAAATAAATTAAACAAAAGTTCTTATTGAAGGATGATGTCTCTTCTTTGGATAACTCCTTTTAGTTTGCACCAAAGTGCTTTATTATTTGGATTTTTTTCCAAATTTAGGCCTATAGGATAAATGGAGGGAATTTGGGAGATTATTTGGTCATATTTTGGACAATAAAAAGTGTCTTTATAGGTGTGAGGAAGGGGAAGATTGAATACCTTTTATAGAGGAGAATGGGGGGTATTCTTGTAAATATCAAAAGGTAAAAACTATTGGGAGGTCTCTGTTAACTCATGTGATTAAAAATGGAAAAATAATGTATTAAATGGTACATATTATTGAGAAAAAACTCCACCACACAAAAATAACTATATTTTTATAATTTTGTTCCTTAACTTCAAAGTTTCTCAACTTTTATCAATTTGGTTTTTATTAAGGTAACTAGTTTTATAACCTAAGTAATTTAACCATTGATACTAAATTAAATTAATATTTATTATAAAATATATACCCACTTAATTATAAATATTATATCTAATTTACAAAAAATAAATCCCATGTTTTTTGGAAATTAATTTTAAAACAAGCGCATGTAACGCGCAAAAACACCTCTTTAACCCGAACTATGATAATAATGTACTTTCTATTTAAGGGTCAATATGTTCATTATAAAATATAAATTGGCCCTTTAATATACCATGTTTTATATTTATTAAAATTTAAAAATAATTTTGAATAATACAAGATTTTTAGAAAAGTTTAAATGTTTTAATAAAATAACATTTATTATAAAATACCATTAATGTCACTTTTGACATTATTTACTTAATTTAAATTTAAAAAATATCAATAAAAAGATTTAATATGAATCCATTAAGTTCTAACCTGTGTAAAATGATATATATTAATCTAAAAAAATCAAATAAAATAATTCAATCAATTTAATTCACTTTTAGTATTTTAAGTATCATTTATTTTAACTAATTATTAACTAAATAATTACTTTATTTGGAATTCCTTTAGTAGTTAATCTAAATAATTCATCTCTAAAAATTAAATATAAATTAATATGATCAAAAAAATCCATTACCTTTCAAAATAGTGTGTACAAATGAACTAATGTGGTTTTTTGTCCATATCTCAAGGCTTTATGAATGTTAAAGGTAATGAAGGTTCCTTTTTTGTCTTTTTCCTTACTTAATTTACTATATAGGTCACCTTCATGTAACAGTATCCCAGTAACTCATAAAATTAGATACAATATGGGATGTGGTCAATATATGGCCATAAAATAATTTTTAGACAAGTGTAGGGTCATTTTTACACCTTATTTTCTAAGTTTAGTTATTAATTAAGCTCATTTTTACCTTAATCACTATAATTACTTTTTAATTATATTCACTAATATTTTTGTTCAAAACTAATTTGACATTATTATTCATTATAAATTATTATTATTACATATATGGAATATATTTTTTCAAATTATAATCATAGAAGTGGCAGATATTAATTTAAAATTAATCCCAAGGATGGGATGAGACAATGGATTTCTAAAGCAAAAATGTTTAAAATTTTGAAATGTTTTTACATCCAATTTCAATGTAAAATTGGTTCTAATTACCTAAATTGGATTAATTTATGTGAAATTAATATAATTACACTTTAAAACCAAATTAAAATATAATTTAACAATATAAATAAATTAGATGAAATGGCAGTTTTGAATTAAAATTCGGTATTTTTTACTATTCATCCAAAAAATGAGATTTTTCTGAAAAATACCAAAAATTATCCCTTAGATAATTTAAAAATTATTAATTCAAAAATGAATTTTATTTTATAAAATTAATTTTCTAAAAATTTATAAAATTAATTTTATTATTGTTCATAGAATGACATAAAAAGTAGTTCATTTGAGAAAATTGTATTTTCAAATATATAAGGACTTTACCAAAAATTATATGTTTCATCATCAATATGTTTTATTTATATAAAACCATTATAAAAAATATTTAAAATTTAATTATTACTATTAATATTACTATGTTTAACATCTATGTTATAACTCAGTCATTTAAATAATTATAATAATAAAATGACGTTTCATAGAAACTCAATGTTGTGTGTAGCGCAAGCCAAATAGGCGTTGAATATAGTGTAGGATTATCTTAGTGTAGTGTATAATGAAATATTAAATTGATGTAGCATATAGTATAATACATCAAATAAAATTAATTTATTCAAAAAAAAATTCATAAAAACTCAGGGTGTTACATTATACCCCCTTAAAATGAATTTCACCCTCAAAATTCATCTTGTTTATTAAAGGATTAATAATTGAAATTTACTTTCATAGAAACCTAAATTGTAAAAATTAATACTATAAATTCCTTTAAAAATGGAAGTTGGGACCATAACAGCTACCCAGAGTAACTCATAACTAGGTTTATGCATAGGAGAACATAGGTTAAAAGTAAAAACATGGACATGGAAGAGAAATATAACTATCAATTTCTGATGGAGAGTGATAAGGAACATGGTTAGGAGAAAGTTAACAATCAAAAAAACATATCCCAAATAATCTTAAAAAGGGTCATTGATATTATCAGAAATGATGATGATAGGACAACATTTTATTTCAAGACCCATTTTTATAAAGTTGAATAATTTTCATGAAAAAATATACTTACATGATTTTAGGAAAACCTCACCCTTTTTTATTCCTTGACCAATTTTCACTTCATCTCTTATACCAAGAAATTAAGGTGAATATATCATTCCTAAAGAATTAACAGATCATTAGATCTATAAATAGAATTATAGGTCATTCCATTTATCTTTATCAAAACGAAAAGGTTAGCACAAGTTATCCAATATGAATAAATACTCATATACTAAGATAATACTTTAATCTATAAATCCTCATCTAAATTTTAATATAAAAAAATTCCATAAAATTTTAACCTTATAACCCTTTCAGAAATATGAAAGTCCAAAAATTTAGAAATAAGATCACTAAATTTCTCAAAATCAGCTTAACATTGATCCCCTGTATATCATAAAGTATCTCTTAGTTATCACATTTCAAACATGTGAATAACTTCATCATGTATTCTCTTGAAACATAGTAATAACCTGAATTACCATATATCCTTATTGAAAACATTTATACTTCCTTATTCTAACATTTATTGGATATATTCCTTAAATCCAAAAATATTGTAAACTCCATCCATGATAGCATAAACCACTTTTCCAAAAAATCCTTAATAAATTCTATGGTACTCAGTACTGTCCAATTTACTTATTCATTTACAAAATATCTTTATCCAAACATCATTACCTCAACATCAGTAATATATTAAGGTTTATCTTCTCATAATCAAAATATCACCTCTCCATTAAATTACTTTTCTAGTTCATCAGCACCATTCAATATATTTTAAAAATACTTAATAGAAAATATATAATTCATGATTCATATAACATATTCCTGAATTATAATGCATATACACTCCAATCATATGACTTTATTCTTAAATCATTACTTAGGATTTGTCATCTTATTCCTTAATACCCCTTTCCTATAATATAATATATGAATCATATCTTAATGTTCCTCAATCTCAATATAATCATGATTATTATGTTTAATATAAACAATATTGTTAGAATATTATTTACCTTTCACATGTCATTTGTGGTCTCTTTATCTTTAGTAGTATAACCAAATATCACACTAGCTTCCCGGTTCTCTTCATGAGATTTTTACCCAGGTCATCGATTTATATAATGCTCATACTTTCGATATCTAAAACATTCAAAATTAACACAGTTTAATCCAATTCCCACTATTGACTAAAACTAGGAAGCATAGTGTGATCAATAGTAGAAAACCACATAATCCTGAAAAATTACTTATAGGATGTCTGAATTATGACACCTTAGGGTTATCCTTAGAGTCATTCGTGGAAATATACTCAGAAATATCCCTAGTGATCTCACTAAAGTTTTTTAATCCTAATTTACAAATGTTTACTAAAACATTACTTTAATACCAACTATAGAGACCTAGGCTTAATATACATGGATATTACATCAATTTAGATGAATATTCAGAACATTACAAAAGTACATTCCTGGGGACTGTAATTTTTTAGTGTCTTTGGAAACTTGGAAAAAAATATTATAACTTGGTGAAAGATATTAAATTTTTACCACAAATATCTTCCACTTAAATAATTCTACTTAAAACCTTTCTTCATAACATGGGGAAAGGAAATATAAAAAAGGGTGGGCCCATATACTTAGTAAGGGTAAACAAAGGAGATACGTGACAATAACATGAGCATAAGGGTAAGAGAACATGAGAATATCACTTTAAGATCATATCCTATATATCAAAGATCATATACATGAGTCATGTCATAAATATTCTAATCTCATAAGACATGAATCATAAGGGTGATAAATCATCATAAATCAATCATGAATGATAAGATCATGTTATATTTGTGTGGAACCAACATAAATATAGAAAAACATTTCATGTTTCTAGGTCAATTTCAGAATCCTGTTACTATTTTTAGGTATTCTTAAACCCCTATTTTGATAATTATTTGGTTGGGTTTCGTTTTAAGGGTGCTTTGGGAAAAAAATTTGGAAATTTTGTAAGTTTCTAGGCTATGCATGTTTAGTGTGAAGTTTTCCCAAACCGTGCATCCTCTTAGTGGAAACCATGCAAACCCAGACAATGGGGTTTTGCATGGCTAGCACATAGTTTGAAAAACTGTGTTCCCACCAATGAGAAACCATGAAACCCCATTAAAAGGGACACATTATTAGGGTGCATAGTTTTTCTAACTGTGCAAATCTACCCAAGAAACCATGTGTACAAGATTTTTTAATCTGAAAATTATTTTCTAGAATCCCAAAACTGTTTTTTTTAGTTTCATGATGGGCATGTATGACCCCCATAACATTTGTTTCTATAGAGGATCCCAATAGGTGATTTTGACCCCTCTACACCTCTCTAAAATAAAATAAAATCTAGGAGAATGGCATTTGATTCCTTTCCTGTTATTTTACTCTTATTGTTCTCTTTCTCCCATTCTCTCCTCTTTCCTCCTGAGGGTTTTGTAGATATATGTTCTGTTGGAGGATCTAATACACTCTATTTTGGATCTTTAATCTAAGGTTTATTATTGTATCTTCTTTTTTGACATTCTTCACTAGATTTTTCTGATTAGGGATTTGTGTTTCTATATCCTATGATCCTGAGGAAGCTGGTTCTGTTATGATGGAAAATTTTTATTAACCCTAAATGGCTTGATTTAAATTCAATTTATTGATTTTTATTAAAAAATTTTCAATTTTTTTATTGAAAAAACCCAATTCCATTGAATTGGGGATTTGAAGTTGGATTTGGCATGACATTAGGAAAACCCCCCAATTCCATTGAATTGGGGTGTATTTGTGAAATTGATGGAAAATTGTGAAATTTAAATTATTGAATTTAAATTATTAAATTGAATTATGAAATTGAATTGCGAATTGATTTCAAATTATTATATAAGAAAATGGATTAAACGGTTTTGATTGAAATCCATTGGTTTTATCATAGAAAAAGGCATGTTTTCATTAAAAATCTATTTTAGTTTTTAAAGGGAAAATAGCATATTGAAATGGTAGAATGGGATGAATTGTATTTTAAATAGTTTTAAAATAAATTGACCATCATTGATTGTATTATAGAATATGGAAGCCTAGTTAGTTAGTGAGTTATTATGGATAAACACATTAGGATGGGAATTACCTATAAATGGATTGACATTTTAAAACTCTGACATAAATTTTTTGGCACATTTTATTCCTCAGTAGGATGTTGATGAGTCCCCTTTGACTAGTGCCAAAGGGGCATGTGTACACATTTCTCTTATCATTATATCAGTGTATAAGGATCACATAACCTAGAACTATCATACCACTTGAAAGATGGCCATTTTGTTTATTGTTTATATTTTAAATATATTCCATTGTTTATTATAAACTGTTTTAAATGGATTTTGAATTTATATAAACTTTTTTATATAAAATGTATATTAATACATTTTTTTTAAGTATTTCCATTATCTTAAATGTAAATGAAGATTTTTTTTAAAATATTCTTTTGAAATTCCATGCTTGGTTATTTAAAAATTGATGGATTTATTTGGTTAATCAAATGTTGGCGTCTTATTATGGATTACTTGGTGATACCCTGCTAATATTTTATATCACACCCTACATGTGACTTCCAGTGTCTATATATTATCTTCTTCCAAGTTTGAGAAAGGGTAAGGCGCCACTTGGAGTTGGTAGTAGTTGTTGATTCTTGGACTTCAAGAGTTTTTTTTTCAGGTACTTGGGTTGTTATCATGTTTTACTAGTACTTTGAGTTGTTTTTTTGGGTTTTTATACCTTTTTGACTTCCAGTACACTTCTCCCTATGGATTTATTCTTGTATTCATACTGACTTGTTTATATTTCTTTTGTTTTTTTTGTGGAAAATTCATTCCCACTTTCATATTATATGATTCCAAGTTTTAGTTTTCAACCCATAGGGATTGGTAACCCCCTTCAAGCTATGTCAAGGCTGGATCAGTTATCGGGTTACCAGGGTACCTAGTCGAGTTCATGACAAAGTGGGTATCAAAGGTGCAGGTTAAGAATCTTTCCTTGGTGCATGTATGCAGTTTGAATAATCTTTTCCAGACTTAGGAGGTAGTTGTAACTGAGTAACTATCCATCTCTCACCACAATGAAAATTAAGTCATAAGGGGTGTTTTGGGAAAGTCTTATTAAGAATTAGTTCTAATATTTTCTCTGATTTTGATTTGGATAGATTGAAATCCAAATATTTTTGGTATATCTATTGGGATTAGTTTTCCTTTTTGCTCTCATTTGAGTGTTAATTTGATGTCTTCAATGTTGTCTATTGATGTTTTGTAGAATCATGCCTCTGAGAAGACGTGCAAATTAGATCCAGGATGAAGATGGTAATTGACCATATAGAGTGAATCCTCTCGTGGACCTAAGTCTTGTTGAGATGATTGTGCATATTGTCTAATCTTTAGGATATGCACATGCACCAGTCTCCGTTTAGTCTCCAGCTATGGAACCTTAGAGGGGTATTCTCTGGAATCATTCTCAGGAGTTCCTTTTCTATAATCCACTAGTGTTCAAAGTCTTCAATGATATTTAAGATTATGAGGAATGGTTGAGTGGGATGGAATGTTTGTTTGAGTTATTTGAGACACCTGATGAAATCAAGGTAAAGTGTGCTACCTTCATGCTAGAGGGACTAAGTAGAAGATGGTGGGATGCAATGGTGATAGAGAAGAATCATGAGGTCTTAGAGTGGAAAGACTTTAAGGTTATTTTCACTAACCATTTATATCCATATTTGATAATGTTGTCCAAGTATATTGAGTTTTTTAAATTGGAACAGGCAGACAGGACCATGGAAGAGTATGAAAAGTGTTTTACTAAACTTGTGAATTTTTTCACCTAAGATTTTATCAAATTATAAGATGAATACTCAAATATTTTAGTTGGTACTTAAATTTGATATTCATTCTCATGTTTTATAACTAAATATTCCTTCTTATGATGATGTTCTGGATAGAGCATCGATGGTTGAAATGGACCTTTCTGTAAAGTTATGGATATTAGGAGTTTCTTTTTCTCTCAATAGTAGTATGAATTACACTAAAGTAAAGAGGAAGTGTGATGATTCACATGGTGGTTCTCATCAGTAGGGTTTTTCTAGACCTCCTAGAGTTCCTAGAAAAATCCCTTTTATTTGTTACTAGTGTGGCAAGTTGGGGAACTCAAAACGGGATTATACTAAGGCACCCAAGGTATGTGGTTCTTATGTATGATCAGGTCACTTGAAAAACTTATAACATATCTATTCCACTCTACATAGTGGTACAGGATCATAAAAACATTCTAAAACTATAGGGAAATTATATAATTCAAGGAAAAAGTGGTTTTATCCATATGCATCTGAAATAAAGATTCTTTATGCGGTGGAAGAGTCTCCAAAGTAAGAAGATATAGGTCCAACAACCATGAGAGGTACCATCACTATAGATTTGTAATTAGTTACTACTTTATTTAATACAGTTTCATCTCACTCATTTATTTCTACCTATACTATTAATATACTAATTCTTTCTATCAATATTTTTTCGTATGTAATGGATATTACTACACCCCTATAAATGAAGAGAGAGTGGGATTTCCGTAGTCCATCTTGTGTTTTCTAATTATTAGAAATAGAACTTTGAGTTTTATGGTTCTCAAAATGAAACAGGTTGATTTCATTTTTGGGATGGATTGGATCATTGATAATAAATCTCATATTGATTGTGATATATTACGGGACTCCTTCACTACACCTAATGGTGTGTTCCATGTCTTCCTATGAGAATGGGACCTAAGGTCAAGTAGAACTAGACCATCTTATCCAGAGTTGGGGAAAGTGATATATGTGTTTTCTTTTTATCTAGACAAATAATCTTAGAGTGATGATCTCCCTCCAGTTTTCATTGAGTTCCCTAATGTTTTCCCTTTTGAATTATCTGGTTTTACACTGATAAGGTAGGTAGAGTTCTATATTGATTTGGTACCTGGTACTCAACTAGTGTTTATTCCTTCTTACCATATAGACCCATCTTAAATTAAGGATTTGAATACTCTTTGGATGATATTCTATAAAAATGATTTATACACCTAAGTGTGTCACCTTGGAGAGTATTGGTTCTCTTTACTAAGAAATTTTATGGATCCCTTCACCTTTGTGTTGATTATCAAAAACTCAATCATGTTATAGTAAAGAACAAATATATGTTTCTATATATTGATGATTTTTTTGGTTAGTTGAAAGGGGAGAAGTGGTTCTCAAAGATTGATCTTTGTTCTGGATACCATCAGTTAAGAATAAAAGAATCTTACATTCAGAAAACCACCTTTCGGAGTTGGTATGTCCATTATGAGTACATTATCATGTCCTTTGGTCTATCCAATGCTCTTGAAATCTTTATAGATTTTATGAATATGATTTTTCATGATTACCTTTATAATCTTATGGAATTTATTGTGGATGACATCCTCATTTACTCTATGTCTAAGGAGGATCATGTGCAGCATCTGAGAGTAGTTATAGAGTTATTGAGAAATCATGGACTTTATGCCAAGATTTTTCAAATGTGATTTGTGGAATTGGGAAGTGAATTTCTTGGGTCAGGTGGTGTTGGAACATGGAATATCAGTTGATCCTGAAAAGTTGAAGGTTGTTATGAAATGGGAATAACTATAGAATGTTTTCAAGATTCATAGATTCTTGGGTCTAGATACGCATTATCATCAGTTTGTAAAAGAATTGTCAAAGTTGGATTCTTAGATAAATGTTCTGACTCGGAAATGAGAAAAGTTCACTTGGGATGAAAATTTTTAGAGTTCTTTTGTTGGGATGAAACATATGTTCACTACTATGCTGGTGTTGACTCTTCTCGAGGTCGAGCATGGCTTTGTGGTCTTTTATGATGCATCGTGTTCAGGGTTGGGTTGTGTTCTGATTCAGGGTGATCTTATCATTTACTATGGCTCTAGGAAACTTATTCCACATGAGAATAATTACCCAACTCATGATCTTTAACTTTTATTTGTGATGCATGCACTTAATATTTGGCGGAATTACCTTTACAGATAAAGGTTTACCATGTATTCCGACCACAAGAGCTTGAGTTATATCTTCCCAAAAAAATATTTGAATCTTTGCTAGAGGCATCAGATGGAGTACCTTCAATATTTTAACTTTGAAATCGCCTATACCTTGAGAAAAGGGAATGTCAACACAGATTTTTTGAGTAGGAAAATTCCAACCAGAACTGTGAAAGAATCATCAAAAGAGTGGAACTTGATGGGTATTTTTACACAGTTGCATATCAAAGTCTAGGAATCAAGGTTCGAGGTATATTTTTTCAGTTTTCAGTTGACCTCCTCTCTTCTTGAGATGATTCTCTAGTAATATAATCTTGATGATCAGTTTCATATCATTAAAGAGTCTCTTTATGGTGGGGGACCATTTTTTATTGTTCATTCTCCACTGAAGGCATTCTATGATATTGGAATATTTTTTTGGTGTCTTTAGAAGCAAGAAAATATATTATGGGGGATTCCCATAACTCCCAGTGGGTAGTTCATCTAGGAACCATAAATATGTTCTGTGACATGTAGTGCAGATTCTAGTGTCCAGGTATGAGATGAGGCATTCTGACTTGGTCTCTCGTTGTTATATGTGCCAACAGGTCTAGGATGAGCACCATAAACCTTAAAGTTTACTTCAGCTGCTTCCAGTACCTACTTATAAGTGGTATGAGATATCAATGAAATTTTTTGTTGGGATTCCATATACCCAGATAAAGATGAATGCAATATGGGTTGTAATCGAAAGGCTAACTAAATCGGCTCACTTTATATCCATTCATGATTCAGAAAAATTTAAGGAGTTGGAAATTATCTATGTGAAAGAGATTATTCATTTGCATGGAGTTCCATCTGTTATAGTCTCTGGTAGGGATTCGTGGTTTACTTTTCACTTTTGGAGAGGCCTTCAGGAGGCACTAGGATCTTAGGTCCATTTGAGTATGGTATACCATCCGCATTAGGATGGCCATATATAAAGTGCTATAAATATTCTTGAGGATATGATCCATGCCTGCGTTCTCGACTTTGGTGGGTCTTGGGATGACCATCTTGGTCTGGTTCAGTTTTATTATAACAATAGTTACCAGTTCATGATTATAATGGTTCTTTTTGAGGCCTTGTATGGACACCCTTACAGATCACCATTATGTTGGTCTGAGATTGGTGAAAGTTCCTTGGTTGGACCAAGCTTAGTTCAAGAGATTATGGAAAAGATTCAGTTGATTTATCAGAGAATTTTGATGGCACAGAGCTAGTATAAGTCTTATAGTGATCATATTTATAGACCATTGGAATTATCAGTTAGTTACCAGGTGTTCTTGAAAGTTTCACCCTAGTTGGGTCATAAACATCTTAGGAGGAAAGGGAAACGTGCTATCCATTTTGTGGGACCTTTTGAGTTTTTTGATCAAGTGGGGAAATTTTATTATCATTTGGAACTTCCTTTGTAGTTGACGTTGATACACAACGTGTTTCATGTATCATAACTATGAAAGTATTTATCTGACCCATATCATGTTCTGGACTGGAGTGACCTTAAAGTTGAACCTGATTTGTTTGTGACTAATAATTCAATAAGGATAGTCAATTATGAAACCAAGGTGCTTCATGGGAGGATGATAACTTTGTCTCGAGTACTATGGAATCACGGTTTTGATTCCCATGAGATGTGGGAGAGTGAAGCACCGATGAGAGAGCAGTGGCCTCATCTTTTTGACATGGAAGCTTCTTAGTAAGCTTTATAGGGACATAAAGTTTTTATGGTGGGGAGGTTTTAACATCATGTTATAGTTTTTAGGAATTTAAAAACCCATATTTTGATCATACATTGGTTGGGTTTCATTTAAGGGTGTTTCGGGTGAAAATTTTGAAAATTTTGTAAGTTTTTGGGCTTTTCATGGTTGGCGCATGGTTTTTCCTAACCATGTTCCCTATCAGTAGAAATTTTAAAAACCCATATAGTGGGGTTTTTTATGGATATAACATGATTTAATAAATTGTGTTCCCACCTAGGAGAAAACTTACAACCCCATTAAAAGGGGCTCATGTTTAGGGTGCACGATTTGTCTAACCATGCAACTCTTCCCAAGAAACTGTGTGTTTAGGATTTTTTTAATCCAAAAATTATTTTCTAAGATCCTAAAACCCTCTTTTTAGGTGTCTGATGGGTCTGTATAACCCCTTAATGATTTCTTCTTCCATGGAGGCTACCAAAAGTTGATTTTGGACCCTCTACACCCCTTCGTAAGTGAATAGAATCTAGGAGAATGTTGTTTGATCCCTTCCTGATTAGTTTCTTCTTCATGTTCTCTTTCTCCCATTATATCTTCTTTCCTCTATAAGTTTTTTTAGATCTCCGTGTTATTGGAGGATCTAATACCTATTGTTTTGGATCTTGAATCTAGGGTTGGTTCCCAAATCTTTGTTTCCAACATTCTTTATTGTATTTTTCTAATTAGGGATTTATGTTCCAAGATCCTATGATCTTGAGGTAGGTAGTTCCATTATGATGGACAATTTTTATTAACCCTAAATTACTTTATTTAAATTAAATTATTTGATTTAAATTCAATTTCTTGATTTCTATTAAATTACTTTTAATTTTTTATTGAAAACCCCATTTCAATGGAATTATGAATTTTAAATTGGATTTGGCATGAAATTGGGGGGCAATTCCATTGAATTGAGGTGTGTTTGTGAAATTGATGGAAAATTGTGAAATTAAAATTATTAAATTAAAATTATTAAATTGAATTGTGAAATTGAATTTTTAATTGATTTCAAATTCTTATATTATAAAAATGTTTTAAAATATTTTGATTTAAACCCATTGGTTTTATCGTGGAAAAAGGCATATTTTGATTAAAACCCCATTTTGGTTTTTAAAGGGAAAATGGAATATTTGAAATGGGAGAATGGGATGAATTTTATTTTAAATGGTTTTAAAATAAATTACCCATCATTGATTTTATTAAAGAAAATTCAATACTAGGTAGTTAGTTAGTTATTAGGGATAAACACTCTCGGATGGGAATACCCTAATAATGGATTGATGTTTTAAAACTCTAACATAAACTATTTGACACATTTTATTCCTCGATTGGATTCTAATGAGTCCTCTTTAACTAGTTCCAAAGGGACATGTGTACACATTTCTATTATCAATATATTAGTGTGTTAGGATTATGTAACCTGGAAATATTATACCTATTGGCATATGACCGTGTTGCTCATTATTTATATTTGAAATATATGCCTTTATTTGTTGTAAATTTTTTTTCATACCTTGTGAATTTATATAAATTGTTTTATATAAAACTTTTATTAATCCATTTGTTTGAATTATTTCCATAATCATAAATATAAATCATGATTTGTTTAAATATTATTTTGAAATTCCATGCTTGGTTATTTAAAATTTTAAGTATTTATTTGGTTAATTAAATATTGGCATCTTATTATGGAATACTTAGTGAGACCCTAATGGTATTTTAGCTCACACCCTGCCTATGCCTTTAGATGTTTGTATATTATCTTCTTTTAGGTTCTAGTAAGGGTAAGGCACCACTTGAAGGTGGTAGTAGTTGTTGATCCTTAGGCTTAGAGAGTTGTGTCTCCTGGTACTTGGGTTTTTATCCAGTTTTTCTGGTACTTTGATTTTTGATTTCGGTTTTCATACCTATTTGACTTCTGGTATGCTTCCCCCCAAGTAGTGCTTCTTGTATGCATACTGACTTATTTATCTTACTTACATTGTGTTTTTGGAAAAAAATACCTCTTTCATATTGTATGATGTTAAGTGTTAGTCGCCAAAACATGGGGATCATGAATGCACTTCAAGCTATGTCAGGGATAGCTCAGTTATCGAGTTACCAGGGTACCTGAGCTGGTTCATGACATTAACTACCAAGACCATCAACATAGTGGATCAATACACACATATTTCCTATAGTGGATCAGGTTACACTTTTTTCCTATAGTGGATCAGGACACACCTATTTCCCATAGTGGATCAAAACACACCTATTTACCATTATAGATCAGGACACACATGTTTCCCATTGTGGGTCAACACACACCAGTTTCCCATTTTGGATCAATCCCATTGACTTTTTTTCTATCATTTTCTCATGAGATATAATTCTTTACCCAATGTATTAAAGGGAGATATAGGTCCCACCCTTCACATAATGAAATCATACATATGTGTGCCACAAGATCATAAACATTCATCATATCATAACCCATGAAATGAAATGGGTATCATAAAAATTTCATCATATCATATCCTATATAAAATATAAAGGCTTCATAATCTTTTAATTATAGAATGACCCATGAAAGGAAGCAGGTTTATAAGATTTTTATCATGGTAAAACTCATGGAAGAGAAACGGGTTTTATAAACAAATTAGTATCTTAAATATAAACCATTAAAATAAAGAATGAAAATGGTGTCATTAAATAATATACCTATTAAATCGTAAACTATATCAAATGATTTCATCTTAACTAGAGAAGTATTTTGAAATATAACTTGGAGCATTTCTTAAGAAAAATAATATTTTTATGAAAATCACTTTTTAAGGCATAAAACATATTCAAAATATTTTTTTTAAAAAACCACTTTGAAAACTTATAAAATAATTTTTAAAAATAATTTAAAATATTTCTTGAGTAAAATATTCTTTCCACTTTGAAAATCACTTTTTAAATTATCAAACATTTTAAAAACATTTTTCTTTGAAAATAACATTGAAATTTTATAAAGAAGATTTTGAAAAACATTTTAAACACTTTTTAAAAAATAAAACATTTTTGAAATCATTTTCCATGAAAATGATATTAAAATATCACTTAAAAACATTTTTTAAAACATTTTGAGAGAACATAGTTTTTGAATAAAACAAATTTCCGATCGAAGAGTTAAATAAGGTCATATTTTCTTCAAAATATTTCTTAATTATATTAAGTACCAAAGAGTAGAAAAATGGTTCCATTAATTAAATATATCATAAATAAATATAGGAGATTAAAATTCATGAGATTTTTTGATATTTGTATCATAATATTTCATCAATGGCAGCATAATCATAAACAATCTTGATAAATGATGAGATTGTATCAATAAATTGTTACCACTTTGGTAATGTTGAATCATAATCCCCATAAAATAATAACATTAAATGAAGATTAAAATATTATTAAAATTATCATATTAATGATATAAAATTTTAAATGTAAGTATATACACCTCATAGAAAAATATAGGTGCTTAACTTGGCATGTATCTTAAAGAAGGCAAACTGAGAAAAAATTACTTTACCGATTTGGTAAATTTTGATCCATAAACCCCATTAAAGAAAGATCATAAAATGGATATTAAAATAACCATAAATTTAATTATAATAATCATGTAGTTAATTTATGGGTATTATAAACACCACACAAAATAAATGAGTGGTGAATAAGGTATAATTCTCAGAGAAATAAAAGTAAGATGATAAAACTCTTACCTTAATTCTTTCTTTTATTTGTACACATTCAAACCTTCTATATAATAAATATAAGTTTATTATAAATATAAAAAATAAAAAAAATTCGTATATATAATATCACATATTATTTTATTATGACTTTATATTACTCATTTATTAAAATTTCATGTTTAAGTTACGTTTTAGATAATAATTGCTTTCTTTTTTTATATGTTTTGACATGTTTTTCTTGATCCTATTACTCATATAATTATATTCTTATTTACAAAATGTAAAATATTATATATATATTATATATATTCAGTATATAATTATTTATAATAATCTATAAAATATATTAATATGAAAAGGAATACACCATTCATGGAGACAGCAGGTCATACCTATGCATGAATGATATTTCTATTTTCTTGTCGTATTAAAAGAAACTAAATGAAATATATGTATATACATATATATATTATAATTAAATTATAATTATTATTTAATACATACCATATACTCTTACTAAAATCATCCATAATACATTCCACGTGAAGTGTGAATGAATCACATCGCTTTGACGAGGTGGTAGTCTACACGTCCACAAACGAAGTTATCATATTTACACAAAATGGAAAGCATGAAGTCATGTTTTATATAATAATTAAATAAGCATAAATTCATCATAAATTTCATATATATCATATAAAAACTATATTTCTATCATAATTCCCAACCATGCGAGATAGTAAAGGAAAAAACAACATTGTTTTGCAAGGCGGTAGTTTGTCGTACACACGAACGATAAGTTGGTTACCCATTTTGTGAAAGTGTCTATAGGTTGAGGTATAAAAATTATAATAAAAACATATAAGTATATTTAGGATAATTATTTTATTATATAATCATGGAATAATAAGAATTTAGTTAGTGTAAAAATAAAATAAAATAAAAGTGTTTGTTGAAGGATGTTACCTCTTCTTTGGTAACTACTTTTAGTTTGCACAAAAGGGCTTCCTTGGTTGGATTTTTTCCAAAATTTAGGATTATATAATTAAGGGAGGTAATTTTGGAGCTTATTTAGTAGTGTTTTGATGATCCAAAGTGGATTGATAGGTGTGAGGAAGGGGAAGAGTGAATGTCTTTTTATAAAGGAGGAGGGGTGCAATTATTGTAAATACCAAAATGTAAACACTATTGAGAGGTATACCTTACCTAATGTGATTCAAAAATGGAAATAAATTGATGTATTAAAGGATAATTATGGTCGATAAAAACCTCCATCACACAAAAAAATTGTATTCTTTATATTTTTTCTCCTTAACTTTTAATTTTTCCCACTTTTATCATTTTAATTTTTATTAAGTTAACTAGTTCTATAACCTAAGTAATTTTACCATTAAGAATAAATTAAAGTGATATTTGTTATAAAATATAGACTCAATGAATTATAAATATGATCTATAATTTAAAAAAATCTCAAGTGTGTTGGAAATTAATTTTTAAACAAGCTCATGTAACGCACAAAAACACTTCTTTAACTTGAACCGTGCTAACAATATTTTTTCTATTTAAAGGTCAATATGTTCATTATAAAAGTTAAATTGGTCCATTAATATAAGATATTTTATATTATTAAAATTTATAAATAATTTGGTATAATATAGGTTTTTTAGTAAATTTAAATGTTTTAATAAAATGTCAATTATTCTAAAATAAAGTTAATGTCAATTTTGAAATTATTTAATTAATTTAAATTTAAAATTATCAAGATAGAGATGTAATATGAATCTATTAAGTTCACACCTTCTTAAAATAATATATATTAATATTATAAAATTAAATACAATAGTTCAATCAATTTTTATTCACTTTTAATATTTTTAGTATTCTTTATTTTAGTTAATTATTAACTACATAATTACCGCATTTGGTATTCCTTGAGCAGTTATTCTAAATAATTCACCTCTAAAAATTAAATATAAATTAATATTACGAAGAAACTAATTTAAATTCAAAAATAGTGTGTGAAACCAAACTAATGTGGTTTTTTGTCCATATCTCAAGGCTTTATATATGTTAAAGGTAAGGAAGGCTCCTTTTTGTCTTTTTCCTTACTTAACTTATTATATAGGTCAATTTCATTTAATATCATCCCAATAACTCAAATAATTAGATAAAATAGGGTATATGGTCAATATATGACCATAAAATACTTTTTAAACAAGTATAGGGTCATTTTTAAACCTTATTTTCTAAGTTTAGTCATTAATTAAGCTTATTTTTACCTTAATCACTGTAATTAATTTTTAATTACCTTCAATAATATTTTTTATCAAAACTAAGTTTAACTTATTTTTAATTATAAATTATTATGACTCCAAATATTCAATTCATTTTTTTAAATTATAATCACCAAAGTGGTAGAAATTAATTTAAAATTAATCCTGCAGACAGGATGAGATGATGGGTTTTTAAAGTGAAAATGTTTAAAAGTTTGAAATGGTTTTACATCCAATTTCATTGTGAAATCGGTTACAATGTACTAAATTAGATTAATTTATTTAAAATTTATCTAATTACACTTTAAAACCAAATTAAAAAAAATAACAATAAAAATAAAATAGAAAAAAATAGTTTTGAATTAAAATTTAGTATTTTTCACTATTCATCCAAAAAATGAAGTTTTTTAAAAAAATACCAAAAATTCACCTTAAAATAATTTTTACATTATGAATTAAAAAATTAAGTTTATTTTATCAATTTAAATTTCTAAAATTTTCTAAAATTAATTTTATTATTGTTCATAGAAGGACATAAAAAATAGTTCATTTAAGAAAATAGTATTTTCAAACATATAAAGATTTTACCAAAAATTATATGTTTTATTATCAATGTGATTTTTTAATATAAAACCATTATAAATAATATTTAAAAATTAGTTATTACTATTCATATTACTAATTTTAATTTCTATATTATAACTATCTCATTTAAGTCATTATAATAATAAAATGGTGTTTCGTAGAAACTCAATGTTGTGTGTAACGTAAGACAAGTCGGTGTTGCATGTAGCGCAAGATTATTTTGGTGTAGTGTATAATGAAATATTAAATTGGTGAAGTATGAAACTCAAGACATCAAAGGAAATTAATTTATTCAAAAAAAAGGTTCATAAAAACTCGGGGTGTTACAATTCATATTAGAATGAATATAAAATTTTTATATTTAAAATTATGGAGTATCCATAATGTTAAAGTTGGAAATTATAAAAAGGTTTATAGTTATCTTTCATTTATGAATTATTCATGAATATTTATCTCATTTTTAAATATTTTAATTTGTTTATTTATTTAAAGGTTATTTTTTATTATATTCATTTTTAGTAAATAGTTTAAGAAATGTGGATATTATGTATGCTTTAGTTTAAAATGTTAAACAACTTATAGGATATATCCTTTCATTTCATGTTGGGTATGATAATGAATTTAGTTTTTTATCTACCTTGACCTAAATTTTTAATTGGAGTCATGAGATTGAATTTAGTGTTGAATATAATTTGTTCATATTAGGTTTTGGAGTTATGATTCTCTCTTGATTAAAGTATCCTCACGTAGAGGATCATGGGGTTAGACTACCTACCTACCTGGAGACTTATGCCTTGTCAATACTGGTGAATGGAGTTGGCTATATTTCGCTATGTTCTTACTCATGATGATAACTCTATTCCTTTACATTAAGTGTTCATGTACCTTATATATATGAGGAATCTATGTATATATGAATATGTTTGACTTCTATTTTTGGGTAAGTAACATAAACTTGTGGGTTGTGTAAAATATTACACATCAATATGGTTTAAAAATATTGATTTGGTAGAGGGAATAGGATTCCAAACTGAATTACTAGAATCATGAATACATTAAAGGGAATAACATGAGATAATATGGTGAGATTAAAATTCCCTATAAATACGAAGTGTGATATTCATTACATAGAATATCTTTTCAAGACATTGATCATTCAACTGGGTAGTTATGTGCTAAATTCGGGTGCCCCTAGATTATCTTGTATGAGGAAAGCAAGCAATAAGTGACTCTAGATTTTCTTATTAGGTAGTTTCTTGCCAAATCCATGTGCCCCTGGATTTTCCTTGGTTATCTTGTTTTTGGAATTTTATTTGGGTAACACTTAGCTGAGAAGCCCTAGAAGTTAGGATATGAGAGGAATAAAGTTTAATTTATCCATATAATGGATTTAAAAATGGGTTGTCTTCTAAAATTTTCAATAATAATATATTATATGATTGGTATGATTCCATACCTAAATAATTAAGTGGTGAAATGAATTCCCAAGTGGACTCATTTATTAGTGAAATATGGATCTTGGTCCAATAATGGTTATGATGAATTTTTAAAAAAGGGATCATCATTTTAGTGGGAGACAATTTAATAAAATTTATAATTAAATGGTTATTGATATGTAATACTCATCTGATGAAATATTTGGTTGTAGATACTATCATCATCATAATAAATCTAAAATTCATGATCAATCATTATAAGGACAATCTTAATGTAAGTTACTCGTAATACTAGTAACTTAAGAAAAGTTCTTAAGTGAGATTGATCATTTAAGAAAAGTTCTTAAGGAAAAATTCTTTATATTAGAGCAGTTCCTTACTTGGTAACCAAGTATTGAAATTTTTCAACAAGTGAATCTAGATTCTTCTAAAATTAGAGAGTAGTTTATTTAAGTTTTTAAAATCATTAGATGAAAAAATGACCAAATGAATCATATTCACCATTCAGGTACTCAATATTATTGGGTACATCAATTTTTTTAGTATCATATACTCAATATGATTGATTGAATCAATGATTTTAATATCATATACATGATATGGTAGGTCATGATAAATAGTTCTCAATATGACTGAATATGTCGTTGATTAAAGAGACTAAAGGTTACCTTAAATATTTAATAGTTATAGAAATCAATTCTATTATTATGATAGATATATGATATTAATTATATGATTTACAATAGTAAATATATATAAGTTTAAAATTTGAGAAAAAATTTGACCTTGAAGGTTTCTTTCAAGTAATAGATCAAAGGAGTTCCTACATTGATAACATGGATACTTTAATATTGGATTAACTTTTCATAAGATGTGTATTATCTCATTTTCTCTTAGTAAGAGCATGAAAACAATTTCTATTTAATAAAATGAGATGATATTTTTTAAACACATAGTTATGATTTGTTTAGTTCTATAAAATACATTAAGAAGACACTAAAATGAATTTTTATAGTTAGGGAAATAATATTATTTTCATTGTATAAATGTTCCAAAAAATTGAATCAATTCAAGAAAATTTTACCTGATATTATTGAAGTTTTAACAATAGATGAACTGGACATATGATGTCTGGATTGTGGTACTATATAGATAGTAAAAATGCTTAAATTTCAAACTGGATGAATAAAATTTGGTTGAAAATTTTGAAAATTTTTCTTCAATAATACAATAAAGGACATTAAAACATAGGGTTTTTAGGAAAATTAATAATTCAATATGATTAGATTATACAAGATATACCTAAAGGAGTTTTTAAAACTCCAGAAATTCACATGTCATGTATAGATGTTATAGAAGTAAATTGTTTTATTTTTAAAGGTATGTGATATAAAATATATATTTTACAAAGTGATATAAATATATAGGATTTTAAAATATAAATAAGAATTTATTGAGATTCTAGTTTATATTTATAATATGGAGTAAATAGTTACTACATCAATGATTTGAATTTTAAAGATTTTATCACTCTCAAATTAATCTAAGTAAAATATGTCTATCTTCATCTCATTTCTCTTATGTTATATAAGAAGATGTTTGATAACAAAGAGTTGTTATTAAAAATATAAGAATATTAATTTTATACACATGGTTTTTTATTCATAAATTTATATAACATATTTTGAGAAGAATATTAGGATAAAAGTGCTTGTCCAAATATTTCTTAAAATGTTGGTAATGTGTTCTTACTAATAATAATTTTTGTATTTTAATAAAGTATTATTTTCCAATGAAAATGTTCCAAACACATAGAATAAAATATATTATATAGAAACATTAGTTTATTTGTTAAATATTTATCCTAAAGAAAATAAATTTTATTTCCTAACACAAAATGGTTTGTGTTTCTTAACAAGATATTTTGAAATGAATATAGTGTCTAAGAGGCAAGTGGGAGTATGTTTAGACTTGGATAAGTTATAAATTAACAAATAAATGATAACACTAATATGAAGTTAAATTTTTTTCCACTTAAATCCTAAAATGTTTAGGATATGTGATGGTAAAGAAAAATGTACAGTTTTACATTTAGTTACCATTTAGAAAGTAGATATCACTATTATACCTATATAAAATTAAAATGGTTTTGACTCAAAATCCTAAAATAGTAAAGGATATGTGATGATAAATAAAAATGTAAAGAGTTTCATTTAGTTATCATGAATGATGGAATACATTATTTCTTGAAGGATTGTACCAGTCAAAATTAAAATAGAATTACACTTTATATCCTAAAAGAGTTTAGGGTATGGTGGTAAATTGAAACATAATGAGTTGTTGGAAGGGTTTTATCAGATTAACACATTTTTTGTAGTGAAATTAATAGGTTTGAATGTGTTAAAAGAGTTGAAAAATTAGGAATATGATTCCTAAGTCTCACCATTATTAAAATTGACTTACTTCATAGATGTTTCTCACTAAAGATTTTAGTGGAAGGGTTTTATCAGATGGTCATATAGAGATGTGGTGTGGTCACATAGAGATGTGATGTGGATTACATATAATGTAATGAGTTAATAAAACCTAGAACATGTATAAAACATATGGTTGATTTGGAATTTTATCATATATGATATGGTAGACCAGTGATTATATTGGTTTTGTTAAATATTATTAAATAGTTTAAGAATATTAAAATGTATGATTTTAAAAGGCGGCCTCCATTTTATCATTATTTCATGTTGGCTACATAAATGTATATATAGATATATATTTCATTAATTTTAATGATAATTCACATCTCAAAGTATGACTTTAATTTTATGCCTAACCAATGATCATGTTGGGGTTTTATAGGTAGTGAAAAAATGTTAAGGTTATCATGGGTAGGATTATTGTATTGAGATACATAATATGCTCATGATACATAAAACAGAGAATAGTACATTCTTTGTGTATATTGGATGGCCTACTAATTATACCACATAGAGTGTCAATATAGATGTAATTGGTATAATAAAGGTTTATATATCATATTTGAGTCCCCGAAACCTAAGTTTGGTGAGATAACTAGGATGAGAACCATCATACTTTAATATCTTACTTATGAAAGTCTATATATTGACATAGATAATATGGGTATGGTTGGATATATTGCTAATAATGTTATCGGTTGGATCTTGTCCAAGATAATATTTTTCCTCTCATATGATGATTATGGAATCTAGTTCCTCAATTTAGATAGACTATGGGAGTGTGTGGCCGCACCTAGATATTATATCTATCTGGATAAGTGACCTATGATGTGCTTATCCATAAGGATGAATGACATGTGATGTATTCATAAATCAGATCATTCTACACTCAAAGAGTTGAGAACAGATGATTTGGATATATGGGATTGATATTCCCCATATCCCATGTCACTAGATGTCGTGGAAAAAGGGGAAATATGAGAATACATGTTTTCATATGATGCATAATGGTGGACATGGGTATAGTGATACATGTTTTTGATGGATATTATGCCAGATAAATTTATTTATTGAGTATCACTAATTCTTTACTATAGTTTCTATTTTCTTATATATATGGATCTAAAGATTCATTTTGTTTCCAATGTTGTAAAACCCTATGGGTTTACATTGTGTTTTACTAAATGGGGATTGATTTTTACTTAAATAGATAATCTAAAAGTGTTTTAGAGTGAATCCAAAAAAAATTTGGATGGGTATTCATATGATGTGATACAAGGTGAAGTTATTTATGGATTTCCAAAAGTGTTTTTAGAAGATATTCAAAAGAAGTTTTGGATATGGTTTCACAAGTTATTGTTTATGATATAATATAAGGTAAAATGGAATAAATTCTTTAGTCTTTAGTACAAGTTAGAGATTAATGGAAATATTCCCTAAATCCTTATATATATGTGATATATATAAGATGATGTTTATATATATATATGATGTGTATATAACTTTTATATCATTTTTCATGAAAATTGTGATTTTCATGTGTCGGGTATATTATTCTATGTGTGTTGGACACCCGGTCTATTCTCCAATGAAGCTAGCATTTAAAGAAAATATTTTATGAGATGAAAAGTATGGGATTTGTACATGCATTGGATGCATGAGTTGGATGAATCAATATTTATTCATGTGTTATAAATGCATGAATAAATATAGAATACTGAGAAATTTTGTTAGTGATATATATATACATATATATATATATATATATTATTTCTATGTGATGGAATTGTGTGGATTATTACTCCATTCCTATTTAACCTTCCATATACCTTAATTATATCTTTCATCTTTCTCCTTTGAATATAAGGTACTAGCATACCATGGAAAGATGATGGACCCTACTTGAACATTGAGTGGTTTAGCATAGACCATGGATACCTATGGATATGGGATACTTATGTTTATCACTTTTATGACCTTTATAAAATTCATCAGATGAAGATCGGTGGTTGAGAAGCTTCTTCGTTATAAGGTATGCCTATTACTTTAGTTATTAATTTCTATATTTTTACACATTTTCATAGTATACTTTACATATATCCTTATAAAATGGTTTAATATCTTCCTCTTGATCAAATAAATTGTTTAATCTCTATCAAAACCTAACACAACATTTATTTGGTTGAACTTTCATTCCACCTTTAAGACATTGAACTTATGATTCCTCTACTTTTTTGTTTAGTTTAATCCATAATGTATTTGTTTCATATTTCACATAAGATACTAGTTCCATTTTTACATGAAACATTCGAACTTATCCATGTAAATATATTCATCTAAGTTTCTATGTAGAAAATAAGTTTTCATATCTAACTTATCCATATGTAAAACTTTCTAAAGAACCCTTGGTTTGGAATTATTAAAGTTATTGTATTTTTTCAATATTTTTTCTTTGAATGTTTTTGTATTTCAGGTGAGGATAAAGTTATTAGTCCTGGTGATTTTAGTTTGGAATATGAATTGATGATATATTGTTGTAATTTTTTTATGATTTTAAGGAAAAAACATATTGTGAGGTTGTTATTTGTCACGACCTGTCCTCAGGGCCCATTTCGTGACTACCCCAAGCCTGCCTCCCATAGGCCAGGGGCTGGAGACTAGCACCAAAGGCATAAATCCCGATAACTGGGAAGGCATTTCCTTTATAAAAGTAAACAAAACACCACAGAGTACAAGCATAAGTAAAACACTAAGTACAAAGAGAAGTGCTGAAAGGTAAATGGGCCAGAATACAAACCCAAATTAAAGTACAACTACAACTGAACAAAGTACAACAGAATAAGACAACAGATGGAAGAACGGAAGCGGCTCCTGGGTCGTCCTCCTCGGATCCTACCTGAAGGGTAGGTACAGATGGCGCAGCTCCTGGATCTTCCACCACGGATCCTACCTGAAGGGTAAGTACAGATAGCCTCCACAACGCTCTCGCCTGTCAACCTTCCTCTGTGTCGTCTCGTTGCACATGTATATACCACTACACCTTTAATAGTTGATTAAACCCAATATCTTATCCATAATGTTTCATCATCAAGTAAAGTTTCCAAATGATTGAAACTGATAAAACCTGAGATGATGATGTTTATCATATATGTTCTCTATAAAGTATTTGGAAATTAAAACAATGGATTTTAAATCATCAAAATATAGATTATTGATGGATTTATTAAAGATAAATATTATTTGATTAAGTAAAAGTGGATAAAAATTATCTAGGAATCTTCTTAGAAAAATAAATATAGTGATGCATGTAATTTTCTTACATTAAAAAAAATATCCTAGTGTTAACTTTGATTCTAGCCTGAAGTGTGTTTGAAGGTAAGTAAGTGGATACTAAGTAGAAAATGCATAAATATGAGAATCTTCCTATCGTCTGAATGAGAAAATGGAGAATGATATGTGAAGGTTTTTTTGTGGGGAGTGAAAATCAATTGTGCCATAAAAAATAATAAGTTTTAATGTAATGGAAGTTGATCTAATAATAGTGACTAAAAGATGAAAATATTTTGATGTTTGAGTTTGATGAATTTATTATTTCATAATTTTGATAATGTGTGAGTTAGATTATTATAAGAGGAAGTTTCATTTATAGTTTAAATTATATCTCAAAGTAACATATGATTTTCATTGGAATATCGGTTTTTATTTTGTGAGAGTGTGTTCAAAGTCTTGTGGGCTGCATATGAGTTTGAATAGAGTGAAAATCTAGTGAAAATATGAGATATAAAGGAAGATTAAGTTTAAAATATTTTTTATATAAGTTGATCATATGAAGTCTGGCGCTTGAATGAAAATATTATTATAATGGATATATTCCATCAAATGCATGGGATAAATGATATAGGTCATTCAAAGATTCATATATCTATATTATTTGAGTATTGTGTATGGGGGTAAGCCTAGAATTTTAAAGATATCATGGGTAATATATTTTATTTGTGTATACATGGAGAATTTTTATGATCAAAATAATGAATACAAGTAGTTTTTGAGTTTAGGAAAATATTAAGAGGGAAACCTTGTATGAGATAATTAAAGTGAGTATAAATCGTGATGGTTAAAGCTCTAGAAAATTAAATTTGTGATAATTCCTTATTGGACACCCAAGGATATCATTATTAAATTATAATTCAAGATTCTTTCCAATATCCTAGGGGAATTTTAAGTTCATTGAAGCTAATTTTTATGTAAGTAATAAAAAATAATATATATTTCAAAGTTTCGGGAAGACAAAAGTGTTTAACCAGATTTATAAATGTATGAATGTTGCATAATTAAAATACCATTAATCTCTGATCATTTTGGGAAAATTAGGAGTATCTAATAAGTAGGTTCTTTCAAGACCTGTTATTATGTTTTCGATAATTCTAAGATAAGGAATTGTGGAGGACTGTTTGGCCATATTTTTTTGGAAAATTAGAATCAGGGCTGAATAAGTGCTAAAGTTTTAGGGATTTTTAGTGCTGAAGAAGAATCTCCAAATTTTGGAGAACTATAGAGTTGAGATTTCAAAATTATATCTTCTGGTAACTTAAATTCTGAATAATTTATTTTGAACATATTCATGAGTAAAAATAATATTTCCACTATTATATTGACTCAGAAGAAGAAACAAATATTGTAACTGTTGGAATATCTCTTATTAGAAGATAGAAGGATATTTACAGGAGTTGGTTCATTTGTATTCACTTGTGTTATTTATTAGATATCTATGTCTCAGGATAATAACCAGACATAACAAGGATTTGATACCCACATTGGGATCAAACCTTGAAAAAACCTATATGTATTGAATTTATTTTATTTATCATTAAAAGTATGTGATCTTGAGTGATAAAGTTGAGAATAATATAAAATTAGAAAGTTTTAGATGGTAATTTCAAGATAAAAAAAATTAGAAAATATAACCACTTATCCAACCCCCTCCACCTCTCAAGGTTCATATATTTATGAGAGATTCAATTGGTATTAGATCAACTCAATTTTCCTTTATAGGATCCTTATATATTTATCATGGAAAATATTAACACTATTAACTAGAGTGGTATTTCTATCTTTGATGGTAAAAATTATCATGGATAGAAAAATATAATGTAACTTTATCTTATATCTCTTAGACTGGAAGTAATCAATGTAGTGGTTGTGGTATTTCCACCAAGGGGGAAAGATTATCTTATATCCTTTTCCAAAAAAAAGGGATCTCTAAGTATATGAAAAATATCAGAATGAAATTATTATGTCCTTGTCTAAAAAGGTGTATAAGAAGGTGATGGGTATCCAATCTTTAAAGGATACCTAGGACAAACTTGAAAGAATATTCAAAGGAAATGTAAAAGTAAAGTAAGCCAAGTTTCAAATATGGGGAAGAAAATTCAAAGATATCAGGATGATTGAGGAGGAAACTATTGATGGTTACTTCACTAAAGTGAATGGAGTATCTATAAATGTATGAGTATTCAAAGATATTCTATAAGATTAAAATATTGTTAAAAATGATAAGGAACTTTCCTAACATGTTTGATTCTAGAGTCTCTACATTAGAAGATAGATAATATTTATCGCTTAATGAAATATATAACATAGTTTTTTTATATGAAATAAAAAAATATCTAGCATTTAAAAAGGATTATTAATAAGGAAGTATAAATTAAATCTATGAGGAAGCTTGAAATCTAATAATTTAAAGATCATGATCTATACTCTACTGAATTAGAAGATAGTGTTTATGATGATGAAGAGCATAAGAGGATTATCTCCCTTATCTCTATGAATTCCCAAAAATGAAAAGATAAGTATAGATAAATACTCTCATTTGAATGTTTTGGGTGTGGGGGATTTAGATACTTCACATTTTAATTCTTAAAGAAAAAATATATAGAGTATAATAATGATATTTTGGAAGAAAAATCTTAGAAGAATAAGTGGGATAAAAATTTAAAGGAAGTTAAAAAATCCATCAAATTCAAGAAAAAATTCATATAAAATACTAGAAGAAGTATTTTAATGAAATAAGAAGATTATTAATCTACTTAATATAGTATATAAGAAGATTAAGTTTTAGATAATTTTATAATCTTCATGGATCATGTTGAAATAAAGGAAGATACTTCAAGTAGTGGAGAGGAAGGAGGTGAAGAAACTTGCATGGAATTCATGTTGAGATCAAAACTTGAGTCTTGTATTGAGAAAAATATAAAACTAAATAAATAGTATAGGGTATTAAAAATGTAAGGTGAAAATAAGAATGTAGGAAGAGAATAATTTCTTGAAAAGTAAGATATATACATTAAGTAAATTAAAAACTTCAAGTTGAATGTTATAGAATAAGGAAAAATTGTGAAATACCTTAATGAAAAACTTGATGATAAAGAAGAAGAGTTATGTATAACACAATAAATGTGTATTAAAGTTGAAAATACTTTGAATAATTTAAATGATGATATCAATAAAGCTTCATAGGTGAAATATGAAACATCTAAATTTCATGAGAAAACTCATCCAAAAATTTAGCTAAAATATACTTTTGTTAAACTTAAAAATTCATCTGGTTTTAATAACCATGAAGATTAAAAAACAAATAATGGGAGATATTGGGTTAATAATGTGTGTGAGAAATCTTACACATCACTAGAAGTTAAGAGTAACTTCCAAAATAATGACTCCACATGCCAAGGGAAACCAAATGTTGTAACATCTATTAAATCTCAACAAACTTATCCCATGGAAAATTCATACTACTATATAAGATATAAGTTCAATAGATATCATTAGTGTTGTGGGATATTAAGACACAAAGCTTATAATTGTTGGAAAAACATGTCACTCCCTGGAAATAGGCATGAATTGAGGGGGGAAATAAAATAAAATGAATAAGCTTTATGAATTTAAAGTAAAATAGAAAAGTGAAGTCATAGGAAGTTAAAAATACCTCAAGAAAAAATCAATTTGACTATATGGAATATATTTATGGGATATGTGACCAATTAGGTTACTTTTTTTAAGAATTCATGACAACACTTCAAGGAAAAATTACTTGTGTCATAAAAGAAAAGTAATCTAGGAAAAAGAAGATAAAATAAAAATCATTTTCTATTGAGATTGATATAGAAGTTATCAAAAAGGGTAAACCATGGATACTTGATAGTGTTTGTTCCTTAGATATGAAAGATTATGTGAGAATCTTATAAAACATTAAAAAAATTGATGGAGGATTAGTTACCTTTGGAAATGATTATTCCTTAAAAATAAGAGGAATTGGTAAGGCTGAAATTGAAGCTTGGAAGTTAAAGTTAGAGGAATTTCTGTTTATTGATGGACTTAAACAAAACCTACTAATCCAACTCTATGATGATGGGAAAGATTTTATCTTCATGAAAGATTCATATATCATCTGATGTTAGAAATATAGAAAAAGTTTACTAAGGTAGATATAATTAGTGGTAATTTATTCCAAATTAGTGATCCTAGTAACTCTTGTTATATTAACATTGAGGATGAAAAAAGTATGTGACACCAGAAAATTGATCATCTTGGCCAGAAGAATATAAGCATAATTTTAAATTAATATATTTTAATAGATATAATAAAACTAAAAATTAAATATGGTTCCATTTTCACCACTTTCTAGAAAGGAGGGATGAATGGTGGAAGTCACGAGAAATTATAAATTCATCCCACCAACATCTTAAGATCATACATTCTGACCTATCAAGGTTGATGAGAAATTATTTAACAAAGTTTGATTTATACTTTATTAATTTTATTGATGATTTCACTCAGATGGTCGGCATAATGTTTCAGAAACATAAATCAAAAGCTATTGACTTTTTCAATATTTTCAGAAGAGAAGTTGATAAGGATTTGGGTTTATATATTTCAAGTTTGATAATGAACAATGGTAAAGAGTACATAAGTAACCCTTTTGTGTATTTATTTAAGAAATATGGAATTAAAAATTAGTATAGTTATATCTATAATCCTCAAAAAAATGGATTTTTAGAGAGTAAAAAAGGAAGTGTAGTTTATATAAGAATATCCCTATTGTCTGAATTTCAAATTTCAAATTTCTTCAAGAGAGAAGCTGTAAGTACAATTGTTCAGTTTCAGAATTGATGTTTATTATGCCTAGAATGAAAAATGACTCCTTGTGATATGTGTTATAATATAAATCCTATAGTGAAATACTTGTCTTTGGGGATTATTTTATTAATGAAAATTAAAAATCTAGATTTAGGTAAGTTTTATGAAAAGGCAGAAGAATGTTTTTTCATGGGATATTCATCCAATAGAAGAAGCTATAGGTGTTGGGATAAATGACTACATAAGTTTATTGATTCATTTGATGGAAAATTCATTGAAAATTAGTCCAAATTAATGGGATTTTTTGAAGAAAAATTGGATGGTTTAATGGAAGAAATAATGTTAACTTTTGAAGGAGTTTATGAAAAGGAAAATGATTGTGATCCAAACCTTATAGATGTAGATTTTGATTAGTCCATTGATAAGGATAGTAAGACTAAAGGAAAAACATAGAAATTTTGGACATTATAAAAATAGGATGAACCAAATAATATCATCAGAAGTTAGGCTACTCTAGTTCAGACCATATGGAAGTTAAGGTTTTAAAAATCAAATGACACTTATCTCATAGGTGGAACCACAATCCATTTCAGGAGCAGTTGAGCATAAAGAGTTCTTAAATGTGATGAATGGAGATTGGGATCAGATTAAGAAAAATAAAACTTGGGATCTTTTTCCTCAACTATATGTAAATAATGTTATAGTAACTAAATAGATGTTTAAAAATAAACTCAAAAAATGGGAGAAATATTGAGGAATAGAGCTTGATTAGTTTTCAAGGGTTATTCATTGGTATAAGGTGTTGATTTTGAAGAAACTTCTACTCCTTTCACAAGAATTGAAACCATTGGAATGTTTTTGGTTGTTATTGATTATCCACTAAAATAGGATAATATTCATCATTCATATTATAATATTAATTTTATTCAGTTTTCATAAACACTACTATTAGTTCATTTTATAATTTGAACTTCATTCCTCGTCATGATTACAATTCTGATTTAAATACGCTAATACTCGATACACTTCTACCTCCTTTTTGAACAAAATATATTAATAATTTTTATTTTATATTTTTGTATCAAGATACTCATTTTATAGGGAATATTTCATATTTTTGGAGCACTTAGAGATCCACATTGTAAGGAACTTATCTTTGGCCTTGAACCAAAAAAAAATTGGGCAAAGTGAACTAGAAAGTATCCCACTAAAATGACTATAGAATCCATGATACAAGTCCAATGAATCTAAAATTTTAAATAAATATAGAAGATGTTATTGGATAACATTTAATTCTACTATTTATAGGGATAATTATGAAGTTTCAGGGGTGATCCAGGAATCCCAAGTGGAAGATATAATTTTTGAGACACATTTGGTGGCTCAGAATAACAGCCCGCCATTTTGATCATAAATACATGGATATGAGACCAGATGGGATGGAATTTTGAAATATTTTAGAGTAAATATAGGATTAAAATTATTATTTTAAAAATCACATAAATTAGACCGTCTATAATCACTTTTTGGCACGTCTGTTTGGTGGATTCTAGATGGATTCAATTTTTTTCAAGGGTGGAAAAGTCCTCTCTCAATTAAATCTCCACCAACCTATGGATATCCTAATTAATTAGGAAGACTTAGGATATTATTATATTGACCCAAGTCTTCCAAAGTTCATATTTAAGGTAGTGGTGTTGAAATATTTGAGAGGAGATTATGTGCATTTCATTGTAATGTTATGTTACTATTATGACTTTGTAATCGCAATTATTCCATTATAAATTGTTTTAATTTACTCTAGTTTCATATTATAACTTATTCTTATTAGATTTTTTCATTCATAATATTTTAATACCATTTCTTTAAGGTGTAAATTTATTGAAACAACAAAGTTTTAAATTATTCACACAACGGTGGATTGTTCGCTATTTCACTATCTTCTATTATTTAATTTCATCCTTATAAGTCTACTCTCATATTACATTGAGTGAATATAATAAATGGAAGGCTAACCATCTTATGGATTTATCAAAGGGGGTATTAAGAGAATTTATTTGATTTTATTTCTTATTCTTTAAATTTTTAATCATTTCTTTTATTTTATATTTTCATTCAACGATTTTCTTTCTTCCTATTCCTTATTGAATTTTATCACCACGATTTTTATGTACTAATAATATCCTTTAATATGGAGTGTTTATGAAAATGATCCTCCAATTTTATAGGTGATTATAATGTGTATGTGAAGGTGTTAAACTAGTATGTGATGAGGGTAGTTTTATTTCATTGAATGAATCCATATCGAGTTAATAAAATTGAAATAATTTAAAATAGAATTCATCCAATCCACCCTTATTAATAACCTAGGATAAACTCATTATATCATATTTAATTATCTTAGGTCAATTAATGTTCTCTTACTCAATTAAAATAAACCCTTAAGTTTTCCACATTATATCCAAATATCCCCCCATATAATGGTTATGTCATAGGTTTCTTCTTAGTTCTCTATGGATTTGACAACCCTAGTCGTGCTACTACTAACCGCTTAACCCACTGGGTAATTTTGGGTGAGACCAAATTTTGGAACTATTAAAGGGGACCCAAGTAATTTATCATAGAAACTCATTCTATTTTCACCATATTTATCTTATCTTACCTTAATTTCTCTTATATTCACCCATTTCTATATGTTTATGTCCTTTTACACCCAAGACCATTCAAACCTACAAAGAACCAGACCCTTGTATCCCAAAGTCGGTGGTTACTTCATTAAATTGGCACTATATAGAAGCTGTCACATCTCAAATAACCGAATAGTTTAGTTATTTTGGTAAACTAAATACATACATGATTATCATATTACATTGGAAATATCAAAACATAACATAAGAAATATTATTGAATCCTTGATATCATTCATAATATCCTTCTTCATATCCTGGGTAAAGGAAAATAAATAAAGGGAGAGATCAAATGCTCAGTAAGGGTTATATAAAACAGAAGCAATCATGATTAAATAAGAAATAATTAACTAGGAGTAGTGGATAATAAAAATACATCCCATTCAATTAATAACTTGATTTTAATGAGAATTCATGGCTAATATCACCATAGAAAACATGTAGATAATGAAAACTGAATTCTTAATAAAGGAAATTCATAATTTTGGACATTCATGATCAAGTTATCTCAACTAATAAATCATGAATCTTACCATTACGGCCACTCATCCATGACATTATCATTCCATAAAGTCCTCTCAACCAATATATTATCCTTATATGAGTATGCATACACCAAATACCCAACTATTATGAAATGATATTACATCCTAGACCTATACATCATGCCAAACTATTTTGTCTCGTGAGACCTATAGATACATCAAGGGGATATCAATAACTGGGCCCCACCCATCACTTTCACATCCAATTCATTCTTAATATTTATAATGATCAATATAATTCATTCTCAAAATTCCTTATAAGTCAAAAACTATAGTATTAAATCAAGAATAATAAAAATCATTACTTTATCATCATAAACTATCTATAGAAATAATAGAGATAGTATCATCATATTATATTACCAGTAACATCAATGGGTTTTATCATAGTTCAAAAAACCTTTAAAAGAACACTGGAAAATTTATTTAGTAAAATAAACTTTTCATTTTGAAATCACTTATTTAAAACATAAAAATTTCCCAAATAGTAAAGAAAACATTTTATTTGAAAAAAAACTGGGAAACTTGTATTGGAATCTTCAAAACATTGAGTGGTCATAAAGGTGGGAAATTTTTTTCATGTTGTGTACATTAAAACAAATATTACTTTTACATTTTTAATAAAAAGTTCAAAAGTACCTTGTTCAGAAAATGAAAAGGAGATTCGTTTTAAAACATTTTATAAAAAGTAAACCATGGGTGAAAATGAATTTAAAAAATTATGGTGTAATATTAAAAACATTCTTGAAAACATTTTTAGAAAAAATGGACAAGGAAGAAAAATATTTCTGAATAAAGAGAAAATAAAGTCTTTTTTTCTTAAAAAAATATTCCCCATATTTTTAAGTCCCCAAGAGAAGAAAATGATATTATTACTTGAAAAATCCATTAATATTAAGAGGATAATAAAATGAAAGGGTTTTATCAAATAGATATCATATAATTTTCCTCAATGGAAATTCAAACATAAATAATACCGAAATAAAATGATATTGTAAAATAAATCCCTTACTGCTTTGGTATATTTTGAATTATAAACCACAAAAAATAAATAACTTTAATGGAAACATTGAATACCATGAATATAAAGGGATTCATGATATAACATATCAAAGTGATAGTATATACACTATATAAAATAAACAAGTGGTGAATATGGAATATGTCTCATGGAAATAAAAGTGATACGAGAAAACCCTTACCTCATATCAGACTTTATTTGTAAGTGCTTTTATCCTCTTATTCTTCAGTATAATTCATTAGATTCCTTTTTAAGGAAACTTGGAATGTTATTTTAAGAATATAATCACTTATACATTGTGTATAGATAATTTGAGAAGATAATTGGGAAGTTTTTGGTCAAGATATATGGCTTAAAGTGGTCTAAAGAAAAGAGAGAAAGGGTGTCCTTTTATATGAGAGGGAAAGGAAACAGTTGGAATTACTAAAAAAATTAAAATATAATTAAGTCATTATTAAGAAAAATGATTCAAAATGGCTAGATATTTTTAATACAAATATAATAAGGTCAAAATATCAGAAAAAAATGAAATTTAGGCAAGTTTTTGTGTCATTATAAGCATTATCTTTTGGTTTAACATCTTTGTTAACCAATTTTAACTTTAACTACGGTAATGACGTTTTTAATATTAAAGAGTTATAATTTTAATTATAAGGAAAAAATTGTCTCATAAATGTACAATGGATGACATTTTCAACCAATTATTATCATTTTTTCCTCTTTAAATATTTTTATGATTTTTAAATAATTTAATAAAATTTTATTTTTCAAAAAACATCATTAATGTCATTTTTGAAACTATTCATTTACTTTAACTTTAAATTCATTAATATTTTTATAGAATTAAAAATATAAACCTTTCACACATACCTAAAATGTTATATTTATCTAAAAATTTTACAAAACACAAAATATAAACCAAATTGTATTAATTTTAATTTATTTATCCATTAATTAAATAAATATTGTGTCATCATTGTGTAATAATTTAAGGTAATTATTTAATTAATAAAAATTATAAATAAATTACCATGATAAAATAAAATTAATTATTATTCAAAATAAACATTTATAATAGAAATTATCATATTTTTATCATTATGAAAAAAATAGAGATATTAAATTAAAGAGAGTGGCATTGTGAAATTTTCTTTACTAAAAATAATATAAATTTCATTATCAAGGGAAAATGGCACCAAAATACCATGTATAAGAATTTTGGGGGGATATGGTCAAATTTATCCCATAAAATGAAATAATGAAAAGTTTTGGATTGATTTTGAGATCTTATCTCATAATTTTAACCATGTTTTACTCATTTTACCCTTACCGAGGTGACAAATATTTACCATGATTATTATTCATAGTGACCAAAAATAAAAGGGTCCTATTTTCCAAATTTTAACCTCCCAGTTTAAAATAGGTTATTCATTTTTCAAAATTAAATCTCTATAAGTTTCATAAATCAATTTTAATAAAAATTTGTAAATGCAATGAAAAAGAGGTTTTTGGATAAATGTGTTTTTAAGCATAAAAATTAACTTATATCAAAATCATGAATATTGCTGATTCAAATGAAATTAATTATATTATTCTAAATAAAATGGTTCATATGTAACTTTTATATCAAATCTAAAATATAATGGGACCATTAAATTACTTTATTTAATGAAAATAAATAATGGTATTTGAAAAATCGGTATTTTTCACTATTAACTAAAAATCAATCATTTCAGAAAAATTCCAAAATTTCATCCTAAGTTAACTTTAATATTATGTCTTAAAAATGATTTATTTTTAATAAAATTCAATTTTTAAAAGTTTTATAAATTAATTATAATATTCTCACACAAAATTTAATAAAATCTGTTTTTGAAGAAAAAATATTTTTGAAACATAAAATAACTTTAGTAAAAAATGAGTCCTTATATATTATGAATTAACTAATAAATTTTAATTAAGTAAAAAAAATCTATATATATATATATATTTCATTATGTTTTTAATCCTATTCATACACATCAATTTAACGGTTATGTTATAATATATCATGGTTTGTTTTAAGCTTTGTGTTGTGTGTCAAGCAAGCTATCAAACACTTAGAATTTATTTAAAGAAAAATATATTCTAAAATATTGGGGTGTTTCATTATAAACCCTTAAATAAAATTCACCCTCAAAATTTTATCTATATCATCAAAGTTTCAACCATTTTTTAAAACCCACATCATACATAGGGATAATAGAACTTCTTTTTAAAAGGGAATGTGGGAAATGTAAAGGTTTCCTGAAATCTCACATATTTTAGTTCCTAAATTAGAAAAACATTAGTGGGAATTTAAAACATAGGCATAGAGGAGAAAACTAATATTTAAGTACTAATATAGAGTGATAGAGAACATGGTCGTGATAAAGTTCATGACCACAAAACCATAAATCGGTAAGGGGTTAAAAGACAACCAATAAGGGTAAAAAAATAACATTTTTATTTCAAGATCCTTTTCCTATATTATTTTATGGATCATCTACTAAATCCTAAATCAAAAAAACTAAATAAACCCTAAAATTTGAAATTATTTTAAATCAAATAATAAGTATAACAATCATATTTTCGACTAGGGAATAGTTGTTCATTTTAATAGAACCACTCGATAACCCGGTTCCTACTAGGTTTCATGATTAATAACTATTTACTTCAAGTGTTAAAGGATGATTAGATATCCATGGAAAGATTTTGTAGATAAAGAATCAAATAAATCATGATTTTATGATACCTATTATTACAACTTAAGGTATTTCAACATTAGTTGTAGTAATTTTATAAGCTTGGACTTCTCCCCTTGTCTTTATAGATGGTAAGTTCCCTTAATGCTTAGGAAATTGGTTTGAATAATCTCACATATCTTTATAGTTAAATCAATGGATAACAATGGTTTATTTCTTTCCCTTTCATTAAAGATCCTTATAACCCCTTTCTCCACACTTCAAATAAACTCATGTTCCCATTAAGAAAATATCTAGGTGTTTCTTTCCACAATTATCACATGTGGGAAGTTCCATCCTTCCCTTATTTTTCTTCACCTCGTTTCTTTTTTCTTGATGCTCATTTTTTGTCTTCTTCTCTTCATTTTATTTTAAAATATAAGAATCAGATAATTCTTTCTATGTTCTGATGGCACTTGATACCATATCACCATATGATGAAAATTTTTAATATATTAGTAACCTTTGGAGTCTTGAATTAATCTCATTAAATAAATGGTCAATCTTACTTTTCAGATTGTGTATATAGTCCATAGAATGACTTGATAATATTTTAAAGTTTTCCTCATACTTATAAACACTTTAATCTTCCTTCTATCTTAGATTAAGTAATTTTTTTCCATGTCAACTCATTTCTCATGAGAAAAGTATTTCTCAAAGAGTATAACTTTAAAATTTCTCCATTCCATGATTTTTATTTCATCAACATATTTAGTTTTCTGGATCAATAACCACTATAGATTTGAATATACTTTCAAACAATAAACTACCAGAGTAACATTTTCAATTTCATTACTTCCCAAATCTAGGAATATTTTTTATAGGGATTTAATCCATTGTTCAGATACAAATGGATTTGTAGTTCTATTAAAATATAGAGGCTTTTATCACATAAATTGATCCAATATAGGTGAATCACATTATAAAATAATAGGTTGATTTATATAGGCATGGTTATTCATCATAACCTGAGTCAAATACCCTAATATGGTCATGATATTATCAATTCCATCAGTATATATATTGGATTTCTCAGTGTAGAAATCCCTATATTGATTACCATTTTTATTCCATTTTTTTCATTAGGTGTTATCACTAAACAATGTAACACACTGATTTATCTCATAATCATCTTGAATATTGATCTATAAATTAAAAATCTATATGTGGTAAAATTTCTCAATTACTATAAGTGATTATCATAATTATCATAGTATTTATGTTCATTTAAAATATAGTTCTCAAGGTTTCCATTAAACTTGATCTGATGCCAACTATAAAGACTCCAACCCTAATAGGCCAAAGTTGGTGTTTACTATGTTATTTTATCAGAAGATACAAATGATCATATCCCAAAGGACCAAATAGTTTAATATTATTTCTAAAATAGATACATATATGATTCTCATATTTTATTGTAAATATAAAAACATAGTATAATAAAAATTCTTACATCCTTGATATCATTAATAATATCCTTCTTCTTATCCTAGGGAAAGGAAAAATAATAATATGTGATCTCACATACTCATTAATGGTTACGTACACTGGAATCTATCATTAGTAAATAATAAATAATTAACATGGTATAGTGAATAATCAAAACACATTATATTCAATAAATAAATTGATTTCAATGAGAATACATGGATAATATCATCATAGAAAACACATAAATAATGAAAACTGAATTATTAATAAAGGAAATGAATAATTATAGACATTCATGATCAATGCCTCTCAACCAAGACATTATCATTTCATCAAGGCCTATAAACCAACACATTATCATTGTATGGGATGATATACACCAAATATACAACTATTATGACATGATATTGAAGCCTTATATTATATATCATGCCAATATTTTTTGTATCAAGAGACGTATCAATGTATTAAGGGGTTATCTATAACTAGGCCCACCTGTTACTTATATATCCAATGCATTCCTTATATTTAAAATGATTGATACAATTTATTCTCAAAATGTCTTATAATTCAAAAACTATATATATTAAATCAAAAATACAGAACATCAATACTCCATAATCATAAAATATTAAGAGAAATAATAATTATGGCATCATGATATCATATTCCTAGTAATATCATGTATGTTTTCATAGTTGAAAACACCTATTAAAGATCATTGGAAATTTTATTGAGAAAAATACCCTTTTCATTTGGAAATAACATATTTAAAAATTAAAAAAATTCTAAATATTAAAGAAAACATTTTATTTGAAAATAAATTTGGAAAATTTTAAAGGAAACTTCAAAGAATTGATCAGCCATGATGATGTAAAATTTCATTCATGTTGTGTATGTCAAAATAAATATTCCTTTTATATTTTTGATAAAAAAAGTCAAAAGTACCTTATTCAGAAAAACAAAGGAAGATTCCTTTTAAAAAAATTAAAAAAATAAATTATGGGTAAAATGAATTTAAAAAATTATAGGATAATATTAAAAACATTCTTGAAAACATTTTTATAAAACATGGACAAGGAAGAAATAGATTTCCGACCAAAGTGAAAATAAAGTCTATTTTTCTTAAAAATATTTTCTTGATCTTTTTAAGTACCTAAGAGATAAAAATGGTAGTATTTATTGAAAATTACATGAATAACCATAGGATAAGAAAATTAAAGGGTTGTATTGTATAAGTATCGTATAATTTTCCAAAACGAAAATTAAAACATAAACAATCCCAAAATAAAATGAGATTGTAAAAGAAATATCTTACTTCTTTTGTATCTTTCAAATCATAACCCCCATGAAAGAAATAACTTCAAATGAAACATTGAATACTATGAATATAAAGGTATTTGTGATATAAAATATCAACGGTATGGTGTATAAACCACACGAAAGAAAAACTTGGTGAATATGGCATATGACTCATAGAAAAAAAGTGAGACATGAAAACCCTTAAATCATATCTAACTTTATTTGTAAGTGTTTTTATCCACCGTTTATTTGGTATAATTACTTTATATCCCTGATTAAGGACCCTTATAATGGTATGTTAAGAAGAAAATAACCTCTGCTTCATGGTTAGGGAATTTTATAAGAGAATTGGGTAGGGTTTGGTGAAGCTAGATGACTCAAAGTGCTGTAAATTGATAGATATTAAAATAAAAAGAGACTAAGGTCAAAATATAATTAGCCGATGAAATTTAAATAGGTTTTGGTTTCATTTTAAACATCATATTTTGGTTTAACCCCTTCACTAACAAATTTTAACCTTAACTATGATAATGAATTTTTTTATCTTAAAGGGTTATAATTTTACTTATAAGGTAATAATTTTCTCATAAATGGATAAGTTATGTCATTATAAACTAATTATTATCATTATTTTCTTATTTAAATATTTTTATGATTTTTAAATAATTTAATAAAATATTATTTTTCATAAAATATCATTAATGTTATTTTTGACACTATTTGTTTACTTCGACAGTAAAGTCATCAAGGTAGTTATGGAATTTGAATATAAACTTTTAACACATCACTAAAATGTTATATTTATCTTCAAAATTCATAAAACAAAAAAATCACCCAAATTTTATTACTTTAAATATTTTTAAAATCATTTATTTTATTTTTCTATTAATTTAATAAATATTGTGTCAGTGTTGCATAAGCAATTAAGGTAATTATTAAATCACTAAAAAATATAAATAAATTAACATTATTATTTACAATAAAAAATTAGAATTAAATATATCATCTTATTATACTTATAACAAAATATTAGACATATTAAATTCAATAGAGTGACATTTTTGAATTTTCTTGATTTAAAATAATATAAATTTTATTATCAAGAGAAAATGGAATCAAATTGACTTATATTAGAATTTTGAATGTATGTGGTTAAATTTATGCCATAAAATAAAATAATCTAAAGTTTTGGGTTCATTTTGAGACCTTATCACATGGTTTTAACCCAATATTACCCATTTTACCCTTATTGAGGTGACAAATATTTATCACCGTTACTATTCATAATGACCCAAAATAAAAGTGACATACTTACCAAATTTGAACCTCATGATTCTAAATATGGTATCCATTTTTCATGATTCAATTTATATAAGTTGAAAAACAACAATTTTAATATAAATACGTAAAATATAATAAAAACAATTTTTAAAAAAATACGTTTTAAGTATAAAAAATAACTTATATAAAAAACATTAATATTGCTTATTTAAATGAAATTAATTAGATTTTTATAAATAAAATGGATCATAATTTACTTTAATACTAAATCCAAAATATAAATGGACATTTAAATTTCCTAATTTAATGAAAAGAAATGACATTATTTGAAAAATATGTGTTTTCCACTATTCACTAAAAAATCAATCATTTTAGAAAAATATCAAAAATTCAACCTAAGTTAAATTTAATATTATGACTTCAAAAATTATTTCATTTTATTAAATTTTAATTTCTAAAAGTTTTAGAAATTAATTAAAATATTCGCACAAAAAATACAATAAAAATCATTTTTGAAGAAAACATATTTTTAAAACATAAAATAACTTTGCTAAAAAATGAGTGCTTATATATTATGAATTAACTGATACATTTTAATTAAGTGAAAAAAATTATTTGTATATATATTTTTTATACCTTTTTTAATCATATTTATACCTATAAATTTAAAGTCTATGTTATAATATATCATGGTTCGTTTTAAGTTTGATGTTGTATCTTAAGAAAGCTATCAAACAATTGCAATTTATTTATAGAGAAATATATTCTAAAATCATAGTGTGTTAAAAAATTCTTATTTGGGGTTTATAATCCTAGGTTTGGGATATTATTGTAAAATTATCTTATGTTAAAAAAATTTTGTAAAAGGGAATTCAATTTTCATATTTTTTAGATAATTTTTTCTCGAGACTAGAAAAACTCAAGTTAAGGGTGTGATTATTCATTAAAATAGGATAATATTCATTTTTTATATTATAATATTAATGTGATTCAATTTTCATAAACAACAGTATTAGTGCATTTTATAATTTGAACTTCATTCCTCATCAGGCTTGCAATTCTTGGTTAAAATGCACTAATAATCGGTACATTTTTCACCACCATGGTGAACACACTTTTTTCATAATTTTAATTTTATATTCAAATATCATGTTAATAATTTTATAGGTAAGATTTCATATTTATATAGCACTTTAAGATTCACATTGGAAGGCACTAATCTTTGGCCTTAAACCTCGAAAACTCTTGGTGAAGTGAATTGGATAGCATCCCACTGAAATGATTGTATTAGCCATTATATGATCCTGATGAAGTTAAAATTTGAACCATAGATAGAGGGTATCCTAAGAAAATTTTCATTAAACTATGACCAGGTCTAATTTAGAATTTTCTGTGGTGATTTAGGAATACCAAGTAGAATATGAAATTCTAGACCAGATTCAGTGGATCAGAATAGCATCCCTCCATTTTGATCATAACATAATGGATATGAGACTAAATGGGATTAAATTTTTAAATAATTTATAATAAATTAGTGGATTAAATTTCTTATTCTACATCCAACACAAATTTAGAAATATAGAAACTCATTTTGGCACGTCTGTTGAGTGGATGCTATCAAGCACCAAGTTTTTTTAATGGTGGAAAAGTACACTCTCAATTAATTTTCCACCCATATATTCCTACCCTAATTAATTGGTAATACTTTTACTATTTAATTCTTGACCCAATTCTTCCAAAATTACAATTTAATGTAGTGGTGTTGAAGGATTTTGGAGGAGATTATGAGTGTTTCCATTGTAATGTTATGCTACCGGTTTTTCATTGTGATCACTTTTTTTACATTGTGAGTTATTTTAATTTACTCTAGTTTCATAATAAAACTTCTTCTAATACTTATATTATATACTTCATAACATATTTATATTATTTCTTAAAGGAGTTAATTTATTCCTACAACAGTGGAGTGTTTTTTATTTCACTATTTTCCCTTCTTCAATTCTATCCTTATGAGTCTACTCTTGTATTAAATTGAGAGCATAGAATCAATGTAAGGATATCCCTATTATGGGATAATACAAGTTATTATCAAGGGGATGGATTGGTTTTGATCAGCCAGATTTTCTAGATACTCATAAGCATCATTTGGAGATTTTATTTTAAAAGTTCCATTACATATCATGTTAATAAATTGATTGTTACATGGACTTAACCCTTCATAGAAAATTATCACTTTTTCTGGGATTGACTAACCATGGTTTGGTACCATTTTTAAAGTGAATTTGAACCTTTACCATGTTTTATATAATTTTTCTCCCACTTTTTCAACAAATTTTTGGATTCTCTTTTTCAATGCAATTGTATTGTGGTGGGGAAATTTTTTCTTGTAAATTTTTATTTATAGTTGGTCCCATTAGTGAATGGGTGTTGGTATGAAATTTTTTAACCAATTATTTGATTGATAATTTATAGAAAAATTAAAAATTATCATTTATCTAATTCAAGATGATTTGGAGGGCACATGGTTTCAACAATATCATTTAACTCCTTGACATGAAGGTATAGCATTTCATACTCTATCCCATGAAAGATTGGTAAGTGGTTTAGGGTGTGGGGTTTAAATATGTGGTGTAAATATATTAGAGAATAATTCCTAATTCATGATGGTTCATTAGTATATTCAGTTTTAAGGTATTCATTCATGGTTTGATATACAACATCCCCTAAGATAAGGGCTTTCTCATTTGGGTTTCCATTTTGGTTCCTATCTGGGTTTATGAGTTATTTGTGTTGAATACCCTCCATTGGATTAAACTCAATTTTAGAATTCATAATATTAGGAAAAATAGTATCTAAATTAAGGATAACCCTGATTCACTAGATTCCCCACCCCTCAATTTATCCACTCTAACAAGTCTGTTTGTATTGTCACAAGTGTAGGATGTCATGCGCCAAAATAAAAAAAAAATAAAGGGGGTGAAGAGGTTGATGTATTTTCAATAAAATCATATTTTTTATAATTTTAAAAACACAATATTCCATAAATAATGATGCATATTTGAGTGACATGGAGATTAAAGGATCAATTGGTTATAACATGGACTTCTTCTTCAAGATACCAGGTGACATTATTCCATATTTTTATTTCAAATTTTATTTTGTAACTCCTCTACTCTATTTATTACCCCTTCTAAATTTTATTTTTCTAAACACTATGGACAATTTTATTCTTGGTTGGGGTGTTAAAATAAAAAAAATGTGTGTCAAATAAAAATAATGGTGTGTGCATCCATGGTAAAAAAAAATTATGTGATAATGGAAAATAAATTTCTGTAACCATTTACATGATAATATATTTTTGAACACTAAAATTGAATATCAAATAATTTTACATGCCTAGATTCTAATTTTCATGAAAATTTAAGTTCATGGGCATATATTTTTATAAATTGTAGTTGTTTATGTTATTTTTCACCATTTATATTTTCATACATTTAATCAAAATTTCACTTTTCATATCCTTTTGATTGTGGGGAATTAGTTTATTTATTATGGTAAATAATAAATAGTATATTCTTGGTTATCATTTTAATTTTAACATGAGTATTCAAAAAAACTAAAGAAAAGGTAAATAAAAAATAAATAAATTTGTGCGTAGAGCAATGGATTGACCTAATGCGTGTATTTCGATACTTGGGGATTGAGACTCCATAGTTGTATGACCTAAAGTTGGGCATTCTATCAATATTTTTTGTGGTTATATTTTTTTATTGATTGAGTTAAATCTAGATGATTCCCAATTATGTGAGTTTCACTTGGCTTCCTAACATCTTTGGGCCTAGGATTCATCGGCAAGTCTTGATACATTGGTTGACTTGATTGAGTGTAATTTAAATTATCATAGAAATTTTGAAAATAAAAAAAACAAAAAAAATGATGAATACACATATTAGGATTAAAATTTGATTCCACCTAGAACTTCCATTGTTTCCCTCTTGAATAAAAATGATCCCTCGTGTCTATTGTGATGCACAAAACATCATTATGACTAATTGAAATTGGATGAAATGTGATGATAAATTTGAAAAAAGTAATGGGATTGGTCTTGGGATATTCCTATGGACCTGGATTATGTAAAATTATTTTTTATGGGTTTCATGATTATTTAATGTGAGGTCTAAATGGTAAGCACTTTATGCTAAAATGTGTTTGGAAAAGGGAATTCGATTTTCATCTTTTTAATTTTTTACTCAGTGATAGAAAATCTCAAGTTGGGGGTGTGATTATCCACTAAAATAGGATAATATTAATTATTATATATTATAATATTCATTTACTTCATTTTTCATAAATTATGGTTTCATTGCACTTTAAAACTTGAACTTCTTTTCACATCATGTTTCTAATTCTTGCTCAAATGCACTAATCCTCACTACATATTTCATATCCTTGTAAAACACGCACTATTATTTATTTGAATTTAATATTTAAATGGTATTTAAAATGTGTTTTTAAATATATTTAATCATTCAAGAGCACTTGGATATTTATATTGGAAGACCACTATTTTGGATATTCAATCCAGAAAATTATAGGTAAGGTGAATTGAAGATTATATCACTAAAATGATTGTAGTGGCCATGATACAAGCTCGAAAAACCTAAAATTTGAACTGGAGATATAGGAAATAATGTTAAACATTTCATTTAACTATTTTCAGAACTAATTTAGAGGTTTTAGGGGTGATCTAGGTGGCCCACAAGGAAGATTAAATTCTGATCCAGATTTAGAGGCCTAAAATGACAACCCATTATTTTGATGAAAACTATGAGATTAAAATTAAAAATGGGATGAAATTTTGAAATATGACAGAGTATATACTGGTATTCAATTTCATCATCTATGGATTACCCATATTTTTTCATATAGAAGCTCATTTTAGGGCATTTGTTGGGTGGATGCAAGCTAGATCCTATTTTTTAAGTTTGGAAAAGTATACTCTCCATTAAATTTTTACCTACCTATTTCTACCCTCATTTATTAGAATGACTTGGATAGTTGAAAAATCAACCCAAGGCTTAAAATATTTATATTCAAGGAAGCAGTAGTGAAGGATTTAGGAGTATGTTTTTGTTTATTTCAATTGTAATGTTATCTTGTCATTTTGTATTCATGCATTTATTTTTCACATGTAAGTTATTAAAATCACCTAGGTTTCTTATTAATATCATTGAATTATAATTTTCTTTATAATATATTGTAAATATTGTCTCAAGTTATGAATTTATTTATACCAAAATTTGTGAAATCCTTCACATAGCGGTGGAGTATTTGTTATTTTTTTTATTTTCTCCTCTTAAATTCCTCCCTTATGAGTCAACTTATGTATTCCATTGAGAGTATTTCATAAATAGAGGGATAAATCTCTTATGGGTTGATTAAAGGGAGTTTTATGGGGATATATTGGATTTTATTTCTTATTATTTAAATGTTTAATAATTTCTTTTATTTTATATTTTCATTCAATGATTTTCTTTCTTTCCCTTAATGAATTTTATAACCACACTCTTCATGTGTTAATAATATCCTTTACCTTGGATTTCTCATGAAACTGATCCTAAAAGTGTATTGGTAACTATCATGTGTATGTGATGGTGTTAAACTAGTAAGTGATTAGGGTAGTTTTATTTCATTGAATGAATCCCTCTAAAGTTAATGAAATTGAAATAATTTAAAATGAAATTAATTCAATCCACCCTTATAAATAACCTAGAATAAACTCATTCTATCAAATTGAATTAAATTAGTTCATTTAGTATTCAAGTACTCAATTAAAATCAAACCCAAAGTTGTACACTTTATATTCAAATATCCCCCCATGAAATGGTTTTGTATTAGGTTTCTCCTTAGGTCTTTGTGTATTTGACAACCCCAATTGTGCTATTGTCAACCGCTTAACCCACTAGGTAAATTTGTGCGAGACTAATTGTTTTTGACCGAAATTATAAATTTTATCATATGGATGTTAAGTCATCATTTATGAATAGTGAAATTTAATAAGAATTTTATGGTGATCAACCTAATAGATTACTACCTGATAATGATGGAATCACGGTATGAAAACTAAAGAAATATTTTCATGGGTTAAAGAAGTCATATCATGTATGGTATTAAAAACTTGAAAGTTTCCTAAAGAAATTGAAATTTTTTAAAGGAAAGTTTGATGGAAACCTATATGTAAAATATATGAGTACGAGTAATTTTATTGTCATTATCTACATTGATGACATAAGTATTACTAGTGACAAGGATAAATCTTGTGAAGAATCTGATGAATATATGAAGAGGAACTTTAAGATATTAATGCTTAGAGAATTGAATTTATTTTTGGGACTAAAAATTCAAAAAAAAATAAAGATACATCTTAATTTCACAATAAAAGTATGTCAATAAATTTTTAAGTAATGTTTCATGGAATAATCAAAGTAATTTGGCATACCCATTACATTTTTTGTGAAAATGAGAAAAGATAAAGTTAAAAAATGTGAATCAAAAGGACTTTTGAAAGTTTATCAGAAGTTTTCTTTATCTTACTACATCAATATTGGAAATTGTATATTCATTTACTTTTTTCATCATATATTAGAGTGATTCAAATTAATCACACATGATGGAAGCAAAAAATCCTTAGGTATGTTAAAGGAAAAAAAAATTATGACCTAATTTATATTAAGAGTAATGTTTTGAAATTACTTGGTTTCACCAATGATGATTTGGTTGGATATTTCAATGATCAAAAACTAACTACCAGAGGAAATTTGTTTTGGATAAAGTCATGTGAGTTGGAATAATAAAAAATAATGTTTTATGAATTTAATTGTAGTGGAATTGGAATATTTTTTCCAACACCCATGCATGTAATCAAATGATGTGGATAAAAGATTAGTTGTAATATTTGAGGGTGAATATTTAAAATACATTGAAAAATATTTTTGATAATCAAAGTACAATTAATCTACCTAAAAATCCAGTCCAATGGTCCATATCTAAGAATATTTATATCAATTATCATTTCATTAAGGAGAGATTTGTTAATGAAGATATCAAGATGGGGTATATTTCAACAAAATTTCAAAATGTTGATGTATTCACCAAAGTTATGACAAAGAAAATATTTGAGTAATTAAAGTTGAAACATCATATTCAGCCTCTACTACTCACTTAAGAAAGTTTTTTAGGCACCCCTATTTTTATTTGGATCCTGTTTTCAAAGGGAAAGAATAAGTAAAAAACTATTTGCTTACTTTATATTTTTTGAATCTAAAGATAGTAGTATTAGATAAATAGGGTGTAAAATTTCAAGAAGTTAAAACTTTAGAAGATGATTGAGGGAGAGTGCATAAATATCATGGACACAAAATTGGTTTATCATTAAGGGATGGAATTTTTTCAAAAAAATTGTTTAATTCAATAGTGTGGTGTCATGACACTTCTCTATAATAAATGTTATGGTTTGATGGAAAGTTGAGATCGTATGAAGTAAGAGTTGTTGATTTTTGTGTTTCTAATAAATCCAAAGGTGGATATTGAAAAACATTTGGTTTGGAATTGTTAAAGTTATTGTATTTGTTTTCAAATTTTTTCTAGGAATTTTTTTATATTTTAGGTGAGGATGAAGTTGTTATTATTGATGATAATAGTTATAAAGATGCCTTGAAGATAGATTATTATGATGTTTTTTTGATTTGAATGAAAAAACTTCTTTTGAGGTTGTTAAATATGTATAGAAAACCTAAGACATCAACCCAATTATCCTAGTACAATATACTAGGACAATATTAAAAACATCCTACTCTAGGATAGTCATAGAGAAGTACTAAGGTCAATACATTATGTGTGGGTTGGCATGTGAAGGATATAGGACTAGACACATGCATGAGTTGGCAAAGATAAACTAGTGGGATCAGTCCTATAATATTGTTTGGAGGTTATAAGGGGTTCAGTACATTATAAAGTAGAGAGTATATTTTATTTAAATATGATCGGGGATGGTTTCCACTGGATACTATTCACACATTTTAATATTACATGTGTGGAATTTATCATGAGTAGTGTGTCATATTCAATATATCCTCTATGGCTAGACTAATATCTGCATAAAATGAGAAAACTTTTGGATCATGGGGAGGTAATGAAAGTTTCTCATAGGTATACTACCATTCCTTTGACATTTGAGTAAAACTAATTCCTTTTCCATGATGTTACATTATCAAGTAAATTTATTAAATTATTAAAATTTATGAAACCTGAGATGATGGTGCTTCCATAATATGTTTTATGTGAATTATCAAGAAGTTAAAACAATGGATATTAAAGTATCATAAGATATATTATTGATGGGTTTCCTAAATATGAAGATTATGTAATGAAGTATAGGCAGATGATGATTATCTAGGAATCTTCTTGGAAAAATAAATATGGTGATGCATGTACTCTTATTAAATTGAAACAAATATCATATTTTTTATTGTGATTCTAGACTAAAGTATATCAGAAGTTAAGTTAGTAGATACTAAGCATATGATTCATCAATATAAAACTTTTACCATCATTTGAATGGGAAAATAGAGACCATTGTGTGAAGACTTTCATACATAGTGAAAAGCAGTTTCATTATGAAGAAGAAAAAGTTTAAAGAAAAAAAAATTGATATGATAACAATGACTAAAATATGATAGTATCCAGATGTTGGAGGCTGATGAATTTAGTGTTTGAGAATTTTTACAATGCATGAGTTGGATTATTTTAAAAGGAATTTGTAGTTGAATTTTGAAGTATATCTCAAAGCAATAGACGATGTGCATTGGAATTTCATATTTCATTTTGTGAGAGTGTATTCGATGTTTTTCTAGCTACATGTGATTTTTAATAGAGTGAAAATTAATTTAAATGATGAGATATAATGTATTATGAGGTTCAAAATATTTAGTATATGAGTTGATCGAATGAAGGCCAATGTTTGAATAAAAATATTAGTGCAATGAATGTAGGCCATTAGAAGAATGAGATAAAAGTTAGAGGTTGTTTAAAGATTCATATCTCTAAATTATTTGAGTGTTGTACAGGAGGAAAATTATGGTATTAAAAATATATTATGGATATTATATTTTATGTTCACATGTATAGAGAATTTTTTTAATTGAGATAATGAAGGAAACAATTTTTTGAGTTCAAGAAAATATGAAGAAGGAATACTTGAATGAGATAATTAAAGTGAGTATAACTCATGATGGATAAAGATCCATAAAATGACAGTTATGATGATGCCTTATTTTATGTCCAAGGATATAATTCCCAAAGTATAATGTGTAATTGTTTCCAATATCCTAGGAGAAATTGAATTTTTTTGAAGTTGATTTTTATAGAAGTATTGACAGAGAATATTGACTTTAAAGTTTCAAGAAGCTTTGAATGCATTTAACTAGATTTATGAATGTGTGAAATCTATGGAGTTCAAATTCCATGTATCTTTGATCATTTCAAGAAATAGAGGAATATATAATAATATAGTTCTTTCAAGACTTACTGCTGAGTTTTTGATAATTCTGAGAGAATCAATTGTGAAGGAATGTTTAAACAGATTTGTTCAAAAAATCAGAATAAGGGTCAAAAAGTACTGAAGTTCTGAAGATTTTCAGTTTTAAATAAGAAGTTACAAATTGAAAATAATTTTAGAGTTCATATAATGGGATTATATATTTTAGTAATTAAAATTTTAGATAATTTATTCCATATAGATTCAAGAGTAGAAATCAAAGTTCCACTATCATGTTAGCTTGGAAGAATAACTAAACCTTATAACCAATGGAAACCAGTAATATTTCTTGTTGGGAGATGGAATGATATTTATAAAAGTTAGATAATTTGTATTCACTTGTGTTATTTAGTATATATTTATGCATCAGGATAATAACTAGAAACAATAAGTATTAGGTACCCACATTAGTAATGAACCTTATAAAAACCTATGTATCTTTCATTTGTTTTCTTTATCATTGCATGCATGTGAGGTTGAGTTATAATGTTTATAGGGTTGTAACTTTAACAATTTGTAGTGATTAATTTAAGGAGAAATGAAATTAGAAAATATCACCACTAGTTTAACCCCCCATCCCCTCTCTCAGTGGTTCATATATTCTTGTGGAGTTCGCTTCCATAGAAACTATGTTGAGTATTGTCTAAATAGCCATGTGTTTAATAACCTGATAAAAGATCTCAAAAAAAATATTCACCTTTCTTTTTTTGAAAACATTTCACAATAAACCTTTCTTTGTATCTATTTATACTATTTGTTTCTTCATTCAGCTGATAAACTCATTTGTTCGGAAGTAATTTTCTCCCAATAGTTCTTTTTATTAGCTCACATATTCCAGAAACATGTAAGGAATCCATTTCATCCATTATTTATAAATCTCATTGTCTTGAGTCTTTCATACTTGAATCCTATTTTAGGATCTTAGGCTCTCCATCATTTGTGAGAAGAAAATAGTGTAAGATACTTTTGTATTTATGTACTTTGCATCAAATCCTAGTAGACCGCTATAACTTTCCATGCATCTCTGATCCTACTAAAACTACTACATTTAGAACTTCAACTTATGAAGATTTTACTTGAGAAAATACAATCCCTGATCTCTCTAGTACTCTATACCTTGAAAATGCCATTAGAACTTAACCTCCTTCCAGAACCTCTTCCAGATGATCTGGTGTTTCCAGAAATAACATGCTCTATAAACTTTCTAGAACATCCATAACTTTTGAACATCCATTCAATCAAACCTCATACTATGATGATAATTTTATCCCATCAGCAATATCTTCTTGGTTCTGATCTTTCCATAAGATCTCTTCATTGAATATTACATTATGTCTTCTAAAAACATTTTAAGATTTTGTATCCCAAATCCAAAATACAAAGTCTTTATTATTATACCATAAAAAGTAACATGCTCTTTACTTAGCCTCTTTAGTATCCCTTCCCATGGAATCAACAAGGATATAGGTGATTAAACCAAATAATTTCATATTAGGCTACACAATTCATAGTTTTCACCCAAAACTCCTTGAAAAAATAGCATGAATTCTCATGATCCTTACTTTCTCCACTAAATTTCGGTACATCATCTTTGTGACTGATTTTCTATATCTGAGTACCTAGTGTGGTCTTCTCAAACTCTATGCCTTTTTCCATAAAAACCAATGGAACTCTCTTCTTTTATATTCCCCAACATTATCAAACCTCAAACAATTCAGTTTATTTTATTATCCTTCTCCATCATGGATCTCCATTGAAAAAAGTTTATGAATACCTTTAACTTTTGAATGATAAATAACACTCATGACTTCCATGTCACATCATCAATGAATTTAACATGCTCCAATGACCCTACATGATAATAGACCAAAGTTGGACCCTATACATCCATATGAACCTAATCTAACTTAAATCTTTCCTTCTTCTTAAAACAACACCTTTAGCTTCTTCACCAAAATAAATTATTTTCATGTTCTATACACCATTATTCTGATATTTAGTGTTTATTTAGAATCAATTATTTTTATCCCCTTCTTACTTAAGTGATTCAGGTGTTCATGTCCTAAATTTTTGAAATTTTCTTATTTGGAATTCATTACACCTTATGAAACTATTATTATGTATAAATCTTATTTATTCACTCCTTTGGATACCATCATGGAAGAACATGTAATTATCTATGATTAATTCTTAAATGTTGTACGGAAACCCACATCATCTAATTATCTCACTAAAATCAAGTCCATCCTCAACCCTGGTATATGACCCTACCCTTACAACTCTAGCAAACTTCCTTTATTTTTCTTGATGGAAACATCACTCTTTCCAAAAATCTTGATATCCATGTTATTAATAAGATGTTCCATGTTGTATCTTATTCAAGTATAATTCCCCATACTCCCTCTCTTTGGTGTTGAGTGAAAAGAAGCTCTAGAGTTTATAATTCAAGACTCAAGTGAACTAGCGACAATCGGATAAAGTCCACTTGTATCTTCCGATATGGGATTTTTCAGATCTACTTCTAGAAGTATATCTTCTATAATTTACCCTTCACTCACTAGAACCATTCTTTGGATGGTCTTATTTCCACAATACCAGCACATGGGACCATCTTCCATCGATCTATTATAGCTCTAACATCTTCTTAATTTACATTTCTTGTGACTCTTGTGGTGTGAAATTTCCTCTTCCTTCTGCACTATAAGTGTTTCCTAAAGATGCTCAAATCACATTTCAATGAATTTTATCATTCAAAATCATATCCTTAACTTCAATAAACATTGATTCTTATCACTTGAGTTACTCACCTTGGAAACCATCACATCCCAAGATTTTATAATGATGAGAGTAATAGAAGCACCCACTCTAGATCTCTTAAGTTCACCTTTATCAATTCAATCGACTTTGAATCATGTTTAAGTCATTGACATGATTACCATTGATTTTCCTTTTGAAATTATCATGCTGAATAATATTCACAATAGGGATACCTTGTTCATTATTATCAATTTCTCGTATACATTAGTTAATAATTTCATAAGTTCTAGAGTTTTTTTCAACTATCGGGTGTTATAAGCTAGGTTTTAGGCTAATGAAATCCATATCAACCTCAGTGATTTCTTTTCCAACATTCCTCTTTCTTAATTATTCATCACTTCTGATTTGGTGTCTATCAATAGAAGATCAATATCCTTTTGTAGTGCACAATTCTCTGTCTACATTGTCTATAATTTGAAATGTGTCTCAACAAACTTCTGGACAATGACCTTACCCTCATTCAATGTTATTTCTTATAGAACTAGTGAAATCACACTAAATTATAAAACATTAAGATGGATAGTAATTTCTTATTAGAATTATCCTACAAGCATAATGGAAAAATGATGCTACTGAATTGAGCTATGAACACCATTATAAAAAAGGCCTTTAGAGACTGGAAAAAGTCATCGCTAAAGGCCTGTAGTGGCCTCCAAACAACTGCCAAATGGAAGATGCTTTTGGATCATCATTGTTTCCTATAGAATTTGCTGATTGATAGCTACTATTGGCTAGGTCAGGGTGATAACTATAGTAGCCACCAAATGGTGGTCATTGTAGGTATACCTTATCCTAGCCTATAGGATTCCTCATATAGAAGTCCCTATAGGATCTCTTAGTTAATATTATAGAGACTACCATATGGAAACCTCAATAGATTTTTTATTTTTTAAAAAAACAATTATAGTAGGGTTTAAACACTGTATATTCAGTTGTTCTAGCCAAACCGCATGTCTGGTTGACATTTCGTCTACTCAAAAATGTCACAAATACTACTAATATGATTTTCTTATGATTTCACATCATTATATGAATTTTTTCTATATAAATGACTATTAAACACATGTTTTGGCATTTTAAAATAATAAAAGTATGTTTTTGGTCATCCTGGTAAAATGACACTGATGATTGATGTTTTATCTACTCCATAATTCTATAAATAATTTTACGGTTTTTCTCGTCTGATTTCACCACATTTGGAGACCTTTCAGTTGGTTATGACCCCCAGATGCATGTTTCTAAAGGATGTCAAACCTTTAAAAACTTCTTATTCGGTCTTTCTAAGCATACCACACATCTTATTAATGTGTATCCTACTTTAACATGTCACAAATAATACCAATACCATTATCCTATGATTTCACCTTATTTTGAGGTCATTTTTTATAAATATGACCGTTAAACACATGTTTTCTTATTTTAAAAAAAATAATATTGTTTCAAGTATATCAGGAAAAAAACCTTGAATTAATGTTTCTTCTTCTTGACTATTTTATAAATAACTGTATGGTAGTTGTCTTCTAATTTCACAGCATTTGAAAGTTGTTCAGTTGGTTTTAACCCTTTAAAAACTGATTATTTGGTTGTTTTGGAAAGACTAAAAATTTTATTGATGCTTCATCTACTCATGCACATCAAAAATAATACTAAGATGACTTTTCTATGATTTCACATCGTTCTAAGGCTATTTTATATGGATATATCCATTAAACACACATTTTAATGATTTAAAATAATAAAAAGTAATTTTTCAGTCATCTCGAGAAAATGACACTTCAGATTGATGTTCCTTCTACTTCACCATTTCAAAAATCACTTTATAGTTTTTTTCATCTGGTTTCATAGTATTCATAGGTCATTTGGTTGGTTTTGACCCCCAAACACATGCTTTTAAAGAATGTAAAATCTTTAAAAATTGTTTGTTCGATCATTCTAGGTAGACCGCACATCTTATTGACCTACTATCAACTCACACACATCACAAATAATACTATTATATTTTTATATGATTTCACCTCATTTTGAGGTCATTTTTATGAATCTGGCTGTTAAATTTAATGTTTTAAATCAATAAAAGTGTGTTTTGGGTCATACCAGAAAAATGACACAATGGATTAACATTTAATCTTATCAAACATTTCACAATTCCCTGTACATTTATTGTCCAATAATTTCATGGAATTTAAAGATTTTTTGGTTAGTTTTTACCCCTAGATGTATGTTTTTAAAGGGCCTTAAACCTTTAAAAAAAGTTATTCAGTAATTCCAGCTAGAACACACATTTGATTGATGTTTCATATACATATACACATAACAAATAATAATAAGATGTTTTTTCTATGATTTCATGTCATTATGATGTTGTTTTATATGGATCTGACTGTTAAATGCATGTTTTGGTGTTTTATAACAATAAAAGTGTGTTTTAGGTCATCCTTGAAAAATGACACCTTTGATTGACATTTTTTCTACTCCAACATTTCAAAAATTATTCTATCATTACTATCGCCGAATTTCATGTCATTTAGAGGCCGTTCGGTTGGTTTTAACCCTCAAATTCATGCTTTTAAATGGCGTCAAACCTTTAAAAACTTATTATTCGATCATTTTAGGTATACAACACATCTGATTGATGTGACATCTTCTCACAAATGAAAAAAATAAAATTAATATGGTTGTCATATGATTTCACCTCATTTCAAGATTTTTTGTTTTGGACCTAACCATTAAATTCGTGTTTTTGTGTTTTAAAATAATAAAAGTGTGTTTTAGGTCATATCAAGAAAATAAAGCCACAAATTGATCTTATGTCTGCTCAACCATTTCCAAAATCACTATATGTTTTTTCCATCTGGTTTCACAATATTCTAAGGTCATTTGGTTGATTTTAACCCCTAATGCATTTTTTTAAAGGGCGTCAAACCCTTAAAAATGATTATTAGTTCATTCTGAATATACCTCATGTCTAATTGATGTGATGTCTACTTTTACACATAAAAAATAATACTAAGATAGTTTTCCTATTATTTTGCATCATTTTGAGGTTGTTTGATATATATATAACCATTAAACACATTTTTTGGTGTTTTAAAATGATAAAATTACATTTTCAGTCATCCTAGGAAAGATATGCCTTATATTGATGTTCCATCTATTCCACCATTTCAAAAATTATTGTATGGTTATTTTCACCTGATTTCACATCATTCAAAGCCTATTTGGTTAGTTTTGACCACCAGACACATTTTTTAAAGGGCGTTAAATATTTAAAAACTATTTATTTAGTTGTTATGGGAAGATCACATGTTTTATTGATGTGGAATCTTCTCGCACATGTCACAAATAATAATAATATAGTTTTCCTATGAGTTCACCTCATTTTGAGTTTGTTTGTTATGGATTGGACTGTTAAACACATGTTTTAGTGTTTTAAAACAATAAAAGTGTGTTTTGGGTCATATCTGGAAAATAACACCTTGGATTGAGTTTCCTTTTGATCAACCACTATATATTTTCTATCCTGTTATTTCATGATATTTGGAGATCTTTTGGTTGGTTTTGACCCCCAGACGCACATTTTTAAAGGCCTTAAAACTTTAAAAACTACTTATTCGGTAATTATAACTAGATCGAGACATGTCGAATGCTTGTATACATCAAAAATAATACTAATAAGGTTTTCCTATGATTTCATATCATTCTAAGTTTGTTTTCTATAGATCTGATTGTTAAATGAACGTTTTGGTGTTTTAAAATAATAAAAGTATGTTTTTTATCATCCCAAGAAAATGAAACTTCATATTGACATTCCATATACTACATTAATTTAAAAATAATTTTTAAGTTTATTTTATATTATTTCATGTCATTTGGAGGTCGTTCGGTTGGTTTTGACCCTCATATGTATGTTTTTAAAGGACGTCAAACCATTAAAATTGTTTATTCTATCATTTCGGGAAGATCGCATATCTGATTGACATGTCATATTCTCACACACATCAAAAATAATACTAATATTTTTGTCCTATTATTTCACCTCATTTCATGGTCTTTTTTATATATCTTACCATTAAATTCTTGTTTTCATGTTTTAAAATAATAAAAGTGTGTTTCGAGTCATATCAGGAAAATGACTCCTCAAATTGGTGTTTCGTCTGATCGACCATCACTATTAGAAAAATGATCTATATCCATGGACCTATAGCCATGGTTTTATATGTTTGTGTATATATCTTAATTTATAGCCATGGTTTAATTAAAATCATGGCTCTATGGTTATTTTAATCCATGGTTTAATAAAAACCATGGCAATAGTGTTTATTCCCTCGTGCAGCTCTCCTCCTCTCTATGACTCCCTCCCATTACCCCCGTGAGCCCTCCTCTATGAGACCATCCTCTCATTACCCTCGTGGTCTCTTCTCTCTATGACCCTCCTCCCTCAATTCTACCACCCAATATGGTCAACCCACCATGAGATCTTTACTCAGCGGCCCTCCTCCCCCAATACTGCCACCCAATGTAGCCACCCCACCTCCCTGTCAATGTTTCTCCTAGGAAACATCCCCGCCTTCTTTGGTGTGCCTCTGATATGGCCACCCCACCTCCTTATGATCATATTCCCATACACAGATATCAACTAGACACTCCTCCTAAATACACTTACTCATCGAAGGTATTTAGGGTTTTCCATTATCGGTTTGAAAAAATTAGTTCTTACTCTTCTTCACTACATATCATGTACGACCCCATTTTTTCTAGGTATGTCTCTCTCTAAGTTTTTTGTTAAACTTCTCTTGATTTTGTTTTCCTTGAGTATGTCAGTTTGTTTGAATAAAATCAATCTTAGGTTATGATAAAACTTCATAAAAAACTAGAGAGAATCCATGTAGAGAAACTTTGTTGTGGAAAATGACTTAAAGTCCAGAGATGTATGCTCATTTGAATTAATGGAGTCTGGGTATAAATTTTTTAAATGGGTTATGATGTTTTTCCATGATTTGTAATCTTTAAAGGGGGTTTGGGATATTTTATAAGGAAAATGGGATGAAAAAACATCTACATGACATTTACATGTCGTGTAATGTTTGGTTGATTTTAATATTCATCTAAGGTAACAGTTTTTTCAATGTATCCCATTAAAAATAATTACACAACAAGTAACTATATTACACATCATATAATTCCTTGAGATATGGTTTTAAAGATTGTCATGTGGTTGAATTTTATTTCATCTTATATGTAGATTCCTCCTATCGACCTTAGGGCACCTTCCAGGCAATTTTGGAGTACCAACCTCCCTTCTAGATGTCCCCGATAACGCATAAGATCCATGGTAAGTGGTTTTGATCTATTTTTCCCTTTACTTCCTTATTTCTCTATAAATTGTGGTGTAATATCTTTACCGTGTACATTTTTGGTTTTTATCTTGATCATTTTTTATCTAGGACCCTTCTTGTGATCATATGCACCTTCTTCCTCATGGGTGTTTTCCATTGGAATCATTTCCTTATCAGTAGATGAAGGTAGGGGTATAAACCTTAACCCTATGGTTTGATGATTGTTAAGTATGTTCAATATTGAAAGTGTTCCAAAATATCATGTTCTGAATAAATTAAATGATGAATTGGAATATTCCTTGGAGTCCCTTTGGATCCAAATGGTGATCGACCTAGCTTATGGCTATCATTCAAGTGATATAATTTTTGAATAAATGAATTATTTAATGGATTAAAGTGTTTTTAGCATGACATGGGTTGTGGGTATTTAATTAATATAGGTTCACCTTGGCTTGTCTTGTTTATTAAGATAACTAGCATGCTATTGGTTATGACCAATTGATATATGAAATATGTAAATGAAAGTTAAATGGTAATTTTCATAATTAACCATTAATCCATATGATGTGACATTGTGATATCCTTGTTACTATGACTTGTGTTATAATTAAATGGTGTGATGCTTATATAGGGTGTTTTCCTAGTGATACATGTTGAAATTCTTATGCAATAGGTTAAGCCCAGTGACATGTGCTGAAATGATTATATAGCAAGTTATGCTCAGTGACACATACTAAAATTCTTATATAGAGGGATAATCCTAGTGAAACATGCTTAAATTCTTATATATAAAACTTGGACTAGTTAGCATTCTGAAATGTTTATATAGTAGGCTAGTCCCAATGACACATGATGAAATTTTTATATAGTAGGCTCAGCCTGAATTAAATGATGAAATGCTTATATAGCAGGTTTGAACCGGATTGATTTGATTTATACCTTATTCATAAGGTTGTGGTTGACATAGTTGTAAGGCATGTTCAGAGACATTTTGTCATAACGTTGAGGTAGGTTATGATATTTCTTGGTTATAAGGTTATGGTTATCATGGTTGTGATACATTCTCAGAGACATTCTGGTATGGAGCCGAAGCAGGTTGATGTCATATTAAGTTAATTGTTTAATTAATTAATATTATTGTTTATAGAATTATTGCATACACTTATCATCAAACTGTTATGTTTATAAATGGTGGTGTCGGCCTACTGAGTTATACTCACACCCTATTTTGGGGGGAAATTTGGTACCCAATCATTACATGGATGTAGGATTGGACAAGAGAAAAGGACCTTGTTATTGATTGTTGTTTGCTGGATGAGTTAGAGTCTAGAGATGGGACTGGCATGGGGTTTGGGATTAGGGAATTTTGAGTATTTATTTGATTCTACTAGTCCTTGATTTTTATTATTAATAGCATGAAATTTACTTACATTCCATCATGTCATTACATTCTTCCTTTATTATTTATTGGATTATTCAGGTGGTATTGGTTGATTTCTACTATGTCGTTTTGTTTCCATTATTTCCGTACTCTGATATTTATTTATTGTTATTGTATTATTTTTATATTTTATAAATCTATAACCAGGGGTATAGTCTCCCCACTATACATATCACACTACTGCTTCTAGTTGGAAGCCTCTGGAATATGAGGAGGCATGCTTGAGGTCTTGTAACCAGCCCTTTTTGGCCACGTGAGAGAGATTTTTATTAGGGGATGTTACAATGTGGTATCAGAGAACACCAGGTTTCTTTTATATTTATTTACTATTTGGTAAAGGTATAAAGGAGGCTAGGATGTGTTGAGAGTTGGTGATGGGATTGTACATGGGAGTAGCCAACCCATGTACGGGGAAAAATCCAAGTTTCTAGGGGTGGATTGTTGTTATTGATGTTTTCTTGTTACAGTTGATATCATTTCACCTGGAGTGATACATATGTTGTGTGAGGTTATTATTTCATGATGTTATTGGTTATTGATATTTATACTCATGGCTTGGTATGGCGTGATATGAGTATGAATGCATCATAATGGGAATATAGGGATATATATTGACATGCATTGTTCATGATAGGGACGTATTTATTTTTCATATGATATATACTTACCTATTTAACTGTGATATGAGATATTTGTAATATCTGATAAATGAAATAAATTAATTGATGTTTAATTCTAAAAAACTTTTAATCCATGTTTAGATATACTAGGAGTCGATGGTTCTCTATTTTTTCACTCGTTGAGGTTGACCCTATTGTTATAGATAGTGTTCTAAGGAGTGTGTTTTTCTTGTAGAGAAAATGTATCCTCGTCATCTTTGAGTTGAGCATCAGGAGAGTAGAAATAATCATTCTCTTAACACAACTAAACCAGATCTTCCTATAGTTATTGAGGATCATATGGATGTTTATCTTCATGGAAGCTTCTTTAGGGTCATGAGATCTATAGAAAGAGAGATTTTTTTCACCATGCCTTCGATGTCTGAGTTGAAGAGAGAGTTATATATATAGCTTCTACCTATGTTCACTGGTGAGGTAGGCTCCCAAGAAGTTGAGTTCTGGATTGAGTCCATCCAGAAAATCTTTAATCATCTTGAGACATCGACAGATAGAAGGGTGAATATTTTTACATATATGTTCATGGTTTATCCAAGCATTGGTAGGACATTTTAAAGAAAGTAGGTCAGTAGTATGAGCTATCTTGGAAGGAATTTGAGTTAAATTTATTGATCTATTTATATCCCAAGACCTTGAGGGATGATAAGGCTTTTGATTTCATGCACCTAACATAGGAGGGCATGTCAATATTGGACTACGTTGAATGCTTCGCCAATCTACAGTGCTTTTTACCATCTTTGAAAACTAATGATATCTCTAGGGAGAAATGTTTTTAGGATGTTCTTCAGTATGAGATCAGGTCATAGGTGAACATGTTCTATCTGAATAGTTTTGTATATGTAATTAATTAGGCCCTCATTATGGAATGGAATATGAGAGAGGCCCCAGGCAGTAGCCTTGCTATTTTAGAAGGGAAAATTGTGAGATATTATTATAGTGGAAATAAGTGTCATTATGAAAATTGTATCCAAGGAAATAGTGGACATATTAGTCAAATAATTGGGCAGCTATCTCAGGATCATGTTCTATTATAGTGTTATTAGTGTGAAAATATGGGCCACTAACATCCTCGGTGTCCATACCCTGCTTTGGAGTGTCACACTTATGGAGGAGTGGGCCACCTAAAGTGGTTTTGTAGGGGAATACAACAGCAGAGCAGTTTTAGGGGAACATGACATTTATTAGAGTTTGGGAAGGACTCAGTTATGCCTTAGTATATAAGTATCTGGAGTTCCACGGGACATTTTGGTTGAGGCAAGGGACATGGTACCCCAGTGTAGGAATAGAAGTACCAAGAAGAGGGTATAGCTTAGGGGGTCATTCTATAGATCATGGAAGAGGGGCTGGTCATATTCATGTTATGAAGACTACTCTAGCTATTATGGATGTCAGACCATCTACTATCAGAGGTACAATTCTTGTATCATCAACCCTTTCATGTGTTTTGTTTGATATAGGAGCATCGCATTCCTTTTTATCTTTACTTTTTGTAAATGGTTTGGTCTTGTATTTGGAAATATTAGATGTAATTATGACCATTGATACACCACTGGGAGTGCGATCAAAGAATGTCAAAGGTTGCAAGGTGTATTCTTTATATTTTGGTGGTTACCATTTCTTTTGGGAATTATTTGTGTTGGAAATAATGGGCTTTGATTTTATTATTAGTATAGATTAGTTAGTTATATATTAGGCTGATATCAAATGTTACCATATGAGTGTTTTATTTTTATCTCTAAAAGTATGTAGTTATTCACACCAAGGTGAGTGGGATCTTCAGGCTGGTCATACAGGACCAATTCAGTGCAGGTTGGATTATCTCATGAATTATATATCTGATATTTCTCTATATGATGGTGTAATGCAACAGGGTTATTTTCCTCTAGTGTTAGAACATTTTCAATATATCTTTCTTGATGAGTTCAATGGATTACCACTCGAGATAGTGATCAATTTTACGATAGAGTTGGTGCTGGGAGTAGAGACGATTTCTATTTTGCCTTATAGAATAGTGCCAGCAGATCTTTGGGAGTTGAAAGTTTAGTTGGAAGACCTAGAATATAATGGTTTTATATAACCTATTACATCTCCTAATGGTTATTAAGTTCTATTCACCAATAATTCTTATGGATCTTTGTGATTATGTATAGATTATTTAATATTGAACTAGTTGAGGTTCAAGAACCAGTATCCTCTTATGTGAATCAATAATCTCTTCAATCAACTAAGAGGTGATAAGATATTCTCCATGGTTGATTTGAGATCATTATACCATCATTTTTTGGAGATACCATCATACATACCTTGGACTAATTTTAGGAGTAGGTATGGCTTGTATGAGTTCATAGTGATTCTGTTGGGTTTAACTAATGCACTGGCGGTATTCATGGACTTGATAAATAGGATCTTTCATCCTTTTATAGATTGGTTTTTGGTGGCTTTTGTTTATGACATCTTAGTGTACTCCCAGATAGGATATGGTCATGTAAAACATCTTGACATCGTCTTAAGTACATTGAGAGAGAATTAGATTTATACCAAGATAACCAAATGTAGTTTATGGATTGATAAATTTCACTTCTTGGGCCATGTAATCTCAGAGGTAGGAGTTTCAGTGGACCCAGTGAAATTTTTAACCATGGTATCTTTGGAATAGTCCAAGAATTTCTTTGAGAGTTGGAGATTTCTAGGATTAGTAGGTCATTATCAGTGATTTATCCAGGACTTCTCTTATTTGGAAACACTAATGTCACGGCTGGATAAAAGGGGAGTGAAGTTTGTTTGGTCATATCCTTACAAGGGATATTTTCAAGAGCTGAAAGGTAGGATAAACTTAGAACCTATCCTCACTTTACCTATGTTGGGTAAAGCATATATTGTGTATTGTGATGTATCTGGAGTTAGACTCAGAGCAGTTCTAATACAGGAGGATCAAGTGGTTGCTTATGTCTCCAAACAACTTAAACCGCATAAGAGGAATTATCTTACTCGAGGCTTGGATTTAAAAGAAATGGTACATACCATGAGATTCTTGAGGAATTATCACAAGGGTGAAAGGTTTGTGGTATACATTGACCACAATATACTCAAGTGAATCTTTTCTCAGTAGGACCTGAACCTTCGGCAGAGGAGGTGGGTCAAGTATCTATAGTATTTCGACTTCTATTTGTATTATACACTAGGAAATTTCAATTTAATTATCAATTATTTGAGATAAAATTTGTAGTAGTTTCATCGTAGGAGTCTTGTGATGATTGGTAGGTAATATCCCTCTTTAAAGACATGCATCTAGATGTTTAGTAGTCTCATGGATGAGTAAATCTGACCTCAACATCTGCTACTCCCATTCTTTTATACTGGATTAAGATCGGGAAATTATTTGATCTATAGGAGCTCGTTTTGATAAAAAAACATATATGATGGGGAGATTCCATCTACATGGGTAGTACATCTTGTTTTGACAAAGATGCACCATGATATCCATATATATTACTAGTGGTTAGGAATGAAGAAAGAAGTGGTAGGATTTTTAGAGATATGTTTCACTTTTCAACAAGTGAAAGCTAAACATCAGAGGTTAGCTAGGATTTTACATCCTTTTACCATTCATGAGTGGAAATTGGATAATGTCACTATGAATTTTTGTGACAGGATTACTTAGGAAAACTCATAAGAAAAATGTTGTATGAGTGATAATGAATCGACAGATGAAGGTATCCCACTTTTTACCTATCAGGAAGACCTTCAAAGTTGATGATCTGGGAAGTCTCTATGTGTTCGAGGTCGTTTTACTACATGGTGTTTATAAGAGTATTATTTTATATAGAGATCCTCATTTCACATATCATTTCTGGTAGGGTATTCAGAAGTCTCTAGGATCGTAGGTTCTTTTGAGTACAGTCTATCATCCTCAGAGTGATAGTCAATCTGATAGGACTTTTCAAGTTCTAAAGGATGTGTTTCAGGCTTGTGGTTTGAATTTAAGTTGTTTGTGGGAGTATCATATGTCACTAGAAGAGTTTTAAGCTAATAATATATTCAAGGAATAAATCCATATGGAACCTTTCAAGGATTTTTATGGCAGGCCATGTTGTTCACCTATTTGTTGGTTGGAGGCAGGTGAGTCAGCACTTATTGGGCCTAGTCTTGTGCAGGAGATTGTTGGGAAAGTTTAGTTGATCAGATAGTGGTTGGTGACCACATAGAGCTGTTAGAAATCTTAGGCTTACCATTAAATATGTCCTCTAGAGTTTGAGGTTGGTTATCATGTTTTTTTTTGGGTGTCCCTTAGGTTTTTGAAACTCTGTATCAAAAAATAGGGAAATCTATCACCCAAGTTCTCTAGGCCATTTGAGATAGTATATAGGGTCGGTCTAGTGGAATACCATTTATCCCTTCCATGGTGCTAAAGTGTCATTCATGATGTGTTCCATGTGTCACAACTTCAGAGATATTATCCAGACCTTTCTCACATTATAGACATAGAAGACATTAAGCTTAGTGTTGATGCGTCCTTTAAGGAGAATCTAATACGGATTGTGGACCATAGTGGGAAGAATATTTGAGGCAGGGAAATTCCTTTGGTTTGGGTGCAGTGGTAGAATGGGTGAGTTAAAGAGGATACCTGGGAGAGGGAGTCTAATATGTGAGTACAGTAGCCAAACTTGTTCGCTGAGACCCCACAGTGATGCTTGGAGTAGCTCAAGGATTAGCTGTTATATAGTGGTAAGGTTGTAAGAACCCATCTTTTTTTAGGTACATCTCTCTCTAAGTTTTTTGTTAAACATATCTAAGTTTCGTTTTCCTCAGGTTTGTCTAGTTTTTTGAATAAATTCTATCTTAGGTTGTGAGGAAACTTGAGAAAAAATCAGATAGGATCTACATAGAGATCCTTTTTTGGGGAAAATTACTTAAAGTCAAAATATGTGTGCTTGTTTGAATTAATGGAGTCTTGGTATAAATTTGTTAAATGGGTTATGAGGTTTTTCCATTATTTGGAATCTTTAATGGGGGATTGGGTTGTTTTATAAGGAAAATGGGATGAAAATCCATCTGTATAACATTTACACATCATGTAAATGGATTACATGTCATATAATTTATGGGTGATTTTAATATTTAGCTGAGGTGATGTGTTTTTTAATGTATCCCATTAAAAAAATTACATGAATATTAATTATATTACATGTCACATAATTCCCCAGCCTTTAGTTTTAAGGAGTTCAATGTGGTTGAATTTTATTTCATCTCACATGCAACGTCCTCCTCTTAACCTAGGGAACCTTCCAGATGATTTTGGAGTATCAACCTCCCTTTCAGACGTCCCAATAATGTATTTGATCCCCAGTAAGTGGTTTTGGTCTATTTTTTTTCTTCTCTCCATTGTCTCTTTGGACATTGAGGTGTAATCTCTTGACTGTGTACATTGTTGGTTTTGATATTGATCATTTTTTATCCAGGATCCTTCTTTTGATCATTCACACCTTCTTCTCATGGGCGTTTTTCATTGGAAGTGTTGTTTGATCAGCAGTTAAAGGTAGGGAGTCTAAAACTTAACCCTATGGTTTTATGATTTTTAAGTATGTGAAATATTACAATTGTTCCAACATATCATGTGGTGAATAAATTAAATGATGAATTGGAATATTCATTGGCATCCTTTTAGATACAAATGGTTATTGACCTTGCTTATGGCTACCATTTGGGTGATAAAACCCTTGAAAAAAAATTAATTTTTTAATGGCTTAAAGTGTGTATAGCATAACATGTATTGTTGATGTTTGATTGATATAGATTCACCTTGGACTATCCTGTTTTTTAGATAACTGGCATGTTATGGGTTATGAACAATTGATATATGAAATGTGTAAATGAAAGTTAAATGGTAATTTTCATAATTAACCATTAATCCATATGATGTGACATTGTGATATCCTTATTGTTATGACTTGTTTTATGACTAAATGTTGTGATGCTTATATAAGGAATTGGCCCAATGATACATACTGAAATGCTTATATAGCGAGATATGCTTAGTGACACATGCTGAAATGCTTATATAGCGGGTTATGCCTAGTGACACATGCTGAAATTCTTATATAGTGGGCTTGGCCCCATGACACATACTAAAATGATTATATAGCAGACTCAGATCAGTCGACATACTGGAATTCTTATATAGAGGGATAGGTTCAGTGACACATGATGAAATGCTTATATAGCGGGATCGGCCCAAATTAAATACTGAAATGGTTATATAGCAGGTTTGGCCTAGATTGATGTGATTTATACCATGGTTATAAGGTTATGGTTGGCATGGTTGTAATACATGATTAGAGATATTATGGCATGGCACTGAAGTAGGTTATGATATTCCTTGGTTATAAGATTATGGTTAGCATGGTTGTGCAGTATGCTCAAATACATTCCATCATGGAGCTGAAGCAGGCTGATATAGTATTAAGTTAATTGTTTGATTAATTAATACTCTTATTTATATCATTATTACATATACTTATCATTAGACTGTTTGTGTTTAAACATAGTAGTTTTGACCTACTAAGTTATACTCACACCCTATTCAGGTCTTCATTTGGAACCTGATCACATTACATGGATACAATATTGGACAAGGAAAAAAGGACCTTACTATTGATTGTTGCTTATTGTATGGATTGGATTCTAAATATGGGACTGACATGGGGTTTGGGATTGGGGACTTGTGAGTCTCTATTTGAGTCTTCTAGTCTTTCATTTGTATTATTCTTATCATTACATCTAATTACATTCCAGTATGTCATTACATTCTCCCTTTATTATTTATTGGATTATTCATTTGGTATTGGTTGGTTTCTGTTGTATCATTTTTTTCCATTATTACTACACTCTAATATTTATTTATTTTTATTTGATTATTCCATTGTGTTTTAACTCTGTAACTAGGGGTTATAGTCTCCCTACTATATATATCACACCCCTACTACTAGTTGGCAGTCTCTGGCATATGAGGAGGCACACTTGAGGTCTCATAATCAACCCTCTCTGGACACATGAGAGAGTTTCAGATCGAGGGATCTACATAGTATCTCCTCTATCTATAACCTAGGATTAGATTTAAGATTTCTCCCGGTGGGTGAATTTTATCAATTTCCTATGGTATGTTCTACTTTTAGTAATCCCACTTATATTGATAAATTTTTTAACTAGTTTTATTATATTTTTTCTACTATGACTATGTTAAATGTTTTCCCTCTAAACTATTGGTCCTATTTTTCCTATTCTACTCTAATTGTTCTCATTCTAGTCTATTATTGTAGTGTTAGAATTTTTTTGTGGTACTCTGAAGGCAGGTTTACTAAAATTAATTGAAATTTACTATTATCTATTTTTTTATTGGATCTAAACTTTCCTACATGAAATATCATATCAATTTAATTTTATAGACTTTGAAACCTTGATACATGCATGATATAGAACTCATATCACTAAGTTTTCCTTAAAATTCAACTCATTGTGCATAATTGGTTTCATTTTAAATGGTAGTTATTCTTCTTATGTAGGTATGCTATGATTTTTATTCATGATTATTAAATATATTTTTTAATTCCTCAATAGTTTTATCATTTAAATATATATCAAAATATTAATCTATTATGGTTTTTTATGGGGTTACTTTGTTATAAAATGTGTCTATGAGAAATTATTCAGAATATTAATGGTTCTCACACTACTTAATTAAAATTTTGAATCATTATCAAGCCTCGTAGAATATATTTTACTCATATTGAATAAATATAGTTATTTTTATATCTTATCTTGGTATACATTCCCATTAGATATAATTTACTCATAATATCACTGAAAAATTGGTACCATCTTTCAAAAATCACTTCATCCATTTTATGGAACCAAATACTATAATTTACCTTAATAAAAATTGAGAAAACACTTTGTTTTATTTATAATTTTCTAAACCCCCTATGTTATTTTTGATTCACCACACTATATAATTAACTAATTTATTTAGGAGAGTTTTTATTAGGTAATACATTATATAATGGATTTATAGAAAAACATGATTATTTAACCTCATAATTTCTAAACCTAGGGGATTTAATCATACATGATGGATTGCTATAAACTATAGCACATAAAACTCTTTAATACTTACTCACACTATTAACTCATTCTTGTGTTAAGTTGGATTAATGATTATAATTTGATTATTATTCAGATTCTCCCAATTATCATCCAATTTTATCATCTTCTATTTTATGGAACTTAGATGTCTATGAATTTCAAGAGTAATGGGATCCAATATTTCAATTTTTACCAAGTTTTTCTACACAAAATATATTTATTGAATTGATATTTTTTATTTTCATTGAGAATAGATTTTATCATTGTTTTTTTATTTATCTTGAGAATTTATTGATTCTTCTTGTTCATATTCTCTTTCCTCCATAATGGAATAAAAATTTGACTAAGCATGCAGCTAATTCTCAATGGATTAGTTATTTATATTTTTTACAAAAAACTAGTATAGTTGAGATAAGGGTCAATCCATGGTGGTGGACATGAAAATGTGTGAATTTGTGACAAAGGAAACTATGAAGAATGTATAAAAAATAAATAAAAACATAGATATGATTTTATATGAGGAAAGTGATGATTATGATAAATCATTATGGAATTAAGTGAGATAACTGAATGAATAAATAAATATCATGAAGAAATTAAAAACAGTTAATTGATGAAATAGGATAATTAAATTGGATGGTTTTATAAATAATTTTCATTGTTTATGCACAAAAATCACTATATGCTGATAAAAAGTGGTTGACCAACTATGTCAATAGATCATCCTGTGAGTGGGTGAATCTTAGCATCCTTAATCTATAGAACTCACTTGATAAAAAAATGATGAACGTATCTTCCTCACTAAGACCAATTTTTAGTTTGATCCTAGTGTACGAATCTCATCTGTAAGGGATTATTGATCATTGTAATTTTTTTATGGTTGTATGGATTGAACACTGATCTCACCCCATGTGGAGAGCCTACTAGATTAGGGTATAATATTCATACCTACCATTTAGTGATAATAATGAATAAATATTGGGGGAAAATATTTCTATATATTATCTTCTATATAGGAATATTTATAGTGCATTGGGGATAAGATATCATGAACCCCTTTCTAATATCTTATATCCTCTATCTATTTTTTTAATTTATGTAATTATTTACTTTTGGTTGTGTACATGTTAACTTCCATTTTTATTCTATTTAAAATTTATGAATTTTATTTTTAATGTATGAGTTTTCTACCAATTATATTTATAAATAGTTTTCCTTGAACTTATAAAACCTTCGGTTCACCCAACACTTAAATATATCCACTAGGATAAAACTTGGTTTTATAGTGGTTATCCAACAATAATGAATATTATTTATTTTAAAAACCAATTTGTCTTTGAAAGAAAAATATCAGATTGAAGGTGATGTTCCAACCATATTTATGGATGGATACAACTATACCAAGACTTCATTCTTCAATGTACCTATTAATTAATATAGGAAATATCATATAAAGACATTCACTATGAACACTAAAATTATTTATTTTATAATAATGAGAAAACTATACAAAATAAAAGTGAATGTATTTGATTTATTTTAGGAAATTTAATGAGTGGTGTATGAGCTTAATTTTGGAAAAAGAGACACACACTTTTTTATATCTATAAATTTTTATATCAAGTATCATATTGAAAAGTAAGATATTATATATGAAAAATTATCTATATATAAATTGATTTTATCATTGAATTTAATATCAAAAATTATATTCTAAACCTAGTGCATCTGTTTCCAAAATATGTTAGCGACATTCAAGAATTTTCAATAGAATATGGATGCTAAAATATAAAGATTTAATATATCCTATTCATTCTTAAAATCTCTTGTAGATTCTCCAAAATGAATGGTAATCAAAGTGAACTTGACTTGAGGATGAAAATTTGATTTCTAAGATCATTATTGATGAAAACATTGAGACTATTTTGAAACTTGAACTATAGATCAAGAAATATTATTAAAATAAAATGTTAAAAAGGAATGAATTTTAGGTATACCATTACTATCCCTCATAAATATAGATATATAACACTTAGTGAAGATATGTTTCCTCATCTTAAGATGAAAAATGATCAAATTTTAAGATAAATAATTATAAAAAAAATAAAGTATGAAATTATAGGATAAGTATAATTGGTAGAAAAATATAAAATAAAAGGTATTAATGAGATACTTCTAATGTGGTAATTTTCTATGAATTAATGAATCTCACATATATAAAATTATTGAGTATATAGATTAAACTTAAGGTAAATAATAAATCTAGGAAAGGAAAATAAAATATGGTATTAGAAGCATCAAATATTTATAATGTATGTAATGGTTCTTTTGCTAAAAGTGAATGAAAAAGTGATCACATTAAATGAATCTATAGATTATTCACGCATTGTTTAGTGAGAAATGATAACAATCTCTTTTAAAAATAAATTTATCATTTATTGGTGAATATTACATAAATTACATATTTAATATTTGATTGAGAATAAAATATCCTTTCATGAAATCAATGAATATGGTTATGAGTTTGACATTAAATTTATAATTGTAAAAGTAAATAATTGAAAGGTAAAATTTGATCTAAATTTAAAAAAAATTGTTAAAATGTTTCCTAAATTTTTCTTTCTATTGTATCTGTCATACCTTCTATAAACCAAAATGAGGTGCTCCAGTTAAAATATGAAAACTAAAGTTTAATGAAATTTTTATATAAATTTATAAGATGAGTGGTCATTATTTATAAATTTTTACTATTAAATATACTATAAAGACCTAAAAAAAGAGTTTTATACCCAATATCTTATGTTTATAACTAATATAGAAATTATTTTGTTTGGGAAAGAAAACTAAAAAATTATGGATATGCCTATATTTTTACTATATAACTATTTATGGCCCAAAAATACAAGAGTAAAAATATCATATTTCATAAATTTAGTATAAATTTATATATACCAAAGGAAAAAATTTGTGTTTCATAGATAATGTATTTCAATGGAGTATAATGGAAAAAATATCAAACTTTTTTCACACATAAAGAATGAATTTAGAAACATTTAATTGAGATAAAACTCATGAGGTATAATAGTCTAAGAAATGTAGTTATCCATTATAAGTCATTAATTTCCTTTTTTATATATATTAAACTAATAGAACAAAACTATGTTAGCATAAATTAGTTTTATAATGAAGGGTAGTTTCTAAAAAAATTAATAACAAATGTTCCAAAAAAAATTAATTGGGGTTATGATATTCTCTACCAATAAATAATTTTTTATACAATAGAAATAGATGATATATTCTACTAGAAAATTAAATTCCTTAGTGAAATTGAAAATGATTCTTTCTATTAACTTATAAGAAGAGGAAATTAAATTCTCCATAACATAACTAAAATCTTTAAAAAATCAACCACTAAATGTCTTACTAGATATTATTTTTGATTAATATAAATATTTTGATCTAAAATAATAAAAATAAATATAAAATTAACTCTAAACAAGAAATTGAACTCAAAAAAATATAAATCTCTATAATTTATACATATGGATAATTTTAGATCAACTAATATAACATTAATTATAGTGATAAACAACATGTATATCCTATATAATAACTATTCTCATTGATTTTGATTTTATTTATTTATAAAAAAATCTACAAATACTATTAGTGTGTATTTTAATTTATATTAATTTGATCTAATTTAATTTTTTTTGATTTAAAATATAATTGTAATTATGTTATTTTGCATGTTTTTTACCTTATTTTTGAAAGGAACATGCCACATGTTACATCTCATGTTGCATCCTCAAGAAACCTCTTTTCCTTACTACTTTGTGTGCCTTTGACAACTATGAATTCATCTATACACAAAATAACCATCAAAAGATTCTAATGATAAATAAAATCTCCCTAATAGGGATCCCATAATTCAAGAATCATAATTATTTCATTAGAAAAACATATAAATTATGTAATGAATTTGAAAAATAGATCAAACTCAACAATATATGATATCTCCTAGGAGTGTGTATGTATATTATTTTACTTTACATTTAAGATATTTATTATGATTTTTTTATAAACATGTTATTGATGCTTAGTTTTTATCTTATGAAACAATACATATAACATTAAGTCATTTTATAGATTATTTATTTAATGTATATTTATTTCCCCCAATATTTATATGTACAATATTGATTAGGTCACTAATGAGTTTCAGAAGGAGTTATGATATTTTTTGGACTTTTCATTCAATAAAGACAGATTTATTTGATGCTTGCATTTTGATTGTGTTGTAAGACCATGGTTAACTTGTGAGGAAGTGAGTTACCATATCACTAAACATGGTTTCCAAAAAAAATATCATGTGTGGTATCACAATGGAGAAAAATCTAAAGTTTAGAATGACATTGATTCAACTAAAAGGATTGGTATAAAAAATTGATTTCTGATCGGTTTCCATTTTTTTCTGAAGTTAGCTTCTCATGTAGACCATTTTAAGAGAAAATGAATACCATAACATATTTTTCGTCTATTGATCATAATGATGATATTGAGAGTGTTAGAAAGATGATGGAATATGTGAATACCCTAGTATATCAGGCATGTGAAAAAATGAGAAAACATGAGTTTTTAATGTGATTATATCATGGGAAAGAAATGTATGGATTTAGTAATACTACGAAGGAATAACTCCTTATATTTATTAAGGATTTACTACCTGGTGATGCATGTATTCCAGAAAATTATTTCATGAAATCAAATTTGGCTGAAAATTTTGGATTTTCATCTATGAAGATTAATTTTTTTTCCTAGATATTTTTTTCTTTTCTAGAAGGAAAATTTAGAGTTGAGTCAATGAAAATAGTGTGGTACATCAAGGTGGAAGAGTAATGAAGACAGCACTTAATCCCACATACCAGAAAAGGTGATTTGGAACTTCCCTTTAATTCCTAGGCTTCAAAAACTTTTTATATCAAAACAAATGGAAATAAATATGAAATGGCATAAAGATGAAATAAATAAGGATAATGATAAAATATTGAATCCTTTAGATGATTTATATTAGGATAAATTTGATGGTTTACATCCTAATTATTCAGTTGACCCATGAAATGTTATATTTGGATTATCCTGTGGTAGTTTCAACCCATTTCACCAAATACATATTGCACACAGTACTTGTCCTATTTTCATTCACATTTATAACTTTGATTCATGGATGTGTATGAAGAATACATTTTCTATCATTAGTATATTGATATTTGGAACCCAGTGATAATGGAAATGATATTGACATATACTTAAATCCATTAATATATGAGTTAAATGAGCTTTGGATTGTTAGTACGCAAGCATATGATGCTTTTAGGAAGGATTGATTTATGTTTTGTGTGGATTTATTGTGGATGATAAATGATTTATCTGCTTACAGAATGATGTTTGGTTGGTGTATAAAATGGAAATTATTCTACCCTATTTTTATGAAAAATACACATTCATGAAGATTAAATTTTGTTTTAACTTTCAGCTTCATAGAGAATTGATTATTTCTACCGATGGGTCGTCCATACAGGAAAAATTGGAGACAGTTATATAATGTTGTCAAGATAGATGAAACACCTTAATAAATGTTGGGGAATGATATTGTTAAATAACCTGGTGGTTTTAATTAAGTTCTTGGAAAAATTCAATCAAATATCAGAAAGAGAAAGCATGTTAATTCAAATTCCAATAGAAATTGGAGAAAGAAAATTATATTCTTTGAGTTTCTCTATTTTTCATTGAATTTATTATGGCATTGTTTGGATATAATGCATATTGAGAAAAAAATATATGATAGGTTACTTGATACTCTTTTAAATTTCAAAGGAAAAAACAAAAGATGGTGATTTGATGGATTGGGCTATAGCAGAAAGACTTCATCCTGAGTTAATTGGTCAAAATAAGTGGAAACTCCCTTTTTCCTATTATTCAATGAAAATGTAGAGAGAGAAAAATCCTCCAGGTCTTAGAAAGTTTTAAGGTTAAAATTTTTTATTCTAGTAACATTTCAAAAAGGGTGAATACACAATATGTAAAACTAAAATCTCTTTAAACCCATGATTACCATGTCTTGTTATATGAGTTGATTCCCATTTCTATTTGACATTTAATTTTACATAATGTTAGAGTTATTGTGATTAAGTTATATCATTTTTATTGATACATATGTTCCAAAAGACTAAGAAAAAGTGTTATTAAAAAATTATAGAGAGATGCACCAATTATTCTTTACGACTTGGTGAAAATTTTCCCACCGTCATTTTTCACATGTATGTTAGATCAAATTGTGTATCTTCCCACAGAAGTTCTTTTGGGTGGTATTGTTTCGATTTGATGGATGCATTTGATATAAAGAATGATGTTTACATTGAAATATTATGTGAGAAATAAATATCATCCTGAATGGTCTATTTTTAAAGGATATTTAGCATAATAATTCATGGATTTGTATTCATTTTACTTGGATAACATTGCTATGAGGTCTAATTGACTAATGAGAACTAAATATGAGAAATTTTATCCCATTGAGCCTACATTTCCTTCACTACCCCAAATAGGAGGGATAACTGGATCGTACTCATTATGTACTTTAATAAGGGAAGAGTGGGAAATAGCTAATCATATAGTATTAATCAACTATAGTGTGCTTGATGATTACATAAAGTAAGTAATCTAATAAATAGGGATTTTTTTAATTGTGAGATTTATTTATATCCTCTAAAATTTTAAATCTTTTATATTTGTAGAGAACATTTAGAAATTATAAAAAGGAGACATTATTATATATATATTAAGAAGAAGAAACAATTTCCCAGTAAAGAATTTAATTCTTGGTTAAAGTCAAAGGTAATATATTTACTTTTTCTTTCTCATAACAAAATCATAGGTATCTATTTAATATTTGATATTGGTATCTTTCAGTTTCTAACTTTACTAATGAATAATATATTGGATGAAATAAGAGTTTTGTCCTTTATTCCAAATAATGTGGTATGTGATTGTAAGGTAATGGTTTTCAATGGATTTAAATTCATTATAAATATATATTAAACAAAAATAGAAATGCAGCATGATGGTGTCATGATAAGCACCACAACAGATTGTTATGCGAGTGCATCAGACAAGAAATCTCGATCAGAAAATATATCATATTATGGGGTTTTCGAAAGAATCATCTTATTATATTACTATGAACATGGTCGTGTCACAATGATGAAATGAAATTGGTTTGATTAAATGACACAACAATTCATGCATATAGATAAAAGTGGATTTATAGTGATTGATATGAACCATCAACTTCAAACTAATGAACCTTATATTCTTACATCACAAGCTAGACAGGTGTTTTATATAACTATCTTGTTAAAACAACAATTTGGTGTTATTATTGATGTTATTCCTAGACATATTTTTGATGAAGTAAAGGGTTATAATTATGTTATGGGTGAACCTATAGGTATTTATTTAAATTTTTCATTTGATGAAACGTATGATTTAATTGTTAGAAAAGATTATGAACCAGAAATTGTCATAGAGCACACATAGCATTGAAACATTTATGAGTATTTACCTGGTATTATTGCAACATTGTATGTGTTTTTTTTTAATTTCATACATGACATCAAATCAACTAGTATTTTCCCCCATGAAATTTCATGAGATATGATGTTTTTTTTAAATAATATGTTTATTATGAATTAAAAATATAAAACATTAGACTATACATAATACTTTTTTAAATGAAATACTAACATGTTTATGTTCCTAGAGTATTCTTTTTGACAAAAAGTAGAGTCTAGATATCTTGCTACAAATTTATAGGTCATGTGCACAACGTTCAATCTAACTTCTTCATATATGGTTAGTTATAGAAGACTCTAGTCCACTAAATCTAGGGAAACTAAATTTTTATAATTCATAGATCATTCTCCATGTATGGTCTAGTCAAGGTTGAAATGATTGTACTAATGGAGGAGCTAAAATATAAAATCATGATACTTCACTTATTCTATTAAATATATTATTAATACTAAGTTCATGACACAGTAAGTCTAGATGAAACTGATAACCTATGCATGAAAATCAGTCTCACTACACTTCCCATTACCATTAAGGCATAGATGTAAATTATATAATGAGCCCATTTATCCCATTAACTGGAAAATATAATTCCTCAGTGGTATCCCCTATTTTAAAATATTTCTCTAATTCCTTGATGAAACCAATGGGTTATAGAAACATTTGAAAAAATTTCATTAATTATCCTAAAATACAGTGATAATTCCCTAATAATTTAGGATTTATAATGTGTCACATTGGGATGGGACTAAAAATTATAGAACCAACAACATGGAGAGAACAAACAATGAAAAAATTAGCAAAATCTAGTAGAAAGACCTATTTTAAAACACATTTCTATAAGTATGGAATCGCGGGATTTATCTGGTATATATAGTATTAGATTAGTAAAGAGAGATATCTGATCAAATATTAATTGGATTATTTGCTCGATTCAATAAAATTTCACCTCTTTTGACACATTAACGATTTTTAGAATGTATAGTTAAATGTTAAATTGATTTAAATATTTATATTAATGTTCATATTATGTATTAGTCCAAATTGTCACCTTGATCCGGTTGGATGGTATTTAGTATGGATATTATTAGTTGTAAAAAAAATTTATGGTGTGTTGTGTATGCTACATTCATGGATTTGATACACTTATTTATGGATATGTGGTTTTTATGTGTGATGGGGGGTAAAGTATACCCCAATGGTACTAGTTAAACCTTTAGTACTAGCTATCATTCTTTGGCGATTAGGGGATCTTCAAAAGACCATGCAATGTTTTGGATCATCATCAAGGTATGGTTAGAGTAGTTGGGTTGGGTTGGAACATTACTTATAGGGTGATGGTTGGTTGTGCAATGTGGTTTTATAACATCCTATATATTGGAGAATTATACCTAAAAATTAACTAACAATAACTATATAAAACATTTAACATATTAAATACATGTCACGGATTTGTAGATGATGCATTCTCTAAAATAGACAATTGATCCAGGTAATTTTTTTCAATAAAGTGAAAGCATATTGTTTCCAAACATACCTAATGATATGATGATGAAAGATATCATTGTTCCAATAGCACTAAATAGCATGATAGTCAAAAAATTATGGAAAAATTTTCTTCTTTTTTACATTGAATCTAGTTAGAATTTAAGATAAATTCAGATAAAGAAACTAATATTTTTTTAATGAAATTCATACATCATCTGTTTCTAATTAAATTTACTAAAGATATGATTTTATAAGAGCTTATCTATAGATTAACTCAAGGTCTAATTGCATGTGAGGTGTTGAAAATTCCACATGTAATTTTTTTTAGGTATCAATGATTAAAAATTTTCCCTTCACAAATACAATAGACATGATGAATTTGTGAAAGAATACCATAATGGGGTTGATTCATGCATCATAAAAAATACCCAATTTGAATCAAAAGCTAGATAGGATCAGGAACAAAATTAGGGATGTATCCAAACCATATACTTTAAATGTTCTGGTCAGATTATGGATAACTATACTAGTCACAAAAAACTTCAAGATAGATGATAAGACCTACCAATCATGGTAGCTGGCCAATATAACAATAAGTGATCATACTATGAATTTTGTGATGATAGGTTTCAGCTAAAAACAAATGAGTTCAAAATAAACATGATCCATATTACACATCATTGAAAATAATGGGAGGGAGAATATATATGAAGAAAAGGCCTTGTCTGGATTCCATAATGCATGAGATTTTTCTTCCAGTAGTCAAAAGAATAACAACTCTAGTACATAGACCCTTTTATTCCCAAAGATCCAAAAATTATCCTTTGATCTACATCCAAAAAAACACAAATTCAAAATAAGATTTATAATCATATTTCGCATTTATTTTTTTCAATGGTAAGAGAAATTACTCACAATAATTAGGGCAATGACGGACTCATTTACCCATTAGGTCCTCTCCAGTAGATGCCCAAGAACAATGCAGCCACAACGTAATGCTACAAATAAATTGGTTGATCTTATGGAATAATGACCTGTTGAAATTCATTAGTCACTTAAAATTTCTACTAGATTTTGTCTAGAACTGGGTTTAAGCCATGTGAACTGCTTTCTAAACCATACATAATAACCTTTAAGACCTGGTTTTCTTCCCATTTTTCACCCCCAAACATGATGTTTCTGAAAATAACTCATTGAACATCAATATAAAATCTAAAAACAAAAATAATGCAAAAACAACACAACATTAATTTAGAACAAGGGTCATTATGGAGAGATGGGAATCCCAACTACCCCTAGTAATACAAGGTTCAATATGAATAGTGTTTCCAAACACATACTCATACATATATCTTAAGACATGGTGGTCCTATAGCATGTCCATAATGACTCCCAAAAATATATAAACAAAACTGGTATTTGATAAAATTATACAAGGATCCAAGAAAAGATGATATTCCAATGTTGCTTCTCATCAGTTCATGTTTTATGGTATAGTTGTATTATTTAATATTTTCATTATTTCTATTTATTTTAGAATATTATTTTAAATTTCTAGGTCAAATGTATGGTTATGATTATGTTTTAAGAAGAAGAAGAATATAGAGAAATGAACATGTGTTAGATATTTAGGCATGTCTCCTCTATTCACTACTATAAGTAAAATTTATGTTTGGATGTTATGTTATTTCATATTATTTATCTTATTATCGTTCATTTTATTTTATCATCCATGTTATTTTAGGCTATATCATCGAGGAGATGGTTGGATTATGCTACAGAGGTTGATGGTATGGTGAGGGGTACTAGTGCAACTGATTCTATGGTTCATCCTACCAATATGTCGCTTCAGTCGTCAGGAGGTCATTTAATTTAGCCTCCCTTTATCTTGCTTTGGTCACTAGGAGGTCATCCTTCGATTATACCATCTCCATATTTTACATACCCACCTTTTTTATATCCCTTTCTGCCTGCACCCACACAGGATGGTGGTTTCCAGGCTCGCATCCCTCCTTATTACCCATTCCCACCATCCACTATACAAGGAACCGCTCCCCCATATATCCCACCAAAATATCTATATCCATATACACCCTCATATTTATAGGGATATCCATAAATTTTTCTCCCTCTATCAATACACTTATGATCATCGACTATACAGATTACTCCTACTGTAGATATACCACCTACCATAAAGGATACTCCCCCTCCTCTAGACATAGCACTTTAGGGGTCAGGAAATCCCCCCATCTACTGGTATGTGATTAAAAATTACTGATAGTGATAAATAATAAATTTATATATATTATTTTCCTTTACTGATTATTTTTTATGATTATATACATCCTCTGCTAGACGATGAGGTTGCACAAAAATGTGAGAGGTTTGGAATCAACACATGCATATCATGGTTCAATACAATGAGGGAAGTGCTATAATTGAAAAAAATGGTAAGGAATGTAAAATATTTATGGGAACACTTTCTAAACATAGCAATATCATTCTGGTTCAACCGATAAGTTAGATATAAAGAACAATGCTTGGGTATATATTTGGGTAAGTAATGTTAATCAAATTTTATATATATTATTTTATAATATTTTCTTAATTGATTTTTTTCCAATATACCTTAGATATAATTTTCTTGATGGAAAAAATGTCAATTCCTCAAGGTTAATGGAATTAGTTGATATGTGTAAAGTGTACAAGTATTACTTGTATGTTGGTTGGAAATAGAGAGTTGATACGGAGGTTGAAGAAATACTGATAATTCATGATTTCTCAATATCACAATATAAAGAGATGATCAGCTATTGTAAGAGTCCATAATTTAACGTATTATTTAAATTTATATATATAATCATTTATTTATTTGAAAATTAATTTTAAAGTATAAATTACTTATTTTATTTATGTTTATAGAATTACATAATTTCTTGTTTATAAGTGAAATCAAATAGAAATAAAATAAATAAGGGTGAAATGAAATACATTCATACACTTAGATACATTTCACACCCAGATCATGAGAAATCATAGGTAATTTAACATTTAAAATATTCAAATGGGATTTCATTGAGAATTTATGATTTATGGATTATAAAAAAAATCCAATCTGTTGTGCCTAAATATTTTGTAGTTCCAATAATTCCCTACAAAACATGTCATTTTTAATTTTTAGTGTTATAATTTTCTATATTGGATAGAATTCTATTGTTATGCATTCACTTTGGTTGGTTGGGCCACTTTTGGGGAACTAAAAATCAATCCACCACTATCAACCAATGACATGGATGTATAATTCCTATAACTTGTCTTCATCCATATTATTAATTATTTTTAATTAAAACCTAAATCATTTCTGAGAAAGATTCTAAATAGTAATTAGATTTAAATATAGATGGTACATATGGATTTAATATTGATATTTATTCTCTTACCTTTCCTTTTTTCATGATTAAACACACAATATGGAATGTTAATTTACAAGGTTTACCTTTGAAATGAAAGGCTTATACTTTGTATTAATGAGAAAAAATCCACAATCAGAATACCCACTAGAAATAATATTATGACCTCCAATGTAAAAGATAAATCCTTGAAACTCATGTTTTCACTTTATTCTATTTATATTCCTTCGATTCCTCCCACACACAGGTGCCTCTTATACTATATGATGAATATGATGTTTTTCCTTGTTATTTTTCCTCTCCTTTTTACTTATACAGTAGCATACAAGCACATATATATTATTCTCTTACTTTCTTACATTGTGTCACATAAATGACTTATTTTAATGTTAAATTGCATTTAATTTCATTTATTCTTTGTTTTTGGGGTTTCTCAAGCTTTTATGGTGGAATGGGTGAGTTTTCGTGAATTGGGCCAAACCGTGAGCTCAATTCCAGATTTAAAAATAAATTTTGTTTCTTTTATAACTTTTTTATTTTTTAATATTTTTCACCCATTCCAATTCCTAAATGGTCTCACTTTACATATTAACACCACCATTGTATTTCGGAGCCTTTAGAAATCCATAACCAAGGTGTATATGGGTTTTTATTTAAGATATTGGGTATGCCCAAAAGCTCAATTCCAGTTTAAAAAATCAAATTTTATTAATTAATAACTTACTAAATTTTAAGTTTTTTTTATTATTCTAATCCTAACACATTACCATTGAACCCAGACACGTTTCCAACCTCTATATCCTCTTTTTGGAGCTCTTCTTCATCACAATTGAGTGTTGAACTTATTAGGGTTTCTAAAATCGGGCAGATTTGAGGTGGTAAGTTCTTTCCATAATAACTCTCTCAATTATTACTCTTTTTCCTCCATTCCAGTTCCTAAATGACCTCATAATCCTTATTAGAACCTCCATTAAATTTTTTACTGTTTTAAATTTCATCTACTGGTGTATTAGGGGAGATTCTTCAAGATCCCTCAAGTGAGTCTCTTTCATTCCTCTTTCAAATTGCTTAGGGTTTCATTCTATTTTCTAAGGGTTTATTCCCTTTTCCTTGAAGTACCAAATGACCAGGAGGTAGGATTTAGAACCTAGGTTTTAACCTTGGGTTTTCTTGGTCCAATTTTGTGGTTTTAGGTTTGTTCTAAGTGCCTCTTGGTGCGGTGGTGGTGCGACTTGATTTTCGCACGTTGATTCAAGGGTTTTCATTACTTTGGTTAGTGATTCCACTTTGTATGAAATCATTATGACATAGATACTGTGTTTATTATATTTTAATGTCTAACCAATTGATTTGGTGCTGCAAAAATTGGTTTTAGTGGTGTTTGTAATGCAAGTGAATTTTAAGGGCCAATTTTATGTGAAATTTGTGCTTTTTTATATAATTTTTTTATTGGTTGATTAAGGGATGCCTTTTAATTATTTAGTTGAACTTATTTAACTTTATTAGGGCTGAAAATTATGTTTTAAATTTTATTATTCTTTATTTTTTTCTATGAAATTGGTTTTGGGTGATGTTTGTTAAGAAAATGGTTTTTGAGTACCAATTTGGTGTTGAATTAGGTGTTTTACATGGGTATAATATGCGATGATTATTGGGATTGTTTTATAAATCATGTAATGAGTTTAAAGAAATTTTTAGGGTTTTTTGGATTCTTTTTTGATAAATATGAGTATGAATATGGTGTTCAAGTTGGGTTTTCAAAGAGTTTTGGGTGCAAAACAAAGAAAGATTTGGAGAAGTTGTTTTATTGAAACTCAAAGTGTTTTGTTGTGTGTTTTAAATGGTATAAAATGTGTGTATCTAATGTACTGATTTTATGTGACCATTATTGGTGTTTTATATTAAAATAGATATATTTATCATTCTGAAATTGTTTGAGCACAAAGGGGGAAACCCGGGTACCTAGGTGGGGCGGATGTGTACTAGTATGGCTAGTGGACCGGATGGGTTTTGTCCCTGTTTCACCTAGAATTTGGATAAAGACAACTCTAAATAAACTATGTGGATGATTATTTGGGACCAATATGTTATGGGTATGTTCCCTACTAGTGTATCGTGCATGAGAACAGATTTTACTATGGTTACTTTACACCGAGGTATGTGGTACATGGGGCCCGAGACTATCTAGTGCCTAGGGGTGTTCCTGATTTTGTTGATCATTGTGTTGGTGGTATTTTCCCATGTATTGGGGTATTTTTGGAATTAATTTATAGTAGCTAAAATGTCTATTTAAATGTGTGAACATTTTGAAAACTTTATCTTGAAAAATGTTTTCAATTGAAAGTTGCATTTCTTGGATTTTATCACTGCTTTTCTTTGCATATTAAAACTGCTTGCTTTTTCACATTGTATTGCATGCTCTTTGGAATCATTGGGTGGTATCCTATTGGGATTAGGCTCAAACCCTACTTAAACCCCTTGGGTGTAAGTAGACTTGGTTATGTTTGACTCAGGTAAAGGAAAGGCTAAGGGTGATGGCGGTTCAGGGTGTTAGTCCCCATCCTTGGGGCGGAGTTGTGGAGACGGCTTGGGGGTGATGACCCCTTGTCATGTGGAGTCCATGGGGTTGTTTTGTTGCTATTTCATTATGTATTTAGACCTTTTTTATTTAATTTGAACTTATGTATTCAGTTCTGGATTTTTGTATAAACCTTGTTGGTATGAATTTTTCATATTCATTTTATCAAATATTTTTGGTGTTTTATGTATACATATTCAGGTAAATCATTCTCAAACCAAGATAAATGATACATGGGAACTTGTGCTAGCCCATGGGGATAGGGAACTCCCTTCAGTCCTTGTCACGGGCTGGGTTTGGTGCCGGTTTTGGTGGCGACCAGATTCGGTTCGTGACAAAATGGTATCAGAGGGGGTTCGCTCTCTTTGGGTCACGTTATTTGGGGAACAGTCAGGATATTCTGGAGTTATGATTATCAGGACTTGGCATTATATTTATGAGTAATGTGGCTAATCACCACACCTCATTATGGGATTCAAGTCACCAGTGGATGTTGGGATGTATATGATTCCTTTGGATTTCTTGGATTGATGATGATTAGGGGAAATGAAAAGAGAGTTGGGTTACTGGTCTCGGTGAGCTCGCAGGGTCTGGAAAGCCATGTGGAGCAGAGGATATTTACCTAGAACACTATCTGTGATGGTTAAGTGATTGGAATATAGCTGTCAACCATATGTCCAAGTCACCCACTGAAACTAGTTTCCTCTCGCATTGTCTTGTATTCTTTAGTTTTGAAATCTTGGATCTTTGGTTTTAAAGTGACTTGGTTTTAAGAAGCGCAAAGTTTTTGTGAAATGATTATCTAATAAAGTTGGAATGGTTAGATTTTTTAAAATGGAGAACTAAATTTTCAGAATTGTATTGGAATAGAAAATAGTGTGTTTACACCTCTTTTGAAAGCATGAACTATATCAATGTTGGTTTTGAAAAAGTATTTCCAATAGAGTTTTCTAAACTATTGAAAGGTGTTTTAATGGGATGAGATGTTTTGAAATTAATGTGTATGAATTGAAAGTGAGTTTTAATTTAAATGATTGTTCCTTTCTGAAAATCTTGGTAAGATGTAATTTGGGTTTGATTTCGCGGTTAGAGGTTTTGAGAAAAAGGAGGTATTGGTTGACTGTTTTGGTTTTGAAAGGTGGAAAGAATTTTTTTTATTTTAACCTTTGGTATTTCCATGAGCAACTACATGCATGGGGTTATATGGGATGATGTATGGTTAATGGAATGGATGGATGAGTTCTGGGATGGATATGAAAAGGGTACCCATTATGGCACAGAAACATGCATGTGTAAGGCCCATGGGGTACCATTGGTGGATACGCTAACCGCTGAATTGTTTATTTTCAAAAGGATGATTTTAAATGAGAAACTTGATGTATTTATGAATAGTTTTGGATGGTGTGTATTATGTGTTTTTTTTTAATTTTGATGTTGTGGGATGTTTTGATTCCAAGAACTCCTCTTGTTTGTATTGTGTTTTGGGTTTGTGTTTGGTCAGTAAGTTGTGTTGAAGGGCCAGTTAGTGGTCTCTTCTGAGAAATGTTTTGGGATGCTTTTACGGTGTTTCATTTCATGTGTTTGGATCTGGTTTTTGGTATATCTTGACCAATGGACCATCTTGGTTGGGTCCTTAGGTTTAATTGTTGGATAAGGTATGCCCCATTAAGGGTTAGTGCACAACTGAAGTGCAACCCGGATTGTTTCTACATTCGAAGACCCTCCAGTTGATCAATATAAGGAATATTTTTCTTGAGATTTTTAGATTGAGTCTACACCCTTTCCTTTATTGGTTTTGTGTATACTTTTGTAGTGGGAGAGTGATCATGGAAGGTTGAAAGAGACCTTAGCCTCTTAATTTTCCTGATTTTCCGAAGGTGGAAGTGGTTTGGGGTTGTTAGCATGGATGAGTATATGGATGGTGTCTAAGAGGTCCTCTTAGTCCATCGTAGTTTCTTATAAGAAGGAGTTCACAATAAACTACCAGTGTGGGAAATCTGGTCACGAGAGGATATTGTGGCCACTTTATAGAATTTTGTGTTGTTTGGGGATGTTTTATAAGGTCCCACTCCATGCATTTTTTATATCGGTCACAATGGTTATGTTCGGTGAAGCCTTGTGATTTCGTGCACTCGATTGACTTTAAAGGTGAAAGTCGTGCAATCCTCTAAGAGTCTCTTTATGTTGGGAGAAATACTCCCTTGGAAAAACTTCAAAATCTTCCATTTTATAGGAAGGTGATTATAGGTGTTATTTACTTGTATAGTTTCTCACTCGAAGAAATAAGGTGTGATGTGTGTTCATTTTCTAAGCCCTTGTTTCAGTGAAATATCGAGTTAGGGTAAAGTGAGTTTGGAATGTGTTATGTCTTGGAAATCTTATCAGGGATTTTAGTATAGTTTTTGGTGGCACCAAAAGAAGAATTCTCATTTAGAGGGGTTTCCAAAGCCTAACTGTGAGGTCGAAGATGCTTCAATCATTTGAGCTCCAGCCATAGGTATCGGAGAGAAGTTGACTCATAGTCAGGGGAAATCCCAGGGTTGTTTAAACCCATGAATAATGTCTTATCCTCAGTATGAAAGATATTAAGAGTTTAAACCTCTAGTTTCATCATCTTTCTTCCATTGTTACCATTCGGTGGAAATAGGTTGAGGGCATTGTACCCATGTCATCACCTAATTCCATTCCCTCCCCCTTTGGTTTCTATCGAGTCATTAGAGAATGGTTGTAAATTTGGATAGATGTGCTGAGGAAACAGTTTGTGTATGATTATTATTGACCATGTTATAGGAATCCATAAAAAAATAATTATCTGCACAATTAGTGTAGAATTTCTCAAACCGTGCGGACTGACCCTGCACCCTTCCCAAATCTTTAAAAAAAATTGGGTCTTTCTGTGTCGACCCATGCTGGTCGGTTAAGATGGTTGGTTCTTATGGTGGGGAGACCCACTATGATTCTCATGTATGTTCCTTCGTAAACTGTGAATGGAATTCTACCCTTTGTACTAGGGAGTTCATTCAGGCCTCCCCCTGTTAGTGTCTTGATTCTGTCTCGGAAAATAATATAGGTTGCCTCTTATGGTGGGGTGCATATTTGTGTCCCCCCATACCAATAGCTCAGATTTATACATGGTCTTGGCTTGGTGGTAGGTAGTATCGTTCAGAACTATCTATATACCGACATCTTCCTTGAGTAAATTTTGGTATTGGAGAGCTCCCAATGGTTTAGTTAATGTAAGGTAAGTGTAACCTTATTCGAAGTTGTTGTTCGTCTGGGTGAATTGCTTGAGTCTTGTTCGGATAGTGTTTGAGGATTTTTATTTTGGGATAAAGTATGAATGTGATTGATCATTTAAGGAAAGTGGTGTAAGTTTGGGTTATGAGATTAATCATACCTTAATTGATCACTAGAGTTGTTTTGGACCTTGGGGGCGAAGCTTGGCAAAGAAGTACATCTTGGTTTATCGGTTGGGTTTGGTTTTGCTATCTGGCATTATTTTAGCTTTCCGAGGATGGAAAGTTTTCATGGTGGGGATAATTATTACATAAATGACTTATTTTAAAGTTAAATTTCATTTAATTTCCATTTATGCTTTTTTTTTGGGGTTTCTCAAGCTTTTATGGTGGAATGGGTGAGTTTTCGTGAATTGGGCCAAACTGTGAGCCTAATTCCAGATTTAAAAATAAATTTTGTTTCTTTTATAACTTTTTCATTTTTTAATATTTTTCACCCATTAAAATTCCTAAATTTTCTCCCTTTACATATTAACACCAAAATTGTAGTTTGGAGCCTTTAGAAATCCATAACCAAGGTGTATATGTGTTTTTATTTAAGGGATTGGGCCTACCCGAAAGCCCAATTCCAGTTTTAAAAATCAAATTTTATTAATTAATAACATATTCAATTTTAAGTATTTTTCAGTGATTCCAAGACTCACACACACCCATTAAACTTAGTCACGCAACCAACCTCTCTCTCCCCTATTTGGAACTCTTCTTCATCGCGATTGAGTGTTTAACTTATTAGGGTTTCTAAAATCGGGAAGATTTGAGGAGGTAAGTTATTTCCATCATAACTCTCTCAATTCTTACTCTTTTTCATCTATTCCAGTTCCTAAATGACCTCCTCATCCTTCTTAAAACCTCCATTGAAGTTTTTAGTGTTTTAAATTTCAGCTAATGGTGTATTAGGGGCAATTCTTCAAGATTAATCAAGTAAGTGAGTCTCTTCCATTCTTCTTTCAAATTGCTTAGAGTTTCATTCTATTTGATTGGGGTTTCTTCCCTTTTACTTGAAGTAATAAATTACTAGGAGATAGGGTTTATAACCTAGGGTTTAACCTTGGGTTTTCTTGGTCCAATTTTTGTGATTTTAGGTTTGTTCTAAGTCCCTCTTGGTGCAGTGGTGGTGCGACTTGATTTTCGCACGTTGATTCAAGGGTTTTCATTACTTTGGTAGGTGATTATACTTTGTATGAAATCCTTGTGACATAGATACTGTTTTTATTATATTTTCATGTTTAAACCATTGATTTGGTTCTACAAAAATTGGTTTTAGTGGTGTTTGTAATGCAAGTGAATTTTAAGGGCCAATTTCATGTGAAATTTGTGCTTTTTTTATATAAATCTTTTATTGGTTGATTAAGGGATGCCTTTTAATTATTTAGTTGACCTTATTGAACTATATTAGGGCTGAAAATTATTTTTTAAATGTTATTATTCTTTTTTTGTTTCTACGAAATTGGTTTTGGGTGACGTTTGTTAAGAAAATGGTTTTTGAGTACCAATTTGGTGTTGAATTGGGTGTTTTACATGGGTATTATATGCGATGCTTATTGGGATTGTTTTATAAATAATATAATGAGTTTAAAGAAATGTTTAGGGTGTGTTGGATTCTATTTTGATAAATATGAGTATGAATATGGTGTTCAGGTGGGGGTTTCAAAGAGTTTTGGGTGCAAAAGAAAGATTTGGAGAAGTTATTTTATTGAAACTCAAAGTGTTTTGTTGTGTGTTTTAAATGGTATAAAATGTGTGTAACTACTGTACTGATTGTATGTGACCATTAGTGGTGTTTTATATGAAAATGGATATATGTATCATTCTGAATTTGTTTGAGCACAAAGGGGGAAGCCTGGGTACCTAGGTGGGGCAGATGTGTACTAGTATGGCTAGTGGACCGGATGGGTTTTGTCCCTATTTCACCTAGCATTTGGATAAAGACAACTCTAACTAAACTATGTGGATGATTATTTGGGACCACTAGGTTATGGTTATGTTTACTACTAGTGTCTCGTTCATTAGAATAGATTTTACTATGGTTACTTTACACCGAGGTATGAGGTACATGGGGCCTGAGACTATTTAGTGCCTAGGGGTGTTCCCGATTTTGTTTCTAATTGTGTTTGTGGTATTTTCCCATGTATTAGGGTGTTTTTGGAAGTAATTTACAGTATCTAAAATGTCTATTTAAATGTGTGAACATTCTGAAAACTTTATCTTTAAAAATGTTTTCAATTGAAAGTTGCATTTCTTGGATTTTATCACTGCTTTTCTTTGCGTATTAAAAATGATTTATTTTTCGCATTGTATTGCATGCTATTTGGAATCATTGGGTGGTATCCTATTAGGATTAGTCTCAAACTCTAATTACACCCCTTGGGTTTAATTAGACTTGGTTATGTTAGACTCAAGTAAAGGAAAGGCTAAGGGTGATGGCGGTTCAGGGTGTTAGTCCTCATCCTTGGGGCGGAGTTGTGGAGACGGCTTGGGGGTGATGACCCCTTGTCATGTGGAGTAAATGGGGGTATTTTGTTGTCGTTTAATTATGTCTTTGGAACTTTTGTATTTCATTTGAACCTATGTATTCAGATCTTGATTTTTTTATAAACCTTGTTGGTATGAATTTTTCAGATTCATTTTATCAAATATTTTTGGTGTTTTATGTATACATATTTGGGTAAATCATTCTCAAACCAAGATAAATGATACCCAGGCACTTGTGCCAGCCTGTAGGGATAGAGAACGCCCTTCGGGCCTTGTCAAGGGCTGGGTTTGGTGCCAGTTTTGGCAACGACCAGATTCGGTTCGTGACACATTGGATGTAATATTTTATTCTATATGTGAAAACATAAATATATAGAAGCTTTTTATTCTTCACAATAGTGAACTAGAGTATTGCTACTTATTCTTATTCACTTCCATAAATAAAATACACCTCCTATTCCTTCTTCTACCTCTATGCCAATATATAGTGCATCAAACTCTTCTTATATCCCCTCTTTCCCATTTTATCATTCTTCTTTCATCAATTCATCTTGAATTAATTTCTTTTTATCCTTATTTTGGGTATAGAAATGTGCACTGCATTTTCTTCCTCATTTACTCGGTGCATCAACAACATCACCAGTTCTATTCCTATTCACTTTTACACTCAAGGATTTCTTGATTATTGGTATAGTAGTAGTTCTTCTATCATGATATTAGGGTCTTCTTCTCATAATAACAATGTCACATTATCAACCTATAATATATATATATATATAATAATTACAATATTTTTAGGTCCTCATCACCCTCTTCTCATTATTTTTCATTCACAGTACCACATGAATGTGTTATTTTAATTTACCAATATTATAGGTAATTCAAAATCCATTATATTTTTATTTTCAAAAACACCACATTCATTTGATTTTCTTCATTTTTTAGTATTCTAGTTGACTTTCCTTAATACTTGGTTAAAGGCTTTCCCCTCTTCATATCATGGAATAATTCCTTAACCAATATTAACAAAAAGCTTTTTCAATCCATAGGATCTATATATTGATTTTTTTCCACATTTTCATTTTATCTTGACATTTATAGTGTTCTCAGTGGGTTGTTCATAATTTATGGTGTTGAGAACATAGTTATTCATTTAATTTATTCCATAACATGCTAGAATAATGATTATTAGTGTTTTTGGTATTTGAAAACATAGATCACAACAATATTACATCATCATATTAGTATCATAGGACTTTGGAAGTTACACGATTAGCCTATCTTCAGAGTCATATGACAAACATCATACGATGAGATTTTTACACCCAATTCATATGATTTGAAACATAAACATAAGTCATGTGAGAATATATCTCTTACAAAATATATTTAATTACAAACCAGATAGTTCTTTGCAACATGAAGATTTCAGATTATCAGTTTTCAACTTTTCCTGAATTTATACATTTCAATTTCCATCAAGAACAGGTGACACGCAACCAGAAAATCAAGATTAACAGATAATAAAGCACAAAATCAATGGAGTTTTTTAGATTTGTATTAAAATTAATTATCATCATTTAACACTACTTTAAATCTTCTAGAAAATAATTCTCAATCTATCAAGAAAGGTTTCAACATCTCAAAGTTCAAAAAACACTAAATTTTCAAAATCACAGTTCAGTTTTCAAAAAATACACATGTAATCTTCTAGAAACTTTAAACCACTAAATTAAAAAATTTAATCCTTATACACTAAATAGGAAGGAGAATTACTATTTACAATATAATAATGCATTTAAAATTCTTCTAACCACATCATAGTCAAATAATATCCAAACAAATCACAGAATGTTCAACTATGGATTCATACATAGTTCAACTTAGTATTTAAATACCAATTAAAATAATCCAATCAAATCTACCCAAAATAGATTTTTAAATTTCAGTGAAACCAACTTTATTATGAAAACCAATCAATAAGAGAAACAATATAGACTTATAGTAAATTATAACTACCAATAAAATGGTGAGGAAACGTTTTTTCATTCTAATGAAAATTTTATAATGCTTTATACACATGATTTATTCCCAAGGGATGAAAATATTGTATCCACATGAATTGAAACCTTTAATATCCACTCAAATAATAGTGGTAATCACTTCTTCCTAAATCTACTAACATAAGTAAAAAATCCATGTCATCTCCTCCCATTCTAATTAAGTCTTTGATGTCTAATTTTTTATTCTTATTAAAAAATGAATGATATTTGTTACTTTTTATTGAGAATTTAGTGGAAATTAATTTCAAGGGAGGGGATAAATAATGGATACCTTATTTTCTTTGTTTACTTTGTTTTTTTTTTGTGTTTTAGTTAATGTTTTTTTAATCATAAAAAAAACATATAAAAAATGCACTATTTTGGAAAATATATAATTCTTTTTTAGTTATTATTAATGTATTTCAAAATTTATTTGAGATGTTTTGAAAAATCAAAATCATTTTTTAAGAACAAGTTGATTGTGAATAACATGATATTATTGTTGAACCTCAAAAGATCAAATGATTTGTAATTGGTTTTTTTAGGACTTTATTTTTAAGCAATTGTATGGCTTTTAATTGTATATTAAATTTTTAAATCCACTAATTACTTAAAAATATTTAAATCCCTTGCCTGAGAGATGTTATAGGACCTTCTTAATATATTATTTTTAGTTTAGTGTAATTTAATTTACTTCTAATTTTTCTTTATTTCTTTTTTTATAGAAAAATGAATTGAATATCGAGGGTCATGTTCCTCACTCTACCTTGTTTTATACAACCTGAAAAAAGAGAGATGGTAGTGTGGTAAATAGTGACAACCAAGAGACGATTGTAAGTTTATTTAAATTTCTTTTATGTTGACTAAATTTAATTATTTTTATTATTTTATCATTTTAATTTATGTTATATATCACTCAACAGATTTATTTGAAGGCATTAGAAGAAAAAGAACTCGACAATTTAGTCCTGAATGATCATCTGTATCATGTATTAGAAGATGAGAATCATGGCAGAGTGTGTTGTCAACCTGGGAAAAAAATTATACCACCTAGATACCAGTATTCTGACAATGTTTCTTCAAGTACCAGTTCTGTTATGGTCATAGTGGAACAAATTAATCCCGCAATTAAATAAGTAAGTCAAAAATCAGAAGAAGATACTCAAAATAAAAAGACAATAAATGAACATATAATGAAATTTATGTTTTCCATTTCTTCTACACTTCCACTAGAAGTTGTTTCAGTAGTTGATGCTTGTTTTATGTCGATGTGTTCTATTTATGTAGATTTGTCTTCTCTTTCCAATGTCGGTGTTGATTCCACTGCTGATGTTGGTGTCGATGTCAATGTTAATGTTTATGATGATGGTGGTGGTGGTGGTGTGTGAGGTGGTGATGGTGTTTCTATAATAGGTATGGATAAGGGTTATCATGGTTCTGAAGATACTAATATCGAGGCTCACTTCTAATGTAAATTGTATTTTTGGTTTGTTTATATGTTGAATTTTACTATGTAGTTAAGTTTTATTATTGTTATATTGAATTGTATTCTGGTGTGTCTATTTGTATCTGCATATATTGAATTATTGAATTATGGTGTGTCTATTTCTAAAGGAATAGTGAGGTAGTTATCTTTTTCTATGACTAGTTGGGAAACTTATAGCCATGGTTGGAAGCCATGGAAATAGGCCAATAGACACGGTTTCCACCATGGTAGTAAACCCATTACCATAGTTTTTAACCATGGCTATATTCCAACATGGCTATAGTCGTGGCTATAGCCTAAATTTATAGTAGTGAATTTCAAAAATCACTATACAGTAGTTGTTTTCATCTCATTTCACAACATTCAAAGGTCATTCAGTTGGTTTTGACCCTTTGACACATCTTTTTAAAGGGTATCAAACCTTTAAAATTGTTTATTCAGCCATTTTGAATAGACCACATGTCTGGTTGACATTTCATATACTCTTACACATCAAAGATAATACTAAGAAGTTTTATTATGATTTCACATTATACTGAGGTTGTTTGATATGGATATGTCCGTTAAACAAATGTTTTGTGTTTTAAAACAATAAAAATATGTTTTTGGTCATCTTGGTAAAAAAAGAGATCATATTGACACTTTGTCTTCTCCACCATTTTAAAAAACATTGTACAGTTTTTTTCCCCTAATTTCAAAACATTAAGAGGTTGTTCAATTGGTATTGACCCCTAGATTCACTTTTTTAAAGGGATTCAAACATTTAAAAATTGCTTATTCAGTCATTCCAGGAAGATTGCATGTCCAATTGACATGTCGTATCCTCACACACATCACAAATAATACTAATATAGTTTTCCTATTATTTAACCTCATTTTGAGGTCATTTGTTATGGATATGAATGTTAAACACAAGTTTTAGTGTTTTTTCCCGAATGGCCTAAAGGCCTTCTTTTTATTTATTTTTTGATAATCCCCCTTTCAAGGGATGAGGGAAACCCTTATAAGGCCTATAGGATTAGATCATTACATGACCCAAAGGTCTTAGAGGAATTCATACCAGACATGAATACTTGAAAATACCCATCCCCGATATCTAGATCATGAATTCAACATCCCACCATAGCAATCGGAGGTTGTTCAGTTGGTTTTGACCCCCCACCCCGACGTACGTTTTTAAAGGGAATCAAACCTTTAAAAACTGCATATTCAATCATTCTGAGCACACCACATGCCATATGCCTTTACACATCAAAAATAATACTAATATGGTTTTCATGTGATTTCATTTCATTTTGATGTCATTTGTTATGGATCTCACCGTTAAACACATGTTTTGGTGTTTTAAAATAATAAGTATTTTTTTGGTCATCATGAGAAAATGTCACCTCAGATTGATGTTCTTTTTATTCCATCATTTTAAAAATCATTGTATGGTTGTTTTTTTCTAATTTCACATAATCCAAAGGCTATTTGGTTTATTTTAACCCCCGAACTAAGGGTGTTTTTGGGTCAGGTTGAGTCGGGTTGCCTACTCATTTAGCTATACATCATGTAACTCAACCCGACCCAACCTGTGGGGGTTGGGTTACATAATGTGTGTCCAAATAACCTGAACCAACCCAACTTATTGTAGGTTGATTCAGGTTAATTCAATTATTGATGCATTACTGATCTACAGGACACCAGGAATGACTAAGATAAGCCACCATTTGTGGGCATTAACACCCCTGACATTTTCTATCTAATATATGAATTACTTTCAGAAAAAACAATAACCACTTGGAACTTAAATTCTAGAATAAAACCAATTATATAAGTGATAGATAAGCACTTCTTCACTAAGAAAATTGGAAGAGGTTACGCATAAGCACTAATTCAAACATCTTTTTCAGAAAAAAAAATAAACAACCCTTATTAAAATAGATTATCAATAGACCCTAATCATATCCTAAAAGTATATTTTAATAGTTATAAATAGTAGAATGGAAATATGTGACAACAAAAATAGCCCTTATTCAACCATCTCATCATAAGTGAGTGATAAGTGCAATAAGAAACTTCCAAAAATTGTAATCAAATAGAAAGATCCTTATAAAGGTGGCTACTGGTAATTGAAAAAATCAAACAGCTATCTATATGGTGCCCTGTTGTGGCAACAAAATCCACAAGACCTAGAATCAAGTCATGATTGGGTTCTAAATATCAGTTTGGATTAGTAATGAACATTGATCATTAAGCATATTCCAATCCAATCAAGCTATAGAAAAAAAATATTCAGGCTATATTCTTATCACATAGAAATATCATGAATTAAAAGAAGAAATAAACAACATAAGGAATAAGAAAAAATAAGTAAAATAATTTCAAAATGGGAGTTTATTCATTGAAAAAGCGGTAACACAACTTGGGGTAATATTTTAGGACCTTAATAATGCTGAAATGCCTGACATTTTTAGGAATCATCTTACCCAGAGTTGAGAAATCAATTTGACACACATTTAAGGGCTCCAGAGTTCTTAAGTGATGCTGTAATTTGTATAATAAATTGTAATTTTCATCGATGTAGCAAGAGTTTATACATCCAGTCTTAAAGAAGTAGTCTTTCTATCCAATACACCTTTGAGAAGTGAAGATAACTTATACCAACCTTAAAATTCAAAAAATCATAATCACTTTAGTGAGATACAGTAAGGTTTTATACAGTCAGGCCTCCCACTAAATGATGAGTGAATTTTATTATTGAATAGACCCTACCCTAGGACACGCCCTGACTTGGAACATTGTGTTTAAATTAAATAGAAACAGGAACATTTTAGTGGAATTAACACTATGAATCAAACAAAAATAAAGAAATGTGTGTATTCCTAATGACTAAAGAAATTTATGCTCCAAAGAATTTATAAAAAAATCAGAAATTTATAACTTCATAAAGAGTGATCCTTACTTCTATTTTATTTTATACAATGAAACTTTGATCATGAGTCATGGGTGATGGCATATCTTAAAAACACAATAGAATTCATTGATTTTTATGCTCACAAATATATTTATAGAATAATTTCATGAGGCATAGTTAATATAAAATATGATTAAAAATTACATAGTAGACCCAAGTGAAGGAAATTAATTTTTCTATCCATACATGTCCCATGTTGAGAAATAATGGCCAGATGGTCTAATGACTAAGAAACATAAATTAGAAGTATATAACCTTACCTTTTTATTCAATTTCTAATGAGGACACTATGTTGATGATGATGTGAGATGTCAAAGGAGATGCAATTGGTCCATGAGAGTCAATGGATGATGATAGTCCATGGATGCGATATTTTAAAACTAAGGCAAAGGTAGAATTACCTATAGTCAAATCATATATAAATTAAAAAATAATTCATAATTTATACCTAGTTGAAAAAATAATTCAACACCGGTAATATTGTCTAGTGTAATAACTTGCACCCATATTAACTCTAAATTAGAGATCATGATACTTAATTTTATATAGCTCAAGGTTTAATGACCTACCATATATAAAAATACATAATATTATTAAGTAATTAAACATTATTAGATTCAGTAAACATCGTGAATGTAAATAATACAAAAAATATAATTACATGAAACTTCAAGATGAGGATCTAATATGATTGGTGCCACGACATGAAATGTACCATCTTCCATTAGGACCATGATAGGATAAATAAAATGAAAAAAAACAAATGAATATAGACTAATGATGTATAAATAAAATGATAAGAAAATAGATAGATCCAAACTAAAAATGGAACGTTAAATTTGTAATTTAAAGACTCATATTGAAATATATCAATACATGCCTTGATTAAAGTCAGAGTAACTAGGTTTAATGACCTACCATGAATTTAGAATGGATCTAATAAGAAAGAAAAATATTGAGAACTTTTATGCAAGTCATACATATTAATAACTTCTATAAGATAGGTGATATTGAGAAATCAAAGGGAATGAGAATTGTAATGAAAAGAAAAGACCAAATGATGAGTTAGATGTGTTATGATGAAGGTTTAAATGAATGAATAAACAAAAATATATTAAACAGTCACTTTGAGATAGTAGATATAGTAATAATAGTAGTTTTAAGAAAAATAAATATTGAAGAACATATCTATAACATAAGTAATTGGATTACAATATGAATTAACAAAGAATATAATAATAGTGTAAAGACCTGGAAATTCTATATAAATTTTTTTAAAATTATATGAAATTATTACAAGACGGTGAAAATTGACGGTACGTAATTCTGAGACCCGGAGAGCCCGGAATGGAATTTTGAACTTTTTTTAAGGTACGTTCAGTAAACATGCGAGCGGGGATTTATATATTTTAAACCAGTGCTCAGATTAAAAATATGAGGGAACCGTTGAATTCATAGTGCTGGGATTCTCTTAAGCGAATCTTAACTTCTGCTGGGAAGGGTCGAATGAAAAAGATAATTTTTGGACTTTCGGGAAAAAATAATAAAATAACTATAAGTTATTTTATTCTTTCCGCAAATATTGATCGGCCGATGGTGGGACCCCAGTGTAACGATGGACATTAAATAAGATACATTTAATGACATGTTCCTTTGGATGTGTAGCCGCAACTTTCGTGGATTAAAGGTTCATTAATTGTGGTTTATTAATTAACCATATTAATGAACGCAACATGCTGCGGTTTCTTTTATTTAATCAAACCTTTGTCGTGGGAATTGAGAACCCACAGGAGGAACCTCTGACGAAATGATGACAAATTTCCTCTCCAACGAAGAATGGTGGATGAACGATAATCGTTGAGGGAATCGATCTGGGGATCAATGAACAATGATGAACAACTTCGAACGCGGATTCCTTCCATAGTTCGCAATAGATTCCACTGAATCTAAGTATGAGGTTTACGTGTTTTATGTTTCCTCTCATCTCGTTCTTGGAAAGTACAATGAACGCGGACCAACCGACTAATCCACGTCTCATTTTTTCTTGTGGGTGGTTGTTGCGGGGTCTTAAATTGGGGAATTGTTCTTTCTGATTGATTATTGTTATCACCCCATGTTATAAAACTAACACGGAGGGTGCAAGACAATCCAAACAAGGCCTGGACCCCCCTTCTGAAATGGTCGGCCCGCATCCACATGGGATGGGTTTTCCAGGTGGGCCGGACCCGGACACAACTGATCCCGTTTCACTAAATTGGGCATATCTCGTAAACTGGGCATCTGATTGACGCACCTTCAGTGGTGTGAGGACCCTTGCGAAGAGTAGGTTCTTTTGAGATACTCCACTTGAGTTTTGGAAGATGTTGGAGTACGGCCGGGTTGGATTGGACTCAAATCCAACCAGAGCCTATTTACCTTTTTACCTATATCTTACAGAACAGGTGTTTGATTAATGCATCGTCTATCGTGTTGTAACCCTTATAACAAGGCGGTCCTTCGAGTTACTTCTTCGTGAGAGTTCGTGGTGGTTGAAATAGGACCAGTGGTTTCTCAGGAACTCAAGTGCACCAAGTACAGGAATCTTGTGGATATCTATCAAGTGAAGAGATACCCTCTATCGATCGGTATTAGAGCAACCCTTCGTGGATTGGCAGCAGAGCAATCCTCTATGGATCGGCAGTAGTGCAACCCTATGTGGATTGAAAGTAGTGAGACCCTGTGTGGATCGACAGTAGTGAGACCCTATGTGGATCAATAGTAGAGAGACCATGTGTGGATCGATAGTAGTGTGACCCTATGTGGATCGATAGTAGAGAGACCCTGTATGGATCGACAATATAGTGACCCTGTGTGGATCAGCAGTTCAGCGACCCTTTGTGGATCAGCAACAAAACCTCTCAATAGAATAAAATGATTTATCTAAAGACTAATTATCTTTATTCATGTTCTCTAAGTTGTATACCTGGTGTGAGATTTCTTTTACTTAGTGATTTGTGATTGAGATCATGCTTTGTATTTTTTCTTTTATAGGATTCTGAGAGACCATCGGGGGTCTCGGGGTCCCTACTGAGTATTATTATACTCACCCTTGCATGGGCTTTGCTCGCACCTCGTTGTGTCTTGTTCAAATGATGGACAGCTTGACTGAGACTCGAGGATCCAGGGCTAGATAGTGCTCAGAGGTGATTGACAGATGTGGTGAGTGGTAGTAACGGAAGACGATGAGTTGTACTTACCCTTCAAGTAGGATCCTTGGTGAACGACCTCTGGAGCATGTTTTCCCTTTTTTATGTACTTTCTTTCCAGTTGGTATTGTATACTGGCCCCTTCACATTTAGTACTTACTTTTACTCTCAGTGGTGGTTTTTAGTAGTGGTTATACTTTTCCTTTCTCTATTGTGCTTTACTTGTATCCAGTGTGTACTAGTCTATGTGTGTACAGGTTTAAAGGAAATACCTTCCCTTTTTGGGTTATACCTTTTCGGTTCTAGTCACCAACCCCTGGCCTATGGAAGGCGGGCTTGGGGTAGTCATGGAACAGGCCCTGGGGGATGGGTCATGACAAAGTTGTATCATATGGTGGTCGGTTCTACCAGAAGAACTAAGAGTCTGTTTTTTTTTCAATGGAGAAATTATGTTAACTGTCTTGAGTTCGAATTACAGTTCAGGGAGTCCAGTGTTTGTGTAGCATCTGACGTATTCATACACCAGGACCCTGAGTTCTGAAATTCAACTCGATACATGAAAACATTGTTTGCGTGTGTTTTGAAAAATTTTTTCTTTTAATCTCTTTTGAGTCAGCTCACCAGGTACAACTTATTGATTGTGGCATATATTTTTCTTTACAGGATGTCTCCATGTAGACATCCATCCAGGATTCCAGTGAGTGATCATGATAATAGCCCACCGAGCGATGAGGTGTTAGTGCAGGGCCCTATTACAGTGATAGCACCTTCATGTGGTGTACTAGTAGCACCACCACCTATAGGGTAATAGTTTCCCCCAGCCTCACCAGCAGACCGTGCATGCCAACTGAGCGTGTTGCGCGAGTTATAGAGATATAGTCCTTAGAGGTTTCGAGGAGAGATAGATCCACTGGCAGCTAAGGACTGGCTGGAGGTTGTGGCATGGGTTTTCTGTTTGGTCGAGACACCAGCAGACCAGATGGTGATCCTAGATGCTAGTCTCTTTCAGGGAATAGATAGGAGATAGTGGAGCCTGATGCTCCAGATTTATGAGGAGACAACTCTTTCCTGGTTGGAATTTGAGATCCTCTTTAGGGTGGAGTTCATACCAGCAATGTTATGCTCTATGAGTATTCAGGAGCTACTTCAGTTACAGCATGGAATCCTAATAGTGGACTAGTACTCAGTGAGATTCACTGACCTCCCTCGCTACTCCATAAATATGGAATGGGACCCTTTCTTCAAGGCCCAGACCTTTGAGTAGGGTCTCTGATGGGAGATCAGAGTGTCTATAATATCTCTCAACATCCCAATGTAGGCTGGAGGCTAGAGAGAGCACTATTGGTGGAGAGCTTCCTAGTTGAGCAGGCACCGATGGTGAGATCCACCACCGGAATACAGGAAGCTGAGTCATCTGCAGCAGGTAGTAGGCAGATGACGTAGAGGTCCAAGTGGTCCAGACCTTCCAGAGGACGACCCCAAGAAGTAGGTTCAGAGGTGAAGAGCTCACAAAGCATAGGAGGTCAGTAGAGGATCAGACTGTACTACTCATGTAGCGGGTAGGGTCACATGGCTCGTGACTATCTAACCTGCCATACTGATGATCAAAAGACGGTTGAGGAAATTCTATGGTAGTGGAAGCGGTTTGAATGAGGAGGTCTGTAGGGTGGAGAACGTGGCAAAGGAGCAGGCTGTATAGTAGTCGGTGGATGATGGTTTGAGGTACTACTACCACCACCCTTAGGTGGTCCACCCCAACCCCAGGGAGCAGGTGGACAGGGACGAGCTCAGCATCAAGTGGCAGAGGCCTATGACCATGGCGCTTCGGAGATGATTCAGGGTACAATCTATGTATACTCCACCCTAGCTGCAGTTCTTATAGACACAGGTGTCAGTCACTCTTTTATTTCCATGACTCTCATTCGATGTTTAGAGATTCTGTTGGAGTTGTTGGCTTGATCCTTATGTTTATAGACTCCTGTGGGAGAGGATTTGATGATTACACACTGGTGAAGGCAGTGTGAGCTTACTCTAGGAGGAGAGAGCTTTGGATGGGATCTTCTAGTAGCAGTGTCAAGGCCTTACGACGTCATCTTGGGTATGGACTGGTTATCCACAGTCCATGCTCAGATCGACTATTTTAAGTGCAAAGTATGGTGTGTCCTCAAGAATGGGACCAAGTTTTCCTTCACCGGTGAGAAGGAAACCTTTTCAGTACATGATGTACTTTCACAGAGGAGGTTGCATCCGATCACTCATCAATTGGCTAGTCTCACCCTTGGTGTGGTGGATGAAAGGAGTCTGAGCTATCCTTTTGTGGTGGACCAGTATGTGGACGTCTTCCCTGAAGATGTTTCAGGACTACCTCCTTGTAGAGATATAGACTTCTACATCGACCTGTACCCCGTGATGACATCGATATCTATGCCAGAATATTGGATGGATCCCATGGAGCTTCGTGAGTTGAGGGTATGGTTGGAGGACTTGTAGAGGAAGGAGTTCGTAAGACCCAGTGTATCTCCATGGGTAGCCCTGATTTTGTTTGCCAAGAAGGAAGATGGGAGTTTGAGGATTTTCATAGACTATCAGTGCCTAAACCAGGTGACTATAAAGAACAAATATCATCTTCCTAAGATTGATGATCTCTTCAACCAGTTGAAGGGAGTACAGTGTTTTTTGAAGATAGACCTCAAATCAGGCTATCATCAGTTCAGGGTACGGGATAAGGATGTACTAAAGACAGCATTCAGATGCCGGTATGGCCACTACGAGTTCTTGGTAATGCCTTTCGGCATGACCAATTCTCCAGTAGTATTCATGGGACTCATGAATAGGATCTTTCATCCTTGCCTCAATCACTTTATGGTGGTCTTCATTGATGACATCTTAGTATACTCGGCATCAGAGGAGGAGAATTCCACGCATCTGTAGATAGTTCTGGATACACTCTGAGAGCACCAACTTTATGGAAAGATCTTGAAGTTACATTTCTAGATAAAGGAAGTCTACTTTCTGGGGAAATTTATCTTGTAAGATGGAGTTGCAGTGGATATGGAAAAGATAGAGGTAGTGCTTGCTTGGGAGTCACCCAGGAGTGTGACCAAGGTGTAGAGTTTCCTGGGATTGGCTGGGTACTATCAGAGATTTGTACCTGACTTTTCCAAAGTAGCAGCACTCTTGTCAGCTTTTATAAAGAAGGGGCAGCCCTTCATATGGATAGAGAGATGTCAGCAGAGTTTTTAGGAGCTGAGGCAAATATTTATGAGTTCCCCCATATTGAGTCTACCAGAAGAGGGTATTGGGTATGTAGTCTACTGTGACACATCAGGGAATGAACTTTGATGTGTCTTGATGTAGGAGTGGGTATTGATCGCCTACGGATCAAGGTAGCTGAGGAAAAATGATCAGAACTATGTGACCCATGACCTAGAGTTAGCAGTAGTGGTCTTTGCATTGAAGATGTGGCGGCACTACTTGATGGGACAACGGTTTACTGTCTACTCCGATCACAAGATTATTAGATATATCTTCTCAAATAAGGACCTGAACCTAAGATAGCAGCGATGGTTTAAGTTCCTACAGAACTATGACTTTGAGATAGTCTACACTCTTGGTAAGGGAAACATAGTAGTAGATGCACTCAGCTAGAGGTCGGTTCTACAGCTACTGAGTAAGGCGACAGAGCAGCTAGCTGCATTGCATATATCCTTCATGGATAGTGATGGAGCAGCTTACCTCTAGTCTATGACTGTCACTCCCCCATTCCTTCAGTGAGTTCAAGAGGCACAGGTTGAAGACATTGACTGTAAGGCCTGATGTGCTCAGATATCCTTAGGACAAGCTCTTGATGGATTTTCGATAAGTGGGGAGATCGTCATCCTTTTTAGAGGATGCACCATGGTACTGGTGACATTTTGGGAGGAGGTTTTGATGGAATTCCATACATCCCCTTTGGAGGTACATCTCAGTGTAGTGAAGATATACCAGGACCTCCGATGTCAGTACTGGTGGCCAGGGATGAAGAAAGTAGTTGTGGAGTTCATTTCACGATGTCTCACTTGTCAGCAAGTGAAGGTCGAGCACTAGGTTCCAGCAGGCTTAGCACAACCACTTGAGGTACCAGAATGGAAGTGGGACGGTATATCAATGGACTTCGTGATGGGGTTACCACATACGTCTAGGGGCCACGGCTCTATTTGGGTGATCGTTGACCGACTCACCAAGTCGGCCCATTTTCTACCCATCTAAGAGCAAGGTTTAGTAGAGGGATTGGGACACCTCTACATCCAGGAGATAGTACGGCGTCACAATATACCATCAACAATAATTTTAGATCATGATGCTCGTTTTACATCTCGATTGTGGAAGGGATTACAGGAGGTGTTCGGGACTCAGCTACGCTTGAGCACCGCCTTTCACCCTTAGATAGATGGTTAGATGGAGCAAACCTTAAAGACACTTGAGGACATGCTTTGTGCTTGCATACTTGATTTTGGACACAGTTTGGAGGACCACCTTCCACTGGTGGAGTTCTCATACAACAATATTTATCACTCCAACATCGGCATGGCACCATTTGAGGCCTTATACGGGCGACCATGTAGATCACCTCTATGTTGGACAAACCCAAGGGGGTCAGCACTTATGGGTCCAGAGTTGGTATAGGCTACCACTAAGAAGGTGTAGATCATCCAGGAGTAGATGAAGACTACACAGAGCAGGCATAAGTCTTGTGTCAATAGGATATGGAGACCCTTAGAGTTTTAGGAGGGAGGTCATGTCTTCCTACAGGTCTCACCCTAATGAGGATTGTAGAGATTTGGTTGGGGCGGCAATCTATCTCCGAGGTTTATCAGAACTTTCCAGATTCTTGTCAGAGTTGGTGAGGTGGCGTACCACCTAGCTCTTCCCCCAAAGATGCATCGGGTGCATAATGTTTTCCATGTGTCGCGACTGAGGAGATGCGTGCATGATCCATCACACGTCATTGACTGGGTCGAGCTGGAAATTGACGATGGGGAGACATACACAAAGTTCCCAGTGGAGATAGAGGATCGACAGGATTGGGTCCTACGGGGGCGGTAGATTCCTCTGGTGTGAGTTCGGTGGCAGTACGGGAACCTCCAGGATAGCACATGGAAGCGAGAGGCTCAGATTCGTGCTCGGTACCCCCATTTTTTTTCTTATCCTTTGTTGTGGCTTTCAGGGCTGTAAATACCTAAGGTGGGGAGAATATAAAGACCTGAAAATTATGTATAATTTTTTTTAAATTATATGAAATTATTACAAGACTTCGAAAATTGACGGCATGTGATTTCGAGGCTCGGAGAGCCCGGAACGTAATTTTGAACTTTTGTTAAGGTGCATTCAGTAAACATGTGAGTAGAGATTTTTATCTTTTAAACTGGTGCTCGAATTAAAAATTTGAGTGTACCATTGAATTTGAAGTGCTGGGATTCGCTTAGACAAAGCTTAAATTCGGCTGGTAAGGGTCAGAAGAAAAAGATAATTTTTGGAATTCCAGAAAAAAAATAACTATAAGTTATTTTATTCTTTCTGCAACCATTGAGTGGAGGATGGTGGGACTATAGTATAACGACGGACATTAAATAAGATACATTTAATGACACGTTTCTTTGGGTGTGTAACCACAACATTCATAGATTAAAGGTTCATTAATTGTGGTTCATTAATTAACCATATTAATGAACGCAATGTGGTGCGGTTTCTTTTATTTAATCAAACCTTTGGCATAGGAATTGAGAACCCATGGGAGGAACCTTTGACAAAACGCTGATGAGTTTCCTCTCCAACAAAGAATGGTGGACAAATGATGACTGTTGGGGGAATCGATCTGGGGATCGACGAACAATGACGAACGAAGTTGAACGTGGATTACTTCCATCATTCGCAACAGATTCCACCGAATCCAGGTTGGGGGTTTACGTGTTTTATGTTTCCTCTCATCCCATTCTTAGAAAATACAACAAATGTGGACCAACCAACTAACGGGTTGATTTGTGTCTCGTTTGTTCTTGCGGGTGGTTGTTACGGGGTCTTAAATTGGGGAATTGTTCTTTCTGAATGATGATTGCTATCACCCCATGTTACAACACTAATGCGGAGGGTGTAGGCCAATCCGAACAAGGCCTAGACCCCCCGTTGTTCTTGGTTTATGTGTGTTCTTTGTGTGCGACTGGACAACGCGGCGGCAGGAGCCGCGGCCATCCGAGCCACAGTGGGTGGAATGGCATAGTGCCATCGTGCCGCACAGGAAGAGAAGTGTCTCTCTCGGGCCGCTCAGTTGGCCAACGAACAGCTCCAGTCGGCCATTTCGAAAGGGGGGCGGCGCCCCACTGGCGCCGCCAGCTTGGCGAACTAGATGCACCACGTCCAATCGATGCGTCCAGCAACTGGCTCGCATCCACGCAGGCCAGGTTTTCTAGGTGGGCCAGACCCACCGGCTGGGCTGGACCCGCCAGCTGGGTCGGACCCCTACCGAACCCGAACCCGACCGGTCCTATTTCGCTAAATTGGGTGTATCTCACAAACTGGATGTCTGATTGATGCGTTGTCAACAACGTGAGGACCCTCACAATGAGGAGGTCCTTTTGAGATACTCCACTTGAGTTTTGGAAGAATTTGGAGTACAGCTGGGTTGGATCAAACTCGAATCCAATCAGGCCCTATTTACCTTTTTTCCGGTTGGTCAGAATGGCCTGAAGGCCTTCATTTTTTTATTATTTTTGATAATACACCTTTCAAGGGGTGAGGTGGAACTCTTACAAGGCCCAAAGGCTCAGATACAATTACATGACCCGTAGGTCTTAGAGTAAATCACCCATACAAGACAACTTGGAACTGCTCCTCCCTAGAAAATGTCATGATATCAGCACTCCACCTTTGCAGGGCTGGTCGGCTAGTTGTCTTATGCAAAGCTGCATAGTCCTGGTACCAATGGCAAATCCATACCCTCTCATTCTTCCAATTCTGGTTATCTCTTTTCTAGTGAATGTGTCTGCCATGAATCCTCATATGAAGCCTTGTCCATTGTAGTCTGACTAGTACATCTGCATTCATGTGTCCCTAAGGCCTTAAGGTGGCCCGAAGGCCTTGAGAATCAACTATCTCGAAGGCCTTGGGTGGCTCGAAAGCCTTGCAGGAGCCGAGGACCAAACCAGTGGCCCAAAGGCCTAGATAGATGAATAGTTCTGACTACTACAGTACTGAACAGTACCTGCTACAGTACTTCTACAGCAACCCAGAAATATGCCTCCACCCGGATTTGATCTCGGGTCTCTTGGATACACCTACCGAGTCCTCACCAACTGGGATGAGGCTTATGTGCAATTTACCTTTTTGTATATATCTTACAGACGGAGCATTTGATTAACGTTTCATCTGTCGCGTTGGAACCCTTATGACAAGGTGGTTCTTTGGGTTACTTCTTCATGAGACTTCGTGGTAGTTGAAATACGACCAGTGGATTGAGGAGTGGTTTCTCGGGAACTCAAGTGCACCAAGTGCAGGAATCTTGTGGCTGGCTTTCAAATGAAGAGTGACCCTCTGTGGATCGGTATGAGAGCGACCCTTTGTGGATCAGCAGCAGAGAAACTCTATGTGGATCGGCATTAGTGCGACTCAGTGTGGATCGATAGTAGTGAGACCCTGTGTGGATCAACATTAGTGTGACCCTATGTGGATTGACACTTAGAGAGACCCTGTGTGGATCGAAAGTAGTGTGACCCTATGTGGATTGATAGTAGAGAAACCCTGTGTGGATTGACAGTAGAGCGACCCTGTGTGGATCAGCAGTTCTACGACCCTTTTTGGATCAACAGCAGAACTTATCAATAGAATAAAATGATTTATATAAATACTAATCATCTTTATTCTTGTTCTCTAAGTTGTATATCTGGTGTGAGTTGTCTTTTACTTGGTTCTTTTTTATTGATATCTTACTTTGTGGTTTTTCCTTAGTGAAATTCTGAGAGACCTTGGGGGTTTCAGGGTCCCTACTGAGTATTTTTATACTCACCCCTACATGGGCTTCACCCACACCTTGTTGTGTCTTGTGTAGACGACGGATAGCTTGACTGAGACTCGAGGAGCCTGGGCTAGACGGTACTCAGAGGTGATTGACAAGTGTGGTGAGCGGTAGTGATGACAGGCGATGAGTTGTACCTACCCTTCAGGTAGGCTCCTTGGTGGACGAAATCTAGAGCACATTTTTTCTTTTTTGTTATACTTTATTTCTATTTAGGCTTGTATACTAGACCCTTCACATTCTGTACATACTTTTAGTCTCAGTGGTGGTTTTTAGTAGTGGTTATACTTTCCCTTTTTCTGTTGTGTTTTACTTGTGTGCAGTGTGTACCTATTTTGTGTGTGTGTAGGTTTATTTAAAGACCTAGAAATTTCAAGAAAACTTTTTTTCTTAATTTCTTTGGAATTTTACGAGTTTGTGGCTTCTAACGGAACTTGATTATGAGGCCCGGTGTGCCCAGAATCAATTTCTGAAGTTTAACTCGGGTACGTTTAGTGAACAAACGAGCGGGTTTTTCTATCTTTTGAACCGGTGCTCGGAATTGAAATTTGAGGGCACTGTTGAACTCGCAGCGCGAGTTTTCTCTTAAGAATACTTTCACCTCGACGGTAGATGATCGGGTATGAAAGTTAATTTTTGGGGTTTTATGTGGGTTAATAAAATAAAATAAGTGAACAATTTATTTTATTTTGTTAAACACATGTCGTGCGGATAAAGTGGTTAGAAGCTCCACTTGGGAGTTGGTGGTGGGACCCACTGAGATCCAACCTCCCATGTGAGGTTGATTGTGGTGGAAACCACATGAGGCCTCCCATTAATGGGGGGGAAATCATAACTCCTTGACTCCCCCTCGTTTATGAGGGAGAGCCTCTAGGTTTAAATCCCCCTCTTAATTGAGGAGGATTAAACCACCCTTTTTAATGAGGGGACCACCCAAGCATTAACCCCCCCCCTTTCTTTTTTGTGGTTAATTAATGGTGGGGCCTGCCAGGAAATATCCTCCCTTTGGTGGATATTCTTCTATGGGGACCACCCAGGCCAATAACCCCCTTTTTGACTTCCTCCCCTTTTTAATGCGCCACCGCAGCGGATTAATTGGGTGGAGCCCTCTATCATAAATCCTCTATTTATGACTTACGTGCCAACGACGAACCCTCCCACTCCTATATAAAAGAGGCTAGGGGAAGGAGTTCTGGACGGCTTCTTCAATCAGCGGAACGCTAGCAGCGAAGCACGGCGCCCAGCACTTGGAGATTTTTCCTCTTCCTCCAACGAAGAATGAAGAACGAAGAATGTTGACGCCGCCCTCGGCTCCTTCTTTCCTAACGTTGACGGAATGACTCCTGTCTTCCGCGACGCCCGTCTTCCGCGACTCGCCATCTTTTAACGCCGTTTTACGAAGTAGGGGTTGTTATGTTCAAGTTTTAATGTCGATCATCATCGTTCTTCAATTCTTGAGTTTCGTTTGGCCGTATGATACCATCTTGACGAGGAAGGGCTTGGACCACACGAACATGGTTCGACCCTTCCCCTCTCATTGTTGTTTGTGGACGATGGAGGCGGACTATGAAGAACCGGTCGGTGACGAGCCGACCACGAGCGGATCGTCAGTGCATGATTGTCGGGTCGCCGCAAAGGCGTGGCACCGTCGTGCCGCGCGAAGTAGAGCCAAACCGCGGCCGGGGAGGGCCGCGGTGGAGGGGAGTGGTGCCGTCACGCCGCGCCGGAGCTACAGGGGTCGCGGCCGGGGCACAGTGCGGCGTCGTCACGCCGCGCCGGTTGAACAAAGCCGCGGCCTAAGGCTGCAGCGGATCCGGAAGGGCGGTCGGTTGTGCCGGCCGTCGGCGCCATCAAGAGGCGGGACCCAAGGGGTCCCGTGGTTACCCAAGGGTCGGCCAACATGGCCGGTCGTTTCGAAGAACCAGGGGGGTGTAACCCCCCCCCCCCCCCAATCAGTGGCTAGGGCGGGCTCCACTGGGCGCCGCCACCCCGCCTGGTCGGCCCGCCACACGGCCAACCACGTGGTCCACGTGGACCGGGCCTCCATATCCGGGTCGGGCCGACCCAAGGGGTGTTGGGTCGGGTCGGGCCGACCCAAGGGGTGTTGGGTCGGGTCGGACCGGGCCCATACCCCCTATCTTCGGACTGTTTTCGGTTAAACGGACATATCTTGAGCTACGGAGCTCCGATCGATGCACCGTCAATTGCGTAGGATTCCTTGGATTGAGACTGTCGTTTTGGTATATTATAATCAAGGTTACGGTGAAGTTTGTGTACGTCCAGGTTGGTTCGAACCCAAAACCAATCGGGCCCTCAGAGCGGAAACGCTTATAACTTGAGGACCGAACGTCCGATTGACGTGTTGTCGACTACGTTGGATTCATCTTGATGAGATGGATATTTTGGCATACTTCACCTGAGGTTTGGATGCTGTTAGAGTACGGCCGGGTTGGATTGTACCCAAAATCCAACCGGGCCCCTAGAACGGAAATACTATTAACTCTCAGACCGGACGTCCGTTTGACGAACCATCAGCGGCGTTGGTAATCACGTTGAGAAGCGGTTACTTTGAGTATACCCCATGGGAGTTCGGGGTACAGATGAGATACGGTCGGGTTGGTTCGTACACGAAACCAACCGGGCCCCCGGGACAAAAAGGCTAATAACTCACAGACCGGGCGTCTGATAGACGCATCATCTGTTGCGTTGAGATCCCTTTGACGAGGTGGTCCTTTGAGATACTTCTTCATGGGAAATTGTGATACTTGGAGTATCGATGAGTAGCTCGTGGAGAGGATCCTCCCGGAGATGAGCGTATAGAGTACGAAGACCTTGTAGCTGGCTGAGGCCTGATGACTGCTTGTCCGATTCGAGTCGGAGTGACTTGACTAGCCCAGTGGGGAGCACTACTGTGTTTGGGTGGCAGACCCACGGCGGGGAGCACTACTGTGTTTGGGTGGCAGACCCACAGTACTCGACAGAAGGAGTACCTCTGTAGGCTGTTAGGGGGAGCACTACTGTGTTTGGGTGGCAGACCCATAGCGGGGAGCACTACTGTGTTTGGGTGGCAGACCCGCGATACTCGATAGGAGGAGTACCTCAACAGTCTAAGGTTAGTGAGCAGTGCCTCAGAGTTGTGACAGGATCAATGTACTCGTCAGAGGAGGATCTCTTTAGCAGTTTTGGTTTCGATATCATTAATGAAAATCTTGGTTTGAGCTGAGTCAATGACCTTTTTGTTTTCCTCATGATTGAGATGGGTTACTTGATAACTTAGGTATATGTATGGGCATATACCTAAGTAAAGGTTATCTGTTGAGATATTTCTTTGTGGTTTATACTTGTTGTTTTAGTGAGACCTTGAGGGTCTCGGGGTCCCTACTGAGTATCGTTATACTCACCCCTACACGGGCTATGCCCGCACCTCATCGTGTTGGATGCAGACGACGGACAGCACTGATCGTGGTTGAGGCTTGTAGAGCTAGACGGTACCCGGAGGTGGAATTCACGACGAGATGGTACCCGGAGGTGGACTTCATGACGAGACGGTACCCGGAGGTGATGGACGGACGTGGAGAGATGAGGTGGCCATCTGTACCTACCCTTCAGGTAGGAACTCCGAAGGACGATCCAGGAGAAGCTTGACACCTTCCTGTTGTTTTGTCTTTTCCTTATACTTTACTGTTGGGCTTGTATTCTGGACCCTTTTTACTTTCAGCACACTTGTCATATTGCTTTACTTAGTGTTTGCTTCCTCTTGTACTATGATTGTGTGTGTTTACGTTTTCATAAAGGCAATGGCTTCCCTTTTATCGGGATTTACACCTTTGGTGCTAGTCTCCAACCCCTGGCCTATAGAAGGCGGGCTTGGGGTAGTCACGGCACGGGCCCCGAGGACGGGTCATGACAGTTTAAAGGAAATGTCTTCCCTTTTTGGGTTATGCCTTTCTAGTGCTAGTCATCAACCCCTAGCCTATGGAAGGCAGGCTTGGGGTAGTCACAACACGGGCTTCGAGGGACGGGTCGTGACAAACAGTTATAGAAAAGTAGAAAATATCTATGACATAATTTTTATATAAAAATCATATTTTTTGCAATGAAAACTACTCACTAACCTTTTAGAAAATCATATTTTCATGCATATGAACTTTAAAATCTAGAAATGACACATGTAATGACAAAAAATAATGCCCCAAATATAGATAAGTACACCCTAATTTATAGTATTATTTGATGTTTGGGAGTTTGGGATTCAGCAGCAGCTTAATGTGATTTATACATCATGTGATGGGAAATGACATAAAATGAGTAAAATTGAGAGAAGTTTGAAGATACACCACCAGCTTCAGAAGGTTTTCATTGAATGGATATTGGGATTTAACATTAGCATTGTTTCATTCAAACTTGTACACAATAGGCAAGGAATGTGGTAATAAATTAAATCAAAACTCTAGATTGCATTAATAAAATTATAAATGAATAAAGGCATGCAACAAATACATTAGAAACATAGTTATGATATCCAATAATGAAAACATATAATATATTATAAAATTAGAAAATAATAAATAAATTTTAATCTTAATCTTAATTTTTAAAGTTTAACTTCAAATGTAGTTATGTTTGTTTTAGAAAAAAAACTCATGGTACATAACCAAATTGGATTTTATGTAGTGTTCAATGAAATAAACAAAATGTAGATAGTAAATATAAAATTAGTTTAATCAAAAATATATACCCTTATCTTTATTCGTTCAGTTTAACTATATACAGTTTTTTATGAATATTTATTCAATCAACTTACTCAGTAATCTGTACCCCTAATCTTTATTTAATGAATTAGGTCAAGTTTTTTAGAACTTAGTGAAGTTTGATATATTGCTTTAAATTATGTGAACATGCGCAGATTGAGAAAAATATATTGAATACATAATGAATACAATATAGAGCATACAAATATCATTTACTGCATATAAAATATGTATACAACTCTTACCTAAATTGATATTTGGTCCATGTAAATGAAAAAATGAGGGATTATATCTGACACATCAATATGGTATTGCAATGTAAATTTTAAATTTAACACCTAAAACATATATCTAAATATGTATTGACTTCACTATTTTCAAATGTTAAAGAAAGTATTAACATATTAGAATGTAAATATGTCAAGAACGAAGAATTTATATAATGATCTAAGCTACATACAGTTTTTCAAGAATCTGTATTTAAGCAATTTAATCACTAAACTACTCCCTTGATCTTTATTAAATGATTTACATCCAACGATTTAAAAATTAATAAATTTATACATTTCATAGTAAATAATATAAACGTGTACTTTCAATTTAATGTAATGAATACATAATGGGTACAATATATAACACATATATTACATAAACTAAATAAAATAATAGGGATTATATAAGAGACGTCAATATGAGAATGCAATGTATATTTTAATTCAATATCTAAAACTTATAACTAAAAATGTTTTAACATGATTGATTTCAAATATAACAGAAAGTAAAGATGTATTAAAACAACATGTTAAGAAGGTAGCATTTTTAAATTGTATTTAACTATATACCGTTTTTCTATAATCTGTATGCAATCGGTGTAATCACTAAACTATACTTCTAATATTTATTCAATGAATTGGAACCCACATTTTTAAAATTACTGAAGTTGGATATGTCAAAGTTAATTATATGAAGCATATACAGATTCACTAAGATATAATGAATGCAATATGGATACTATATATAGCATATAGATATCATTAACTGCATTCAATATATATATATATATATCTTTTAGATGGTTGTATATTAGGACCATAACAGTGAACAAATGAGATTATATTTGAAACATCAATATGATAATGTTGTGTACATATGAAATTTAACATCTAAAAGATTTATGTAAACACATAATGAATGTATAAATATATTAGTACTATAATATCTCATCAAGGAAACATTTATAGTGTATTTGACTGCATACATCTCGATATTTCACATTATTTCATTCAATTAATTAGAATCAGTATTTTAGAAATTAATGAAACTTGATATTTCCACTACAAAAAAAAAGCAATGTTTAGTGGTGGTTTATTACTAGTGGTTCAAATAATCACTGTGAAACAAATTCAGTTTAAAAATTATAATAATATAGTGGTAGTTTCATCAAACCACCACTATATTTTTTTTATTTTAATTATTAGTGGTGGTTTTTATTAAATCATCGCGAAATGTTTTTAAAAACCCTTATTTCCTCTCCCTCTGTGTGACCCCGACCCTGACCCCTATCCTCCCCCGCTCCCCATGTGACCCCGACCCCATGACCCCCCCCCCCCCCCCACCTCCCTCCTCTATCCTCAATGGTGACCTTAGCCTTTGCAACCCCACCCTCCCCCCTCTGACCTCCCTCTCTCTGGCGATTCCCCTCCCCAGTGGGGACACGGACCCCCCCCCCTCTGACCTCCCTCTCCCATGATCGGTTCCCCTCCTCCTAGCCTATTAAGTCTTCTTTGGCCTCATCATGGTGATTTAGTGTCGCACTTTGTGTAAGTGGAAAATCAAAGGTTGGTTTTCTCTATTACATAGTTCATTAAATTAATAAACACTGATTTCTTACCTCTTTAATCTAGGTTTTAGATTCCTAATGAAATTATTATATGTGTATATAAATATACTTTAAAGGGAAATCATGTTTCACTTTTTTCCATTGAATGTGAAGGTTTTTATATGAAAACATGTATTTTAAATTTATTTTTCAACTACCATGCACACCTAACATTTGATAAAATAGTAGAATGTATTTTATTACATGATTTCAATACTTTAAAAGTTGGTTTGGTTCCTAAAATAATTTTTAATGGAAACTCATGAATTCTCAGGGTGTGCCTGGATTTTTAAGAACCAATATTGGGATACCTTGAATATAGTGACTTTATGATGATTTAGTATTTGAGTTTTCAAATAAAATTTTATAAAGAGGTTTCTCAAAGTGTATTCAACTTTATGGTTGGAAAATTTTCATAAATAGTCTTAAAATTTAACCATAGACCATGCCCCTTGATATATTTTGAAAATTGAAATGCTATGGCGTGTTGATTGCCCATAGGGGGTTTCCATATTGATTATTGTTCACAATGAAAGAGAAGGGGATGTTTCTGAAAGGGTTTATAGAGGTGGGTGTGAGCTTATATGTTGAATTTTTAACTATATTCTTGTGTGATAATTTACACGTGGCTTTATTTTATAACATGGGAAGTGATGGATAGTTTTTCAGGAAATTTAGGTGTACTTATTAAATGACCTTAAATGGTAGAATGAAGTATAAGCACATATAACAGCCTAAAACTTATATGTTTATCACTTTTAGTCATCCTGTAGTGTGTGATATCCAAATAAAGTATAATTTTCATTCATATTTTTAAATGGGTTCTCTTGGTCTTAGTTAGACCATGGGAAATGGTTCGTACATTAATCAATGTAGTTAATTTTTTCAATGGAATAAACCCTCCTTAGTTACAACACTAGGGTAGAATACGCCATTATCTTTTTCTCCCATAAAAATAATATCATATACATATAAAATATCAAAAATTGATACATCTTTATCATCTTTAATGTAGAGGTTGTTTTCCACACTTCCATCATTAAATATTAATTATTTCAATCATGTATCTAACTTCAAATATCATTCTCTTGAGTCTTATTCTAACCTATATATTGTACCTAGTTGATTGAACATTTATATCTTCATATTTGAATGTAAATGGATAATACAGTACAATACCTATGGATAAAAGTTGGATTAATTTACCTTGAAACACACCTAGGTATGCCAAGGGATTGGAAGAATTTTTAGATAATGCAATTGCAAACCAATCAGTAGATGGTGGAATAAAATGTTTGTGTCCTGATTGTAAATTCAAGTGATGGTTGAATAGAAATGAAGTATATGAGAATTTTATATTGAAATTGTTTCCTACTCGATGTGTATGTTGGATTTGGAATGTTGAATCAAATTTTATGTAATGTCAAAATAATGACAATAATGTCAATGAAATACAAAGTGATCCAATATAGGAGAATTCAGTTTGAAATTTATTAAATGAATCATTTGGTTTTCTAGAATACAATGTCCAAGATTTTAATAGATCAATAGAAACTTTAGGTGATCATGAGTAGGTAAATCTTGCTTAGAACTTCAGTAACAAAAAAATTATTTTTATGAATTAGTTGAAGATGGAAAATAAGAACTGTATGAAGGGTATGCCAAGTATTCGAAGTTGTCTTTTTTACTAAAGTTGTATCATATCAAGTGTATTTGTGTAATTAATGACAAATAAATATCCATGATTTTAGATGTGCTTCATGTTAGGTCCAAAAGGTGCCTAGATACCCTGAGAGGGGGGTGAATCAGGGTATGTATATTCTTTTTAAACTTCTTATAACCCCACTAGATCTTGACCTCTTTATTATAAGGGTCGCTTATTATGCTATTTAATGTTAATTTTGATCATGTCCTTTCCAATTTTATCTTATGATAATGAACTAAAAGTAAAACAATAAATAAAACACAAAGACACGGAGATTTTTACTTGGTCCACCCTCATTGGGCTACATCCAAGGAGCATACAACAGCAATGTGTTAATTGTACCAAATTTCACTAAGGATTACTGCCAATAATGATGTTTGGGATAGATCACTTTTATACCTAGGATCACTACCTTTACAAGATTTAGGGTCTCCTCACTGCATTCCCAAGGGTCGCTCCTTGTGTCTCTTCTTCTAGCTCATTGCCAATGGGAAGGATCACTGTCTTTCTCTTCTTTCGCTCACTACTCTTGGAAGGGATTCACTCACAGTTTATGGACATGTAGGTCCCTTCATCATCATTGATGAATGCATCCTACAATATATGTAGATGTTCTATTGAAGTCCAACTTTCATCCACTGATGAATGCCCCTTTACTATAGTATTACTGGTCAACCTCAAATATTTCACACAACCTTCATTGCACCTTGCATGCAAGTTTTATGCCTTGCATGAAAAACCTCTTCTTACACGCAACTCCAATATTATGCACAACTCCAATCTTACACACAACTTCCTTAGCTTGCGTGCAACTCCAATTATTTCACAGAACTTCCTTTGCAAGTAATTATTATGTGATTCAGAGAACAGGTTCTCCCTAAGTGTTGAGCTTCTTCAAATGAGGGGGGTTATTTATAGGCATCAACGACCCCTACACACAAAACCCTAACATGTTGTGCAAAACCCTCTTCAAGCATGAAAAACAACATTTGATGTCTCATTGGTCACATAAGCCTCTTTCGCTCAAACTCATCTTTCATGCACATTTCCAAATCTTTCGTGCACTCATGAATTTTCCATATTTCGAAATTCTGATCCTGAAACATTCCTTGCATGCACCATCATCTTCTTCCTTCGCTCACTACTCTTGGAAGGTATCCACTCACAGTTTATGAACATGTAGGTCCTTTCATCATCACTGATGAATGCATCCTTCACTACATATAAATGCTCTGTTTAATTCCAACTTTCATCCAATGATGAATACCCATTTACCACAGTATTACTAGGAAACCTCAAATCTTTTGTGCAACCCTTATTGCGCCTTGCGCACAAGTTTTATGCCTTGCACACAAAACCTATTATTATGCGCAACTCCAATATTACGTGAAACTCCAATCTTACATGCAACTTCTTTAGCTTGCACGCAACTCCAATTCTTTTGCGCAACTCCCTTTGCACATAATTCTTACATGATTCAGAGCTTGGATTCCCTCTTAGTGTTGAGATTCTTCGAATGAGGGTGTTCACCTCTTATTTATAGGCATCACTGACCCCTGTGTGCAAAACCCTATCACATTACACAAAACCCTCTTCGAGCGTGCAAAACAACATTTAACATCGCATTGGGTGCATAAACCTCTTTTGTGCAAACTCATCTTTCGCACACATTTCCAAATCTTTCACGCATTTCATGCATTTTCCATATTTTGACTTTCTGATCTTGAAACATTCTTTGCGTGCAACATTCCAAACCATCTTCAATCTTGCATGCAACTTCCTTTTCCAAAAACACATTTCTCTATTTTCCTGATTTTGAGGCCCAAAAATTTGTCAAACATTGGAAAATGAAACCACCTTATATACGTTCTTTTTATACCACCTTTAGATCATCCATTCCTTTTTCATGGTTCTTTGTCAACATAGATTGTAAAAAATATCTCTGGAACTCCAAAAGAGATCATGGAAAGCCTCTTTGTCAACAAACACAATCAATGCAAAAAATGCTTCAATGTTACCTTGAGGGATTTTTTCCCAACACTTCATGATACATTTAGTGAAGCTAATATCTATGCATAATTCTATGAGATGAAGAAAGTCATCAAAAAAATGGATTTTATTATACAAAGATACATGCATTCCCTAAGTATTTCATTATTTACTGGGGAAAAGAATCTGATAAAGAAGAATGCACAAGATGAAATACAAGTATATTAAAGTTAATGAATAACAATGAGAGTATAAATCAATGAAACCCCAAGAATAAACAGAAGAATAAAACTCTTGTAAAGGTATTACATTATTTTCCTATGAAACCACACTTGCTTATTCATTTCATCTAAAGACTATATATGACATGAAGTGACATGCTCGGGATAATAATGATGGCTTGATGAGACATCCAAAAATCAACATCATGGAAGATGTTTGATTCGCTATATCCATATTTTTCTTCAGATCCTATGAATATACATTTGGAATTGGATTCTAATGGTTTTAACCCTTTTGGAACTTTAAGTACTAATTATAGAATTTGGCTAGTTATTTTAATCCTCTATAATCTAACTCCATAGATGTGTATGAAGAAGAATTCTTTCATTATTTCGATGATTATCCCTGGAAAGAAAATTCTTGGAAATGACATTGATGTATACCTTTAACCTCTAATCAAAGAATTACAAGAATTGTGGGATGGTGCTATGGAAACATATGATGCTTCAATGAGACAAATATTAAAAATGCATACTACTTTAATGTGGATAATTAGTGACTTTCCTGGACTGGGAAATTTATTTGGTTGGAACACTCACACTGGTTTGGCTTGCCCGATTTTTAATTTTGATTTTGAATCTCAATGATTCCCTCATAGCATAAAATAGTGTTTTATGTGTCATCGTCGATTTCTTGATGCTTCTCATAAATTCATGTTTAACAAGACACTATTAAATGGAGATATTGAAATGAGAAAGTCACTAAAGGTGTTATCTGGTTCAGAAATATTGAGACAATTAATGAATGTCACGGAAGAATTTGGAAAATGTCATCAGTTTAAAGAAGGGAAAAGGGTATGAGGTACAGTGTCCGAAGAAGCTGGAACAAAATAATGGAAGAAAAATAGTATATTTTTCAAACTTTCTTATTGGGAGTTTAATTTGATACATCATAATCTTGACGTAATGCATATTGAGAAAAATGTCTATGATAATGTAATTTTTATAGTGCTTAATAAGCAGGGTAAATCAATGGATCACCTTAATGCTCATAAGGATTTGGAGTCAATGAATATAAAATCATGGTTTGTGGGGAAATAAGAATGATAAGTATCCTTCGGCTATTTTTACAATGAAAAATCATGAGAAAGATTTATTCCTTCGAACTTTAAAGAATATAAAAGAGCCATATGGATATTCAAGTAATATATCAAGGTGAGTTGACTTAAAACATTGAAAGTTACATAGATTGAAAATTCATGACTCATATATTTTGATGGATCGATTATTGTTGTTGGTTTTGCATAATACTTTACCTGGAAAAGTAATTGCGATTCTAGTTGAGTCTTGTGCCTTTTTCAAAGAGATTTTTGGAAAAAATCTAAATCCGACCAAGCTTGATAAACTTCATGAGAGAATTGTTTTGACACTGTCATTTGGAGATATTATTTCCCCATTCATTCTTCACAATCATGATTCATTTGACTGTTAATTTGGTTGAAGAAGTTAAACTTGGTGGACCATTACACTATCGATGGATGTATCCAATAGAGAGGGGTGTTGATATTTTTTTATTTTCGTTGGTGAATTCGATTTTATCAAATCATTGCATAATTTTTTTTAATATGTTTCTTATTTTTTCCATCAGGTACTTAGGTCATTTGAAATCATATGTGAGGAATAAATCTCAACCAGAATGCTCTATTGCTGAAGGTTACATAGCTAAAGAGTTCTTGACCTTCTATTCTAGGTATTTGGATGGGATTAAGACTAGATTCAATCGTACTGGATGTGCTGACGACATCTCCAGTAATTCTCATTCTAAAAATCAGTCATCAGTATTTTTAACTATTGGAAAACCAATTTGAATGGATTCAAATTTTACATTCACTGAATTGGAGTTTCTAAAAGCACATAGATATGTGCTACTAAATAGTGTTATTGTAGATCCATTTATTGAAAAATTGCAACTGCAAACAAAGAGGCGACTAAGGGTTTGAGCTCAAAATGAGCTGGAATTAAGAAAAGCTGCTAATAAGGAGCTTGTCGAATGGTTCACTCGTTGTGCAAGTATACACTCATATTCATATTATTGAAGTATAGTTATTTTGTCTATGTTAAAAGTAACAACTTATATCTTATTGTCTAGATAATGAATGTTGACAATCGAGCTGAAATATCGAATGATTTGAAGTTTTTGATTTGAGGTCCTCTAAGGCAAGCTAAGATATTTGATGCCTACAATATTCATGGCTTCAAGTTTCGTACAATTTATCATGAAGACGACTTGAAAACTCATAATAATGGTGCATTTACATTTGAAAAGGTGGGATACTATGGGAAGCTGAATGATATAATTGAATTAAACTATCATGGTTAGTTTTCAGTTGTCTTATTCAAATGCAAGTGGGTAACATTGATAGGGGTATAATGAAAGATTCATTATATTTTACTTCTGTCAACTCCTCTCATTTGATGGATAGTAGTGAGCGTATAGAACGTGATCCATTTGTTTTGGCTTCACAAGTGAAGATGTTTTATTATGTGGATGATGAAATACATGAAGGTTGGAGTGTTGTTGTACACTTAAATCAGAGAGACTTATATGATATGGGAGAGAAAGATCAATTGGTGTTTTATGACAGTGAACCTCATCAACCACAAAACATTGAATAGTTTTTTACTAAAAATATCAAAAACAATAAAACTTGCAAAAGATGGTGAAAATGAAGGACTCCTCGCAATGGAGGTTGATAACAATGAAGATAATGAAGATGAAGATAATTGAATGTATAAATTGGTAATGAAAATATATTACAATTTCTCATTGATAAGTGTTTCGTACATATATACATTGTGCTAGTTTTTCTTTTTCTTTTTTGTACAACTTTTAGTTTTGCGTTTTTTATACATTTGATATACTTTAACCATTTGTTGTACCTGAGACTGCTAGCAAAATGGTGATGTTGTCGGAATCTATGGGCAGATTATTGGGCAACTTGCTTGCGAGGCGGTGAGCTTTCCCATTAACTTCCCCCGTGTTATTTTTTGTTGTTTTTTGTTAAAAAAATTGTCCCCAACTGAATAAAAACTCACCGTTGAGTGCCCAAAAAACAACTCATATAAAAACTATCGTTCAAATATAAAAATTGACGTTAAATGATTATTGACCATGAAATGCATGGTGGTTTACTTAAAAGCCACTAAATAATATATTGGCAATTTAAACCACCGCCAGTAGTAAAAAAGCACCACATAGACCAGATTTGTTTGTAGTAAACCTCTTGTAACACCTTTAAGCACCCAATTCCTTTGAGAAGAGAACGTGGTGCAAGAGCGAGGCAGAGCGGGCATGAGGTGTGGTGTGACTGGACAGGGCACGACGGGCGGTGTGACTAGATAGGGTGTGAAACACCACACCACCAGGTAGGGTGTGCAAAAAGTTATCATAGGATACAACCACATATTGATTTGTGAAATGTAGAAATCGACGTCACATCAATCCGAGTTACGGATTGCTTGTGATGCCCGTAAATACGTTTTTAGTGTTTTAAAACACTAAAATGCATATTTAACGATCAAAACAATAACAAAAAATCTCTTATTGATGTGAAATCATGAGAAAACCACAATTTAATTATTTTTTACTTGTACAAGCAAACAGCACGTTCATTCAACGTGCGGTGTGCTCAGAATGACTCAATAAAAAAATTTAAAAGATATCAAAGTTTTAGAAACATGTGTCAGGGGGTCAAAACCAAGCAAACAATATTGGATTGCCCTAAAATCATGGGAAACAACCGTATATTTAATTGTGAAATGTAGGAACCAATGACACATCATTCTGAATGGCGGTTTGCTCGTTATGGTTGTAAACGCATTTTTCGTATTTTAAAACACTAAAACGTGTGTGGAATTGTCAAAACCATGGAAAATGACCTCAGATTGATGTGAAATCATTGGACAACACTGATAAGTTTTTTTTGACGTATACACACAGACAACGCATCAATTCAACGTGTGGTGTGGTCAAAATGACTCAGTAACTTCTTAAAGGTACAAAAACCTTTAAAAACAAGTGTCTGAGGGTCAAAACTAGACAAAAGACGTCGGATTGTCCTGAAATCAGGGGACAACGACTGTATATTTAATTTTGAAATGTAGGAACCGACGGCATGTCATTCTGAATAATGGTTTGCCCGTTATGGTCATAAATGTGTTTTTAGTGTTTTAAAACACTAAAACGTGCATGGAACGGTCAAACCCATAGCAAACAAGCACATATTGACGTCAAATCATTGGAAAACCATCGCTCAATTATTTTAGACGCATACGCACAAACAACACATCAATCTGGCATACGGTGTGGTCGGAATGACTCAGTAACCACTTCTCAAATGTACAAAAACCTTTAAAAACAAGTCTCAAGGGGGGGTCGGGAAAACGATGTTGGATTGCCCTGAAATCAGGGGATAAAAACTGTATATTTAATTGTGAAATGTAGGAACCGACATCACGTCATTCGAAATGATGGTTTGCCTGCTATGGTCATAAATGCGTTTTAAGTGTTTTAAAACACTAAAATGTGTGCGAAACGGTCAAAACCATACTAAACGACCACATATTGACGTCAAATCATTGTAAAACCAATGATGAGTTGTTTTTGACGTGTATGCGCAGACAACGCGTCAATCCGACGTGTGGTGTAATCAAAATGACTCAATAACCACTTCTTAAAGGTACAAAAACCTTTAAAAACAAGTGAAGGGGGTCAAAACCAAGCAAACGATGTCGGGTTGCCCTAAAATCAGGGGACAATGACCATATATTTAATTTTGAAATGTATGAACTGACATCACATCATTCCGAATGATGGTTTGCCTGTGATGATTGTAAACGCGTTTTTAGTGTTTTAAAACACTAAAACGTGCGTGGAACGATCAAAACTATAGTAAACGAACTCAGATTGACGTGAAATCATTGGAAAACTACCGTTGTATTATTTTTGACATGTACGCACAAACAACATGTTCATTCAACATGTGGTGTGCTCAGAATGACTCGATAAGAAATTTTAAAAGATATTAAAGTTTTAGAAACATGCGTCAAGGGGTTAAAACTAGGCAAACGGCGTCGGATTGCCCTGAAATCATGAGACAATGACCGTATATTTAATTGTGAAATTTAAGAACTGATGGCACATCATTTCGGAATGACGGTTTTCCCGTTAAGCTCGTAAATGCGTTTTTAGTGTTTTAAAATACTAAAACATGCGTGGAATGGTCATACCCATAGCAAACTACCACAAATTGACATCAAATCATTAGAAAACTGCCGCTAAGTTATTTTTGACGTGTACGCGTAGACAACACCTCAATCCGATGTGCGGTGTGGTTAGAATGACTCAGTAACCACTTTTTAAAGGTACAAAAACCTTTAAAAACAAGAGTAAGGGGGTCAAAAATAAGCAAACGACGACAGATAAACCTAAAATCAGGAGACAACGGCCGTATATTTAATTGTGAAATGTAGAAATTGACGACGCGTTATTATGAATGACGGTTTGCCCGTTATGGTCGTAAATACGTTTTTAGTGCTTTAAAACACTAAAATGTGTTTGGGACGGTCAGAACCATAACAAACACCCACGGATTGATGTCAGATCACTGGACAACCACCGCTAAGTTATTTTTAATGTGTACGCATAGACAACACGTCAATCTAATGTGCGGTGTGGTTGAAATGACTCAGTAACCACTTATTAAAGGTACAAAAACATTTAAAAACAAGCATTGACGGGTCAAAATTAGGCAAACGATGTCGAATTTCACTAAAATCATGGGACAATGACTATATATTTAATTATGAAATGTAGAAAATGACGGCACATCATTCCGAATGACGGTTTGACCGTTATGACTGTAAATGCATTTTTAGTGTTTTAAAACACTAAAACATGTGTGGAACAGTCAAAACCATAAACAAACGATCACATATTGATGTCAAATCATTGGACAACCTCGTTTAATTGTTTTTGAAATATAGGACATGTGATATCGAAGTCTTTAAAATTTGTTTATTAAGTAAATTTCAAGCACACTGCGCATTGCTTTAAAAATAAATTAGAATATTTATTTATCCCTTTTCAGTTTCAAGTGTTAAATCTTATCTTAAATAGGTAAATTTCTGTTTTGAAAATGTTTTGTATTATATATTATTTGTTTTATGTTAAAATGTTTTCTGTTTGATCAACAAATTTTATGAACGACATTATGAATATATTTTTTGTTTTCTTTTTCACATTTCGTTTATTAAATATTATGGTTTTCATTGTAGGTGGCAAATGTCGGCAATAGGTAGGAGGTTGATCGTTCTGATCCATGACATTCTTTCAGTCGTGATGGTTCTTAGTTTTCGTGATATGTTAAAATTTTATCAATTATTCTATTGTAATTATGACTTATTATGTTTAGTTTTAATTTTTGTTTTCTTTTTTGTTACAGTTGATGAGATGACGTGATTAGTTTCAATTGATGAGATGCAGTGAAGGTCGTGACATGGATGTATATTGATCGTGACACGGATGCAGTGGAGGTAGACAGATGCATTGGTTGACAGATGTATTGGTTGACTAAGATTGAGGTTATGATGATTGTGGATATTTGTGTATTTGTTATGGATGTATGACGTATGTATGATGGTTTATCATATATTCATGTTTTAATTTATTAAATGTCACTTTTGTATATTTACAGTTTTTTATTAAATATTTTTTTTTAAAAATCTGATTTAGCGATGGTTTCGCTGAACGTATTAGCAGTAGTTTTTTATATTTTTTTAAAAATTTCTCTGAGATTTCTTTTTTATAAAAAATACAACCGGTAAATAAAATAGAAATTGTTGTTAAATACTCCAAAAACAACACATAGTAAAATTGTCGTGAAATTACTGAAACCACCGCCAAATGACTTGTCCATAAAAAAAAAATCACCGCTACTTCCCCTTTTTTTGTAGTGTTTATAGTAAACTATATCAAGTGTGTGTATTCAATAAATTCTAATGAATCCACAATAAATAAAATATACAACATATAGATAGCATTAACTTCATACAATATACATATATAATTCTTATCTGACTCTACAGTGATGAATAAATCCAAATGATTATATTAGAGACATCCATGTGATCATGTACATTTTCAATTTAACACATAAAACATTTATCTAAACAAATATTGAGATGCTTGAAATCAAAATTAATAGAAAGTAAAATTAGAACCGCAAGAATCATTTTTGCATACATTTTTTCAACAATCTATATGCAATCCATGTAATCACTAAACGATCCAATTCATAAAAATTTCAATAGTATAGCATAATATAGAACTAAGAATGTACACTTTAAAATCAAATCCAAAATGGGGGGTCTCGGCGGTGGGGCTTCATGCATGGTAGTCAAAATCGCAAGTCTACAGTACGAGTCTACCCTGTGAGCCGGGTGAGTTTACACCGAGTTTACATTTTTACACACGAGTTTACCGCGAATTTACGAGTTTGCTACTGATGGTGGTGGAAGAGGGCGGGGGTTTCGGGGGTTGCACGATGTCGAGGGAGGGGGGAGTAGGCGATGGGGGCTTCAGAGTCCATGGTAGCAGGAGCGGATGGATGGGGTTGGTGTTAGGGGAGGGGGAAGGGGCGGCAGGGCTTGATGATGTGGGAGTGGGGAGCCGACGATGGGGCTCGGCGGCGGCGCCCGAACCACCCTTATGCGAAAAGGCCAAAACTTTAGTAGTTGAAACACCATGGTCAAGGTCGAGTTGTATGAAACACTGCAACCGAGATACCACTTGTTGGGTCTATGGAAGTTCTGAGGATTTGAAAGTCATCCTCTGGAACTTACTGTGTGGAAACAAAGAACTAGAATGAAACCATGTCAATCAAATAAATAAAAACAAACAACAAGAGCATCTTACATGGTTCGGGCTGTGTATTACTTAATGGGAGGAAGTAATTTTATTCAAGAAACGGAAGATGAATGTGCAAAATTACTTTAAACAAAAGTCTCCACCATGCATAAAACGAGAGAGCTCAGTCGGTGCAACTAGTGCACCCAGTGCCACAGCCTTCCTATAGTGCACTCGGATCTGCTCTTCACGAACACTGACGCCACTATAATTTTGATATATTAGTTATCTATTAACCCATATCAAGAATATATTAATAAACGACGTGAAATATTCATCATTAAAAAAAATTACTAGAATTATTAGTTATCTAGTGCATGAAATTGTAAGGTTAGTAGGGTTTGCCGACCACAATCCAACCCTGAATGGCTTGATAAGCTAATGCAAAACCCAATCTTTAATCCTTACATATATACATGAACCTAGCCGTTAAGAATCGGGCAAAACAGGAGAATGTTACTGGGGAAATTTCCATATAAAGTAACAGATCAAACCTGTGGTATCATCTGACTCATAATTCATAAAACATATTTAGGAAAAAAAATATGGAAGGAAGAAGACGAGGACAGCCAATATATATATAAATAGGAATCTGATGAGTCACGGTCACGCAGAGACGCAGTGGAGGAAGTACATTTGAGCCACATGGAGTGAAGCACCGGCAGCGGCCGACAACCCACTGCGCCGTTGGAAGGATACATAGACATATCGAGCCGAAACCAGGTGGAGTTGGGCTCCATTGATTAATGAGGGAAACCTGCAAAACCAGATCGGATGTCTGAGACGGCGTCCGGCCCGCAACTCGTACAGCGCGGCGATTAAAATAGTATTTTCCGTCCACGGTTGCCCTGCCTACCAACACCCTAAACAAAAACGATCTACCTTTTAAATCAGCAGCTTCCATTCGGAGGGAACGGCGGCAGCGGCAGCGGCAGCGGCAGCGGCGGCGGGGACGTCTCCTGCGGTCGCTTGCGGCGCTTCTTCTCGTAGCTGACCCCCCGGGCCTTGGACTGCGAGTCGCGGACCTCTCGGAGGTAGAGGCGGACGGCGCGGGCGGCGAAGGGGTTGCTCTCCGGGGAGCCGCCGTTCTCCTCGAAGGCGGCGCGGAGGCGGCCGACGAGGGCGTCGAGGCTGCCCCAGGCCTGGCGGAGGGGGCAGGGGCAGGGCGCCGGCGGGGAGGGGTGGCCGAAGAAGGGGCAGAGGGGGGCGTGGACCTTGGTCTTCCCGAACTGGTCCAGGTATCGGAGAAATTCCAGCACGTGCGCGCCGCTGCACCGGGGCAGCGACAGCGGCGGGCGGTGGTTCCGCAGGTACTGCCCGAACGTGTTCCAGTCCCGCCGCTTCTGGTTCTCGTACCGGCTGCTGCCGCCGCCGGCGGACGGAGGAGGGGGCGGCGGGGGAGAGGAGGAGGAGGAAGAGGAGGAGATGACTGAGGTGAAGATATTGGAGACCGGATCCATGAGGGTTAGCTTCCGACCCAGAAACTGAAAGGGACGGAGAGAGAGGGAGACAAAAAGAAGCTGAAAGTGTTCAGTTTCAGGCTTCATCCGATGAAAGCCATGGGAGGAAGGAGGGGAGGATCGGAGTGAATTATTGATGAAGGTGGAGATGGAGATGGAGATGGAGATGGTGACTGTGATGATAACGATGTGATGAGACAGGAGGAGGGAGTGGTATAAACGGGAGCGGAAAGGGTGGAGGAGATCTCACTATTTTGGTAATCCGAGAAAACTTTAAAGGCTGAGCATTTGAAGCTTTTGAAGCTTTTGGTTTTCTGAAACCCAAAACCAGGTGGGGGGAGATCTCGGGTGGATTTCCCTTTTCCCTTGCGGGGGGAGCAGGGTGAGTGAATCTGAAGCCCACACACCGATAGAGGGAGACAGTGGGGGAGATGGGTGGAGAGGTGGGTTGGGGCTTTTATGGAAACTGGTGGTGAGGTAAAGAGGAACAGTGGAGGAGTTTGATTGGTTATTTATAATTTCAAAATAAATATTATGATTATTTTAGAAATATATAATCAATGAATTAATAACTTGATTAATTTAATTGAATCCAAATTAAAACATAATACGAATTGATCTCAAAAAAATCATAATTTTACTATTAATTTAAAATATGTAAATATGATATTAATTGGGTTTCGACTCAAATTAAAGAAATCAAACTTCTAGATAATTAAAATTTAAGAAATCAATTCAAAATGATTGGGTAATCAAATTGCTCACAAATTAAAATATATTCCTAAAATATCATTAATTCAACATTTGTATTGTATCATCGCGGGTAATTAAATATAATATTTTTGCATATATTTTGAACCGTGAAAATATCTTTTTTAAACAAAAAAAGCAGGAGGTACATGGATTATTATACATAAAATATATAAAACATGAATCAGAATTTTTTATCATTCCATATCAAATGTTGGGTTTTTATATTAGAAAATATTTTTTAAAATTCACCGGTATTATGAAGCGTTTGGAGTCACGACTCAACCTACGGAGCATTATTGGACTATGTTAAACGACATCGTTTAATCGATCATTTTTTTTTGAGTTAAAAGTATTTAGAAAAAGAAAAATATGCGATGGTGGGGGGCAGGGCATGATTATGTTTCTCTCTCCTTTCCTTTCTCTCAAATTGACAACACCCTTCCCTCTCTCTGACCAAACCGTCCTCCCCACCGTTCCATCATTTCCAATCAGAACTGATACATTGAAATCCATTTATTTATTTTTATTTTAAATTCAAAGATCAGAAAATAAGTACCTGATCTTTTTTGACAAATGATTTCTTTCTTAAAAAAATGTAAAATTGAGTGTAAATAACGGAGGGCAAAACAGGTAAAAATGTTATTTATTCTCTGACGGAAAGGATTGGCCGGGAAAGGGAAAGAGGGAAACCGGTCAATCAATCAATCAAATAAATAAGCATCTAAATACTGCTTTATGTCACTAACAACCCGTCTTTAGGGTTCTAAAACCATGGGTTTTGGCTGGAAAACCGAGTTCCGTCGCATACCACTCATTTTAAACAAATATTTTAAAAAATAAATTAAACCTCGCATACCCAAACACGTATATGGGAAAATCACATATGGTTGAATTGCATGGAAAACGAATCAATGATCAGTCAATAATCGTATTAGATCGAACTATAATCTAATGCTAGTTTTAAATCGATTAACTTGATAACTATCCATTTATAATTTACATTAATCTATCGCATTCTATTACAATGAAAATATTAAAAAAAAACAGGAAGGACCGTGTCTAGTTTCAATAAAAATATTTAATCAACTGGTTTTAGTCAAGATAGTTCATGACATGCTACCATAGAGATGTCTTTTAAGTGAACACTCTTACCATTGGTTTATCTTGTTTTCTTCTATATTTTACTATATATCTATTTATTTATATATATTTACATACATCTTTTTTATTCATATATTCATATAGTTGTTTTTAAGTACATTCAAAAAATAAGTTTGTGTGGTTAGGGTATATATTTAAATACATTTATATAATATATTTATATTTATATTTATTTAAATAATATATATATTGATATTCATTTACATATATTAAAATATATACATAAATATCTATTTGTTAATTAGAACACACACATTTATATATACAAATTATATATACATTTGTGTAAGTATATACATATTCATTCAATTTTATAAAGTAAATAAAATTGATAAAATTTTATTTCAAATAAAATGGATGATTGTTTTTTATTTATATTAATCTAGCACATTCTATTACAATTAAAAAAAACAATAAGAACCGTTCATAGTTTCAATAAAAACATTTAATCAATTTTAATCAAGATAGTTGAGCCCTCACTACTACATAAATGTTATTTATCAACATTCAAAATGGGCATCATCGGTGTAAAAGTGATGATGAGGTTTTTATCAACATTTTTTTAATGGTGATAAATAATACGTTTATCCGCATTAAAAAAAACAAGGATAAAACAAGAAAAATATTTTTTTTTTCAAATTGTTTAGGCACCCCCATCAACACTCTACCCCAAGCCCCCCTCTTGCTCGCATGCGACGCCTCCTACAAAATGAACGTCCTTACTACTGATTTATCTTGTTCTATTCTATATTTCACAACATATCTATTTATTTATTTATATTTACATACATATTTTTTATCCATATATTTATTCATATACTTATATAATTATTTTTAAATACATTTATAATTTTTTTTTGTATGTTTGTAATATATATTTAAATGCATTTATAATATATATGTGTGTGTAAATGTATTATATATTAGTATTCATTTAGATATATTAGAATATACACATAAATATATATTTGTTAATATAGACACGCACATTTATATGTAAACATTATATATACATTTGTATAATTATATACATATTCATACATTTTTTTAAGGTAAATAAAATGGATAAATTTTTATTTCAAGTAAAATGGATATTTATTTTTTATTTACACGTGGTTTATATATTTATTTATCGTAAATAAAACTACAATATAAACAACGGTAAAATTTGAACACCATAATATTTTTATGACTATAAGCTTGAGAAATAAATTTAGTCTTAACCAAAAAAAGATAAGAATGGTTTAAAACAAAGTTGAAATTTCATCGAATGTTCAAAAATTAGATTATCTCAACTAAAAGCTCAGTTTTGAAGTCATTTTAAATCTTTTTTGACTGAGAAATAATAGGGACCACATTACCCTTAGCCTAAATGTCCTAAATCTATTTGCAAGTTTCTATTTGACATATTACGGAGCTTAAAAAGTCACTCAAATCAAAAGTTGTGATTGTTTAAAGTTCATCTTTCTCAACTTTCCATAAGATCTTAATTAGTTTATTAATTTTTTATAACATGAAATCATTGTTAAATGTATATTACTCAATACTAGTTAGTAAATTATTAATTAATATTAATTTTTAATTATTTTATAAACCATTTTCACTAAATATATTATATATTAAGTGTAAATACATATTTAGTATTATATAAATCATATTTGAAATATATTTTTATATTAAAAAAAGATTTTTAATAATATATAATATTTTTTATTTTATCATGGCAAACAAAAATGTTAGTAAAGCGCAGCCTTTATCATCATTAAAAAAACACTAATAAAAATAAATTTTTATGAACGTTTTTTTAATGGTAATGAAGATACTCTATAAGCGTATTTATCTAATGCTAATAAAAGTGCAGCGCTAAATAAATGTGATTATATAACAGCAGGTGCATGAAATAAGATGCTGTCTCCTCTCAAGCCAATCAAATGTCGAGACAAAGTAAAAATTTTCTTAACAATACCCTTCGAAAATCAAACAAACCGCCCTGAACATAAACAATTGATACCTGAATGTGAAGGTTGGGTTTTATTTGGTTCGTGAATTTGGTTTATTTAAATATCATGAACAATATTTTAAATTGGGATAAATAAATAGAATATGCGGAAAAGATAGATTCAAAAAATCTTTGAAATAGACAGCGTATCAAATAAAGTTACTTAAATTTCTTAGGAGCCAAGAATGGTATTAAAAACACCATTACACCCCTAACTTGTAATGCTTTTATTTCAAAACAAGACAACTTGAAACAAACGAACATCATTCAAACCCCTATCAAACTAACCTCGTTGTTAAGGATTTGATAGAATTATAATTTTCACTAATAACACACCAAAATCTACATGTCTTATTCACTTGTACTATATTGACATTGACAAACATCATTTTAGGGTTAGATCTAAAAACACGCACATTCAGTATTATTGACCACATCATGTCTCAAATTAAAATACGATCAACTCATATACATCAAAAATAAATTATGAGATACGGTCAATTCATACACATCAAAAATGAATTATGAACCTTTTAAATAGATAGAGAGAAACCCCACCCCTTTTATTAAACCAACAACCCTCTCATTTTTTCTGACCTAAAAGAGTAAAATAAACATTTAACGGATCTATGGCCCTTTAACTAGTCAAACAATAATCCACTCGAGGTATATATATATATATATATATATATGCACAGAACCATGAAAGAGGTCCAGTGTGTGTGACAAGACAGCCAACAGCAACACCCAAACAATAACAAAATTTTCCACCATATAAGCAACAAACACCAATCCCGATTTTCAGAAGCAAGCCCCATTCACAAGCCTGCATCAAAGAGATTGATCAAAAAGAGATTGCAGAATTACAGTTGAGAGATCAGAACGAACTTACACCTCATACACCAGCAGCCACTCGAAGCCATCAAACAGTATAAACCTTAATGACCTGATCAATCTTTGAACGGCACACCGGGCACCCCCATTTCTTGGCTTTGATGTCCTTCAAACACGACATGCACCCGGCCATGTGCCCGCATGGAATACACGCTCCCTCAACCGCTGCATCCAAGCATATCACACAGGAGGATGATTCATCACCGCCCCCCTTTTTCACATCCACTTGGCTCAGCAGATTGTCAAAGCCCTGGTCAGGCAATTCAATTGGGCCTTCATCGATCGATGGATAATGTATTGGGCCTTCATTTATAGCCTCCTCAGCTGCAAAAGGAGCTGACGGGATAGGGGAAGGGGCGCCGGGCTTGTGGATTGGATGGACCATGGTGGACTCATTATTCCAAGTCCGGGCAAGGTCGATAGGGTCGTGACTTGGGCCATCTACATGAGCAGCTGCATTGCTGCCTGAGCAAGCCGGTGCTGTGGGTGGGATCGAGCTTGTAGCCACGGAGTGATACGAACCGCGAGGTGCATTTGAAGAAGCAACAGACATGGTGGGACTTTGCAAAAATGCAGGAGCTGGTCCCTAAAAATTGAATGTGAGACAGTGCATTCATTACAGGCTTGTTTGGTATGACATGACAATAGAAATGGGGGGGGGGAGTTGCTCCTAAAGGCAGAATTTTGATTTGTTAGGGTGCGTTTGATGATGAAAAACATTTCCTATATTAATTTCCCAAAATGTATTAAAAAATATGTTTGAAAATATTTTGAATAATAACAAAAAAAAAAAAATGTGATTTAACTTTTAGGATATGTTTGGTATGAAGGAAACCATTTTGATGGAAATGGAAAAGGCAAAAAGAACAGAAAAGGGGTCGGTATACATGGAAAAGGTGTAATGAAATATGTTAAAAAATATAAATATATAAAATTAAAAAATTATACAAATGTTTTTTTTCATTGTTTAAGAAGTTCACCTGTCAATAATACATAAAATCAAAGGCAATTATATGTGCATAAAAATAATTTCCCGCAGAAGGAATGGACATTTCATCCAACATGGAAAGAATCCAGATTTCCTCAAACGATGCAACTGATACACACTTTCACCACTCTGCCGCTTATCAAACATAATTTCTAACTGTTCCCTCATTCATTTTCACAAACCACATTTCTTTCATTTTCTAGAAAGCATGAAAATAATTTTTCTAAAAATTTCTCATTTCCATTTTTATTTCATAAAAAAAAATCCATTTAAATAACCCATTATATTTTCTAATATATTTTTAGAAATCAAAATAGATAACGTTTTCATGCCCAAATGCAGCCTCAACTGTATTGATTGTACGTCCTAAGCACACAACAATGAAGAAAGGGAATGCTAGTAACTAGAAAGCATGGACCAGTACCTGTGGGATTCCTTTGCATGAACCACAAAACCTTTGAAGCTGCAACTTCTCACTTCCATGGAGAGGAGCCAACTTAGTGCGTGCTTGATGGTGGGAAAACAGAAAAGGAAGGCTGATTATCAATTCAAGATGTTTGAGGAAATAAACAAAGAAAGAACTTAAGAAAGATAATTCAAGTTCACTGCCTTTAATCTTTCAAGTTTTATATTTTAGTATTCAACTTGCTGTTCTCACTTCCACTGTATTAGAGAGAATTATAATCCAGATTCATCAAGTAGTTTCTGCAATAAAAGACACACACAGCTATTCTATGGCTGATGAGCCTGGTCCTTCAATTAGTGAGAAATGCTTACAAAAATTCAGCTTCAGAATCAATATGAATCCAGCAATGTTTACTAATAAGCTTTAAATTCAAAATGATTTCAGATTGGGAAATTACTGCCTGTATTCTCAGCAATTATCACCGCAGGATCAGGGTGGTCAAATTTTGGCTCCTCCATGTGGGCTTTCCACAGCGAAACAACTGAACGAGGCCTTGCATCCTGCTCATTCATCCAAAACAATTACAAGATAGATGCAAACAACAATAACAATCCTTGAATTCATTATAAGCAAGATAACATGACACTCACTGCAAGTATTAAAAATCCATTCAACAACATGAAAGCAAAAAAAAAAAAAAAACTTTTGCGAGGATTAAAGTTATGTTTGGTACAAAGAAAGTTGAGCTATATTTCATCATTATTATATATTTATACATTTAACATATTCCATTAGTCATTTTTCATGCATACCAAACAAACAATTGACTGGGCAATCCATTTTACATTCCCTCTTTCATACCTTTTTTGTACCAAACATGATGTAAATACAGAGAAATTGACAGGTATCAAATTCAAAACACTAAAGACGCTAAATTGAACTAAAAATCAAAATATAAGAGTATGTTTGGAACATAATAATATTTGTTCTTTCATTTTCTAAAAATGCATCAGAAAATGTTTTGCAGAGTTTAGGGAAGATAAGACCACGCCATGAAATACCTGCAAATTAGAATATAAAGCAAGTTCGAGCTTAAAAGGTTTTCTAGGAGTACGAGCACCACATGGCAAAACAACAACCCAACTGCAAACAAATAAACGCTCATTAGCATAATTGGTAAAAGCTGACTAACCATGTCGCGTCGATAATATTGAATAGACCAAAAATAGAGCCAAGAAGAAACATGGAAGAGCCTCAGAATGTGAATCAACTTACACATTTCTAGAAACCCATTTAGAAGCTATTGCCTCCAAAAAACCTGGTCCGTGAATTTCCCGGAGCCAACCAGAAAACAGGCAGATATGATTCTACAAGATATGGAAGATAAATTAGCTTCAACTCATTCTTAACAGCAAACCGGGTAAAGAATCACTGGAACTGTAACACAAATTTTTCCTAAAATCTAAGATATGCATTAATGCATGCGATGGGATAAGCGGTGTCCACCACCCTATTGAGGAAACCCATGTTTCTTAGATTACGAGCATCAGATTACGAATAACACCTCAATCTCACGAACAACGTTAATATAGCCTTTGTCTCTAGCAACATCAAGGGGAGTTTGGCAATCATCATTCATCAGCAATGGGTTTGCTGCGAATTGTGAAAGATGTATTAAACAGAGTGAATGACAATTATTTAAGGGTCTTTTTAAGGAAATGACAAACTCGTGCATGGAATTCGTAACGGTACAACAGAAAAAACACACCTCCATGTGAAAGAAGTAGTTTAACAGTATTTGCATGGCCTCTTTTTGCAGCATGATGTAAAGGAGTTCCCGCATGACGACCTAAGATCAAATTGATTGAAGGAGAATGAAGACAAAAAGCTCAAAAGGCGCACATGCTAAGGAGATAAAAATATGCTTAGAAACCAAAGATTGATAAATCTGGAATTAAAAGTATAACAAAAAAAATTCACTCTACAATCTAACAGTGTGGCTGGTAGAGTTGATTTGGAGAAAAGGAAAAAAAATCAGGAAATACTCATTTCTTCTCTTTGGTTCAGAAAAATGAGATGGGAATAAATCACATTGAGAGAAATGGGAAGAAATAGATTTCTTGTCGGGGATCCAGCACCACTGACCATCTTGAAGTACACCACCGGAAGCTACAACCTGCAGAATATAGCTCCGGTAACTTCAATGATCAGGGGGAGTACAGAACTAGGAACACCAGGCACCCTAGCCACCGCACCGAGTCACCCTTCTCTAGTTTCAGCTCCCTTTCCCAGTTCACACTCAAGACCTTCTGGACAACAGACAATGTGTCCTACATCCATGGGAGAACAATGCATCTTTCATTTATCAGAACATACACTCGTTTGGGTTACAAGGATAATCCCATACCCTACCCAAACTCACGGACGATAACCTCCAACGCCTTCCCACGACAAGTACCCATCGCTAGCGCTCTCACTGTGAAGACCCATGGAGGGGGGGGGGGATGTGATCCCTACAGCTGATCCATCTGCTGCTGCTCCTTCTGGCCCGCGTCCGATCTTTCAGACTGCAACCACCGGCCTTCAGCCCTAAGGTCTCCAGCCCATGGATGTGCCCACTTAGCACTCCACCCTTTGATGCAGGATGTGTGTCAGGCATACAATCACATGTGATCCAAACCCACTTCATATAGAGGGGCCCAGCTGGTCATTAGGTTCGCACCACCATCCGAAACATGCAGATGACCCACCTTTGACGATTGCAACCTTTGTTTCCCTACAGCATCCGCTGCTTCGACCACCACCATCCGGTGAACTGTGCACGTTGTCATTGTGTTCCACATTGATGATTCTACGAAACATTTCCTTTGTCGCTGATCCACAAGGAAAGCCTTCCACGTATCATCACCAGTGACTTCTCGTAAACTTCCACACATTCCATCACCACCTCCATAACTTCGTGTTGCAACCGAAAGTTGCCCTTCCGTCAGCATCACTTCTTCCTCCGAACATGCCCGACCTCCGAGTGCATGCGTCAAGAAGCACTCCCGCACTCGGACTCCACTGTCACCGTAGAGCAATCGTCTGCTTGATTGCACTGCTCAGCTAACATCCGCTAAGTTGCATGACACTGCTTCCACTAAACATGTTTTGTTCAACATCATCCCGTGAACATCATCTGTCGGACTGAATCCGAACGCCCCATGGTGAAGGTGTATTGTCTTCATCTGGTCTGCCAAGTATAATTTTCAGAGACTTGACATCCAGAGCTTCCAATATTTAACCAGAGAACAATTATCACATCAAAACCTAACAATCTCCCACTCCAGAATTGTTTTCGCAAGTCCAGAAATCTCCTACTTGAAGACTATCCTCATTCTTTCACCGAAGTCCAACCGGCCAACATCCGTTCAGCCCTTGCAAAGCCGTCTATCTTTCAGACTTCGGAGCATCTCCGGAAGATATTGTCCCAAATGTAACAAAACATCCTTGCCACATGTTTCAAACGAACCCAAAAAATATATTGTATCGCCATTTTCGGAACCCGCCACGTGACAGCACCATCAGACAAACTTTCAACGCAAGACATCTCCCATGGATCCTCCACATGCTTCTGATTGAGTGAACATCTGTCGGACGACACCTTCCAGTGTTCCAAGCCAATCTCCTCAAACAGTAGGCAAACATAGCCCAACAACTCTTCTGAAACTCCCTCTTGCTCCACGAACTCTCATCTTCCATACCATCATCCGGTCCCAACAATCCTATTGCAATCTCCCATTCAAGGCACCGGCCGAAATATCATCAAATCAACAGTTGCCTTCGACTTTACCGTCGAAGCCTCCTTCTGGGAACATGTGTCATATCACCTAACCACGACCATCTGGAACAATCTTTGTGCTTGTCATCGCGGCCTTCCAGTTTGCTAAGCAACACCAACGTCCGGTTGACTCACCGTCCAACGAACCTTATGCATGCAAATCTTCCGAAAATCAGTGAGTTCCCACTGAATCCAGATAACGTGAGGATCAGGACTGTATGTGGAAGTCTTTAGCAATTATCCACTAAGTTCCAAATGCCACCTCGATGAACAGAACACGCTGCCAAACTCACGATGGATATGGACAGTCTTTCGGCAAACCCAAACTCCCCCGTACCACTGCCATCTACATCGGTGAACATCCTTTCGGAAACTCAGCACACCGCTTCACCGAGCAGTCTTCCAACCAAGCTCTTTATGTCGCCTCAATAACGAAACACGCCTCAAGACTCAATCCATTCCAGAGAACTTTCGAAATCCCAAAAGCACTTATATGGTACTGTCGCTGCCATCTGAGTGACACCTTCCTAGTCCTTGATAAACTGCTCACCAGATGCTCTACAACCAAGCTCTGATATCAGTAGTTGGGGATCCAGCACCACCGAAAACTACAACTTGAGAAACATAGCTCCCATAACTTCAACGATTAGACGATCCCCCGTGACCTCGGCGTCCGGAACTGGGAAGACCAGGCACCCCGACCACCGCATCGAGTCGCCCTTTTCTGTTCCAGCTCCCACTTCTAGTTCGCATTCAAGACCTTCCTTCAAGACAACGGACAACCAAACAAGCACGCGTCATGCAAGCAAAATGCAAACACAAGTATGCAAGGGATTACGTGGTTCAGACAATGCGTCTTACATCCACGAGAGAAAAACGCATCTTTCATTCATCAGAACGTACACTCGTCTAGGTTACATGGATAATCGCATACCCTACCCAAACTCACAGACGATAACCTCCAACGCCATTCCATGAACTCTCATTGTGAAGACCCATGGGTGAGGGGATGTGATCCCTTCGGCTAATCCATCTTTCGTTGTTGCTCCTTCTGGTATGCGTCCTATCTTTCAGACTGCGACAACCAACCTTCGATGTTAAGGGCTTCGACCCATGGATGTGCTGACTCAACACTCCACCCTGTTGCGTCGGAAAACAATTTTACCGAAACGAGCCAACCTCCATACCTCTGATGCGGAACAAGAAACTAAAAGGTCCGACCATGCGTCGACCGTGCGTTAAACCTCTGTCCAAGGATGCACAGTTGGGAATTCTGCAAGGTTTACTTAACCGTGCGTCAACCGTGCGGCTTGCATAGATTGGTCTGGTTCTCCTCTTTCTCATGTCCCGAACCTTTGGAACACCCCCAAGACCCGACATACGTCGCGGACCCCCAAGACCCGACATACGTCGCGGACCCCCAAGACCCAACATACGTCACAGACCCCCAAAACCCAACATACGTCGCGGAACCATTTCATTAACCAAAGACGAGAGATTGAAACCAAAATTTAAACAGGGACATAACTCCATGAAGTCTGAGATCTTACATGATATCTCAGCTCGTAAATTGAAATTGAACCGTCGCATTAAATTTCATGGTCACAGTGTAACGACAAGTTTGTTTCACATAGTCAAAGAAAGACGTATCAAGCATATAAGTTGATGACACGAGTGTGCAACCCGCTTGATTGCGACAAATGGATTATATTACACAGTAAACGTTTGTATGTGGTTGTCAACGTTATGACATCAACTTCTTTTTTTTGGGTGTCTTGACCCATTGCTAGATAGTATCTTGGACTTAAGACAAGCTTGTCTAATGAACGAGAAAGAACCCTAAAGGGTCACATACTAAGTGTTTCCGTTGATCTCAAGTAAATTCTATTTGAATTTCATTATTGAAATAAATATTATTCTCAGGACCGAGGAATAATTTTGTTAAGAATTTATTGATCACAAATATTAAATAAATATTTATTCGTAAGGTAATTGTTTAATTATACAAATATATTATATTTATTTCTTTCTTTCTTGATATTCGCAAGGTGATAAATAAATATTTATTCATTAATAAATAATTTACTTAATTATGTGAATATTTAATAAATATTTGTTCGTCAAACTATGAATAGAATATGTATTTATTCGTCAAATTGTGAATATAATATTTATTTTATTTATGAATAAATATTTAATTAAATATTTATTGGGGTATTCGATAAATGTCGAGGACGAGCGGACCAAGATTATGTCCGGTGATAAATATTAATTTGTATGCTGGTAAAATAATATTTATCGTTGCGTCGATTTACGCACACCATGAAAAATGATAATATTTTAACTCTAACCCTATATCTATAAATATACAACTACGTCTATTGTGTAGAGGTCTATTGAGATAGATCAAGATTGAGAATCATTGTGCACAACGAATTTCTAGAGTTATCACTACAAGACCGAAGAACGCTCTAGAGATTCTCCTCCCTCCTCCACCCTCTAAAGAATGAGAGTGCAAGGACGATACTTCAAGCTCAAAGGAATCGTCGCCGCGATCAAGACGAACACCACAAGATGATCGATTTGTCGCGTTATCACCCGACAATCCATCGATGTCATTCGAAGATCAAAGGAGCACGTGCGGATCACCGCTAAAGGGATTCTGCACTTAGATCTTACAAACGCAACAACGGTAGACCAAAAAGGGTTTCAGACGATCAAGATCTTCATCGAAGATCAAGACCGAGGTATTTTTTCGTACGATCTATTTAAATTAATTAAAAATTTGAAGTTCAAAGATCTTCTATTAGTTATGACCTTTCTTGTCAATATTCTTTGGAAAATTTTCGTTAGTCGTGACGTTTACGTCATGTACAATATGTGAATGCTACATCAAATCCGACAATTGTTGAGTCGGGATCGACCTTGATAAGCGCTTTTATTACGATCGGAACCATAAAAAATGTTCGACAAGGGGGGTACTCACAGGCTTCAACTCACCCATTCTGAATCTCACCAGTACCTTTAAGATGTACTTTGATTGAGAAAGGAACAATATTCTAAAACTCAAGTATCTTTCGATCCTCATCCCCAACATTCGCTTAGCGGAACCATGATCTTTCATTTGGAAACTTTCGGACAACTCACACTTAAACTCATCCAATCTTGCCTTCACAGGTCCAAACAAGAGCAAGTCATCAGCATAGAGAACTATAACAATACTTTCCATCGCCATACACCTTTCGGTAACAGCAACGGTCCGCATTGCTCCGGACAAAACCTCATTCGATTATGAACTTGCAAAACTTTTGATTCCATTGTGCAGGTGTCTACTTAAGCCCGTAGAGACATCGCTTGAGCTTGCACACCAAGCCCTCATTTCGTTCCAGTACGAAACTTTTTTATTGCTCCATATAGATATCTTCCTCCAAATCACCATGAAGGAACGTTATCTTTGACATCGAGTTGTCAAGATACAAATCCTCCATAGCAACCAGGCTGAGCATCATCCAAGTTGTTGTGTGTTTCGCAACATGAGAGAAAATCTCATAGAAATCCACTCCTGGTTGTTGAAACCCCTTCACAACCAATCATGCCTTGTACCATACTCCACCCTTCGCTTCCTCCTTCAAACGATAAACTCATTTGTTCTGCAGTGCTCTCTTGCCTTCTGAAAGATCCGTTAGCTCTCATGTATCGAAAACATGGAAGAAACCCAATTCTTCTTTCATTGTTAACTCACTACAACAAGTCACTCAGACTTCTCGTCTCGCTCGGGCTTTCGGGTTCTCGAGCTTTCGTTGTTCTCGAGCACTCCAGTACATCAGACCTTGGTACTTCTGAAACCCGATCAGCGTCCCTGGTTCTAAAACTTAGTTGTACCTCTCGGACTCCATCATTCATGCTCCCTGAATAGCCCAACACCACCAGGCCTAAGCTCAACTCAACCTCAACTTGCTCAATTGGTTCCTTGTTCCCAAGAGCATCTTCCGCTAGGTTTCGATCCTTCCGGTCATTGAAGAGGACGTTCCGGACTCTGATAACCTTTCGTTAATTGTTATCTCGGAGTCCGAAACCAAAGTTTTTGTCGTTGTGTCCTACAAGGAAAGAAGTTTGGGACTTAGCTTCCAACTTGTACTTATTAACATGAGCATACGCGATACAACCGAAAACTCTCAGGTAAGTAAAGTCCACCTTCCGGTCGGACCAGAGTTCCTTCAGAAGTTGTTGTGCCAATGGTTGGGAAGGACCCAGTTTCACAAGATAAGTCGCACGGTTAACCGCTTCGGCCCAAAATTCCTTCGGGAAACCAAAACTTAACCCCATACTCCTAGGTCTCTCATTCAACATCTGATTCATTTGTTCCGCAACGCCATTCTGCCAAGGTGTTTCAGGTGCAGTCTTCTTCATCTGAATTTCGTTCATCCAACAGAATGTTTGGAACTACTTTTCTCTATACTCACCACCATTATCAGACCTAAGTCATTTCAACTTCACCTCAGTCTCAGCCTTCTACAATGGCTCTCCATCTGACAAAAGTCAGAAAGACCTCAAACATGTGTTTGAGAAAAAACGCCCAATGAGATCAAACTGGTTTCAGTCACCATACGTCCGTATAAACCAGCTCGAGCTTCCAATTCTTAGGTGTCCTTCTGTTCGAATTGAACGACACCTTCTGTCGTTTCCCTTGGATACAACCCTCGCACGTGCCAAACTCCACACGATCAAGCTTCAATGCCGACTTAGCAGCCAAGGTCCGTAGACCTTTCTCACCAATGTGACCAAGACGATCATGCCATAACTTTGCAGATCCAGAAGATGTCTCAGAAGTTGTTGCTCCAACATGCATGATACCTTCCAGAACACCGGTCAAGTACAATGTTCCATCTTTCACACCACAGGCCGCCACCATGGAACCTGGTGTGACCATCCACACACCATCCACAAACACAGTGAAAACCTTGCATCATCAAGCAGACCAATGTTCTTCTGTTGTCCTAGGATATGTTGGACACCTTGCAAATGCAACAGACATTTGTTCTTCGTTCACACGCTCAAATCTCCTTTACCAACAACCTCAAGCGTCTCTCCATCCGCAAGATGAACCTTGTCAAGGCTTCTAGACACAAAATTGTGCATGCGACCACAGAAGTTGAATGAAATGAAGCTCTGGAATCAAGTATCCATGACTCCATCGAACTCGTGGCACTTAAGAACCGAAGTGCGCCACACCCCTCGGCTGCGAAGTTTGCCGACGATCAGGAAGCAAACTTTCCGAAATCGCCTCTCGCAGCAATCCTTTCGTAGATGTCCCTTCTTCCCACGGTGGCAACATGCGGAGTCACCAGGACCAGTAGACTTTCCACGACTCTTCTCCCTTTTGTTTCTTCTTATTTTCTTCTAATTTGGGAGGAGCGTCCCCTATCTACTGAGAAATTGAACCCACTTTCGGAAGTTGATGAGACCGCCTTCCACCGGATCTCTTCGTTCAAGAACAAATCTTGGATCTCCTCAAACAAAGACCAGGTCATTCTTTCCACTCACCATCACGCCCCGCAATTCCAGAAGCGATGACTAAAGAATCAATGTCAACACACCTTTAGCGAACTTCGCTCTAACGGACTCCGAATCACATTGAATTCATTCAAATGATCAGTCATCGACCTTCCTTCTGACATCCTCGTGCCGAAAAGTCGTCGCAACATGAACACTTTGTCCATTGCAGAAGGCCACTCATACATGTTCACAAGCTTGACCATCAACTCTGCAGTTGTTCCAACATCACAAATATTGAAGGTCACGTTTCGGGCCAACATCATTCGGACAACTCTAAGTGTCTTCCTGTCAAGCACTTTTCATTCTGTCTTTTTTGTTGCTTCCGGCTTCTTCCCGACCAACGGCGGATCGAGATTCTTTTGGAACAAGTAGTCCTCTACCTGCATCTTCTTAAAGTCAAAGTTTGTGCCATCAAACTTGTCTAACCTCAACTTGCTCTCTTTCGAAGACAGAAAACTCCTACCAGATTCGAAGAGGGTAAAGAGCAAGTTTTCCGAAAACCACTGTCTAAGCTTCCCTTAAGAATTCCAAACCAAATTCTGATACCACTTGTTGCGTCGAACGCAATTCTACCAGAACAAGCCAACCTCTAGTCCTCTAATGCAGAACAAGGAACTGGAAGGTCAGAAAGAAATACGACGCCATGAGAAGATGTCTTCGGAATCGAGAATCCACACAACACAGCACACACCCTGACCTCACACCCCCTAGAACTACAAAGAGACACTAACAGCGGACACTCCGAGTGGAACATGCAGTGAAACAGAGAGTAAAGCAAAACAAAAGAACACAAGGAATTAACGTGATTCAGGCAAAGACCAAATCCACAAAAAACAGCTTAATTGTGGAGGTAAACGAGAGAGATTTCAACGGAAGATCAACTCCAAAGCACAAGCTAACAGAAGCTTCAACTCGAGTAAATCACTTTAATCATCCACACCAAGTATAAGTGACCCCAGCCCGCACATATATAGCAGCGATATCGTCCAACAATCCCAATTCCACAGCCAAACGATCTTCACGGAGGGAACGCCTCGTGACTCCGATCTTTGCGGTCGTCGAATCACTCGATCAAGGGAAATCACCACCTCAACTGGATCACCCGGTGAACAGTGTCTGCTTCCAGAGACTCCAAGGAATGCCTTTGCGTCTCCTCAGCATCATCGTCCACTCGTGCCAGCTTTTGGAAGAACACATCCTCCAGCTTCGACACCTGCATCTTCGGGCGCTTAAACCATTGTAGTCGTCACTATGTTTCGAACACCTGGTTCCAGAGAACTATCGCCTTTGCATCCAATAAAATAGCAAAGCATCGGAAGTTACGTCTTTCCAGTGACTTTAATGCTCGGCTGGAAAATGGCTTTTCACATTAAGCCTAACACACCCTCCGATGCACGATGCGTTGTTCTCTCACGGATGTGGGCCACATTGTCCGAACCACGTGATCCCTTATGTCCTTGTGTTTGCATTTTTTTTACATGACGTGTGTTTGTTAGCTTGTCCGTTGTCTGGAAGGAAAGTCTTGAATGTGAACTAGAAGAGGGAGTCGGGACCAAAGAAAGGCGATTAACTTCCCAATTCTGGATGTCGAGACCACGGGGGATCGTCCAATCGTTGAAGTTACCAGAGCTGTGTTTCGCAAGTTGCAGCTTCTGGTGGTGAGCTTCAGGATGGTCGGTGGTGCTGGATCCCCAACATTTCTCTCAAACACCTTTTTCTAAATCACCCCTGAAATGGGATGATTTGGGGATAAATCATTTCTTTTCTTTTACTAGCTCCTTAGGAGGAAATTATACCATTTTTATGGAAAGCTCTTGAAAAAAAGGGGTTTAGGTGGCGTATATCAAACTTATCTAAGATATGTATGAAGGAAATTTGACTCAAGTTAAAACTCCAGTAGGTGATAATATCATAGTTTTGAAAAGGCGAGGTAGCGGCCGCGATCACGTTGGTGCGGTGCGAAGCGGTGCCCCCCGCGTCTGGTGACTGGATTGCGCACGGAACGCGATCCCGCCGCTTATACCGCGATCTCGAATGTCGCGGGTCCTCCGTGATCCCGACGAGAGCGGTCGTGCAACGTTTTTGCACGCAAAAAAAAAAGATCTCCACATTTTGTTTTCTCCCATGCATTGTCGGGACCCTTCGACGCTAACGACCACCGCATCCTGTTTATGCTGGCCTGCGCTGCCGCCGCCCCTCGACGCAGACGACAACCCCCCCCCCCCCCCGAGTCGACCTAGCCCGACCCCGACCCCCACATCATTTTTTTCTCTGTTTGCTCCCCTGCTGCGTCGCGATATGCCACTATCCCTTTTTTTTTGTTTTTTTTGTTGTTAGTTAATATTTTCCTTGAGCATCCCTTTTTAATTTTTAATTCTTTTGTTATTGTATATGTATTATTTTTATTCTGTTTTATATTTTATTTATCATATTTTAATTTTTCAGCATATATGTGTGTATAATTATATAATTTAAATTATATTAATTGGTCCGCGTTTGGATAAAAAAGTGGTCGTGAAGCGATCCACGTCACTGCTATCCCGTTATAGGATCTCACTGCGTCGTGCCGCGATCCGAGGTTGACTACTATGGATAATATAGACTTCTCTATCTCGATGAGACTGCATGAAGGTTTGGCTTTAAGCTAATACTTTTTTTCTTTGGTCTTAGATAAATTTACAAAACATATTCAAGATGAGATACCTAATCGCATGTGTTTTTTAGGATGATATAGTTCTTGTTGCAGAATTCAAAGAAACTATCAATTTAAAGCTAGAGTTATGGAGAAAGACTTTAGAATCGAAAGATTTCCGTCTCGAAAGGGATAAAACGGGATATATAGTGTAGTTTTAGCAAATGATTGAATAGTAATGTTATGGATGTGAAATTGGGAGCCCACGTTATTTCAAAAATTGATCGTTTCCAATATTTAGGATCATTTCTACAGTGCGATTGAGATATTAATGCAGGTGTTTTTCATAGGATTCAAACTGGATGGATAAAATGGAGAAAGACTTATGGGGTTCTCTGTGATCGTAGAATTCCTTTGAAATTGAAGGGTGAATTTTATAGGGTTGTTATTAGACCAGTTGTTCTATATGATAGTGGGTGTTTGGCCTTTAACGGGACACCTTGAACAGAAAACAAGGGTAACAAAAATGAAAATGTTAAGATAAACACGTAGGCATACTAAGATGGAAAAAATTATAAATGAATGTGTCCAAGGGAAAATTGGAGTGGTTCTGATTGACAAGAAGATGACTAGGACTAGATTAGGATGTGTTTGACATATTAGAAGAAGACCTAGAGATGCACCTGTTGATAAATTTGATGACAAATTCACTTATTAAAAAAAGTAGAAATAGACCTAAAAGGACCCATAAATAAATCATTCAAGATGATCTTGTTTTAAATAGTTTCAATGAAAATATGATCTTCAATAAAGTTAATTGGCGACGTTTGATTCATGTAGCCAACACCATTTAATTGGGTTTAAGACTTGTTTGTTGTTGTATGAATTGACAAATCATTTCTTTTTAATTACTGATTGTTTTACCAAACATATTGTTAGTCATAATTATGCATCATATCTCATTCATATAACAATATTATAATATTAGATAGAGTTCATAGAATGATTTTAGGATCATAGCATTTTTTTTTTTGGCCAAGGCACCAGTTTTTCTATTTTCAAAATAGAGAGAGAGGGAGAAAAGGAAAGGAAACTGAAACAATGTTCAAGGTTAAATATTTGCAAGTAGATCTTTAATTATCATCTATGATTTTAACATCCTTTAAACAATAAATCTGCTCTTATACCCGGCCAAATACATCAGTAAAATTAACCGAAACAATCAGTTCAGATTGAAGTGTTTTAATTATGAACCATACCGGGTCGGTAAGCATTTAAGTTGGCACCCAGTTCTATCAAAGTACTTGAGACATTTAAAAGTTCAGGGTTCATGCATGCTACGATAAGGGGTGTTTTTGCTTCTCTGTCCATCCACTGCACCAAAAGAAAAAAAAATAACAGTAGTAATAATAACAATGAAAGAATCAATTAGTGCCGCAAAAATCAATTCTCAAAGTCAAAGCAGTGCAAATCCACTTTCCAGTGTTGGAGAATAAGAAAAAAGTAAAGTCACCAGCAAGATTTTTCCAATTGCATTCGAATTTCCAAATGGTTTGCAGTTTGGCGTCTCAAGTAATTTGCAATCAAAAATAAAAACACAAATTCCTCTGATGAAGTTTCCTCCACAACTTCTTCCGGGTTACACGATCAAAGATACGCCCGCAGACACGGGTTGCCCGTGTTATCGAAAGCATCCAAGACAAACGCCGAAGATTAAAGGAGCGTGGCAAAGTTGAGAACGGACCTCGAGCCCTGCACCCTCGCTGCGAAGCTTCCTGATCCCATCGACGTTCCCATACGAGACTTGCTGATACAACAACTCGTCTTTCGATTGTTGCTGCCCCATTAGTAAATCAAACGCATCAAAGACCCCGAATCAGGGTTTTAGAATTCCCTCGTAAAAAACATGGGGGGTAATCTGATGTCGAGAGCAGCATTTTGGGAAGACAGACAGCCGGAAGAAAAGCTTTTGACGGCTACGATGACTCCAGCGTGTGACAGGCTTTCTAGGACAGCTTATGACGAAAATTATCGTCTCAAATGCGGACCGGGTTTAAAGTACGCGGGTCGCCCCGCAGGTCCAAGATGATTTTTTTTTTTTTATTGTTGTTTCAATTTAACATAATTTTTTTTTATGAAAATCATATACGTATTTTAAGTATGTGATAAATATATATAAATTAACAATTATGTGATATTTATAATATGTTTAATATTTTATATTCTTTAATATTTAAGTGTTTTTTTGTTTTTTTTTAAATATTCTTGATCTTAATTACATATGTGGGAGGTAAACCACATATCAGACCGGATTTAATTTTTTGAAGCCCACATTAAATATGTGTCGAAATTGACCTCACATTTGTAGACTCAGTTCATGCGGGCTTGACCCACATCGCTCCAATCCAGTTTGTTAAAACACCCCTAATTGAAATTATTTGTTGATATAAAGGTGTTAGAGAAAAAAAGATTAAAATTGAACTAAAAAATGATTTTAATTTAAAATAAAAGCATTTCATTTTTTTAATAATTGTTTTCAAATAATATTGCTACATTTCGTAATAAAAAACTCAAATGAAAAGGGTTACACTGTGTTTGGTGATATTTTAGTAAAAATGAGAAATGATCTGATAATTTATAAAATAAAATAAATGGAAAGAAATTATTGTGATTTCTCTCCTTGTGTTTGGGTCCATAAATTTGTAAAGTAAAAAAATAATTTGGATTTCTCTCCATCGTGTTTGGTGACAATTTTTTTAAAAAAAGAAAAGAAACTATTTTGGTGCAAATGACACAAATAACCTTTATTAAAAAATGACACATGCACACAAGATTAAAAGTCTTGCCAAAGATCAAAAACAACCATAGATTAGATCCTCATGGACACCAAACTCACCACCATGTTTGTCCAACATCAACATTTTTTGTTCAATGACACAAATAACCTTTTAAAAAATGTATTTCTATTACAACTTCTTTATGACAAATCAAAACACATTAATTTTGATTTTAATCAATCATTATCTTTCATATATTAATACAAATTTTAAAATTTTAAAAAATTAATTAAGGATGATCAAAATTATTTATATAATTTGTTAATTCCAAATTATTAATTTAAGGTAATCAAAATTATAAATTCAAAATAATTATTAATTCAAAATAATTACTAATTCAAAACATTTAATAATTCAAAATTATTAATTCAAAATTATTTATAAATTATCTATATAAACAATTAATTCAAGATAATGATAATTATTTATAATCAAAATTATCTGTAATCAAAATTATTTATAAATTATTTGTGATTATTTATATACACATAATTAGTTATAATCAAAATTATTTATATTTGATTGTTATTATTAAAAAAGGTTGGGTACAACTGTCAAACGACGTCTCAATCATGCTGCAAGGAAAAGCCACAAACAAACGATATGGGGACTCGACCCCGCAACCATCGTCCCCAAACAATATTTTCATTAGTATCTAAATATTTTGTTTGCCCCCGCACGAAAATTAATAATATTGTTTGACTCATGAAAATATTTTGTTTTCCCCATGAAAATAATGTTTATTGTTATTATTAATAATTACAATTATGTTCATTTATATAAATATTAATGGGGAACGGTGCAACAATTTGAAGGAATAAAATTTGTGAACATTGTTTATATAGACATATGGAGATAATATTGGAAATTTCAAAAACACCTCAACTCCACACACTATTTCCGTCAAAATCATCCCAATTTTGGGCCGATTTGAAACAGAGGGTTGAAGAGAAACGTTTCTCCTCGCCCCCCCCCTCATATTTCCTTCTAATACCTTTTGTCTCACCAAACGAGTGAATCATTTTCCATCGCTATGAATCGCTTCTTTTCTTCTCCGCTGCCAAACGAGGGCTTGGAATAAGACGAGAGCATGATTTACATCCAATCTCAATGGATATATGAAAATAAAAATAAAAAGGATGTTTTTTCTCTTTATTTGGGTTGATTAATCCATTTATCAATGGGAGTGACCATGAATAAAAAAAGCCATAAACGATAGTGTATTGTGGCATGACTCGTATCATCATTTCTAATTATAATTTTAATGACAATGAGATATGTCATTGTAATTTTTTTTATCACAGTATTGCAAATTAAACCTTTATCGACGCTCAACAAAGGATTTATCAATGTTTTAAAAACACCGATAATACATGTATTGATACCAATCAAACCTTTTTTATCACCACTTATTTAGCACTAATAAAAACAAATGATTAGTTTGTGGAAGTTCTTAAAATTCATCGGACCGAGCATTTCGGACGGAGGGCATCAGACCGGGATCTTCGAACAAACCAAATGGATGTTTTCCAAATGATCAGTTTCAAAGCAGATGGGCAGGAAGCTTGTCACTGAGGCTTCCAGCAGATAGAGTCATCAGACAGAGATAAGCGGATAGTTGAATCCTACAGTAAGGCTTCAGTGTCATCAGGTAGTGATGACAGACATAGATTATCAGACGGAGTTCTCACAAATTGTAAGGGCCTGGATCCGCATGGATCGACCCTTTGCGTGTTCTCGAAGACCGAGGTGCTCAGAGAAGGCTCGGAGGAAGTCGGGAGGAGTTCGGTCACGAGAAGCTGGAAACAGGGGGGCTACACGACATGACCAAGGGGGACACGACGTGTACCGTTTGGGTTTAGAAAAATAAAACAGAGTGCTGAGGCGATGCATTTTTCGGTGTAAGTCGGCCTCGAGGTGGTACACGGCGTGACGGGGAGGTACATGTCGTGTACTGCCCCACCACTGGGTATTTTAAAGACACCCAGTCGCTTGGGTTTTTCAAACCCTACGGCTTGAGCGCACCCCCTCTCGACCCCAGACAACCGAGACGCCTCCCTCTTCAACGTCTGGGGAATTCCTTCATCTTGGATCAGTTCCTCGCTTCCTTCTTCGATCCGTCTTTAATCCGAGGTAAGATTTACCTATGTTCTTGTGTTTTATTCGATCCTTCTTCTTTCGTTTCTTCTTGTCATGTTATGGCATGTGATCTCCATGCTTCTAATAGGGTTTTCTTGGGTGTCGGTTGGTGCGGTCGTGTCGCGACGTTATGGGATGGATGTAATTGTCGCGGGGGAGGTGACCGTGATTGGTTGTGTGGATCGTTCTCTTGTAAAGAACGTCAAGAACCTTTTGAGGTAGAGGATTCATGGCTTCTCTATTCTTTTACGTGCAACAGTAGAGTTAGCATGTTTTAGCCCATCACAATGGAATTAACATAATAAATATTTAAACCGAACAAATAAATTGGTATCGATCATATGTTATTGTATCTTGTTTTTCTAGATAGTGTGATATCTATGCTTGTCTTGTTTAGCATGTCGTTCTTGACAAAAATTGGTAAAGAACGTAAACTGAGATTAATTGTAATTATTTATCAAAGATAAAGAGGCATGTAAATGAATCTGGTTGTTGTTGTTGTAATTTGATGTTAATCAAACTGATGCAGTAAGCATGTTTAATTATTTGTGATAGCTTACTATTTAGGTTTCCCGTAGTTGGAACCTACAAATAATAAATCGGTTAATTCCAGATGGATTAAAGAATCAGATGTTTGATAAAAAGATAATGTCTGGTAGGGTTCTGAGTTACCATCTTGCTTGTAAAGTCGAGTGTCTTGTGCTTTGGAGCCATGAATGCTAATTATGTTTGAAGGTTGGATGCCTTGTTTAAGGGCCAAGAGCTCAGTTGTTATGATATTTGTTTCCTACTGCTTGTGTTGTGATGTGAGCCTGGGTGGATGTTGTGATATGTGGGGGCAGGGAGGCCCATTGGTTGTGGCAACAGTTGACGCCTAGGGTGGCGAGATGCATCAGTTTATGCATGTGGGTGTCGGGGAGGACACCAGAGACGATGAATCGGGTTGGATGTGAATGATTAGATGGTTGTTGAATCTTGTTGGTTGTTTATCTGCTTTACTTTCCCCACTGCTCAAGCCAACTGGTCTTGCTTACCCTCTTTCCAAAAGGGACGAAGACGTGCGAGGTATGCCACGTTCTTTCTGTGTTTATCTTCTCAAGAGAGGACGAGTCTACACTCCTGCTATAGGTGGCAAGGACTTGACGGGTAGTTCATATACTCACCGGGTTGAGCCCCCTTGTGTTTAGTAACTTAAAATGTTTTTCTAAAATGCCTGAGAATATGGGAAAGTAATAATGCTGTTAATAATTGATTGAATAAATGATGTTAACTCATGGGGTTGGAGCTTGCTGGGATGTAATGCTGAGGTAATATTTCCGATAAGCTGTGGACTTGGTTTGGTTATGCCTAGAGGGCACAAAAATTTGGTGTGATGCTAATGAAATATAATGTGGGATTATTAATGGTTAATTAATGTTTAAAGAATTAATTAACGTAAAATGAAACTGATAAAAAGGGAATGAAGTAATGTAATAAAGCTCTTAAATGGTTGTGTGCTCATAGCCTAGTCTTAGTAGTGGAAGCCGGGATTCTGAGAGACGTCAGCTATATTTGAGTCTAATACTAGGTTATGCCCATAGTGTGGTTGTGACCTATAGTATATTCTGTAGTTTTTGTGTTTCTATATGCTACTCCACCCCATCAGTTAGGGCAACTAACACCCCGGGGATTCTGAGCCCTGGGGGTGTTTTCCCCAACATTCTGGTGGGAGGATGGATGGCTAACTACCCCCTTTGGCCCCTGCTCTCTTCTCTTGGTAGTTACTTGTGCTGGTAAGCACATCGGTTAGCTTTCCCCATATATGTGTGTAGAGGGCTGTAATGGCTTGTGGATATTTACACACATATATTTTGTATATAGTTTCCTATGGACTACTATAGGTGTAACGTGTATAGGGTGTGATGGCTTGAGGATCCTTACTCAGTGTATGAGCTGTAATGGCTTGAGGTATAATGCCCGACATATTATACACATTATACGAGCTATGGTGGCTCCCGGAAACTACCTAGTTACTTTGGTTATGTAGATGTGGTGGTTGTGCTGCATGAGGTGCATGTTGTGGTGTTTCACCCAGGTGTCTATGAGCAATACTTTTTGGAGAGAGATGCTTAGGACGTGCGACATTGGGTCAAAGCGGAAAACCAGTGGGGGGAAGAGGTAGTTGGGTACCCTTGATATTCTTTATTATATTATATAATCTTGTATGTGATACTTGGTGAGAGTATCCATGGTGAGGTTGAGAACTTAGTATACCTGTTTAGGTGACGAGTTAATTTCACTTGTTGTTCACCGTGCTTTAGCATGCTTTCTTTACTTTTGCACGAGAGGCTCCAGGGAGGATCCTACTAAGTATACTGTTATACTCACCCTACGTATATATAAACTATTTTTTAGTTCACTTGGAGCAGGTTGGAGATCAGGCTGGTTACTACTAGCTTGGGGTTGCAGGAGTTGTTCGGGCTTCGTGGTCGCTGTTGTTTTTACTTTTCTTTTGGTACTTGTAGTTTTCCGTTTCAATTGTAGTAGTTCTTGCATGACATTACATATGTGTACTTGGGTTTTCTTTTATATTGCAGTCTGAGTTGGAGTTGGTTGGTATCTGTCTTATCTCTCTCTTTCACATGTGTTCTTTTAGAGGGTAATGCCTCTCATTTGTGTGTTTACTATATCCTCAGTGATAGTTTCCAACCTGAGGCCTACTGAAGGCAGGACTCAGGGGTCACTATCTCCCTTCTCACATTGCCGTCCTAGGAGGGGTACACCTTGTGGGGAGGGGGTCGTGACATAGTGGTATCAAAGGTCTGGTTGAGGGATATGATGGAGTTTGGTGTTTGGTACATGTGAGGTTGCATGGGTTAGTAGGGAAATGATGTCGGTTAAGTTTATCAAGTGATGTAAACACTAAAGACTAGCTAAGAAATAGGCATTTAGGGTCCCCTATAATCTGATGTATGGACCTTTAAATTTACAGTGGCTACTAAATGAGGTGATACTGGTTGTAGGGTAGAGACTTAGGAAAGGATCATGCATCATTCTTATTTGTGTCTGTGTTTGAATAGTTAAACATTGGGATATGTTAACCTAAAATGAGTAAAATAAAACAATTAATTAATTAATTTTGAGTCTTCCATATTCTAGGTTTAGGAGCTCTAACTATTTTTTATTTTGCAGGTATGGCTCTAGGTCGACATCCTCATCAGGTTTGCGCAGAAGATGTCTAGCAGGCTGCGCCAACAAATCGTTGTAGGGTAGAGGTTGACGATGATGAAACTTGGAGGAGGACACTATGAGGGTTTAAACCCCAGAGTCTATAGAAGTATGAGGGCTCCATTTTAGATGCAGTCACTGAAGACTGGTTAGAGGAGGTTGAGATAGACTTCAGTTCGATCCATGCTCAGAAGGAGCACTGTGTGTCTTTGGTTGTGACGATGCTGCATGGGGCAACGAGGCGGTGGTGGTTCTTGTTCCTTGAGGATCACGAGGAGTTGGCGATCTCATGGGAGGAGTTCCGAGACAAGTTCAGAGTTGAGTTTCTTTCTTCGTCCGCGAAGGTGTCCAGTCGCCAGGAGCTACTTACCCTTCGACAGGGGATATCTAGTGTGAGATAATTTCAAATCCATTTTAGGAACCTTTTACAATATGATTCAGACCTGTTTCTAGATGAGGAGGCTAGAGTGAGGCATTTTGAGGAGGCTTTGTGTTCAGAGATCTAGCACCAGGTCACCATGTTTATACTGAATACATATATTGAGGTACTGACGAGGGCAAAGGTCATCGAGAGGACATTATATAGAACCAGATCATCACGAGAGGGGATTCTTTAGGATTCCTCACTAAGTAGAGTTGTGGTTTGGGGTTCCCTATTTTCAGGGTAGAAGAGTTTTCGTTTGGCCAGGGGTAGGTCTCGGTCCTCAACATCTCGTTTCTCCGGGGGCGGTGTCTCTTAGGCCTATGCCAAGGGATCAGACGCTTGTTTTTCTTGTGAAAGATGAGGTCATCAGTAGTGAGAGTGACCGACCTTTCAGAGCGGTCAATGTGCACCAGGTGTTTCGTTCCAGGTTCCTCCATTGAGGCAGTTCCAGCCGAGGCAGCAGCAGTAGGTTGCACCAGCTTTGGATCAACAAAGAGAAAATGGGGCAGGCAGAGGACATCCCCGTGATGCTCCTCGTCCTCAAAGAGCAGAGCATGACCATGGTGGTGGTCATCATTAGGGTCAGAGAGGTTGTGGAGGGGGTCATGGTCAGCTTCATGCTTTAGCGTTGTCGGCTCCAGGTGAGCCAAACATTGTTTGAGGCACCCTTTGCTTGTTTTCTACTTGGGTGTATGCCTTGTTTGATTCGGGAGTGATGCACTCCTTCATATCACCTTCCCTTGTCCATGATTTAGGACTTGAGGTAGAGAGGCTTCTAGTTCCCTTGGCATTGACTACGCCAAATGGAGGTTGAGATGACTTGTTTGAAGTATGTAGAGACTATGAGCTAGTGTTGGGGCAACACCGCTCTTGGTGATATTTTCTATGTTTATGGATACAACCATATGATTTCATCCTCAACATGGATTAGTTGTATTCAGTGCAGGCTATCGTGGATTGCTTCAGGAGGTAGGTGGTGTTCTTCGATGCCGATGGAGAGGCAATAATGTTTATTGGTGAGTGAGACCCTCAGATGGGTCAGAGGCATGTTCCTTCCTTGTTATCCTTGATGATTGAGTTCTTCGGAGGTTCAACAGTTGGCATTTCCTAGGGTCGTAGAAGATTACCCTGATGTCTTTTTATAAGAGGTTATAACATTACCCCCTCGATGAGAGATTGAGTTTGGGATCTATCTACAGCCAAGTGCATCTCCTATCTATATGTCTCCATATATAATGACCCCTTATGAGTTACAGGAGATGTGTGTACAACTCAACAATCTGTTACCATGCGGTTTTGTTCGGCTAAGTGTGTCACTGTGGGGTGCACTGGTTTTTTTTCATGAAGAAGGATGAAGGCAGTTCGCGGTTGTGTGTCGATTATCATCGCTTAAACAAAGTGATAGTGAAGAATCGCTATCCTATTCCATGAATTGATGATTTATTCGATCAACTGAAGGGTACAAGTTGGTTCTCAAAGATCGATTTGCAGTCAGGATATCATCAAATGTGTGTCAAGGATGAAGATATCCTGAAGAATGCTTTTTGTTGTCATCATGGGCATTACAAGTTCATTGTAATGCCTTTCAGTGTAAAGAATGCTCTAGCTATGTTCATGGGATTGATGAATGTTGTGTTCTGTGAGTTCTTGGATAAGTTCGTGGTGGTTTTCATCGACGAAATCCTTGTGTACTCCGTATATGAGGAGGAACATGTAGATCATCAGCATGCCATTTTGGGAGTACTTCGTCAACAATAGCTATTTGGGAAGTTGTCAAAGTGTGAGTTTTGGGCTCGAGAAGTATGTTTCTTTGGGCATGTTGTATCCCAATAGGGAGTATCTATGGATCTGTCGAATATAAAAGCAGTTGTGTCTTGGGAAACATCCAAGATAGTGATAGAGGTGCGAAGTTTCCTTGGTCTCGCATGCTACTATAGGAGGTTCGTAGCCAATTTATCTTGGGTTGCGACTCCTCTAACAACATTGACCAGGAAGGATCAGGTGTTCGTATGGACTGATCAGTGTCAGGCAACTTTTGAGTATCTGAAGGAGAAGTTGGTAAGTGCTCCAGTTCTTTGTCTTCTAGTAGAGGGAGTTCAGTTTTATGTTTTTTGTGATGCTTTGCATCTGGGTTTAGGTTGTGTTCTGATACAGTAGAGATCAATTGTTTTTTATGGATCTCAGTAGTTGCATCCTCATGAACGTAACTATGCCACCCATGATCTTGAGTTGGTGGTTGTGGTGTTTTCTCTGAAGTTGTGGAGACACTACCTCATTGATGAGCGCTTTGTGGTTTTCACTGATCATAAGAGCCTGAGGTATGTTTTATCCCAGCATGAATTGAACTTGCAGTAGCATCAGTGGATGGAGTTCTTACAGGAATACGACTTTGAAATATCATATACACCTGGAAAGGGTAATGTTGTAGCTGATGCGCTAAGTAGGAAGTCACGTAGCGATGCAGTGCATGAATCTAGTGATTTCTGTAGAGTGATGGAAGAAATTTCAGTATTACATCTCGATATAGGAGAAGTTGGGGGCATATGTTGTTTTTTTAGATGATCGTGTAGTCATATCTGGCGCAGTAGGTGGAAGAGTCCCAGTTGGAGGATCTAGAGGTGGAGGTCTGGAGAGATCGAGTTGTTTGTGGCAAGGCCCTTGATGGTTGGTCTGAGGATGAATAACACCGAGTGTTGTATCAGGGAATACTTTTCGTTCCTTTTTCATTGCATGAGACAATTCTCAAAGGGTTCCATACTTTAACTTTAGTGGTGCATCCTGGCGTAACAAAGATATACCGAGCCTTGAGGAGTCAATTTTGGTAGCCTGGGCTGAAGTGTACAGTTGTAGAGTTTGTGTCTCGATGTTTGGTCTGTCATAAGGTGAAGGCCGAGCACCGTGTCCCTGGTGGTTTGCTCCAGCCATTAGATGTTCCTCAGTTGAAGTGGGAGGACATCTCAATGGAATTTGTTACTGGTTTACCTCGATCTCAGGGAGGCCATGACGCTATTTGGGTGGTAGTGGAATGTTTAACAAAATCATCTCACTTCATAGCGATCAAGGAGTTGAGCTCAGTGGAGGTTTTGTCAAGGTAGTATCTGGAGGAGGTGGTGAGTGTTGGATCAGATTATAGAAAATATACACAAGAGGGGGGGGGGGGGGTGAATTGTGCCTTTTCAAAAATCTTTGTGAGATTGTGTTCTGCCCTTTAACTCTAATCAGATGAATTAATGCAGCGAAAATGTAAATAGCAGAGACACAAGATATATAGTGGTTTTGGGAACAGAAAGCCCCTAGTCCACTCCACCAACGCTCTACTCCACGAGCTTGGTGATTTTTACTAACTGGTTCTCATTTCAACAGACCGTTTCAACAACTGAGTACTGACAGTTGACACCTTTACAATCCAAGGCAAAACAAAGCCTTCTGGTTCACTCCAGAACCTACACAGCTTAGTACGAGAAGCCGGTCACTCAAGAATAGAAAGATTTCTGTATTCTGAAAATGCTTTCCAGATGTTCTTCACAATTGCAACAACATGCAATTGACAGTAGATGAATCGTTGCCTTCAGAAATAATGATCTTCACAAAAGAGTCATTCTGAGTCAATCACGTTGCAGTAGATATAAAAATATAACTCACAACTTCAGTAGTAGTATATTTACAAATGATCTTTGATGTAGAACAAATGAATCTTCTATCGTGATTTTTCTTCTTCAGAAAACAGAGCTTTGTCGTTCTCTTGAATCAGCAGATCTGAATTTTTGATAGTCTCTGTTTTTCTTCCCTTTTCTTAGAATGATCGAGAGATCACATAAGACCATTAGTTTCTGTTAAAAAAAACTCATATAAATATATAAATGATAAGTACTTCTCCTACAAATTTAGATCCACAAAAATCGCCTTTTGACTTGCGACATTCAAACATTTGAATTTACAGAGCAGTCATAACTTCCCTGAAGACTCGACATAAAATCTCCTTTTAATTAGATCTTTAAACCATTAATAAAATGGCTTTTAATTATTCAAAGTCGTACTTTAAAATTAGCTTTAAATCCGGCTTGAAATCCACATAAAAATTAGCTTGCTGACCGTTGCATAAAAATATCGACTTTAAATTCTCTGACGCCAAACGTAAGGTTGAGTTGTACTGTATGCATCTCCTAAACGTAAGGTTGATGATGTAGTCTTCAAACATAGGGTTGATAACATATGGTTGATTACAAATGTAAGGTTTATGTCACTTTCTTCAAACGTAAGGTTGATCATAAACGTAGGGTTGGTAATCCATACTTTTCTCTTTAATCTTTCAAACGTATGATAAAAGATCCATACTTTAACTTGATCCATAATTTTCCAAGAACGTATGATTATTTACAAAAGTAAGGTTGATGAACCATACTTTTGAGAAACAAACGTAACATTTAATACTTATGTACAGTTCTCTTTCCATACTTTTCTGATATCCCAAACGTAGGGTTCCTTCCTAACGTAGGGTTCTTTTTCATACTTTGCCGATAATGTATGGTTGATTAACCATAATTTTCACTTATCTCATAAAGAATACACTACATTTTATCCTTACGCTACGTTTCTCCACGTATGGTATGAACAGTGTTTCCAGAACATGCTAAAGCAGATCCCGAATAAGTAGGGTATGAACAGTGTTTCCAGAACACGCTAAATGTGAATACCTTAGAAATTAATTCTCGTTATTCAAGAACTTAAGTATTTCATCCAGAAATAAAAATATAATGAATAATAAATTCCTGCAAAATACTTAAAAAATAACATCATTAGAAAATAATTAAGGGTATTTGTGAGGCATCAAAATTGTCATAAAGAGATAGAGTATTGTTCTCAACACACTCCCCCTTTAAACAAAACAATATGTATTGTTGAAAACAACACTTGCTCAACAATATCCCCCTTTTTTATGATCACAAAACCCATAAAATAATTAATGAACTTACACAAAAATTAATTAATTACATATAGTTTTGAATTTTAAAAATATAAATACAATATTATATTTAACTCAATTTCTTCCCCAATAAAATAAAACAAACAAAAATGTTGTGTTTATCCAAATTTCTCCCCCTTTTGTGATATCAAAAAAGAATGATAATAGATGGAATATAACACATTTAATGTTGCACTGAACTTAAGTAAATGCTATATCTAAGTGTTTGGAAAAAATGAAATCTGAATTACTGGCATATTGAAACAAAGACAGTGAAACAAAACAAATATAAAGAAACAAGATTTCATTAAAAGAAAAAAAATGATAAATACAGGAATTAAAAAAAATCATTGAGTTGTTGGAATAGATACAATTATGATGAACACATGAATCAAGTTTTGGTTAGGGTATAAAATAGGATCTATCTCCCCTGAACTGCAGACTTGATTTCTGTCAACTACTCCCTGAGTCTTCACATCATTCCATCACCAAGATTAATAATAAGATTTATGGCCTCTTGAGTCATATGAATGTCTTCTATGATATTGACTCTAAAAAACTCATGAAGTCTTTTTTCCTTATCCATAAACAAAGACAACTTCTCTATGAATTGAGTCATCACAAGTTTAAGATATGGTTCAATTGATGTCAACTGATCAACCAAGAATTTAGGATTGTCTAACAGGACTGATAAAGGAGCATTTTTGCATTAAAGATCATGCAATATATCACTCATATTGCTCATGGAAGCTGTGATAGCCTGAAACTTTCTGAGTAAATCAAGTGAAGTACCTGACCCACTAACAACACTAGTTCCGACAGATGAAAATTGTGTCTCCATAAATAATTTGAGATCTGAGAAATCTGATTTCAGAACCATTTCAGACTTTAATTTTGCAACAACATTCAACATATCCTTCTTAAAAATTTCAACCTCTTGCCTTGATACTGTACTATCCTTAAGTCTCTGAAATTCGAGCTGTTCTGATTTTAAGGATCTCTTGTGAGTATCATTTTAAGATTCCAATTGAGACACCTTTCTGTACAACTCTTCAATTTCCTTATTCCCTGAAGCAGAAGCACCCTGTTCTTGATTCTCATTCTCAGTTCCAGTGTGATGCATAAATACTAAAGGTAGTGAATCTGCATTAGATTTTTTCCTTTTCCTGAGCTGGTTGATCCACATATTTTTTCTCAGAGTCTTTTACAGACTCTTCCACAGAAAAATCCTCATGAAGTACCTCTGTTTGAGATTCAGAAACATGTTCATCATGAACATCAGCAACTTGTTCTTCCAATGGATTTTCTAAGATAATATCATCTAGAGTTTCCTGAGGTCTGGCCACTTCCTCACCAGGCTCTTCCTCCTTTTCCTATTGAAGTGTAACTTCAACATTAGTTACAACCTGATCCCGAGTCTCTCTTTCAGCTGCTTATTGAATTTCAGATTGAATCTGAGGTCCTTAAACTAGTTCTGACTTCTCAACAATGGATTCCATTGGTTTTTCAGTAGTATCTTCTCTTACAAAACTGTAAGAGAGGAAATATCTTGTTGTTAGTACAGGGGAAGCAAGTTCCTCATTAAAAATTATTTTTCTTTGAGTTTGAAGTCCCTCCTGAATTCTTTCTTCCTCAGTGTCTTCCATTTCAAATATGATTCTCCTTGTAGTAGTGCTTACTCGGGATTCAGACTATCCCTCTTTGGACTGAGAAAATTGAACTCAAGCACTCTCTGTTTCTTCCTCATCTTCTACTGGCAGAAGTTTTCCTTTTATAGTGCTCTAGAAATAGCCAATTTTTCTTAAGGTTCCAGCATTGAAAGCATTATTGTGATGAAATTTTACTCTGGCATCCACCAGTCTCACCATATACTTTTTGAACAATAGTTTGGAAATGAATCTACCAAAAGGTTAGGAGTTCATTCTGGCTTCACTATGATAGCAGTAACGCAGGTACCTCACCATGTACCTAGGAAAATTTAATTTTATATCACTGAGAAGAAGATACATTATGTACATGTCAGGATACAATATCTTTTCCATCTCTGAAATTCTCAGTGCAATCCCTATTTGCACAAATTTCACAAGGATTTTCTGATCTGGCTCCAGATCCTTAATAAACATCTTCTTTATAGAAATAGAACCAAAAAGAAAAGACATAATGTCCTTAGATTTATGCACAAAATTTCATGACCCCCTCCCCACAAAGTGTACCCCTCCTGGGCCGGCAATGTGAAAAGGGAGATAATGACCCCCGAGTCCCGCCTCCAGTAGGCCTCGGGTTGGCGACTAGCACTGAGGGTATAATAAACACACAAATGGGAGGCATTACCCTTTAATAGAACACATGCATAAGAGAGAGACACGACATACACCAACCAACTCCAACTCAGAACTGAAATATAAAAGAAACCCATGTACATATATGAAATGCCATGAAAAAGTACTACAAATGAAAGGGAAAACTATAAGTACCCAAAAGAAAGTAAAAACAGCAGCGACCACAAGCCCGAACAGCTCCTGCAACCACAAGCTAGTAGTAACCAGCCTGATCTCCAACCTGCTCCAAGTGACCTGAAAAACAGTTTATATATACGTAGGGTGAGTATAACAGTATAATCAGTAGGATCCTCCTCGAAGCCTCTCGTGCAAAAGTAAAGAAAGCATTCTAAAGCACAGGGAACAACAAGTGAAACCAACACATCACCTAAACAAGTATACTATATTCCCAACCTCACCATGGCTACTCTCACCAAGTAACAAATACAAGAATATATCATATAGAAAAGAATATCAAGGGTACCCCGCTACTACTTCCACACTGGTTTGCTGCTTTTCCCCAACGACATACGTCCTGTGCATCTCTCTCCAAAGGCTTGCCCATATACACCTGGGCTAAGCTCCACAATCTGCACCACGTGCACCACAAAGGATTGCCCACAGACACCTAGGCGAAGCACCACACCATCCTCACAACCAAAAGTAACCAGGTAGTTTCCGGGAGCCACCACAACTCGCATAATGTGTATCATACGCCAGGTATTATACCTCAAGCCATTACAGCCCATACACCGAGTAAGGATCCTCAAGCCATCACAACCTATACACGTTACACCTATAGTAGTCCACATGATACTATATCCAGAATATATGTGTGAAAATAACCACAAGACATTATATCCCTCTACACACATATATGGGGGAAACTAACTACTGTGCCAACGACACTAGTATCTACCAAGAGAAGAGAGCGGAGCTAAAGGGGGTAGTTAGCCATTCATCCTCCCACCAGAATGTTGGGGAAAACACCCCCTAAGGCTCAGAATCCCTGGGGTGTCAGTTTCCCTTACTAAAAGGGTGGAGTAGCGCATAGAAACACAAAAAGTATAGAATATATATAACTCACAACAACACTATGGGCATAACCTAGTCTTAGTCTCAACTACAGCTAATGTCTCTCGGACTTCGGGCTGCTATTTCTAAGACTAGGTATCCTATAAGCACACAACCAATTAAATAACTTCATTAAGTCACTTTATTCCCTTTTTCATCAATTCCTCTTTAAGTTAATTAATTATTTTCACATTAATTAACCATGAACAAAACCACATTAAACTTCATTGACATCACATTCAAAATCAACTGTTCCTTTAAAAGTTACAACATCACCATTAAATTCCAGCATCTCCATCCTCGTGGATTATCACCATTTAATTCAAACATTCATTACAAAATTTCTTTCCCATACTCCCAGGCATTCTAGAAAGGCATCCTATGCTACTAAACACAAGGGGATCAACACGGTGTGTAGATATACTACCCATCGAGTCTTTTCCGCTTATAACAAGAGCATAGACCCATTCTCCCTTGAGAGGCTAAACACGGAAAGCACGTGGCATACCCCGCGTGTCTTCGCCCCTTTCGGAAGAAGGGTAAGAAAAACCAGCTGCCTTGAGCAGTGGGGAAAAGTAAGGTAGATAAACAACCAATCAAAACCACCAAACATCTAGCCATCACATCCATCCCATACCATCATCCCTGGTGTCCTCCCTGACACCCACATGCATAAACTGATGCATCTCTCCACCCTAGGCATCATTCGCTGCCACAACCACAAGACCTCCCTTCCTCCACATATCACAACACCCCTCCAGGGTCACATCACATCACAAGCAGCAGGAAAACAAACACCACATAAATTGGGCTCTTAGCCCTATTTCACAATAAGAGGGTAACTCAGAACCCTTTCGGGAATTCAATCAATCAATTTCTTTAATCCATCTTGAATTAACAATTTCAATTCGTTGGTTCCAACATCATGAAGCAAATCAGTAAGCTATCACAAAGATTAAACATGCTTACTATTCCGATTTAATCAACATCAAATTACAACAAGAACCAGATTCTTTTTCATGCCTCTTTATATTTAGCCAATTAATTATCAATTAAATCAGGATTTACGTTCTTTATCAATTCCATCAAGAACAACATGCTAACAAGCAAGGCATAGACATCACACTATCTAGAAAAACATGAGGCAACAACATACGTTCGATGCAATCTCTTAATCCAGTTAAAATATATTTATTAAGTCAATTCCAAAGTCATCCAGAGGGATTAGACATGCTAAAAATACAATTTCACATAAAATAGAGAGAAGCACGAATCCCCTACCTCAACGGTTTTCGAGGAAAACCACAACGGTCGAAGAACGCCCAAGAAAACCAGGCCGTTTCACCAAGGATCCTCCCTAGATCTCTTATACTAACACAACCAAAACCAAATATCATCATAAACGACATCCACACACTTATATCTACCCATAATGGGCGTAGATCTAAGATCCCGAGAGAAGAGGAGTAGATCTAGGTAGATCTAAGAAACCAACCAAAAAGGATCACATACCTCGAGAAACCGGCTTTGATTCGCGAAGAGAAGGCTCCAGATCACCTCTAAAATACTTGGGAGATGTTCTTCTACCTCCAAGGAAGGGTAATCCCGAGTTATGGATGTTTAGGGGCTTAAACGAACCATTTAGAGGCAAAAGAGTTCAGATCCACAATTTTAGGATCTAACTTTAAGTGCCCGCGCGGTTAGTCCGCACGGTTTAACAAACCGTGTGCTAACCGTGCGTTAGCTTCTATCTCTCCAAACACTCCTCGCACGGTTAGTCCGCATAGTTAGACAAACTGTGAGCTAACCGTGCGTTAGCCACTGCCTCCAACACCAACCTTGCACGATTTGGCTGCACGATTTAGGCAAACCGTGTGCCAACCGTGCGAAAGCTATTGCCCTTTAGCTTTACTTAAAAGTCCACCCAAACGCACCCCCAAGTCACCTTGACCTCCCAGAACACCTCCAGTACCTTATTTTCACAAAGGAATAGACCGTAGAGGTCCGGGCCATTACATCAGATACCTCTCAAAACATTCTCATCCTCAAGAATCCAAAACCCACCTAAAGAGAAAACGAAACAGGGTCTGAACAACCACCCATCGAGATACCTCTCAAAAGATAGCAAGCCACCAAAGCAACGAAGGGTGACATCTCATAAACATGAAAGTTCCACAACCACAAAAGGGAACATCCAAACCTGAAAAGAGTTAAACATCAAACAACTCTGGGTACTGAGCACGTATCTGTGACTCACGTTCCCAAGTACTCTCCTCCAAGTTTCCGTGTCGCCACAAGACACAAACTAAAGGAATGGAATGCACGCGCAACACCTTATCCTTGCGGTCTTGGATCTCCACAGGTCGCTCCTCAAAGGTTTCATCATCATCAACATCGATCTCTCCCCAATCGATGATGTGAGAGTCATCATGAAGATAATGATGGAGTTGCGATACATGTAAAACATCATGTATCTAACTCATCTGCGGGGGAAGTGCTACTCGATATGCCACAGCTCCAACACGAGCTAACACCTCAAAAGGCCCAACAAACCAGGGAGAAATCTTACTTCCACTACCAAACCTTTGCTGCCCACGACGGGGAGTCACCTTCAAAAACACATGATCCCCAACATTAAACTCTAAGGGTCTCCTCCTTTGATCAGTATACGATTTCTGACGATCTTGTGTTGTCTTCATCCTTTCATGAATCACCTGAACCATCTCTGTTGTATTCTGTACTAGTTCCGATCCGAGAATTGCTGACTCTCCAACCCCAGTCCAGCAGCATGGAGAACGGCAAGGTCGGCCATAAAATACTTCAAACGGTGCCATACCGATGGGGGAGTGAAAAATATTATTATAAGTAAAATCTATCAAGGGTAAGTGCCTCATCCATGACCCTCAAAAATCAAGAACACAAGACCACAACATGTCTTCAAGAGTCTGGATAGTTCGCTCTGTCTGACCATCCGTTTGAGGATGAAAAGCAGTGATAAGGCATAATTGAGAACCAAAAGCATGTTGGAGACCTCTCCACACCCTGGAGGTAAAATGAGGACCTCGATCAGAAATGATCGTCCTAGGGATTCCATGAAGTCTCACCACCTCCTCCAGATACTGCCTTGACAAAACTTCCACTGAGCTCGACTCCTTGATCACTATGAAGTGGTCCAATTTTTTTAAATGATCCACTACCACCCAAATAGCATCATGTACTCCCGGAGCTCGAGGTAAACCTATAACAAAGTCCATTGAGATGTCCTCCCACTTACACTGAGGAATCTCTAATGGCTGAAGAAGACCACCTGGAACACGGTGTTCGACCTTCACCTTCTGGCACAAAAAACGAGACACAAACTCCGAAACCGCATGCTTCAATCCAGGCCACCAAAACTGACTCCTCAAGGATCGGTAAATCTTTGTCACGCCAGGATGTACTTCTAAGGGTGAACTATGAAACTCCCTCAGAACCACCTCGTGCATTTCCAAGGAAACAAAAATCCTTCCATGATACAACACCCGGTGTTGTTCATCCTCTGACCAACCATCAGGGGCCTCACCACAAACAACTTGGTCTCTCCAAACTTCCACCTCTAGATCCCTCAACTGGGACTCTTCCACATTCTGCATCAGGGATGACTGCACCGTCATCTGAAAAAGACAACCTCTACCTCCAACTTCTTCTATATCAAGATGTAAAGCTGATAGTTCTTCCATTACTCTCCAGGAATCACCGGATTCACGCACAGCATCACTACGTGACTTTCGGCTTAGAGCATCAGCTACAACATTCCATTTTCCAGGTGTATATGATATTTCAAAGTTGTATTCCTGTAAGAACTCCATCCACCGATGCTGCCACAAGTTCAAGTCACGTTGGGAGAAAACATAACTCAAACTCTTTTGATCGGTGAAAACCTCAAAGCACTCACCAATAAGGTAATGTCTCCACAACTTCAGATCAAACACCACGACTGCCAACTCAAGATCATGGGTGTCATAGTTGCGTTCATGGGGATGCAACTGCCGAGACCCATAAGAAACAACTAACCTCTTCTGCATGAGAACACCGCCTATCCCCATATATGAAGCATTGCAGAAAACATCAAATTGGACTCCCTCGGCTGGAAGACAAAGAACTGGAGCACTCACTAACTTCTCCTTTAGATACTCGAAGGCTGACTGACACTGATCAGTCCATATGAAAGCCTGATATTTCTTAGTCAAAGCTATCAGAGGAGTTTCAACTCAGGAGAAATTGGCTACGAACCTCCTGTAGTAGCCTACAAGACCAAGGAAACTTCGCACCTCTGAAACTGTCTTGGGGGCTTCCCAAGACACAACTGCTTCTATCTTCGATGGATCCATAGCCACTCCCTATTGGGACACAACATGCCCTAAGAAACGGACTTCTCGATCCCAAAACTCACACTTCGACAACTTTCCGAACAGCTGATGTCGATGAAGAACTCCCAAAATGGCTCGTAGATGCTCTACATGCTCCTCTTCAGATGTGGAGTACACAAGGATGTAGTCAATGAAGACTACCACAAACCTGTCTAGGAAATCACGGAACACAACATTCATCAATCCCATGAAAACAACTGGAGCATTCATCACGCCGAACGACATTACAATGAACTCATAATGCCCATGACGACAATAGAAAGCAGTCTTCAAAATATCCTCATCCTTCACCTGCATCTGATGATATCCTGACCGCAAGTCGATCTTTGAGAACCAACTTGCACCCTTCAGTTGATCGAATAAATCATCAATCCACGGAAGAGGATAGCGGTTATTTATTGTCACTTTGTTTAAGCGACGATAATTGACACACAACCACAAACTTCCATCGGCCTTCTTCACAAACAAAACTGGTGCACCCCACGGTGACACACTTGGCCGAACAAAACCGCACTGCAATAGACCATCAAGATGTATACATATCTCTCGTAACTCATAAGGTTCCATTCTATACAGAGAAATAGAGATAGGAGACGCTCCTGGCTGTAGCTCAATCCCAAACCCGATCTCTCGTCGAGGGGGTAATGCTACAACCTCTTCTGGAAAGACATCAAGGTACTCCTCCACGACCCTAGGAAACACCAACTAATGAACCTCTAAAGAACTCGACATCATCCCAGCCACCATGGAAGATAAGGATGGAACCCGTCTATGACCTATCCGAGGATCTCGCTCACCAAAAAACACCACTTTCTCTCCATCTGCATCAAAGAAAACGACCTTCTTCCTGTAGCAATCCACGATAGCCTGCACCGAATACAACCAATCCATGACGAGGATGACATCATATGGTTGTATTCATAAACATAGGAAATATACCCAAGAGCGGTGTTGCCCCAACACTAGCTTATAGTCTCTACATACTTCAAACAAGTCATCTCGACCTCCAACTGGCGTAGTCAACGCCAAGGGCACTAGAAGCCTTTCTACCTCAAGTCCCAAAGCATGGACAAGGGTAGGTGATATGAAGGAGTGCGTCACTCCTGAATCAAACAAGGCATACAACAAGGTATAAAACAAGCAAAGGGTACCTCGAACGACATCTGACTCACCTAGAGCTGGCAATGCTAGAGCATGAAGCTGACCACGACCTCCTCCACAACCTCTCTGACCTTGATGACGACCACCACCACGGCCGTGCTCTACTCTCTAAGGATGGGGAGAATCATGGGGCTGCCCTCTTCCTACCCCATCTACCCTCTACTGATCGAAAGATGGTGAAACCTACTGCTGCTGCCTTGGATGGAACTGCCTCAACGGAGAAACCTAGAGCGGAGCGCCCGGTGCATGATGATCGGTCTGAAAGGTTGGGCACTCTCGCTACTGATGACCATGACCACCACAAGAAAAACAAGCGTTTGATCCCTTGCCATAGGCCTGAGGGTTTTTGCCTCCGGAAAAACGAGATGTGAAAGGCTGGAACCTACCCCCAGCCGAACGAAAACTCTTCTACCCTGAAAACCGGGAACCCCGGACCACAGCTCTACTTCATGAAGAATCATGTTGATTCCCCTCTCGTGATGATCTGGTCCTGGCCAAATTCCTCTCGACAACCTCTTCCCTCGCCAGCACCTCAAGATATGTCTTCAGCATAAATGGGGTGACCTGAAGTTGGATCTTTAGACAAAAAGCCTCCTCGAAATGCCTCACCCTGGCCTCCTCATCTGGTAACAGGTCCGAAGCATATCTTAAAAGGTTCCTGAAACGGATTCCAAACTCTCGAACACTAGAGCTCCCCTATCGAAGGGTAAGAAGCTCTTGGCGACTGGACGCCTTCGTAGTCGAAGAAAGGAACTCAACTATGAAATTGTCTCGAAACTCCTCCCATGAGATCGCTGACTCCTCACAATCCCCGAGGAACAAAATCCACCATTGCCTCGCTGATCTACGTAGCATCGTCACAACCAATGACACCCAATGCTCCTTCTGAGCACGAATCAAATTGAAGCCAATCTCGACCTCCTCTAACCAGTCTTCCGTGACTGCATCTGAAACGGAGCCCTCGTACTTCTGCAGACTCTGGCACTGAAACTCTCGGAGTTTCTTCCTCCAAGTGTCGTCGTCGTTAACCTCTACCCTGCGGAAACCTAATGGAACATCCTGCTGGACATCTTCTACGCAAACCTGACGAGGACGTCGACCTGGAGTCATATCTGCAAAATAAAAAACACTTAGAGCTATTAAGCCTAGAATATAGAAGACTCAACATTTATTAATTAATTTTTTTCTTTTATTTATTTTAGGTTAACCTATCCCAAGGTTTACCCATTCAAACATAGGCACAAAGAAGAATGATGCATGATCCTTTCCTAGGCCTCTACCCTACAACCAGTATCACCTTGTTTAGTAGTTATTGTAAACATAAAGGTTTGTACATCAGATCATAGGGGGCCCTAAATGCCTATGTCTCAGCCGGTTTCCAGTGTTTACCGCACTTTCTAAACATGAATGACACCGTTGCCCTACTAACCCATGCAACCTCACATGTGCCTAACTCTAAACTCCATCCTATCCCTCAACCATACCTTTGATACCAATCTGTCATGACCACCTCCCCACAAAGTGTACCCCTCCTGGGCTGACAACGTGAAAAGGGAGATAATGACCCCCAAGTCCCACCTCCAGTAGGCCCCGGGTTGACGACTAGAACCAAGGGTATAATAAACACACAAATGGGAGGCATTACCCTCTAAGAGAACACCTGTGGAAGAGAGAGATAAGACAGACACCAACCAACTCCAACTCAGAACTAAAATATAAAAGAAACCCATGTACATATATGAAATGCCATGAAAAAGTACTACAACTGAAAGGGAAAACTACAAGTACCCAAAAGAAAGTAAAAACAACAGCGACCACAAGCCCGAACAGCTCCTGTAACCACAAGCTAGTAGTAACCATCCTGATCTCCAACCTGCTCCAAGTGACCTAAAAAACAGTTTATATATACGTAGGGTGAGTATAATAGTATACTCAGTAGGATCCTCCCCGAATCCTCTCGTGAAAAAGTAAAGAAAGCATGCTAAAGCACAGTGAACAACAAGTGAAACCAACACATCACCTAAACAGGTATACTATATTCCCAACCTCACCATGGCTACTCTCACCAAGTAACGCATACAAGAATATATCATATAGAAAATAATATCAAGGGTACCCCGCTACTACTTCCCCACTGGTTTTCCGCTTTGCCCCAACGACATACGTCCTGTGCATCTCTCTCCAAAGGCTTGCCCGTATACACCTAGGCTAAGCTCCACAATCTGCACCACGTGCACCACAAAGGCTTGCCCACAGACACCTGGGTGAAGCACCACACCATCCTCACAACCAAAAGTAACCAGGTAGTTTTCGGGAGCCACCACAGCTCGCATAACGTGTATCATACGCCAGGTATTATACCTCAAGCCATTACAGCCCATACACCGAGTAAGGATCCTCAAGCCATCACAACCTATACACGTTACACCTATAGCAGTCCATAGGATACTACATCTAGAATATATGTGTGGAAATAACCACATGCTATTACAGCCCTATACACACATATATGGGGGAAACTAACCGTTATGCCAACGACACTAGTATCTACTAAGAGAAGAGACCAGGGCTAAAGGGGGTAGTCAGCCATTCATCCTCCGACCATAATGTTGGGGAAAACACCCCCCAGGGCTCAGAATACCCAGGGTGTCAGTTTCCCTTACTGATAGGGTGGAGTAGCGTATAGAAACAAAAAAAGTACAGAATATATATAACTCACAACCACACTATGGGCATAACCTAGTCTTAGTCTCAACTGTATCTAACGTCTCTCGGACTCCGGGCTGCTATTTCTAAGACTAGGTATCCTATAAGTACACAAACAATTAAAGAAATTCATTAAGTCACTTTATTCCCTTTTTCATCAATTCCTATTTATGTTAATTAATTCTTTGCACATTAATTAACCATTAACAAAACCACATTAAACTTCATTGGCATCACATTCAAAATCAATTGTTCCTTTAAAAGTTACAACATCACCATTAAATTCCAGCATCTCCATCCCCGTGGATTAGCACTATTTAATTCAAACATTCATTATAGAATTTCTTTCCCATACTCTCAGGCATTCTAGAAAGTCATCCTATGCTACTAAACACAAGGGGGATCAACATGGTGAGTAGATATACTACCCGTCGAGTATTTGCTGCCTATAGAAAGAGCGTAGACCCATTCTCCCTCGAGAGGCTAAACATGGAAAGCACGTGGAATACCCCGTGTGTCTTCGCCCCTTTCGGAAGAAGGGTAAGAAAAACCAGCTGCCTTGAGCAGTGGGGGAAAGTAAGGTAGATAAACAACCAATAAAAACAATAAAACATCCAGCCATCACATCCATCCCATACCATCATCCTTGGTGTCCTCCCCGACACCCACATGCATAAACCGATGCATCTTGCCACCCTAGGCGTCATCCGCTGCCACAACCACAAGGCCTCCCTGCCTCCACATATCACAACACCCCTCCAGGGTCACATCACATCACAAGCAGCAGGAAAACAAACACCACATCAATTAGGATCTTAGCCCTATTTCACAATAAGAGGGTAACTCAGAACCCTTTCGGGAATTCAATCAATCAAGTTCTTTAATCCATCTTGAATTAACAAATTCAATTCGTTGGTTCCAACATTATGAACCAAATCAGTAAGCTATCACAACGATTAAACATGCATACTATGCCAATTTAATCAACTTCAAATTACAACAAGAACCGGATTATTTTTCATGCCTCTTTATATTTATCCAATTAATTATCAATTAAATCTGAATTTACGTTCTTTATCAATTCCATCAAGAACAACATGCTGACAAGCAAGGCATATACATCACACTATCTAGAAAAACATGAGGCAACAACATACGTTCGATGCAATCTCTTAATCCGGTTCAAATATATTTATTAAGTCAATTCCAAAGTCATCCAGTGGGATTAGACATGCTAAAAATACAATTGCACATAAAAGAGAGAGAAGCACGAATCCCCTACCTCAACGGTTTTCGAGGAAAACCACAACGGTCAAAGAATGCCCATGAAAATTGGGCCATTTCACCAAGTATCCTCCCTAGATCTCTTCTCCTAACACAACCAAGACCAAATCTCATCATAAAAGACATCCACACACTTAGATCTACCCATAACGGGCGTAGATCTAAGATCTTGAGAGAAGAGGAGTAGATCTAGGTAGATCTAAGAAACCAACCAAAAAATATCACATACCTCGAGAAACCAACTTTGATTCACGAAGATAAGCCTTCGGATCACCTCCAAAACTCTTGGGAGAGGTTCTTCTACCTCCAAGGAAGGGTAATCCTGAGTTATGTCCTCTTAGGGGATTAAACGAACCATTTAGAGGCAAAAGAGTTTAGATCTACAATTTTAGGATCTAAATTTAAGTGCCCGCACAGTTAGTCCGCAAGGTTTAACCAACCGTGCGCTAACCGTGCGTTAGATTCTGTCTCGCGAAACACTCCTCGCACGGTTATTCTGCATGGTTAGACAAACCGTGTGCTAACCGTGTGTTAGCCACTGCCTCCAACACCAACCTTTCATGGTTTGGCTGCACGGTTTAGGCAAACTGTGCGCCAACCGTGCAAAAGCTATTGCCCTTTAGCTTTCCTTAAAAGTCCACCCAAACGCACCCCCAAGTCACCTTGACCTCCCAAAACACCTCCAGTGCCTTATTTTCACAAAGGAATGGACCAGAGAGGTCCGAGCCATTACATAGAATCTTCTATATTTTTCAAATCAAAATGAAAGACTCCCTCATGAGGGTAGTTCAAAATCTGACCAATTTCAATTGAAGAGATCGAAAAATCCCTATCCTCTATCTTAGCCATCATTGTGTCTTCATTGTCTCCCAGAAAAAATTGTATAGACTTGAAGAAATATCAAAGTTTTACCTCATACAAAAATTCTGTATTCTCACTGTTGAAAGTCTGTTGGATATTCTAAAACGACAGTGCTTGTTTTAAAAGGAGATTCGTTTGAAATAGCCATTCAAGATCAATCACCTTTCCATGTAAGATTTTCCTTCCTTCGGAGCGCTGTTTCTTGGCATTGCTGGTCTCAGCCTCATCATCTCTCTTAGTCTTAGCCATTTCTGTGAGAATCGCTAAAGGTTTGAAGGTTAGGGTTTCAAAGATTCAAAAATTAGGGTTGACGAGAAGTGGTACGGTTTCGCGGGTTCGAAAATGTTTTGGTAGAAATGAAACGGTTGAGAAGTCAAAAGGGTTTCTGACAGACTTGATTCCTGTGTTTTCATTAATCATTACATAGATTTATAAATAAAAATAAAATTGATTACATGGAGAAAAGAAACTTACTCTTTTTGAAAAACAAATAACCAAATTATATTAAACAATATTAAAATAAAGAATCAACATAGTAAAATAAAACTTTATTTAAAAATAAATAAACCTATACCCCCATTAATAAAATCAAACCTTGTAGTGGGAAGTGGTTTAGTAAAAATATCAGCTAATTGAATTTCAGTACTTACAAATTCCAAAGATATATCCTTTTTAAGAACATGATCTCTTAGAAAATGATGTCTGATATCAATATGCTTAGTTCTAGAATGATTAATAGGATTTTTTGAAATATTTATAGCACTAGTATTATCACATAGAATAGGAGTATTATTAAAATTTAGTCCAAAGTCCATAAGAGTGTTTTTAATTCACAACACTTGTACACAACAACTGCCAGCAGAAACATATTCTGCCTCAGCTATTGACAGGGCAACTGAATGTTGTTTTTTACTTGACCATGACACTAAGGATTTCCCTAAAAAGTGACAAGTTCCTGAAGTAATTTTTCTATATAATCTACAACTTCCAAAGTCCGCATCTGAATATGAAATTAAATTAAAATCAGAAGTTTTGGGATAAAGAAGAGATTGAAAAATAGTTCCTTTTAAATATCTAAAAATTATTTTAACAGCAGTCAAATGAGATTCTTTAGGATTTGATTGAAATATTGCACAAAGACATACTGAATACATTATATCTAGCCTGCTAGCAGTAAAATATAATAAACTACCAATCATACCTCTATATAACTTGTTGTCAACTGATTTTCCAATTTCATCCAAATCAAGTTTTATATTAGTACACATAGGAGTTGTATATGTCTTGCTGTTTTAAAGTCCAAATTTATTTAATAAATCAGTAATGTATTTTCTTTGATTCAAAACATTTCCAAAATATTTTTGATAAATTTGAAGTCCTAGGAAGAAATTTAATTCTCCCATCATACTCATTTCAAATTCTTTTTACATTAACTTTGAAAACTCATGACAAAGGGTTTTATTAGTTGATCCAAAAATTACATCATCAACATAAATTTAAACTAATAAAATATTAGAATTTATAGTTTTCTTAAAAAGGGTTGGATCTTCCATTCCAACAGTAAAATCATTTTTCAATAAAAAAGAGCTTAATCTTTCATACCAAGCTCTAGGTGCTTGTTTAAGGCCATAAAGAGCTTTAGTAAGTTTAAAAATAGAATATGGTTTTTGAGAATTTTCAAAACCAGGAGGTTGCTCAACATAAACTTCCTCCATTAAATAACCATTTAAAAGGCATACTTAACATCCATCTGAAATAATTTAAAGTTCATATGAGATGCATAGTCTAAAAGGATTCTAATGGCTTCTAATCTAGCTACAGGTGCAAAGGTCTCATCATAATATATACCTTCTTCCTGATTATATCCTTTAGCTAAAAGTCTAGCTTTATTTCTAATTATTATCCCTTGACCATCTTGCTTGTTTCTAAATACCCATTTGGTTCCTATCACTAGATAGTTCTGCGGTCTTTCAACTAATTCCCAGACTTCATTTCTTTTAAACTGGTTTAATTCTTCTTTCATTGCTATCATCCAGCTTTCATCATCTAAAGCTTCTTCTATAGACTTGGGTTCTAATTGGGATAGAAAGACAGATCATTATACAAGATTCCCTACATTTCTTCTAGTTTTTATTCCTGTGTCTAAGTCACCAATTATAGTCTCTAAAGGGTGATTCCTTAGGGTTCTAGTTTGTCTAGGAAACACACTCATAGGTTCTTCAGTATCATATTCTTCTGAACTGGACTGAATTTCTATTATATCTTTTTCAAAATCATTTTTCAAGTTCTCAAGTCTCATGTTATCATTAGAGTTAGATTCATCCATTTGATCTGTCTTTTTCTCAAAGGGATCAGATTCATCAAATTTCACATGAACTGATTCTTCAACAATCCTTGACTTCTTATTATAGACTCTATAAGCTTTGGAGGTAACTGAATATCCTAAGAAAATGCCTTCATCAGATTTTGGATCGAACTTACCAAGATTTTCCTTGGTGTTCAAGATGTAAACTTTGCATCTAAAAACATTAAAGTAATTTACTTTAGGTTTTCTGTTATTCCAAATTTCATAGGGTGTCTTTTTCAAAATTGATCTAATTAAAACTCTATTCATTATATAATAGGCCATGCTTACATCTTCTGCCCAAAAATAGGTAGAAATACTGTATTCATTTATCATAGTCCTAGCCATTTCCTGAATAGTCCTATTTCTTCTTTCAACAATTCCATTTTGTTGAGGTGTTCTTGGTGTAGAGAAGGTGTGTTTAATACCCATACTTGAGCAGAAGGAATTAAATTCCTGATTCTCAAATTATCCACCATGATCACTTCTTAATGAAATTATTTTAAAACCTTTTTCATTTTTAATAGCTTTGAAAAAACTTTAAAATAAATTAAAAGCTTCATTTTTAAATTTTAAAAATAAAATCCATGTAAATCTAGAATAATCATAAACTAAAACATATATATATAATTTACCAGCCAAGCTTGCTACTCTTGAAGGTACAAACAAATCCATATGGATAAGTTCTAGAGGTTTAGATGTAGTAATTTTGTTAACAGATTTGAAGGATGATTTGTGTTGCTTGCCAAGTTGACATGCATCACAAAATCTGTCACTTTCAAATCTGAAACTAGGAAAATCAGAAACTAATTGTTTCTTAGATAATTTATATAAAAAATATACATTACAATGTCCAAGTATCCTATTACAGATCCAAGATTCATTTACTTTATCAGTTAAGCAGTTTACTTGTTGTTTACATAAGAAATTTAAATCCAGGGTATACACATTGTCAGTTCTAGGTGCTCTAAATTTAAGAAATTTATTTTTGAAAACAGAACAACAATTGTTAGAAAAATCAACAGCATAACCATCATCACATAGTTGAGAGATACTTATCAGATTGTGTTTCAATCCTTATACATAAAGTACTTTGTTGATTGAGACATCTTCTGGATCTCCATCTGTTCCAATACCAATGATTTTCCCTTTGGCATTGTCACCAAAAGTGACAAGTCCACCATCTTTTTGAGTGAGTGTAGAGAAATTTGATGAGTTTCCACTCATATGCCTTGAGCAGCCACTATCCATATACCATATGTCCCTTTTTCTTTTGTGACCTACTCCCTGCAAAGGTATTTACACAATTTACTTTGGTACCCATATTTTGTTGGGTCCAGTGGTGTTAGCTAGCAAGGATCTGGGAATCCATACTTGCTTAGTTTTTCTAATTTCACAAGAGTCAGATAAATTATTCGATACAAAGGCCTTCTTAATACCACTTATTTGGGGTTGTCTTAGGAAACAGTTTTTTGAGATATGTCCCCTTATTCCACAGTAATTACAATCTAGTATTTTTTCACTTGGAATAAAATAATTCTTGTACAGCTTGGTTTTTTCACCTTTACTGCCAATTCCAAATCTTTCCTTTTTAATGACATTTTTCCCAAGAATTTCATTTAAAGTATTTTCTCCTTTAGTAAAAACAAGGGCTACATTTTTATAAGTTTCCACTTTAGTTTTCAGTGATTTTATCTTTGATTCATAATCTATATTGTTAGTGTTAATTGAGTCAAATTTTTCAGTTAACTCCTTATATTGTTTCACCATTGTATCTCTTTCATCAGAAATAGCCTTACGAATGTTCTTTAAAGGCTTATGATTCTTAAATAGAGAATCATATTTTTTCATCAAGCATATTGCAGTAGGCTGCAAGTTTTTCATTAGAGTAACTAGATTCAGAACTAGAGTCAGAAGAGTAGTAAGATTGTACCTCATCTGTTTCTGCCATAAAACACATGTTGGATTTCAGATTTATTTCTTCCTTCTCTGAGTCTGATTCAGAAGTGATACTAGAGTCTTCAGATACACTCCATGTAGATTTCATACCTTTATTGTCTTTATGCTTGTAATCATTTCTTTTGAAGAATTTCTTTCTCTTGTCTTCTTTTAGCTGAGGACAGTCAGGTCTGATATGCCCCATTTTCTTGCATTCATAACATCTGACTTCCTTGTCATCCTTTTTGAAGGATTTTATTAATCCCTTCTTCTTTTTATATAATTTAGTGAATCTTATGGCTAGCTGAGCCAGTTCCACATCAGAATTAGATAAATCAGAACTTTCTGATTTCTCTTTTACACTTTTCTTCATCTTTCTATTTTTGCTCTGTGATGATACTTTCAAGGCAGTGTCATCTCTTTTGATAAGCACTTTATATTCATTTGCTTCATCTTCTATCTCAGATTTATACATAATTAATGTTCCAATCAGTTCTCTCATGGTTAAGTCTTTGACAGGTGTCGACTGTCTAATTGCTGCAGAGATTCCATTCCATTTTTGTAGGCAGTACTCTAAGTACTTTTAAAGCTTGATCTTCTTGTTTAATGGGATCTCCCAAAGCGGTTATGTTATTGACAATCTCTTTCAATCTTCCATTCATTTGAGTAATACTTTCACCTTCAATCATTCTGAAAGTATCAAATTTAAGCTTAACAGTTGCATATCTCATTTTCCTGATATTGTTAGTTCCTTCATAAGCAACAACAATAGTTTGACACATTTCATATACTGTCGGGCATTGAGATACTCTGTTAAATTCACCAGGTCCTAGACCAAATATAATTGCATTCATTGCCTTTGAGTTCATATCATAATCTGCTTCAGTAGCTGCACTCCATGTTTTAGGTTTTTCTGGTATTTCATATGGAGTCAGAATCTTTGAATATACTATGTATCCAAGGTTCTTCAGATAGATAATCATTCACGACTTCCAGCATCCATAGTTTTCTCCATTGAAGTACGGTGCTCTGACCATAGACATTCCCTCTCTTGTATCAGTCATCTTGCTCTGTGTATAATCACTTTAAGCTTGTTAAGGCTTTATCAGAAAGCTCAACCTCTGATACCAATTGTTGGATCGAATTATACAAAATATACACAAGAGGGGGTGAATTGTGCCTTTTCAAAAATCTTTGCGAGATTGTGTTCTTCCCTTTACCTCTAATCAGATGAATTAATGCAGCAAAAATTTAAATAGCAGAGACACAAGATATATAGTGGTTCGGGGAACAGAAAGCCCCTAGTCCACTCCACCAACGCTCTACTCCACGAGCTTGGTGATTTTCACTAACTGGTTCTCATTTCAACAGACCTTTTCAACAACTGAGTATAGACAGTTGACACCTTTACAATCTAAGGCAAAACAAAGCCTTCTGGTTCACTCCGGAACCTACACATCTTAGTACGAGAAGCCGATCACTCAAGAATATAAAGATTTATATATTCTAAAAATGCTTTCCAGATGTTCTTCACAATTGAAACAACATGAAATTGACAGTAGATGAATCATTGTCTTCATAAATAATGATCTTCACAAAAGAGTCGTTCTGAGTCGATCCCGTTGCAGTAGATATAGAAATATAAATCACAACTTCAGCAGTAGCAGATTTACAAATGATCTTCGATGTAGAACAAATGAATCTTCTATCTTGATTTTTCTTCTTCAGAAAACAGAGCTTTGTCATTCTCTTGAATCAGTAGATCTGAATTTTTGATAGTCTATATTTTTCTTCCCTTTTCTCAGAATTATTGAGAGATCACATAATACCATTAGTTGCTGTTCAAAAAAAAAACTCATATAAATATATAAACGATAAGTACTTCTCCTACAAATTTATATCCACAAAAGTCGCCTTTTGACTCACGACATTCAAACATTTGAATTTACAGAGCAGTCATAACTTCCCTGAAGACTCGAAATAAAAATCTCCTTTTAATTTAATCTTTAAACCATTGATAAAATGGCTTTGAATCAGTTAAAGTCGCACTTTAAAATCAGCTTTAAATCTAGCTTGAAATTCGCATAAAAATCAGCTTGCTGACCGTTGCATAAAAATATCGACTTTAAATTCTCTGACGCCAAACGTAAGGTTGAGTTGTACTGTATGCATATCTTGAACATAAGGTTTATGACGTAGTCTTCAAACATAGGGTTGATAACATATGGTTGATTACAAATTTAAGGTTTATGTCACTTTCTTCAAACATAGGGTTGATCATCCATACTTTTCTCTTTAATCTTTCAAACATATGATAAAAGATCCATACTTTAACTTGATCCATACTTTTCCAAGAATGTATGATTTTTTACAAAAGTAAGGTTGATGAACCATACTTTTGAGAAACAAACATAACGTTTAATACTTACATACAGTTCTCCTTCCATACTTTTCTGATATCCCAAACGTAGGGTTCCTTCCTAACGTAGGGTTATTTTTCATAATTTGCCGATAACGTATGGTTGATTAACCATAATTTGCACTTATCTCATAAATAATACACTGCATTTTATCATTACGCTATGTTTCTCCACATAGGGTATGAATAGTGTTTCCAAAACACGCTAAAGTAGATCCCGAATAAGTAGGGTATGAACGGTGTTTCTAGAACACGCTAAATGTGAATACCTTAGAAATTAATTCTCGTTATTCAAGAACTTAAGTATTTTGTCCAGAAATAAAAATATAATGAATAATAAATTCCTGAAAAATAATTAACAAATAACATCATTAGAAAATAATTAAGGGTATTTGTGAGGCATCAAAATTGTCATAAAGATATAGAGTATTGTTCTCAACACACTCCCCCTTTAAACAAAAATATTATGTATTGTTGAAAACAACACTTGCTCAATAGTGAGACTCCATAGAGTCTCGAGGATGACCATTTCTGGCCGAGATACTCATTTTACCTCCATGGTGTAGAGAGGTCTCTGGCATGCTTTTGGTTCTCAGCTATGCATCAACACTTCTTTTCATCCATAGATGGATGGTCAAATAGAGCATACCATCCAGGCTCTTGAAGAAATATTGCGCTATTGTGTCCTGGATTTTGGAGGTTCATGGATGAGGCATTTACCCTTGGTGGTGTTCACTTACAACAATATTTTTCACTCCACCATCGATATGATGATGCTTTAAGCCTTGTATGGCCAACCTTTATGTTCTCTGTTGTGCTGGACTGGGGTCAGAGAGTCAGAAATTCTCAGACCAGAACTAGTATAGAATATGACATAGATGGTTTAGGTGATTCATGAGAGGATGAAGGCATCGTAGGATCTTCATAAATCAGATGCCGATCAAAGGAGGAGACCTTTGGAGTTTGATGTTGGGGATCATGTGTTTCGGAAGGTGACTCCCCATTATGGGCAGTGAAGGTTTATTCGTGGGAGTAATCTTTCTCCCCAGTTTGTTGGGCCTTTTGAGGTGTTGGCTTGTGTTGGAGCCATGGCATATCATATAGTACTTTCCACGCAAATGATCCAGATACACGATGTTTTTCATGTGTCACAGTTTCGTCGCTATCTTCATGATGACTCTCACACCATCAATTGGGGTGAGATCGATATTGAAGATGATACGGCCTTTGAGGAGTGGCCTGTAGAGATCCAGGACTGCAAGTAGAAGGTTTTTTTGGATGTGCTATCCCCTTAGTTCGTGTCTTGTGGTGACACGGTGGCGTGGAGGAGAGTATATGGGAATGTGAGTTGTAGATACGTGCTCAGTACCCCAAGTTGTTTGATGTTTAACTATTTCCTTATAATGATGTTTGTTTTGTGGTTGTAGACCTTTCCTGTTTATGAGACGGTTTTCTTTTATTACTTGTTGTGGATTACTCTCTTTGAGAGGTATCTCCCCTGGGAGAGAGTTTAAGAGATAGTTGTGGTTGTTGCGAGGCGTCATGTTGTTCTTTTGATGTGGTTGAGCTCCTGTGGTGGTGAGAGCTTTGAGAGGTATCTCACGGGGTGGTTGTTCATACAACCCCTTTTCTGTTTCCTCTTTGGGTTGGTTTTGGATTCTTGAGGACGAGAATGTTTTGAGAGGTGTCTAATGTAAGGGCTCAAATCTGCGTGGATCAACCCTTTGCATTTTCTCAAAGGCCGAGGTACTCAAAGAAGGCTCAGAGGAAGTCTAGAAGAGTTCGGTCATGAGAAGCTATAAATAGGGGGGATACATGATATAAACAAGGGGGATATTATGTGTACCATTCGAGTTTCAAAAAAATAAAAGAGAACACCAAGGCAATGTGTTTTTTGGTGTAAGTCGTCCTCGAGGTGGTACACGGCGTGACAGGGAGGTGCACCTCGTGTACTGCCCTGCCACTGGGTATTTTAAAGACACCCATCCACTCATATTTTTCAAACCCTACAGCTTGAGCGCACCCCCTCTTGATCCTAGACAACCTAGATGCCCCCCCTTCAACATTTGGGGAATTCCTTCATCCTGGATCGGTTCCCCGCTTCCTTCTTCAATTCGTCTTCAATCTGACACTACCACAAAACTGGATTTCCGCAGCGCCACCCTTTAATAGCACTTTTTTTAGTTGCGCTGATAAAGGGGGGGATTTATCAGTGATTTTTCCTAGCGCTGATAAATTTCAAAAAAAAAATTCATGAAAAATAATATATTGTTATATAAGTGTATTTATATTAATATAAATATAAAATATATATTTTAAATATGTTTTAGATAAGTATAAATAGACTATTACATTTAATATATAAGAAATTTAGTGAAAATGAATTTAAAATATTTTAAAAAATGTTATTAATTAATAATTTTCTAATTATAATCGATTAATAATCATTTAATAACAATTTGAAGACACAAAAAATCAAAAAAATTAATAAAAGATCAAAAATAAGTTGAAAATGTAAGTCAAACTTCAAACGACCATAACTTTTGATCTGAGTGTATGTTTGGGCTCTAAAGTATATCAAATTGAAGCTTTTAATGAGCTCTATGCACTAATAATTGAAGGAAACCTTTTGTCACATTTTTTGAGGCCCAAAAAGGCCTAAAAGGCCTCCAAAACTGAGTTTTTAGTCGGGATACACTACCACAAAAACAGTTTTTCCCGGCGCCAACCTTTATCAGCGCTAACGAAAAAGCGCTGATAAAGGGGGTACCTTTATCAATGTTAAAAAAAGCACTGATAAAAGTACCCCTTTATCAGCACTTTTTTTTAGCGCTGATAAAAGTACCCCCTTTATCAGCGTTTTTTTAGCACTGATAAAGGGACCCCCTTTATCAGCGCTTTTTTTAGTAGTGCTGATAAAGGGGGGCCTTTATCAGTGCTTTTTTTAAAAGCGCTGATAAAGGGTCAACTTAAAAAAAACAATATATTAATATATAAATATATAAATATATTTATATTGATATAAATATAATATATAATTTTTAAATATATTTTAAATAAGTATAAATATACATTTATACTTAATATACTTAATATATAAGATATTTAGTAAAAATGGCTTATAAAAAAATTAAAAAAATATTTTTAATTAATAATTTGCTAATTATTATGGAGTAATATTAATTTTATAACAATTTGAAGACTAAAAAAATTAAAAAAATTAAAAAAAGATCCAAAATATGTTGAAAACGCAACTCGAACTTCAAACGGCCATAACTTTTGATCCGGGTGTCTGTTTGAGCTCTACCACATATCAAATCAAAGCCTGCAATGAGCTATACACCCTTATGACTTGGGGAGCCTGGTTAAGGTTTTTTCAAGGCCAAAAAAGGCCCAGAAGGCCTCCAAAACTGAGTTTTTAGTCAGGATACCCCGATTTTTTAACATTTTGTGGATTTTCAGCCTCGTTTAAGGGGGTATTATTGGATTTGTTTTGGTGGAGAATGAATTTATTCCAAGGTATTACATTCATATTGATATTATATCTTTGAAATTTTATTGTTTTTTATAATGCACTGCTATTTATAATCAAATATATAACAATATATACATATTTTTTATATATTCACACATAAAAATTTAATTATAAATATAAATAATAAAATATATTTACATATAAAATATATTAGCTTTATCTAAATAATAACTAATATCCATTTTATTTAAAATACAAATATATGAATATTTATATACCTATATATTAATATAACTATATATATATTAATATAACTACATATATATATTCATATAACTATAAATATATATATTAATATCACTATAAATATATATATTAATATAACTATATATATATATTAATATAAATATATATTACTATACGAATAAATATAACTAAATATATATATATATATATATAAATAAATAGATATATAATTAATAGGAGAACACATCAATATAGGGGAGTGGTAAAGGCTTCAGGCGCGTAGGGGGGAGGTCTCGAGATCAAATTCGGGTGGAAGCAGGGACGCGCGTGCATGGGTGAATCTGGGGGCTAGCGCTGATAAAGGGTGGAGGGGTGCGTGCGGGTGCTGGAGGGGGGGGGGGGGAGCGTTGTAAAAGCAGGGCTCAAGCGCTATAAAAGCCCCACAATTGGCAGTATTTTTTTAATTTTTTTTAATTTTTTTAATTTTTTTAACCATTATTAGCACTAAAAAAATCGCTGATAAAAGGGGTCCTTTATCAGTGCTAAAAAGAAAGCGCTGATAAAGGACCCCTTTTATTAGTGATTTTTTTAGCGCTGATAAAATGGGTCTTTATCAGCGCTTTTCGGAGCGATGATAAAGGGGACCCCCCCTTTATCTTCACTGACTTTATCAGTGATTTTCTAGCACTGATAAATGCCATTTTTAGCGCTGATAAAAGGGGTATTTGTAGTAGTGATACCCCGATTTTTTAACATTCAAATATGTATAACTTCTGATCCGGATGTTCTCTAGGCCTGTACCACACATCATACTGAAGATTGTTTTATTTTATTCGATTTGACGGGTTTTGGAGTTGAAACAGACTTCTTGATTAGAAGTTATGGTTGTTTTAACATTCTATGACTTTTTAGATACACATATATATGTATTTATTCGTAAATATATATATGTGTGTGTGTGTGTGTGTATGTGTGTGTCTGTGTGTGTCTTTGTGTGTGTGCGTCTGTTGTATATATGTATGTATGTATTTATTTATTTATTTATAAACACACATAAAAAAACATATTTTATTAATGCATTTAAAACAAATATTATAAATATATATTAATATACAAATAAATATATGGATAAAAAATTATAACTAAATATATATATATATATTAATAAATATAAATATAAATTAATATACAAATAAATAAATAAATAAATAAATATATATATATATACGAATATATGAATAAATATATATGTATTAATATAACTAAATATATTTATATTAATATGAATCTATATTAATATATGAATAAATATAACTATATATATAAAAATAAATAAAAATATATATTAATATATGAATAAATATATATATATATTAATATATGAATAAATAAATATTTATTTATATAACTAAATATATTTATATTAATATGAATCTATATTAATATACGAATAAATATAACTATATATATAAATATAAATAAATATAAATATATACCAATATACGAATAAATAAATATATATATATATTAATATATGAATAAATATATATGTATTAATATAACTAAATATATTTATATTAACATGAATCTATATTAATATACGAATAAATATAACTATATATATATATATAAATAAATAGATATATCCTTAAATGGAGAAAAAAACTAAATGGCTTAGTGGTAAAGGTGCAGACACGCAAGGGGGGAGGTCGCGGGTTTGAGTTCTGGTGGAAGTAGGGAGGGGCGCGCGAGCAAGTGGGGGATGCACGGGCAAGTGTAGCGCGCGGGTGAGTGGGAGGGGGTCTGCCTAGCACTGATAAAAGATGGTCAAGTGCTGTTAAAAGCTCCCCCAAGCATTGTATTTTCTTTTTAACTTTTTTTTTTAATTTTTTTTGACTTTTATCAGTGCTAAAAAAAGCACTGATAAAAAGGTTCTTTTAATAATGCTTTTCTAGCACTGTTAATGTCCTTTTCTAGCACTGATAACGACCATATTTGCAGTAGTGTGAGGTAAGATCTACCTCTGTTCTTGTATTTTCTTTGATCCTTCTTCTTCTATTTCTTCTTTCCATGTTATGACAGGTGATCTCCATGCTTTTGATAGAGTTTTCTTAGGTGTCAGTTGGTGTGGTCGTGTCATGGAATCCTTGGGTGGATGCAGTTGTCGTAGGGGAGGCGATCGTGATGGATTGTGTGGATCTTTCTCATGTAAAGAATGTCAAGAACCTTTTGAGGTAGGGGATTTGTGGCTTCTCTATTCTTTTATGTTCAACTATAGAGTTAGCATGTTTTATCCCACTGGATCACAATGAAAGTAATGTAATAAATATTTAAACCGAACAAATAAATTGGTATCGATCATATGTTATTGCCTCTTGTCTTTCTAGATAGTGTGATATCTATGATTTCCTTGTTTAGCATATTGTTCTTGAAGTAAATTGGTAAAGAACATTGTTGGTCGGAGTGGACACTCAAGAGGGGGGTGAATTTAGTTCCAATTAAAATTTCTGTTAAAATATTGTCTAGTTAAAATCCCCCGATTTATAGAATAAGTTAAACTGTAGTGAATTTATACAAATTGTAAATGTTCACTTAGCTTCTCAAAGATTGATTAGGTCTCAGTTAGTTTAACCACAAGATCAAACTAAATTTTGAAGCTAACCTATTGATTTACAATAAGTGTAAACACTTGCTAATTTAACTATCAAAGTAGCTTCAAAATAGTTTTGTATTTCAAAGTAATAGCAGAGGAATAAATAAGATATATGTAGTATACTTTAAACTTAAATAAAAGATGCACAACAGATATAAAAAGAGGTTCAGTCTCAAGACGAGACTTAGTCCTCTTAAATATATATAAATTTGATCCACACCCTGGATCGGGGTTAACAACAGTTTTACAAAACTGTCCAGGCCACGCAGGGACCTCTACCACTGTTCTTCGTGGGAAACAAAACAAAGACCAGGTCACACAAGGACCTCTTCCACAGTTGACTTGGGTAAACAGAAGTAAAGAGAATTTTAGTGAGGATTTTGATATCCTCCAGTTCAGTACAGGAGACAGTGTGTGTAAAGATATACAGAGTACACCACACTGCTCGAAAGTTAATAAATAAATCACATAGAGAATATAGATGAGAGTTTAGAAAGCTCTATTGATTATCAACGTAGCTCTGGACTCGTTGGATTCAGCAGGAATGCTTCTGAGTCCTTCTCTGGTTTTTCTGTTGAAAAACAGAGTGTCGTAGTTCAGCTTGTCTTCTTCAGGAGTGAGAAAGATCTCTTGATTTGTTGTGCGTTCTTCAGCAGTATTGGATTGCACTCATGAGAGTTCTCTGATGGACTTGCAATCTCTTTCTTGTTCAGCACAGTGCACTAGGATGTACGTATGTTCTTCGTGTTGTTGCTTGTTGCTTATTGCTTCTCACTTGTTCCTTGTTTCTTGTTCCTTACTTTTTTCTTCTTACGCGTGTACTGCATCTCAGTCTTTCTTATATTCCACGAGTTCTAGAAGTAGGAATGATTCCCTTTTCATAGGTATGAGATACGGTTTCCTGACACACCAAGAACTATCATTAAATAACATTAATTGCATTAAAAACAAAAAATATGGCCGTTAGAATTATTTAAATAATATTGACAAAAACTTAAGAAACGGTGTCACAGTGATTATGGAAACATTGTCTTCTTCATAGTATGTGGTTCATGGTATGATCTTCACGGTGTGTCCTTCACGGTGAGTCCTTCATGGTGAGTCCTTCACGGTGTCTGGTCACGATGTCTGGTCACGGTGTCTGGGTCATGGTGAGTCCTTCATGGTGAGTCCTTCATGGTGAGTCCTTCACGGTGTCTGGTTACGGTGTCTGGGTCACGGTGTCTGGGTCACGGTGAGTCCATACTTAGACAAATATCTGTATTTGGACTAAGACAATGATATGCAGAATATGGATTAAGGTTAATCATTAGAGAGTAAGAGAATGTGAATCATAAATATAAAGGTGTGATAAAATATGTGAGAATTGTGATCATGCATAAGAATTGTAAATAATAAAGAGAGTAATTAACATCCATAAGCTTTGTTATTATAAAAACATGATGTGTAGCTATTATTGAGATTGAAGAGCATTAGAAAGATGTGCAATAAAGATCGAGATTAATTAACAGTAAAGAGATTTGTGATCATTAAAACATGATTAACACATGAGGAGTCCAACAATCTCCCCCTTTTGATGATCACAAATCATATATTGGTAGAATATAAATGACATGTAATATTAAAGATACTAGCATAGCAAAAACATTATAGAACTGATACTTGTAGTTTTTTTCTCCCCCTTTTGGGATTATAAAAAAGTAGAGATAATGAAATGAAATACTGCATTTGGTATTAAACAAAGGGTTCAAAATTCAATAAAACAGGAAACAACAAAAGACATCCCATCAAAAAGAAAAAAACAGTCCTCGGACGCTTCAGGGATCCACCTTGGCGTTGCCTTTATCAGCAGCAGGAGCTGGTGCTGAAGTAGAAGAAGGCATAGATGTGGTAGACAACGAGGGTAAGGGTAGACCTTAAAAAACAGATGGAGCCAAAGTAGGAGCAGTAGAAGATCTAGGCTGTGGTTGGTCAAGAATGACTGGCCGGATCTGAGAAAGAGCTTGACTAACTGTCATGGCAGTTGAGGCTAAGGCAGGTAGTCCAGGTCTAAGGGGTGCAGCAGCTGGAGAAACTATAGCAGTACTCTGCACATGAAGATACGACTTCAAAATATTGATGAAATTAGTAATGATTTCACCACCATACTGCATATCCTTTTCAAAATCATCTTTATTCTCCAAAAATCTGTCCAACAATCTGGTGAAATCTGAAAGTTTCTGAACTTGAGCTTTAAAAGCTTGAGTCACCGGAGGGATTCTCAAATTTTCCACAAGATATCTAAAGTGATCTGTCATATCACTTTTAGAGAAAATCCGGGAAAGATACAAATCTATTTTCTTGGAGATCTCTTGTTGAGCATCATTGGCTATTTTAGAATGAATCCTAACCAAGTCCAATGCTCTATCACTGTTCTTAATCACTTTTGACAAAGAAGATAGATCCAAGCCACTGAAGGCATTATGAAATTCTTATCTTATTATGGATCTCATAATAGAATCATACAAAGAAGGTGTGGAGGTCTGACCAGAAACAGGTGAAGCCTTGACAACTTCGGTTAGAACTTTGAGCTATTTCAGAACTTTTTGCAGACATCCAGTGTATTAATCTGTAAGATTATTCAGATTTTCCACAAGCTCTCTCATGCATTCCAGCATCTTGGTGTGCCTTTTTCCAATCTTTTCATCAAAAGATAGTAGGTATGGATGAACTTGAGACACAATCTCCCTAGCAAGGAGGGAATCAGAAGACTCAGGAGAAACAACAACAGGTGCAGGGGCAGAAACAGGAGCAGGCTCTGATCTCAAAGACAACTCACTCTGCAGACTTGCTACTATACTTTTTAGATTTGAAACATCAGCACTTAGAAGCTTATTCTATACTCTGACTTCTTTAATTTCTCAGATCATCCTTGGTTGAATATGCAAGATAATATTTTCCAAGATAATTGATGCATCTTCTTGACTTAACTGAGTCACTGGGCGAGGTTGAGTGGAGACAATTTTCTCAACTCCAGCTAACAAAGTCTCTCCAAAAACTTTCAGATCATATTTGGTCACAAAGGAGTGAAGCTCAGGTAAGGATGCAGGTAAAGGTAAAGGTTCAGATTCTGGTTGAGGTTCAGAGTCATCTTCAGACTCAGATTCTGATTCAGATTGAGGTTGGGGCTCAGGTTCTGGTTCTGAATGAGCTAAGGACTTCAGTTGAAACAGATAAGAAAGATCCATTCCAGTTGCAGTTACTTTCTGTGAATCATTCACATCATAAAATCTTGGGAACTCATACCGAGAGTGCACAGAGTAAGTGATATAAGGTTGAGAAGCTTCAACAGATCCAGCTTCCACAATATCAAGATTTTGAGGTTCCTCCCCCTCAACTTGTGCTTCCCTTCCAGATTATTGAGGTTCAGGAACATGGAAAAGATCTACAGGATCATCCCTAATCTCTTCAGCAAACTCTTGCCTTGCCCGCTGAAAGGAAATTTCCATTCTTTCTTCAGCAGATGGAATAATCTCAGGAACCGATTGTTCCACTGGATAAGCTGCAGACTTGCTTCTTTCTCAACAGAAGGAGTCTCTTCAACAAGATCTGCCTCCAAGGTTGATTGCTGTTCTGAAACAGGAAAAACCAATTTCCTTGCAGCATTGGGATGAGCTTCTTCCTCATTAAGAACAACTGAAGGATCCTCAGTCCTTTCCTTTTCAACAACAACTTCCTCTCCTTGAGGTATTTCAGCAGGGATAACAGCAGGGACAATAGCCCTTTCCTCTTTAACCGGAACTATTTCCATTGGAGGTATTACAGGTTCTTCTCTAGGTGGTACTTCAGCTGTTACTTCTTCTTGATCTTCTTCTTCTGAATACTCATCCACTTCATCTGGTTCCAAACCAGGATCAGCTAGGTTCTTATGCCTTCTCATATAGTCAACATGATTAAACTTTTTATACAGTTGATCACTATCCCTAACCCATTGCTTCTTCCAGGTATTCCATCTTATCTTCATCCTTCTGATGATAGGCATGGATAGGTAGAAATCAAGGTCCTCTAACTTTTCTTCATTTGGTCCAACCATCCCTTTTGCAACTAACATAGCTGAAATCATCCTTGAATAAAATAGGGAGGTGGATTTGGAAGTTACTTTGATCAGCTCACAGATATGGTTGATAACATACTTACACAGATTGATCTTATGTCCATTCTTCAACAGGTGAATCAGGAACACATCCTGATACTTCATCACAACAAAATCCCCTTTTCTTGGACTAACCAAATTCTGAACGAACTTGAACAGAAGTCTTATCTCCCCATCTAGTTCAGCAGCTATGGCCCTTCGCTTGGTGCCATTTCCAGTTATACTTTCCAAAGCAGTCTCCAGGTCAAAGATGTCAGTTGTTGGAGTAGGGTCTCTCTGGTAATCTTCACAAATTCCTTCATGTGGAATTCTTAAACATGCAGCCCACATCCTTGAAGAGAAAGATCACTTCTGACCATCGATCCAGCTAGTCACCATAAATATTTCTCCAAACTCAAAAGAAAACTTCACATACTGATAGAATTGAGATACAAGCCTCAAGTAAATCGGTCTATTCTGTCCAGTGAACCATTCAATCCATCCTTGTTCTCTTAAAACTTTCAAAACCAACGATCTGCTAGAAAACAACCATTCAGGGCAAACCTCCTTTTCAGGTACAACGGTACGACTTACAAGGTTTGGGTTTAGCGTTCCTTCGGGAGCTATCCTTGGTATCCTATTTTGTTTCTTAGAGCGGTGCTTCTCAAACGAGGGTGAAGATGGACGCTTCATCCTTGGAATTCACTAAAGGTTCAGGCGAGAGGGAAGAGAAGGTTCAGGAGAGAGTTCGGGTAAGGAATCAAATGAAACCCTTAAGTTTTATCATTTGGGAATGTCAAACGTCATAAAAGCAAAAACGCGGGAAATCAAATAGCGGTGAAATAAAAATTATCACGATACGGGTTAAAATAAAAATAAACATAATTCTCACGGTGAGACCGTGAGTAGGAATTACCGTGAGACAAAAACTAGTCATCACGGTGAGACAATTTATAGTCGTCACGGTGAGATAATGAGCATTTTATATAGTCACGGTGAGACAGTGAGTTGTCAGACCATGATCATAAAACAGTAACTTTGAAACAGTGAGTATGAAACTGTAAGGTAAAGTACAATAAAGTATTAAACATTAAGATCAGTAAGATATTAATTTATGATTAATCATACCAATATCATGTATGATGTAGTCTAATCTTTCTGAATTTAATGGTTTAGTGAATATATCAGCAAGTTGATATTCAGTACCAATGAATTCCAAAGTGATATCACCTTTTTGATAATGATCCCTCAAAAAGTGATGTCTTACATCAATATGTTTTGTCCTAGAATGTGAAACAGGATTCTTAGAAATATTAATAGCACTTGTGTTGTCACAATTTATTGAGACATGTCTGAATTGATATCCATAGTCTAGTAATGTGTGTTTCATCCACAAAATTTGTGCACAACAACTTCCAGCAGCTATGTATTTAGCTTCTGCAGTTGATAATGCAACAGAATTTTGTTTCTTACTACACCATGATACTAGTGACTTGCCTAAAAGGTGACATGTTCCAGAGGTGCTTTTTCTATCTAGCTTACATCCAACAAAGTCAGCATCAGAATAACTAACTAATTAAAATGATTGTCCTTTGGGATAGAACAGTCCAAAATTGGGAGTATGCTTGAGGTATTTGAAAATTATCTTTATAGCATTTAAATGTGACTCTTTAGGGTTTTCTTGAAAACGAGCACACATACACACACTAAACATAATATCAGGACGACTAGCAGTCAGGTATAGTAGACTTCCAATCATTCCTCTATAAGTGGTTTGATCAATAGATTTACCATTTTCATCAAGATCCATCTTATAGGTGGTACTCATGGGAGTGTCACTACTTTTTGTGCTATCCAATCCAAAACGTTTTAAAAGATCTCTAGTATATTTACTTTGAGTTAAAATAATTCCATCATCATTTTGAAAGATTTGAAAACCAAGAAAGAATATAAGTTCACCCATTAAACTCATTTCAAATTCATTTTGCATCATTTTAGAAAAATTAGTACATAATGTAGTTTTTGAAGATCCAAAAATAATATCATCTACATAAATTTTTACAACTAAAACATCTTTAGAAATTCATTTTATAAACAGAGTAGGATCAGCTATTCCTTTTGTAAAAACTTTAGAAATTAGAAAAGTACTTAATCTATCATACCAAGCTCTTGGATATTGCTTTAAACCATATAAAGATTTTGATAGTTTGAAAATATGATTTGGAAAATTAGGGTTTGAAAATCCAGGTGGTTGTTCAACAAAAACATCCTCAGCAATATATCCATTTAAGAATGCACTCTTGAAATCTATTTGATATAGTTTGAAATTTAGATGTGTAGCATAAGCAAGTAAAATCCTAATAGATTCTAATCTGGCTACTGGATCAAAAGTCTCCTCATAGTCAATACCTTCTTCTTGACTATAGCCTTGTGTAACTAGTCTAGATTTATTTCTAACTATGTTTCCAGATTCATCTACTTTATTTCTAAACACCCATTTTGTACCTATTGTGAAAGTGTCCTTAGGTCTTTCAATAATATTCCAAACTTTATTTCTTTCAAACCGATTGAGTTCTTCTTGCATAGCAATTACCCAAAATTCATCATTAATAGCATCATAAATGTTTTTAGGTTCAAGCTATGATAAGAAGGCTTGATGTTCAACCTGATTTCTAAGAGAAGCTCTAGTCTGTGTCCCTCTATCAATATTTCCTACAACAACATCTAAAGGGTGATTCTTTATAATTCTAGTTGATCTAGTAAAGGTAGGACTAGAAACTTCAGGTTCACCAACAGGTTGGGAATCAACAGAAGCAGGTTCTAAAAAATTTCCAGAACTGGTTGTCTTTATAGCAGGTTCATTTGATTTGTCATTAAGGTCTAGAACGGATAAATCTTCTTCAAGATTTTCAAGAGAGGTTTTAGGCTCATGTGGATCAGTTTCATCAAACTTGATGTGAACAGATTCTTCCACACACTTGGTTTTTTTATTGAAAACTCTATAGGCTTTACTAGAAATAGAGTAACCTAGGAAAATTCCTTCATCACTCTTGGATTCAAACTTGTCAAGATTATCTTTGGTATTAAGAATAAAGACTTTGCAGCCAAAGACTCTGAAGTAGTTAACCTTAGGTTTCCTATGGTTCTAAAACTCATAAGGGGTCCTCTTAAGAACAGGTCTGATCAAGACTCTATTGATAATATAACAAGATATATTTATAGCTTCAGCTCAAAAATAAATAGGCAGGTCATATTCATTAAGCACGGTTCTGGAAATTTCTTGCAGGGTTCTATTCCTCCTTTCTACTACACCATTTTGTTGAGGTGTCCTAGGGGCAGAAAAGTTATGACTATAGCCATTGTGTGAGAAATAGGATTCAAATTCATGATTCTCAAACTCATGGCCATGATCAATTCTTAGAGTTTTAATCTTAAGTCCACTAAGGTTCTCTACAGACTTGGAATATTTAACAAAGTAAGAACAAGATTCACTTTTGTGAGCTAGAAAATATACCCAAGTATATCTAGAAAAGTTATCTACTAAGACATAGACATAGTGCTTCCCATTTAAGCTAGAAACTCTAGATGGTCCAAACAAATCCATGTGAACCAACTCGAGAGGTTGAGAAGTTGAAACTTCTTTCTTTGCTTTGAAAGAGATTTTGCGTTGCTTTCCCTTTTGACATGGATTACAAACTTTTTCATTTGGAAACTCAAGTTTGGGTAGGTCTCTCACTAAGTTCTTCCTAGTAAGTTTTCTAAGTGAGTGTATATTGCAGTGTCCTAATCTTCTGTGCCAAAGCCAAGACTCTTTATGAAAATCATTTAAACAAGTAATATTTTATATGGCTAAAGAATTTAAATCAACAACATAAACATTTTCATTTTGTAGGGCAGAAAATACTAAAGCATTTTTAGAATTAAAAACATTGCACGAATCATTTTCAAATTTAACATTAAAACCATCATCACATAACTGAGAAATAATTAACAGATTATATTTAAGTCCATCAATGAATAAAACATTAGAAATTAATACTGAGTCAGTGTTACCAATCTGGCCTAAGCCGATGATTTTCCCTTTAGAATTATCACCAAAGGTGACAAAGCCTCCATCAATTCTGACTAAGCTTTTAAAGCATGAGAAGTCTCCTGACATATGTCTTGAACATCCACTGTCCAAGTATCAAGTCTTCCTACAGGAGCTCTTCAAGCAGGTTTCCTACAAAACAGATTTAGATAGGAAATGATTTTGGTACCCAGATCTTCTTGGGTCCAGACAGGTTAGCAATCAAAGATTTCGGTACCCAAATTTGTCTTATGGGTCTCATAAAATTTGTATAATCAACATATTTTTAAAGATAAACCTTATTAGATCCGTAACTATGAATATAACTAGTTGAAGCATATAAATTTCCAGAACTAGAACTAGCAGTATTCTGTCCAGATTTAGGAATAAATCTATTCTTAGTAAACTGTCTCTGTCCAGGTTTGTAGACTATTCTAGTCGTGTATTTTGGTGCAACTTGCTTTCCTATCATTTGAGTTAGTGTATCCTTTCCATTTGTGAATTTCTCTAAATCCTTTCTGAGTTTCTCATTAGACATTTTCAGTTCAGTGTTCTCCTTTAACAGTTGAACATTTTTCTCTTTTTCAATAGTAAGTTCAGTTTTAAAAGTAGTAGTGAGAGCATGCTGTTTCTTTAATGATTTGTATTTATCCTTAAGTTCATTGCATGTCTTTTCTATCATATTACAATATTCAAAAAATTCATCACTAGTCATGTTTTCAGAATCAGAATCAGATTCTGCACTATCTTCAGAGTAATAAGAATTTAAAGTAGGATTATCTAGGGTTACCTCAGATGTGTTTGTCATAAAACACATGTTTGCCTTATTTATGGTTTCAGTCTCAAAAGTTTCAGATTCACTGGAGCTATCCTTAGAAGCACTCCAAGTAGCCTTCATAGCCTTTTTGTACTTACTGTATTTGTAATCATATTTATTCTTGAATTTGAGCTTTGGGCAGTCTGCTTTAATATGTCCTTTTCTTTTTCACTCATAACAGACAACTTCATCATTTTTATCTGGATTTTTCCAATCCTTCTTACAATGTCCCTTATTGTCATACTTTCCTTTGTAATTTGATTTTATGAATAATTTCTTCTTCCTATAAAATTTCTTAAACCTTCTGGCTATCTGAGCCATTTCAGTATCACTATCAGAGTCTGAATTTTCACTGGTTGAACTGTCAGTAGGTAGTTGAGCTTTATCTTTGTCCTTGCTCTTTGAAGTAGTAGTCTTGAAAGCCCCTGATTTCCTCTTAGGTTCATTATCTTCCTCTTTATTCACCTTGAGTTCTTCCTCATACATCATAAGCTTACCAATGAGTTCTTTGACAGGTAGAGCAGCAATGTCACATGACTCTCTGATTGAGACAAATGTGCCTCTCCATCGGTCTGGTAAACATCTCAAGATTCTCATAATTTGTTCCTTTTCTAGAACAACCTTTCCAAGTGAATTCATTGTATTGACTATCTCATTAAACCTGAGATACATATCAGAAATGGGTTCATCAGTTTTCATTTTAAAATTATCATATTTAATAGTATAAGTATTTAATCTCATTTCTTTAACATTGGTTGTTCCTTCATGAGAAACACCCAAAGTATCCCAAATTTCAAAAGCAGTTTTACAAGCAGAAATTCTGTTAAACTCTTCATCTCCTAAAGCACAGTACAGGGCATTCATGGATTTACAGTTATTATTTTAAGCAGTCTTTATAGGTTTATCCCAAGTGGATCTAGCAGTAGTGGGAAGTTTATATTCTGATTCTATGGTAGTCCAAATATCAAAACCTATTCTTTCTAAATGAATTTTCATTTCAAGTTTCCACTGAGCATAGTTTGTACCATTGAAGAAAGGTGGCCTGTTAGTAGCAGCACCCTCTAGTCTATTATCCATAACTAGATTTTAGAAAGATAATTAAAGAGATACAAATTTAGAACTAACAGAAATTTAAGATCTTTAAAGATTCAACTAAAATCACAGTTGAAAATAGAGTATTTCAAAAATCTTTGAACAAAAACAAAACCTCTGATACCAAATGTTGGTCGGAGTGGACACTCAAGAGGGGGGTGAATTTAGTTCCAATTAAAATTTCTATTAAAATATTGTCTAGTTAAAATCCTCTGATTTATAGAATAATTTAAACTGTAGTGAATTTATACAGATTGTAAATGTTCACTTAGCTTCTCAAAGATTGATTAGGTCTCAGTTAGTTTAACCACAAGATCAAACTAACTTTTGAAGCTAACCTATTGATTTACAATAAGTGTAAACACTTGCTAATTTAACTATCAAAGTAGCTTCAAAATAGTTTTATATTTCAAAGTAATAACAGCGTAATAAATAAGATATATGTAGTATACTTTAAACTTAAATAAAAAATGCACAACAGATATAACAAGAGGTTCAGTCTCAAGCCGAGACTTAGTCCTCTTAAATATATATAAATTTGATCCACACCCTGGATCGGGGTTAACAACAGTTTTACAAAACTGTCCAGGCCACGCAGGGACCTCTACCACTGTTCTTCGTGGGAAACAAAACAAAGACCAGGTCATACAAGGACCTCTTCCACAGTTGACGTGGGTAAACAAAAGTAAAGAGAATTTGAGTGAGGATTTTGATATCCTCCAGTTCAGTGCAGGAGACAATGTGTGTAAAGATATACAGATTACACCACACTGCTCGAAAGTTAATAAATATATCACGTAGAGAATATAGATGAGAGTTTAGAAAGATCTAGTGATTATCAATGTAGCTCTGGACTCGTTGGATTCAGTAGGAATGCTTCTGAGTCCTTCTCTGGTTTTTCTGTTGAAAAACAGAGTGTTGTAGTTCAACTTGTCTTCTTCAGGAGTGAGAAATATCTCTTGATTTGTCGTGTGTTCTTCAGCAGTATTGGATTGCACTCATGAGAGTTCTCCGAAGGACTTGCAATCTCCTTCTTGTTCAACACAGTGCACTCAGATGTACGTATGTTCTTCGTGTTGTTGCTTGTTGCTTATTGCTTCTCACTTGTTCCTTGTTTCTTGTTCCTTACTTTTTTCTTCTTATGCGTGTACTGCATCTCAGTCTTTCTTATATTCCACGAGTTATGGCAGTAGGAATGATTCCCTTTTCATAGGTATGAGATACGGTTTCCTAACATGCCAACAACTATCATTAAATAACATTAATTGCATTAAAAACAACAAATATGACCGTTAGCATTATTTAAATAATATTGACAAAAACTTAAGAAACAGTGTCACGATGATTATGGAAACGATGTCTTCTTCACGGTATGTGGTTCACAGTATGAGCTTCATGGTGTTTCCTTCACGGTGAGTCCTTCACGATGAGTCCTTCACGGTGTCTGGTCACAGTGTCTGGTCACGGTTTCTGGGTCATGGTGAGTCCTTCACGGTGAGTCTTTTACGGTGAGTCCTTCACGGTGTCTGGTTACGGTGTCTGGGTCACGGTGTCTGGGTCACAGTGAGTCCATACTTAGACAAATATCTGTATTTGGACTAAGACAGTGATATGCAGAATATGGATTAAGGTTAATCATTATAGAGTAAGAGAATGTGAATCATAAATATAAAGGTGTGATAAAATATGTGATAATTGTGATCATGCATAAGACTTGTAAATAATAAAGAGATTAATTAACATCCATAAGCTTTGTTATTATAAAAACATGATGTGTAGCTATTATTGAGATTGAAGAACATTAACAATATGTGTAATGAAGATCGAGATTAATTAATAGTAAAGAGATTTGTGATCATTAAAACATGATTAACACATGAGGAGTCCAACAAACATAAATTGGGATTAATTGTAATTATTTTTCAAAGATAAAGAGGCATGTAAATGAATATGGTTGTTGTTTTTGTAATTTTATGTTAATCAAACTAATTCAGTAAGCATTTTTAATTATTTGTGATAGCTTACTGTTTAGGTTGCTTGTAGTTGGAACCTACAAATAATAAATAATTTAATTATAGATGGATTAAAGAACCGACTGTTTGATAAAAAGATAATGCCTGGTAGGGTTTTGAGTTACCCTCTTGCTTGTAAGGTATAGTGCCTTGTGCTTTAGAGCCATGAGTACTCATTATGTTTGAAGGATGGATGCCTTGTTTAATAGCCAAGAGCCTAATTGTTATGATGTTTGTTTTCTACTGCTTGTGAAGTGGTGTGATCCTGGGTGGATGTTGTGATATGTGGGGGTAGATAGGCCCATTGGTTGTGGTAGTAGTTGATGCCTAAGGTGGTGAGATGCATCCGTTTATGCATGTGGGTGTCGGGGAGGACACCAAAGATGATGAAACGGGTTGGATGTGAATGATTGGATGGTTGCTGAATCTTTTTGGTTGTTTATCTACTTTACTTTCCCCACTGATCAAGGCAGCTGATCTTGCTACCCTCCTTCCAAAAGGGGTGAAGATGCACGGGGTATTCCACGTGCTTTTTGTGTTTAGCTTCTCAAGGGAGGATGGGTATACACTCCTGCTATAGGTGGAAAGGACTTAACGGGTAGTTAATCTACTCATTGGGTTGAGCCCCCTTGTGTTTAGTAGCTTAGAATGTTTTTCTAGAATTCCTGGGAATATAGAAAAGTAATAATGCTGTTAATAAATTATTGAATAATTGATGTTAACTCATGGGGTTGGATATTGCTGGGATGCAATGATGAGGTAATATTTTCGAGAATCCATGGACTTGGTTTGGTTATGCCCAGAGGGAATGAAACTTTGGTGTGATGCTAATGAAATACAATACAGTATTGTTAATGGCTAATTAATGTTTAAAGAATTAATTAACGTAAAGTGAAACTGATAAAAGGGAATGAAGTAATGTAATAAAGCTCTTAAATGGTTGTGTGATTATAGGATACCTACTCTTAGTAATAGAAGCCAGGAGTTTGAGAGATGTTAACTAAATTTGAGTCTAAGACTAGGTTATGATCATAGTGTGGTTGTGATCTATAATATATTTTGTACTTTTTGTGTTTCTATATGCTACTCCACCCCGTCAGTTAGGGAAACTGACACCCTAGGGATTATGAGCCCTGGGGGGGGGGTGTTTTCCCTAACATTCTAGTGGGAGGATGGATGACTGATTACCCCCTTTGGCCCCGCTCTCTTCTCTTGGTAGTTACTTGTGCTGGTAGGAACAATGGTTAGTTTTCCCCATATATGTGTGTAGAGGGTTGTAATGGCTTGTGGATATTCACACACATATATTCTGAATATAGTTTCCTATGGACTACTATATGTGTAACGTGTATAGGCTGTGATGTCTTGAGGATCCTTTTTCGGTGTATGGGATGTAATGGCTTGAGGTATAATGCCTGACATATGATACACATTATATGAGCTATGGTGGCTCCCAAAAACTACCTGGTTACTTTGGTTATGTAGACTTAGTGGTTGTGCTGCACGAGGTGCATGTTGTGGTTCTTTTCCTAGGTGTTTGCAGGAAAGCCTTTTTGGAGAGAGATTCTTAGGACGTGCGATGTTGGGGAAAAGTGGAAAACTAGTGGGGAAGTGGTAGAGGGGTACTCTTGATATTATTTATTATATTATATACTCTTTTATGCGATACTTGGTGAGAGTAGACATGGTGAGGCTGAGAACTTAGTATACCTGTTTAGGTGACAAGTTAGTTTCACTTGTTGTTCACTGTGCTTTAGCATTCTTTCTTTACTTTTGCACAAGAGGCTCTGGGGAGGATTCTACTGAGTATACTGTTATACCCACCCTACGTATATATAAACTATTTTTAGGTCACTTGGAGAAGGTTGAATATCAGGTTGGTTACTACTATCTTGGGGTTGCAGGAGCTGTTCGGGCTTCATGGTCATTGCTATTTTTACTTTTATTTTGGTACTTGTAGTTTTTCATTTCAATTATAGTAGTTCTTGCATGACATTACATATGTGTACTTAGGTTTTCTTTTATATTGTAGTCTGAGTTGGAGTTGGTTGGTGTTTTTCTTATCTCTCTCTTTTTCATGTGTTCTCTTAGAGGGTAATGCCTCTCATTTGTGTGTTTACTATACCTTCAGTGCTAGTCGCCAACCTAGGGCCAACTGGAGGCGGCACTCGAGGGTCACTATTTCCCTTCTCACATTTCCATCCCAGGAGGGGTACACCTTGTAAGGAGGGGGTTATGACACAAATGGTGTTCACTGATAGAGGAAACTAAAAGCATTGTTTGTTTTCATGGTGATTGATTGTTGATGGTTGTATCAGATGATTCAATAGTGAATCAAAGGTTGTCCGGGTCAATGATAGGTTGACCGAGAATCTTGAAGGTTAATGTAACTAGTTGACCGAACAGAGACCCCTATAAAGAGAGGTGGTGGCCCGACTCTAGAGGTATACTGTAAGTGAAATTCCTATGTTGAATAAGCAAAGTTTGTCTGACTGAATTGTATGAGGCTTTGAAAAATGGAGAGAAAGTGAGAGAGTGTTTTCTATTCACTTTTATCTCCTTAATGAAAGATGTTTGGAATGTTCTCCCATGGATGTAAGACATTTTTCTAAATCATGTAAATCTTGTCTATCTGTTTGCTTTATTGTTTTGTGTGAAATACGATCATGAAGTTTTGTGTGGAGATTAGGTGAGATCTCATCCTAGTTCTAGTGCACATGCTTGGAGGAGGTGGTTAACTAAAAACATCTATCTGGTAACATTGTGAAGCTTTCCTAATACACAGGATGAGGCGATTGAACAAATGTATATATGGTGTAGAGGAATTACAAGTTTGTATCAATAAGTTCTATAGAACAAACTTTTCTTTTTTAAGAATGTATCTGGAGGATTTTTTTATACAAAAATATTTGGTTTCTCCTTTATTTGGTAAATGTATTGAAAATAAGGACAAATGTAATGGGGGTGGTTGGATATGAAGGCTTGGACCTTGATCAGGGTGTCTTTAGCTTGGAATGTTGTATTCAACATTAGAGAAAAGAAAACTATTATCGATGTTATGAAAGCATTAGCTGAAACATATGAAAATCCAACTACTCTTAACAAATTCTTCATGATGCGATGATTTTTCAACTTGAGGTTATCAAATAGAAGGTCTGCAATGAATCATGTGAATGAATTCAATATGATATGAGGGTATCTCGAGTCAGTGAAGGTAACTTTCACAAATGATGTTTGGGCCTTGCTTCTTCCTTCCCCACTTCTAGAGAGTTGGTATGTCATAGTGATAATGGTGAGAAATTCCATTGGGATGATAGATATCATGTTTGATGACATTAAAAACTTGATCTTGAATGAGGAGTTTAGGAAAAAATAAGTTCATACTCCATATGAAAGTGCTCTTAATGATACCAGATAGGGATAACCAGTTCATCAAACATACCTTCAAAATAATAAATCTTTAGAGGATAATTCCTAAAGAAGAATTCAAGGTAAATTGACATGTTCAGGTCCTATAAGTTGGCTTTGTGGGAAGAAGGGACATATCAAGAAATATTGCAGGAATCAGACTGAGGCATGAACTTACATATATACAAAATCAATCAGTACAATAAATGAAGATTTCAACTTGATATTGAGTTCGATCATTCTATAGGATTCATGGGTTATTGACTCAGGCATATTTTCATTCAACTAATGAGTGTGGGTGCATGGTTGATTATATACGAGGATGATTTGGAAAAGTATATCTAGAAAATGATGGAGCTTTGGATATAGTTGGGAAAAGTTATGCCAACATTCAAATAAAGAATGGAAGTGTCTTGTGACTAAAAGATGTTAGAAATATTCTAAGTCTCTGAAAGTACCTCATATCAATGGGACAACTTGATGATGCGGGTTTTAGAACAACTTTTTTGAATGAAATTTGGAAGATCAATAGAGGATCCATGGTGATTGCTTGTAGTGTTAAGAATGGTACCTTTTATCTTTCTAGATGGAGTGATTAAGTTGCAGCTATCAGAGCGACTTCATCATACGATCTAAAAGACTAGAACTATAGGTTTGGTCACCTTAGTGAAAAGAATATGAAAATTATAGTAGTGGAGGGAATACTTAAACTTGATCGCATGGACCTTAGAACATGTGAGAGTTTTATGTTAGGAAAACAGAAGAGGGTTTCCTTCAACTTGGATGATAGGAAGAAAAAGAATAAAAAATTAGAACTTGTCCATTCTGATGTTTGGGGTCCAACCTGTTTACTTCAATTTTGGATCACTGTACTTATTGACCTTTATTGGTGATGCTACTCGTAAGTTTTGAGTTTACTTCATGAAGAATGAATTTGACATGTTTTAGGCATTTATTCATTGGAATGTTTTGGTAGAGAAAGAGTGTGAAGGAAAGTTGAAATGTATCTAGATATAAAATAGTGGGGAATACATCAGACACAACTTTCTTAACTTCTGTAAGAAGAAGGGAATCAAGCATGAGAATACTATTCTAGGAACTCCACAAAAAAATGGAGTAGCTAAAATGATATTAGACTTTGATGGGGAAATCTCAAAGTATGAGGCTTCACTCATGAATTCCTAATAAATTTTTTGTAGAGGATTTGAATAAAAAAACTTACATAGTGAATAAAAGTCCAACTTCAAATGTGGGATAGGAACTTCCTAAGGAACTTTGGTTTGGTAAGAGACTAGAGATGAACCATCTAAAAATATTTTGGAGTGTCACATATGTTCACATTTATGCTAAAATAGAGATAAGTCAGAGACAAAATCCAAAGTGTGTTTTCTTATCAGATATAGTGATGATAACTTTGGTTATCACTTGTGGGATGATGAAAAGTAGCAATTCATCCAAAGCTGAGATGTTGTTTTCAATGAAGAAAATTCATGGAAATATAAGAACTTGGGTGATAAGTAAGTTGAGGTTAGTTCAACTATTTAAGTTTAGGGTGACCGTATAGAGGTTACCCGACAAACATTTAGTCTAGAAACATCAGAGGCAGACACTCTAATAGTTAGGTTACCAGACATAGAACGATCAGATAGACAACCACTAGATGGAATATGATTGAACAAACCATTATAAAATAGTTAAATATTGGACACACATGTCCTAAATATAGAAATATTGGATGTACGACTATCAGATAGAGATGTTTGAATGGACAAACCCAAGGTTTTGTTGAGGACATCTACTCACATCAAAAAACCAGTTCAGATATTTAGATTTGATATGATTTTCTTACTTCTTGTTGGAGTTGGTGCCCTAGAACCAAATTATTTTTTACTTTATGATAACTTATATTCATTATTTTTAATATTAATAAATTCTCTATCACATCATGATTGTTCTTCGACATAACATTGTATGTGATAATGTCTTAAGAGTAATTTTCACACTAAAAGGTCACAACGGATCCATGCTATGATGAGAACCTGGAAGTGCTATGAAACTATTCTTGAATATATGTTCTATAACCGGATGATATCATTTTATGGACAAAAAATGATACAAACTATCATGGGTCGAGACTCATGGTATTTTGAGGCACTTTCTCATGGTGTACGCCCTTGGCAATGTCTAAGAGGATATTATGAGAACAAGACCCACCAGTAGGAAATCCACATTTAGATGTGTCATTTGATGTTCCTATATGCAGACACATGTATTGGTCCTTAGACTTTAATATTATTATTAACAAGTATTATGAGTCACACACTTAAATTTATTGATGAAAACCACAACGATAGATGTTCGCGGTGAGGTGGGATATGTTGGGTGCGTCATGAGTAATATTACATTAATGAATAATGCGAGAAATTATTTATTCCTTTTGTTCTTTAATGGAAGATAATATCTCAGGATCTTTGATGGAAATGATATAGCCTAAATAAATCTATATCCATGGTGATCAATAGTAAAGTTCTATTTTTGTAAAGTCAAAGAAAGAGATATCGAGCATATAGGTTGATGGCACTGGCATGCAACCTGCTCGATTGATATATTATAATAAAGATATTATATTACACGATAAGCGTTCATATGAGGTGGCATGTCATTTTAGCATTAACTTCTTTCTCTATGGGTGCCTTGGTGTGTTGCTAGATGCTAACCTTGGAATTTAGGCAGGTTCGCCTAATGCCACCAAGAAAGAGGCCTAGAGGGTCACACACTAAGTGTATCAAAAATCTCAGTTAAATAATTTATTACTTAACAAGTTGAATAAATATTATTATCGGTCATGGTTTAATAATTATTCATGTATGCCTCATCACATTTATTCCATCACTAGTTATTTGAGAGAATATATTATGGGTAGAATAATTAATAAATATTTATTTTCTATTTAGTGAATATAATATTTATTTATTTATCAACGAATAATGCAATGATATTTATTTAATAAATAAATAATCATTATTCAAGGCATGATAAATATTGAGGATGATTGGTGGACCAAGTTTAAGGGTCTAGTGAGAAATAATAATATTGAATATTATTTGATTAAATAATATTTAATTATAACTCGTAAGTTAAGAACATGTCAGGAAATAATAATATTTCTATTATTATTTGACATGGGGGTTTCACTAGGATTAATGAAATAATTAAAGGCACTTGTGTAAATTATTTTATTATTACCCTAGTGAAATAAATGCCTGGTTATATTATTATCTCATTAGCCAAAGACCTATCCAAGAAAATCATTGTGTACAAAAAATTGGAGAAAAGCTCTCAATCATAGAGAGTTCATCCCTTTTCAAGAATGCTTTCAAGAATGAGAGAGATAATCCTCCACTGGATCAAGGAGAACAATTTAGAATCAGTTCTCAAAGTGATCAAAGGTGAACATTGAAAGCACAAGGATCTTCCACATTAGCACCCGAAGACTCCTTCAGTGACATCCGGAGATACGGAACATATGTGGATCATTGCTATTGGAATCCTACACTTGGATTCTACAATACAATGATGGTGCACTACAAATCTATGGACATATGCATGAACGAAGAAAGAATAACCTTGAAGGTAATTCTTATTTAATTAAATTAATTTTAAATAACATGTGTTGATATACTCTCTCTTGGTTCCAGGTTTTCTATCCCTTTATTTTTATTTGATTCAATTTTGTTGGTCATGACGTTCTTTGTTAGAATAGACCTTGAACTGATTATCAATAATGACAAAAAGTAAAGTTTAGAACCATCCCACTATGCTTATGCTACGCCTGGAACCTACAAGTGGAATTAAAGGGTCACATCATTGTTTATAATTATTTAGTTTTGTTTATGATTTACACATTCATAATTTAGTTTTTCAATTAAAGTTAATCATTCTTTAGATATGAATTGTGAGATCTATTTTTTCCTCCATCATTTCTCGCAGATATAACAGAAATGATTAATTTTATGATTAAAATAAAATTGAGGAACTTATCCGGAGGTTCCATAGATTCTGACTGGATAACACAGGATTACACGCCGTATAATCGACATTACATGTCGTGTACTTGTGCTCAATGCACTAGGAGTTAATTTGAAAATTACTCACCCATGTGCATTAATGACATGCGACATGGTTAATTCTTACACTACGTGTTGACTAGGATAGACTGGCGCACGATCAGATGAACTACACGCTATGTGGCCCACTAGAAATGATGTGTAGTCCCTTCGGGGTAGGGTCTGGCCATGTATTCCATACACAGCCTACCCGATCAGTGATCATGTAGTACAGAGTCAACATGGTGTGTGGCCCACTGGACATGATGCATACTCCAAGATTTTTGAAGTATGCCTCACACGCTGAGCCCCTAGGCGTGTAATTTAGATACATGGTGAAGAATATACATGCCATGTAGATTGGATCTACATGTTGTGTACTTTTACCAGTTACACAGATTTAAAATTTATTATATTATATAACCCTTGAGACATGTACTTACGTGTGGGCATAAATCTAGGACACAACATGTGATAGAATTTGATATGTGTGTGTGTGTGTTTTATTAAAATATGTGTAATATTCAAGATCTATACATCATGTATTAGTTATATTATAGTTATTATTATATTTTTTTTAAGACTAAAAATATTATTAAAAAGTGAGAAGATTACAAAAGTCTGAAGGTGGGAATTTTATTACAATACTTTGCAAGGAGAGGAAGGAGGTCGTTAGGTAACTCATCAAACCACATAATGTCTTGGTTGATCCCCTTGTTGGAAAGCACATCGATAACCATATTTGCTTCACGGTAGGCATGGGTGGCAATATAGCTCATCTCTAAAAGAGAGTTCATGCAGTTCTTCTATCTTGCAGTAAGAGGCCAAGAGAGGTGTACAACTCTATTCCAAATGGCTTGGACAATGGTGATGGAGTCGCTTTCGATCCAGATATGATTCAAGCCTTTATTATATGTGCATGATATATGTCACAAAGAATAAAGTGTATAAAAGTATAATACATGTTGGGTAGTTTTGAATGGGTATTCACTATGTTACCTCCAAGGTAAAAGTTATGTACACAGTTAATTTTAAATGAATTTATTAATTTGTTTAAAATTATAATGGATGAGAATATAAAGGAAATTCAGAAAAGTTTTAAGATAAAAGGATTGATTAATTAAAGATAATAATTAATCGATTCGAGCGCGATTTATCTTAAATAAGAATGATTAAAGAATTGAATTCTAGTTTTATTAAATGCATAATTTGTTACATGTATGTGGATGATCATGAGCTAGACCAAAACTTTGTATGTGATTGGTTTCTTTTTAATTTATTATTAAATTAAATTGTTGGCCTATGTTCCTTCTCTCCTCATTAATATATAGGGCCTATGTGCCCATGATTTCTTTTATGTAAACCCCCTTTACCCCTCACCTGCATGCGAGTAAAAGTATATGTAATGGATAGAGCTCCCAAGCTAGTGGAGGCGGTTCAAGTTAGGAGATTAGGTGAAACCAATCCAAGGAGATAAAAAGGTGGATAGATGGAAAGCTATAAACACAAACCTTAAATGGTTTAAGGTGTTTCTCCCATAGGTTAACGGTTAGTTTATCAATTACTAGATAAACTAACCATTAGAAAAATCTCATGATCATACCCTTTATTTTATTTCTGTCAGATTACATGGTTATTCATTATAGATGTTTTTTCACGATCATATAATTAATGAATTAACAAACATGCAAGATGAAAATAAAATAAACCTGCATATGCATAAATATTATCTCATACATGGTTAATTACTTAATCATATCCCACTTAATATTAAAAATCACGTGAAAAGATAATAATTGGAAATTCATGCATAAAGGATAAAATCCCTCAATAAAATATTAAGTCGGTATAACTTTCCATTACTTTGGTTAGAATCAAACCATATTTCAAAGTGTTTGACCAGCCAAAGTTGGGGTGCTTTCAATTATTCTGGAATTCTAATTTGAGGTTTTGGGTTGACTTAACTTGGTTGACATCAAGGGTTGACTGTCAAAGCAGGACTTAGTGTAACTGAGAGACAAAGGTTGAGGAAATCTAAATTAATTATTTCAAGATTGGGGAGTCTACTCAATAGATTAAGGAACTATGAGTTAATGCACTTATCATTTGGAATGCCTACCTAAAACCTTTTAAGTTTCTTGAACAACCAAATTTGGGGTAATGAGAAGGGGAATATGAATCCTTTCCACTTGAATTTCTGAGTACTAGGATATTTTAAAGCCAATGGTGAGGGATATTAGGTTTCGATTAAATAGTGGAAGACTAATAAATATAATATTTATTTATTTGTCTAAATTTATCAGATAAAGTACTAAAATTATGCTCATATTATTTTTAGAAACATCATAAAAAATGACACTAAACATATCATTGAGATCCATACCCAAGAAGGAAAACCTTCTCACTAGCACTAATTTCCAGGAGTGGAAAAGGCACCTACATGTTATCCTTCTCCATGAAAAGAAATTGTATGTGCTGGAAGAACATTTACTATTTATGCCTGGAAATAAGGTGAGTGATAAAGAGCTATCTTTGTATGAGAAACATCTGTATGATGCTACAGATGTTTAGTGCTTCATGCTATCATCCATGTACAATGAGTTATTGAAGCAACTTGAGGAAATGGATTCTTATAGCATGATGTCTCATCTTCAGGATCTCTATCAAGAGAAGGCGAGACAAGAGAGGTATGAGATCTTCAATGCTTTCTTCATAACTAATCTTAGAGAATCTAAACCAGTTGGACCTCATGTAGTCAAGCTTATCGGCTACATTGAGCACATGGACATCTTAGAGATTAAATTCCCAGATGAGTTGCATACATATCTCATACTTTCATCACTTCCCAATACATTCTCTAGTTTTATTCTAAATTATAATATGAGAAATAATGAGAAGAGTCTATCATAACTTCTAAACTTAATTCTCCAAGTGGATAAGGACATGGGGCATGAAAAACCCACAATCCTTATGGTGAATAGGAAGAGTAAGGACAAGAAAAAGGGTCTTAAGACTTATAAATAGTCTAAAGCCCTTGAGCACCATCCAACCAAGAATAATAAGATCCAAAATAGGGAAAGGAAAAGGAGGCAATATGTTTTTCATGTGGAAATTCATGACAATAGAAGAGGAATTGCACCTAGAGGTAAGGGGAATCCAAAGGTGCATTCATTATTGAGTGAAATATTTTCATTTCTACACATTGGGTATTAGATACAGCTTGTGGTGATCACATTTGTATTCAAATGTATGAACCAAGTAGATTTTGGAAAATTTCCAGAGGAGAGGTGGATCTGTGAGCTGCCAATGGGGCGAGGCTGGCTACTCTTTCCATTGGTGACTACCACATTTCATTGCCAATGGGAATAATTTTGGTTTTACGCAATTGTTATTATGTACCTAATATTACCAAAAACATAATTTCTGTATCAAGTTTAGATACATATGAGTTTATTTTCAAGTTTATAAATAAAATTTGTTTCTTTTATAAGGAAAAAATATGTTATGGTATTACACATTTAAATAACGGTCTGTATGTATTAAATTATGAAAGATAAGTGTTGGAAATTGATAATGGATCAAGTTCACATGACTCATATAACACCCAACTTTGGAATCACCGTCTTGGTCATGTAAACGAGAAGCATTTGAAAAATCTCTATCAATATGGTTATTTAGACTCTTATGAGCTAAAATCACTTGATATATGTCATGATTTTTTTATAAGAAAAAATGACCAAACCTCCATTTGGTGGATACATTGAAAGGTCCATAGAGATTCTATGATTGGTACACATAGATGAGTATATACCATTTCTAGTAGAAGTTATAGGTGGATATTCTTACTTTATAACTTTTACTGATGACATGAGGTGTAAGTCTGAGTCCTTTGAGAAATTCAAGGAATTAAATAATGAAGTAGAGAATTATCTTGGCAAGGAGATAAAAAAACTTTGATCGGATCGAGTTGGAGAATATCTTAACCAAGAGTTCATCGAATTTCTAGGAGAGTTTGAGATTCTATCTCAACTCACTTCACCTTATACACCATAGTGGAATGGTGTTAGTGAAAGGAGGAACCATACCTTATTGGACATGGTAAGGTCGAGGATGAGTCATACAGATCTTCCATTATCCTTTTGTGGGTATTCATTACAAACTAAATCATACAAATTAAGTTGATTACTAACTAAATCGGAAAATGGAATTCCTTTCGAGTTATGGAATGGAAAGAAACCCGTTTTGTCACATACACGTGTATGTGGTTGCAAGGTGTTTGTTAAGGCTTTCTCAGGAAAAAAACTAGAACCATGGGGCATGAGGTGTATCTTTATAGGGTATCCCAAGGAAGAAAAGGGATACTAACTATATAACCCTTCAGATAAGAAAGCGGATGTCACCAGACAAGCCATCTTTCTTGAGAGGGAGCACATCCTCAAAAAGGATAGTGGGAGCAAGATTGACTTCAATGAAGTTGATACTCAAGATACACAAGAGTTTGTACAAGAACAAGTTCCATAGGTCCCCATGGAAGAATTAGTTCCTAAAACATAAGTACTATGTAGGAGTGTATGAGAGGTAAGAGAACTAGAGAGATATGGTTTTCTAGTCACCGAGGATGGTGGCTCATTATTATTGGAAAATGATGAACCTATCTCATAAAAGGAGGAAGTAGAGAGCTTAGAAGTTGCAAGATGGATAGAAGCTATGAATTTTGAGATGTATTATATGTATCATAACCAAGTTTGGGTTTTGGTCGATGTTCCAGTTGATGTAAAGCTTATTGGGTGTAAATTGGTATTCAAGAGGAAACTAGACATGTAAGGTAAAGTAAGTAGCTATAAAGAAATTCTAGTGGCTAAATGGTTTAAACATCATCAAGGAATTGACTATAATGAAACCTCTTCACCAGTTTCCATGTTTAAATCCATTAGAATCATATTTTTCATAGCATATTATCAGGACTATGATATTTGGAAAATGGATGTCAAAACTACATTCCTTAATGGGAACCTTCAGGAAGATGTCTATATGACACAACCAGAAGGGTTTTTGACACCAGGTGATGCCAAAAGGATTTGCAAGTTACAAAGATCTATTTATAGATTGAAGCATGCATCTAGGTCATTTAATATTCAATTTGATGAATCTATAAAATAATTTGGTTTAATTAAGAATGAGTGTGAGCCGTGTGTTTATAAAAGGTTTAATGTGAATACAGTCATTATCCTAGTAGTATATGTTGATGACATATTAATTATTGGAAATGACATACCAGTCTTACAATCTATTAAGGACTGGTTGAACAAGTGCTTCTCCATGAAGGACCTAGGCAAAGCAGCCTACATTATAGGGATCAAGATCATTCGTGATAGATCTAAGAGGCTGATTGGATTAATCCAAAGTATATATATTGACCATATATTAAATATATTTAGTATGGTACAATCCAAGAGGGTATTGGTTCCAGTGTCACATGGTTTAAATCTTTCTAAGAAAATGTGTCACCAGAAACAACATGAGAAAGATAGAATGAGTAAGATCTCATACACTTTGGTGATAGGATCAATCATGTATGCCATGTTATGTGCTAGACATGATGTTCCCTATGCATTTAGAATGGTAGGAAGATATCAAGTAGATCTAGGAGAACAAAATTGGACTATTTTTAAGACTATCCTTAAGTATTTAAGAATAACTAAGGACATGTTCCTATTGTATGGAGGAGAAGAGAAGATTTTCATCAGAGGGTATACTGATGCTAGTTTTCAGAAAGATTAGAATGATATGAAGTCGTAATTAGGACATGTTTTTTGTCTCAACGGAGGAGATGTGAGCTAGAATAGTTCAAAGTAGCCAGTTTTAGATGATTCTATAGTGAATTATGAGTATATAGAATTCTGATATAGCCAAGGGATCCATATGGATTCAGAACTTTGTCCAGAAGATTGATATAATACCTAGCAGTAAAGACCCTATCACATTGTATTGTGATAATACTACAACGATGGCTCTTGAAAAAGAGCTAAGGTCACATCAATAGACACATAAAATACTCCGGAAGCATCACATCTTGAGGGTTTTTTATCAAAGGGGTGAAGTTGTAGTGATCAGAGTATCCACAAAAGAGAACGTGGCAGACCCCTTGACTAAAGGTCTATCTCAGCAGAAACATGAGTATCATGTGAGATCTAACAGACTGAAGGTCGTTAGCAGTTGGCTCTAGTACAAGTGAGAGTCTATTAGAGTTGGTTCCCTAGAACCAACTTATTTTTTTAATTTATGATAACTTATATTCATGGTTTTTAATATTAATAAATTTCTTATCACATTATGATTGTTCTTCTGCATAACATTGTATGTGATAATATCCTAAGAGTAACTGTCGCACTAAAAGGTCATAGCGGATCCCTGCTATGATGAGAACCCGGAAGTGCTATGAAATTATTCTTGAATATATGTTCTATATCTGGATGATATAATTTGAGGGACACAAATGATATAGGCTATCAGGGGTGGATACTCATAGGACTTTGAGACACCTTCTCATGGTTTACATCCTTGGTAATGTCCAGGAGGATATTATGAGAACAAGACCCACTAGTAGGAAATCCACATTTCTATGTGTAATTAGATGTTCCTATTTGCAGACATGTGTATTGGTACTTAGACTTTAAGATTATTATTATGAGTATTATGAGTCACACACTTAGATTTATTGATGAAAACCATTATGACAGATGTTCGTGGTGAGATAGGATATATTGGGTGTGTCACGAGTAATATTTCATTAATGAATAATGTGAGAAAGGATTCATACCTTATGTTCTTTAACAGAATATAATATCTTATAACCTTTGATGGAAATGATATAGCCTAAATAAATACATGGCCATGGTTATCAATAGGCACATTCTATTTTCGGAAAGTCAAAGAAAGAGATATCGAGCATATAGGTCGATGACATTGGCATGCAACCTGCTCGATTAGAGATATTGAGATAAAGTGATTATATTACATGGTAAGAATTTGTATGAGGTGACATGTCGTTGAAACATTAACTTATTTCTATATGGGAGTCTTGGTGTTTTTCTAGATGCTAACCTTGGAATTTAGGTAGGTTTGCCTAATGCCACTGAGAAAGAGGCCTAGAGGGTCACACACTAAGTGTATCCAGAATCTCAGTTAAATAATTTATTATTTAAAAAATTGAATAAATATTATTTCCGGTCATGGTTTAATAATTATTCATGTATTCCTGATCACATTTATTTCATAATTATTTATTTGAGAGAATATATTGTGGTCATAATAATTAATAAATATTTATTTGCTATTTGGTGAATATAATATTTATTTATTTATCAGTGAATAATGCAGTGATATTTATTTAATAAATAAATAGTCATTATTCAAGGAACAATAAATATTGAGGAGGATTGAGAGACCAAGTTTAAGGGTATAGTGAGAAATAATAATATTTGATTAAATAATATTTAATTATAACTCGCAAGTTAAGCGCATGTCAGGAAATAATAATATTTTTGTTATTATTTGACATGGGGGTTTTGATAGGATTAATGAAATAATTAAAGGCACTTGTTATAGATGCCGAAAAAGTCTGTAACTCTTAGAGGAAGTTTCGAAATGACAAAGCGAAGTCATATTCGGAATCAGAGGCCTGGTCCGGAGGCCCAGGAAGTGGTGCGCAAAATTAAAGAGGACTTGCATGAAATAATGAGGTGCGCGCGAAGAATTCCTGGGATTCGCGTAATCAAGCCGATGGCGCGCGCAATTTTTCACGCCCCGGTTCCGTGCGGTGAAGCTTTGCACGCCGATGGTTCCCGGCGTGGAAGATTTCACGCGCTGCCTGGATTCCATGCCGGCTGATGCCTATAAATAGAAGGAAACCCCTGACGGTTTGCGGGTTGTGGAATTCAGAACGGCTCTCGTGTGCGCAATTCAGACTCCCCCACGCGCAAGATAACTTCCAGGTAATTCCTCTTTTCGCACAACCTTGCCCCGGGGTTCGCCTTTGCACGCAACTCCACTAGCTTAAGTGATTTCACTCACTCCTCCGGGTTCCTCCCTTGCGCGCAATCTTTATCCCGTGCGCACAATCCCCTCCTGTGCGCGCAATCCCCTCCTATGCGCGCAATCACGTCTCCGCGCAATCCTCTGGTCCTATTGCGCGTCATCCTGGTGTTTTGCATGCAAACCTTCTTTTTGCGCGCAGCACCCAGGACCCCTTCACCTTGACGCCCCTTGGCTGCCTTTCCGCGCTGGCACCTGATGTCTCCCCTGCCGGGCATGCGCGCCATGCGTTGTTTTACCGTACGGCCTTCTAGGCTCGTACAAAGTAACCTCAAGGTCCCTTGGGCGGTGTTTCCCATTGCGTTTCTTTGCCTTATGCTTCTCCGCATAGGCACACTAATGGCTATTGCTTCTTCCCATAGCCACGCTAACGTGGACCCCTCAATGGTTCGCCCTGTGTCCCCCCTTCACTACGGCCTTTCCGATGCCTTCCCTCCCACAAGGGGTAGAGGGTGTTGGGCATGTAAGCCCTAGGGGTGTGGAGTGAACCCACCTTGTCCAAGCTGCAGGACGTTAAACTGCTAAGCACCTCGTCCTTAACACATGACGTTAAACTGTGGTCCGACCCCGTGCTTCTCACACAGGGTCCCCCCATCTCGGACATTTTTTACGCCTCTCGTCTCCACGGGAATGGAATATTCCTCGCATGGAATGAGATACTCCTTGTCGGAGTGGAGTTTGTCCACGGGGGAAGGGTTTCCTCAGAGCGTAAGCCCCTAGACTCTCTTACGGAAGGTTGCACCCATGTACCTCCATACTTCCCCCTGCCAAGGCCAGTGGAGTCCCTTTCTCACTGCGCTTTGTCACACCACGGGCCTCCATCCTGGAGTAAGCCCCAACACCCAGGGCCGCTAACCACGCGTAAGCCCCTGTTTCCTCTTTGGGCCGCTTAACACGTAATCCCCTTTCCACTTCTCACGGACGTACCCTTTGCGACATGATCGTCTGTTCCCTACTGCCTCTTGTTTCTCACACCGAGCATGACTCACGTGGTCTTAGAGCGTGCATCGACCATGACATCCTCTTATGGGCTGCCTCAGAGCGTAAGCCCCATACCAGCGAACTACGTGTACTTTGATCCGTGCTAACACATGGTACTTAGGAAGCCTCCACGAGGTTCAAGCCCACCACCTAGTCGTTCTGACTTCTTCACATCGGTTCACCAACACCATGGGCCGCCTCAGAGCATAAGCCCCAAATTCCCTCGTCTCGCATGACGTTAAACTGTATTTCGTCCCACATGACATTAAACTGTATCTTGTCCCGCATGACGTTAAACTGTATCCCTTTTCCCGCATGACGTTAAACTGTATCTCGTCCCGTATGACGTTAAACTGTATCCCTCATCCCGCATGACGTTAAACTGTATCTCGTCCCGCATGACGTTAAACTGTATCCCTCTTCCCACATGAGGTTAAACTGTATCTCGTCCCACATGACGTTAAACTATATCTCTTCCCGCATGATGTTAAACTGTATCCTTCGTCCCGCATGACGTTAAACTGTATGCCGTCCCGCACGACGTTAAACTGTATTCCCCGAACTACGTGGACTTTGATCTGTGCTAATGCATGGTACGTAGGAAACCTCCACGAGGTTCAAGCCCGTAACTCCATCACCCATCCTGATACTTACCCGGGCCGGCACATCCCGGTGAGATCATGCCACCCCATCTCACTCCATAGTATCCGGGAAGCCACCCATGTGATGGCCCCAACATCGGTGTTCCACCTAGGGAGTTCTTCAATCTGATCCACTCTCAGTGTTCCGATCAGCCCGATCTGTCTCCGTAAGACGTTAAACTCACGACATACCCCGTGTTAAACATGGGAAGTTGAGGAAAACCTCAGATGGTACACAATTCCCCACATTCAATGTGGGATTCCTCGGGCTTTCGTGCCCTCAAGAAGCCCTGTGATAAGGGACAGAAGACAGACATGCCGATCCCCAGCATCAAGACATGCCAACGACACCCCAACATGACCATTCTCCTCACCGAAGGTTGCTGCCCCGATAAGACCCCTTGGAGCGTCTCGATGGAAGCAGCATAATTAACTGGCGTCCATGCAGATATGGCACCAAGAACGAGCTTTACAAACCCATCTTAAATCTATGAGGGAGACCCGGACTAGGTGATGATCTCTGAGGAGGAATCCACGGAAGGAAGAACCGACATCCCATCATCCCGGTTTCGATCAAGGAGCAGACATCCCTGAACAAGGAATAGATGCCTCCCGCCTTTGGAAAGCGGGAATGCGGGGCAACAAGTCGTGCGTCCTCCCATGCGTGACGGACACACGCGCACGCCCTGGTGTAAAAGCATCGGAAACAGAAAATGGTGAACCCGACATGAAGCTCTTCTCCTCAATATGGGGACAGGTAGCGTTCGGGGTGTCGGAAGATTAGCATGTCACCAGGTCCGGGTACCTATTACCGGGACGTGAAACCCGCCAGGGGTTGAGGCAGTCAGAATGTTGAGCACTCCGTTCTGCGACATCGTCAGTGTGGATCCCTCTCGCCGGCCACAGAAGACAAAATGATGTTGGGCTATTGGTTGTCTATTTCTTTTCCTGTTAGTACTAATGGGTTCATCTCCCTGCTTCCAGGAATCAGATCACTACATCTGGAGCTCGATCTCCACCTGTCCACCGGTGCAGGGGCAGGGGCAGTACTGATGCAGCTACCCCGCGCGGTCCCGCCTTTTCCACAGCCACTCTGGGTCCAATTGCTATGACTGCCGGGCGCTCATGCCCCCTCCCCCCGTTAGAAATAATCCAGCGAATGGTGATCAATTACCTGGTTCGTAGGTACGATGAGGAAGGGATCATCCCCACCAGGGGCATGGCCAGTTTGGATCTAGAGGCGGCTGCGCCTCACCATCGTCGCTGCCCCCGAGGGCCACACAGGGAGCCGCCGCTCCCCACTCCGACGTTCAACCGCTTTGGGAGCCTATCCCCGGAGCGCCTTGACACATCCCTCCCATACGCCAATGAGGTGGGGGATGTACGGGTTTGCCCGATCGGAGACCCGTCCCAGGGGTTAACGACAAGAGCCCCCGCCAGGCTGTGTCGGTGCCGCCGCCCAGCTCCCCGGGCCGAGGATCAGGCAATCGTCGTGCCCGCACCACTGGCTCCAACCCATCTGACCCGGCGCCAGTGTCCGGCGTGAGCGGAAGAGGATTCCCGTCCTGGGGCACCAATGTCAGCAACCACTGTGGCCCGAGCCGCTGCTGACTCCTGTTACCAGACCCCCGCACACGTTGAGCAGGGGAAGTCACATGCCCGACTGGGATCGAGGCCCCGACTACCCTGCAGGCAGATTGGGTCGACTCTCCCGGTCGCGGGCACATGCAATGGCCACCGCGGACCAATCCGCGGTAGTGCCAACCACCATGAAGGATCATTCCGTGCCACTGATCTAGAAAGCCGAAGGCTTCGCTGTGATAGCTACACTCTGAGTATGACTCTTCCCAGTGCCCACTGCACTGGGTATGAGGTCACTCCCCCTACTGTTGGCCGTGAGTATGGATCTGTTGCGTATCCGGTCACTCACCCACATGGAGGTCCTCCCCATGTCCCTTTCGACATCTGTCCCGGTGCTCCTCGCACCCCGGCCTTCAGTCCCCTCTGCCCCAGCACTATTGCAGCCAGGGGACTCCTTGACGGAAATCATCCTTACCCTGAGGAGCCACCCAGGGGAAGGAAGATGGGACGTTGTCACCATAAGAGGAATGTCAGGGGAGTTCGAACGAAAATTAGACCAGTCCGTTTCTCGAACTCTGAGGCGGAGTACGACTCGACGGTGGAACCTTCCCCCCAACCCTTTGAGTCGAGGGTAGGGATGGGGACGCGGCGCGTCAGTATCGTACTCCCCGAATGCGAGATACGTATGATTCCTACCTCCCTTCGAAGATATATCCAGGAGGATGAGGACTTGGTGTACCCCCAGGGGTCAAACCCGCAGTTATCACTGGCCTCCCCGGAAGCACCTTCCACCTCAGTCAGGGAGGGTGGGGAACTTTTCTGGGTACCGACGAAAGAGTCGCGATGCGACACACCCTCGGAAAGCATTGATACTGTGACAAGAGGCCTATTTTCCATCCCATCCTATCGTGACGTGGAACCCAGGGCACTGAAACCCTTGGAGGACGACTCAGGGATTAGAGGCTAATCGGCCTGTTCGCCGTATTCCCCGCCGGCCAGCTCATCGGCCTGGTGGCCTGCCTCGGCGCCATTTCCATCTCCCTGACCATTCTCGGTTGATGAGCAGGGGAAACAAGGGCCGAATCCTGAACCAGAGTTGTGGAGCTTCTGGACCGTCCTCGCAGTGGGCCACTTCCCCGAGAAGTTTTGGCCGGTCGTAGGATCGGATTTTGATATGCCAGAGTCACTCACCCCGGGAGAGTTTGAATGTTTCCACCAGACTCTTCGGGCGACTCACTCTCGTCTTCACCATCATCTAACACCTTATCTCGGGAGTCAAGCACATCTCGAGGATATCAGTGAGTAGTGCCATCAGGTCGACCTGGCTGCGCTCCCCGCGATTTGGCACCCCGAGTCACTTGACCACCACGGGGCCCTCCAGCAACATTGCATCCAGAGTTTTCAAGTACTCCAAAAGGTTATCGAGGAATAAACCCCCCACGCACATGTTCCTGGATGGGGGCAGTACGCTGCCCTTCTTTTCTGTGCGATACGCCGACAACCCGACTCACTGGGCGGCCCTGAGGGAATGTCGACAAGGGCAGTGGCAGTCAACATGGATGACCTTTCAGATGAGGGAAATGGTGTGGAGCTCCACTATGGGGACTCTCCCCCTGAGGAAAAGCCGCTACTGGACCTATATGGGAGGATGACTCGCCAACAGAGGAGCCTCCTAGGTCTCCCTACACCCACTGAAGCCTTAGCACTGAGCCGAAACATCGGCAAGGGTAAAGAGAATGTTAGGTTTGTCGAGCTTACCGACCCATCTGCCTCGGTACAGAATGTAGAAGAAGACCCCAAGAAGGCCACGCTACGCCAACAGCTTGCTGATCAAAAGAGGCTGGTTGATGAGCTCTTGTCCGAACGCATTGCAGAGCGGCGACCTAACTACGGTAACCCTAGGCCAGGACAGTAGGGGTAGGAGCACCTACCCCTTGATAAGATTCCCCCAGGCAACTGCGACCATGTTGCATTCACCGACAGGGGAGAGGCCGGAGCCCATGTCAAGAGGGCATGGTATGTTTCGCCGAACCCTCCCGAGTGGCGGGATCACCTGGGGGACCCTGCTCGGTTTCCTCCTGCTGCCCCGAGAGTCGCTCCGCCAGCCGCCCCACGAGCTGCTGAGCTTGACTACTGGATTGAAGAGCCCGACAATGCGCTTGTGGTTAGAGATCCCCATCAGGACAAAAATCTGCATCCGGATGATCTAATGGAGGCGCTCATCGCCCGCTTAGAGGCCCTGGAAACTCGGTAGGTGGAAATCCCACCGGATGGCAAGCCATTCCCAGCGTGGGTGGATGACATACCGGCCCCACCAAGATTTGGGAACCCCAATTTCCCCCCTTTAACGGGACCATGGACCCACCACAGCACCTGGACCACTTCAACTTGAGGTGCAGGCCTATTTTAGGGACTCCGGCGCAACAGGAGGCTGCCAAGCTCCGTTGCTTCGTTCAGCCACTAGAAGGACCAGCATTCGTCTGGTACAACCAGGTCCCCATTGGATCTGTGACTAGCTGGGAGGACCTTCGCTGGCAATTCCTCTACCAGTTCAGTTCCACAACCCAGAAGATGAACATCGCAGACCTCTTCAGGTGAAAACAAATGCCCGATGAGCAAGTCGCGGACTTCATCACCTGGTGGAAGGGGCTCACGCACTCCCTTTACATGCCACTGACTCAGGATAAATTACTGACAATGTGCGTAGGGAATGTCAAGGAAAATATGGTTCCTTCTCTGATCACTCATAATTACCCCAGAGGGTTTCAGGACTTCTTGGACAAGGCTCAACGGCTTGAAGAAGCCCTGCAACAGGCCAGTCAGGCATGCCCGCTGCCTCCTGTAATCCCTACAAGAAGAGCTGCCAGAGCCGAGCCCGCTGCTGTGGCCCAGATAGAGGCCCCCAGACAGCTAGAGTTGCTACCAGTAAGACCAGATCAGTAGCCTCATAGGGGTCCACCCCCACAGGCATAGCCTCCGGACCAACAGCGACCGCCCCAAAATCGGCGTGCGCCTCCGCATAACGTACCGCCACCACTGAGGTGAGATAATTAGGATCCACCTCCTCGACATGCTCCTCCATCCCCTGGTCATGGTCAGCCTCCAAGAGCCCCATTCCCAGACAGAAGGAATCAGAATTACTCGTTTGACGAGGCCCAGGACCCTGGTTATTTCCATAGCGCCTTGGAGTAGAGGATCGTGCGACTGCCTGAGTACCGGAAGCCAGAAGAGGCGCGTCTCACTGATCACCTTAACTACTGCCCTTACCACCGGACCCTGGGGCACACCATCCAGCGATGCTATGTGTTCAAGGACTAGCTCCAAGACTAGATTGACAACAATATAGTCAGGTTGGCCCCAGCCCTGACGCAAGTGGAAGGTGTATTCGTGAGATCAGATGGAAGCAACGACAATGAGGATGAGTGGCAACAGGTTTCCGACTGTGGGTCCCAGAAGTATAATGACTAGATGGCCCGCAGGATGGTCGCCCGTGCCCATGGCATCATCCGTGCCCGCCTGAGTCAGCCAGAGCCCTCAGAATCTGTGAGCGCCACTTTGGCATCGTCATCCCAGCCTACCTCTTCCGAGAAGAGCAAGCGGCGGTGCAAGAAGAAAGAACGCACCCTGCCAATGCCGTCATCATCCCTCACTCTTGGCTATTTTATGCCCCCAGAGATGGGGATCCCTCCGAGACTCCGTCCGATAGTGGATGACTCCTCGAGTGAAAGCCCGGGGTATGCTTTGGTTAACACCGTAGAGTTGGTAAATCCCTTTTTGACTCTCGACAATGAGGAATGCCAGGTGGACCTTCCCAATGTCCCCAGCTGTAGCCAACGTCGGCGGAGCCGTGGCTACGTGAATCTCCGGGGCATGAAAGTTGTCACCTCCAGTCAGGCCGTACACGCTACTAAGACCAGGCAGCAGGCCCGATACAGAGCTCAGCACACGCGGCCCCCTCACCCGGTGTCGACAGGTTCGCCTCCACCACCGTTTGTGTTTCTGGATCAGGCGGGACCACCTCGGCCGTGCCGCAACCATCCCTACCCTGCCACCGTCCAACTATAGCCTTCCGGTCCTAGCATGGCAACCACCTCCCGGGCTTCGACTAGTGAACAGCGAGACGTGCCTAGTACCAGTCAGTCACCGGTTCCACCGGTAGGGCCCGTCATACCTCTAATCGCAGAGCGGCCTTCTGTAAGCAGAAGCTCGCATTTGGATCAAAAGTATGATGTTCTGAAGAACCTGGTCGGCATTCTAGTAAGGATTTCTATCCTTGAGGCCCTTTGTCTGTCATCTGAAATGCGTGAGGCGCTCGCCGAATCTCTAAGGAGCCCCCTTCAGTTTGAGACGGAGGTGGCGGCTGTAGAATCCTTCCACACCGAGGTGATTGAGGACGCCGAATGTCAGGTGGTTATCTCATTTTTTGGTGAAGATGAAGACCTTCCCATATAGGGGCACATTCTCCCACTGTACATCACCAGCCAGTTCAATGGCGTGGAAGTCCGCCGCTGTCTTGTTGACATCTGTTCCAGGATTAACCTAATCCCAACTCGGACACTACAAAAACTGGGGTTTTCTGAGGATGATTTAACTCCCTCCGACCTCAGGATCCAGGGGTGTGACAGGACCGAGAAAACTCCACTCGACAAGATTCGCTTGAAGACCCAGTTTTGCGGCTTAATTTCCAGCACTGAATTCATGGTTGTCTCTTAGGACACCACCTAAAACGCATTGATGGGCAGGCCGTGGCTCCACCTTCACACAGCGGTCCCCTCATTGTATCATCAGTGCCTCAAATACTCCCTTAAGGGTCGAGTGGGTGTGCTCCAAGGAGATGCATCTCCTTTTGCCTCTTGTGAAGCCCGTTATCTGGACGCTGACTATTACAAGAGCAAGGACAAGCAGATCCTGGCAGGTGAGGTTGAGCCCGCCACTGTCACGAGTGATCCCTGGGCAGGTTTGAACGACGCATATGTCTTCCCAATCCATTGGTTGGAGGCCACGACCCCCGACATGGGGCAGTGCTTCATTGTTTTGAGTACTAGAGGAGGGCATATTTCCAGGTCCAAGTGATGGCGGGAAATCACCTCGTACTCTTACACCAACCAAGCTCAAGTGATCCCTGAGCCCCTTAACCCTATACGATATCGGGACGTTAGGCTCATGGCAACAGTAGTACGTCATACGTTTCTGTTTCGCCGGGCCGGAATCGACCATCTCTAGCCAACGCGCCACTACTACTTTGATGTCATAAAGCATGGACCCTTGGGCCGAAGGCCAGATGGGATTGGATCAACCGACTTTTTCTCCATGGTCTCCGCAGTGCATGAGTCTCCGGACGTGATGACCTCTGCCGCCCAAGCCGAAACCAGCTTCCCATTAGGGTCTGGCAGCCCCGAAACGGCTCCCCCCATGGATGATCCCTCTAAAAGTGGAGAGGAGGACATGGAAGATACTCCTCCTGCCTTTGAGAAGGGCTTCCCCACCACGGTCGACGAGTTAGTGCAGGTTAACCTCGGTAGCGAGGCGAACCCGAGACCCACATTGGTCAGCACCGCTATGCCCCTCGAGGAATGGAAACAGTACGTAGACTTCCTCAGACAGCATCATGATGTGTTCACCTGAAGTTATGATGAGATGCCAGGGCTATATCCCCAGGTAGCCGTCCACCGCCTTGGCCTTCCAGTAAACCATCGTGGGTTCAAGCAGCTTCCCCGGAAGATGCACCCCTCTCACGGTGCCATGGTTGAGGCTGAAGTTGATAAGATCATCAAAGACAACTTCTTCAAGGAAGTCCAGTACCCCAGGTGGCTAGCCAACATTGTGCCATTAAGGAAGAAGAACGGGCAGATCAGGGTCTGTATCGACTTCCGTGATCTCAATCGCCACTATCCGAAGGATGATTTTCCCCTTCCCGTGACAGAGTTGTTGATCGATGCCAAGGCCAGGTTCCAAGCCCTTTCCTTCATGGATGGGTACTCCGGGTACAACTAGATCTGGATGGCCCCTGATGATGGAGAGTTCACTGCCTTCAGGGCCCCCCAGGGTACTTTCTGCTACCAGGTTATGCCCTTCATCCTGAAGAATGCGGGTTCCACCTATCAACGGGCTATGCATCACATATTCAAGCCGATTCTCGGGATGCTGGTGGAATGCTACGTGGACGATCTGGTGGTTAAATCTCGTCAGCGCCAGGACCGTCTCAAAGACCTTGAGAAAGTGTTCGGCTTCCTCCATTCTCGCCACTTGAAGATGAACCCGTTGAAGTGTGCCTTCGGGGTCACCTCCGGAAAGTTTATTGGCTTTGTTGTTAGGTACCGAGGCATCGAGATTGACCCGGATAAAATCAAGGCCATCAGTCAGATGCCTCCCCCGAATAATATTCGGGAGCTGAGAGGTCTTCAAGGCCACTTAGCCAATATACGCCGATTCATTGCGAATCTGGCTGGCAAGTGTAAGCCCTTTTCTCGGCTCATGAAGAAAGGCGCCGCCTATGAATGGGACGAAGAGTGTCAGATCGCTTTTGAGGAAATCAAGCAGTATCTGCCCCAAACTCCGATCTTGATGCCACCCGTTTCCAGAAATCCGCTGGCCCTTTACGTGACCGCCCTGGAGCGATCCCTCGGCGCACTTCTCGCCCAGAAGAACAAAGAGGGAACAAAGAATAGCCTCTACTACCTTAGCCGCATGCTCATCAATACAGAAATTAGATATTCTCCCATCGAGAAGAGATGCCTGGCGCTCATATTTTCCGTGAAGAAATTGCGGCACTACTTACAACACCATGAGGTACAACTGGTCTCTCGGGTAGACCCGTTGAAATACATCCTGAGCCGACCTATGTTGACCGACCAATTGGCGCACTGGGTAGTGATCCTCCAGCAGTTCGACATCAGGTTCGTACCTCAGAAGGCTGTCAAAGGACAGGCATTGGCAGACTTCTTAGCTGCCCACCCAACCTCCATAGACCAGCCACTGGATCTAGGCTTTCCTGATGAGGTAATCCTCTCAGTCGATCACGCCATCCCATGCTGGAATATGCACTTTGACGGTGCCTCCAGGAGCCCCATCGGTAGGAGGCTCAATGATCCTAGGCTCAACAGAGTGGGCCTGGGTGTCGTCTTCATCACCTCGGAGTAAGATGTTCTGCCGTATTCATTCATGTTGTCAGAAGGCTGCACCAACAATGAGGTAGAGTATCATGCCCTCATCACTGGCCTCGAGTTGGCTCTCGAGATTGACGTACCTGATCTGTATGTAAAAGGGGACTCCGAGCTAGTCATCAAGCAGGTCAATGGTGACTATGCTGTCAAGAAGCCAGAACTTATGCCATTACTGGAGTGCACCCTTCATCTAATGGCTAAGTTCCCCTCCCGGCCAGAGGTCGTTCACATTCCCCGGTCACAGAACAGTCGAGCAGATGCTTTGGCCAGCCTGGCTGCATCACTTGTGGAGCCCGAGTAGGATGACCTAATTATCCACGTGGCACACCAGAGAGTCATTGCTCCTGTTATTCCGGAGGGCGATCGTGGCCCGCGAGTGAACCATCTCACCGCTGGTGCCCCTACGTCCAGATCCCCAGGGGCTTCGGGTGCGGTAATCGAGACAGTTCCTGACTGGAGGACGCCCTTGGTTAAATATCTCCAGCACGACAATCTTCCGTCGGACTAAGCCGAGCGTGAGCGAATCCGACACCGCACGCCGCAGTTCAACCTTTAGAGCGGTCCCAGTCTTGAGCAGCTCCTTTACAGGCGCGGATTTGATGGTGTTCTCCTCCGTTTCCTTCAAGGAGTCGAGATCCCACGTGTCATGCAAGGAGTGCACACTGGTTCCTGTGGCGCCCACCAGGCCGGGTCGAAGTTGTCCCGCCAGATTCAGAGGCTGGGATACTTCTGCCCCTCCATGATCTACGACTGCATCGAGTATTCCAAGAGGTGTCACGCGTGCCAAGTTCATGCTAACTTTGTGCATCGGCCACCGGAGCCTCTCCATACTAACAAGTATTCTTGTCCCTTTGCAGTTTGGGGGTTGGATGTTGTAGGACCTTACCCGCCGACGACGGCCCGCCAGTGCCAGTTCATCTTGACCGCTACAGATTTCTTCTCCAAGTGGGCAGAGGAAATCCCACTCAAGGAAGTCAAAGCCTGTTCTATCGCTGACTTCGTGAGCTCCAATATCATATATCGATTTGGAGTACCTCACACTATCCTCACGGATAATGGAACCAACTTCCGAGCAGCCGAGCTGAAGAAATTGTATGCCAAGTACAACATTCTCTCTAACCACACCTCCCGCTATCATGCACATGCGAATGGACAGATCGATGTGTTTAACAAAACCCTCTCTAACATTCTGCAAAACATGGTTGGTCAGAACAAGAAAAGTTGGCCGGACAAGCTCCCCAATGCCCTCTGGGATTATAGTACGATGACTCATAACTCCACCTAGGTGACTCTGTATTCCCTGGTGTATGGAGCTGAGGCCATCTTGCCCATCGAGATCCAGTTTCCCTCATTGCGCATGGCGGTCTACGACCAGCAAGCACCGGATAGAGTTTTCGAAATCCGTCTAGCCGAATTGGAAGCACTGGAAGAAAGCAGGCTTCGCGCGTTACATAACTTGGAAAGGAATCAGAGCAAGATGGCTCAAGCTTTCAATAATAAGGTTCACCTCCGATCCTTCCTGCAAGGTGACCTGGTGCTGGCTCTCAGAGCGCTGATGATTCCCGGCAGGAAACCACCCAAGTTGGAGCCCAAATGGGAGGGACCTTTCATTGTCCATAAGGTCTATCCCAATGGCGCGTATTCCCTAGTGACTATGGATGGTGAGCACATAACTCCTCCCACCAACACCAGGTTCCTCAAGCAGTACTTTTCCTAGGTATGTATGGTCCTGTATGACCTTAAACTGTACGGTCCCGCACGACCCTAAACTGCACCTTGGTCTAAGTTCTAAGACCTTAAACTAATATTCTTACATGGTCCCATATAACCTTAAACTGTACGGTCCCACACGACCCTAAACTGCACCTTGGTACAAGTTTTAATACCTTAAACTAAGATCCTTACATGGTTCTACATGACCTTAAACTGTACGGTTCCGCATGACCCTAAACTGCACCTTGGTCCGAGTTCTAAGACCTTAAACTAAGATCCTTACATGGTCCTGCATGAACTTAAACTGTACGGTCCCGCACGACCCTAAACTGCACCTTGGTCCGAGTTCTAAGACCTTAAACTAAGATCCTTACATGGTCCTGCATGACCTTAAACTGTACGGTCCCGCACGACCCTAAACTGCACCTTGGTCCGAGTTCTAAGACCTTAAACTAAGATCTTTACATGGTCCTGCATGAACTTAAACTATACGGTCCCGCACAACCCTAAACCACACCTTGTTCCGAGTTCTAAGACCTTAAACTAAGATCCTTACATGGTCCTACATGACCTTAAACTGTACGGTCCTGCACAACCCTAAACTGCACCTTGGTCCGAGTTCTAAGACCTTAAACTAAGATCCTTACATGGTCCTGTATGACCTTAAACTGTACGGTCTTGCACGACCCTAAACTGCACCTTGGTCTGAGTTCTAAGACCTTAAACTAAGATCCTTACATAGTCCTGCATGACCTTAAACTGTACGGTCCTACACGAACCTAAATTTCACCTTGGTCCGAGTTCTAAGACCTTAAACTAAGATCCTTACATGGTCCATCATGACCTTAAACTACATTTTTCCCTACATATGGGCCCCCAATGGTCTGAGTTCGAAGACCTAAAACTAAGATCCTTTCCTCGTCCCACACGACGTTAAACTGTATTCTGTCCCACACGACGTTAAACTGTATTTCGTCCTACATGATGTTAAACTGCATTTCAAGAACTACGTGTGGCTTGATTCCCATCTTTATGGGATACGTAGGACTTCCTGAACACTTAGATTTCAGGTCCAGCCCCATCTCTTAGGAGATCCCACGATCTCCCGGTTGCCTCAGTATTTTGACCTAACCTTCCCTTGGGAATTCACCATCTTTTGGCCGCTCTCAGACTGAGCCCCTCGACCCTTTCCAGTGGTCTGCTAATGTGTTCGAAGTACTCTGGTCTAGGACCTGGAGTGTCAGATTCAACTTAGGCAAGTCTTCATCCGCTTGTCAAGCTTCGTGTTCCCCTTCATTCGGGACCCACCCTATTTCACACCCGGAGGGACCCACAAGAACGGTCTAGATACAACACCTAAGGGCTCTCCTACCATCATGGGCCAACACCCCTGAGGGTTTCGGGCAACAAATTGATACAAATCATGTGTTGTGAATGTGTTCAGCAGTTGATGCTCATTTGTTTGCCCCTACCTCTAGGCTAACGCGACAAGATGTTGTGTTGCGAACATGGTCAACAGTAATACTCAGTCATCACGCTGGCTTCTTAAGGCCCTGAATGTTGGTTTCACGATTCACACTATTTTCCACCCCACCGTGTCAAGGTGTAATCTCGGCACTCCTTGTACTAACCCTTTGTACACCCCCACACGTCAGACGGACCAAGCTGCGTAACGGTGTCTCTCAGGGCTCCAGCTATCTGAGCACTAGAGTATGTGCTTGAGTTTCTTCTTTACAAGTTGCATGCAGCTTGACCCTCATCCCCATGGGGAACGAGGAGTTGCCCAAAAATTGCGTTTTGGGCCCAGCGTAGCTGGGAGCTAGCATCTTCTGCCCCCTGATTGTTGAACCCTAATAGGCCCCTTTTTCCCGAGGCTCCTCTCTCGGAATCACATGCAGTGATGGTATGGGATTATGTCCTCGTTCTCATCAGGTATGCTTTATCGCATCATGTGTGTTTCCCCATGTCCAAGCCATACGACCTTAAACTGTGCTGCCAGGTCCAAGCCATACGACCTTAAACTGTGCTGCCAGGTCCAAGCCATACGACCTTAAACTGTGCTGCCAGGTCCAAGCCATACGACCTTAAACTGTGCTTCCAGGTCCAATCCATACGACCTTAAACTATGCTTCCAGGTCCAAGCCATACGACCTTAAACTATGCTGCCAGGTCCAAGCCATACGACCTTAAACTGTACTGCCAGGTCCAAGCCATACGACCTTAAACTGTGCTAGTAGGTCCAAGCCATATGACCTTAAACTGTGCTGCCAGGTCCAACCACATGACCATAAACGGTGATGATATCATCCTGGCTGCACGCCGTTAAGGCGCTACCTCTCAAGAACTACGTATATCTTGATTCTCATCCTTATGAGATACGTAGGAGCGCCTGGGAACTTCCCCACAGGCCCAACCTCACTTTTCGTGTTCGGTCTCTCGGCCTAAACTCATCCCTAGGAGCACATAGTAAGAAGGGCTTTTACCCATTCACGTTGGGTTTTTCAACCGATTTACCTTGTGTCTCCCATTCCCCTTATTCTTTGGTTCGAGTTCTAAGACCGTAAACTAAGACCCTTGGATTTTCACGACTCGGTCTCTCTTGTGGGATTGTACGGTGTGGTGCGAGATTATGTCCTCCTTCACGTCAGGTTACTCGCTATACCGTGCCTATCCCCAGATGAGATGTGTCCCTCGTCCCACACGATGTTAAACTGTATTTCATCCTACATGACGTTAAACTGCGCTTCAAGAACTAGGTGTGGCTTGATTCTCATCCTAATGAGATACGTAGGAATGCCCGAACATTTCATCTTGGGTCCAGCCCCAGGGATTACCAAATCCCGTCCCTTCTTATTGTCAGCCCCTCAGCCTGACTTCTTAGTAAGTGGTGACATCTACCCCAAATAAGTTCGAGATTCCCCATAGTAATAATGGGAAGCGACAGTTCTCTCACTAGAGAGGTCCTGTCTGAAAATTGGGACGACCCGTGATCAGGTTGGTACGTCCGCCTAATGCGCCTCCACCACGGTGGTGCAATTTCAGGAGTGTTGGAATCTGTTCGAACAAACCACCACTCCACTTTCCATGCTTTGCGTGACCCTTTATTCGGATCCTCATTCTCTTTAATGTTCGATGGGACCCCCTAACAGTATGGATGATAGACCTACGGTCCAGCTACTGTCCTGGGCCAACGTTCCGGAGGACTGGTCATGTTTGATGGGACCCCCTAACAGTATGGATGATAGACTTTGGTCCGCTTGCTGCCATAATATGGACGATAGACCTTTGGTCCGCCTATTGTAGCAGTATGGATGATAGACCTATAGTCCGCCTTCTATCCTGGGCCAACGTTCCGGAAGACTGGCCGGCGATATTTGAGTTAGGCCCCGTGTTGCGAACATGGTCAGTGGTCAGCCCTCATTTATTATCCCCATTTCAAGCCAACACGATATGGATTCTGAATTTACGCCATGGTTAACAGTTATCCTCCATCGTCGCGCCCCAGAGTGTTCCGAATTCGGGTAGCGTGATTCACCTTTCCTTTCCATCTCCCTATGTTTGGATGGATTTCAATGCCCCCGACATTGCCCCGCTCGTGTGTCAGAGCGCATTGAGAAGGTGATATATCAATCAGTCTGAGGTCTTCTCCTCAGAAATACAGGCCCAATTTCAGATGCCCGAATCTTGGTTGACACCCCACAGTCGGACGAAGTACTAGTGCGAGCCTCCTTTGTTTCTCACAGCCCACGTGAGCTTAGTGATGGATTGCTATTTACTTCGGGATTATGGTTGAGCATGTTAATCCAAAGGGACCCACGAAGCCCTGCATTTCGGTGTTTCCCTCAGAATCGGACCGTTGTGACCCCTCGCCGATCCAATTCCGAGGGGGGGGGGGCATTTGTAGACGCCGAAAAAGTCCGTAACTCTTAGAGGAAGTTTCGAAATGACAAAGAGAATTCATATTCGGAATCAGAGGCCTGGTCCGGAGTCCTGGGAAGTAGTGCGTGAAATTAAGGAGGACTTGTGCGAAATAATGAGGTGCGTGCGAAGCATTCCCAGGATTCGCGTAATCGAGCCGATGGCGCATGCAATTTTGCACGCCCCGGTTCCGCGCGGTGAAGCTTTGCGCGCCGATGGTTCCCGGCATAGAAGATTTCACGCGCCGCCTAGATTCCGCGCCGGCTGATGCCTATAAATAGAAGGCGACCCTGGGTGGTTTGGGGGTTGTGGAATTCAGAACGGCTCCCGTGCGTGCAATTCAGACTCCCCCGCACGCAAGATGACTTCCGGGTAATTTCTATTTTCACACAACCTTGCCCCGGGGTTCACCTTTGCGCGCAACTCCACTGGTTTAAGTGATTTCGCTCACTCCTCCGGGTTCCTCACTTACGCGCAATCTTTACCCCGTGCGCGCAATCCCCTCCTGTGTGCTCAATCCCCTCCTGTGCGCGCAATCACGTCTCCACGCAATCCTCTGGTCCTATTGCGCGCCATCTCGGTGTTTTGCGCGCAAACCTTCTTTTTGAACGTAGCACCCAGGATCCCTTCACCTTGACGCCCCTTGGCTGCCTTTCCACGCCAAGACCTGATGTCTCCCCTGTCGGGCATGCGCGCCATGCGTTGTTTTCCCGTATGGCCTTCCAGGCTCGTACGAAGTAACCTCAAGGTCCCTTGGGTGGTGTTTCCCGTTGCGTTTCTTTGCCTTATGCTTCTCCGCATAGGCACGCTAACGGCTATTGCTTCTTCGCATAGCCACGCTAACGTGGACCCCTCAATGGTTCGCCCTGCGGCCCCCCTTCACTACGGCCTTGACGATGCCTTCCCTCCCACAAGGGGTAGAGGGTGTTGGGCATGTAAGCCCTAGGGGTGTGGAGTGAACCCACCTCGTCCAAGCTACAGGACGTTAAACTGCTAAGCACCTCGTCCTTAACACATGACGTTAAACTGTGGTCCGACCCCGTGCTTCGCACGTAGGGTCCCCCCAGCTCGGACATTTTTTATGCCTCTCGTCTCCATGGGAATGGGATCTTCCTCGCATGGAATGAGATCCTCCTTGTCGGAGTGGCGTTTGTCCACGGGGGAAGGGCTGCCTCAGAGCGTAAGCCCCTAGCCTCTCTTACAGAAGGTTGAAACCATGTACCTCCGTACTTCCCCCCTACCAAGGCCAGTGGAGTCCCTTTCCCACTGCGCTTTGTCACACCATGGGCCTCCATCCTGGAGTAAGCCCTGACACCCAGGGCCGCTAACCACGCGTAATCCCCTGTTTCCTTTTTGGGCCGCTTAACGCGTAATCCCCTTTTTGCTTCTCACGGACGCACCCTTTGTGACGTGATCATCTGGTCCATGCTTCCTCTTGTTTCTCACACCGAGCATGACTCACGTGGGCTTAGAGTGCGCATTGACCATGAAATCCTCTTATGGGCCACCTCAGAACATAATCCCCATACCAGCAAACTACATGGACTTTGATCCGTGCTAACGCATGGTACGTAGGAAGCCTCCAAGAGGTTCAAGCCCACCACCCGGTCGTTCCGACTTCTTCACGTCGGTTCGCCAACACCATGGGACGCCTCAGAGCATAAGCCCCAAATGCCCTCGTCCTGCATGACATTAAACTGTATCTCGTCCCGCATGACGTTAAACTGTATCTCATCCCACATGACGTTAAACTGTATCCCTCGTCCCGTATGACGTTAAACTGTATCTCGTCCCGCATGACATTAAAATGTATCCCTTGTCCCGCATGACATTAAACTGTATCTCGTCCCACATGACGTTAAACTGTATCCCTCATCCCGCATGACGTTAAACTATATCTTGTCCCGCATGACGTTAAACTGTATCTCATCCCACATGACGTTAAACTGTATCCTTCGTCCCGCATGACATTAAACTGTATGTCATTCTGCATGACGTTAAACTGTATTCCCCGAACTACGTGGACTTTGATCTGTGCTAACGCATGGTACGTAGGAAACCTCCACAAGGTTCAAGCCCATAACTCCATCACCTATCCCGATCCTTACCCGGGACGCCACATCCCTATGAGATCATGCCACCCCATCCCACTCCATATTATCCAGAAAGCCGCCCACGTGCTGGCCCCAACATCGGTGTTCCTCCTAGGTGGTTCTTCAATATGATCCACTCTCAGTGTTCCGATCAGTCTGATCCATCTCCGTAAGACGTTAAACTCACGGCATGCCCCGTGTTAAACATGGGAAGCTGAGGAAAACCTCATATGGTACACAATTCCCTGCGTTCAATGTGGGATGCATCGGGCTTCCGTGCCCTTGAGAAGCCCTATGATAAGGGAAAAAAGATAGACATGCCAATCCTCAGTGTCAAGACATGCCAACGACACCCAAACATGACCATTCTCCTCACCGAAGGTTGCTGCCCCGACAAGACCCATTGGAGTGTCTCGACAGAAGCAACATAATTAACTGGCGTCCATACAGATATGGCGCCGGGAACGAGCTTCACGAACCCATCTTAAATCTATGAGGGAGACCTGGACTAGGTGATGAGCTCCGAGGAGGAATCCATGGAAGGAAGAACCGACATCCCATCATCCCGGTTTCGATCAAGGAGCAGACGTCCCTGAACAAGGAACAGATGCCGCCCACCTTTGGAAAGCGGAAATATGGGGCAACAAGCTGTGCGTCCTCCCATGCGTGATGGACACGCGCGCGCACCCCGGCGTAAAAGCGTCGGAAACACTTGTGAAAAATATTTTATTATTACCCTTGTGAAATAAATGCCCAGTTATATTATTCTCTCATTAGTTAAAGACCTATCCAAAAAAATCATTGTGCACAACGAATTGGAGAAAAGATCTTAATATTAGAGAGTTCATCCCACTCTAAGAATGCTCTCAAGAATGAGAGAGATCCTCCTCCACTGGACCAAGGAGAATTCTTTGGAAGCAGTTCTCAAGGAAATCGAAGGTGGACATTGCAAGCACAAATATCTTCTATGCTAGCACCCGGAGACTCCTTCAACGACATCCAGAGATATGTGGAACACATGTGGATCACCGATAGAGGAATTCTACACTTAGATTCTGCAACGCAATGATGGATCACTATAGATCTGTGATATGATGCATCGATGAAGAAATAATAACCTTGGAGGTAATTCTTATTTAATTAAATTAATTTCAAACAACATGTGTTGATCTACTATCTCTTGGTTCCAAGTTTTCTATCCCTTTCTTGTTCTTCGATTCAATTATGTTGGTCACAACATTATTCATTGGAATATACCACATATTGATTATTAATAATGGCAAAAAGAAAAGTTGGGAATTATCCCACCATTCTTATATTGCACCTAGAACCTGCACCTCTAACAGACACAGGGGAACCAGATAGTTCAGAGGAGGTAGTTACTCTCAAAGACTCTAAATAGTAAGAGTCATCCATGAAGGAGTAAATGAGTTAATTAAATATCAATGATACTTGGGAGTTGGGTGAACTATCAAAAGAAAATATAAATCTAGAAAACAAATGAGTTTTCATTTGAAAGAGGAATCTAGTGGAAGTAAGAGGTACAAAGTAAGGATGGTGGTGAAAGGCTTTCAGAAAAAAAGGAAGGGATCAATTTTTTTGAATTTTTTTACCTATTTTGAAGAACATGACCATTTTTATGGTGTTAAAAATTGTTTCATATGATTATATAAACTTGGAGAAGATGGATGTAAAACAACCTTTCTTCATAGGGATTTTGAGGAATAAATTTACATGGTTCATCCCAAGAGTTATGAAGTTCACTAGAAGGAGGATTTTGTTTGTTAGCTAAAATGAAGTCTCTAAGGCTTGAAGCAAGCTCCAATATAGTGTAATAAGAAGTTAAAAACTTTTATGAATGAAGAAAGTATTATCTGATGTGGTTATGATCACTATTGTTACATAAAGTAATGTTATGATGAAACATATCTCATAGTTTTTTTGTATGTGGATGATATATTGATTGTTGGTCTAGAGTTCCATCAGATTGAGGAACTAAATAGGAAGCTGTCAATATGGTTTGAGATGAAAAACCTTTGTCAGGATAAGAAGATATTGGGGATGATAATTGAGATAGATAGTAAATCTGGATCATTGGTTTTATCCCAAAAGGAATACATAAGGAAAGTCATCAAAAGATTTGGAATGACTAGTTATAAACCTATTTCAACCCCCCTTACTAGACACTTCAAACATTCTAAATCATAGGTACCATCAACAGATGGAGAATTTATTGACACATGAAAAGTTACTTATGCTTTAGTTTTAGTAAGTTTGATGTTCATAATGGTTTATATTCAACCAAACATTGCTTTTGTAGTGGGATTTGCTATCCATTTCTTATCCAATCTTGGAAGGAAACATTGGGAAGATGTGAATTGGATTTTATAATACTTGAATGGGCCAGAGGATACAACTTTATGTTTTGGTGATTATAGTTAGTTTAAAGGTTTTGTAGATGTAGATTTTACTGGATACATGGAATCATGAAAAATTACTACAACTTTTGTATTTACTTTTGATGGGATAATAGTTAGTTGGATGTATCAGTTACAGCTAGTTGTTACTTTATCTATAACTGAAGTTGAGTATGTTTCTAATACTGAAGAAGGAAAATATTTGATATGTTTGATGTGCTTGCTGAAGGAAATTATAAAGGAATTAGATAGAGGAATTCCATTCTAAAATAGTAGAGTGCCATTCATCTTGCTCGCAATCCAGTGTTTCATACATGAAAAACAGACATCGACCTGAAGTATCACATTATATGAAGTTTGTTGGAAGATAAAGTTTTGGAGAAATATAAGGTTTTTTAGAATCATAATCCTATTTACATTTTTACAAAGGTTATAATTCAATAAAGTCTGAGGCAACATTGTGCCTCGTTTGGACTCGGTTGATCGGACAGAGTGTGTCACGAACTGAATCGGGTCGCCACTAATACCAGCACCAAATACAGCCTACGATAAGGCCCAAAGGGTTTTCCCTATCCCCATAGGCTGTAACAAGTGACCTAGTATCAATAAATTAGGTTTGGGAATGATTTACCCGAGTATGGAAGCATAAAACATTAAAAACAATCAATAATATGAAAATGAAATTTTCATTCCAAACAAGCCTTAACAGAAACTAAATTTGAATACATGGTTTTAAATAGAGTGAAATAGGTCCAAAAATAAATAAAAATAGCAGTAAATCAGCCAAAAATACTCCACACGACAAGGGGTTATCACCCCTGAGCTGTCTTCACAACACCGCACCATAGGGGGGGACTAACAACCCGAACCACCTCCACCTGAGGCTTTGCCTTTACCTGTGTCAAACATAATCAAGTATACTTAAACCCAAGGGGTGTAATTAGGGTGTGAGACTAATAACAATAGGATACCACCAAGATATTCTATATATTAAACAATACAAGATAAAAAGCATGCCATTTTTGATAAACAAGAGGTAGTGGAAATAATTTCTAAAGAATGAAATTTTTAGATGTAAACAGTATTCAATGGTAATTTTGAATGAATTAGAACATTACAATAAAACATGTAGGCTACTTTATTTTCCATAAAAAACCACCATATTCCAAATATAAATACACAAGAGTCAATGTGCACCAATCTCGAGAACACCCCTAGGCACTAGTTAGTCTCGGGCCCCATGTACCTCGTACCTCGGTGTAAAGTAACCATAGAAAAATCCATTCTCGTGCACGAGAAACTAGTAGGGAACATACCCATAACCCAATGGTCCCAAATAATCATCAATATAGTTTTTTAGTGTTGTCTTTATCCATTTTTGCTCAGTGAAACAGGGACAAAACCCATCTGGATCACTAGCGTACTAGTACACATCCTCCCTCCTAGGTACCCGGGTTTCCCCGATTGTGCTCAAACCATTATCTCATGATAAAAAAATATATTAGAACATAAAAACACCATTTATGGTCATAACCAACTAAAAATAGTAGCTAAACATGTTTTTTTTACCACTAGCACCACTCAATAAAACCTATATAATTTCCAATAAAATAGCTTCACAAAACATAACAATGTTTTGCACACAAAATCCCTTAAAAAACCTACTTTTAACACCATGTGCATACCCATATTAATAAAAACAAAATTTTCAGCACCTAAATAATTTTTATAAACCCATTACATGATTTATAAAACAAACCCATTTGGCATAACATAAAATATACATGTAAAACACCCAATTTAACACAAAATTGGTACCCAAAAATCATTTACTTAACAAATGTCACCAAAAACAGATTTTTAGCAAGGATAATGAATAATAAGTGTTATAAAAACATAAATTCAGTAAGTCTAACTCATCTATCATTGATTACTCATATAATCTCCTACCACAATAATGAAAACCCTTGAATCTTTGTGCGAAAATCCAACCGCACCACCGCTGCACCACAAGGGACTTAAATCAAGCATAAAACCAAAATAATAGACCAATAAACCCAATATAAAACCCCAGGTTCTAATCCTAACTTTATGGAAATTATAAAATTAAATAATAATTGGAAGAAACCCTAAGAAAAAGGAAAAAAACCCTAAGCAAATGGGAGGAAGAATGAAGGAGACCCACTTACTTGAGGAATCTTGAATAAATCACCCCAAATACACCAGTATATGAATTTAAAAAGTTCCAAAAATTTAAGTGAGGTTCAAATAATTTTGATAAGGTCATGTGAGAACTGAAATGGGGGAAAAGAGTGAGAATTGAAGGAGTTATGAAGGAAACAAGTCACCTCTTCAAATCTGGCCGATTTGAGAAATCCTATAAAGTTATGACTTAATTAGAGATTTATAAGAGTTCCAAAGAGGGGGGGGGGAGAATGGGGGTGTTCCTGGGTTAAGTGGGCTTGGGTGAGACTTAGAATCACTAAAAAATCATAAAAATTGAATAAGATATTAAATAAACATTTTTTTAAAAACTGGAAATGGGCTTCCTGGATGGCCTAATTCCTTAAATAAAAACCCAAATCCACCATTATTATGGATTAATAAAGGGTAAAAATTGAAATTGTGGTGTTAATAGGTTAGGTAATGCCATTTTTGAAGTGTAATGGGTGAAAAATGTTAAAAAATGAAAGAGTTATAAAATAAACAAAATTAGTTTTTAAATTTGGAAATGGGCTCACGGTTTGGACCAAATCATGAAAACTCACCCATTCCTCAAAAAATGAATGGGAAAGCCCAAGAAAAAGAGTAAGAATGGAAATTAAATGAAATTTATCTTTAAAATAAGTCATGTATGTGACAATTATCCCCACCATGAAAGAATATTCACCCCAAAAAGTCAACCTAAATCTTGATCGGAAAACAAGAATGGGTACTCCTTCTTGACCCACAACTTCCACTCCCAAGTCTCATGTGCATCGTTCCCATGATCTTAAATAACCCAAACCATTGGAATATAATTTCCTCAAAGAACCTTCTCTTGGGAATCAACTATTCACACCGGCTGCTCAAAAACAGAAAAATTAGGCTCTATATTCAACTCCTCCCAATTTAGTACATGGGATAGATCTGGGTTGTATTTATTTAACTGGGATTCATGGAAGATGTCATGGATGGATGTAAAATGAGAAGGTAAGTACAACCTATATGCCATATTTACAATACGATTGATGATCTCAAAAGGTCCGACATACCGTGATGTCAGCTTCCCTTGCTTTCCCAATCGATGATGGCCTAGACGAGGGGCCACTTTCAAGAATACCCTGTCACCCACATAAAACTCTAGATATTGATGCTCTGGTTAGCACATGATTTATGGAGACTCTAAGCTATTAATAAGTGTTGGATTATCAACTTGACCTTCTCAGACATTTCCTGCACCAAACTCGGCCCTAGTAGTGAGGTCTCACCCAACTCAGCCCAACACAGGGGGGACCTAAAAGGACGACTATATAGTGACTCAAAAGGATCCATTAAAATAGAGGATTGGTAAATTTTATTATAATAAAATTCAACCAATCAAAAATGGCTATCTCAGGAACCTCCAAAGTCCAGAACACATGCATAGAGCATGTCCTCCAAAATCTGATTTGCCCGCTCTGTCTGACCATCTGTTTGAGGATGGTATGCCATGCTCATCTTAACCTGAGACCCTAAGGCCTTCTAAAGTCCTTCCAAAAACTAAAAAGTAAAGTGGGGGTCTCTATCCGAGACAACTGCTGATGTCACACCATGGAGCCTTACCACCTCCTGCAGATACAAACGGCCCAACTCATCCACATTAGCTATATCTTTGATTAGAATGAAGTGGGTTGATTTGGCCAGACAATCAATCACCACCCAAATGAAATTATTACCCCGAGGAGTACGAGGCAATCCAACAATGAAGTCCATGGAAACCTCATCCCACTTCCAGGTAGGAATAGGTAATGTCTGGAGCAAACCAGAGGGCCTTTGATGCTCTGCTTTCACCTGCTGGCATGTGTAGCATCTCGACACGAAGTCCATGATGTCTCTTCTCATACTAGGCCACTAGAACTGCCGACAAACATCATAATACATGTTGGTGGCTCCCAGATAGACATCCCACTGAGATTGGTGGCTATCCTGCATCACCACCTTCTGCAGAGATAACGACACTACTGAACGGCCCATGAAGCACAAGATTCCCTCAGGAGATGATGACCAATCAGAAGACATCTCCCCACCATGAATAAATTTCCTTGACCTCTGAAAATTCTCATCACTAGGCTATTCCCACTGAATCAACTCCAAGAGAGAAGGATTCAACTAAATGCTCTCCAAGAATGCACATCCACTGTGCTCCTTCGTCTCCACATGCATATGAGCAAAGAGCCCAATCAAAGTCCACTCATCACTGGACTTCCTCAAATCCTGCACTAGAACTCTTATTCTCAAGGTGTCGGCCACCAAATTACTCTTTCCTGGGATATAAACAATTTCAAAGTCGAACCCCTACAAGTACTCGATCCAATGATGCTGCCTAAAGTTGAGGTCCTTCTACGAGAAGACATATGCCAAGCTTTTGTGATCAGAGTAGACCACAAACTTCTCCCCAAAGAGGTAGTGATGCCCAGTCTTCAAATCATGCATCAAAACTTCTAAATCCAAGTCATGGGTTGGGTAATTATTTTCATGTAGTTGGAGTTGGATAGAGCCATATGCCACCACATGATCATCCTGTATAAGCACGCACCCATGACCCATACCTGAAGCATCAAAATACACCACATACCCCTTTCCAGCCTCTAGAAAAATCAGAACAGGGGCGGTACTCAACCACCTCTTTATCTCCTTGAAGGATTCCTGACATTCTAGGTCCCATACAAACTTCACCCCTTTCTAGGTGAGTGCGATCATCGGTGAAGCAAGTTGAGAGAAATCCTGAACAAACCGCCTATAATAACCAGCAAGGCCAAGGAAAATCCTAATCTCAAACATGTTCTTTGGATGCTCCCATGACATGACTACACTGATCTTCTAGGGTTCCACTGAAACCCCCTATTCTGAGATCACATGCCCTAGAAATTTTACCTCCCTAATCTAGAAAGTGCACTTTGACAAATTTTCATGGAGACGATGACCCCTCAAAGTACCCAAGATGATCCTTAAGTGATGTTCGTGTTCCTCCTCAGAGCCATAGTATACTAGAATGTCATCCACGAATACCACAATGAAGGAATCTAGATATTGGTGGAACAACCTGTTCATGAATTCCATAAATACCGCTAGAGCATTGGTCAATCTGAAGGGAATGACCAAATACTCAAAGTGGCCGTACTTACTTTGAAATGCTATCTTTAGGATATCTGCCTCTTTCACCCTGAGTTGATGGTATCCCGAATGCAAGTCTATTTTTGAGAACCACTTTTCCTTCTTCAATTGATCAAACAAATCATTTATTCCAGGAAAAAGTTATTTGTTATTAATTTTTACCTTATTCGGATTCCGGTAGTCAATGCACAACCGAGGGGATCCGTCAGCCTTTTTTGTGAACAACACAGGAGCGACCCAAGGAGAGACGCTCGAGTGAATGAATCATTTGGATTCTAAGTCATCCAAATGAATCTTTAATTCCATAAATTTGGTGGGGGGCATACAATATGAGGGAAGAGTTATCGGCTATGTTCCCGGAGCCAGATCAATCAAGAAATCTACATCCTTCTTCGGGGGAAAACCTAAAAAATCATTCGAGAATACCTTTGGAAACTCATTCAATACATGAGGTATTGAACCTTCAGGGTCAATTCCATATTACTCTATCATGAGTGATGATAACTGGAAGATAATACTTCCCAACTCTGGGAGTAGAGGTCCTACGCGACCCGACTGAGGATCCCATTCTCCACGAAAAACCTGTCGACTCCCATCAGGTGTCGTGAAACTCACTCATCGCCTGTAGAAATCGATGTGTTCCTGGAAATGTACTAGCCAATACATGCCAAGTATCATGTAAAAAATATCCATATCTAAGACCAAGAGGTCCCACTCCATCTCAATCCCTAACACAGAGAGCGCACATGACAGGCACCTAAGACACTGCTCCTTCTTCTTTCCTAGCGGCATCACCAATTCCATCGTAAAAGAAAACAAATCAGTTGGAAAATTCAGCATGTACACAAAATAGGAAGAAATGAATGAAATAGAGTCACCAGTATAAAAAAGAGCAGAAACTATAGAATATGCGATCAGAACGGTACCTCGAACTGTCGACGGTCCCGCCTCTGACCCAGCTGGTGCCTGATCCACTGCATGGAGATGTCTAGTATCTACCTGAGGATGACCGCTAGTCTGTAGTTGTGCCCGAAACTGGCTCTGTCTAGAAGATGACCCAACCCTACCACCATATCTACAAAATCAATATCCCCCCATCCTCGATGGCTCTGACTGTGTGGCACTCCTCTTGAAGCCACTAACCCTACCCCACTATGAAGTGGGCATTCCACCCCGCAAAAGTGCTGAAAGTGACCCATACCTACACATTGGTAATAGGGATTCATAGGAAGTGGTAATGCTGGTCAGATGTTCCCCAGCCTCCCACATTAGTGGAACATGAACGATCTCACATCAGAAGCCACAGATGAAAACTGCCTAGAAGAGTGGCCTGAACTATCACCTACCTTCTTCACATGTTCCTCCCACTTCCTTTTCTTCTTTGAAGATCTGACACTACCCACTGCTGATACAGTTCCAGAAAAACCAGCCCTGCCTTTATAATCAATCTCCACCATACATGCCCGATTAACGACCTCAATATAGGTCCTCAGCTTGAACAAGAAGAACTGGGAGTATATCTCTGGTCGAAAGCCTTTCTCAAACCTATAGGCCTTTGATTGTTTATTCAAGATGATTTCAGGGGTATACCAAACCAGATAAATGAAATGGTTGGCATACTCCATGATAGAAAGATTACCCTAAACAAGGTCCATGAACTCTCATGACCTGGCATATGCCAAGACCTCGGGGCAGTACTGTTCATTGAAGACTGCCTTGAAGTCTCCCTAGCGCATCTACTCATTCTTCCCAGTTTGAAGTACCGATTCCCACCACCTACGGCTGGGACCCTCTAACAAAAAGGAGGCACATTTCACCCTGAGCTCCTTGAGTGTATCCAAGAACTCAAACATGCACTCGATCTTTTTGAGCTATTCTTCTACTTCCTGGGGTTCTATGCTGCCTTGAAAAGTAGGAGGCTTGTTTTTCAGAAAATCCTGACCTTTATATTTTCTAGGACCCATCTATTCTACCCTAACAGTAATGGAAACATGATATGTTCCCTATCCCAGAGCTTGGACAACCTAGACCATAGCCTCAACTAGCCTCTAATCAATCGGTGTGGGAGAACTCTCTTCGGCTTCCTCCTATGGGCACATGGGAGATTTCCGGGGAGGCATGTTGCTACAAAATGAAACAGTCACAAAAACAATAGTCAATACCAAAATTCTGAAAATTTTAATCAAATACATAAAATATAAATAATCTAAACACATTACAGTAATAAAATCAACAACTACTCCACCCCTACCTGATGTCCACGTGTGGTTTGCAACCCACACGTCTCACCTGGAAGTGAAGTCAGTCAGAAAATTCCAACGTCCTCTGGTGACTCAAGGTATACCACAAGAGGTGTGGGCCAAACACCCTACTCATGACCAAAACCCCAAGCCTCGACATTCTAAGCTCCTATATATCCCAACTCATCCCAAAATAGTCATATAACCCAAAAACATTGACCTCCTTTGATACTATTCTGTCACGAATCGAATATGGTCTCCATAAAAAACAACACCAAACCCGACCTGTGAAAAGTCCTAAAGGGCGTTCCCTATCCCCATGGGCTGGCACAAGTGCCTGAGTATCAATAAATTAGGTTTGGGAACAATTTACCCGAGTATGAAAGCATAAAACATTAAAAAAAATCAATAATATGAATCTGAAATTTTCATTCCAAACATGACTTAACACAAACCAGATCTGAATAAATGGTTTTAAATAGAGTGAAATAGGTCCAAACATAAATAAAAACATCAGACAATCATATACAAAGACTCCACATGATAAGGGTTCATCACCCCCAAGCCGTCTCCAAAACACCGCACCATAGGGGGGGACTAACATCCCGAACCGCCTCCACCCGAGGCTTTGCCTTTACCTATGTCAAATATAATCAAGTATAATTACACCCAAGGGGTGTAAATAGTGTGTGAGACTAATACCAATAGGATACCACCAAGATATTCTATAGAGTAAACAATACAATATAAAAATCATGTTATTTTTGATAAATAAAAGGTAATGGAAATAATTTCTAAAGAATGAAACTTTTAAATGTAAATAGTTTTCAAAGGTAATTTTCCATGAATGAAAAGATTATAATAAAACATGTAGGCCACTGTATTTTCCAGAAAAAACCACTATATTCCACATATAAATACACAAGAGTCAATGAGCACCAATCTCGGGAACACCCCTTGGTACTAGTTAGTCTTGGGCCCCATGTACCTCATACCTTAGTGTAAAGTAACCATAGAAAAATATGTTCTAATGAACGAGACACTAGTAGTGAACATAAAAATAACCTAGTGGTCCCCAATCATCATAAATATTTTTTTTAGTGTTGTCATTATCCATTTTTCTCAGTGAAACAGGTACAAAACCCATCCAGATCACTAGCATACTAGTACACATCCGCCCTCCTAGGTACCCAGGTTTCCACCATTGTTCTCAAACCATTATCTCATGATAAAAAATCCATTATAACATAAAAACATCAGTTATGGTCATAAAAAACTCAAAAAATTAGCTATACATGTTTTGTACCACTAGCACCATTCAATAAAACCTTTAGAATTTCCAATAAAATAGCTTCACAAAACATAACAATGTTTTGCACACAAAATCCCTTAAAAACCCCACTTTGAACACCATGTTCATACCCATATTCATAAATAAATAATTTTAAGCACCCAAATCATTTATATAATCCCATTTCATGATTTATAAAACAACCCCATTTGGCATAACATAAAATAGACATGTAAAACACCCAATTTAACACAAAATTGGTACCCAAAAATCATTTACTTAACAAACGTCACAAAAACTAGATTTATAAGCAAGGATAATGAATAATAAGTGTTCTAAAAACATAAATTCAGAAAGTCTAACTCATCTAGAATTTATTACCCATGGAATCACCTACCACAATAATGAAAACCCTTGAATCTTTGTGTGAAAATCCAACCACACCACTGCCGCCCCACAAGAGACTTAGATCAAGCCTAAAACCACAATAATATACCAAGAAAACCAATATCAAACCCTATGTTTGAATCCCCACTTTCTGGAAATTATCAAATTCAAGAATAATTGGAAGAAACCCTAAGCAAAAGGAAAAAAACCCTAAGCAAATGGGAGGAAGAATGAAGCAGACCCACTTACTTGAGGAATCTTGAATAAATCACCCCAAATAAACTATTATCTTAATTTACAAACATCCAAAAATTTAATTGAGGTTCTAATAATTTTGACAAGGTAATGTGAGAACTGAAATGTGGGAAAAAGAGTGAGAATTGAAGGAGTTATGAAGGAAACAAGTTACCTATTCAAATATGGATGATTTGAGAAAGCCTAAGAAGTTATGACTTAATTCGTGATTTATACAAGTTCCAAAGAGGGGGGAAGAGAATGGGGGAACTTCTGGGTTCCTTGGTCTTGTGTGAGAATTGGAATCACTGAAAAATCAAAAAAATTGAATAATATATTAATTTTTTTTTAAAAAAACTGGAAATGGGCTTCTGGGATGGCCCAATTCCTTAAATAAAAACCCAAATACACCATTATTATGGATTCCTAAACGGTAAAAATTGAAATGGTGGTGTTAATAGGTAATTGGATACCATTTTGGAAGTGTAATGGGTGAAAAATATTAAAAAATGAAAGAGTTATAAAAGAAAAAAATTGGTTTTTAAATATGGAAATGGGCTCACAGTTTGGCCCAAATCATGAAAAATCGCTCATTCCTATAAAAATGCATGGGAAACCCCCAAAAAAAAGAAATAATGGATATTAAATGAAATTTAACTTTAAAATAAGTCATGTATGTGATAGATTGTGGGGAAATACATGCATCAGATAGAGGATGTGATCAAGAGGTGAGATGATGAAGGCTAGAATCCTTAAGTAATTTCCAAGTGAGAGATTGTTGGGTTTGTGGAAGTTATTCATATTCATGGGACTGAGAATTTTGTATGGAGGGCATAAAACCAATATCTTTTAATAGACCAAAAAAATGTTTTACAGTTGATCAATTTTAGAGCAAATGGGAAAAAATCTTGTCACCAGACATGCTTCCAACATTAAGAGTCATCAGAGAGAGATAATTAGACATGTGAATCTAATGGTGAATATTTAGTGTCATTGGATAGTGATGATTATATGGGGATCATCATACAAAGTTCTCAAAAATAGTGTTCACTGGTGGATTCCACTCAATTCATTGGTTGTTTTCATGGTGACCAACTATTGGTGGTTGCATTAAATGGTTCAACATTGAATCATAGGTTACTCAAGTCAATGAGAGGTTGACCATGAATCTCATAGGTCGGTGCAAATGGTTGACCAAACAGAGACCCATATAAAGAGAGGTGGTGGCCCAGCTCTGGAGGTATACTGTTTGAATGATTCTTATGATAAATAGACAAAGAGTTTCTGAATGAATTGTCCAAGACTTTGTAAAATGGAGAGGAAGTATGAAATTGTTTTATATTCTCTTATATCTCCTTAATGAAAGATTTTTGTTGTGTTCTCCTATGGATGTAGGATATTTTTTTGAACCACATAAATCTTTTTTTTCATTTCTTTGTTATTTTTCATAAATTATGATCATGGAGTTTTGTGTGGTGATTAGGTGAGATCTCATCCTAGTTCTAGCACACAAGCTCAAAGGAGGTGTTTAACAGAAAAACATATGTTCAAAAACATTGTAAATATTTACTACAGTGCAGGATAAGGTGATCAGACAAATACATGTCCAGTGTATGTGGTGCTTTCTAATTTTGTTCATTGTATTTAACGAACAAAGTGCTTCCAAGGGGTTTTCCTAATGAAGTTTTTCTGACTGAATTGTCCGTGACTTTGTAAAATGGAGAGGAAGTGAGTGAGTGTTTTGTATTTTATTGTATCTTCTTACAGAAATATATTTTCAATGTTCTCCCATGGATGTTACTCATTTTTCTGAACCACATAAATCATGTTTGTCCATTTGTTTTTCTATTTTTCATGAAGTAATACTATGGAGTTCTGTGCGGTGATTAGGTGAAATATCATCCTAGTTCCAGTGCAAAATCTCAGAGGAGGTGGTTAACGAACAAACATTTGTCTGGTAACACTGTGGAGCTTTTCTACTACACAGGATGAGGTGATCAAACAAACATCTATACAGTGTATGCAGTGCTTTCTAGATTTTTTTGTTGGATTGATGTTATATTCTATCATCAATAAAGGCCTTTATCAGTTGCTATGGTTTTCACCAACATGAAAAAAAACTACAACAACCAATAGAAAGAAACAATGGTTTTTATTTATAGAAAAAGATCGTATTTTTTTCTAATAATAACAAACATCATTACATTACAACATTTTAGTACATTTACTACAACAATTACATTATTATAAAATATTTAAAAATCATTGAAAATAGTTACAAAAAATTAAAAACAAAATATAATAAGAATGAAACATGCGAAGGATATCTTTTATAAGGATTAATCATCCGTTGAATTTATCTATACCAAAGAAATGCATGTTGGTCATAAAAATGGGGTATGTTTTATTAATACTAGTTAAGAAATTGAAAATTAATAATAATTGTAATGTTATATAATACATTATAAAATTTTAGTAATTCATGGTCTATTATCTTTAAAATGCATGATATATAGTTAAAAATAAGGGTAATATAGTTGATAAAAAAACACATCATAATGTAACATATAATAATTATGATAAATAACAATTACAATTATAAAAATATACTTTGAATAATTTGGAATATATCATGTAGTATATTTAAATTTGGTTTGTTTCAAAAGGAAATAAATGAATAAACAATCTCTATCCTAAATTTTTATGACAATATGAACTCGTTTATTCGGTTTTGATTATTTGATAGACATTTATAAAACATAAAGATTTTTAATTATGAAATGACACATTAGATCACTAATTTCACATCAGACATTAGTTTGAAGTGTGTTTTTTATTACATGTGAAAAAATAGCTGATGATCATTGAAACATGATTTTAATAGTAAAAAGACACTATGTATTATTCCAGAAAAATCATATGTTAGATTGATGAATAGTTTTTTCTTATGGATAATAAATAATTCAATAATAATTATCTTAAATTTCCATAATAATTCAAGACTATTTTCTCAGTTTTTATTGTTTGACACACATTTATAAAAATAAAAAATTCACTTTTAATCATTATAGTCAGATTTCTTATTGAACTAATGTGTAGATTTTCAATCAGGTCATAAATAAATCAAAGATCACTTTCCAAAAGTTTCACGACACTTCAAGATTGTTTGTTAAGTTTTTATCGGTGGACCCATGTTTTTAAAACTATAAAGACTTTAAATTTCATAATTCTACTTTATATAATTTTGGAAAAATCACATGTCTAATTGACGTATGATTAGTTTCAATAAGACACAAATGAATCAATGATAATTTTACTAAATTCTTAAGACAAGATGAGCTCATTTACTCAGTTTTGGTTATTTGATGAATGTTTATGAAAGTTAATAGAATTTAAATTCTAAAAAATTACTTTGGATCATCAATGTCATACTGCATTCCAAATTTGACATGTGACTTCTTTTCACTAGTGAAAAATTAGTCGATGATTATTATATAAAGGTTTTAGACAATATAAGTTTGTTTTCTTAGGTATGATGAATTTTACGTGTGACTTCTTTACACTAGTGAAAAAATCAGTCAATGATTATTATCCATTTTTAAGAAAATTTGAGTTTTTTTCTTAGGTATTCTGAATTTGACATGAGACATCTTTGAACTAGTGAAAAATTAGTCAATGATTATTATCCAATTTTTTTAGACAATATGATTTTGTTTGCTTAGTTATGACCGTTTGACACAATTTTACTAAAATACAAAGATTTTGAATAGTAAATACACTTTATATCATTTTGAATAAATCACACATCTGATTGTAATGCTGATTAGACACTGAATGAGGATAATATTCATTGTTAATATATATAATATTCATATGCTTTATTATTCATAAACACCATTTTAGTGCATTTTACACTTTGAACATTATTTCATATTATAATTGTAATTCCTTCTTAAAGTGAACTATTACATGATACATTTTTTAACATCATTTAAAGCACCCAATGATCTTGATTTTATTTTAATATTTAATTTTCAGGTTTCTAATTACATTGGTAACAATTCATAATTTTGGAGTACTTTAAGATTCATATTGGAAGACCACTAAAGTTGGCCTTGAACAAACAACATTTCGGGTGAAGTAAACTGAAGAACATCCCAATAAAATTATTGTATCAGCCAATATACAATCCCAATAATTCTAAAAATTGAATTGAAGATATATTATATCATGGGAAAAATTTCATTAAACAGTGTCCAAATCTAATTTTGATGTTTGAATGAAGTTCCAGGCATCCCAAGTTGGAGATAAAATTCTGGGTCAGATTCTGCGGCCCAGAAAAATAGCCCACCATTTTGATAATATCTCGCAAACCAAAATTCTATTTGGTCTGAAATTTTACATTAGGTCAGGAGATATCCTGAGATTAATTTTATTTTTCTATTTTCCACTCTAATTTGGCCATCTAGACTGTAATTTAGAAGCCTCTGTTCGGTGGATGAAAGCTGGCTGCCACTTCGGGTCAGGGATAAAGAAGTCCACTCTTCCTTTCCACCATCCTAGGCCTAACATACTCAAGTGGGATCCTTTTTAATACTGGGATATTGACAAAAACCTATTTAAATTCCTATTTAAGGAATTGGTGGTGGAGGATTTTATCATCTTTGGTTCTTTGTTCAATTGTAATGTTATGTTGCGATTTTGTTGCCTTGAGTTTTTCTTTCTCATGTAAGTTGTTAAATCCACCTTAGTTTATTAATAAATTTTCTTTTTATAATCTTATTTTGCTTTTATTTATATAAATTTGATACCGTTGGTTCAAGGTGTGAATTTATTCACACCAAAACTTGTGAAATTATCACACAACGGTGGAGTGATCGTTATTTCATTTTCTTTTTTTTACTTCTCCAATTCCTCCCTCATGAGTCTACTTTTCGCTTCCATTGAAACCATAGAATCAATAGAGGGATAACCCACTTATGGGTTGATCCAATGGATTATAAATGGTATGTATCGGATGTTATTTCTCACTCCATTAATTTATAATCATTTCTTTTAATTGAGAATTTTGTTTGAAGATCTTTAAACTCCTTCGTCCTTGTTGAATTTAAGGCCACACACTTCAAGTGCTAATACGAACCTTTACCTTGAAGTGCTCAAAACATTTATCCTTAAAGTGTATAGGTTATTAGTATTAAAGTGTGTAGATATTAAACTAGTAAGTGATGATATTTTTTGATCTTCTTAAATGAACCCATATCAAATATAAGAAAATGAAATAGTTGAAAAAGGAATGCATCTAATTCTCCCCAAGTTATAATCTAGGATCAACTCATTCTTTTAAATTGAATTCACTTAAGTATTTTAGCATTAACTTAAACCCATATAATATTAACCCAAGTTGTCTACTTCATAGCAAAAAACAATCCATAGAATTTACGTGTCTATAGGTTACTTCTTAGGTCTCTGAGGATTCGACAATCCAAGCTAAACTACAAGCGACCGCTTAACCCTAAAATCTTGGGTAAATTTGGGCGAGACCAAATTTTGGCTCCATTTCCAGGGACCTAAGTAAGTTATCTTAGACAACATCTTCCTTTTCTCATCCAACTTCTCTAATATCATCCCCAATTTCATTCCTATGGAAAACCCTTTTGAACAAATCCAAACATGTGGAACCTTTCATTACTTTGATCACTCCACACCAAGTGTGATGTAAAATGACCATCCTATTTTCTACTGGTGGGATAATAAAAAACCTATTGAGATACAATTTCTTAACTCATATTCTCCACAAAACATTCTAACCTATTATGAGTTCTAATCCTAACAAGGCCAATTGGAACATCCTCATGTGGAATTCCAACAACTTAATTATCCTCTTGGAATAGACCATCTGTCCCAACCCCTTGACCATATTGATCCACATCCATTAATTGAGAAATTATTTCAAAAAATGGATAGAATTACTTCTAAAGTTTCATCCTTGAGAGTAGAACTACAAAGCATTGAAACAATTATGGAACCCATTCCCAGTCAGGTTGTCTATTCCTCATCATTTATAGAGGAATATTGTTACACACAAACATCTCATGAAAATGATAAAGAAATTTCCTTTGAACCTAGGATACCTGAAGAACATGAAGTAATAGTTGATGGGTGTTTAAATGAAGAGGAAAATGATTTTTTGTATTCAAAAGAGGGAAATTTGACATCATGGATTGAGTGTCCTGAATATTGCTCCATTACTGATTTTTCAGAACTAAAAATCACTGCACCATTGGGAGAAATAATGAACTTAGAGTCCATAAACATTAATGAAACTAATATTTCCAATTTAGTGGTTGAATATTCCATTATAAAGGAGCCATTTTTTTGAGATATTTATAAAATTAAACTAAGTTGGATTCAAAATCTTGACCCGTGTCTGAATGTCCTATCCAACCCGAGCTCAAAATTATTATCCTTCCTTCCCCGCTCAAGTATAACTTCATAGGGTATAATAATGAACTTTAAATTGGAATTCATTCTTCTCTTGAAACCAAAAAATTTGGAATGATCATTTATGTCTTAGACAAGACTATAGAGGAAACTGGATCAACCATTTCTGATGTTCCTTGGATTTTCCCACTCATGGTAGAACATAGGTTTGTACATGACACAAATTCTAAAAAAGAATTAGTCTCAATAAAGTATAAGTGGAGAAATATGGGGTCTTTAAAATGTTTAAAGTTGGTATTGGGTAAGTTATGGGGGTTTAAGTCGAGCTAGCGACGTTAAACAAAAGCGCTGCACGAGAGGCAACCCGTGGTCTTTATGTTTCCAATCATTGTGAATATATTTTTTTAAAAAAATATGATTAATGAATCATTTTGATTTAAAAAAACAAAATTAGACTGTTGACATGTTCTTCTATTATGAGTATGGATGGGTATGAAAGGGGAGCGCCATATTCATCCGTGTCACGTGGTGTGATCCTTGAGTAATACCTTACCCAGAAATTTAAAAAGAAGAAAATGTATCATCAATTAATTTTATTTTTATGTGTTTTTAGGTTAAAATAAAAATACAAAAAAATATATAAAATGACACGTCATAGGTTGTGGGTAAAACCCCGTTACAACTGGTGAAGCCACGGGGACTCGAACCCGGGACCGAAGGGAGACAAGGGCACACACTTACCACTGACCTACGACTTATAGTGCTTCCTTATTCTATAATTTTTGTATATATACTTATATTTTACCTTTTTTATTATATGAATAAATATATATATATCTATATATATTGTTTTGTTTTGTTTTTTTCCTTTTTCCACTACGGAACTCTACAAGTGACATGGATATCAAAAGACTAAATTGGAGTAGCAAGAACTTCAAATTCAACCACCAGGTGACTTCATTCCATGATCCTCATATTTCAAATTCCTTATAGAACTCCTATCATCTACCTATACCCCCTTCTAAATTTTATTTTCTTTAAACACTGGGGACAATGTTATTCTAAGTTGGGGGGGGGGGTGAAAAGAATGAAAAAATTAATTAATTTTGTGTGCATAAAAAATGTGTGGAAGGAAAAATTTCTTTAATCTTGAACATGATAATACACATTGCACACTTTGAAATTGAATATCAAATAATTTAGCATGCCCTGATTCTAATTTTAATCCATGTATAATTTCATGAGCATAGATTTTGGAAAGTGTGGCTGTCTAATGTGAAATATCATCATTTATATTTTTATCCAAATAAAAAAAAGAGATCACAATGCACATCCTTTAGATAGTGGGGTATTAGTTTGAGTTCATGGGGTCCCCCAAATAAATATCATAGGTTTGGTGATCATTTTAGTTTTAATATGAGTATTCAATAAAAAAACAATAAATTTGTGCATAGAGAAATGAAATGACCTAATGTGTGACTTTCAACACTTGGGGATCATGAATTCATAGTTTTCTGGCCCAAAGTTATTAATTTTATCTCTATTTGTGGTAATTTTACTTTGTTTTTGACTGAGTTAACTCGAGATGATGCCTGAGTATGTGGGATTTACTTGGTGCCCTAAGTTATTTGAGATTGGGAGTCATCAGTAAAGTCTTGATACATGAGTTGACTCTTTTGAGTGCAATTTCAATTACCATGGAAAAATTGAAAAAAAAATTGAATACTCATATTAATGTTTAAATGTGATTCCACCTAGCGCTTCCATCATTTCCCCCTTGAATAAATATGAACCCCCATGTCTATTGTAATACACAACACATTCTCATACTTAATTGATATTGGATGAAATATGACGATGAATTTGAACAAAGGAATGGGCTTGGTATTGGGATATTATTTTGAAACTATCTTGTATTAAAATATTTTGATGGGTTTCATAGTTGTTTGATATAAGGGTTTTTGGTGATCATTTTTTATTAATTTTTTTTTGGAAAATGGAATTCAAATTTCACATTTTTGAGATATATTTTGCTCGGGACTAGAAAAACTCAAGTTGGGGGGGGTGTGATTATCCACTGAATGAGGATAATATTAATTTCTAATATATAAAATATTCATGTGATTTATTATTCATAAACACTATTTTAGTTCATTTTACACTTTGAACATTATTTCATATTATAATTGTAATTCCTTCTTAAAATGCACTATTACATGGTACATTATTGAACATCATTTAAAGTATACAATGATATTGATTTTATTTTCATATTTAATTTTATTTTTTCTCATTACATTGGTAACAATTCATAATTTTTGAGTACTTGAAGATTCATATTGGAAGACCACCAAAGTTGTCCTTGAACAAACAACATTCTGGGTGAAGTAAACTGGACAACAACCCAATAAAACTACTGTAGAGGACAATATACAAGACCAATAATTTTGAAAATTGAGATGAAGATAGAGGAAATCATGGGAAATATTTAATTAAACAGTGTACAAAGCTAATTATGATGTTTGAATGGAGTTCCAGGTGGCCTAAGTTGGAGATAAAATTCTAGGCCAGATTCTGTGGCCCAGAAAAACATCCCACCATTTCAATAATATCTCTCAAAAAAAAAAATTCATTTGGGATGAAATTTTACATGAGGTTAGGAGACATCCAGATATCCATTTTATTCCTCTATGGAACACTCTAATTATGCCATCTAGAAGGTCATTTAAACGCCTCTGTTCAGCGGATGAAAGCTGGCTTCCACTTCGGATCAAGGATAAAGAAGTCCACTCTCCCTTACATTCCACCACCCTAGGCCTACCATAATCAAGTGAGATCCTTTGTAATGTTTAGAGATCGACCCAAGCCTATTTAATTTCCTATTTAAGGCAGTGGTGGTGGAGGAGTTTATCATCTTTGGTGATTTTTTCAATTGTAATGTTATGCTGCGATTTTGTTGTCTTGAGTTTTTCTTTCTCATGTAAGTTGTTCAATTTACCTTAGTTTCTTAATAAAATTTCTTATTATACTCTTATTTTTTTTATTAATATCAATTTGATACCGTTGGTTTAAGGTGTGAATTTATTCAAACCAAACCTTGTGAAATTATCACACAACAGTGGAGTGATCGTTATTTCATTGTTTTTACTTCTCCAATTCCTCCCTCACGAGTCTACTTTTCGCTTCCATTGAAACCATATAATCAATAGAGGGCTAACCCACTTATGGGTTGATCCAAGGAAGTATAATGGGGCTGGATTGAATGTTATTTCTCACTCCATTAATTTCTAATCACTTCTTTTAATTAAGAATTTTGTTTGAATATATTTAAACTCCTTCATCCTTGTTGAATTTAAGGCCACACACTTCAAGTGATAATACAAACCTTTACCTTGAAGTGATCAAAACTTTGATCCTTCAAGTGTATAGGTGATTAGTATTAAAGTGTGTAGGTATTAAAACAGTAAGTGATGATGTAGTTTTATCTTCTTAAATGAACCCATCTCAAATATAATAAATTGAAATAGTTGAAAAAGGAATGCATCTAATCCACCCCAAGTGATAACCTAAGATCAAATCATTATTTTAAATTGAATTCACTTAAGTATCTTAGCGTTCACTTAAACCCATATAATATCAACCCAAGTTTTCCACTTTATATCCAAAAATTATCCATAGAATGTACGTGTTTGTAGGTTACTTCTTATGTCTCTGAGGATTTGAAAACCCAATCTAAACTACAAATGATCGCTTAACCCTAAAATCTTGGGTAAATTTGGGTGAGACCACATGCAATGTAATGACCCCAATGCAATGGGTTAATACTTTATTTTTTTTCATTTTAATCCTTAAATTATGGGATTTAAGGTTTAAAGGGAGTTGGAACTAAAGGGATGGAAATTTAGAGGAAGATATAAGGTGAGAAGAGAAGAAGGACATAGTGTTGTAATGCATCGAAAACCGGGTGGCATTCCACCAGGAATCCCCAATAGATTTCCATCAGGAATATAATTTGATTTTCTCATATCTAGCTTTCTTAAACCTCATCTCATGAATTCAAGGCATAACCATCCCCATTCTTTCAAATTTTAGCAATATCTCATTGTAAATTAAAATCCCTACATCATCTTTCCTCCCAAGTTTTGAAAAATCATCATCTACTTTGGGAATTTCTTCAATTAAGTTGTTATGTAGTCTAAAATTTAATGAATCTAAGGTAACATAATTATTTATGTTTCTATATTTCATCTATCTTGTTGACATCAATTAAGTTCCCAGGTTTTCTCTATCTAGGTTAGTTTAATCCCTTAAGTGTTAAAATTCTCTCTTCCTCTAGGGTGTGAAAGCAGATTTAATATAGGTTTTGGTAGCCAACCCCTCAGCTCTTACATATATTTTTAGTTCTAAAGCTAGTGATGATATAGGGCTGATTCATATTAATTTAAAATAAATGTTTTCCATTAATAAAGGTTTTTCTCAAATTGTTTTTTTAAATATGAATGCTTCTTTTTTATTTAGAAATACATGTTATGAAATGAACATGCTTGGTTGTTTATGTTGTACCTCTCCCTATAATGGAGTTTTAATGATAAAAAGCAATCAATTATTTGCCCAATTATTTCATTTAATAAAGTTTAAATATTTATGTTGCACATCAAGTCATGGTTTTGTGATAGAATACAAAGGCATTGAAGGATCCTTCTTGAAGGAATCAAAATAAAAATTGGACAGAAATTGAAGTTCTATTAAATTCTTGATAGATGTGTTGATATCATGGAAGGAATATACCAGGTCCTATTAAAGACTTTGAAAGAATATCTAAGGTACAAAGTAGAGTTTAGGCAACTTCAGGTAGCACTAGCTCACCGGTATAGGGCATCAGCCAACAGGTGACATGTGGATAGAGCCACCCAAGAAACAGGAGTCCAACGACTACCCAATAGAGGACACTAGCTATCTGGTGGTCAATAATGAATAATAATAACTTTTATAGTTCCACCAACTACCTAGTGGAATAATTATAGAAGTAGTGATATTTACGAGTTTCACCAGATAACCGATGGGATTGTACGACTAGCTGGTTGAGCCGATCCAACAAGTTATGGTTATTTATTTTGGTAGACCCTGAAACTCTTAAATGGAATTTGACAATGATTGATGACCAAGAAGAATTCAAAAATGACCCTAACTCCTTTGGAGTCTATAAACAGAGGGCCTTGGAGGCACTCTCAATAACGGTGGATTGAACAACAAATTAAAGTGTGCCAACAATGAATCAAAGTGACCATCCCTGTCAATCTTAAAGCCTTATTTCAAGATCCAATTTCAATTCTAAATCTATTAGGCTCTCATATATATTTCCACTCTATATCTCCTTTCATTTTTATTTTCCATATTGAGAGATTAGCAAGTGTATTTATAATGTATTTTCATTAAGAAAATCTCTCTATTCCCACCACCACTTCCACAAGGGTGCTCACAACCAAAAAGTGATGGACATGTGCTTACTACAATTAAAGGGACATGAGTTTCTTACCATAACTATAAAATGGTAATGATGGAACTGATTATGTGATCTCGATTAAAGTAAAGGGAGAAATAAAAAACCTCTCAACCCAAGGGGAGGAGATGTAGGGGCTCACATAGAGCTATTGTCAAACTCCTTTATCAAATCAAACACTCTCTCCTTTATTTATTTCCACATTACATCATTATTTAATTATCACATGATGAACTTAATTATAATTTATTTTTTATTCATAAAAACTTCAATCAAATTATATTGATACGACTTTTATTATAACATCTCACTTACGCAATCAAAGTTATTGATTAATTTGATCGATTTGTTTTTATATTCATTACACTTAATTAATCAAATTGAGATACCCATAACTTTATTCCACTATACTTACTTGATAAAATCAAAGATATCGCCTAATTTTATTAATTAAGATTGATTTGTTTGAATCGATCTTTAATATTTTAATTTCTTATATGCTCATTTGTATTAATCTTATTATTATCTATATTTAGCTCTTTTAAATTTTAAAGGAAATTCACCCCCTCTTTCCATTTTATCCTACTTAGACTTACATTTGGTATCAAAGGTATTATTTTTGTTTTTCTTAAAATGTCCTTGTTTTAAAAAATTGATTTTAGTATTCAATATCTTAACTAATTTTAAGGTTTGATCTTTTTAAAATATCATCTTTTTAAAACACTAATGGTGCTCCCAAAGGTAAATATATAGGTTTCACACATTATTTTGATGGTTCTAATTATAGTTTTTGGAAGACACATATTTCAAACTTTCTTCAAAGTATTGGTTATCTTATATGAAAAATTTTCATGCACGGTTATATTCCTACCAATGAAAAAGAAGAAAAATTAATACCCAATGATATTGCTTATTTTGAATTAGATGGAAAATCTATGAACACCTTGCATTGTGGATTAGAATAAAATAAGTTTAATCATATATATACTTGAAAAATGGATCATGAAATACATAAAATATTAAATGTAACTCATTAAGTAATGAATAAATTTAAAGATACTAGGCTTGACATGATAAAAAATATTTTTAAAGTTTTAATATGAATCCCAACGAACCTATTAATAATATTTTTATGCTTTTTACTGAAATTTACAATGGTTTAAAGTCTCTTGGTGATTATTTTACTTTAGAAAATTTAGTAAATAATATTATCTGGGTATTACCAAGAAATTGATCACTTAAAGTGATGACAATTGAAGAAGTTAAAGACATTAAAAACATCCTGATCTAGGGGTTTATTGAATCTATCATGATTTATGAGATAACCATGAAGTGTCAATTTAAAAAAGAATCTAAATAAGAAATGAAAGAAAAAAAATCCAAAATAAAAATTTCTTTTAATTCTATTGATGATTATGGATCATTTAATGATTATATAGATATTGAGTGCTTGATCAAGCAATTAAAAAAAAGGAAAAAGGAAAAATAAATCATTTCACCGTGCAGAAAAGGAAAATCAAAATGGAGAACCATAAGTTACATGCTATGGACAAAAAAAAAAGTCCATATCAGGTAGTAGTGATCTATGTAAAAAAATAAGATGAAAAATAAGAAAGAAGTTAAGAAATTTTTTACGGTTTCAACTTAGAGTGCTAGTGACGACTGTTGGAGTTGGTTCCCTAGAACCAACTTATGCGTACTTTATGATAATCTGTATTCATTATTTTGAATATTAATAAACTCTTTATCACATCATGATTGTTCTTCTGTATAATATAGTATGTGTCAATGTTCTAAGAGTAGTTGTCACACTAAAAGGTTATAGCAGTTCCCCGCTATGATGAGAATTCAGAAGTGCTATGAAAGTATTCTTAAATATATGTTTTATAGTTAGATGAAATCACTTGAGGGACACAAATGATACATGCTATTATAAGTGGAGACTTATAGGAATTTGATACACTTTCTCATGGTGTATGCCCTTGGTAATATCTAGTGTAATATATTATAAGAACAAGACCCGTTACTAGGAAATCCATATTTATATGTGTCATTGGATGTTCCTATCTGTGGACATGTGTATTGATCCTTATACTTTAATAATATTATTAAATGAGTGTTATAAGTCACTTAATTTGATTTATTGATAAAAAATGTGATGATATATGTTCACGATGAGGTAAGATACATTGGGTGCGTCATAAGTAATATTTCATTAATGAATAATGTGAGAAAGGATTTTTCATTTTTGTTCTTTAAAGGAAGTTGATATCTCATACACTTTGATGGAAATGATATAACCTAAATAAATCCATGATCATGGTGTTATATAGGCAATTTTTATTTCCATAAAGTCAAATAAAGATACACCGAGTACATAGGTTGATGACACCAGCATGCAACCTTCTTTATTAGAGATATCAAGAATAAAAGAATTATATTACACAGTAAGCATTCGTATGAGGCATTATGTAATTGCAACATTAACTTATTTATGTATGGGTACCTTGGAGTGTTTCTAGATGGTAACCTTGGATTTTAGGCTGCTTCATCTAATGCCACTAAGAAAGAGGTCTAGAGGGCCACACACTAAGTGTATCCAGAATCTCAGTTAAATAATATATCATTATTTATTATTTAACAAGCGGAATAAATATTATTCCTGCACATAGTTTAATAATTATTCATGTTTACTTGACCACATATATTACATCACCAGTTATTTGAGAGAATATTATGTGAGCAGAATATTTAATAAATATTTATTTGATATTTAGTGAATATAATATTTATTTATTTATTAGAAAACAATACATTGATATTTATTTATTAAATAAATAGTCATTATTCAAGGAACGATAAATATCATGGAGTAACATAGTATTGAGTTTAATGGTCTGGTGAGAAATAATATATATTGAATATTATTTGATCAAATAATATTTAATTTAATTCTCAAGTTTAGTGCATGTCAAGAAATAATAATAATATTATTATTATAGACATGAGGTTATGCAGTGATTAAATAAATAATAAAGGAAACTTGTACAATTATTTATTTCTAATCATATAAGTATATAAACCCAGTTATATTATTTTATTAATATAGCCAATTCATATTGTTGTTCACAATGAAATCCATATAATCCTCTCGAAGCCTTAGAGATATCCCTTCTTTAAGAATTCTCTCAAGAACAAAGAGTGATCTTACTCCACCTTCCACTCTTGATTCAAGAGAGATCAAAGAAAATTATCTGGAAGAAATTATTGGGGATATCAAAGGTGAACGATGCAAGAAATATGATCTACCATGATAGCACCCTGAGATCCCTATGACAATGTTAAAATATTTGTGGAACACGTGTGGATCACCGCTAGAGGAAATCTAATCTTGATTCCTATAATGCAATGACAATATGATGTAGATCCATTATCATACCCATAAATGAAGAAAGAATTTTCCAAAAGGTAATTCTTTAATTTCTTAAATTAATTATAAATAATATGTGATGATCATGCACTTTGGTTCTGACGTTTTATCCATGTTTAATATTCTTTGATTCAATTCTGTTAATCATGACATTTATCATTGAGTAAATATCATATTAATCATTGATCATGAAAAATAAATAAATATCGGGCATGGACCATCCAACAATTCCAATATTCCCTAAACCTACAAGTGGTATCAAAGCAGGTCACATAATTATTTATAATTATTTAAAGACTGTTGATTGATTTACACATTTGTCATTATTTTTCAACTCCAGTTTAATTTGTCTATAATCCGGATTGAAAAATCTTCTTTATTCCTCTTTATTTCTAAAAAATATAATAAAATAGATTAATTTTATGAATGAAATAAAATTGATAATCTCATATAGAGGTGCCTAGGAGTATGGCCATATAACACAAGATTACACTTCGTGTAACCTGGAGGTACATGCAGTGTACTAGTGTTTAATGCACCATGAATTACCTCAAAATTAATTCAAGGTGTGCGATTTTATTAAACGTGGTGAATTTAATTATACACCACATGTTGACTGGGATATCCTAGAACATGATCAGCCAGAGTAAACACCATGTAACTTCTATACACAATGTGTAGTACATTAGCCATAGACATGTCATATATATTCTTACACGACCTACATGACTAGTGGCTGTGCAACTTGGAGAACACACACCGTGTATCCCATGTACACATTGTGTACTCCAATGTTTTCTATGGCATGGTTAAATTCCAAGTCCCCAAGCATGTTTTACAGATAGACGGTGATAATATTACATGCCATGTAAATGCTATTATAAATGCTATGTACTTTTACCAAATTATACAAAATTAAAATTAATTTATTATAAAGTGAAAACCTTATCAAAATATTCTTGTTTATGGTTATTAAGTTGATAGGATGCAACATGTTATGGGTTATATATATATATATATAAATATCTAATTAATTTCTATGAATGTTTGGATCTGCATACCATGTAGATGTTGTATTACAGTTATTAATCTACATGCATTGAAGTATAACACACAACGTAAATAGCATGTAAACCATGTGATAATTTGGTTGATAGAATACACTATTAAATTATGTGATTAAGTCATGTATGACACATGCCACAAGAGTAAACAATATATGAGTATAATACACGTTGGGTAGTTTGGATAGGTACTCACTGTGTTGCCTCCAAGGTACATTTTTTTGTACACAGTTAATTTTAAATAAATTTATTTAATTTGTTTATAATTATGATGGATGTGAATCTTAAGGAAACTAAGATGATAATTAATATAAAAGTAATTTATTAATTAAAAAATAATTAATTAATTTGAGTCGATTTATCTTAAATAAGAAAGATTAGAATTGAATGCTAATTTTATTAAATGCGTAATTTGTTGCATGCATGTGGATGATCATGAGATTATACCGGAATTGTATATGTGATTGGTTTATTTTAATTTATTATTAAATTAAATAGTTTTCTTTCATCTCATCCCTCCTCTTATTATGTAAGGGCCTACGTGACCATGGTTTCTTTTATGTAACCCCCTTAACTAATCCTTTAGTTCCCTCACCTACATGTGAGTAATAGCATATGTAATGGATGGATCTCCCAAGCTAGTGGAGGAGATTCAAGTTTGGAGTTAAGATGAAACTAATCTAAGAGAGATACATAGGTGGACAGGTGAAAATTCGTAACATGAACCATACATGGTTCAAGGTGTTTTTCCATAGGTCGATGGTTAATTTATCATCCAATAAATAAAATAACCATTAGTAAAAGCTCATGATCATACCACTTTATTATTTTATTTATATCGGGTTGTATGGTTATTTAATTATGGATGTTTTTTCATGATCACACGAATAAATGAATTAAAAATCATGCAATAAAGAACTAAAATAAATTATCTTATGTGTAAATATTATCTAAGACACAGTTAATCAATTAATTAAATCCACTTAATATTAATAAGAATGTAATAAAGATAATAATTGATAATTTATGCATAAAATATAAAATTAATCAATTATATATATTAAGTCAGTATAACCCTTGAATACTTCAGTTAAAATCAAACCATAGTTCAAAGTGCCTGACCAACCAAAGATGGGATGCTTTCAATTATTAGGGAATTCTAACTTGAAGTTTTGGGTTGACTTAACTTAGTTCACATCAAGGGTTTACTATCAAAGCAGGACTTAGTGTAACAAATAGGAAAAGGTTGAGTAAATCTAATTTAATAATTTTGGTATTGGGGAGTCCACTCAAAATATCAAGTAACTGTGAGTTAATGTAATTGGAATTTGGAATGCCTACCTAAAACCCTTTAATTTTTCTGATTGGACATAGTTAGGGTGATGAGAAGGGTAATATGGATCCTTTCCACTAGAATGTCCAAGAAATAGGATATTTTGAAGCCAATGGTGAGGGATATTGGGTTTTGATAAAATAGTGAGAGATTAATAAATATAATATGTTTATTTATTTTTCTAAATTTTATTAGAGAAAGCACTAAAACTCAGTTTATATTATTTATAGAAACAAAAATTAAAATGAATTAAAACACATCACTACAATCCATACATGAGAAGGATAACCTTCTCACCGATAAAAATTTCTAATAGTGTTAAAGGCACTTATAGATTATCCTATAACATGAAAAGAAATTGTATGTATTGAAAGAACCTGTTCCTGATGCACCTGGTAATGAGGATAGTGAGGAAGAGGTGACTCTCTATGAGAAACATTTGAATGATGCTAAATATCTTCAATGTTTTATGATATCATCCCTGACCAATGAGATTTTGAAGCAACATGAGGACATGAATGTGTATAACATGATGTCTCAACTTTAGGATCTCTATCAAGAGAAGACAAGATAAGAGAGATACAAGATCTACAATGATCAATTTACAACTAAGCTTGGAGAGTCTGCGCCAGCAGTGACTCATGTAATGAAGCTTATTGGATACATTGAATGCTTATACATCTTATGGAATAAATTTCTAGATGAATTTTGCACAGATCTCATCTCACACTTTCCTCACTACACAAGACCTTCTCCAGTTTTATTGTTAATTATAACACCAAAAATAATGGGAAGAGTCTTTTATAACTTCTTACTCTAATTCTATAAGTGGATAAGGACATGGGGCGTGACAAACCCATGGTCCTTATGGTGAATAAGAAAAGGAAAAACAAGATAAAGAGTCCCAAGAATCACAACAAGTTTAAATCTCCCGAGCACCATCCTTCCAAGAAGAGGAATATCCAGAGGCAGGGAAAGGAAAATGAGGCAGTATGTTTTGCATGTGGAAAGCAAGGCCATTGGAAGAATAAATACACCCATAAGAAAGGGGAAGTTAAATATGTGTTCTTTATTTAGGGTAATCTTTCAATATCTATACATTAGGTATTAGATATAATTTTTGGTGCTCACATCTGTATCCAAATAAATTAACCAAGTAGATTTCGAAATATTGTTAGAGGAGAGGTGGATATGCAAGCTGCGAATAGTGTGAGGTTGGAAGCTCTATGTCACGACCCGCCTTCACCAAGATGAGGGAAGGGACAGCAGATTGCTAGACCCTTCCTTCTTCAAGTTTAAGGAGAGAAAATGACCCCCGAGACCCACCTTCAATAGACCCAGGAGTGGCGACTAGCACCAAGGGTATAGAATCACACACAAGATGGAAGACATTACCCTTTTTCTTTATTAGGATAGGGAGAAAAGATAGTAAATCCCAAAAACACCAAAACTGGGGGTAAAAAGGAAATCCAAAGAAAACCATTCCCATATGCATGTTACAAAAGTAAATACCACAAGTACAAGGAGACTACAAAGGTAAAGTACCAAATAAATGAAAAAAAACAACTGCAAATATCCCACCGTCCGAGCTAGTACGACCCCGGATGATCCCTGAAGTCCTCCTGGAAACCTGAAAGCAGTTTTATATACGTAGGGTGAGCATACAAGTATAATCATTAGGGAAAACCAAAGACTCTCGTGCACAAGTGGGGAGGAATTCTAATGCCCTATGAGAAAAGAGACAACCAAAACACCTAACAAAGAAAACTAACCACCCAAGCCTCACCAAGGCACACTCCCCAAATAACGCAAGTCAAGTAATATATAGTAATAGTACAACGACATTTGGGTACCCCACGCCACTTTCCCACTAGTTATTGAAGACATCCTACGCATCTAACCAATCCCGCCATTCTCACCGCAGTCCCACTACCACAACCCCGCCCGCACACACCTGGGCCGCAACTACACATCCCGCCCGCAAACACATGATCCACAACCACCATGCGTAACCACGCCCGCAAACACCTGGGCTAGAACAACTACTGCCCTTCCCAAAGACACCTGGGCCTCATCTCGAAGACTCTTGGGAAACAACCTTCCCGCACACACCTGGGCCAACCACCACAACAACCCTGCCCGAATAAGATTGGGCTATAATGGACCTCAGGCCATCACAGCTTGCCTGAATATTCTTGGGCTATTCGGGAAAGGGAGCAGAAAAGGAGCTAATAACCATCCACTCATAGGAGTGTTGGGAAAAACACCCTCCCTTATGAAATGGGGGTGTTCGACACTAAGTGCTCAACTTGGGTGGGGTGCGAATAAGAAACATAAAAAATATAGATATATGTATAGGTAACTAGCACTCACCCCAACCTAGGGTTTCCAAATCCAACCTAATCATAACACCATTGTTACTATTCATTCATAAAAGAAGGCACAACACTCACGTCCAAGTCACAACTCATTCCCAAAACCAATTCCCCATTTAACCCATTCTTGGTTTCATATTCAAGTGATCCCATTTAAGTAAATTCTGCACTACTGAGAAACTAACAGGCATAACCACAAGCCAGAGAAAGAGAAACAACCAAACAAAAATTTAAGCATTCACACTCGATTCTCTTGTAAAGTCACAACAACAACAACAAATGGATCAGTGAGATCCCTCAAAGTACTGGAACCAAACCAAGCCTCAAGATACAACCCCACACCGCTTCAAATTTACAACCAACAACCATGCCACAACAGAGGATCCCATCCTCACCCACATCACCCCATAAGGATCAAACAGTACAACACACCTACTACCAAATCACAGTAGGGAAACTTCCAGGTTCAAGCACATCATTCACTAACTTTTCTTCTTTCTGTTTGGTTAATCGTGGTGATCACACAAGGTTTGTTGTTCACTAGACATTCATTTAATCGGCCGAGTTTACGTAATTAACCAAATTTCCATGTTGGAGCCATTAGATCATCATAGAAGATAAAGGTTCATTAATACACAAAGAAAGACCACCAACGACCATGATTTTCAGTGGGAATAGCCCCGCACAATTCACAACATAAATAATCAAGGGTAAGGAAAAGCAATAGAACATCGATCACACCCCCCTTCATTATTTAAAAGTCTTTTTATTATCTTTGTTAAGATTTGGTTTCGTCCATCCCCATAGAAACAATAGCGTACCCACCCCGCATGATACACAGTAGGGAGAGATGAAGGAAAATACATACTTCGATGATCAAGGATCGAAGTTCTTCTCCATGCGCCAAGAACGAGATGCGCGACTTGTCGGGGAGGAACTCCGGGGAATCCAAAGATGAGAGAAAAACTCCAGCACAAGCGTACCAAAAGCATCAAGAAGGAGGGACTCCAAGCGCACCAGGGAGAAGAAAGAAATCCAGCCAAGAAGGGGAAGGAAGAAACTCTAGCGTGATATAAAGATGAGATCCCGTTGTTATGGGATAAAGAATTTTGAACCGATTTAAAGTCAGATCATGGTTTCCTTTACGGTTGAGAGGTTACACACGATGGGATTAATTCTCATTTAATTATTCCCATCGGGGTGGTGGCATAATGGCTGTGCGTTAAACCGTTTCCTTTAAACGGAGGAAAATACACAATGGGGGCGGAACTAGAAGGTACGTGGAAAGGGTGTGACACCGAGGAAAAACACACGTTTTGGTAAGTTTAAGGTTTGGCAGAAATTTTGGGAATTTTAGATATTATTTATGGGCTTTAAATGGCTTTAAAGGGGCATTAAATCATTTTTTTTCGTCAAAAGATACATTGCGGGAGCAGAAAAAGTCAGAAACTGGAAAAAGACCGAAGACACGGTGAGGACACGGTGCCACGGTCATGGTGCCACCCTGATGGTGACACTGTCACGGTGTCACCCTCACGGTGCCACCGTGACCAGTGTGCGACCGTCAGGGTGCCGCTGTTTCGGCGGAGCTGTGTTTTGGTAAAGTAATGGACCAGGTGGGTCCGGGCCATTAAATCAGATACCTCTCAATCTATTCTTGACCTCGAGAATCAAAACTAGAACAAAGAAAAAGAGGAATTTTGAACAACCACCTTGAAAGATACCTCTCAGGAGTGGACCTCATCGACATCTAGAAACACCTCTCCCCCAAGTAACCAGGAAACATTCAAGGGTCAAACTGTCCAGTCATATGAGTTAGGGAGTTTCTTCCTCCGTGTCAAGATTCTATCCACTTTGGGCGGCACTGACTCGCCCGCACGAGTTTAATCGCATCCAAATTAATGCGTCTTGATTAGGGATTAGGTCCTCCCCTCCCCATAGCCATGAATCTTCACACACATACACAAAACAAGGAAAACCACATGCTCCATAGTTAACAAAGTAAAGCGTTCCATAAAAAACAAGTACAAACAAAATAGGAAAAAACTCAAAACAGCTTTGGGTACTGGGAGCGCATCTGCATCTCCTATTCCCAGGTACTTTCCTCAAGCCCGCCATGCCTCCACAACACACGAACAAAAGGAATGGTCCCTCCACGAAGAACCTTCTCCTCACGATCCTCGATCCTCACTGGTCTTTCCACAAAAGTCATGTCGTCCTCGATATCCAAATTTCCCCACTCGAGGATGTGTGAATAATCATGTATATACCGTCGGAGTTGAGATACATGGAAGACGTCATGTATTCTTAGTAGCGGCAGTGGTAGCGCTATATGATAAGCCACTTCTCCGACCCACCGCAACACTTCGAAAGGTCTGATTAACCTTGGAGAAATCTTACTCCCCCTGCCAAATCTCCATTGTCCACACCAAGGGGATACCTTCAAGAATACGTGGTCCCTGACTTCAAAATCCAAGGGTCTCCTCCTATTATCAGCATATGACTTCTACCGGTCCTGAGCCGCCTTCATCCTCTCCCGTATAAGCTGAACCTTCTCCGTCATGCTCTGCACCACTTTCCAGCCAAGAAAACTTGTTTCCCCAACCTTAGTCCAACACACGGGTGAGCGACATGGTCTTCCGTACAAGGCTTCGAATGAAGCCATTCCAATGGTAGAGTGATAGCTGTTATTGTTGGAAAACTCTACCAGAGGAAAGTGTCGCACCCATGATCCCCCAAAGTCCAGAATACATGCCCATAGAATGTCCTCCATTGTCTGGATGGTGCACTCTGTCTGTCCATCTGTTTGAGGATGGAAAGTAGTGCTAATACGTAGCTGGGTGCCAAAAGCATGCTGAAATCCTCTCCATACTCGTGAGGTAAACCATGCATCCCTATCCGAGACTATAGACCTCATAACTCCATAAAATCACACCACATCATCCACGTATCTCCATGCTAAGGCATCCACTGCATCCTACTCCTTGATTTCCAGAAAGTGAGCAGATTTCATCAACCGGTCCACCACTACCCAGATAACATCATAGCCTCCTTGAACCTTGGGTAGCCCTGTGACAAAATCCATCGAGATGTCATCCCACTTCCACTCAGGGATGTATAAAGGCTGTAACAAACTACTTGGAACATGGTGTTTATCCTTCACCTGCTGGCACACTAGGCACCTAACCACAAACTCTACCACCACCCGCTTTACCCCGGGCCACCAAAACTGACTCCTAAGACCCTGGTACATTTTAGAAACTCCTGGGTGCACTGCTAGGGGTGAGTTGTGGAACTCTCCAAGAACTCTCTCACACATCGCCTCTAGAACAAACAACTTTCCTTGGAAAAGCATCCGATTCTGACCATCCTATGACCATCCTTCCGGAGCATCACTTTGGTTAGCCTGATCGCGCATCACTTCACTCTCTATGTCTCCCCACTGAGACTCCTCCACTTGTCGCAGTAGGGAAGACTACAATATCATATGATACATGCAGCCTCTACCACCATCCATCCTCGCATCCAGGTACAGGGCAGCTATCTCCTCCATTGCCTTCCAAGCATCTACCGACTCTCGAACCGCATCCTTCTGCGACTTCCTGCTCAAGACATCAGCCACCACATTACCTTTTCCTGAGGTGTAGGAAATCACAAAGTCATAGTCATGAAGGAACTCCATCCACCTTTGTTGCTGTAAGTTCAGGTCCCACTGGGAGAAGATATACTTCAAGATTTTGTGATCCGTGAAGACCATGAAGCGCTCCCCGATGAGGTAATGCCGCCACAACTTTAGTGCAAAAAAGACCACCACAATCTCCAGGTATTGGGTGGCATAATTACACTCATGAGGATGTAACTGTCTAGACCCATAAGAGATCACCCCTTGTCATTACATCAGCACACACCCGAGGCCTTGTCCTGAAGCATCACAGAATACTTCATACGTCACCCCTTCTTCTGGCAACCTCAGCACTGGGGAACTTACCAGCTTCTCCTTCAGATAGCTAAAGGATGCCTTGCATTTCCCATTCCACATGAAAGCCTGGTCCTTCTTAGTTAAAACTGTCATAGGTGTTGAAACTCAGGAGAAGTTGGGCATGAACCTCCGATAGTAACCTGCCAGTCCAAGGAAACTACAAACCTCTGCCACGTTCTTGGGTGCTTCCCAAGAAACAACCGCCTCGACCTTCGATGGGTCCAACACTATTCCCTTCTAGGAAACCACATGCCCAAGGAAGTACACTTTTCACATCCAGAACTTGCACTTGGAAAACTTCCCATAGAGTTGGTGTCGTCGGAGGACCTCTAAAACCATTCTCAGGTGCTCAGCGTGGTCCTCCTCTGATTTTGAGTAGATCAGGATGTCGTCAATAAACATGACTATGAACCGATCCAAGTATTCCCGGAAGACGGAGTTCATGAGTTCCATGAACACAGCTGGAGCGTTTGTGATGCCGAACGACATGACCACAAACTCAAAGTGCCCATATCTGCACTTGAAGGCAGTCTTTGAGATGTCACCCTCCTTCACCCTCAGCTGGTGATATCCCGACCGTAGGTCAATCTTGGAGAACCACCATGCCCCTTTTAACTGGTCAAAAAGGTTGTCTATCCTCAGGAGAGGGTAATGGTTCTTGACTGTTACCTGATTCAGTCTCCGGTAGTCTATGCACAGCCTGATACCACCATCTGCCTTCTTTGCGAATAAAACTAGAGCACCCCATGGTGACACACTTGGTCGAAGAAAACCCTTCTTTATCAGATCATCAATCTGAATCCGCAACTCCCATAACTCAGAAGTATCCATCCGGTAGGGAGCCATTGAAATCAGACAGGAACCAAGTTTCAAGTCTACCCCAAACTCAACATCATGCCGAGGGGGTAGAGTTTCCACCTCCTCAGGGAAGACGTCCATAAACTCACCGACGATCCCTAGAACTTCCACCATTTCTGCATCTACCGACTCCAATGATAGCTCAGCTAACAAGGAAAGGAGGGGCTCCTCTCGCATGCTGCTTTTATGGTAACCTCGCTCACCGATGAAAGTTACACATCAGCCACCCAAATCTAAAAACACGACCCTTCCTCAGAAGCAGTCAATGACGGAACATATAGAGAACAACCAGTCAATGCCTAGGATGACATCGTAAGGTTGTATCTGCAATAGTAGAAGATCCCCGATAGACTGATGTGGCCCTATCACCAGTATACACCCTCAGAAAACATAAAACAAGTCTGTCTGACCTCCGACTAGTGTGCTCAACACCAGGGGCACTGGAAGACTCTCAGCGTCTAAACCCAGAGCATGAGCCAGACTGGGTGTAACAAAGGAGTGTGAATATATTGTATCGAACAAGGCATAGGAAATAGTACTAAACAAGCTGATCTTACCTCGAACGTCTTCTGGACCTACTGAAACTGCTGCCTCTACGGCGTGCAACTGTCCACACCTAGCTCCCCTGCCTCTCGGCTGTCAGCCGCCTCCCCGACCACGCCCTGGTCGAGGTCCCTGAGGAGCGTCCTAAGGTCGGCCTCGTCCTGCGACGCCTGCCCTCGGAGGAGCGGGAGCTCGCTGCCCCTACTTCTACTGCTGAAAGGGTCTAGCTGGAAACTACTGCTGCTGAGGTGGGTACTGATCCTGCCCCCCACCGTCATAATGCACTCTGCCCGGGAACTGATTATGAAGGTTCCCATGGCTTCCACAGATGAAGCATATCGACCCTGGGCCCGAAAGGAAGGGGCGAGGGCTGGGAGATCAGAACTGGAACTGCTGAGGCCTGCTTCCTATTGGTCGAAACTTAGAGGGACCTAATGCTGGAGGCTTGCTGCTGACGGCTTTCCCCTTTGACCAACTCAACTGGATTCCCTCTCGTGATACACCTCCCAGCATGTGCATCCTCTCCACCACTTCATCCTTCTTCTGGACCTCCAAGTACGTCGGTAGGGTGAAGGGAGTAACTACATACTGGAGAGAAGGTTGAAGTGCCTCCTCTAAACGTCTCGCCCGAGACTCTTCATCTGGAAAGAGGTCGGGAGCAAAGCGAAGGAGATCCTTGAACTTGATCCCCAACTCTCTCACTGACATACTCCCCTACTGGAGGGAGAGTAGTTCCTGCCTCTTCTCAGCCTTCATCGTGGAAGAGAGGAATTCCACTCGGAACTCCTTCTCAAAGTCAGTCCATGTCACCTCAACCTCCCTCTTCTCCCCAAGATAAAGCGTCCACCACTGACGCGCTACCCCACACATCTGGCTTACAGCCAAAGGAACCTAGTACTCCATTGGAGACCAGATCAAGATGAAAGTTATCACCAACTCCTCTAGCCAGCTCTCTGTCGCCATGTATGAGATGCTACCCTCATACTTCCCAAGGGTCTACCACTGAATGGCACGAAGCGTCTTCTTCCACTGATCCTCCTCCTCCTCTTGGTCAGCCCTCTGCCGATCATCCAAGTCAACCACCTGGGCCTCGATTGCCCGTACTGCTTGTGGTCACCTCCCAGGTGCCATAACTGTAAGGTAAACAAGGAATTCTTAAGCCCGAGTAGTGTATAAAATTGTTCTTACATTTTATTTGACCTCTTATTCATTTTAATCCCCAAAATACCCATGAAACATAAGAACACAAGTCATTATGATGCATGTACCTTCCCCAGGGTCTCTACCCTACAATCAACGTAGCCTCACTGGGTCATTCGGTAGGCCCATAGTCCTTGCATCAGATCACGGGGGGACCTAAAATCCCATGTCCTAGCCGGTCTTCCCTGGCCTATTTCACACACCAAGATTTCCTAACACTGTTTCCCTACCATACCATGAAATCATCACTATGGAAAAACATGGTCGCACACTGGTCACGGTGGCACCGTGACAGTGGCACCGGTCACCCTGACGGTCGCACACCGGTCACGGTGGCACCATGAGGGTGGCACAGTGATGGTGGCACCGTGAGGGTGGCACCGTGAGGGTGGCACCGTGACAGTGGCAGCGTGAGGGTGACACTGTGACCGTGGCAGCGTGAGGGTGAAACTGTGATGGTGACACCGTAATGGTGACAACGTGATGGTGGCACCGTGAGGGTGACACCGTGACAGTGGAACCGTAAGGGTGGAACCGTGACAATGGCACCGTGTCCTCACAGTGTCTTCGGTCTTTTTCCAATTTTTGACTTTTTCCACTCCCGCAACGTATCTTTTGATGAAAAAAATGATTTAATTCCACTTTAAATCCATTTAAATCCCATAAATAATATCTAAAATTCTCCAAAGGTCGGGAAAACCTTAAACTTACCAAAACATGTGTTTTTCCTTAGTGTCACACCCTTTCCCCGTACCTTCCAGTTCCGCCCCCGTTTCACGTTTTCCTCCGTTTAAAGGAAACGGTTTAACGCACAGCCGTTATTCCACCACCCCGATGGGAATAATTAAATGATAATTAATCCCATCGTGTGTAACCTCCCAAACACAAAGTAAACCACGATCCGACTTTAAAGCGGTTCAAAATTCTTTATCCCGTAACAACGAGATCTCATCTTTATATCATGCTAGAGTTTCTTCCTTCCCCTTCTTGGATGGATTTATTTCTTCTCCCCGGTGCGCTTGGAGTCCCTCCTTCTTGAGTCTTGTGGTACGCCTGTGCTGGAGTTTTCCACTCATCCTTAGAGTCCCTAGAGTTCCTCCCCTACAAGTCGTGCATCCCATTCTTGGCGCATGGAGAAGAACTTCAATCCTTGATCATCCAAGTAGGGATTTTCCTTCGTCTCTCCTTACTATGTATCATCAGGGGTGGGTATGCTACTATTTCTATGAGGATGGATGAAACCAGACCTTAAAAAAGATAATAAACAGAATTTTAAATAATGAAGGGGGGTGTGATCAATGTTCTATTACTTTTCCTTACCCTTGATTATTTATGTTGTGAATTTTGCAGGCCTATTACCACTAAAAATCATGGCCGTTGGTGGTCTTTCTTTGTGAATTAATGAACCTCTGTCTTCTGTGATGATCGAATGGCTCCAACATGAGAATTTGGTTAATTACGTAAACTCGGACGATTAAATGAATGTCCAGTGAACAACAAACCTTGTGTGATCACCCCGGTTAACCAAACGGAAAGAATAAAACTTAGTGAATGATGTGCTTGAACCTGGAAGTTTCCCTACTGTGTTTTGGTAGTAGGTGTGTTATACTATTTGATGCTTATGGGATGATGTGGGTGAGGATGGGATCCTCTGTTGTGGCACCGTTGTTGGTTGTGAATTTAAAGCGGTGTGGGGCTGTATCTCGAGGCTTGGTTTGGTTCCAGTACTTTGAGGGATCTCACTGATCCCTTTGTTGTTGTTGTTGTGACTTTACAAGAGAACTAGGTGTGAATGCTTAAATTGCTTTTTGGCTATTTCTATTTCTCTGGCTTATGGTTATGCCTATTAGTTTCCCAGTAGTGCAGAATTTACTTAAATGGGATCACTTGAATATGAAACCAAGAATGGGTTAAATGTGGAATTGGTTTTTGGGAATGAGTTGTGACTTAGCTGTGAGTGCTATGCCTTATTTTATGAATGAATAGTAACAATGGTGTTATTCTTAGGTTGGATTTGGAAACCCTAGGTTGGGATGAGTCCTGGTTACCTATACATATATTTTTAGTTTTTATGTTTCTTATTCGTGCCCCACCCAAGTTAAGAACTTGGTGCCGAACACCACCATTTCATGGGGGATGGTGTTTTTCCCAACACTCCTATGAGTGTCTTGTTATTAGATCATTTTCTTCTCCCTTTCCCGAATAGCCCAAGACTCTTCGGGTAGGCTGTGATGACCTGTGGTCCAATATATCCCAAGATTCTTCAGACAAGGTAGTTGTGGTGGTTAGCCCAGGTGTGTGCGGGCATGTTGTTTCCCAAGAGTCTTTGGGATGAGGCCCAGGTGTCTTCGGGCAGGGCAGTAGTTGTTTTGTCCTAGGTGTTTGCAGGCGTGGTTATGCGTGGTGGTTATGACCCAGGTGTTTGCGGGCGGGATGTGTGGTTGCGGGCCAGGTGTGTGCGGGCGGGGTTGTGGCAGTGGGACTGCGGTGAGAATGGCGGGATTGGTTCGATGCGTAGGATGTCTTCAATAACCAGTGGAAAAGTGGTGCGGGGTACCCAAATGTCATTGTGCTATTACTATATATTACTCAACTTGTGTTATTTGGGGAGCATGCCTTGGTGAGGCTTGGGTGGTTAGTTTTCCTTGTTAGGTGCTTTGGTTGTATCTTTTCTCACGGGGCATTAGAATGCCTCCCCACTTGTGCACGAGAGTCTTTGGTTTTCCCTATTGAGTATACTTTTATGCTCACCCTACGTATATAAAACTGCTTTCAGGTTTCGAGGAGGACTTCAGGGATCATGCGGGGCCGTACTAGCTTGGACGGTGGGATAGTTGCAGTTGTTGTTTTCATTTCTTTGGTACTTTACCTTTGTAGTCTCCTTGTACTTGTGGTATTTACTTTTGTAACATGCATATGGGAATGGTTTTCTTTGTCTTTCCTTTTTACCCCCAGTTTTGGTGTTGTTGGGATTTACTATCTTGTCTCCCTATCCTAATAAAGAAAAAGGGTAATGCCTTCCATCTTGTGTGTGATTCTATACCCTTGGTGCTAGTTGCCACTCCGGGGTCTATTGAAGGCGGGTCTCAGGGGTCATTATCTCTCCTTCAACTTGAAGAAGGAAGGGTTTGGCAATCTGCTGTCCCTTCCCTCATCTTGGTTAAGGAGGGTCATGACACTCTATCCATTGGTGACTACCACCTTTAATTACCAATATAAATGATATTGGTTTTAAAGGATTGTTATTATGTACCAACTATTACCAAGAACATAATTTCTATGTCATGCCTAGATGCATGTGGTTTTATTTTCAAGTTTGGAAATAAAATTAATTTCTTTTATAAATACAACATATGTTATGGTATGATACATTTAAATAACAATATTTATGAATTAAATTACAAAAAATAATAATATTAGCAATAAATAATGAATTGTGTTCACATGACTCATATAACATCCAGCTGTGGCATCACCGTATTGGTCATGTAAACAAGAAGCGTTTGAAAAAGATCTGTCAAGATGGTTATTTAGACTCTTCTAGGATAAAACCACTTGAAAGATGTCATGCTTGTTTATAAAAAAATATGAACAAACTACCATTTGGTGGACATGGTGAAATAACCACATAGCTTCTAGGATTGGTGCACACTAATGTGTGCGGACCATTTCTTGTAGAAGCTAGATGTGAATATTCTTACTTCATAACTTTTACTCACAACTTGAGTAGATATGGATATGTCTAATAGATGAGATATAAGTATGAGTCCTTTGAAAAATTCAAATAATTCAAGAATAAAGTAGAGAATCAACTTGGAAAGAAGATAAAAAATATTCAATTGGATTTAAGTGGTGAATATATTAACCAAGATTTTATCGACTTTCTATGGGATTTTGAGATTATATCTCATCTCACTTCACCTTATACACCACAATGGAATGGTGTTAGTGAAAGGAGGAACTGTATATTATCAGACAGGATAAGGTTGATAATGAGTCATGCAAATCTTCCATCATCCTTTTGGATATATGCATTAAAAACTGCGGTATACACACTAAACCAAGTACCAATTAAAGCAGTAAATATAACTCCCTTTGAGTTATAGAGTGGAAAGAAACCCAACTTTTTACATACACGTGTATGGGTTTTCGAGGAATTTGTGAAGGCCTTTTCAGGAAACAAACTAGCAACCTGAGGCACAAAGTGTATCTTTATTGGGTATCCTAAGGAAATAAAGGGATACTACCTACATAACCCCTCAGATAAGAAAGTTAATATCACCAAACAATATGTATTTCTTGATAGGGAGCACATCCTCATAAAGTATAGTGGGAGAAAGATTGAAATTTATGAAGTTGATGCTCATGATACACAAGAGTTGGTTCATGAATAGATTCCATAGGTCCCCATGGAATAACTAGTTCACGAAACACAAGTATTGCATATGATCACTAGAGAAGCAAGATAACCAGAGAGATATGTTTTTTTAGTCACTAAATATGGAAACTCATTATTATTTGAAAATGATGAACCTCTATCCTATAAAGAGGTAATAGAGAGATTAGAAGCAACAAGATAGAAATAAGCCATGAATCCTGAAATAGATTCCATGTATTAGAACCGAGTTTGGGTTCTATTTGATGCACTAGTTGATGTAAATCCCATAGGGTGAAAATGGGTATTCAAGAAAAAAACTGGACATGGAAGGTAAATTAAATACCTATAAAGCAAGGCTAGTGGATAAAGGTTTTAAAAAACATCAAGGAATTGACTACAATGAAACATTTTCACCAGTTTCCAGGTCTAAATCCATCAGATTTATACTTGTTATAATAGCTTACCATGACTATGAAATTTGGAATATGGATGTCAAAATAGATTTCCTAAATGAGAACCTTCAAAAAGATGTCTATATGTTACAACCATAAGGGTTTGTGACTCCAGGTGATGCCAAAAGGATTTTCAAGTTGTAGACATTCTTTTATAGACTGAAGAAATTATCTAGGTCATGGAACATTCGATTCGATAAAGCTATAAAATAATTTTATTTCATTAATAAAGAAAGTGAGACATGTGTTTATAAGAGGTTTAGTGGGAATGTGGTCATTATACTAGTAGTATATGTTGGTGACATATTACTTATTAGAAACAATATACCAGTCTTACAGTATGTTAAGGACTATTTAAACAAGTGTTTCTCCATAAAGGACTTAGGTGAAGTATCCTATATTCTAGGGATCAGGATCATTCATGATAGATCCAAGAGGATTCTTGGAATAAGTCAAAGTACATACATTGACTAGATACTAAAGAGATTAAGTATGGAACAATACAAGAGGGGATTTTTTCCAGTGTCAAATGATATACATATTTATAAGAAAATGTGTCCTTAGACACAATAGGAGAAAGATAGAATGAGTAATATCCCATATGATTTAGTAATATTATCAATCATGTATTCCATGTTATGTACTAGACTTGATGTTGCCTATGCATTGAGCATGGAAGACATATATCAATAAGATCCAGGAGAACAACATTGGTCTACTGTTATGGCTATACTCAAGTATCAAATAAGTATTGAATGACTTCAACCAGGAAATTCTTGATGATTGTCTAAGAATTTACATAAAATGACCTTGAAAATCCATTCGTTCTAGGAGATATTTCCTGGCTAAGAGTCCAAATTATCACCCATACCCCATTCTCATCCAGGATATTTTTTAAGAAACCATTGGCATGGGGAGAGATCACCTATGGGATAGAACTAAAGAAGTATTCCTGACCACTAGGTAATCCCTCCTGCATGCTCAGTTTAGAGTTATATAACAAGTAATTAAAGTGAGATAACACCATACCATTGATCTCCTTCGGGTCACTAGAGAAGGAACCATCATCCAACAGAATATTCAGAGAACTTCCATGTCATTTTTATTTTAAGAATGCATGGAAGAATGCCGTTTTGTGATCACATTCCCCGATCTAGGTGGATTTAGACCTTTCATGTATCACCCCAAGACTTTACTATATTTACCTTTATATTTTTTTGATATCTTTGCAATACACACAACACCCGATTTAAACAAAACATTATGTAGTCATGTTTTGAATAGTCAATTAAATTATAACACTTTTAGAGAGTTTATATAGTAAAATTATATATTATATATTCAAATAAATATTTTTACACTCATCTAATATATTTTATATAGGTATATGATAATAAAAAACCTAGTATTACACCCAAAATACTATATTTTTATTAAAAGTGGTTTTGCCTCCTTTTGATGGATAACCCATTTTAAATCCAAATTTTGAACCTTTTATAAATTTAATATTTAAAAATAAACTTCATATTTGATAGTGAAATATAAAAATTAGCATAGGGTAAATTTTTGGTTTTTTTTCTGCGAAGATTCAATTTTTAGCAAATAGTTAAAAATACCGAATTTCAGTTTAAAACTATTTTTTCATCTAATTTATTTATAAGGTTAAATTATAATTTTAATTGGTTTTAATGTTTATTTAGATAATATTTTTATCAATTAATATAATTTATGTGATTGGAATCAATTTTACTTTGAAATTTATTATAAAAACATAGCAATCTTTAGGACATTTTTACTTTAAAAACCCGCATTGTCGTCTCACCTGCGGGATGGATTTTAAATTAATTTATGCCACTACTGTGAATTTAATTTTGAAAAATAGATTCCTTATTTTTTAATCAGAATAAAATTTAATGTATAATAAGACCAAATTTTTTTTGAACAAAACTATTAGTAAAAGTAATTAAAAATAATTACAATTATTAAGGTAAAATTAATCTTAATAAAGGACTAAACCTTTAAATTAAGGGACCAAATGACCTATACACTTGTCCAAAAACCATTTTATAGAAATATATAGTCCATAAATCTTCCATTATTTAGTTTTGTTGGTTTTTTATGACTTTATTTAGGTAATAACATGTGTACACCTGACTTGTTTCCAAAAATTCCAAGTGAGTCATTTTTCTTCCCTATAAAAGGCCACCACCTATCCTCCTTCCTCACACCTCTCAAACCACTTAGGTTCGGACAATATCTGCCCATATAGATTCAAAAAATCCCTACCCTAGTATTTTAATCCTCTCTTTGGTCAAAAATCATTCCAAGGAAGACTTTTGGTACAAACCAAAAGTAGTTGCCCGATTAAGAGGTAACGTCTTCTCTCAAGATTTTTAGTTTCATTTCCATTATAAACCCACTAAAATCTCTTTATTCCATTATTATATAACAAAAAAAATTCCTCAATATACTAATATGTTTTATAAAAAGGGTTTGACCTACACTAACACACACCTCCATCTAATGTGTGATGAATATACTGTTTCTTTGTACGACAAACTACTGCCTCACGAAATGATGATTGTTCATTTTTCCCTTACCACCTATCATAGTGGACATTATGATATAAAATATATTTATATATGTTATATATTATATTTATAATGTATTTAGTCTTATATAATTTTTATTTTATAACATACCTTTATGCTTTTCATCTTGTGTAAATATGATAATTTCGTTTGAGGAAGTGTGGACTACCACCCCCTCAAAGCGACATGACTCGTTAATTCCATACATGGAACATATAAAAGATGGTTTTAATAAAAATATGTAAAATATATAACATATATATGGTTATGGAATTATAATATACATATTTATCATTTATTTTTTATTCTTTTAATACAACAATGGAATGAAAGTAGCATTCATGCGTACGTACGACCCACCGTCTCCATGAACAGTACACTTCATTTATAATATCTAAATATTATGGAATACTATAAATACATATATACTGATTATATATGATAATTAAGTCATGGTATATATTCTAGAGATGATAAAACCATGATCTAATTAATTATAACAACAAATGAAAAGTTAAAACTTACTCGGGAAAACTAGAAAATTAACACACAAAATAGAAAAATTAACGAAAGTTGTTAACAAACGGGTAATGAGATATTATAAGATGTTAATAATGGTATTATAAACATTATTATGGTTATTATATTAGTTATTAACATATTTTAAATCACTATACAGGAGTCTAAATACTATATAACAAAAAATAAGGATAAGGTAAGATATTTCGTCTCAATTTACTTTCCATTGAGACTTATTTTTTATTATGAACCAGTTTACTTTTATTTGGTTTATATACTGCCATTTGACATGTTATATCATGAATATAATTATTATCATGATATTATAATTTTTTTTAATTCATGGGGAATTATGATTTAAATGTTTCAATGTGGTACGAGACACATTAGAATGTTTAAATATCATTTTTCCTCAAGAATGTTTTAATGTCAACAACCCTTGTTGTTAATTATCCTCCTATGAGGTATTATTGATAAATCCATATTATTTATTCAATATAGATATTTTATAAGTCAAATAATTTATTTTATATATGATGAATGCTTTGGACATTCAATACATGTGTTGGGGACTATTTAAGGCAAGCCCTATGGGTTGGGGACCGGTTAATGAAATCCCCTCGATGAATCAGTAGTATCATGAGATGAGTTAGTTGGCCAAATAGTTTAAATTTTCTCTTGACGGTAAAGGTATCATGTGCCTGGGAAACATGACATATGATAATTAAGCATTGTCTTTATTTAGAATTTAGTTATTATTTATCCATGAGGTTTTTCATCGATATATCTATGGATGCATTTCATTTTTAGTTCATTGATTTAATGGAATGTGTTTTTAGTTTATTAACTTTCTATATTGATATTTCCTTATCAATTTATTTAAATGGAATATTATATCAGTTATTTACCTTTCTATGTTAATTTATTCCTATTTATTCATTATTGCTTCCATTTTACTTACCCTTACTGAGAATTTGAGCTCACCCTTATTATGTTTCCTTTCCCCAGGTTATGAAGAAGAACTATTTGAATAAGCATTAAAGGATGAAATTTATTTTCATTTTATGCATCTTGCTTGTATTTTCTATTTCCCAATGTATTATGGGTATCATGTATGTAATTTGGCCTTCCAAGACTGCAAAACTAATCGATCTTTCGAGATTTGATTCCTTGTAATCATACGAATATAATAAGATAATGCACTGGCTCTGGGATTTTGGGGTCGAGGCATTACATTTTGTGTAGACACCTTTCACGCTATATAAAAATATTGTTGAGTTGAATCTTTTTGAGGTTAAGAGAGGAAAATATATACTCTTCCCACGATTCTTCCATTCTTTCTTCTGCCCATTCAATATCAGTTTTTGATAGAGTCTAGGTTATGGTGAACTAATGGGAGGGATTTGATCCAGGTTATTAGGTATTTTTTAAATGCTGAAGATTGTTGTGGAATCCGATCCATATTTTTCCCTGAGTCAACTTCTCCCAGTATTCCCGCACCACTTAGAGCAATTTTTTTGATATGTATACTAGTTCTAGAATAAGAAATTACATCCACCATTGTGTTTAGACTTAATATTGATGAGAATAAGATAATGTTCAGACAACACATGAATGATATGGATGACCTATGCATTAGGAAAGGATGATATGGATTGGATATTGATAAGGAAATGATCCAAACTGAACCATGTTTTTTAGTTCCCTCTCTAGTTGTTTCACTAAGTGTACTTATCACCCAAAAATACCAATTAGAGAAGACTATCCTGAGTAGAAAAGGTCAAGAAGTCAATCCTATCCCTTCGGGGAATGGAGTCTCAACCCTTCTTCTTTGAAGCGTTCATAATAGTGTTGAATTCATCTCCCACCAACCAATATGAGTCACCTGGGCTGAAGGATTCAATATCCCTCAATATTTGATCTCCTATCCTAGCCTCACACTTGGAATAGAAAATGTAAAAGAAATAGACCACATTATCAGAATCAATTATAACCAAGACATACTGATCAAAGATATCCATTTTCCACCAAGATGTAGGACTTATATAAAATCCATATGGGGTGATTTATGGGATCTCCATGCATGAAGCTTTTCATAACAATCCTTTTATAAAACTCCTCAATCTTGGAGGAACATTGTTTTGTTTCTAGAACCATAATTAAAGCAGCACTATTCTTGGATGCCACATTAGAGAGGAATTCTGTCTTTACCTGATCTCCTAGGCCACGAGTGTTCCAAATGATAAACAAGTTCATTGAGTAAGAGTGCACCTAGAACTATCCCTTGAAACTGGAATCCCTTTGGATTGAGATCTGGAATAAGAAGACATTTTCTTAGTGAGAGATATAGTATACACTCCTGAAGATGGAGTAACTAGGATGAGAGGAATCTAGGGATCTTACACCAGTGGTTGAGAGCCATCCTTAATGACTCCCTAAACTAAAGGGGGAAGATAATTTCATTCCTACACATGAAATAATACAATGTATTTATTTGATAGCAAAATTGAGAAGATTGCAGATAAACCAGGGTCCTGAGGGACATGATAGCCTTGCAGAGAATCAGAATAATAAACCTCATCCTTGTATGGAAAGAGGATTTTAATGGAGGCGTGATAACCACAGGAGGTGAAAAATTCAGGAGGTAGGAGACAAGGGCCATGCATGGAAAATCCCAGGGAGAAACCGCCACTTGAGTCAATACTAGAGAGAGAGAAGGGTCTTTAGATGGTGGAATCGAGGAATCAACACCTACCTCACCAGTCGTCAAGGCCACACATTCAGATGAATGAGATCCTCCCTTTATTGAATACATATATTCTTCTTTGACTAAGGGATATGACTGACATGATGAAGTTTTTATTTCCTCTTTAAATGAACCATTTATGGGGGAGTCTTGCTTATTATCATCTGATGGAGTATGTACATATCTACTTTCAACATGGGAGTTGGGTTTTTCTATATCATTAACACTCTTTCCCTTCTTAAACTTCATTTCTATATTTCTATGCTCTCTCTATCATATATGTTTTATTTATTTAAAAATGAGAATTTGGTTTTTGAAGTTTCTTGTTTTCAAATATTTTGTTTTCCACTTTTTCTCTTTTGATTTCAAACTATTTTAAATTCAATATTGATATTCATTTCAAAATATTTATCTATTTCTTTTTCAAATCACCTTTTAAGCTTCTTTTAAATCTTGAGTTTAAATCTTATCTTTTTATTTGAATATTTGTAATTATTTTTAAATTTATCTTGAATATATTTAAATTAACTTTTTATTTTCTCTTCCAATATTTTATTTTTGATAATCATGAATAGGGAGAAGTTTTTCAAGTATCAAAGGGGGATAAATTATTGATTATATCTTAAGATTCGAGAGAAGTTTGTCATATATCTTATTTGGGGGAGGGGGTCATTTTTTTTCAAAAAGGAGTATGTACTTATGGTTTAATTTTGTTAAGTTTATTTCTTGAGAATATTTGATATCATATTAGAAATATCTTGAATACATTATTATATAATTCAATCATGATTTACTCTTGATATATATTTTTATATTAAGTATTTGTGATCATAAAAAATGGGTATATTGTTGTATCTACCTCCCTTATTGTATTTTCATGATAAAAAACACTCAATTTTTTATCTAATCATTTCATTTAAGTGAGTTTTAGTGTTTATTTTGCATATAAATTCGTGGTTTTATGATGGAATATAAAGATATTAAAGGAATTAAAATGACTAATAGAAGGACATTGAAGATCTATTAAAGTTTTGATGGATGTAATGACATTATGGAATGAAGATACTAGGGATTATTGAATAATTTGAAGGAATATTGAAGTAACAAAGTAGAGTTTGGGAAACTATAGGTAGCATCGATTCACTGGTGTAGGGAACCAGTCAACCAATGACATGTGAATAGTGCCAACCAAGTAAGAGTCCACCGTCTACCTAGTGGAAGAGTACCAACTAGCCGTTGGCCATTACAAAATATCAACAAATATTCCAGTTCCATCTACTATCGGGTGGAGGAGCACCAACTACCTAGTGGAAGAATTACATAAGCAGTTATCTCCAAGATTCTCACAGGATAGATGGTGGGATCTTTTGACTAGCCAGTGGAGATGATCTAAAAAGTCAAGGTTCTTTATTTTGGAAGACCCCATAAATCTTAAATGAATTTTAACGATGTTTGATGACTGATAAAAATTCCATCATGTTCTTATCTCCTTTGTATGCTATAAATATAGGACCTTGGAGGCTATCTCAATAATGGTGGATTGAAAAAAAAAAGATTAGAACATGCCAATGACGAATCAAAGTGACCATCTCCATAAATATCAAAGCCTTATTTAAAGTTCCAATCCCAATTATCAATCTTTTAGGTTCTCATCTATATTTAATCTATGCCTCTCTTCTAAATTATAATATTTATCCTGATATATTGGAGAGTGTCCTTGTAATGAATTTTCATTAAGAAAATTTTCTCTTATCACCACCACTTCTACAATGGTGATCAAGTCCACAAATTGAGGGGTGGGTTCTTACTATCGTTAAAGTAAGGGAGATGAGTTTCTTGGCACAACTATTAAAAAGAAAGGGTGTAACTATTTACTTGATCTCCATTAAAATCAAGGGAGAAATAAAAATACCTATCAACCAGAGGGGAGGAGATATAGGGGCTCACATCGAGCTATTTCCAAACTCCTTTATCAAATCACACACTCTCTCTCCCTCCTTTATTTATTTACTCATTTCATTATCATTTAATTATCCCATGATCAATTTCATAATAACTTATTTTATATTTAAAAAATCCTTCAATCAAATTGTATTGATATACCTTTTATTATAACTTCACACATACACAATCAAAGTTACTGATTAATTTGATTAAGTTGTTTTTATATTTGATATACTTAATTAATCAAATTGTGATACCCATAACTTTATTCCACTATAATTAATCAATCAAATAAAAGATATCACATATTTTTATTAATTAATATTGTTTTGTTTGAATCGTTCTTTAATCCCTTAATTTCTAATATGATTTCTTATATTAATATTGTTATTATCTCTATTTACTTCTTTTAAATTTTAAAGACAATTCAATCCCCTCTTTACATTCTATCCTACCTTGACCAGCATTTGGTATCAAATTTATTTTTTTGTGTTTTTCTCAAAATATAATTGTTTTTAAAAATTGTTTTGAGTTTTCAATATCTTAATCGATTTAAAAGTTTCATCTTTTTAAAATTGCATCTTTTTCAAACACCCATGGTGCTCCTGAAGAGAAATTCTATGGGTAATACATGATATTTTTATAGTTCTAATTATAGTTATTTTAAGACATTTAAGTCAAAATTTATTTTAAGTATTGGTTATCTAGTGTGGAAAATTTTTATGCATGGTTATATTCCTACTAGTGAAAAATAAGAAAAATAGACAGCTAATGATATTGATTATTTTGAATTAGATAATAAATTGTGAATGCCTTGCATTTTGGATTAGACCAAAATGAGTTTTATCATATATGTACTTGAAAAATGACTCATGAAATATGGAAACTCTTATAAGTAACTCATGAAGGATTGAATAAAGTTAAAGATAACATACTTTACATGTATATACAATACTTTTAAAGTTTTAGTATGAATCTTAATGAATCTATTACTGAAATGTTTAAGTGTTATACTGATTTTGCAATGGTCAAAAGTCTCTTAGTGATTCTTTGTCTATAGAAACTTTTTTGAAGAATATTATTTGGGAATTACCAAGAAATTAGGGACCTAAAGTGATGACAATCTAATAAAAATAATACATCAAAAACATTTCGGTTGAGGAGATTATCGAATTTCTCATGACCTATAAGATAACCATGTAGCTTCAATATGAAAAAGAATCTAAAGAAGAAAAGGAAGAAAAGTAATACAAAAGAAAATTTAATTTAAAATATATTTATTATAATGAACCATTCTATTATGATAATGAGATTGAAATCTTGACCAAGTAATTGAATAAAATAAAAATGAAAAATAAATCCTTTCTCCATAATAAAAGGGAAAATCAAAATTGGAAAACTATAAGTTACATACTATGAATAAAAAAAATTCCATTTTAGGATAGAATGATCTATGTGAAAAATTAAGATGAAAAATAAGAAATAAATTAAGAAATATTTTAAGGTTTCAACTTAGAGTTCTTGTGATGACTCCCTCGACTCAACTTCCTCAACTTCCTCAAGCAACACTAGTGCTAAATACCTCATGGATCACCTTGAGGTAAATTATAAGGTCAATTCTACTACTTTTTATAACTCTATATATTCCTTATCTTCTTATTCTTCCTCTTCTTCTTTCTCTTCCAGTCAACTAAATGAAATTGTGAGTTTCTATAAGGAACTAATTTATAAATACAAATAACTTATAAATAAATAAAAATAATCTCTTAATGAAAAATATAAACTTTTTAATGAAAGTGAGATTATCACTGAAGGAAAAGAGCGTAAAAATAATCTCGCTCAATTAAAAAATGGTGATAAATATTTAGATTTAATTTTGGAATCTCAATGTTTTTTTAAAAGTAATTATTGAATTGGATTTTTAAATTCAAATATTTTTTCTCAAAAAAACACTTTTTTAAAGGGATGTTCCCAATCTTTTTTTTGAAATTATTGTAAAAAATTTTGGAATATTTTTTACTAGTGTGATTAGAAAAATGAAAGATACAGGTGACCTAAATATATTAGTATTTATTTCTATATTTATAATAAAAAATATTGTACTAAAAAAGTTTGGGCACCTAATTCTCTTTTAACTAACATTATCGAACCCAAAATTTGGGTACCAAAAGGCACTCACATTTTAGATTTTGTAGGTCTATGCTATTGGAACTTATTAACATATCATGTGGTGGCTTATCATCAATTGTATCAATAAACTCTAAAGTTTTTTGGATGATTAATCAAGCTTAATTTTGTTTCATTTCTATTTTTATTTTTAGAATTGGTTGATGCGTACTAAATATTTTATATAGGAGGATTAATCTAAAAATGATTCTATTTCTTATCCATATTTATTATATATTCTATATTATATATTTTTTTAATTTTTTTTATAGTTTATACACAAGATTACAATATTTTGTATGAGCATAGAGCATGTGATTTTTTTGTAATACCATTTGTGTTATTTGATTTAATCACTAAGAATATACTTGAAATTATTACATAATGGAATGGTTTAAAATATTGTTAATTTATGTTTATTTTAAATGATACCACGAATCCTATTTTTACATGCTTTACTTTGGGGGATTCCACCTTTTCCAAAAATTTTAATCATCTTTTTTTAAATTGGACAGTGTTTTTCATTGGAGATTTTTAATTTTCATCTTGAAACTTTTTGAAAATATTTTTAATTATCTTGAATTCATTGATATATCATTAATTTTTTTTCTCTTGAAATAATTAATATTATTACTACTTTTACTCTCTCTTGTGGCTAAGTTTCCATTTCCTATTTAAATACACTATTTGAGGGGGAGACTTGCTTATTATCATCCAACGGGGTTTGGATGAATCTAATTTCAACATGGGGTTTGGGTTTTTATATGTTGAAAACACTCTTTACCTTATTGAAATTCATTTATAGATCACCCCCTCTCATCTATGTTTACATCATTTTAAAAGTATAAGATCTTTTTTCAAATTTCTTATTTTAAAATCTTTTGATTTTCTCATTTTCTCTTTTGATTTATAACTCTTTTAAATTAAATATTGAGCTACATTTAAAAATATTTATTTATTTAGTTTTCAAATATCGTTTTCAGTTTCTTTTAAACCTTGAATTTAAATATTATCTTTTTCTTTGAATAGTTTTAATTATTTTTAAGTTATATTGAATATCATTAAATGTAATTGTTTTTCCCCTCCCCTTATTTTCTTTTTGATAATCACAAAGGGGGAGAAGTTTGTCAAGTATTAAAGGGGGATAAATTATTGAATATTGTAACGAACTGGACCCGAATGTGACTTAACGGGTCCCCCAAGCCCGATGGGCCACATGGCCTCAAGAACATATTCTTAAACACTAAAGGATTCTGACTAACAGTGAGGCCATAGGGTGTGTCTATAGGAAGAATACAACCTCACTATCAGAGTGTATCATAGCGGAAGGAATATAATGGAATAGTAAATAGTGGAAGCAATATAAATATTGTAAAAAATAGCAGAAACTAACTGATGCAATAGATAAACGAGAATAATAATAACTATATCAACTATAATAATGATGATGTAATGTTATGTCACTAGAAATCTGGAAAACATGGGTACAAGATAGCAGGCATAACATGTTCCAAAAAGTAAAAAAAAACAAATGCTACTCCATGCATCCCAAGATCCTACTTAATTATCTGCTATCAAGCTCCATCCTATTATCACGCAATCAAGTGTTGGAAGCTGTATGCTTCTCTTTGTTAATACCTGCTTCCATTTAATCTACTTTGAGTACCAAACATCACCTAGAAAGGGTGTGAGATAAGTATAAGTGGTCCACCATCAACAATGTTTATAACATCCGGCCTGTGAAATGGAATATAGCAGTGTGCGGGCATGCATATATAAAGTAAAGCAAGCAGTACAATATAACTAAATACCCAAGTACCCGCTTCACCCCTCAACTTGAATCTGAACATATAACCAGTTCATTTAAATAAGTGATCTTCATTAAATGTTAATAGGTCACTTGAGGCATAGCCAGTACTAACATCACCTTGTGATAATATAAGCAGTGAAGGTTCCAAGATGTAACATGGAAACCTGACAAAGATATCCAGTGAGGTAATTCCAGGGTAATAACCAAGGTAATGTAAAACTCACGGAATGCTAACTCAGGAGTATCCGAGTCTTGATAAGGGGTAAGAGTGAAATCCAAGGAGCGTAATCCAAGTAATTCCACAATAAGGCGCCTATAGAGTCCAAGGTGATCAACCAAGGTAAAACGGGGCTAAGTAAAGACAGGGCCCTATATGGGCTTTCACCATGGAACCTACTAGTAAATAATGGATCCAAGGATTGTATCCAAGGTATTCTGTAATAATGAAATGGACCTTACGGTAGTATACCTGACATCCAAAGAATAAACAAGAACCAGAGTCTATGTGGGTATCAACCTAAGAAAACCATATCCTTGAATCAGAATGGGGTTCCTGAGACCCAAGGTATTATCCTCTCAAAATCCAAGGTGAGCTCAAGTCATTCCATTGATTTTTGATATTGTAATCATGTAATAATTCATTTGGTTCAAGTCTTTCCTTCCATTATTTTGGATAGGTCAATTATATTTGCAACCATTTATTTATTAGTACAAGCCTTGTCTTCCATTAGCATGGATATGCCAAGTAGCATTGAAACCATTAATCAAGTCTTAGTTAACCATTAAGGCGTATTCAATTATAGAGGTTCACTCTGTTACCTTCCATTAACATGAAAAGGGGTTCTACGGACATGTAACCTTTGTTCAATCTCATTTTTTAAGGCTAAGTTATATACTTAGTATACTTTCCATTTCACATTTCACATTTAATAATCATTTGGAAGCACTTAACATAGGTGGGTCAAGTGGTGAGAATACATGGTACATGTCATTATTCAATTCTCATCAATAACAATTCATTTATTATAGGAAAATCCACCTTTAGAAAGATTAGGAAAAGTCACACTTGAATGGTGGCTCAAACATGTTGAAACACTAAAATCCAATTATGGAATAACCTTTGACATGAGGCAGATTGAGTTGTGGGTGTAACCACTAACAACTAATTACATATTTTGAAAGAGAATAACCATAAAATTCTATCAAGTATAATCATGGCAAGTAAATTTAAGAAACAACTTCCAACAAAACCGGTGGGCCCCACATGAACATTAAAAAAACAAAGAACTTTAGGGATAAGTTATAGACCACCAACCTTACAGTTGTATGATCCTTATTCTTTGGTATCAACCCTTGATTTTCCTCAAATCATAGTAGATCTAAGAAAGAGCAAAAAACAATCACATGGGGATATCTAGGTCGAGAGTAATAGAGAAGAATAACGACTAAACAAGACTCGAGTACTTACTGTTTCACATCCAATGTGATGATCAGAAGATCGATCAGATTCCAAATGAAGAAGATCTCTAGATTCCAAGTTTAGATCTTCAATAATCCCCAAAATGAGAGAGAAATAGGCCAATCCCGCATAAACTCAGATTAGGGAATAAGGGGTGACTTAATTAGATCATTAAGGGGAAAACTGGAAATTTATCTAGAAAATTATCCCACGCAGGGTTTTTCCACACGGTTTGTCAAACTGTGCACAAAAAGTGCAGGAAAGATCTGCCTGAACGGTTTGGTCCACACAATTTTTCAAACCATGCGCAACCCATGAACATACCTGGGAAAAAGGGGTGCTTGCACGGTTTGTCCGCACGGCTGTGCGCCAACTATGTGAGGTGGCTCTGTCTGAAAAAACACCATCTATACAATTTGGAAAACCATGTGAAAATCCCATATGGTTTACTCTAAACCGTGTGCAAGGTCTGTTTTCTCCAAGAATATGGGTTCTGGGCTAAGAAAAATCCTCAAACACCCTCATAACTTTTACTAACTCATTCGGTATCCATATTAGGTCCAAATTAAAGATTTAGAAAAAAAATTAAAGGATCTATACCTGAGTGAAAAACTAGGTTCTTACAGTCTTTCCCCCTTAAAAGAACTCACCCTCAAGTTCTCCTTCGAAGGGTAAAGAAAAATTTCTGAGAACAACTCTGGCCACTAAGCACATATATTGGATTCCCTCTCCCAAGTATCATCATATACTCGACCATGCTTCCATAGCACCCGTACGAGAGGGACAAACTTGCTTCATAGAGCCTTCATGATTCGATCAACAATGCATACCGAATACTCCTTAAAGGTAACATCATAATCTAACTCAAATTCTTTGGGATCAAAGGTATGAGATGGGTCGACATGATATTGCAAAATCTGTGAGACATGAAAGATGTCATGCATGGCACGATACCTCTAAGGTAGTAGCAACCAATAGGCTACCAATATGACTCTATCTAGAATTTCAGATGTCCCGACATAACAAGGTGAAAGGTTTCCCTGCCTCCTTAACGATCTATGCCCTAGCCTGGGTGATACCCGAAGAAAAACACAATCCCCAACCTTGAACTCAAGAGGTCATCGATGACGATTGACATAAGATTTCTGTCTAGACTGAGCAGTATTCATATGATTTATAATTAGCTGAACCTGTTTTGAAGTCTCCTGAACGAGACAAGGATCTAGTAGGGATACCTCACCTGCCTCTAGCCAGCACAATGGTGAATGAAATGGCCTACCATACAATGCCTCAAAAGGATCCATCTGGATCATCACTTGAAAACTTTTATTATATGAAAACTTGACAAGAGGTATATGATTCTCCCAAGAACCGCCAAAATCAAGGACACATGCTCAGAGAATATCCTCTAAAATTTTTATTATCTGTTCTGATTGTCCATCGTTATGAGTTTGAAAGGCTATGCTTAAAAGAACCTGAGTTCCCATAGATTTTTTCAAACCCTGCAAGAACCGTGAAGTGAAATGAGAGTCCCGATCTGAAACAATAGTACGAGGAAACCCATGTAGTCATATGATCTCACAAAAATACAATCTTCCCAATTCATCAACTAAGAAAGTATCCCATATAGGAATGAAGTGGGATGATTTTTTTAGTCATTCAATGAATACCCAGATAGCATCGCTACCCCTCAACAACCTAGGTAAGATGACTACGAAATCCATAGATACATCTTCCCATTTCCATTATGGGACTGGAAGCAGCTATAACAATCCTGTAGGTCTCTGGTGTTCCAACTTTACCTACTAACAGGTGGAACACCTAGTAACAAAGCCTGCAATCAGATGTTTCATTCCAGGACACCAATATTGGCGTCACATATCTCGATACATCTTCAAGATGCCTAGATGAACTGGCCATTGAAAATCGTGGAACTCTTTCATTAAATCCTCTCTCATATCTGAAGGAACCAAAATACATCCACATAGACATAGGACGCCGTCTCTATCTAAAAACCATTCTAGAGGTGGGTTATCTCTTGATATACTCTCATGGAGAACCAAACCTTCAGGATTTAAAAACTTCCGACTCTTCACCTTCTTAAGGAGGGAAGAGGTAACTGTTAAGGGTGATAGGTAATAATGATCGTGAATATCATGAAAATCTAGATGAAGTTCAAAAAAGAGGTCCATTAACTTCCATTCACCATTGGCTTCCTGTACGACCTGCGTTTGAGTTTTCCGACTCAATGCATCAGCGGCTACATTTCCCTTTCTAGGCATATATGCAAACTCAAAATCAAAGGATTGTAGATATTCGACCTATATTCGTTGTCTGAGATTAAATTCATGCTAAGAAAAGATATACTTGAGGATTTTGTGATCAGTATACACCATAAATTTATCACCCAACAGATAATGTCTCCATAAATATAAGGCATGAACAACTGCTACTAGCTCGAGGTTGTGTGTCAGGGTAATTTCTCTCATGAGACCTCAACTGCCGAGATCCGTACACAAAAACTTTGTCTTCCTACATCAACAATGATCCTTGGACAATGCCTGATGTATATAAGAAGATGATATAACCTTTAATAGGTTTTGGAAGAATTAGAATAGGTTCCGATACAAGCCTCCCTTTCAACTCCTGAAAGGATTTATCGCATGCTTCTGACCATAGGAACTTAACACCCTTATTTGTAAGTTTAGTAATAGGTGACACAATACATGATAAGTCCTGTATTAAATTCTTGTAATATCCAACAAGCCCTAAGAAACTCTTGATATCAAACACATTTTTGGGCTGATCCTAGGAAACTAAAGTACTAACCTCTTCAGGGTCAACAGATATTCCTGATTCTGAAATTATATGACCCAAGAAGTGGACCTTGTCGATTCAGAATTTGCACTTAGCAATCTTGGCATAAATATGATGCTATCTCAATGTAATCACAATGATCTCAAGATGTTTGTCACGGTATTTATGAGTGCGAGAATACACCAAGATTTCATCTACAAAGACCATGACAAAAGAGTAAAAATAGGGGTGAAAAAATCTATTCATCAAATCCATGAAAATGACAGGTTCATTCATAAGACCAAACGACATAACAAGACACTCATACAGACCATACCTTCTATGGAAATCTATACGAGGTATGTCTGATGGTCTGACTCACACCTGATGATAACCCGACCTCAAGTCGATCTTAGATAACACCTTTTCTCCTCAGAGCTTGTCAAAGAGATCATCTATTAGAGGAAGTGGATATCGGTTCTTGACTGTAAGCTAGTTCAACCTTCTGTAATCCATGCATAGATGTAAGTTTATATCCACCTTCTTGGTGAAAATCACGGGTGAAACCCAAGAGGATGTACTAGGCCGTATAAAGCCTTTGACCTCTAGGTCCTCTATCTGCCGCTTGAGCTCCTGAAGCTTACTAGGTGCCATCCTGTACGAAGGAATGGACACTAAAGATTATCCTAGAACAAGATAAATTATAAAATCTACCTATCTCTTAGGAGGTAAACAAGAAAATTTACCAGTAAAGACTTATCTGAAATGATCAACTACTAGAGGGAAATTAGTTTGAAGAAAACCCTGATCCCCCATGAAAAGATTTTCAATCTAGGCATTCACTTCACCTATCCCATGATGCTTCGGTCCAACTCTCCCAACCTGGACATCCCACTCACCTTTGAAGAGATAATTGCTGCCTTCTGGTGATGCAAAAGAAACCATGCAGTGATAGTAGTCTACAAAGGCATGATAATAGACTAACCAGTCCATCCCGAGAATGACATCGAATCCCATCATCTTGATAACAAAGAGATTCCACAAGAAAGGGTAATTTACAACCTCAAGGGAACAATCCCTGCAATGGCGTATGACCTCCATCCATATTCCCAACGATGTATTGAGGGTCATTACACCATAGTGATACTGTATCTCTAGTCCAAGAATTCACACAATAGATATAGAAATAAAAGAGTTTGAAGAACCTATATCAAAAAAAGAAAAGATAATAGTGGAGGATAATAGAATAGTACCTCATGATATAGATGGTCCCATAGCCTGATCCTTAGGTATCAACTGTAAATCATACAACTAACCTGATCCATGGCACTGTGAAATAGTTGGACTACCATGATCACGACTACTCTGCTGACACTGCTAGTGATTAGGGGTTAGACTACGATGACTATGAACTCCTCCTTTTCCAGACCTACCAGTACTACTCCAACTCCCCACCTGACGTGGCGCAAAATAACTCACTCCTGTAGGTGGAGTAGATGTTGATCTTTTTCCACTCAAAGCTGGTGGAATGGTCCTCCAGAAACACTAAAGATGACCTATACGACCGGAAGACCAACATTCCATAGGGTCTCCATCACATTGGGGATTCTTATACCCCGATCTTTCACACTGATGACACACTATAGAGCTATCAAAATGGATACTCTGGCTACCACTTCCCTAATAAGAAATATCAAAGGAATGTTTCCTGTCCCCATAAAAATTACTGGCCTGACACGGTACTAGTCCTTTAAACTCGGTAATTATGCCATACATTAGGTTACATTTAGTAATTAGGGCCTAATCAACTATTACAGAAAAGGTAGGAAGGAGAAATACATTCACCTGAGTTTGGATGGCATACTGGAGCCCATCCTCAAAACTTCTAGCATGCGAAAGATCATCACCAGCTAGAAGTAGTGCAAAGTGCTATAAATCAGTGAAATGTGTTGAATATTCCATAACTGACATAGAACCCTACTCAAGATGCATGAACTCTCTAGCCATGTCTCCTCTCAATGCCTGAGGAAAGAACTAATCATATAAGGAAGTATTGAAGTCAACCCATAACATGCCCTGATGATGACTGACTTGGGTAACCACATCCCACCAACACTTAGATGAATCCCAAAGCATGTATATAGCAAGCTTGACTCTCCGCTCTATAGGTATTTACAGATTCTCAATGATAGACAACATGACCTTTAGCTAAGACTCAATAGCCTGAGAACTTACATCCCCTGAAAAATAGGAGGATGTTGCTGTTGGAACTCGTGGGTCAGATCATCCATTTTAGGTGCAAACCATGGAGCACCATACATGAACTGCATGAGATGTAGGAAACTATCACGAACTTGAGAATCTATTCTCAGATTAGGTACAACAGGCAGTGCCTCAAGTGGAACTCCTAGAGGTAAGACTGGCAGCTCAGGGCCCACCATGTATGGAACAAGATCGTCACCACTTTCCTAGAGAATGATATGAGGATGTCGTGGTAGAATTCATCTACAAATGCTAAGAAAAAACCTCAGAACAAGCATAAAATCAAGGATACAACATCACTAATATAATATGAACATAAGAAAAATCACTACCCAAGGCATCTACTTAAAACTACCTACTTAGACAGCTAGGTATCGATAAGTGCTCAAGTATAAGTTTCATATCATTTTGCAGTTAATTTCTAGGGTCACTCCTTTACCTTTCTATTTCACGCTGGAATTGAGGATGACCTCATTGGTTTAAGGTTCAAAAATTCTACTCGGTTTCTAACGAGTTTTTTCGTAGAACCGGAAACATCCAATGATTCTATATCAATTTGGACCTACTTTCCAGAGGTAGGTGCTCATTAGTTGTGAACCGATGAGGCTTAATAATTTTCATTGGTCAAGAGGATGAGAGGTCGGACTCATCACACCTTTTTGGGGGGAATTATTTTCTACTCTGGGACTCTATTTATAGATTTAAGTTATGTTCGTGAATCCTTATTAATTTACCAAGTATGAAAATGAGTTTTCCTTTAGATCTGACAATCAATGATTGATATGTATGAGATTTAGAGAATATCTTATATGTATTCAAGGTTCTTAATCGATAGAGAATCATATGTATTTGTTAGAGATTCTTAGTCAATGGTATCCTTCAATACATTATATAGAGATCTCTTGGTCATTATGATAACCATACTGGTTTTAAAGCCGCTCAGTGGGGCACTTGAAGTTTATTGTCATTCAGAAGGACATGGATTATTTCAAAGTTTGGATCGTAACCATAGATGGGATACCTACGTATTATTGTTTTGAAAAGGAATCATAACCCACGTAGTTAGATTCAGGAAGTATGAGGTTTATTCATGGTTTATGGCTTAAAGAAAGATGTCATAATTACTTTTACGCTCTAAGCTCACGTGAGTCATGCTCGGTGTGAGAAACAAGAGGTATTGGTAAAACCTGACAATTGTGCCACAAAAGATGCAATCATAAGAAATGATGTGGGGATTATGTATGTATGACTACCCAGATAGATGAAGATTAGGATTTACTTTAGGGAAGAAACCCGGGAACAAGGTCCATAAAGGTATATGTGCTTTATGGATATTTGGATACTTAACTTAGGGATTACTCCTGAGAAGGATGCCCAAATTAGAAGGGACTTATGATTGGGTTTTATTCCTAAGAAGGAAGCCCAAATCAAAAGTAAATTAAGACTGGTTAAGAGAAATTATGACTGGGGCTTATTCCTGAAAAGGAGGCCCAGGTTAAAGGGGATTGATAACTGGGGATTACTCCTAAGGAGGATGCATAGGTTAAGGGAAATTATGATTGGGGATTATTCCTAAGAAGGAGGCCCAGGTTAAGGAACTTGGAATTTGGGACTTACTCCTGAGAAGGAGGCCCTAAATTTGGGAACTTGGGGCTTACTCCTAAAGAGGATGCCCAAAATTAAGGGAACTTGAAGACTAGGGATTACTTCTGAAAAGGAGGCCCAAGTTAGGGTACTTGGGGCTTACTCCTAAAAAAGGATGCCCAAGATAAAGAAGCTTATGATTGGGGATTATTTCTGAGAAGGAGGCCCATGAATATGGAACTTGGGGCTTACTCCTAAGGAGGATTCCCAAGCTAAGGGAATTAAGACTGGGGCTTACTACTAAGGAGGATGCCCAGGTTAAAGATCCTCTCATCTTAAAAGATAAGGGCGAATGAATGAAATCTATAACCTTAGTGACATAAAGATATGTAAATCACTAGGTTTTAAGATATGTTCCACATAATTCCTTTCAGATAAGTAAGCCAACAAAGGAACCATGCCAAAAGTGGCTTTGAAGAGGGTTTTGAAGGCTAAATCTTGAAAAGGAGAGATGGATTTGAAGAAAAGAGATGAATAAGAAGAAGGGGCACCCAAAAAGTGGTAGGCGCGTAGGTCCTGTTTGGGTGTGCAGGTCCTGGGCGCGCAGGTGTACCTGCGCGGCACAGGTGTACTTGCACGCCTGCCAACCCATAGGGTAATACTTGGGCGAGCCTTGGATCAAGCCCTTAATATTATCCCTAAAGGCTTATAAAAGGGTGGCATGTAGGTTCTGTTGAAGGGATAAGGTGGCGCGCAAGTGTCTTCATTTCGCTGAAGGGTTAGACACTTAGGCGCACAGGTGTTGATGAATTTCAACACTTAGGCCTTGTTCCCCCTCTTTAGATATTCCGTTCTAGGTAAGAAATTACCTTAGAAGTGTTCGGAAGGATTTGAGAAGAGACTAGGGAACCGAGAGCTCAAATCTGAGTTTCTTGATTTTTTCATCCCAGAAATGGGGGGCCCATAAGGGGTATTTATAGGCTACTGAAGACCTTGGGAGAAAATTATATAGGGTGCGCAGGTCAGCTGCACGCCCAATATGTGGCGTGTAGGTACCCTGCACGGCCGTCTTGTAACCTGCGTGACCCATGCTGAAGCAAATCCTTGTTCATGCCTTTGTCAATTTTTGATGTTTCTTCAAAGGATGAATCAATTTGTGTTAAGGTATTTCCCTTTTCATTCATTAGACTCTGTGACGGAAAGGAGCGTCAACAAAATCCCCCCCCCCTCAGAGTTGGATCCGAAAGGAAGAAGGATGTGACTCTGAGGTAAAGAAGAAAACCAAGGAACTGCAGCGCACATGTTCTGAGTGTGCAGATATTAGCGCGCAGGTGAGAGGTATGCAGGCTTCGGTGTGCAGGGGTGCAGCTTGGCCTATAAATATGCGCTTCATTCTCGCGCAAATAACCTGACTCTCAAACATTTCCGCTCTCACTACGCAGGTTGCTTTCATCGCGCAGGTTGCTGATTTTCTGCGGTTTCATTACTTTTGTTCGTGTCGTGCTGTTGCAGAGGTATTTTGACCTACGTGGTGATACCTGCGCGCCAAAAACCTGCGCGACACAGTTACATCCACGCGCCAAAATTGGACTTGTGCACCTTAATTCCTTAGCCATTTTTCTGAATTTATTCACAAATTTTATGAAAAATCAACTCACTTAAGTGTTAATTATTCAACCTTTGTGTAGATTAAATGGATCCTAAAAGAATCATAACGGCTGATGAACTGGCTAGCAAGAAGATTGATGATATGATGAATGTCGTAGGCCATGATTACTATGATATATGCGATAACACTCTTCCAGATTTGGAAAAGTACTTGAAGAAGTATCATCTTAACTTTCCATAGAGCATCTACTTGCCTCTGTATGGGCATGGTCATCTTCAAGATGTCAACATTCCAGAGGAAAAGGACTATCTCCCACATTCTTGGTTTCAGAATCATACCAATTTTTCTTCAGCAAATATCTCAAGTGGAGGAGAATTTTTAAATACTGGAACATTGGATAAGGACTATATAATGCATCACATCCCTTGTGCTCCAGATCTGAAACCTCACAAGCCCGAGCTGCAACCACATTGTTATCCTTCAATCTTTCGAAATTATCAGATGGATCAATCTAAAGGCTGGAAGAAGAGTTGGGACTTCCATCCTGGAGTAGGTGTGAATCCAACTTGGATGTGGGCATATTGGGTGCGACAAACATATGTAGAGTTTGTTGAGGATTTGAAAGGAGCTGCGATATATGAAGCCATCTGGGCTGGGCAGACATATGTCTATAGAAATGATGAGTTTGTGCCGGATCTAATCAGCCGCTGGAGCCCTGAAACCAATTCTTTCCATATGAATAATGGAGAAGTAGGCATCAGTTTGTGGGATGTCTACAGGATCTCAGGGGCTCCAATTTTGGGTGATATGTATGATGAATTCATCCCCCCCAAGGCGACTTGGAATGATTCGGAGAAGACTCCAGCTTTGGCTTGGGAATTATTGAAAATTTTCCACAAGCTCAAGAGTTCAAAGACCTCCCTAACTCATTCTAGAAAGTATATTTATCCAGAGGAGTGGATGAATATGTTTCTTACCAAGAAGGAGGAGAATGATTCAAAGGAGAAGGGGCCCACCTGTACTCGTCCTACTACCTGCCCCAGAACAGAGAAGAGGGGTGCTCTTGGCACATTCTGGCTGACCCTGGAAGCAGGAGAATTTGAGAAGTGGGGATATGAAGTAAATTAGAGAATCCCAAAAAAGACCCGTCTGGAGGGATTCTTAGCCTTGTGGATCAGTGTTTATCTTTTTCCAGTCAGGGATTTGAAGGGAGGCGTCAGGCCAGGGACCTTCATTGTGGCAGCCAAGTTGGTTGAGAAGAAAATGGTTGGGTTGGACACCCCCATTTTGGAGAAGATTCACAGGATCTTACTCCATGTATTTATGGGTAAGTATCCAATGAGAATAGTGGGACCATTCCAAGTTTTGTGGGGATGGATCGCCACTCATTTCAGAACATATAATGTACAGAACGGAGTACAGGTTCCTGGAAGTTCCTTCAGGCCATCAGTGCAGGCATTTTCTGGAGTTGCTCTATTATCCCTTAACCCTTATGATATGAAGGTGAGTCTAAGCATGTTTAAGGAATTCAATTTATTTCCTTATGGAAACCCGCCAACCGGGCAGTTTGTTGATGATGGAACAAAAGGCCTAGAATTTAGGTCATACATGCTGGCTTGCCGAGATGGTGTACTGGCCACCAGGATTGACAGAGATATTATATGCGAGGCCTATGCTCCATACAAATTTGCACACCAATTTAAGTGTCTGCAGTAGACTGTTGTATCCCCTCCTGTGTATGTCAGGTCAGAGCAGCATCCGATCGTTGCCCGACAACTATGGTTGCTAACATCTATGGAGATGACTGGGGAAGTGTTTGATTTACCAGTTGACAAAGCGGTGAGTAACTTGACTACATGGTATGCCAGGAACTGGATAACATCATACCCTGAAGGGGTGTTGAATCATCCGGTTTATCTGGTGGTGAAAAGGAAAAGAACTGTAGAGAAAGAAACCCTTCATAGAGAAGGTGACGCTTCCCCACCTGGAGCTGATTCACCAGGTTCCTCACCTAGGGCTGACTCACCGGATTCCCAAGATGGGGATGATGAGGCACAACATGCAGCAAAGCGGCTTCATGCCAGATATAATCCTCGTGTTATAATCAAGATACCAACTCCACCAACTCCTAGTGAGTTACTACATTGGGGAAATTTAATCACCATTACTTTATAGAGAAACAAGTCTTATTTTCTTATCCTTTATCTATAGTTGCAGGAGCTGGGAAGAAGCTGAAGTATAAGATTGTAGGACCCTCCTCATAGCCTTCTGGTACACATTCTGAATATTTACAACCAGAGGCTGTTCAGACATGGTGGAGTTTATATTACAATACTGAAACTGCCTGGCTGGATTTATGCGAAGGGCTACACATCCTTGGAATAGGGAATATTCGGGCTTCTACTGATATCTGTTTCGAGGATAATCCCTATGAAGTGCGGGCTTACGTCAGAGAGCTAGAGAAGCTCATATATGCCATCGACTATTCCATTCCTGTCACCAAGCGGGTGAATGAAATGATAGATCATGGAACCACTGAGGGGACTGGTGGTTTCGGAGATGAGGAGTGGCACAATTATGTGGCTTCTGAAGATGTAAGTCTCTTTCCTTATTTTCTTTGTAACTTAATTATAGTTAAAGCGTTGTTACTCAAGGAAATTATTTTCTTCATCCTGCAGCTTGAAAAGAAAGGAACTACTGAGTTTCCTTCACCACAGTATAGCCCTGGTGGTACTGCCATCAGGGCTAATGAATCTCCTCGTGAGCCGGGTGAGATATCTCTAGGCCAGCAAGCCATGGATGAAAAATTAGAAAGGTCTTTTCACTATCAAATACTTGTATTTGGATAGGATAATGTCAACACTCCCAAAAATCCAAAGAAGCAAAAGCATCGAAGGAGGAAGTCCACATCTAAATGTTTCATCAGTAGTGGTAAGTCCTTCAGATAGTCACGAGTCTTAACCCATGAAAAGGTTGCTCATACTTCTTGGGATTGCAGGGGCTTCTTTAGTTTCCCCTTTGAGGGAGAGGATTGACCCTCCTTTGAGGATGATGAAGGGTACTGGTGAACAATCACGATTTCATGCTAGCTTGGATGCTCCTGAAGAGGAGCCAATGTCTATTCCCAGTACCACTCCTGCTGCTGCTAGGAGTGAATAGCCTTCTTCTGGTAAATTTATAATGCTTCATAAGATGTTTATGAAAACATCAACTGACTTCCATTATGTGATACTTTAGGTTCAACCCCTGCACCAGAACAATTAGAGGCCACTGCAACTGATGCTGCAATTTATCTAAAGACGCTGTCCAGGATCAGAGGCCGCAGTATGAAGGTCGCAAAGAAAATGTATCGAATGCTCCCACTGGTGAGACTAACCAGGAATCTGATATAACATTGGATGAAATTATGGAACTTGGTGCATATTTTGAATATTTTTTAGATCATGTTAAATTACCATGTAATTTAGAAGATTTTGGACATGAGTGTTATCCTTCGTCCTGTTAAAATAACTTCTTATTACATCTCTGATCATGAATGGTTTAAATGTGTAGTTCCATCTGAACAAGCTGCCGAACTGCCAATGCCTGAAGGGGGTATAGACAACCATACTATTGTAGAGATACTGGTTCAAGTGGAGCTGAACCTAGTAGAGATTCCTCAAACTCGTCCTCAAGATCCTGTTGAAGCTAGGAAAGATGGGGAGGAGCCTTCTCCTGCTGTTGATCTACCGTTGGGTAATGGATAACAATATTTGCGACTATACTTAATTTTCAAGGCAGCTAATTAACTTTTGTTATCCTTTTAAACTAACCAAAGCTTTCAATTGATTGTGCAGGGCCATCAATTTCTGTGGCTAGATCTGGAGGTGAAGCCTCAGCCTTCGCCCCAATGGGAATAGAAAGTGAAGTAACACGGGTCAGGGGGGAAGGAGCAGAACATAAAACTTCTCTAAGTGCATTAATCCTGGATTATATTCCCCCCTGTGACAGTGATGCTGAGTCAGACCCGGAGGTACAAGAGGCGCTCCAATTTTCATGATGCAAGGCATGGTAAAACATATAGAAGATCATATCTGAAGTGCCTCTTGAAGAGCTATCATCAAAGATCCCACGACTGTCATCCCTGTTTGTCATGTTGGGACTTGGCAGTTTTGGATAACAAGAGATCCATGCCGCGGTAAAACAAGTCATATTAAGAAGGGAGCAGGAGTAGAAGTACCATCAAGATTTGACCAGGGTCAGGCTGTCAGCCAATATCAGTGAATTTGAGGCTGCGGTATCCTGAGATGAGGCTGATCATACTGCCAAGTTAAAGGAATTGAAGCATAAGATCAAAGAGAAAGTCGTCCAGAAGATGCACCTTCAGTAACAGTTAGATGCTATTACTGGGGAACTTGACCAGCTTAATAATTCATTGGAATGAGTTCAAATTAATGGTATGAAATCCATTGAAGATGCCAAGAAATCACTCCATCAAGCTGAAAATAGTGAAGCTGGTCGAGTGCATGAGCTTCAAGTGGCTGCTGATGAAGCTCGGGATGCCGTAAATCAAATGAAGATTTATGTTGACAGCCTTTTGTAATTCTTGGAAAAGAGAAGAGACTCTAGTATGTGGATTTACTTCTAACTTTTTGTACATAAAATGAAAAATACTTTAATCTTCAATCATTTGTGCATGACTTCTTTTGATACTTGCTTTAAAATTTTTACCTAAGACAATGGGCCTAGTAAGCATAGTTTGATTTTTTGCTAGGATTATTATAAATAACCCTACAAACTTTGAATCTTTAATTTCTCAATATTACCTAAATCATACGAAATATATGTTTAGTGAGCTAGGACTTGACTTTTTTTCAGAGTTACCTTGTCTTTTATGGGTAGTTTAAAGTCATACATGTCAGACATAAAAAAGATAATGTTTAAGGTCGAAATATTTTTGACCAAATGGATTAAAATTGACTCAATTCCTTGATAATTTATCTGAAAACATATTACCATATTCAAGTATGGGGTAAAACATGTAAACTATGACTTAAGAAACTTTTAATCTGAGGAATGATATGAAAAAAGGGCTAAAAGGCATTAGAAGAAGTATTTTCCAAGAATCAAGTTACCACTATTTAAAAAACCCATTAGGGGGTTGAATTATACAGGGCCACTTAAGGGCATTGGCTGCATCGTCAAATAATAGCATCTTTTGGCTGACAGGTCAGTTATGTAGACTATTTATGCAAGACTTCCTAAGGGCATGTGTTGCATAGTCAGGAAAAAGAACTCTCAGAAATTTACTTTTCTACTGCTAAAAATCCAGTGGAAGTTTATGGAGATTCAAATTTTCCAAATCATAGAGTTTGCTGTATAGAGAGAGGTACTTGAATATGGATAATATATTTCCAGTCAAGATTGTCTAAGAACTGGATGAATGTCACTCCTATGAAATTCTGACCCAAACTTAGGGAAGGGAAATATAAACCATAGACTTAAATACTTTTAGATCATGAAAAAAGAGTATGGGACAAATATGTTAAGGATGACTATTTTCTACGGATACTTACATATTGTCAATAAGACCAATAAGGACAAAAAGAGGTTTTTCTCCCAAGAATGAAGTTACCACTATTTGAAAAACCTGTTAGGGGGTTGAATTATGCAGGGACACCTAAGATAATTGGATGCATAGTCAAATAATAGCATCTTTTGGCTGACAGGTCCGTTATGTATACTACTTATGCAAGGCCGCCTAAGGGCACATGCTGCATAGTCAGGCAAAAGAACTCTCGGGAATCAGACATTTTGTGACCAGAAGTCAAGAAAAGGGTTATGGCGATCTGGAAGCATTTAAGGTTAGGAGTATGACACATCAAAATGGGCATTATTCCATGTATGCAGAGATACACAAAACAATTCTAACCATAATCATGTTGTGGCTGGGTCCTAAATTGAGGTGCTGGACTTCAATATGTATCCCATAAGGATGAGAATCAAGCCATACATAGTTCTTGAATTACAGTTTAACGTCATGTGGGATGAGAGTGTAGGAGATCTTAGTTTAGGGTTATAGAGCTCGGACCATTTATAAGGAATACACAGTGTGTGTTTGTTATAAACCTGATGTGAATGAAGACCAGGGTTTTCATACCACATTTATGTTTTCACAAGGGGACTTTTCAGCCAAGGGATTGAAAGTGAAATTTGGGGTTTAAGCCCAAAGACTTGGGGCTGGATTCGAGGGACGCTCGAACGTTCCTACATATCCCATAAGGATGGGAATCAAGCCACACGTAGTTCTTAAAATACCCTCTGTATAGATTTGGTTCGTACATATGAAGGGTGAAAGGGGACTTTAGTGTAATGATGGTTTAACCCAAGATTAAGGTTCGGGCATTGCCATGTATGCACGTAATCTTTAGAATATAACATGATTGGAGATCAATGTAAATAATGATTCCCTCTCAAGTGAGGGTGTCAAAGAATGTTGTAGTTTATTTTCGTACAGGACAAAATTGCGAATAGTTTAACATCATATATAAAGGATGATGGTGAACCAATGTAAAAAATATTGATTCTGGGGGCAGTTTCACGAATCAACATCATATGAGATGGAGGTGAACCGATGTGAAGATATTGGTTTTGGGCTTGAACCTCAGGAGGTTGCCTACGTACCCAGCCTAGAAGGAAAGGATCAAAGTCCGCGTAATTCGATTAAATAATGAATTGGTAATCAAGTTGTTCTTGAGGACAACGACCTAAAAAATGGTGTTGGGACTTACACATAGTTAGTGGCCCATAGAAGGTGTTATGGTTGAAGTTTACTCTAAGATCACGTGAGTCATACTCAGTGTGAGAAACAAGAGGTAGAAACAACCTTAACGATGCACATTTTAATGTCATGTAGGACGTATTAAGGGACTTTGTTCAGTTTTACGTCATGTAGGATGAATGAGCAGTATAGTTTAATGTCATGTAGGACAAATATAGGGACACAGTTTAACATCATGTTGGACGTGAACACAGTTTTACATCATGTTGGAAAATAAGGGTGTTGTACAGTTTAGCATCCTATAGCTAAGATGATGGGGACAATACCGTTTAGCGTCATGTTGGACGAAAGGGGGACTGTGCAGTTTAATGTCATGCATTAAGGACAAAAGAGGACACATTTTAATGTCATGTTGAATGTATTAGGAACTTTTTCACATTTTAACGTCATGTTGGATGATGGCACAGTTTAACATCATGTTGGACGACAGAGAGAATAGTTTAAGGTCATATGCATAGACCAATGATTATGCAGTTTAACGTCTTGCTGGACGTAAGAGACTTCTATACAGTTTAGCGTCATGTAGCTAGGGCGTCACAGTTTAACGTCATGTTGAACGTAAGGGGAACAACACAGTTTAACGTCATGTTGGACGTTGGGGATAATAGTTTAAGGTCATATGCATAGACTGAAAATTATGCATTTTACCATCTTGCTGGACATAAGGGACTTCTGTACAGTTTAGAATCATGTAGCTAGGAAGTCACAATTTAACGTTATGTTGGATGAAAGGGGAACAACATAGTTTAACGTCATGTTGGACGTTGGGGCTAATAGTTTAAGGTCATATGCATAGACCGAAATGATGTATTTGTGTTATAAAAAATACTTATTCAGAAATATGGAATTGGTTGGAGTCGTGATGAGTTCTCTATCCATTGAGATTAAAGAATAAGATCCATTGGAGCAGACCTTATGTATTGAGTAAGGTCCTTCCCACTTTGGCTCAAGATTGGGAGGTTTCTTTCCTGGTATCATTGGAGTTATGAGAACCAATACCAATTCTCCATGAATGAATGAATGAAGACAATTTTTTTTGTTTAAATCTCATGCTATTCGATTCTGATAGACTTCCAAGTGATGCATGGTGCACAATATTTTCTCATCTAATTGTTCCAATTCATCCAATCTCTTTTGAGATTGTTAATCTGTAGATGAATGATCACAAATGGATACTCTGAGCGAGGGTAATTGAACCTCAAAGGGCAAGACTGCTTCCGTTCCATATACCAATGAATATGGAGTTGACTGCGTTGTAGTGTGGGTGGTGGTCCGATAAGCCCATAAAGCATGAAAGAGTTTATCAAGCCATGATTTCTTATCTTTATCCACCATCTTTTGCAGTATGTTTAAAAGAGTCTTATTGAAGGCTTCTATCTGGCCATTGGACACTGCATGATACCGAGATAAATGGTTGGATTTGATGTTGTATTCTTGATACAACTTCCTTACCTCAGATGAACAGAAGTCAGTGCCATTGTCCGTCAATATGGTATGAGGGACACCAAATCTGGTAACGATGTTAGACTTAATGAAGCTAACAATTATTTTAGAACTATCTTATTTGAGAGGTATTACCTCTGCCCATTTGGAAAATAATTCATTAGCAGTAAGAATATACTTAAACTGCTTGGATGTAGTTGAAGGATAAGGTCCCACTACATCCAATCCCCATGTTTCAAATGGCCATGAGTATTTAGCTGTATGAAGAAACTCTGGGGGTTGATGAATGAAGTTGGCACATACTTGGCATGAATGAAACTTCTTCGTGAAATCAACACAATATTGTATCATTGAAGGCGAAAAGTATCCAAGCCTTTGAATTTGATCAGATAGTCTATGTCTAGACTGGTGGGCACCACATACTCCTACATGCACTTCTTTCATGACAGTCATTGTCTCTTCATCGTTAATGCATCTTAAGAGAATTACATCAAAACCTCTTTTGTAGAGAATTTTCTCTAGGTGATCTGGGATATCATAAAGAGTAAAATTGACCACTCATCGCCAGATTTGTTCTTTCCCGGATCTATCAGGTGGAAGTGTTCCATTTTTAAGGCATTCCCTGATAGGTGTCATCCATCCTGTAGTATGACCATATGGTTCAGGAATGGGACTAATTTCATTGATTTCCTCTGTTCTGGCTTGAACATAAGGTGAAATTTTACGACGGTGGGAAATACTGATGATTGTTTCGTCCCAGTTTGGATCTTCTAGAGCTGTGGCTATATTAGCCAGTGCATCAGCTTGGGCATTTTGTGATCATGGGACATAGGAAAATGTCGGTTCTGAAGGGAATTCCACCATTAAATCTCTGACATAATCATACAAAGGGATTAGTTCTTCTTTTCTGATTGCATAATCCCCATTGAATTGTTTGATTACCAGGTCTGAATCACCTTTCACCTTTAAGTGATTCACTTGTGCTTGAAGCGCCAACTCCAATCCTGCGATAAGAGCTTGGTATTCTGCTTCATTATTTGTACCGCCTTCCCACAATAATAAGGAATAGGGTAGCAATGCCTTTTCTAGGGAAATGAGCACAATTCCTAACCCAACTTTGTTGAATTTAGGATCTTCCATTTTCTTCCCTGTTGGACTTCTAGAAGCACCATAAAAGTACATTTCCCATGTTTAAAGATTATCTTGAATAGAAAAGACTTATTCATCAAGAAGTTCAATATCTGAAGATGTATCTTCTACTGAAGGATGTTCAAAAAGAAAATCTGCCAGATCTTGGCCCTTTATTTCCTTTTGAGACACATACTAGATATCAAATTGCTACAAAATAACTGCCCACCTTTCCAGACGTCCTGTAAGCATTGGACGACTAAGGATAAATTTGAGCAGGTTATTGCGAGATACCAATTGGACCTCGTGATGTTATAGGTAGTGTCTCAACTCCTGAACTGCAAAGATTAATTCTAGGCAGCACTTCTCAATACTTGAATATTAGGTTTCTACTTCAATCATAGTCCGACTAATATAGTAGAGGCTGTTTTCATTCCCAACATCATTCTTCTAGGAAAGGAAGGCACCCAATGATCACTCTAAAGCTGTCACATAAAGAATAAGTGACCTTACTTACATAGGTGGCATTAATACCAGTGGAATCAAGAGATATTTATTTAGAATATCAAATGCTTCTTGACATTCTTCAGTCCACTGGTAAGTGACTCCCTTCTTCATCAATTTGGTGAAGGGTAAACTTTTTCTTGCCAAATTGGCGATGAAACGCCGAATATAGGCTAAGTGTCCTTGAAGTCCTCTCAATTATTTCAAATTTTGAGGAGGTGACATACCAAGTATTGAATTTGTCTTCTCAGGATCAACTTCGATACCTTGATGGCATACCACAAAGCCGAGAGAATTTCTTGAGGTTACCCAAAAAACACATTTTAAGGGGTTCATCTTCAAATTATGTTGCCAAAGTTTGTGGAATATGACTTCTAAATCATCCAAGTGATTAGAACGTTGCCTGGATTTAACCACCAAATCTTCCACATAACATTCAACAAACTTACCTAAAAAGGGTTTGAAGATATGATGCATGGCACGATGATATGTTGCGCCTACATTCTTCAGGCCAAAGGGAATTACCCGATAGAAAAACACACCCTGAGGGGATCTGAAGGCTGTAGATTCCTCATATTCTGGAGCCATTTGGATTTGATTATATCTTGAATATCCATCCATGAAGGAAAGTGCTTCATAGCCAGTTGTTGCATCAATTAAGAGTTCTGTGATCGGAACTGGAAAATCATCCTTAGGACAATACCGATTAAGATCCCTAAAATCAATGAAAACTCTAATTTGTCCATTCTTCTTTTTCACAAGGAAAATATTATCCAACCACTTGGGATATTTAACTTCTCTGATGAAGTTAGCTTTGATAAGATTATCCACTTCAGCTTCAATTTTGGAAGCATAAGATGGGTGTGTTCTTCTTGCGGCTTGTTTGAATCCTCGATGTTCTTCTAGAAAACCCAAATGCTGAGTAGCAACATTAGGATCAATACCTGGCATTTCTTTATAGTTCCAAGCAAATATATCTCGATTTTTCTTTAAAAATGAAATATAAATTTCCTGCTCTTCAAGAGTCATAGCCGCACTAATTAAAGTGGGGCGTGGATCTTCTTTTGTACCCAGATTTATTTCTATGAGTTCATCCATAGTGGTAGAGATACCCTCTTCAAATGCTGGAGGAGCATCTCTGAGGTCTTCCTCTTCTTCTTCAACATGTGTTACTTCTTTTATTTCTACTTGCATAGTTGATGATGAAGCATAATTTCCATGATCAGGATAGATGTAAAAATTTTAACATCTTGAAGAAGAGGCTTCCATTTCTGACCCTATTGATGATGAAGGGTATTCCTTGGGTAATAAAGAGGAGATGATGGACTGAGAATCGAAATCATCGTTCACCTCTGAAATTGCTATAACTTCTTCTGGCCTGGTTGGAGAAGTATAGAATTTATGGATTTCAGCGGATGAAATGAAGACATCTCCATTTGAGCTTTCATCATTGCTTGGTGAATCACCAATTCCTCCCATGCTGTCTGACATGATTGACGTAATTGAAATTATGGAAGTTTCCATAAGAGTATTTGGATTCGGGTCTATCCTGTCAATTTGACTGATAGGCAACACATAATCTGTACTCACATGTATGAATGGGTTTACTGGAATCTTTTCCAAACCATATAGATCATTAACCTTGGTAACCTCCTTTGTTGTGGATTTCTTTTTACCCATCATGTGATAGAATTCCTCCTCAATGTATTGAGATTAACATGTTTTGAAGGGGGATTTATCACCATACAATGTCCCAATTTGACCATTGAAACAATATTTGAGACATTGATGGTATGCTGAAGGGATAGCCACATGTTGATGTAGCCAAGGTCTTCCAAGAAAAATGTTGAAGGCTGTAAAGTGATCAACAACCATGAAATCTGAATTGGATACAGGGTCTCCAAACTAAGTTCTGAGTGTAATCTCACCCTGTGGTTCTTGTTCATTTTTATCATATCCTTGTAACATCAAAGTAAAAGCAGATAAATCAGATTCGGTGAGGCCCAATCAACGAAGTGTATGAATGAGGATGAGGTTGACTCCTGAACCATTATCAATGAAATATCTTTGGATATCTACACCATTTAACTTTAAAGATAAGTAAAAAGGTCTAATATTTCCATGCACGACATCATCTTCATCTTCATCTAAAAAAGATATCACTGCATGGAATTCTGTAGGACCATTCTCAACATGGTAGACTTCAGCCGCAAAAATTTCAGTTTCGAACTCCTAAGGACTTGAAAAATCCTCAATGAGTGCCTCTCGAAGATCCTTGGATAGATTCAAGGCATCTAGAATTGATAACTTGGATAATACTTGGGCCAAATGTTTCAAGACATCATATTTTTGATCCAAAGGTCTGCGTTTCCCAACAGGAACATGTGGTTTTGCAGGTGCCTTATAAGTTGATTCTTTGGAAGTAGATGCATCTTATATCGGGATATGAGTTGTAAATACTCATGGATTTAGAATATTAGACCGAATAGGTCTATTTACTTGTTGAGAGGAAGAAGGTGGAACCTCTAACTGATCCTCCAAAATAATTGTGCTAGGACTGAATTTTCTATTGGTGGAAGAATTTTATTGTTCTTGTTGAGCCCGCTGAAGGGCTCTGCCACAAGTTTCTGCTGCATATACAGTTCTAGTAGGGGTAGAATTAGAATAATGGATTCTGGGATATCCACGTCTTCCTCTGTATCCCAGACCTCTGGAACTCCCTCTATTTACTCTATTTGATACATGGAACTCAGGTTCATCAGGATCGAAACTGTGACTGGAATAAGGATCTGTTAAGTGAATCATGTTAACAGAACCAAAGATCAACTCCTCGTCTGATGAAGAATCTGCCTGATTAGCCAGTTTAGGCCATTCCATTTGGTGGGACGGTGCCCGCGACTTTGAAGTAGATGGCATAAAATCTTCCAGAGTCAAAGACCATTTGGGATTTGACACAATTTCATCTTCTTCTGATTGTTCCTCTTTATTTGAATTATGCTGTTTCTTTGAGGATTTTTCTTTTTATGAAGGAGGTTTTTCTGTGGCATTCATAGCAGAATACAAAATTGGTTTCTTCAATTGTGTTTGAAAAATGGTATGAGTTCGGTTGATCGTTTTCCTGAACATCCAATCATCATATTTCTGCACATTTTTTCTTTTGACTTCTTGCCACTCGCCTAATTCCTCTAGATCTGTAGCAATAACACATGCTACATGAGTTGAAGAACCTTTTAATTTGACTTTTCCTGAGTCCACCATTTTTTTCAGGAGGTATTTGAAGACAAAACACTCCTGAATAAGATGCCCCAACATCTGATGAAATGGGAAATAGTTGGTACGGTCTTCATCTCCTTCCTTGTTCGGCCTTTTGGGCCTTGGAAATTAAACAAAATTATTTTCCAGAGCCGAAATGAAGTAACCAGGAACCTGTTCATTTTGGAAAGAGTAAACTTTACTCTTCAAGTCCTCAAATTGTTTCCATCTTTGATCTCTTTGATCATCTTGACGAAACGACCTCTTTTGTTGATGCTCAGGAGGTGAATCCCTTCGATAAGATAAAGGTTTTGAAGTAGAATCAGGTATAGGTGCTTGTTTAAGCGTAACTGTAGCAGTCTCTGCTTTACCCATTCTCCTTCCTGGAGCTGATGGAATTACATGAGTTTTATCCTTAGTCTTTGTAGGAGAGTCTTCAATCTGCTGAGCGATCGAAGTAAGGTCTCAAAACCCTCTTGTGTATTTCACAGGGATCAACGGTGTGTGCAACTCATCACGCAAATTTGCCACAAAAATTGGAAACAATTCTTCTTGAGGGAGTGCTAAGATTAGGGAATATGTTAATCCCTTCTAGCGAGCACTGAAATCTGAAACCCTTTCATTCTCCCTTTCCTTACAATTTGTAAGATCAAAAACTGTTGTCTTTGAAAATGTTGAGCTGAACTGAAGAAGGAATCTTTGGTGGATATCCTCCCATCTGGTAATTGACCGGGATTGCAATCTTGTATACCAAACAAAAGTAGGTCCTTGTAATGACTGTACAAAACACCTGATCCTAACTGCCTCTTGTTGCTGAGAGGTTCCCATCATAGGATCGCAACGAGAAACAAAATGTGTTAAGTGTTTCTCTGGGTCTCCCAAACCATTAAATATTGGGAATGTGGTACTTGTAAAATTTGATGGGGGAGGAATTTCATCAACCCATTCAGGGTAAACTCTCTTTTCTGGTTGAATTTGAGCATGTTTTCGCTCCATATATTCAAACTGAGCTGTTAATGATTCAATAGTAGTTATTAACTTTTGAGAAACATCCGGTTGATCTTGGACCTGAGCAAGTGCAATAACTGGATCTTGGACAGATGTGGTGGTTGGTACTACAACTGATGATAACACCACCGGTTGTTGTTGCACCTGACCTATAGGACTAGACCTATGAGGGTGTACTGGTAAATGAGGATACTCTTGATCCATCTCAGTAGACACAACAAATTCCCTTGGCTGACTGACTCCAGCACGCTTAGGAGGAAGACTACCTTGAAGTAGTTCTGCATTCAACCTCCTTAATTCCTTCATCTATTCCTCTTGTTGTGTGAATCTTTTCTGCAGTGAGAGTGATTGACCTTCTCCAGAGGAAGGGTATGTAACCTGATTCTTTCCTTTCCCCTTGTTGGATTCCTTTTGGAGAGGGGAAAGTTTATTATTTGAAGTAATACCTAGATTCTGAGTAATCCTTTGATTTCGTGTATGCACACCTTCTTCATTTGTGTCTGTGCGTACAACTTCTTGAGCAAGAATTTATTTATATGATCCTTCTGAATGAGCCTCATCTAGGGGATCAGCAAAAACGACATTGATGACATTAATTGATGCATAACACATTGCATCCCTTCTATCGGTATTTCTGCGATACTTTCTTTTTCCATATCCTTAATGAGACATTTCCTTTTGTTAATTTGACCCCTTAGGAACTTCTTGATGAACCGTAATTTGGAGGGAATCTCCTGATAATTCGGCTCTGTGTTCCTCTTGTGGCTTCTTCCCTAATCGAGAGAAGACTGACTTTCTCTGAGGAAGAGATCGAGGATTTGAAAAAGTCCGGTGGACTGGGGCTGTTCCTGCTGTTCCTGCTCAACTCCTCGAATCCTATTTGTTGATTCTGAGGGTTGGGTTAAAAGATTCCCCAGTCTGAAAAGATGGGGTGGTTCTTGAACTGTTATATATGATACTTTCTTAAAATCTCTCCTAATCTTGCAGACTTTAGTCTGGAAATTGGATGGATGCATCAACCTGCATCCACTCAAATCACCTGGCTCAAATGAACACTGTATGATTTCTGACACTTCTGTCACTTGATGATGTGCACGCTCTAAATGAGAAGCCTGTTCGATATTCTCGTTTTTCTGATGCAAGATTAATTCGACAACTTGTTCTTTGTATTCCTGATTTTGATAAGAACTAGTTGAGGCCAGTTTTTGAGCGAGCCCTTGATTAAAAACAAATCCAATTGGCTGTGGCCAGCCATGAGCAATAACATTGCATGAGACCATTTTCAGCGGGCTTTGTTGAATGGAGAGTACAGTGAAATATAGTGCTCCATGAACACCCCATCCTCTGATATGAATACCAGATGGGGCATTGGCAATTAACTAGCACAATATTCTTAGTGCACCAAGGCATGAATGTTGAAGGACTCTCTGCTGCTTTTCAGCCTTCAGATATCGAGAAACTGAGAGAGATTCCAAATCAATTTGGAATTGTAACCCTTCTATTATCTTGAAATGATTTTCATATTCATCATAAGATAATATTTTCTTTTTCAATTGACAAAGAGTCTTCCACATGTTGAGATGAATACCATGAATACAATCTTCCGTCAACATCTCTGGAATGTCATACTGAGAGTCAGCCAAAGGCCAAAACATGACTGGCACTTCACCTTTCACCAGTTGTTTTCTCATATTCAGAACTTCTTCTTTATCATTAAATAAAGATTATTCTACTTGATTAGACTAGAGATGGTGCTTCCTTGTTGCTTCATCGGATTCAACAATATTGGTAGAGAATTCACTTATCAAACTAGAAGATGAATGACCCAGGGGTGGTTTGGAGAATGACCTACACCCTGGGTTATCTTTTGATTGAGAAAGTATTTCACCTGCTAACAGTAAAGCATCATACATGATTGGCTTCACATTTGCAAGTGCCTTAAGATAAGAGGGCTTTCTCGTCACTATATTGTCCATTGGAGCATTTTACAGGAAATGTGAATTACTACTATGGAGAGGACTTTTGTAGCTAAATTCATCATCATGTGGAGGACCACCATGGTGGGTTACAACAAAAGATGAAACATTTTTCTCCTTGGTCTTTTGGCCACACATAGGGTTATCGTGGCTCTCATCTGAAGATGATACTTCGAGATCGACTGAACTGTCATGAAGCAAGCCTTCATGAGGAAGTGTCTAATGAAGACCTTTGGAATTAATGTTCCCACTATTGGGAACTGAGAGAGTATAATCTTGAGTTGTAATAGATACTTTTTTGAGTGCATCAAGAACTCCAGCATCGAGAAAGGCCTTATTACAGATTGGCCCTTAATTTCTTGACTATGTTGGTCGGGTCTTCTTCTTAGATGCCTTCTTACTCACTTTAGGAACCACTTGTTGACGAAAGTGGTTAATATGGGTAGGTGTATGTGCCTTCTCAGGAGAAAGGACCAGGTTAGGCTGATTATATCCACTCAAATCAGGTGTATGTTCCTGACTTGGTTGTCCTTATGACATGGGGGAGTATGCCCCACAACTCTCTTGGATTGGAATAGAGGTGTGTGTCTATTCTGGAGTGATGTTGATGTGTCACTCCACTGGTAGGGATATATTTTCATTTCTATCCCTGTGATGCTACTGAAGATGTTATAATATCCTGGTAGGCATCCATAATATGAGCAGGGATTTGCTTATGCTCCTTCACCATTGTTAGAATGTGTTTGGTGACTTCAGCTGCCAGAACAGGAATATACATCCATTCTGTGCTTGGAGTAGGTGTGTGTTCCTACTCCTTTCCTCCTTTTCCTGCCAGTGAATTCTAACAGTACTCATGTGTGGGGGCAGAGAGTTGAGTCTACCTCCTGTTTGTCATTAGGGCTTTCCAATTGACTTCTCTGGGTGCTACCAAACGAGACTGTTGATAGGCTTGATCAATACTAGCAGGTGTATGTGCCTGCTGATTGCACTCCACCAAACGTGGTTGATGAAATTCTTTCAATAGTGGCAGACAAGGCTACTGGAAGGATTGATTAGTGTAAGCAGGTGTATGTTCCTGTTTACCAGTTGTCAACACATTTGGTAGGTGGGATTCATCGTATGTAGTCAGATGAGCCTGCTGACTAGCTGATGATTTATAAACTAGTGTATGTTCCTGTCTATAGTACTCCGCCATAATTTCCTGGCGGGAATGGCTGGTTGCTTCCAAATGAGTCTGCTGGACAGCGGGATTAAGAAGGACAGGTGTGTGTGCCCGCTTGTTGCTTGCCACCAAGTTAGGTTGGTGGACTTCTCCGGAAATGTCAGAGATAAGAAACTGCCCACTATTGACCGGTCGTCGTCTCTGTTGGTTCGTCTTGCCTGCTCGGGTTCGAGGAACCTGAGCCGAACGCCTGGAGATGACACCCTCATCATGTTGAGGGCGCACTACCGCATGATTCTGGCGGCGATTGTTGGTGGGAGCCTTCAGGGAGGACTCTTGAATCCTCGAATGGAGGCCCTGAGTGACCTCCTGATCAACCTCCCTATAGTATGGGAGGGACTGGTTGTTATGTTCTGGGGATAACGACCCGAAACGGTTGGAGACAGTAGTTAGTGCCTCCTACTTCTTGATCGATGGTCGTCATTGTCCGGACAACCAGGGTAAATTATTAACCTGGAGGGCTTGTCGATCAGCCTCCAGAGTTGGAATGGTACCATTTTTACGGTATTTCTTAACCAGTGCATTTGATACCCAGCATTGAAGATGCTGAGTAGGTGATGTCATCCTCAGAGCGGACGAAGATCCAGCACGAGTAACAGCAGAGGTATTCACAGCAGAGGCATTCACAGGTGTGAACTTAAGAGAATCCATTTCTGTAATGCAAAAGATCTTGGAAAAGAGTGCATGTTTTATATAACAGACATAATCAAGATAAGTTCGGCCACTACATCTTTTGGATGAGCACATATATTATTGATTGTTTTGTTGGCCCTACCATTGAGTTTAAATAGGGGCCTAACAAATAAGTAAAACATAATTTTAACTTGGTTAAGGATTCACGTCGGGTTCACCATTTTTTGTTTCACGCTGGAATTGAGGATGACCTCATTGGTTTAAGGTTCAAACATTCCACTCGGTTTCTAATGAGTTTTTTCGTAGAACCGGAAACATCCAATGATTCTATATCAATTTGGACCTACTTTCCAAAGGTAGGTGCTCATTAGTTGTGAACCGATGAGGCTTAAGAATTTTCATTGGTCAAGAGGATGAGAGGTCAGACTCATCACACCTTTTTGGGGGGAATTATTGTCTACTCCGGGACTCTCTTTATAGATTTAAGTTATGTTCGTGAATCCTTATTAATTTACCAAGTATGAAAATGAGTTTTCCTTTAGATCTGACAATCAATGATTGATATGTATGAAATTTAGAGAATCTCTTATATGTATTCGAGGTTCTTCATCGATAGAGAATCATATGTATTTTTTAGAGATTCTTAGTCAATGGTATCCTTCAATACATTATATAGAGATCTCTTGGTCATTATGATAACCATACTGGTTTTAAAGCCGCTCAGTGGGGCACTTGAAGTTTATTGTCGTTCAGAAGGATATGGATTATTTCAAAGTTGGGATCGTACCCGTAGATGGGATACCTACGTATTATTGTTTAGAAAAGGAATCATAACCCACGTAGTTCGAGTCGGGAAGTATGAGGTTTATGCATGGTTGATGTCTCAAAGAAAGATGTCATAATTACTTTTACGCTCTAAGCTCACGTGATTCATGCTCGGTGTGAGAAACAAGAGGTATTGGTAAAACCTGACAATTGTGCCACAAAATATGAAATCATAAGAAATGATGTGGGGATTATGTATGTATGACTGCCCAGATAGATGAAGATTAGGATTTACTTTAGTGAAGAAAACTGGGAACAAGGTCCATAAAGGTATATGTGCTTTATGGAGATTTGGATACTTAACATAGGGATTACTCCTAAGAAGGATACCCAAATTAGAAGGGACTTATGATTGGGTTTTATTCCTGAGAAGGAACCCCAAATAAAAAGTAAATTAAGACTGGTTAAGAGAAATTATGACTGAGGCTTATTCCTGAAAAGGAGGCCCAGGTTAAAGGGGCTTGAGAACTGGGGCTTACTCCTAAGGGGGATTCCCAGGTTAAGGGAAATTATGATTGGGGATTATTTCTGGGAAGGAGGCCCAGGTTAAGGAACTTGGAATTTGGGACTTACTCCTGAGAAGGAGGCCCTAAATTTGGGAACTTGGGGCTAACTCTTAAAGAGGATGCCCAAAATTAAGGGAACTTGAAGACTGGGGCTTACTCCTGAAAAGGAGGCCCAGGTTGGGGACTTGGGGATTACTCCTAAGGAGTATGCCCAAGATAAAGAAGCTTATGATTGGGGATTATTCCTGAGAAGGAGGCCCATGAATAGGGTACTTGGGGCTTACTTCTAAGGAGGATTCCCAAGCTAAGAGAATTAAGACCGGGGCTTACTCCTAAGGAGGATGCCCAGGTTAAATATCCTCTCATCTTAAAGGATAAGGGTGAATGAATGAAATCTCTAACCTTAGTGACATAAAGATATGTAAATCACTAGGTTTTAAGAGATGTTCCATAGAATTCCTTTCAGATAAGGAAGCCAACAAAGGAACCATGCCAAAAGTGGATTTGAAGAGGGTTTTGAAGGATAAATCTTGAAAAAGAGAGATGGATTTAAGGAAAAGATCTGAATAAGCAGGAGGGGCAACCAAAAAGAGGTAAGCGCACAGGTCCTGGGCACGCAGGTGTACCTGCGCAGCAGAGGTGTACTTGTGCGCCTGCCAACCCATAGGGTAATACTTGGGCGAGCCTTGGCTCAAGCCCTTAGTGTTATCCCTAAAGGCTTATAAATGGGTGGCACACAGGTTCTGTTGAAGGGATAAGGTGGTGCACAAGTGTCTTCATTTCCCTAAAGGGTTAGACACTTAGGCGCATAGGTGTTGATGAATTTCAACACTTAGGCCTTGTTCCCCCTCTTTAGATATTCTATTCTAGGTAAGAAATTACCTTAGAAGTGTTCGGAAGGCTTCGAGAAGAGACTAGGGCACCGAGAGCTCAAATCTGAGTTTCTGGATTTTTTTGTCCCTGAAATGGGGGGCCCACAACTGGTATTTATAGGCTTCTGAAGACCTTGGGAGAAAATTATATAGGGCACGCAGGTCACCTGCGCGCCCAATATGTGGCGCACAGGTACCTTGTGCGGCCGTCTTGTAACCTGCACATCCCATGCTGAAGCAAATCCTTGTTCATTCCTTTGTCAAATTTTGATGTTTCTTCAAAGGATGAATCACTTTGTGTTAAGGTATTTCCCTTTTCATTTGTTAGACTCTGTGATGGAAAGGAGCGTCAACACTTTCATAAACATGAAAAGGCAGGATAAGGATGTGCAAAAAATTAATTTTAGATTTCAGGATTCAATTTACAATGGATAACCCTTTCTAATGAATTAGTTCCCATACACCTATCACCATAAACTACACCCATTTATTTATAGCATAATGTCTAGAGTCTATAAATTACTCATACCAAACCATGAGGGCCCATACACCTTATGAATTGAGACAGGAAATCACTCAATCTAAGCCAAATTAATATAATTACAAGTAACTATCATGACATCACTCAACAATCAAAAGCATATCAAGCAATGCAAAGTAGTGAAATGAACCTATATGGCATGAGAATATGCATGGAATGTGAACTCTAGGTGCCTATAATGATTCATGTAACAATGCTCCTTGTCCTCATGTCATCGGGCTAAGGATAAAATAAGACCCTCAAACAGAGTAATAATCAACCACACCACACAACATGTGTGTCACCCAATGGTGAAATAATATCAACTATAATAGACAAAATAGAACAACAATTTCATTTTGGGTAACTTGGATTTTACCCCAAACATGAGTTCATGATTCCCAAGCATGACTTATGACCAAGTTCCAAGCATTCTTATTCTCCAATCTATTGTCTCCAAATAGTAAATTAAGAAAAAAGCCACCTCTGACCCCACTTTATGACAACCCAGACCCAGATGAAACTTAAAAGGTGCCCCGAGCCTAGTGGGCCACATGGCCTCAACCGCATTTCCCGAACTCTAGAGGCTGCCAACTAGCAGCAAGGTACTAGGGTGTTTCAGTGGGAAGACTATTCTCTCATCAGTAGAGTGTAGTATAGCAGAAGGAATATAATGGAATAGTAAACAGTGGAAGCAATATAAATATTATAAACAAATAACAGAATCTAACTGATGCACTAGATAAACAAGAATAATAATAACTGTATCAACTAGAGAAATGATGATGTAATGTCATGTTACTAGAAAACTGGAAAACATGTGTATAAGACAACATACATAACATGTTACACAAAGTAAAAAAACAAAGGCTACTCCAAGCATCCCAAGATCCTACTCAGTCATCTGCTATCAAGGTTCATCCTATCAGCACACAATCAAGTGTTGGAAGCTATATGCTTGCCTTTGTCAATACCTTCAACCATGTAATCTACTCTGGGTACCAAACGACGCCCAGAGATGGTGTGAGATAAATCTCAATGGGTCACCACCAATGATGTCTATAACATCCGGCTCATGAAATGGAATATATCAGTATGCATACATGCATATATAAAGTAAAGAAAGCAGTACAATATGACTAAATACCCAAGTACCTACTTCATCCCTCGACTGGCATCTAAACATGGAACCAATTCATTTAAATAAGTGATCTCTATTTAAAATTAATAGGCCATGTGAGTCATAGCCAGAACTGACATCACCTCGTGATAGTATAAGTAGTGAAGGTTCCAAGATGTAACATGGAAACCTGACAAAGATATCCAGTGAAGGAGTTCCAAGGTAATAACCAAGGTAATGTAAAACTCATGGAATGATAACTCAGGAGTATTTGAGTCTAGCTAAGGGGTAAGAGTGTAATCCAAGGACTGTAATCTAAGGCATTACACAATAAGGTTACTACCGAGTCCAAGGTGATTGACCAAGGTAAAATGAGGCTAATAAAAGAAAGGGCCCTATGGGATTTCACCATGACACCTACTAGACAATGATGGATCTAAGGAGTGTATCCGAGGTATCCTTTAATAATGAAATAGACCCTATGGTAGTATATCTAGAATCCAAGTAATAGAAAATAAATGGAGTCTATGTGGGTATCAACCTAAATAAACTGTATCCTTGAATCAGAATGGGGTTCCCGAGACCCAAGGTATTCTCCTCCCAGAATCCAAGGTGAGATCAAGTCATTCCATTCCTTTTTGATATTATAATCATGTAATAATTAATTTGGTTCAATTCTTTCCTTCCATTAGTTTGGATAGGTAGAGTTGTAACCATTTATTTATTGGTCAAAGCCTTGTCTTCCATTAGTGTGGATAGGATAATTAGCGTTGCATCCATTAATCAAGTCTTAATTAACCATTAAGGCATATTCAATTAGAGAGGTTCACTCTGTTACCTCCCATTAACATAGAAAGGGGTGCTACGAACATGTAACCTTTGTTCAATCTCATTTTTAAGGCTAAGTTATATACTTAGTATACTTTCCATTTCACATTTCACATTTAATAATCATTTGAAAGCACTTACCTTAGGCGGGTCAAGTGGTGATAATACTTGGTACATTCCATTATGAAATTCTCATCAATAAAAAGGCATTTATTATAAGAAAACTCACCTTTAGGAAGGTCAATCAAAGTAACACCTGAATGGTGGCTCAAACGCGCTGAAACACTAAAACCCAATTATGGAATAACCTTTTGACATGAGGAGGATTGAGTTGTGGGTGTAACCACTAACAAATAATCACATATTTGGAAATAGAATAACCATATGATTCTATCAAGTATAATCATGGCATGAAAATTTAAGAAATGGCTTCCAATGAAACTGATGGGCCCCACACGAACATTCCGAAAACAAAAAACTTTAGGGATAAGTTATAGACCACCCACCTCAGGGTTGTATGATCCTTCTCCTTCGGTATCAGCCCTTAATTTTCCTCGGATCAGAGTAGATCTAAGAAAGAGTGAAAAATGCTCACATTGTGATATCTAGGTTGAGAGAAATAGAGAATAATAATGTATAAAGGGGAATTGAGTACTTACCATTGTGCATCCAATATGATGAACGTAAGCTCAATCGGATACCGGACGAAGGATATCTCTTTATTCCAAGTTTAGATCTTCAAAAAACCCCAAAATGATAGAGAAATAGGTTAATCCTGCATAAACTCGGATTAGGGAAGAAGGGGTGACTTAATTAGATTATTAAGGAAAAAACTGAAAATTTATCCAGAAAATTAGCTCACGTGCGGTTTGTCAAACCGTGCGCAAACCGTGCGGGATGGCCCTGCCCGAACGGTTTGGTCTACATGGTTTGTCAAACCTTGCACAACCTATGCACGGATACCTGGGAAAAAGGGGTTCTTGCATGGTTTTTATGCACGACCGTGTGCCCACCATGCAAGGTTTCTCTGTCCGAAAAAACACCATCCACACAGTTTGGCAAACTATGTGAAAATCTTGCATGGTTTACTCTAAACCATGTGTAAGGTATGTTTTCTCCAAAAATATGGGTTTTGGTGTCCGAACAATCCTTGGACACCCTCCGAACCTTTACTAACTCATTAGGTATCCATATTAGGTCCAAAGTAAAGATTTATACTGAAAATTAAATGATCCATACTTGAGTGAAAAACTGGGTTCTTACAAATATATCTTATAATTTGGGAGAAGTTGTTCATATATCATGTTTAAGGGTATAAAAATGTTTCATTTTTTAAAAAATGAGGATATAATTATGGTTTAGTTGTGTTAGGTTTATTTCTTGAGCATATTGGATATTATATTAGACATACCATGAATAAATTGTTAGACAATTCACTCTTTATTCAGTCTTGATATATCTTTTTATATTAAGAATTTGTGATCATAAAAAATGAGAATATTTTTATACATCTCTCTCTCATGGTGTTTTCATGGCCACAAACTCTCAATTGTTCATATAATCATTTCATTTAATCAAGTATCATTGTTTATGTTTCATATCAAGTCATGGTTTTGTGATGGAATGAAAATGAATTGAAGGATCCTTCTTAAATGGATCAAAATGACCATTGAAAGGAAATTTAAGATCTATTTAAAACTTTATGGATATACTAATATCATGGAATGAAGATACCAAATCTTATTGAAAAATTTGAAGGAATATTTAAGGGATAAAGTGGATTTTGGTCAACTGTAGGTAGCATCGGTTAGCTGATACAGATCCACCCAAGTACTAGGAGTCCACAGGCTACTCGATGGAGGAGCATCAACCAACTAATGGCCGACTATAATAACAACAACACTACCAGTTCCAACAACTACATGCTGGAGGAATTCCAAAATTAGTGACCTATAAGAGTCTCATCAGCTAGCCGGTGGGATCCTATGGCTAGGTTATTGAGTCAATCCAGAAAGTTAAGGTTCTTTATTTTGGTGGATCCCATAACTCTTAAATGGCGTTAGATGATGCTTGATGACTATGAATAATTATAAAATTATCATAACTCCTTTAGAGGATATAAATAGAGGTCCTTAGAGGCCCACTCAATAATATTGGATTGAGAAACTGATTAGAGAATTCCAATGATGAATTAAAGTTATCATATCCATCAATATCAAAGCCTTATTTCAAGAGAAGGATATGTCTTCAGCCCTCACAGTTATTGTCTAGGAGAAGACCCAAGTTACAGTTCAGAAAAACAACAACAATGAAAACTCCACTGGAACGAAAAAGGACTCTAAAGAACTTATCCTCCACTCCGAGGAGGAGATGGTGGAGGAAGTTCTTTATGTCAACATCCCACAAGAAGAGGCATAGATGATGGGAAGACCTATTCAAGTGGAGGTAAATAGTGAGTAGGAGAATTGGATTGACAAATAATATATGATTCTAATGAGAGGCTTCAATGATGAGAAAATCATCAAAGAATATTATATTAGAACCTGGGACAAAATGGCATGTTGTTTTGAAGATGTTATTGGCAACAAACCTACTACTAAGGTATGGATTATGAACTAGAATATTTATAGAGAAGAAAACAGTAATAGGCAAAGGCTTTTATTTGATGGATTTTCTTTCTCCTATGAGGATTCACCTCTGGATTGACTGGGACTAGTTTTTGACTTTTCCTAAAAAGTGATTTTATAATAAAAAGTTAATTTTCAGTCAGTAATTATACTATCTATCTTGAAAGATTATAGAGTGACTTTTTAATGGATTTTCGTCAAGAAAATATCTCTCTTATCACCACCACTTCTATAAGGATTCTCACAACCACAAAGTGAGGGGCATGTGCTTACTACCATTAAAGTATGTGAGACGGGTTTCTTGACACAATCATGAAAAGTTAGGGGAAAAACTGGTTACTTGATCGCGATTAAAATGAAGGGAGAAATACAAAACCTCTCAACTCAAGGGGAGGAGAGGTAGGGGATCACACCTAGCTATTTTTGAACTCCTTTATCAATTATCCTTCTCTCTCTATTTATTATCACATTGAATCATCATTTCATTATCACTTGTTTGATTGCATTTCCACTTATTTTATATTAACAAGTGCTTTAATCAAATTTTATCAACACACCATTTATTATAACATCATTCTTACACAATCAAAGCTGTCGATTGATTTGATTAAGTTATTTTTATATTCAATACACTTAATTAATCAAATTTTTATACCCATAACTTTATTACACTATAATTACTCGATCAAATCAAAGATATCACCCAATTATATTAATTAATATTGCTTTGTTTGAATTGATATTTAATCTTTTAATTTCCACTATGCTTTCTTGTGTTAATCTTATTATTATCTTTATTTAGTTCTTTTAATTTTAAAGGAAATTTACCCCCCATTTTTCCATTTAATCACAATATGACCTATAGTTTACCATGTCACACTTTAAATATATGATATTACTTGACATATATATATAATTTTTATATTATACATTATACATGGTTATCTTGTTGGTTTGTCATGTTGTTTCCCATATTATGTTTTTCATATGGTTTAGATTATTAAACATGTCCTATAGGCCTTTGTTGATGAATTGTGTTATATGGGTTCATGGTTAGTGCTGACTATATAAACATACCTATTTTTAATTATCATTGAGAATGTAGGAAGGGGTATATTGTTGTTATAAAGTGTATAAGTAGATAATCCAAGTATTGGTGGACAAGATGTCAAATATGGGACAAGATCACAATGCCGCAAATTATTATAACCCTTTCCCATTTTCTTAAAGGGACAATCTTAATGTGAAGTGCACTGTGTTGCATTTGTTTTCAATGAGGCATGATGTTGTCATAAGATGAATGGATGTCAAGGAATGTCAAGATGTGAATGACAAAGGATGTGATGGTGTTGGTGAGGAAAGGAGAATGGCCATGGTACTAAGATGCATGTCACTTAGGAGATTCACTAAGTGACATAGGATGTTGTGGTTGAAACATTCTCTATGAATATCATACGATTGTAGAGCTGTTCTTAATGTTTCAATACTTGTATCAAGGTGATACTAAGTGACAACACTTGAAGAATGCATGATGATGGAGCATCATTACATCTGACGATTGTTGAGCTGATCTTTAAGTTCAAAGAACTTGTATCAACTAGATACAAAGTCACAACAACGTTTGAAGACCATGCATTGTATTGACAATGCATGAGGAGTTGAAAGTGAACCATCCACACCTCCTAAGTGGATGAAGTGGTGCTAATGAAGTCCATGCACTGTCACTTAGTGCATGTGAATTTGAAGAAGATCCAACTTGATCTCTGATTGGATCAATGAAGAACATTGAAGATTATGTGATTCAGGAGATTCGGTTGAAGGAAGAAACCTTTGGGAATTCCATTCCTTGATGAAGAATACATGATTGAAGAAGATGGAAGGGATTCCAATGAAGAATATGGAAGAATTATTTTGAAGTAGAAGAAGATGGAGAAGATAAGAAAGGATGGTGATGTGGCATTTGGCATTTGAACTTGGTCACTTTGTTTTTACATAAAGGACTTGTTCTACACTTAGCAAAAAAAAATTAGGCCACCAAGGAAGGCCATCCAAGGACAACACCTCAAGCATATGCGGGACCCGAGGGTCAACCGCGCTAAAGGGAGTCCTCAAGGCCAAGGCGGCATCCCTGAGGCAGGTCGGGCTGTGTGTAAGCCCAAGGCCACGCAGGGGAGTCAAGACTGCGGAGCGTGGGCGCCAGAGCGTGCGCCCGAGAGTGCATAGTGGGCACATAGCACGCCCGCGAGAGGCAGGGGAGGGCGCAAGAGCGCGCCCGCAGAGAGAACACGGTGCGGGGCGGCACCGTGGAGGTTGGAAGTTCAATTGAGCTGGATGGGGGAGTAGCTGGTTGATAAATTGTGGAAAAACCGGGAGCCGTTTCGATGTGGGACGCGGGATTTTTCCACGGAGCAAATACTGGCCGTCCGTCTCATCGCGCGCTCGATCTGGACCGCTCATCGCATCTTGCGCAAGATCTTCTGATCGCAGCCGTCTGATGTCTTTCAATCGCCCGATCCAACGGCCGGCGAGTCATCCACTACCTCAAGCTCGTACGAGGCCTCCCCGCGTGCCTCCGTCGAACTAGAGGCCACCCGCACGACAGAGTTCGAGTTCCCGACCACCTCCGATCAAACCGAAGGCTCCATTCGGCTCGTATGGCCCTACTGAACACAACCATGCAATAAAATATGCATGCACATGATGAATGGAGGATTTTGGACTTCAGCCAAGGCAAACGGAGTTTCCGAGGATTCTTGTGCTCGTGCTATGCATGGAAAAGTATTAAAGATGCCATGCATGCGTTCGAAAATGCATGCACGTGAAGGAGGAAAATAAAAAGGCAACCCGCGTGAAACAGAGGAGAAAATCAAGATTTGAAGAATCTTGAAAACCCAAGAATTTCGGGAATTCGGATTTATATCCCGCGGAAGATATGAGGCATCCCTCTGCCTATAAAAAGAGAGGCCGAGGCTCTCTGTTTGGTTGCTGATCCTCTGAAGAGAGAAGTACCGCGAAGCCTCTGTGCCCAACGAAGTAAGAAGCTCCGCGCAACCCACTTGCGCGACGAAGCAGCCCGAAGCCATTCCTGGCTTCGTGTGTTCCTTTTGCGCACCTATTGCGCGAAAGAAGAGAAAGGGAGAGGCCCCTGCGCGCCTCCCTTACGTGACAGGAAGAACCCGAGCCACATCTTTTTGCGCGCTCAAGGTTGGTTGAGGCTTGCGCGGCCCTTGCGGCTTGATACCTTGCGCGACAGTGTTGAGGAAGATAGGCCGCACACCTTGCGCTCCTTCATATTGGAAGGAGGTTCGGGTGATGTGAATTACACACCTTGTGTGTGTGTGATTAAGGATAATACACCCTAGCCAAGTGAGTGCACACCTACGGGTTGTGCGCAAGAAGGAGTGGAAGGCCACCATATTTGTGTGTGTGATAAACAAGAGGAAGGCCGAGGCCTTAGTGCCTTGTGTGCAAAGTGAACAAGAGGAGGCCGTAGCCCTTGTGGGTGCACACTTTTAAGAACAAACTAAAAGAAAACTAAAGTGTGTGTGTGAAACAAGAAGAGGAGGAGGCCAACTCATGCGTGTGATAAAGTGAAACAAGTGTGTGCTAAGAGACAAGGAGGCCGAAGCCTAAGTTTGTACAAAGTGGTTGTGCACACTTAGAAGAAGAAGAAGACACTCACACAAAGTACAACACACATTTAAGTGTGTAATCAAAAGGAATAAAATGTGTGAAGGACAAGAAGAAGGTGTGTGCTAAAAGTGTTACACCCTTTGTGGGTTTATTGCACCAAGAGTAGAAGAAGGGGAGTGCATGCATGAATGCATGCACGTGAACACGTGAATAAATCTTAAATCAGTGGTGTGCATCTGGGTTGTCCAAGACCAGAAGATCTTGAAGAATTTGAGAAGCCATGAAATCAGTGCATGAAGAGACAAAGTTGCCATGCACTCAGTGCATGAAGTTGTGATGAAGTCAGACTAAGGCCAGACTGAAGTTAAATATATCAGTTGTCTGAGTATTCAGTAGTTGGAGAGAGAAGCCAGGTCATCCTGAGAAGAAGGAGATAAATCCTGAGCAAGACGAGAATTCCTGATCTAGTGATCAGAAGTGAAGATCAAGGCTAGCAGTCTTTATCCCAGACTGCTGAAGATACTTGAAGAAGATTAAAGTGAAGAAGAGATACTCGTGTGACTCGAGGAGCTAGGAGAATCCCCCCTGTGAGACTCAGGGTGGAAGAAGTCTTCAGTGGGATTCTGGAGCAGGCCAGTGGGACTCTGGTAACACTGTGGGACGCAGTATAAAGACCCTCCTGTGGGACTCAGGAGAGATACAGTGGGACTCTGTATTGACCATTGTAACACTAACAGATTATAATGGGAGAAACCATGTTGGGGCGTATAACCAACATGGCAAGGACGTAGGCCTTTGGTGCCGAACCATGTAAATCCTTGTGTCCTGTGCCTTTATAATTACTGCATCATTCGAGGAAAGGTTAGAGATACAAGAAGAGTGGATCGAGGCTTTAACCAGCCATAGAGGTTTAATTGATAAAGAATCAATTAGTAAAAAGTTTTAAGGGATCACTGATTCACCCCCTCCCCCTCTCAGTGATTCACACTGATCTGGGCACTTCATAATGGTTCCCTAACTATGTATACACTATTACATTTTCGATGGGATGAGTATTATACCCTAAATATATTTCTATGACTCTGTATGAACACTAAGTGTATTGATTGGAGCCGCCTTATGGATCCCAAGATATGCTCGAAATCAGTATACACAAGTTTGGACCATCCTAGTATAGGGACTAATTTATTATAGTTGTTACCTATGTTTATAATTTACAAAAAATTTGGTTTATTATTCACCCACACTATAATGTTACCACATGAACTTGGATTTATGATAGAAAAGTAAGGGTTGGGTGGTGACTTCCTACTGAGTATGATACACACACACCCCACACATGTCCTCCTAGGATGCATACAAATCCTTTTTTACATGATCCAGGAAAGGGTAAGGCAACAAATCATGGGTTTTCATAATATATAGATTCTAGAGTCAGGTTGGATTCTTTTAGATCTTCTGATAGAAAATATGTGCTAAGAAAACATTGGTTTTCCCTAATTCCATATTTGATATATTGCATATGAGATTTATCTTTACATGGTTTAATGTCATTTTGGATCACTTGATTTATTTACTTATCAACTATGGTCTATTATTTCTGGTTGATGTCCTATATGGGTGTTTATGTATTACATTTTTTTGGAGTTGCATTTATATAGAGTTTCCTGAATATATATTACTGTCCAATTACAATAGGTATTCCAAACATACAACTACCCTAATAGATGGGTTTATGTTTTTCATTTTTTATGTGTTTGTAAAGGTAATGAAGGATTTTTAGAATTAACCTTAATCAAACCAAATTAAATTCAAAGAGAAAAAATCATCTCCCAATTTACTTTATTAATCCCTTGAAATTTATACTATCCTCTAGTGATTGAGAGGTGCATCTGAAGTGTTGTAACATCCCAATTCAAGAACTATTTTGGTATCCAGGTCACTATCATTACAAAATAGTATTTAAAACATTAAGGGATAGTGGTATTGAGAGTAGTGAGGAGATGGGATTGTGTGGACTTAGGAACTAAATTATAAATAGGCATAGAAACTATGATTATAATGGAAGTTTGAGTTTTTAGGGGTGGTATGTGTTCAATTTTTATTTTCCCCTTGAGTTAGTCCTAGTCCTTCAAGTATCATGCATTATGAGTAGGAATATATAAGTTGGAATAAGTAGGATAACATGGTATTATGTGTTCTTTCTTTTAATTTTTTAATTAATTGTAGGAATCAAAACATCAATAATAAATAAATAGATAATTATTTGGTTATACTCATGTTATTTACTCTAGTAGGTTGATTTTTGAAAATCTAAATTGTTTAAAGTCTTGAGATATATTTGTTTAGGGATAATATCATAATTTATAACTTTTTTTATGAATTTTAAATTAATAAATGTTTAATGAATATAATATTTCTGATTTATCACTTTCTCAATATCACAACTTCTAGATTTAAGTTTAGAATCCATTTTTGTATGATTTTTTAAAAATATGTCATACTTACAAATCAAGTGAATTGGAATAAGGTTTTTACTTTAAAAACTTCTAGAATTTGAATATCTACGTATTGTTTTAATATATACTTTTTGTTTAACTTAATTTATTAATGTTTAAGGATTTACTCAGCCAGTTTTCTTTTGATAAATGATTACATGTTATTATATCTTGTACCAGCATTAATAAACCTTTGTTTTGTTTATTTTAATTAATATCACAACTCAATGATAATGTTTTTTTTGTTTAGTAGCAATTCTTTCTATTATATTATTATAAATGGAAATGATTTATTAAATTTTTGTCTTTGAAAAATGGTTTTGGATGCTTACATGAATGTATATAAGGTTTTAGGCAATGCAGGTATTTTTTTTGTTTTATACTTCCACAAATGTTTATTTTTGTGTTATTATTCATTTATACACCGAAGATACAAGGGTAATTTTGGGTAATTTTGTTCTTTTTTGTTATGTAAATAATTTAAAATAAGTTATTTATAAGATTAAAATATCTTTGTTTTCTTTTAGATTTCACTCTTGTGCATTCTCTTCTCCATACTAGGATTTCGACCCCTTACGATGGTGTGATCCCCTCTTAGTTTTTTATCTTCCTCTCATTCTCATACAACGATGTTTTTATTGTGTTATTTTTTGCGTATGTTTAGTTTTATATCCCTAAGGTATTTTTTTTCTTATTCATCTCGTTCCTTATCCCTTACCCAATTTGTGGTGTGCCTTGTCAATTTTAGAGTAATCATCTTTAATCACCATGTCTTGTTCCTTTTTTGGAGGAATTATCTTAGTGAAGGTCTTAGTGTTGGATCATTTTAGGTGTCATCCCTAGTGGTACCTTCAAGATATGTTGGTGTTCCTTCCAACCTAAAGGGGTGTTGGACTTTACCACTTGACATGGTGAAAACCAGGTGCTTCAGCAAGCTTGATCACTTGTTGATGGTGGAATGGGGGTATGAGTTCGAATTGTTTGTTCCATTTCAACTAGATTTGTGTCTCATGATTTGGGTTTATATATTTGGTTTTATTTTTTCATTTGGTCATTTTGTAGTTTTCTATTGCTGCATGTGTCAACTTGTGGTTTCTTCTAGTGGTTTGTCTCCTCTATTTTCACTCCTCCACTATCCTTTCCTCGTGAATTTTGGTGTTTTAATATTAAATTTCCATGTTTTATAATGTTTCATTTATAATTTTATTACTCATACATGAAAAATTATATTTCAATTTGTTATTTTGATTATTTTATGTTTTTTGGGATTCTTCTTATTTGATGGATTGACCAACTACCAAACGTGAAACATTGATTTGGGTCGTTATGCTTAGTATATCTGTTTCCTTCTCCCTATGGCTATCAACTTAGTAATCCGGTGTGACTTTATTCCTAGCTGTCGATTATGCTTGCCACCAATTTTTTTGTGTCCTCCACCTGTACAACCTTTCTTGAGTGTACTAATTTGTTTCTGTTTATCATGGATTTGTTATGTTTTCTGGTTGGTTGGGCCATTTTGAGGCCATGTTCTCTATCAGGGGAATTCATCACTCCTACAGAGGTGTCCTCCTATGGTGATTCAGACATTTACTTTGGTTCTCCTCTCTCAGTTTTTCTCCCATTTCTCCTTTGGTAAAACCCTATGCATGGAGATAGTTTCTGATTCCATAAAACTCATGTTATGAGCCTATTTTCTCCCCATTGGTGCTTTTGGTGCACCACTTTTACTAGAGTTTGTGAGGACAATCCTTCCTTGGTGAATTTTTGTGGATAATTTTGATGAACTAAGAAGAATTAGTGAGTTCTTGCTATGAGATATAGAAGAATGGGACACTTTTCATCCCTTGGAGCACATACCTATAGATTTAATAAACGAGAAGAGACCAGAACCCCCAAATAGAATTAAATCTATCCAGGTTTATATTTTCTTCTTCCCCTTTTTATATTCTTCTAAATAGGTTGCTTAAAGTTCATTTCTTGTATTCTGTTAATCTTTTATGGTCCAATTTATCTTGTAAACACTATTTATTTTGAGCTGAATAAAATGAATGCATGTGTGGGTGGTGTAATTTTCATTCATGTAGGCCCCAAATGGACAAAATAACATTAAATATTGTGTTCATTATTTACTACTTTCTTACTTTTTCATATTGAATGTTTTTGTTTATGTCAGATTTGAATTTTGTGAAAAAATACCCAAATAGGTCCTTTAGAGTTCATGTGGACTACCCCAAGGAAACAAAAATTCCCCTATAAAGTGGCATCAGAGCCTAATTACGTTTAACTTTTATTTTTTAATCTTTTTCTTATTTAAATTCGATTTTTTTTAATTTCACTTTCCAATATCATCTCAATTCACCTTTTATGTCTTATGTTTTCAATTTAAATCAATGTAACCTCAAACATAATTCAAATTCAAATAAATAATTTTATAATCATGCATATCCATTGATATTTTCCATTTATTAGGGGCATATGATTTCATTTTTCCTAAAAAATCAGTATTTGATCCTTTAGATAAACATAAAAACAACTAGGTTTGAAATCAAAAAATTCAATGGTAATAATGATTTCAATTTATGGAGAATTAATATGGGAGGATTACTTGTTTGGAAGGGGATAATTGATTATTTACATGGCCTAAATAAACCTATTTTAACCCTGTCAAATACTGGAAATACCTATACTATTTATCAATACATATCTTATGCTGTTCTTGTTAAGGCCCATAGTTCTCTGCTTATTTCTTTAGGTGAAAAAGTGCTTAAAGTAGTTTCTTTTGAAAAAAATTATTCTAGTAATGGATTAAACTAGAGAAATTGTATATGAAAGCTTCAATTTTTTGTTAGACTTTATAAGAAACATCACATGTTTACATTTAAAATAAAATATAGTGTTTCAATTAAAGCTCACTTAGATGAATTCAATAAAACCATTCTTGATTTATCCAACATAAATGTGACTATTTATGATTAAGATCAATCCATGATTCTTTTAATTTCTTTAGATAATACCTACAACACACTATTAGATATAATGATGCATGTATATGTCTCTCTAACCCTATAATAGGTTAAATATGACATTCTCTCTAAGGAATTACATTCTAAACATAGAGTTAAAGGTGAGGTTAAGATTTTTTTCATGATAAGTAGGCCTCAATTAAAGTGACCCCAACATTTTACACATATTATTACATGATTTTAAGCATAATTAACCATCAAATAAAAACCAAGGATCGTAAAGTCTAGTATCTTTGGAAGACTAGGTACATAAAATTTAAAACATGAAACTAAAATAAAATCACCTTTTATTTAATCTCCATAATGATCTACTAACTTCATTTGATCTCTTACATCTATATAGGGTAACCTGGGGAATACATGAATAAAGTGATGATCTAGAAAGCCCAGTAAGAGAATAAACATAGGAATAAAGCATAACACATGAGTTAAAGGGCATATAACATACATAAAAAAGGAACGGTACATGAATAAACATATGGAAGCATAACATATATAACATAGAATCATATGATCATGGAAACATATGAATGTTACAGAAAGACATAACATGACATGAGTCAATTCTAACTGCCAAGACTATATCACATGGCGGACAAAGTCCCATAATGGATGAGGTTTACTCCCCAATCCCATACATGACGTCTCGTGAGACTAAACATTACCCAATGAATTGGAACACTATCTAGGAAAAAACATCATGAAATATTCATTAATATGTGTTTCACATGAAGAATCAAACATAAATAATACATATAAGGGTTACCCATGGAAAGAAATATGTATCATAATCATGTCATAAGATATAACCAAAAGGGAATATCATAATGGTGTCCATGAAAGAGTGAATTTAAATCATACATGGAAATTAATAATGGAAAATATTTATAGATAAATTGTGTCCAAATGAAGTTAAATCATATAAAAAAGTTTTTAAGTTACTTTAGAATTGATCCACTTTAGTGCGGTTTAAGGGAAAATATTAAAGAGACTTTAAAGCAGACAAAAGCACAATTTTTATATAAAACCAGAAATGAACTAAGATAGTTTTTCATGATGAAATGAGTGATTTTAGAAAAATAATATTTACTTAAAATATATTATGATATGTACTTTAAAATGGGTAATAAATTGGGAAGGTCCCATTAATCAGGCTTGCTTATCAGGAGGAATTGAAAAGGGAATATTTTTAAACATGTATTTACCCATCAAAGAAGGATGAATTAATACAGATACATAATTTTATAATAGATAAAAATAATTTAGAAAAATTATATAAGAATAATGAATATATAAATTGGTATACAGAGAGAGAAAGTGCAACCCAAAGGTAATTTGGAGGTTTGGAGAGATCTCTTACCTTATGTCCGAAAGTGTTCTTCACTTGTATTTAATGTCCTAGATAATAAAATTAGATCCATTAATTAATTAATTAATAACCTATTATACATATATTTGATTTATTATAATTTTATTAAGGTTAATTTATAGCTATTTCTATGAATTATAATGTTTAATTTCATTGTTCTGGGAGTGTTTGTTTCATGGTTTCATGGTCGGTTCGCTTGAGTATAGTTATAGAAGTTCTTGTCAAATGGGAGAAAAACTATAGAGGTGGAATAAAATTTTATTAATATAATTACATAATTTTAAATATTCCCATATATCATTTTTTTCATATATGAGAATGATTCATTAGATAAATCGTTAATGAAAAATGATTAGTTAATTTTTTCAGTTTTTACAACCATCACAAAATTGTATCATTTTATTTAATATTATGTTTATATATTGGTTCCAGGATATTAAAAAAGTTATTATACACATATTATAATCTTATTTAACCATTATAATGGTTTTATGACCAGCCATGAAGGAGGAAATTAAAAAGAAAACTCGTCATCCATGAAGATGGTGAATTGACACATCAGAGATGATGTTTTTTATTTTAGAATAAAAGAAGAAGAGAAGAGATTTGATGATGGATATTACATTAAAAATAAAATAAAATTATAGTATATCTATGATACTTGATTTATCATTATGTTTTGGATAGGGTAGGTGTGGGGAGGATAAGAAAAGAAAAGAAATTAAAAAAAAGAAGGAGAATTTTACCTCTTAAATATCGTCTCCTTGAGAACCTCCTTAAGAAACTTAGAATTGGTCTTTTGGTGAGACCAGTAAGACCAAAATGTGAGAAATAGGTTTGGGAGAGTAATTTTATAGAATATTATCAAATATATAAATCTTATAATGTGTGAGGATAAGGGGTAGTGAGGGGTGGTATTTATAGGGGGTGGAGAGGGGTGTTTTTGATTATTTTATTCATTATTGTATTATTTTGGCTCAAGACTATCAATAGTATTGATTCTTGTAAATAATTAAAGTAAATAGTGCATGTGAGTTAAAAATAATGGGTTATCACATAATTCATGACTCAAAAATTCATGTATTTGGCTTAAAATGTTAAATACTGTAAATTACCGTGTTTCACTATTCACAAAAATCCAACTATTTTAAAAAAATCCCAAAAATCCACCCCAACCATTTATAAGAGTTTAGATTTTAAAAATAGACTCTATTTTATGAAATTAATTTTCTAAATATGATAAATTGAATTTTTAATTAAATCATTATTTATTCAAAAAATACTAATTTTAATATTATAACCGATTTTATGACACTTTTGAAAAATTAATTAAGGACTAATAAAGTTATCTTATAATTATAATAAAACAAAATATTAATTTATGAATATATTTTATGAAAATAGATTTTATTTTAAATCATTAAATTAATTATAAAATTGTAAATAAACATTTATGTTTCAAAAAAATACCAACACTTAATTTATCATTTTAAAACATTTATTTAATTATTCCATGATATAAATATATCATATTTTCACTTATAAGATACCAAAATTTTATTTATACTTTCATAGGTGAGATTACTATTCTAATGGATAGATTATTATTCATAACAGTCACATTACTATTCCAACGGTCATGTTACTATTCCAACGGTTATATTTCTAATGGTTGTAAGGGTTTACTATTTCCTATAAATACCACTTATTCCATTCATCAATCACTTATATTTTATTTCAAGGTTATATATACACTCATATTTTAAATGAATATTTTATTATTAACATTATGTTTTATTTCTATATCTTTGTTCATGAGTTCGGTCATTCTAGTAGATCGAGCAGATCCAAATTTTCCTATACTTATTATATTATTTTCTATTTATTGTTATGTTGTAATATTTTGAATTTTTATTGGTTTATTTTCTGAATAATGTATAATTCTTCATTTATAAGAGTAAATTTTTTATTGGGTTCTCTATGCTATTTATGTGCTTTATACTGCATGAAATAATTATAAGAAATGAAATTTCACTAATAAAATTTTGGGTAGTTACATTCTCTCCCTTATGAAATTTCACCCTCAAAATTTTGTTTACAAAATAAGGTGAAAACAGGTGAGAGTACTTATCCTTCAACACTTACTATGAATCCTATGTCACATCTTTGTATTTATGGTTCCTCTATAGAACTTTGACCAGATGAGTTGTCATGTTACATAGAACTTTATCTCTACAGTCTACGATCTTCACTGGATGCTCCTCATAAGAGAGATCATTTTATAGTTGTACCACCTATGAATTCAATACATATGAGGGATCTAGTATGTACTTCCTCAATAGGTATATGTGGAATACATCATTTACTTGATATATGATTGGTGAAAGTGAGGCCACAACGCTGACACAATCAAGAATATTGAAGGGACCGATGTACCTGAGGCTTAACTTTCATTTCTTCTCAAATCTCATGACTCTCTTACATGGAGATATTCATAGGAACACCATGTATTGAAACTTAAACTTTATTTCCTATCAATAATTGTCTTTATAACTCTTTTTTCGAATTTGGGTTTCCTTGATGTGTTGTTGAATTATTTTCACCTTTTCTACCATTTATTCAGCCATTTCAAGTCCCAATATCTTACATTCATTGATTTCATCCCAACATGATGGTGTTATATATCTTTTCCCATAAAGGAATTAATATGGATCCATTTATATTCTTTAATGGAAACTATTGTTGTAAGAGAACTCGACCGGAGGTAGATGTTGGTCCTATCCTCCATTGAAGTCCATAGAACATGCTCTCAACATGTCTTCTGGTGTTTGAATAGTATTCTTAGATTGGCCATCAGTTTGATGATGATAAGTTTTATTGAATTCAAACTTAGTATTTAGAGAATGTTGAAAATTTTTCCAGAGTTTGGAGGTAAATCTCGGATCTCGATCAGATAAATAGATAATGGTACTCCATGCAACCTCACCACTTCTTTGATGTATATTCGTTCAAGTTGATCAAGTACGAATTCCTATTGAATTGTGATAAAGTGAGATTTCTTTATGAGACAATCCACAATAACCAATATAACCTTATTTCCTCTTTATGTATTTGTAGGTATAATGACAAATTCCATGGTGATGTTTTCCCATTTCAATGTTGGTATGAGTAATGGTTGCATCACCTGCTTATACTTTTTTCCTTTCAGCCATAACTTAGTGACATAATAAGAACTTTTATGCATTTTCAATGTTATCCTTATTCATATTGTCCCACCAATAGTGATCTCAGATATCTCAATAGATATTTATGATCCCTGGTTGAATAGATAAGGTTGAGCTATATGCATCATTTAAAAGATCTTTCTTTATCTCTAGATTGGATGATACACATAGTCATGAACCAAATCTTATGACTCCTTTCTCATCGATTTTAAACTTCTAGGATTTCTCTTTTCTGATATCTTCCACCCTCCTCTAAATTACCACATAATTTATTTGAACATAATTTATTTCCTCTATAAGGGATGGTTCAACAATTATTTGTGAAAGGAATGATGATGTACCTTCCTTTACAATTCCCATGTCCATCCTTTTCAAGTCTAAGAAGATTAGATCCTTCCCAATTCTCATAATTGATAAAATTTTAGGATCCTTTCTACTTAGATCATATGACACTTTATTTTCTTTACCAGGATGATAGTGTATTGAGTGGTTATAATTCTTTATGAGCTCTAACCATATTCACTGGCACATATTAATCTCCTTCTGTGTGAATATATATTTGAGGCTCTTACGACCAGTATATATATCACACTTCTCCTCATAGAGATAATGACACCATATTTTAAATGTGAAGATCACAACCACCAACTTCATATCATGTGTGGGATAGTTTTTCTCACGAAATTTTAACTACCATGATGCATAGGCTATTACTTTATCATTTTTAATCAGTACACATCCTAATACATTATTTTAAGCATCACCATATACCAAAAGTATTTCTCCACTTATTGGTAGTGTGAGTACTGTGATGATAATCCTCATTTTCATCTCTTTGAAGCATTCTTCACATTTACTGGTCTATAAAATGCATACTTGAATTGGATGGCGCTGTAGTCTCCTAGAAGAGAAATAACCTCTCCTAGGGTTTGAGTTCCTTTTTTGTGTTGTCCATGCCACTTAGTTGTGATGGTGAATTAACTTAGTTGTTTCCCTTGATTGAAATACTGTGTAAACATAGCTTTAGTAAACACTAGTTAAATCATTTCATATAAAGCATCATTAATATATGTGATTGGATTTGGTATATGAAATTATTAGAAATTTGGTGTGAGATATAGTATAATTATTAAATTATTTTAAATTCCATTTATTAGATAAAAATTTAAGATAAGTTAAAGACTTGCTTAAAGTGGAAATTAATTCAAAATGTTTAATATATAACATAGTTAATTTTAATTAAAGGCTCAAATTATCATTTTTTGTTTAATTATTTCATTTATTTAATTGGCATGTTATCTCATAAGGTAATTTACTCAAAGTGAATGCTTATATTTTTATGTATGTACTTGTTAAATTTTAATGTAGAATGGATGTTATATTATGAATTGGAATACTAATGAAATAAGAATAGATTCATATTAACAATTAAGTAGGTAATTTTTAGTAGATCATTAGTATATTTTGTTATATTTATTATTTTAACCAATTATACATTAGATTATAGTTTGATGCTTGGTTTAAAATGTGATTTATATTTTCAAGTGTGGTTTTCACCATGTTTCAAAATAAAATTCCTATTCATAACTGCATTATAATTCCATGTAAGGCTGGGAATTTTAATTCCATATGACTTTTTTATTTGTATTACGATTCTATTTTCATGTTTAGATTTTATTCTTTAGATTGAATAACATATTTTGATTAATATTCAATTGAAACATGAAGTATATGATTCATTTTATTTGAAGTTATAAAATTGAATAATTTGATGCTATTTTTAGTCTCTATACTTTCCTAGAAAATTTTTATGCCATATAGTCTGAAAGAGTTATAAATAATTGAATGATATTTAACCTTTAGTTAAAAATTTCATTAGATGTGATGTGATGATTAGATTATATGGTTCTAGTGATGTTATAAATATTTTCTATATGTTACCCTTAACAATTATTTAGGTGATTGGAATTAGTAACATCATGAAGTTCCTTTGATTTTTCTCTAATAAGTGGCTGTTCGGATCACTTTTCTGTATATTCATTTCCATAAAATATTGAGAGGTTCTAGTTTATAATTCTATATCTAAGAGTATAGAATGGTGGGGATCCAAATATTCTCTTTTATTTTTAAAATTTTTAATGTGAATGGTTGGTTTTGGAGATCATATCATCAATTATTAGTGTTTTCCATGTCTAATGTATTGAAATGATTCTCAAGGATGAGAAACTCAATAGCGGGGAGTTTGTAATGACCCTTATCCAATGAGTTAATATTTACTTTAATTTTTATTATTTTAATTTTTAAATTATGCAATTACAGGCTTAAAGGGATTTAAAACCGAAGGGGAAAGGAGTTATAGAAAGTGTAATGCCCTAGGACGGTTGGACCATGGGGGGGGGTGAATCATTGGTTATATTTTATAAATTATTTTCCTTTAATTCAACCTCTTTAACTTGTTAAGGCTCTCTATCCACTTAATTATATCTAACATCCTCACCTCTTATACAGTAGTAATGAAATAGAGAGCAACACATAGTAAGGTTTGGAATAAAATCCTACTCCTATCCATATTGGTTAGATTCCCCAACATGGTTTCTACACTAAATCTACAAATGGCTATAATAGTGGTTGTATAGACACCACAACTACAATCTTACATCAACCAGATTGACTCCCTAGTTACAAACAACAAATGGTTAGACACCCTAATCATAATATACTCTCCAATGACTGATTAAACATCCCAATCACAAACTCCTTTTCATCTTTGATCCAATAATAAAAATATATCCTTCTTCTTTATGGTTACTTATGCACCTCTTTTTGATGATCTTCTTTCACAAATGAATATGATCTGGTTCACCCGTGTACAACACCTTCAATAAATTCAACAGGAGATAATGATGATCAACACTTCTAGTCTTGAAACTCACTCTAAATCTTGAATGATCCATGTCTTTATCTTTTTGAATACTTTATAATTAAAGTATTCTTATTTAATAATATATTTATTAGCTTCATTCTTGATCACTTTATTTAATACTTGAAAGTATCATCTCTCAGAATACTTGCACAATGTTTGTGAGTTCATAATGATCTCTATTCTCAAAATTCTATTTCTCATCATCCTGTATATTAAATACTCATAGAATAATTTTTTGAATAGTTTTTTTATAGAATAGAGTTTTGAAAACTCTTTCATATTTGAAATGTAGTATCTTTTTACATTCAAAGATCATTAAAACCCCTGGTCAATTCTTCCCAAAGACTCATACATTTACTTCTCTGAATTACTCAAAAACATTATTTCTTTTATTCCTTTTGAAAACATCCTAAAGACTCATTTTTTTCTTTCTCATGAAATATTAAAATCATCGCATATTCTGTCCCATAAAATCCACACCATTAACTAGTTTAAATATCTACATGTATGAATTCATTCATCTCTACCACATGGACCTCCTACCAGCACATGGAGCTCATCTCATTATCTAACTTCTCCCTCAACTGGATATCATTGTTTCTTGGATATAATAATGATCATTTAGTTGATTATGATATTTTAATTCCATGAATAACACCTATATAACATCATATTATTAATATTTCTTCATAATATAAAAAATATATAAACTCATATTTTCACCTAAAAGTCTCCATAAAAAATTATCTAAGTACATGATTGATCATGAGGTAGAAAAGTATCCATGAAGATCAACTAAAATTTTGACAAGTTACCATCAATGGGTCAACCACATGTACAAATTATTGACCTTGAGGATTGACCGTGTGAAGGATACAAGTGATCATATGGATCGAACACATATACAAATCACTAACCATGAAGATTGACCATGTGAAGATGATAAGTGGCCGTATGGATTGACTACATATACAAATAATTTACCATGATAATCAAACATGAGTTAGTTAATTGACCATATATATTAACCATATGTACAAATCAATAACTGTACAAATCAAATGTGAGGAAATTAATCAACCATACATTTTTTGTAGTCTGGAAATTCTAGACATACTTTAACTCAATCCATGACCTCCTTAAACCATCTTCAATAAAATCAAAACATCTTCCAATATGTTTTAGATAATTTATCTACATCCACCAACACTTTCCTTTAGTTTCCTTGAAGATCGACACATCAATAATTACATTTATTATTGCTACCTTGTCTTGAACCTCTCCACTCAAGTTCTTTAAACTGTATGCTTAAATATCCTTTTCTATTTATCATGGAAGAAGCTCACCAAACTTATGAACTTAGATGTATTATCAATCATTACATATAATTTTAATCCTACAATTATCAACACTTCTTTCCCCAAACACATATTGATTCATTGAAAACAACTACAATTCATCCAATGGTCACTTTAATATCCCCATTTTTATTTTATTATAAATACCAAAACACACCTCTCATGTCAATATGTGTGATTCTATTCCCCCTAATTCATAAAAAATTCAAATACAATGTTGTGGTCTTCTCACTTTATTCACCCACTCCTAAAACTCAACTTATTTTTTCTTTTTTTAACTAAAAATTACAACTTGATACACTTTTGTGAAAAATAAAACCACATGATTTCCTTAACAAAGATCATATAGTCAAGAAAATATAAGTCTTCAAGAAAAAACCCATTTTAGAAAACATGATTTCATAACTAAGGTTGTCAGTTTTATCCAATATGTATAACAATAAACACCTATCCTTTAATTCCATGAAAGTTAGCATAGATAGATAAAAATAATAGGAAATAAGGAGGAACCTATTTGTTATTTTAGAATAAACATTCAGGATGAGAGTTCTCTCTCAACCTAAACTTCTTAGACTTTCCATTCTAAACAATTTTCCTCCTATAAATAGCCTCAATAGGTTTTTTGATCATATTCATCTTCTATTGAACTACTTTTTTTGTATATAAGTGTTATACACTTAAAATATCAAGGAAAATACATTACATTGAGTTTGAATCATTTTTATCATTGTATCTTCTTAGGATGGTAAGATTGTAATTCAATATTTTATGCTATGCCCAAACTAATCTCACATTTTACATAATTTTTCTTGAACTTTAAAATTTTTATTTCTGGAAAAATAATCATGAATAATAACTTTTTCATGTATAACCACTTGTTTCCCTTTATATTTAGCACCCATCTCTTATTTATCCATTCTATTGGTCATACCCAACTGGTCTAGAAATATATTTAAGCATTCTTTCTTGTCCTGCTTAGTTTCTTTAGGTTTCTCATATCTATTATTGAAATAATTTATATTTCACGAATCATACTTTTTATATTTATAAATAATATTCCCTTTTATAGAATAAGGAATCTCTCTTGAAAGTATAGTAATGCATTACTTGTCTTTGCGAACACCATCTCCACACCTACCATGAATCTCTTCAAAATTTTCAAATATGTTCTGAGTGGATAAATTCTGTGAAGTTATTATAACAACGTGTTTCCTTTATAAATTAACCCTCATTTTCCACCAAATACCCCATTGGTTATTACCTAATTATTTGAAATGAAATATTATATATACATGAATATTATTTTTGTCCATTCCTTCTATAAAACTGATAATTACCTCTGAATTGTGATCTCCCACCTTGATAAAATATCTATACAGAATTTTGATGGGCCTGTCTTTCTTCACTTTGAACCTTATTTTTCCTAGGGAGAAATGGTCTCCTTGGAATATTCTTACCTTACTTTAATTTGGAATATTTACCCCTAGTTTCCTCAATCCAAACCTTTTTAGATATTCTTTTCAGACATACATTGTTAGAAATACTTGATATACTTTGTAACTAAGTAGATATTGAATTACCTCATTCCCTTAGACCCCTATTATCACTAGCTTGAGAAGTATAAACTTGAACTTAAGTATAATTAGTTAAGTATTATCTATATTTATTTATCACACATTAAACTAAGAGACACATTGATTATGTCTTGATCAATACTTCTTCCCTTACAGCTAGCTTCTCTTTAAGATCACTTACCATATTCTCAAGTTTAACCACCTTCAACCAGTTCTTCTTACTATCATCAATAAGAGATGTTTTTTCAAGAATACTCATACTTTTTAGTAGCTGACCTTTTATTTTATTTATATATTTTACCTTTTATTTCTTATTCTTTATATTGTTCTCAAGAGATTCTTCACATTTCTCTTTCAGTATCCATTCAAGTTTAGTTTTTTCCTCACTATTACCACTAATACTTGATGAATCAAATCCTTTTCAAAAATATCAAGAAAATTAACCTCATAATCTAAAGAGTTAGTTGATAATAAATCAGTTTTCTCATGATTTCTCATCAAATTCCTTTTCTTGTTACCAGTATTCTTCTTCTTCTTCTTATCCTTTTTCTATTTTCAAAGTTTCTCATCTTCTTCATCAAATTCAGATTCAGTGGTATTCTTCTTTATACAATCATAGGAAAAGTGTCCAAGGATATCAAAATTATTTCACTTTAGCGATCATTTTATTTTTTTTTATTTTCCACTTACCCTTTTTGAACCCTCTTGATATAAGGGAAATGATTTCACTAAGATCTTCATCTCCCTCATCATCTAAATCACTTGATTCTGAAACCACTTCTTCCTTGACTTTTCCTTTTATCATGAATTCAAAGTATATCTTAACCATTTCTTTCTTCTTGAAAGATGAAGTTTTCCTCATCTTATAGGCTATGAGTTTATTGTGTAAATCATCTAGTGTCAAATATTATATTTCTTCAAGGGCTGATATTTTTGAATCAAATCAATCTGGAAAATTTCTCTTTAGTTTTTTTAACAATGATGGAATCCTATATCTTCTCACCAAAATCACATATGTTTATCACAATCTAATTTACCCTTGTAAAATATTCATTAAATTTCTCATCATCAACCATATTTATGTCTTTGAATTTACTCCTCTAGATGTATAGTTTGTATTATTTGAATTTTACATTTCCTTTATAACATCTTCTCATTTTTTTATATCTCCTTTGTTGCCTTTTATGATAGGGAAATCAACATGAAATTTTGAACCTTTACATAAAAATCCATATTCTTTTATCACATTGAGTCATAGTATAATCTATAATAATGGGTGGAAAACCCACTGTTGTGAAATCTCTCACTTCTAGGAGAAGTGATAAAAGGTAAGGGAAAATCCTATTCCTCCAACTAAGATAACTCTTTGCATAAAAAGTTGAAACACCCTTTCTATTCACATAATTAAGAATCTCTATTTTACATAAACCTCTTTGGATCATTATAGGGGAATTTTTCTATGATATCATGTGTAATGCCCTTGGCTAGTTAAACCACTAAGGGAGGGCAGGGATGAATCAGTATCCCACTTTTATAAATTCCTTTATTTTAATTAAACCTATATTTTTTTAAGGTTTTTGATCCAATAAATGATATTTAACAACCTCACCTCATGTGAAGTAGAAATGAAATAGAGAGAAAACATAATATTTACAAGGTTTAACATAAAATCCTACTCATTACCATGTTGGTTAGAAACCCCAACATGGTTTATCCACTAAATCTACAAGTGAATATAATAGTGGTTGGAAAGAAACCCCAACTACAATATTCTAGAAACTGATTAGACACCCCAGTTACAAACAATAGTTGGTTAGATACCCCAATCACAATATCCTCTTAAATGACTGGTTATAAACCCCAATCAAAAACTCTGCTTTATCCATCAATAGAACGATGAACTACTTATTTTGGGATACTTATGTGACTCCTTGTGATGATCTTAATCCATGAATGAACAAGATATTATTCACCCATTTATAACACCTTAAAGAACTCCATAAGGTAATAATGATGATCAACACTGCTGGTCTTGAAACTCACTCTAGATATTGAATGATCTAGGTCCTCAACTTTGTGAATACCCATGAATGAAATTATTCTTCTCAATAAATAGATTTCTTGACTTTAAAATTGATCTCTCTATTTGATACTAGATAATATCTTCTCTTAGAATACCTACACAATGTTTGTGAGTTCAAAATGTTCTCTTTTATCAATATTTTCTTTCTATACATCCTACATATTAAATACTCGTAGAATAATGTTGTGAATAATTTTTTTTCCAAAATAGATTTTTGGAAACTCCTTGATCTTTGGTAGGTGTGATCTTATCACATTCAAATCTCATTAAAATCCCCAGTCAAGTCTTCCCAAAGACCTGGGTATTTCCTTTTTTAAATTCCTATACAAAATCTACTTCTTTTAATCCTTTTGAAAACTTTCTAAAGACATTCATTTACTTTCTCATGTGATGTTAAAATCATCACATATTATTTCCTACAAAATACACATCATTAAACTAGTTGAAATATCCACATGCATGGATTTATGCATCTCTACCATGTGGACCTACTGCTAGCATGTGGAGTTCATATCATTGTATGACTTCTCCTTCAGCTGGATATCCTTTTTTATTAGCTGAAATCATGATCATCTAGTTTATCATGACATTTGAATTCCATAAATAACACCCATTTAACATCATATAATCAATATTTCTTTAGAATATAAAAAATATGGAAACTCATATTTTCACCCAACAGACTCCATAAAAAATTCTCTCAGTACTTGATTGACCACGAGGCAGAAAAGTTTCCATGAATATTGACCATGAAGCTGAAAAGTGATGATAAATGAATCAATTTCATATAAAAATTACTAACCATGAGGATCGAACATCTAGGGAAGACAAGAGACCATATGGATTGATCATATTTACAAATCACTGACTATGAAGATTAATCATGTTAAGTATACAAGAGACTATATGGATCAAACACATGTACAAATCAATGAACATATAGATCGGTCATGAAATAGTTAATAAATTTCATGGATTGGACATATGTACAAATCATTGGCCATGAAAACTAACCATGAGGATGTTAGTTGACCGCATGTTTGTCTTATTTTATAAATTACATACTTGATTTAACTTAGACCAAGGAATCCTAAAAACATATTCAACCTTACTTAATCAACTAAAAACCTATTCCAAGATATTGTATAAAGTGTCTCAAAATATAACAACACCTACCTTTAGTTTATTTAAAGATAAACAAATTAACCATCACATTTATTGTTGTTACTTTTTCTTGAATCTATCCACTTAAGTTTTTCATGATGCAGCCTTAAATATTCATTTCCATCTATCATGGATGAAGCTCATTCAACTTATAGGATTGGATGTATAATCAATCATGATATCTAATTATAATACTTCAAGTGTCACCACTTATTTAACTAAACACATATTGGCTTATTAATAATAAATAAAAATTATCTAATACGGAATTCAAGAAGATAAAAGGGGAGTGGGGAAGAAGGGTACAATAGTGTAAGTAACTAGAAACCCAATTGATTTTCATTAAGAATCTAGTATAACATCAAAAATTCTAGTGTTAACCCACAAAATTCCTAGTGTATTATTTTTATATTTTTTAAAAGAGGGGTAATTTGGTCTTTTGTAATTAAAACCTAGAATCATTTAAAACTAAGATGTTGGACTATTAATGTTGTCCCAACATATCTCATGTGCTTTATGTATTGATGATCCCAAAACCCTTACTATTTTACTAATTAATTTTCTTTTAATAACGATTAATAGTTTTTAATATTATTTAGTTTAACTCTATTGCAATAGTTCATTCTTGTTCTAATCTGAATTTCCACTGAAATTTTAGCTAAGTCTGGAAAATTTTGCTATGTGAGGACTTTGGCTATGTGAAGTTTGGATATGTCAAGCATTCAAATATTTCAATCAAATACATGATAGAATCACCTATGTGAATAGGCTACACCATATAATTAGATACATGAGAAACTACTACGTCACTGAATCGGCGATATGAGAAATATCTGTATTGATGAAATAGCCATGTCAAATCAGTTATGTCAAGAAATTGGCTATGTGGTTTGAGTCTATGGAATATTTGAATATGTAATTCCAATTGTCTACATGAATATTTTGGATATGAAAATTTTGGCTATGTGATCAAAATGACAATTTAATTTGGATATGAGGAAAATTCTCCTACATGAATAAAGAATATGTGACCAATTCAGCTATGTGAAATCAGATACATATATTTTGGCTACATGGTGATCCAAAATCAGCTAAGTCATTATGTAACTTGGGTATTTATTACTATTGGGGTGTTTCAAGTGAAAATTAATGCTGTTTTTGATGTACTAAACAATTCAACACCTCTTTATGGTAAAAATGATTTTCAAATGTTGTAAGTATCAAGACAAAAAATAGTAGAGATTATTTTTTACATAGTACCTTCACCGAGGTAATTTTTAAGGAAAAGGAATCCTAAAGTTTCTCAAATATAATTTTGGTTTTCTAAAAGAAAATATATATTTTTATTTTCAAATAAGAGAAGCAATAGAAAAGTAATAAGAATAGAATCTACAACACACAGACACACACTCTCTCTCTCTCAAAGCATCATGTGTTATTGTTTCTCTGATAAGAATAATATGAATAAGAATAATCAAGTTCTCTTAAACTATGCTTTCAACCATAATATTGATATGTTTTGAAGTCTCTCCTTGATATATTCCTTATTATTATTTTCTCTCTTGGAGATCTCTTCTATTCTAGTAGTTTCGTTTTACAACCATATACTTCATTTTTAAATCTCTCATTATTATTTCTCATTGATATAATTTATAAATCCTTGTGTTGAGTGTTAAAGGATGTTGTTTGTGTAAATACTTATAGGATCCTAAAAAAATCTCCTAGATTTTTACCAAGTTATGGATACTTTCACTCAGTTGGAAAATCCCTACTAAAAGGAATGGTACTAGTGAAATCACCAAACTCTAGGAGTTGAGTGTTGATTGAGTGTACTAGGGGATTTATGTGCCCCAAACCACTATAAAATCTTACATGTTTTGCATTTCAATTACTATTTTTCTTTATATTTCTTACTTGTGATAAGATAAGATAAAAAATAATCTTACTTTCAAATAGGGTGGTTTTAAGTGAAGATAATTTCAAGAACTCAATTCACCCCATCTTGATTCTTTGTGTTGCTCTTCTCTGAAAAAAAATTGGTATCAAAGGTTAAAAATCTTGAGTTCTCAACTAAAAAAGGTTAAAGTCATTAAGATCATATTCAAATGGATGTTATGGCTAGAAATAGAGAAGGTATATCTATGGTTAAAGCACCATATTTAAATGGAGAAAATTAAGAATGTTGGAAGGCACTAATGATTATTTATTCGAAGAAACTTAGTCTAAAGGTTACATGAATGCTGTTAATCCTTAAACAATTCCTATAGGATATCCAGAAAAATGAGATGATATTGTAGAAGGTGAGTATGATCTAAAATCTAAACCTTTGAATTCTATTATATCTGGACTTGGTATAAATGAGTTTAAAAGAGTTTCTCAATGTGATATAACACATGATATGTGGACAATTATATCGGTAGCCTATAGAGGTACTGATAATGCAAGAAAACTAAGGTATAATACTGTGAAGCTAAAGTTTGATACATTCACAATGATGGGGAAATTATAACATAGATGAATGTAATGTTAATTTTTTTTTGAATAATGTTGCTTCTCTAGGATAACTATTTCCTAAACCCGATTAGGATCTAAAATTTCTCATAATTCTACCATCCAAATGGATTGGAATTTCTATGAAAACCCATATTTTATTACACCTTAATTTAGGATTTATTACATAAGGGTACACATAATACAATACCAAAATATCACGAAGCCTAGTGTATTTGGGAAATTAGGTACATATCATAACAACTTGAAATCGAAATACAATGACATTATTGAAAACTTCTTTAACATTCTCCTAAAATTCCATCATTATTTTAAAACTGCACAGGATAACCTGAGGACGTACATAAGAAAGGGGTGAGTTAAAAATCTCAGTAAGAGAATAAACAAATTATATCAAAAGTTAAAGTAGTACATGCGATATAAGAGGCATATAAAGGTAAAATAATAGGGGTAATAATCATAATCTTGAACAATGAGGCATGATATAACATGATAACATAAAAGCAATATAAGAATGTGGAAACTACTTAAAACATGGAATCATAAACATAATTCAAGGATAAACACCAAGTAACATAACATATCATTCTTAGGATAACGTCCCATTCACCATACATGGAATCTCATGAGATTAAAACATTACCCAATTCATTAGAGGGCTATATAATTTTGGGCCCACCTGTCACTTTTATATCATGTATATGCATAAGTGTGCCATATATATCATACAAAATAAGTATTTATTTCATCAATTATCCCAATATTAAGGATTTTTAGATACATACATGGAATTACCCAATTAATTAAGTATACATACATCTATGTGAATACCTTTAAGTGGAAATGGGAATGGGTATTCACTATAAAAATGTTTGGCATGGAAACTCACATGATGATTTTGGCAGCATAATAGGGGTATATAAAGATTAATGTAAGGGTTAAATGAGAGTGAAAGGGGTATATAATAACTTTTAAATCATAAATATAGTAATATGGTTGGGTGAAAACATATCCCAATATAAATAATTAGAAAAAGGCATAATTTAAAGATAATTCTTGAATAAAGAGGAGAATTAGATAAACCCTTACCTTGAGAGGGAACTTATAAAATCTTGGGATGAGCTTATCAAGAGCTTTGGGGAACCTTGTGAGGGATATATAGAGGGAAGGATAGAGTAATTTCATGATCCAAGGGGTTTGAGTAAAGAGGAATGAGATTTTAGGTGGGTTTATATAAAAAAGTGAGAATAATTCTTTATTAATTTCTAAACTTAGGTTTTGGAATCTATATGATAAAGTAATAAAAAACACAAAACTTATCATGATTTTTTCCAAATTTAAAGGCTTTTAATTATTTTAATAGTTTAATAATTGATATGATTAAAATAATACCCTTGGTAATGTGGAAGTGAGTTATGTTTACAAAGAATTGATTTTAAAACCTTAAAATATAATATAGGGTTTCGAGGATTCATTAAGGGTTTATAAAATTAATGAAAAAATTTAAAAACAAATTATTTTAAAGTGTAAATATGTATTTTTTCATGGATACATTTTATGGAATATATTACATCACTTTTGTGTCATTATGATGCCATAATACATACCATATATTTATATCGTATTTAATTTTTATCCGAAAATACAACTATCTCAGAAAATTATGAAAAAATAACCATCAGATAATTTTGATACGTTTATTTAAAAAATAATTTTTATTTTATCAAAATAATTCTTTTAAATATTATAATTTATTATTTTAAATTTAAATACCCATTTATTGAAAAATACCAGGTTTTTAATAACAACAGTTTTTCGATCCTTATAAAAAATACATTTAACTTCATAAAATTATATCATAATTTATATTTGATAAATATTATTTAATAAAAATATTTTATTATTTATTTAAAAAATTCTTAAAATCATAAAAAGTGTGTCTTGATTGAAATTATATATTTCTAAAAAAGAAACTGTGTTTCATCATATCAGTATCTAATTTTCATCAAACTCATTATTTAATCATTTAAAAAGTTATATTAACAAAGGATAAATATAATTATTAAAATAAAATATAAAAATTCATACATTTAGGGTCTAGATACATGTCCTTTGTTACACTAGTGAATTCCCTAAGGGTAAGGTGCACGATAGTGAGGTTTTCTTAGGGTGGTTTGATATACATGGTTTGGGACGTGATCTTGATGATCTTGAAATTATCCCATAAATAGTTTTTCTCATGATTTAGTTATTGAATATTAGCTTGGGATTGATTAAGATAAAATCCCATTGATGCTATATCCCTCATAAGATCTGATAAATGGGCTTCATAGGGTACTATCCTACTGGTTGATGCCATTGTTACTTCTGTTTATGCCAATTGGACTTTATCACAACCCTTTATACATACTACTAATATGATCAATATTAAATGGCTCTATTATTAGTGATTATGATTCTTAATGGTATTTTAAATTTGATAGGATATAACCTTACAAAATAACGAAAGTAGTGCATGTTTTTTCTCTAACTTCATTACTTTATAATGAATTTATTCATTCAAAAAGAGGGAATTCCATTTATAAAAGTTTGGTTCATTACATTATTCCCCCTTCATAAATTTAAGACTTAAAATTTTCATTTCATACACTAAAATAGATGAGGGTACCTATGTTTCATCACCTTTTCTAGTTCCCATGTCACTTATTAAAACTTGTGGTTCCACCATAACACTTTTACCAAGTGAGTTGTGTTGTTTCGTAGAACCCTATCTCTACGATCCAACATCTTCACTGGATGATCCTTATATGAAATATCATTCTCAAATAGTACCAAATCTGGATTTAGTACATGTGAGGGGTCTAGTATATACTTCCTCAATAGATATACATTGAACAAATCAAGTACTTGAGTTAGGTTAGGTGTGAGTTATAGTTAATAAGGCACCACTCCGATGTGATTAAGGATCTTAAAGGGGTTGCTTTATCTTGGAATAAGCTTTACCTTCTTTCAAAACCTCATGAATTTCCTCCATGTAGATATATTAAGGAACACTTTATCTCTAAACTCAAACTATAGGTCTTGTTTATGACTATATTCATAGATTTTATGTCATTTTTTTTAGATTTCATATGATGAAGAATGGTTTCAACCTCCTCTTTAATCTATTGGATAAGATCTAGTCCCATCAGCTTCCACTCTACAACTTCGTCCCAGTATGTCAGAGTCTAAACCTCTTCCCATAAGAGCATCATAAGGTTTCATTTGAATTATAGAATAGAAAATGTTGTTATATGAGAACTCCACAAGGGGAAGGTGTTGGTCCCATCATCCTTAAAAAAATACACTAAACATGATCTCAACATATTCTCCATAGTTTGAATGGTAAGAAACATTGAAGCTTAGTTTTATATCCAATGATTTCTGAAGGATTTTGCAAAACCTTAAGATAAGCCTCAGATCTCAATCAGATACAATAGAGAGTGGAACTCCATGTAGTATTACAAATTCCCTTATGTATATCTTGGTGATTTTTTCATGAGAAAAATCTTCCTTGATAGTAATGAAATGTGCTAACTTTGTAAAGTGATTGACTACCACCCAGATGAAATTATTGCCTTTAGGTATCCCAGGGTATCCTATAATGAAATCCATGGTTATGTTTTCCCATTTCCATACTGGTATGGGTAATGGTTTCATCATACCCTTATACTTTTTTCATCCCACCTTGAATTTTTGGCATACCAAACATTGAGATACAAACTCCACAATCTCTCTCTTCATGTTATCCCACCATAATTTTTCATTCAAATATCTATATATATTTGTGCTTATTATATGAATAAATAAGGATGAACTATTCACATAATCCATAAGTTACCTATTTAGTTTTGGTTTTAATGGGACACATATCCGAGTTTCAAACCTTATAACTCTATCTTCAACAAAGTTGAACTCCAAAATATTTACTACCTTCTTTTATAGAAACTCATCATCCTTTTAAGTCTCCTTAATCCTCTCATGAATGGATGGTTGGGTAGTTATTTGATCAAGGTAGGATGAATATCCTCTTATTATTTCCATGTCCATCATTTTTATGTTTAGGAAGATTGGATCCCTTTCAATCCTCATCATGGATAGAGTTGTGGGATCATTTCTACTTAGAGCATCAACCAATTTGTTTGATTTATGGTCATGGTAATATATTGAACAATCATAATCCTTGATCACATATAACCACCTTATTTGGTGTATATTAAGATCCTTTTGTGTGAATATATACTGGATTATTTTTTGATCTATATATATGTCATGATTTTCTTCGTAGAGATAATGTCACAAAATATTCAATGAAAAGATCACTAAAACCAATTATAGATCATAATTTGGGTAGTTATGCTCATGAATATTTAATTGGAGGGATGAATAGTCAATCACTTTTTCATCATTAATGAGTACACAACCCCAACCATTTTTGGATGCATCACTGTAGATCATAAATCCTTCCCCACTGGTGGGTAATGTGACCATAAGTGCAGTGATTAGCCTCTTCTTCAACTGTTTAAAGATTTATTCACATTCATTAGTCCATAAAAATTTGACTCCTTTCTGAGTTATCTTGGTCAGTGGGATTGAAAATCATGATAATTTTCTCACAAATCTATTATAGTACCTATCAGATCCAAGGAAACTACGAATTTTCATCACAAATGTTGGTTTGGGCCTTCATTCAATTACCTTAGTTTTTATAGATCCACATACATTCCTTTACTGGTGATAACATGCCCAAGAAAGTTACACACTCCAACAAAAATTAATATTTACTATACTTTTCATATAATTTTTCCTACCACAAGGTCTTCAATACATTATTTAAATGCTCCTCATGTTTCTCCTTACTTTTGGAGTAGATAAGAATACTATCTATAAATACTACCAGAATTTTGTTGAGGTAATATCTAAAGACTATATTCATAAAGTCTATTAAGATAGATAGAGAATTAGTGAGTCCAAATGGAATCACTATGAACTCATAGTTCATGTACCTTGTACAAAAAGTAGTCTTGGGAATATCCTCCTTCTTCACCTTTACTTGATAATATCCCAGTCAAAGACCCACCTTATAAAAGTACTAGGATTCATTTTTCTAATCAAATGAATCATTAATCTAAGTAAGGGGATAGTTATTATTTATCATTATATTTTTGAGCTCATGATAATCAATGCATATATGCATTTATGCATACTTATTCTTGATGAAGAGGATCGATTCAAATTATGGTGAAGCACTTGAGCATATAAACCCTTTATGTAGATTCTCTGTTAATTGTTTCTTCATATCTTTAAGTCCAACAAAAACCATTCTGTATAGAGACTTGGATATTGTAAAAGTTTTGGGTATGATATTGATTGATAACTCAATATCACTTCTAGGGGGAAGACTAGGAAATTTTTCAGGAAGCACATTAATGAATTCCCTTATAATGGGCATGTAATTAAGGATGATCTTTTTATTTAGTATTAATAATTTGATCTAGAAAAAATTTATCACAAGGAAATAATATCCATGATTGAGATTTTGGTATCAAAGAATATTCATCCTCCTCCTTATTCTTGTATAGAATCAAAGGACGATTCTTGATGCAGAGGGTGATTTCCTTCTATCAAAAATTTATGTTGGCTCTATATAAGGAAATCCAATTCATGCCCAAAATTGTACCAAATTCCACTCAAGAGAGTCACTAGTAGAATATTAACCTATAACCATGGTTTAGAACTATTATTATAGCCCAAAAAACCATGGGTATAGGCCATACCCACGGTTCATAGAAGTGTGGGTGATTAAGCCGTTGGGATAGGCATATATCCATAGTTTATATAGAAACTGTAGGTATAGGCAATTTAGATTTATTTATACCCACGGTTCACTGAAACCATGGGTATAGGCTATATCCATGGTTCCATGAATCGTGGCTATAGGTGGTAGTCTAGAAATCATGTATACCAATGGTTTTATGAATTGTGAGTATAGAGACTTACCCTCAATGGACAACAACACTACTATCCAACACCTCTCACAGAACCGAAAAATAAATTACAAACCATGGTAAGCATCTAATGCAGTAAACTTATTATATATTTATAATTAAATTGTCAAGTTATAAATAGTTTCGAAACCATTTAAAATATTTTAACATATATATAAAATCCACTTCATCAATTAGTTTTAGTCATCCATACATGTCTCTACCTAAACTAAAAAATGGAGGGGATCAATATCTCCCTCATCACCACCAGTGCCATCATAATCATCACCAACATAGGCACCTAGAGCACTAACATCATCATCATCATCATTATCATAACCATTATCATCATCGTCATCTTAGGAAATATCACCACCACCACCACCACCAGTATAGCATCCCGCCATTTTATAACATAAACTTTCATTACATTACACAAATCTGAGGATCGTTAAGGTTTAGTGTCTTGGAAACAAGGATCATAAAACATAAAAAAAAAAACATAAAAAAATTCTTCTTAAACACTTGAAAGGCTTCTCCTTTAGTTCATCCTATGTTCATTATGCATCTCATAACCTGGGGACATACATCAAAAGAAAGGGTGAGCAGAAGGCCCAGTAAGGGAAACAAGAGGAACATTTTACATGTGAACTTGAGATAGTTCAATAAGGACATGAAAAGAACTTTAAGGCATGAGAAAGAAATCATGAGGCATTTCATAATAAAAATAACATTTTTCATAACATGAAGATGTGGCTACATCATTTAACATAGACAATCATGAACATATCACCAAGGTCCATCCCCAAGGTGTCATTTGAAAATTACCAAGGTTATTCACCAAGGTATCGTGAAAATTGTAATCTCTAGTGGTTACATCATTACCCAATGCATTGGAGCGCTATCAGGGCGCACCCTTAAATTTGCCTTTATTATCATGTGAGACACATATATCATCATCAAACATTTCATAAATAACCCACATAGCATAAAATACATGGGTTTCATTTCATAATCATAACGTTTTAAAAACCGCTTTAAAGACATGATCTTTACGTCACTTTAAACCCACGGAAAGGGAAAGCGGGTCTCATGTATGTAAATCCCAGAATTTAAAATGGAACATTTTGATATATATGTGAATACCCTTGTAGAAATAAGAGCTTTGAGTATTCACTTTATAACATAAAATAATTTTTGAGAAAAGAGAGAGGCATTTTGAGGGGAAAATTCTGCAGCATAACGGCTAAGTTTCGGGGTTTTAGAAAACGTTGAAATGAGAGGGGACATGGGTCACCCACTCATAAATGATCCATAAAACAGTAGGGTGAAAGAATAAGAAGGACATATGGACATGGTAACGAAATTTTAGGGACATACCATTTGAAATGAAAAACATGGAAGGAAAAAGATTAGATTTCTCTTATGAAAATTCGGCAGCCTTACGGCGTCACTTAACTTCAAAAGAAAATGATTTGACAAGATCAAAAAGGGTCCCTCATCATATGATCATAAGAGATCAGTATTATTGATATAGAGATCATACCCCAACATAATAAAAAGGAACTTTAAAGACTTGACATGAAAATCGAACTTGAAAAATGAGAAGGGTGAAAGAATCCCTTAGAAATTCGGCAGCCTAACGACGTCACTTAAACTTTCATAAAACGAAATGATGAGAGTAAGAGGGGATCTCTCATAATATAAACATGAAAGGGCAGTAAGAGGAATATAAAAGAACATCCTCTCACATAAAAACATGGAGCATAATAGGAATGACATAAAAGAGATTTCATGAAAAGAAAGAGAGGGGTCGGATCCCTTACCTTAAAATGTGACTCTTGAAACTCAAAGGATTGGACCTTGAGGGCTTGGGGGCACCTTGGGAGGACTCCTTGGAAGGTAAGAAGACCAGAACTTCGTTGGGGGAGAGTTGGGAGTGAAAACTAAGGGAGGAAAGGGTGGGTATTTATAGGGAAAGTGAGGGGACAAAGCATTAATGGCCAAAGGACACCTCACATGTGCTTTTCTCAAACCCATGGGCTCTCCCTTGGCATTTATCATGGAGTTAGGACACATGGGGCCCCCAAAACAATAATTCATCACCCTTGGCCGGCCAACCCTTGAAAAAACTCATGAAATCATCATGACACAGTTATGATGTCATTAAACATACCGAAACCCTAAAACTGTATTTTTACTATTCACTAAAAATTCAACTTTCTCAGAATAATCCCAAAATTTCACCTTAATCAAATATCAATGCTCTGATTTCAAAAATGAAATCCATTTTATAAAAATAATTTTCTAAATATTTTTAATTTTATTTTTAAATAAAAACACTATTCATCGAAAATTCATTTTTTTCAGAAAAAACCCCAAAAATTACCATAACATAATATCGATGCTCTGAGTTCAAAAATGAAGTCATTTTTATAAAAATAATTTTCTAATTATTTTTAATTAAATTTTTAATTAAAAAACACTATTCATCCGAAAAAACTAATACTTGAATAATAATTTATGAAACCGTTATTTACCCATTTTATTGAATCACATTACTTAATCTAGGTGTCTAAATTATATTAAAACTTTCTTTGAGTGAAAATTACTAATCCATTTGGTCACATTACTAATCCTAAGCGTAAAATCACTATTCATAATTTACTATTCATCAAAAATTAAGTTGATCTTATTAGACTCCAAATTCCTTACTGAACACTTTTGTAGAAGACCATTTTTTGAAAATCATTACACATCATTAGTTATTTAGGGTTTACATAAATATTTTAAAATATCCCTTTTTCAAAATTCATCAATAAAATACATTCTAAAATTATCTAGACATTTGAAATTTCACAAACATCACTAAAGGAAGAAATCTCAATTTATTCACCCGAAAGGATTACACAAGGAAACTAGGGTCTCATCACATAGCCCCTTATAACACTGGCATAAGACCTAAGTGTAAGGTGTGCTATGGTGAGAGAATCTGAGGGAGTCTCAGATAACATTGCCCTAGTAGCAATCTCCACTAACTTGAACTTCTCCTGCAAGCGTTTTCGTTCAATCTTGACACGCTGGAGCTCGGATTGGGCTTGGTCCAAAGCGAAGCCCACAGATGCTACCTCCTTCCCAAGATCTGATAAGTGGGCTTCGTAAGGGTTGAGTCTACTGGATGAAGCCATCGACTCCTCTTTCTGCATTAACCATTAACATCTTATTAAATAAATAAGAGTAAGTTAATATACTACTCAAAAAGATTGAGTCGTTACATTCTTCCCCCCTTAAGAAATTTCGTCCCCGAAATTTATACTTGGGGCCTAGTCGAAAAGGTGAGGGTACTTTTGCTTCATTGTTTCCTCAGGCTCCCAAGTCGCTTCTTCATACTTATGATTCCTCCACAACACTTTCACAAGGTGGGTAGTCTTGTTTCGTAGAACCTTGTCTCTACGGTCCAAGATCTCCACTGGCTGCTCCTCATAAGAGAGGTCATGTTCAAGTTGTACCACCTCTGGGTTCATTACATGCGAAGGGTCGGGTATGTACTTCCTCAAGAGAGAAATATGGAAGACATCATGAACTTGAGCTAGGTTCGGCGGAAGTGCTAGACGATAGGCCACTGCTCCTATGCGATCAAGGATTTCATAGGGGCCAATGTACCTAGGGCTGAGCTTCCCTTTCTTCCCAAACCGCATGACTCTCTTCCATGGAGAAATTCGAAGGAAGACTTTGTCACCAACACCAAACTCCAAGTCCCTTCGACGATTGTCAGCATAGCTCTTCTGCCGACTCTGAGCAGCCTTTATGTGTTGTTGGATGGCATGAACCTGTTCTGTCATCTCTTGCACGAGATCAGGCCCAAGAAGCTTCCTCTCACCAGTTTCATCCCAACAAGTAGGAGTTCTACACCGCTTTCCATACAGAGCTTCATAGGGTGCCATCTGAATACTCGCATGGAAGCTGTTGTTATAAGAGAACTCCACTAATGGGAGGTGTTGATCCCATCCACCTTTAAATTCCATTGAGCATAATCTCAACATGTCTTCGAGTGTCTGAATAGTCCTTTCAGATTGGCCATCAGTTTGAGGATGATAGGCCGTACTAAAATTCAATTCAGTATTCAGAGCATGCTGAAGACTTCTCCAGAATTTTGATGTGAATCTTGGGTCACGATCAGATACGATGGATAGTGGTACCCCATGCAGCCTTACCACTTCCTTCACGTATATCTTGGCAAGCTGATCTAGAGAGAAATCTTCCCGAATAGAGATAAAATGGGCTGTCTTGGTGAGACGGTCCACAATAACCCATATCGCATTGTTTCCTTTGGATGTTTTCGGGAGACCAGTTACAAAGTCCATGGTGATATTCTCCCACTTCCATACTGGTATGGGTAGCGGTTGTAATACCCCCTTAGGAAGTTGTCTTTCTGCCTTTACTTGCTGACACACCAGGCACCTTGTAGTGTAATCGGCAATCTCCCTCTTCATGTTATCCCACCAATAATGATCACGAAGGTCTCTATACATCTTAGTGCTTCCCGGATGTATAGAGAAAGTAGAGCTATGAGCTTCATCCATCAGTTCTTTCTTTATCTCCGGAATAGATGGAACACAAAGTCTTGTACGAAATTTCAATACACCTTCTTGATCAATATTGAAATCAGGGAACTTCCCATCCTTTACAGCCTCGAACTTCTCCTGCAGCAAAGGATCTTCTTTTTGAGCCTTCTTGATCTTCTCTAGTAATGAAGGTTGAGAAATCATTTGGGATAGGGTTGATGATGTCCCTTTCCTTATAATTCCCATGTCCAGTTTTACTAGATCTTTAATCAAGGGATCTCCCAGGATCCTCATTGTTGCCAGAACAACAGGATCTTTCCTGCTTAACGCATCCGCGACTTTGTTTGCTCTTCCAGGGTGATAATGAATTGAACAATCATAGTCTTTAATAAGCTCCAACCATCTCCTTTGTCTCATGTTCAATTCTTTCTGAGTGAAAATATACTTTAGACTTTGGTGGTCAGTGTATATATCACATTTCTCCCCATAAAGATAGTGCCTCCATATCTTTAGAGCAAAAACAACTGCCGCCAGCTCTAGATCATGCGTAGGATAATTCTGCTCATGAATCTTCAACTGTCGAGATGCATAAGCAATTACTTTGTCATTTTGCATGAGGACGCACCCAAGCCCTTTCAGAGATGCATCGCTAAAAATAACGAATCCTTCTCCGATAGAGGGTAGTGTTAACACAGGTGCAGTAACCAATCTCTTCTTCAGCTCTTGGAAACTTTCCTCGCATTCCTTTGTCCAGATGAACTTAACCCCTTTTCGAGTCAACATGGTTAGTGGATTAGAAAGCCGTGAAAAGTTTTTCACAAACCTCCTATAATATCCCGCTAAACCAAGGAAACTACGAATCTCAGTTACTGTTGTGGGTTGAGGCCACTCCTCCACAACCATTGTCTTTGCAGGGTCAACCGAGATTCCTTCATTGGTTACGATGTGCCCCAAGAAAGCCACTTGTTGTAACCAAAACTCACACTTGCTAAACTTCCCAAAGAGCCTCTCCTTCCGTAGAGTTTTCAAAATAACCCTCAGATGATCTTCATGCTCCTCCCGACTTTTTGAATATATCAAAATATCATCAATAAAAACTACCACAAAGTTATCAAGGTAGTCCTTAAAGACTCTATTCATCAAATCCATGAAAATAGCAGGAGCATTAGTCAAGCCGAAGGGCATAACAGTAAACTCATAATGCCCATATCTTGATCGGAAGGCAGTCTTTGGAATATCTTCCTTCTTCACCCTCAGTTGATGATAACCAGATCGAAGGTCAATCTTAGAGAAGAATTGAGCCCCACGAAGTTGGTCAAATAAATCATCAATTCTTGGAAGAGGGTATCTGTTCTTCACTGTGATCCCGTTCAGTTCTCTATAATCAATGCATAGCCGCATTGATCCATCCTTCTTCTTCACAAAGAGAACTGGTGCTCCCCAAGGAGACACACTCGGTCGGATAAACCCCTTCTCCAACAAGTCTTGGAGTTGTTTCTTTAGCTCCTCTAGCTCCACATTTTCCATTCTATATGGAGTCTTTGATATCGGTTGAGACCCAGGTACGAGTTCAATGGAGAACTCTACCTCTCTTTCTGGGGGAGGTCCAGGTAACTCCTCAGGAAATACATCCATATATTCTTGAACAATCGGAACATCTTCAATTTGTATGCTCCCTTTCCCTTCTTCCTCATCACCGATTAACTCCATAAAGAAAGCTATAGGAGGTGCTTCTAGATAGGGATCAGTTCGGGATATCTCTCCTCGGAAGATAACTGTAGGTCGTTCATTCAAGACTACTGAGATTTCCTTACTTCTGCATTTGATCTTAGCATTATACTTTGAGAGCCAGTCCATCCCTAGTATAATGTCAAATTCCATCATGGGAATGACTACTAGATTTGCGATAAGATTGTGCTCACCAAAGTAAACACTAGAGTCTCTAAACACTGTTGATGCATGGATAATCCCACTTGGAGTCTTGACTAACAACTCTACCTCAAGCAATTCAGGGATTGATTCTATATTCTTTGCAAACTTTGAAGAAATAAAGGAATGCGTAGAACCGGAATCAAATAAAGCACTTGCTAGTTTTGAGAGGACAACAAGAGTACCTGCTACCACATCGTTCGGAACTTCAACTTCAGTTGTTGTGATAGCGAAAGCACGACCTTGCTCCCTTGGCCTCTGCTGAGGTTGATGGTGATTCCCCTCCACCGCCCTCGGATTTGGACATTGATTAGCAAAGTGCCCAAGCTGTCCACACTTGAAGCATGTGACTTCGGGTAGGGCCAGAACCATCTTTCCTCTGTCGTTAGTGTTGGGAAGTTGAGGCTTCACATCACCACGACAATTCCGAGAAATATGGCCTTCTTTTCCACACCTATAGCACTTGCCACTTCCGATCAAGCAGTTCCCCGGATGCTTCTTCCCACATTTATTGCATGTGGCATGTTGCATATGCTTTCCACCTCTTTCCTGATCAAAACTTCTTCCCAGGCTTGGTTCTAGAGTTCTCTTCTTCTCATTAGATTTGTGAGACCACTGTGTCTCTCCAAACTCTAGTTCAACTTTCATAGCACTTCGAACTATTTCTTCATAGCTATCGTAGTCCCTGTTGGCTAGATTCTTCCGCAGATGTGGTCGTAGTCCGCCAAAGAATCTATCAAACTTCCCATTAGGGTCCATGACAAAGCTTGAGGTATAACGGGAAAGCCTTGTGAAGTTCATCTCATAGCTTCCGACAGATTCGTTCTCCTTCTGCTTCAGCTCGAGAAACTCTTTCTCCATTTTCGTTCTCATGGAACGAGGGAAATACTTGTTAAAGAAAATCCCCCGAAATTCTTCCCACTCCATAGCTTCCATCTCTCCTCGTGGCTTCGTGTTTTTGATCAGTGACCACCACTGATCAGCTTCTCCCTCTAGGCGGTAAACAGCAAGGGTGACTTTTTCTTGTTCCGAACAATGAAGTACAGAAAAGATCTTTTCAATGGAGCTTATCCATTGTTCCGCAACCAATGGGTCAGTAGATCCACTGAATGTTGGCGGTCGTTGACGCATGAAGGACTCAACAGAAAGTTGTTCCCTTCGTGGTGAGGTCGGCCTCTCAGCTTGATTCAAGTTATTACTCATAACTTGAGTCAGTTGGTTCATCATCCGCATGAATGTTTCCATTCCGGCTTCCATCGGAGGGCCGTCAGCACATGGTGCATTGCGGTCACCATCGGCACAGTTTCTCCTATTGCCCGCCATTTTCTAAAAGAATAAAACCTTAGTGAGAAACTTATTTCATTTATGAATCTTTTAACTAAAACTTCGTGCTTAGACAATTATAGTTCTCTATAATTCCTTCATAATGATTCATAAAAAGCATGTGATTAACCAAACATATCCCCCGGGAGTGTTGTAACCAAGAGTGAAGCAAGGCCCGTTATCGTGCACCAGTTCCCGTTCGAGTCTAGCTCAAAGCGGTGTTTTCGGGTTTTACCCCTATGTACATCTGTGCCAGAGCCGCCTCTACCTGCTCGTATCCAGACATGGATGTATTTGTTTGATAGACCACTTACTTAATACTTACCAAAATACCAGGAAGTTTTCCTATATTTAAACTTTTCTATAGGGTTCTTCCTAAAGTTTTTATATCCTAATTTCCACAAATAACTAAACCATCCTTTGATACCAACTATAGAATCCCGCCATTTTATAACATAAACTTTCATTACATTACACAAATCTGAGGATCGTTAAGGTTTAGTGTCTTGGAAACAAGGATCATAAAACATAAAAAAAAAACATAAAAACATTCTTATTAAACACTTGAAAGGCTTCTCCTTTAGTTCATCCTATGTTCATTATGCATCTCATAACCTGGGGACATACATCAAAAGAAAGGGTGAGCAGAAGGCCCAGTAAGGGAAACAAGAGGAACATTTTACATGTGAACTTGAGATAGTTCAATAAGGACATGAAAAGAACTTTAAGGCATGAGAAAGAAATCATGAGGCATTTCATAATAAAAATAACATTTTTCATAACATGAAGATGTGGCTACATCATTTAACATAGACAATCATGAACATATCACCAAGGTCCATCCCCAAGGTGTCATTTGAAAATTACCAAGGTTATTCACCAAGGTATCGTGAAAATTGTAATCTCTAGTGGTTACATCATTACCCAATGCATTGGAGCGCTATCAGGGCGCACCCTTAAATTTGCCTTTATTATCATGTGAGCCACATATATCATCATCAAACATTTCATAAATAACCCACATAGCATAAAATACATGGGTTTCATTTCATAATCATAACGTTTTAAAAACCGCTTTAAAGACATGATCTTTACGCCACTTTAAACCCACGGAAAGGGAAAGCGGGTCTCATGTATGTAAATCCCAGAATTTAAAATGGAACATTTTGATATATATGTGAATACCCTTGTAGAAATAAGAGCTTTGAGTATTCACTTTATAACATAAAATAATTTTTGAGAAAAGAGAGAGGCATTTTGAGGGGAAAATTCTGCAGCATAACGGCTAAGTTTCGGGGTTTTAGAAAACGTTGAAATGAGAGGGGACATGGGTCACCCACTCATAAATGATCCATAAAACAGTAGGGTGAAAGAATAAGAAGGACATATGGACATGGTAACGAAATTTTAGGGACATACCATTTGAAATGAAAAACATGGAAGGAAAAAGATTAGATTTCTCTTATGAAAATTCGGCAGCCTTACGGCGTCACTTAACTTCAAAAGAAAATGATTTGACAAGATCAAAAAGGGTCCCTCATCATATGATCATAAGAGATCAGTATTATTGATATAGAGATCATACCCCAACATAATAAAAAGGAACTTTAAAGACTTGACATGAAAATCGAACTTGAAAAATGAGAAGGGTGAAAGAATCCCTTAGAAATTCGGCAGCCTAACGGCGTCACTTAAACTTTCATAAAACGAAATGATGAGAGTAAGAGGGGATCTCTCATAATATAAACATGAAAGGGCAGTAAGAGGAATATAAAAGAACATCCTCTCACATAAAAACATGGAGCATAATAGGAATGACATAAAAGAGATTTCATGAAAAGAAAGAGAGGGGTCGGATCCCTTACCTTAAAATGTGACTCTTGAAACTCAAAGGATTGGACCTTGAGGGCTTGGGGGCACCTTGGGAGGACTCCTTGGAAGGTAAGAAGACCAGAACTTCGTTGGGGGAGAGTTGGGAGTGAAAATTAATGGAGGAAAGGGTGGGTATTTATAGGGAAAGTGAGGGGACAAAACATTAATGGCCAAAGGACACCTCACATGTGCTTTTCTCAAACCCATGGGCTCTCCCTTGGCATTTATCATGGAGTTAGGACACATGGGGCCCCCAAAACAATAATTCATCACCCTTGGCCGGCCAACCCTTGAAAAAACTCATGAAATCATCATGACACAGTTATGATGTCATTAAACATACCGAAACCCTAAAACTGTATTTTTACTATTCACTAAAAATTCAACTTTCTCAGAATAATCCCAAAATTTCACCTTAATCAAATATCAATGCTCTGATTTCAAAAATAAAATCCATTTTATAAAAATAATTTTCTAAATATTTTTAATTTAATTTTTAAATAAAAACACTATTCATCGAAAATTCATTTTTTTCAGAAAAAACCCCAAAAATTACCATAACATAATATCGATGCTCTGAGTTCAAAAATGAAGTCATTTTTATAAAAATAATTTTCTAATTATTTTTAATTAAATTTTTAATTAAAAAACACTATTCATCCGAAAAAACTAATACTTGAATAATAATTTATGAAACCGTTATTTACCCATTTTATTGAATCACATTACTTAATCTAGGTGTCTAAATTATATTAAAACTTTCTTTGAGTGAAAATTACTAATCCATTTGGTCACATTACTAATCCTAAGCGTAAAATCACTATTCATAATTTACTATTCATCAAAAATTAAGTTGATCTTATTAGACTCCAAATTCCTTACTGAACACTTTTGTAGAAGACCATTTTTTGAAAATCATTACACATCATTAGTTATTTAGGGTTTACATAAATATTTTAAAATATCCCTTTTTCAAAATTCATCAATAAAATACATTCTAAAATTATCTAGACATTTGAAATTTCACAAACATCACTAAAGGAAGAAATCTCAATTTATTCACCCGAAAGGATTACACAAGGAAACTAGGGTCTCATCACATAGCCCCTTATAACACTGGCATAAGACCTAAGTGTAAGGTGTGCTATGGTGAGAGAATCTGAGGGAGTCTCAGATAACATTGCCCTAGTAGCAATCTCCACTAACTTGAACTTCTCCTGCAAGCGTTTTCGTTCAATCTTGACACGCTGGAGCTCGGATTGGGCTTGGTCCAAAGCGAAGCCCACAGATGCTACCTCCTTCCCAAGATTTGATAAGTGGGCTTCGTAAGGGTTGAGTCTACTGGATGAAGCCATCGACTCCTCTTTCTGCATTAACCATTAACATCTTATTAAATAAATAAGAGTAAGTTAATATACTACTCAAAAAGATTGGGTCGTTACAACCAGTACCATCATCTCGACCGCTACTAGGAACCTCATTTACAACACTTCCATCCTTTTTCTTCCCACTCTAGAAAGATAATTTTTCTCGAGGCACATGGCCTTCGATGACCAATGACGCTTGCTGTAATTAAAATTAATTACTATAACAGTACATTATTTAATAATATTAAAATTGATAAACTAGGAATGGATTAAAATTTTAGTTGTTGAAGAAATTGAGAAAATGAAGAAACATTTTTCCATTTGGACATTTTTTCATTTGGACAATTTTTCCATTTTGGCCATTTTTCCATTTGTCAATTTGACCATTTTTTCATTAAAGTGTCATTTCTAGATTTATAAATATAGATATTATTTCTATTCATATTAAAGTACCTATCACCTCTCATGATCATGCATTATAGTTCACCACAAATTATACAAATACATCATAGCATATTTGTTTTTTTCTACCAATGAATCCTAAATAAATAAATAAATACAATTAATAACAATTAATTTTCAATGAAAAATGAAACTAAATTAAAATAATTACACTAGTACCAACTTGAGAAAAACATGTCAAGGTAAACTTAATGAACTATGAACATATATAGTTGCTTATATATATTACCCACCACTACTTTATATTCAACAAAAATTATCACAATGGAAAAATTTGAGTCATCAAATAAAATATTTGGGTCAACACCAATGGGGGTGTTAATGGTGTCAATTTATTCCACATTATCATGAAAAATATGTCTTGGAATTACTTCAATAATGACATTATAATTAAGTCTCACATGATCTTTCATATAAAACACTTGTTTTTTCCATTGATGCCAAAATATATGGTTCATTAGTAGCTAGGAATCGAGTCATTTCAATAAATCTGAATCCACAGTTATCAATAAATTTACCATGTCAAATCATTGAATAAAACCATTTAAATTTCATCATAGTGGCTCGACCATGAGAGTAGTAATACAATAAAATAATTTTCTCAAAAAGTCCATAATAATAAAAATTTTCATATCAAGGACTACTATATGATGCACTGGCATAATAGTCCATTTTAGTAGTTAATATAACACCATCATGCTGTGTTCTCATTTTCACCGCTCGATCAATTGTAAAAAATTTATACCCATTGATTATTAAATATTTTCATTCATGAACCAAAGAATTGGGACCAAAGGCCAACACTATTAATTATTGAGAGATGAAGTCAATAGGTAAAATAAATACCTAAAATATATATTAATAATACAAATAAATAAATAAATATATTTTAAGTTTATTAAACTAATGGTCATAACTTTTATTTCAACCAAGTAGGAAACTCTTTGCCATGAAAAGCCTCTCTTACTCTCAAAGGAAAATATACATGAACTCTACTTATAATTTTTTTATGTTCCCTACATAAAGTGATAATAAAATTTTAAGGTATATGTGAAATTACATAGTATGAGATAACATATAAATATTCAAATTAATTACTTGATATAGTCATTGAACAAACTATAGTTAAACAAGACTGCGCGATGTTCCATATCCTGCACTTCAAGTATCAATGTAGCCAATGTATATAACCCAGTAATTCCTCCTATTTGGGGAAGATATTCAAATTAGGGATCAATTTCCCTATACTAACCATCTTCATTTCTCATCGGATGGTTATGTATTGTGCTCACATCAGACAAATACATTGAACAAAAATCTATACATTCTTGAGCCACATAACCTCTCACAATGGAAACTTTAGGATGATTCTTGTTTAGGACATAAGATTTCATTTTGAACATATTTCTTTTATTAGGATATATCCACTTAAAATAAACAAGTCCTCCAAGAACTGTTTTAATTGGAAGATGAACTGTTAAATGTAGCATGCAAGTAAAAAATGATAGAGGATTTTTTTCCAACTCATACAAAATTAAGGATGCCTATCACTTAATTTTTATCAATAAATACTTAGATAAAATTTTAGCACAAAGGTATATAAAAAAATAAAACACAAAAATCACTATCACCCTTACATTATTGGATAGTAAATGCTAGATTTCTATTAGAATCAATTCACGAAGAAGGATGCCATAATCATGAGTTTTTAGGGATTTTAGTTTCAACTCCTTTTTGTTGAATCATTTAGATATATTGCTGGGATATCCATAATAAACCTCAATATTATTCCAAAAATTGATTTTTCTCTAAAGGTGTCATCATATAATAAGCACAAAGAACTTTCCATTTATTTTCATCGATACACACAAGACACAGTTCTAGTCGAATAACATAATCTAAAAATTCTCGACGAGATCTTGAGTGATATTTGGTATTCCACTTTATATTTAGAATAATTGAAAGAAAAATTTCGTATATATTTTTCTCAATGTTCATTATGTCTAAACAATGATGAAATAAATTGGTACACCAATATGGAAACTCAAAAAATGTATTTTTATTTTTTTTAATTGTAAGTGTATTCAGTGTAAACATTATTTCTCTTTTTAGATTTCATTTGAACTTTACCTAATGAAAAAACCAAAATCTTTCAATTCATTAAGCACATAAGTCCCTAAAATACATTGAGGTGGATTTTTAGTGTCAACAGTTTTTTCAAACCTCTAATTATTCTTCCTGTATTGATGATCCATTGGAAATAATTGTCGATTTCCCATGAAACTGAAACTATAGTGATATTTAATTCTTCTAGATCGTTTATTATACATACAAATATCACATGATAGTTTTTCCTTTTTACTCTAACTATACATCATTTCATAAGAATAAAAATAATTTATAGTCTATAGAAGGGCATCACACATCTGAAATATAATTTTTAAGAAGAATCGAATGTATGTACACCCATATCCCAAAGCTGCTTCAACTCTCTTATTAAAGGTTGCGAGGAGAAGTATATATCATTTCTAAGATCCGAAGGTACAGATATTAGTGCACTCAAGAAAGTGAAAGTTTTTTTCATACACATCCATGGAGGAAGATTATAAATGTGAATAAAAACTAGCCATGTACTGTGAGCAGTAAGCATATGACCAAACAGATTAAAACTATAAAAGGATAGACCTGACCTGAAATTACGCACCTTATATGAAAAATAGAGATGTTGTGCATCAAATTCGCTCCATGCCAATCCATCAATAGGATGAACCAACTCATCATTACCTTTAATTCTCTCAGCATCATTCCATTGTATATTTGTTGAGATTTCTGCAGGCATGAATAAATTTTGAAGCCTGAGAATCAATGAAAAGTAGCACATTATTTATAGTCATTAAGGTTTACTGTTTCCTCTCAAAATAAGCTACAATCTTTCATACAAGTATGAATTTTATTATTAGAAAATCTAATATTCTTAGTTAAATTCTATTCCTTATAATGATTTGAGGGAATATCTACACCATTAGGAAGAAATTACTTCAAAAAGGTAAGAATATAATCAATGGAAGTATTAGAAATTTCATACATGGTTTTTACATGATATAACTACCTTAAAAATTCTAACTTTTTAATTTTAGTACAGTCTTGATATATAGGATTTCTAGCATCATCCATTAATTTTTTCACTCTCTCAATATCAGCATCTTAATTATTTTCCTCATGTGTATTGATATAATTGTCTTCTTGCACTGATATACTATCTCTCTTGTGGTGATGAACAAATGGAAACTGATCAAATATCAATTTCTATTTACCACTTATTTCTTTCCATTCATAAATAGTAGAAGTTTTTTTCTTTTCTCCATTTTGATACCAAACATAATAGTTTTTTTGAAATCCTATTTTTTTACATGGTATCTAACTTATTCCTAAATTAACCATGGTATTCCAACACAATTATAACATGTAAACTGTATACGACCTCCATCTAAAGCATTGTTAAATAAAAAATCTACAAAAATGTCCAAATTATTTTGAAACTCAGTTGAAATATGATCGGTATTATACATCCAACTTATATCCATTATATTACAGGGAAAAAATCTATATTCAAATAAAAAATGTAAACAATAATTACAAAATTCATTAAAACTAATCTTAATATGAAAATAATTGAAGCTTGTAAGTAGCTATAAAAATAAATAATAAGAGAAAAAACATATGCTATAAGCGATTCCTACAAATAAAAAACCAAATAAAGTATAATATATGGAATGAGAAAAAATTATTACACAATCCAATTGAATACATATGACTTTATGAAACAATTATTTTTAAAACTTCCATGTTTTGAATATGACATTAATAAAATTAAATACACTTGTCTTTATGATGGAAAACATTTACTTAATAATAAAAAAAATATGCCACCCAACATAAAAACCACAAAAATATGGTATAATAATATCATGGAAATTATACCATAATTGATATAAATATAAATAATCATCCAATACTAATATCATAGAAACTAAATATTTATTCATTTGAAATCTAAATATTTATTAATTTGAAAGAATATTTTATCATTCATTCATGTCTAAATAATAATAATGAATTTTAAGAAACATTTTTGACAAGTACTATAAATACAATAGCGAATTCCTAAAGAAACAACCATTATAGATAAACCAATATTCCAGTTTTACTTATAATGATATAATCATGTCCATCATCATACAACTATTTCTTTTTGGGTTAAAACAATCCAATAAATAGTTTAACCATGGTTTATGATATAAATGTTATCAATAATAGCTTAATTATACCTCAAAAATAATGAAATAGTTTATATAATAAAAATCAAAGAACAACAACACTAGTCAAAGAATAACCAAATATCTCCAAGTAATAATATAAAATACATAACTTAACATGTTTCATAAAATTTATATAATTCAAAAATAAAACCTCTAAAAAAATAATTTATTTAAAAGTAATCAAAACTTTTATAATAATTAAAATTCATAAGGAAAGATTTATTTTGTGAAAACAAGAAATGGATAAACCAAGGAAACTTGTAAAATATATATAATATTTTCATGGAAAACATTTTTTAAATCAACTTATTAATTATTCCATGAAAAATACTCTTTCAATTTACAAAATAAAAATAAAAATTTAATTGATATTTTTTATTTCCTTTAATAAAAACATTCTATACATAAGTGAAGTAATGTGGTAAGGACGTTTGATAGCACCTAATTATTTTAACAATTAGTGAACTCCATATAATTCTAGTGATCATCATTTCTTTTGAAATTTTTTTAAAAAAATTATATCAAAATAAAATTCAATAATTAAATCCCATAACTAATGGATAATACAAACCAAAATTAACCACTATAGTTAACTTAAATACAATTCAAAACTTTAAAAATTTCTAAATCCCTAAAATATTCCACCAAAAGAATCTCAAATGTAAGTAAAATTCATAAGAATCCCTAGGGAAGTTTTCAAAATAAAAAAATTATAATTAAAATTTTACTTATAGGAATGTAATAGACTATATTTGATCTCTATTAGACTAAAAATTTAAAAAAATGATGATCATAAGTGATTCCAGCATACTGTAGTAGAATAAAAACATAGATAAAACTGAAAATAATAGTCAACAGAAGAGAACAAGGATTCATAACTCACTAATCTGATGTTGAAGAAGATCAGAATAAAAAAATCCCTAAATTAGGGGAGGAGGACACTAGAGGAGAATAAGAGTCAGTCTCTTGATCAAGTGTGGGGGAGACTAGGGCTCATGTATGAGTAGGGGAGGGGGAGACTGAGGTTTAAGTTAAGCCTTTACACCCACAGTTTTTAAAAAACCATTGGTATAGCTCAACCTATACCAATATTTTTTTAAAAACCATGGGTATAGTGTTTTATAAAAACTTTATACCCATGGTTTAGTAAAGTTGTGGGTATAGATGTGTGGGGATAACCCCAATTTCCAGTAGCGAGTAACACATGGTTTTTTGGGAAATCCAGCCTGCAAATATGGATAGGGGATGAGTTATATTCTTCAAATGTAGTAATTTACCCATTCTCCAAGTTCACTGATAACTAAACTTATATGTTTTTAGGTGGTGTTTAAATAGTTCTACTATACTTGTGTGATATAAAATAATATATAAAACCATATTCATACAGGACATTTAAAGTACATGAATAGACCATAAGCCTTCTTTTATCTGTTTTATTCTAGTTCTAATCATTTATTTTATCCAAAAATAGACTTAGGGATGATAATTTTCAAACTATTAAAAAAATAAAAGATAAACTATGAACATTGAAGTGATAACTCATATATTATATGCATTCATTAACCTATGAATTTATAGTTTTCAATCTAACTAATCCATGATCTATTTCCTAACATAAAATATTATGGATATTTTTTGATCCCTTAAAAATGATTTCTAATGATTTTTGAATTTACCAAAGCATGTCCCACTAGAGTGTCAAACTAGGTGTGCATATATAAAGGCCTATTATCATGCACCAAGTAACGAATGAGTCTAGATCAATGCACCATTTTATGGGTTATTACCCCTATTTACATCTACGATATAACCACATCCACTTGTAGTGTCCAGATAAGGGTGTATTTTCTTGAAAACAACTTAATCTATACTTTAACAAAATTTAGGGATGTTTTATTATGTTTAGTATTATCCATAAGGATTTCTCTAGAGTTCTCTAATCCCAATCCAAAAAATAACTAGACTTTTCTCTGATATCTACTATGACAACCCATATTTTATTACACCTTAATTCATTATTTATTATATAACATAATACAATCCCAAATGATCATAAATCCTAGTGTATTTGTGAAATTAGTTATATTTCATAACAACTTGAAATAGTAATACAATGACATTATTGAAATCTTTCTTAACATGCTCATAAAATTACATTATTCTTCTAAAACTGCATGGGATAACCTGGGGATGTACATAAGAAAGGGGTGATCTATAAATCACTTTAAGGGAATAACTAAATAATATCATAAGATAAAGTAGTAAATATGAGCGAATAGAAATGTAAAGGTAACATAAGATGGGTGAGAATAATAATCCTGAATAATGAGTTATGATATAACATGATAACACAAAGGAATTATAGGAACATGAAAATAACTTAAAACATGGAATCATAAACATAAGTCAAGAATAAACACTAATAAAACATAACATAGTGTTCTTAGGACAACCTCCCATACACCATACATGTAATATCTTGATATTAAAACATTACCCAATGTATTGGATGGCTATATAATTCTAGGCCCACCCATCACATTCATATCATGTACATGCATAAGTGTGCCACATAGATCATACAATATAATGATTTATTTCATAAATTTTAACCCCATGATTAAGGATAATTAAATACATAAATTAAATTCGCCACTAAATAAAGGATAGGTAAATCTAGGTGAATGGGAATGGGTATTCACTACAAAAAATGTTTGGTATGGAAAATCACAGGATGATTTCAATAGCATAATAGGGGTATATACAAATTAACAAAAGGGTTAAATGAGAGTGAAAGAGGTATATAATCAATTTTAAATCATATTTAAAATAAGAGGTATGTGTAAAAATATATCCCAACATGAATAATCGAAAAAGGCATAATTTAAAGAAGGTTCTTGAATAAAGAGGAGAAAGAAGGATCCCTTTCCTTGAGAGGGTGATTCTAAAAGATTGGGAGGAGATTATTAAGATATTGGGAGAACATTTTGAGGTAAATAGAGAGGTAAGGATAGATTAATGTCATTATAAAAGGGTTTTTAGTGATTAGTAATGGGATTTTGTGAGGGTTTATATATAAAAAGAGAGGAGAATTCTTTATATATTTCCAAACTTAGGTTTTGGACTATATATGATAAAGTAATCAAAATCACAAACCTTTCCATGGTTTTTGAACATGATTTATACAAAAGTGAAGTAGTTTTAATTATTTTACATTTTTAATAACTTATCTCATTAAAATAATACCCTTGGTGATGTGGAAGGGAGTTATGTTTACAAAGAATTTATTTTAAAACCTTAAAATATAATATAGATTTTGGAGGATTCATTAAGGGTTTATAAAATTAATAAAATAATTTAAAAAACACATTATTTTAAAATTTAAATATTTATTTTTTCATGGATACCTTTTATGGAATATATTACATCAATTTTTTGTCATTATAATGTTATAATATATACTGTATATTTATACCGTATTTAATCTTTACCTGAAAATTCGACTGTCTTGGAAAATTATGAAAAAATAAACATTGGATAGTTTAAGTATAATGATTTTAAAAATAATATTTATTTTATCAAAATAATTATTTAAATATTAGAATTTACACTTTTAAATCAAAATACCCATTTATTGAAAAAACTGTTTTTTTGATAATAACAGTTTTCTGACCCTTATAAAAATTACATATAAATTAATAAAATTATATTATTATTTATATTTAGTAAATATTATTTAATAATAATATTTTATTTTTTATTTAAAAAATTATTAAATAAATAAAAAAGTGTGTCTTGATTGAAATTATATTTTTCCCAAAAAACACATTGTGTTTCATCGTATCAGAATCTAATTTTTATCAAACTCATTATTTAATAATTTAAAAATTAATATTAAAAATTGATAAATATAACCATTAAAATAAAATATAAAAATGAATACTATTCGAGTCTAGATACATAAACCTTTATTACAATAGAGAATTCCCTATGGGTAAGGTGTGCGATGATGAAGTTTTCTTAGGGTGGTTCAACATATATGGTTTGGGTCGTGATCTCGATGAGCTTAAACTTCTCCTGTAAATGGTTTCATTTGTGTTTTAGTTATTGAATCTCTACTTGGTCTTAATCAATGGAAAATCCTAGTGATTCCAACTCCCTCATAATATCTAATAAATAGGATTCATAGGGTATAATCCTACTGGTTGATATCATCGATTCTTCCATCCATGTTAATTGGACTTTAGCATAACCATTTATATATACTACTAATATAACCACTATTAAATAGTTATATTATCAATGATTATGATTGTTAACAGTCTTTTAAATCTGACAGGATATAATATTCCAAAACAACCAAAGTATCACATTTTTTTTCTATAACTTATGCATTTATTCATTCAAAAATAAAGAATTTCATTTATAAAAGTTCGGGTCATTAAAATTTCAGCTACCATCAGGAAGTCCACTACTGTAAAAAATTTCAAAATAAAAAACCTTTTTGTAACACTCATGATGTATAAGGCAGAAATAGATACTGAAGATACTTTGAAAGTTTCCACTTCAAAGGATGGCAAGAATAGAAAAAGTATACAAAATTATAAATCATCTGATAAGGATACTCTAAATAGTTTTTATTTGAATGGTGAACTTTATCAACTTGATAATAAGTTTAAAAAGTTATATAATCAGAAAAAAAGATTCAAGAAATCCTTTAAAAAGTATAAAAAATATTATATAAGTTCTAATAAATTTATGTATTATGAGTGTAAGAATCTTGGATATATCAAACCATATTGTCCACAACTTCAATAAAAATAGAAATCTAAAAATAAATATAAATGGAAACCATAATTAAAGAAGAAAAGAAAAGAGTTATCAAGGCTACATGGAGTGATTTTGAGGATCCTAGTGATGAAACATCTTTTGAATCATAAGCTATATTATCAAATCAAAAGGTAAAAATGTGCTTTATAGCATAATCTAATGAGGTATATTATTTTTTACTAATCTAGGCATGAATCTTATTCTAAAACTGAAAATTAATCTTTAGAAGAACTGAATGAATATTTTAACATGATATAAACTAAATAATAATTCTTTAAAAGTAAAAATAAATCCCTAATAAATTATTATAATGTTATTTTAAGTGAAAAAAATAGGACTTAAACAAACAAATTTTAGACCTAAAATCTAAGATGGAAAATTTTGTTACTTTATGTACTGAACATGGTAATAAAACTGAAAGATTGAAAAAATAATTTCAATCCTTTAAAGATACTGCTGGTGTTTTTATAAAATGGTAAAATTACCTAAACCAAGTCCTTGGTAATAATAAAATCCATAAATATAAGTTTGGAATATGAAGAAAAGGTAGAAAACCAATTCTGTATAAAAACTATTTTGTGTATAGTTCAAAGAAAAAAACATGCCTAAAGTTATTTTTTTTTCATTTTGGATAACCTGTACAATATATAAATGGTTTTATTCTAACTAAACCTTAATTTTTTGTTGTTAAAAATTATTTTATTTTAAGAAATTTATGAAATTTCATTGTTGGAATGTTTGAACAGCACAAGCATATTTTGATTCCCAAATATTTGGTTAATAACATTCCAGGACCCAAGATAATATGGGTACCAAAACAAATTCTTGTTTGATCTATTTTATATGAAAAAATATACAAGATAAACAATGATAAATAGAATATGGATAGTGGATTCTCAAGGTATATTAGTGGATATTTCTCAAACTTTCATTATTTATCCAAAATTGATTGAGGCTATGTCACATTTGGTGACAATGCTAAGGAAAAATTTATCATAGTTGGATTAGTTGGAAATACAAGCTTATTTTTTATCAAAAAATTTATTTATGTGTAAGGATTAAAATATGACCTGATAAGTATTTCTCAACTTTGTGATGAAGGTCAACTTGTAGATTTTTAAAACAATATCTATTATATTTTTAAAGATAAAATCCTAAAGTTTAAATCTCCTAAAACTGAGAATGTCTATAATTTGAATCTCAATTATTTATGTATAAAAAAAGTGGATTGTTTAAATGATGAAAAAATGAATCTTGGATTTGGAATATAAAACTTGGACATTATAATTTTTACTCTCAGAGAAAATTTTCTATGAATTCTTTTAGATTTACCTCAAATTAAATTGAATAAAGAGAAACTATGTGATACATTTCAAATTAGAAAGCAACAAAGTCATCTTTTAAATAAATTAAATATGTTTCTATATCTATGCCTCTATAACTTATTCACATGTATTTGTTTGTACCATAAAGAACAACAATCCTAATAGTAAAATCTTTTTTCATGTGTTAATTGATTATCTCTTTATATTTACTTGGGTTTTCTTTTTTAGTCCTAAAAGTGAAGCTTGTTATATTTTTATAAGTTTATATAAATTGGTTCAAAGAGAGAAATATTCCAAAATTATTTCTTTTAGAATTGACCATGGGGGAGAATTTGGAAACCATGAGTTCAACTCTTACTATTAAAAACATGGTATTAGACATACTTTTTATACCCCATGACACCTTAATGGAATGGTGTTATAAAAAAGAGGGATGATACCTTGAAATAAGTTTTTAGGACTATGTTTTTTTGAATATAACCCTCCCTCTCACTTTTGGGATGAAGCTATAACTACAACATATTACGTTATTAACAAAGTTCTAATTAGGCCCATTTTGAAGAAAACACCTTATGAGCTATGAAATAATAGAAAACCAATTTAAATACTTAAAAGTGTTTGGATTTAAATTTTACTTTCTAAAAACTGAGCATAAGATTAATAAATTTTATCCCAAGGCTTATGGAGGAATATTTCTTGTTTATTATACTACTTCCAATGGTTATAAAGTTTTCAAAAAAAGGTCAAAGATTGTTGAAGAATCAAATCATGTGAAATTTGATGAAAGTCATCCATTTGATCATAAAATGACTCAAGTTGATGAGTTAGGTGATTATTTTTAAAACATGAAACCTGATCCTCTATTTTATAATATAATGGATGATGATTTGGAACTTGGATTTGGTAAAACCAATCCTGAAAGGATAGATACCAGTGAACCTAAAAGTGTGCTACCTAGAAAGTTTATAACCCTAAAAAATCTTCCCTTAGATACTATAATAGGAATATTAGGTAAATTAATTATGAATTAATAAGAATGTTTACCATGTATAATTCTATACCTTTTTATCCCAGCTTGAACCTAAAACCTAAAAAGAACCTTTTGCTGGTGAAAGTTTGGTTTTTGCTATATAAGAAGAGTTAGACCTATTCAAACAGAACAATGTGTGGGAATTAGTTGATAGAATCTCTGATTACCCTATTATAGAAATACAATGAGTTTTTATAAATATACAGGATGGTCATGGTGCAATCACTAGGAATAAGGATAAGCTAATGGATAAAGGATACAACCAAGTGGAATGAATAAACTATGGGGAAACCTTTTCCCCTGTATCTAGATTGGAATCAATTAGAATTATTCTTACTTATGAATCTAATATGAATTTCAAGTTATATAATATGGATGTTAAATATTCATTTCTAAATGCTTTTATTATGGAAGAATTTTATGTTGAACAACCTCCTGGTTTTGAAAATACTCACTTTCCAAATTCCATTTTCAAACTTACTAAAACTCTTTATATTATTAAACAAGAACCTATAATTTGGTATGGAAATTTAATATCTTTTATTTTATTAAATTAATTTTTATTAGGAATGGATTATCCTACTATTTTCAAGAAAATTTTATTTTTAGTTATTTTTTAGTTCAAATATATGTCTATGATGTGATTTTTGGTTCTTCAAATAAAATAACATGTAATGAATTTTCAAAACTTATGAAAAAGGAATTTGAAATGAGTATGATGGGTGAGATAAATTTATTTATTGGTTTTAAAATTTAACAAAAATACTTCGGTAATGTGATAAATCCAAAAAATACATACATGACTTACTTAAAAGTTTTGGACTTGAAAACTATAAGATACATGAAACTATTATGAGTTAAAATGAAATGATTGATTTAGATGAAGCTAGGAAACCCATTTACATCAAGTTGTATAGAGAAATAATTGATATTCTATCATATTTAACTACTATTAGACCATAAATTATGTTTTTTATATGCTTATATGATAAATTACAAGAAAATATTAAGGAATATAATTTAAAATATTCCAAAATAATTTTTAGGTATTTGAGTGGAATAATTTCTATTTATTTACTTAAAAAAACTTATTTTAATTTAAATTCACAATCAGATGAAGAATTTGGTGGTTTTAAACTAGATAGGAAGAGTACCTAAGGAACCTATCAATTTATGGGTAAATATTTTGTTTCTTGGTCTAGTAATAAAAAATACTTAGTTTTATTATCTGTTGCTGAAACAAAATACATAGCTGCTATTAGTTTTTGTGCACAAGTTATGTGGATAAAATACACCTTATTATATTTTGGATTCAATTTTAGTCAAGTGTCAATCGAATGTGATAACGCCATTAATATAAAAATTTCCAAGAATATAATAAATCATCTGAGAAAAAATCATATAGATCTATGAAATAATTTCTTGAGAGATCACACTAAAAAAGGTGATATATCTCTTAAATTTATCTCTACTGAGAAATAATTAACTGATATCTTTATAAATCCCATTGCCTATAAGAATTTTTATTTTATTAAGTGGGAAATGAGGTTATTTGAATTCAAATTATTTTAACTTATTTTGTGTCTTTTTATTTTACTATTTTTATTATATTCAAAATTTCACAATTATTGTTAATTTCCTTATATTTTAATGCATCGTGAATTTGATCTATTTTAATTTTTTTTAAATCTATTTTTATTTTATATTTATGTGTCCTAATTTATTTTTCAATTGTAATTCATTTTAAAAATAAAAATATTTTTCTTATCTTATTTCATTTTATTTAGTTATTTATTTAAAGTCGAATTTAACCTAAAAACCAAATCACCTTCTTATCCTTTTACCAAATTGGGTACATGAACTAACCCTCAATTCACAATCACCTATCTCGCCATTAAACTATGTCCATTATCACTTGAAAACAAACTATAACCCTCTTGAGTCTCTCAACCTTCAACTAACCTCTATGATATGGGGAAGATAAAGTGAAGAGATGATAGTGGTCTCCAATCTTTGAATAAAGCGAAGGTTGGGGGTGTGCCACACCGAGTACTTGCTGGGAAAGCTGTAGATATGGAATGGTTGAAAGGATAATAGATGTTTAAAAAAAATTTATTTTAGTTATAGGGTTGGGAATTTGTTTTGGATGAAAATAAATTAGGTTTCTCTTTTGAAGAGGAGTTAAATGAGTTTATGAGGAACACTGAGCACTAGTTTAGTGAAATACTGAATTTTATTTCTACCAATGTGAATGGAAAAGTCTTTTCGATTTCTTCTATATAAATGGTAGATATCTTGTACCGTCCTCATGAAGGTGAGTATAGTTTTAGTCAAACCTTGGTAGTAACAATCTTGGTAGGACCCTTATATGTTTTTAATTTTCTTTTTGGATCATAAACTTTTGATAAGAAAGTAGTGAAGGATTTACCAGACAAATGGAAAGTTCTATACAAATTCATTTAGGTAGTAATTAGTCAAAGATAAAGAAAGATGGAAAAAATATTATTTTAGGATAAGTATCTCCTACATGTCCTGATTAATAATGTGAAACTAAATTTTCCAAGGTACATGATGAGGTTCATACATCATTGTTGTCAGGGAAATAGGAAGCTAAAATACTACCCCTATTGAAGAATTGTATATCTGATCATAAATAAGGAAGTGGACTTGAATGAAGGAGTAGAATTTAAGTTCCAAAAAATAAACACTTTGTTTACAGTTCTTCTGAAAACTTTTGGATAAAAATGGGATGTTTCCTCAAACTCCTTGAGGCCTTTTGTATAAGAGATTGATACTATGGTGGTTGTACAACCTCCTTCACCAATTTAAGGGGGACAGTATAGGACCTAACCTCCTTGGGATGCAACACCCACTAATGTGGTTCCTGGTAGAGAAGTGGAGGAGATAACTATTGAGAGATCTAAACCTAATATTTCAGAGATTAGACCTACTGTGGATGTTTTTCAAAGTCAATAATTTGTAGCTTCCAGTGCTAATAAATAAATATAGGAAAAGGTGTCTACTACCAAGACAACTGCTAAGATCAAAGTGGAAAGGCACGTTGATATAGATCATAGTTTTTCAGCTACTGGATATAGATATGGAAGTGTAAATATGATCTTGGAGGAATATTATGATCATTCACATACCATATATCCCATTCAATCTTCTCCTCATGTGAAAGAGGATACATGCTCAATGATCATGTAACATCCCAAGTAATTATAGAATAATACATTTTTATATCTATTAAAATTTTGTTAATTAGATATTAATTTCACCTTAATAGGGATGTTATTTTCAATAGCGTACTCAGCACACAATAACAGGTTTCTCTAAAATCTTATGTTGCACACAATACTTAGTTATACTGAAAAATAATACATTATTAGCATTATTATTTTAAATAGTAGTTATCATCTGGATTTAGTATTGGTGGGAATCAATAGAACTAACTATTTTATATATAAACATGTTTATTAAATGTTTTTACTTTCATCTAATAAATTTTAGAGTCTTAAAATGAGAATAAATCTAATTTTAAGCACAAAATACACTAATATTTTTAAAGGGTAGTTTTACCACCTTTTGATGAAGAACCCATTTTAAATATAGTTTTTACAACTTTATATGTTCTATTTGACAAAATAAACTTCTTATTTGAAATTTTGATATCATAATTTAGTTGGTATATTTTTTTCTATTTTTCTGATAGCTTTCATATTTTAATGAATAGTAAAAAAAAGTACATTTTAATTCAAAACTGCGTTTTCATCTAATTTATTTAAATTAATAGATTATAATTTTAATTGACTTTAAAGTATATTTAGATTATGTTTTATAATTTAATCCAATTTTTGTCATTTTAATAAATTTTAAAATTTCAATTAGATATAAAAACATTTCAATCTTTTGAACGTTTCACTTTAAAAAAACCTTGATTTTAAGTTTTGTGTACATAATTAATTTTAAATATAATTTTACCAATTATATAAATTTAATTAGGTAAAATGGATTTAATATTTGGAATCATAAAATCCAAATTATGTTGTAAGGTCAATTTCATATTTATATATGAAAAATTTACCATGGTAAAAAAATTATTTACCGTAGTAAAAGTAAAATTTTGACAAGGGTTAAAATTAAATGTTAAAATCTTAAAATACATAAAATATAAAAGATTTAATGGTAGGTTGAGGTGTGGATAGACCCTAACCAGAATATACAACATTAATTACAATCCAAGTTCATGGAATTTAATTCCACCTCTATATGGTTAGCTTTAAATATAAATTAATAAATAAATTAATCACTTGAACCCACCTCTCCTCAAGTATAAATACCACCTCTCCACCACCCTATTTCGACCCACAAAGAATTTTAGCTCCTAAAATATCTTCCCAAATATCTCCTACTCACTCTCCACACTTCAAAGTTCTTATGGTATCACCAAAATACCAAATCCAAGGTCCTCAATGGTCTTTTAAGGAGGAAATATTCAAGAGGTAATTTTCTCAAAGTACCCCTCTTAATTTCTTTTCTTTTTATACTTTCTGATTACATCTTTCAGAGATAAATGCATGATAAATACATAATAATTTATATACTGTAGTTTTATTTTTATAATTAAATATCTCATATCCATTTCATTTCTCACCACCTCTTACTCAAAGAAATGAAATTATTGTCCATGTTATGCTGGTTAATCGCCTTTGTGAATAATGTTTTTGTTCTTTTTTTCCTTTACATCCTTCACGGATAGTCTTAAAAACATTATTCTAGTCAAATAATATTTTAATATGTATATTATAAACTATTTAATATCCTTTAAATGTTATATTAAACACACCTTCATGATTTCCAAATTATGGTTATACGATAACTTTGTTTGGGGATGTGTGGACTACCGCCTCCTCAAAATGATGTGATTCGTTCACACATCACATGGAATGTATTAAGGATTGTTTTAGTAAAAATATATGATATAAATTACATATTAATTCTAATTTAATGATATTATATATGTATACATATTTATATACATTTCATTTAATTTCTCTCTTTTAATACGATAGGAAAAACGAAAATAGCATTCATGTGAACGTACGACCTACCATCTCCATGAATGATGTTTTTAGTTTGTATTCAAAGATTATTATAAATACTTATATAATAAATATATAAGATATTTATATCATGTTTTATAATCTTTAGATTATGAATTTATGACCATATGGACTATTGACATCATACCAAGTTCATTTTTGACTCAGGTACCTATTATCAATAAAACATCCGATATGAACTTAAATAATTATGTAATTGTTATAACATGGTAATAAGTGATATAAAATGAATAATAAACTTGAAAAATGTTCTCAATAAATTATAAATTAACCTAAGTTTATTATTGAGGAAGATAAATAACATACGAGACAATTTAAACTCGAGGTAAGGTAATTTCTTAACCCAATTTTCATTATTTGGGTTAAATTTCTTCTTCTTGATTATGTTGTTCAACTCTTACATGTGAAATGAATTTTTAATATCTTATATTTTATTTATATATTAAATTTTATTCAATTTTTTTAAAAAGGAATATTTTTGTATGGATTGTTTGAATTTCCGTACAAAACGACAAAAGGAATGTTTTTAAACATATACGGAGACAACGACATATTTGCCACCGTAACTGTTATTTTATATTTGGATTACTCTATAAGCCTTAATATTTTTAAAAGGAAAATAAATACCATATTCTATTTTCATGTATTTTGGAATTGAAAATGGCTTTGAGAAGTGATTGATTATGTAAATATCTTGAAATGATATCTTGTGATTGAAATGTGGAAATGTTATTTTTACTTTATGCATGATTTATGTGTTGTGATTATGTTTTTGTTCTTAGTAATTGCTTATGTATATGGGTGGTTCTTTGATAAACCAAGGGTGGGTAATCCTTTTATATCTCTCCAATTAATTGGGTAATGAGATAGAGTTAAATGATAAGGTTTCTCCTAAGAGATTTAGGGAATATACTGTGATGGGTATTCCAAATGTAACCATAAAGGTTTCTCCCTATGTAGCTGTGAAATCTACAATGTAAGTATGACATGAATTACAAAATTTACCTTTATGATTTATGATTAATAATAAGTATTTTCATGAATCTTATGATTTCATGAGGCATGTTAAAGATATTATGTTTTTATGGTTGAAAAGTATGATTTTGTGAAAATGTTTTCTTGAGTTTAATATATTTATGAACTAATGATTTTATTCCATGTTTTATTATAACATACTAGTTTTGGGTGCCACCCAGAGGTGCCCTGTACCTGGTTGGTCACATGGCCTCAAACATATTTCTCCGAATGCTAGAGGGTTCCAACTAGCAGCGAGGGTCTTGAGTGTGACAATGGGGAAACTATGCTCTTATTGGTAGAGTAACATAGCGGAAATAAACAGATAACAATAGCGGAAGTAGTAATTACCATAAAATAGTGAACATCAGAAGACTGATGGTAAATAAACAACTAAAACATATATATAAATAATGATGCATGTCACAATATCTAGGAATATATTCAACCAAGTCACAATGCTGAAATACTGTACTAAACTAAAGTACAAAGGAAAAAAAAGCAAACAACTCAAATAGCATCGCAAGCCTCAGCTTGGTCCCATGCTCTCCAACTCCACAACAATCAAGAACCTAAAGTAGAATGGTGCTTTCCCTTATCTATAACTGTAGAAATATAATCTATTTGGGCCCAAAATCATAACCCAAATAGGATGTGAGGCAAATCCTAGTAGTAAACCACTCAAATATCTATGCCTAACAGTCAGTGAAAACATATAGCAGATAATAAGAAAAATGAATCAATAAACAAGGAAGTACTCAAAAGTAAACAATCCTTTAGTTTCAATTACATTCATTTACATTTGTCAATTATTCAACCAAAATAAAACAAGCAACCTATGGGAAGTTCTTATAGACTATCCCCTCTGGTTCAACCAAACAATCTCAAGTAACCCTCTGGATAAGTTCTCACAACCCAACCCCTCTGGTTCAAATTATACAAGGATACAACGACCTCCTGGGTAAGATCACACGGTCTAACCCCTTTGGTCTCATTCAGAAAAAGACTCTATGAGGAAGCACTCGCCGTTAATTCCCCCTATAGTCTTTTAACGATAAACTACAAACACTCTGAGGAAAAACTCAACATCAATTCCCCCGGTGGTCTTGTAACAGTAACTATAGACACTCTAAGGGAGTAATCAATGTCAATCCCCCTATGGTCTCGTAATGGTAACTATAGACACTCTGAGGGAGCACTCAACATCAATCCCCCCTATGGTCTCGTAGAGTTATAAACAATAATAGACACTCTAGGGAATACCTTAATGTCAATTCCCCCTATGGTCTCACTACACCAGGTTCCCATAGCCCTGTGTAAAGCAATTGTGCACAAACGATGTTCAGTAGCCAAAGTAAACCTAAAAGTACTACTTGGATAAATATCTAGAAGGCATACCACAACATTAGGTAAAATCACTCCATCCTAACAATACTAGTCATGGAAAGAATGAATCCTAATAGGAAAAGCTAGAAAAAATGATCAATGTAAAATCAAACATGGGAAAACACCTCTATATCATGGAAAATAACCCTATTTACAAATAAGATCCCTAACTCAAGAAAACAAGAATAACATGCATCAACAGGGTTAAAATCCCTAAACACACAATACCCCGAACTAGGGTGTTGGGAAATTTTGCACATATAATTCAAAGACTAACTACGGAAAGGAAAAAACCACCTTCCTCGGCATTGTATGATCGATAAACTCCGGTGTTGGCCCTTGAATCATCCTAGAATGACATATATCTACAAAAACTTCTAAAAAATTCAACCAAGGATATCTCACAAAAGAGGGGAAATCAAGGAACGAGGATCTAGAATAAGGAATAACTCACCATGGCGATTCCAATGCAATCGACCACGGTTAAATCGAAGAATGGATGGAGGGTTGGGGGCTCGAAGAAGAATTGTTGGCTTCAGTTGCTCCTGGACGAGACGAGCTGAGAAAAAGTGATTTTTGTGAATAATACGTTTCCCCAGTCCGATATAACAATTAAAAAGAAAAGTACATGACATGTATATGACTTTACTGGGCCCTGATTTAGGCCATCTCTAGGTCACCCCACATGACCATGTACTCAGCCATTGCACGGATAATACACGGTCACCCGCAACAACCGGGTACACGGTGTGTACTCTTAAGTACACGACGTGTACTCCCTAAATTTCCATATTCTCCTCTTTTTTCTCAAAAAAACCAGAAAAGAAAAACCCATACCTAAAAAGAAGGTCTAGGTTCTTAAAAAATTTCCCCCTTAAAAGAAATTTGTCCCCAAATTTCATTATCAAGGTGGCGTAGAAGAAGAATCCTCAAACTGCTCTGACCACTGCGATCATACATCAACCTCACTCTCCCAAGTCTCGTCCTGTACTTTCCCGTGCTTCCATAGAACTCATACTATAGGAACATACTGGCCACAGAGAACCTTTTCACTACGATCAATAATCCAGATAGAATGATCCTCAAATGATCTGTCCACCTCCAACTCAACCTCCTCGGGTTGAAAGGCATGAGATGGGTCTGAGAAGTAACATCATAGCTGAGAAATGTGAAAGACATCATGCATAGCCTGATACCTCTAAGGTATCTGCAACCGATAGGAAACCAGACCAACTCTCTCCAAAACCTCAAGTGGTAGAACATATCTCGGAAAAACTTTCCTTATCTCCTAATCCTCTTGTATCCTAACCTCGGTGTGGCACGTAAAAAAACATGATCTCTAACCTCAAACTCCAAAGGTCGTCTCTGTCGACCAGTATAAGACTTCTGTCATGACTGTGCAATAGCCATCCTATTCCGAATCCACTATATCTGCTATGTGTTCTCCTGGACAAGACGAGGTCCCAGTATAGTTACCTCTCCTGCCTCTAGACAACATAGGGGGGATCATCATGGCCTACCATACAAATCCTCATAAGGTGCGATCTTAATAGTTTCTTGAAAACTATTATTGTAGGAAAACTTCACAAGAGATATGTGTTTCTCCCAAGAACCTCTAAAATGTAGGAAGCGTGCTCGAAGCATGTCCTCCAGCACCTGTATCGTACACTCAAACTGACCATCTATCTGGGGATGGTAAGATATACTCAAAAGTACCTGTGTACCCAACGCCCTCTATAGTCCCTTCCAGACCTGAGAAGTAAAACAGGAATCCCTTTCTAAAAAATGGAGTGCAGAACTCCATGTAAATGTACAATCTACCAGATGTACAACCTTCCCAGCTCATCAACACTGAAGGTCTCCTTGATCGGTAAAAAGTGGGAAACCTTCATGAGTCTGTCAATGACAACCCAAACTACATCGCTCCCTCGAGGTGACCTCGGTAAGCCTATCACGAAGTCCCTCATGAAATTATTCCACTTCCACTTGGGAATGAGTAATTACTGAAAAATCCCTGCTAGTCGCTGAAGCTCCGCCTTCACCTGCTGACAGGTGGAACATCTCATCACACAACCAACAACATCTCTCTTCATACCAGGCCACGAATACTGATGGTGTAGATCTTGATATATCTTGGTGACACCAGGATGAACTACCCAAACTAAGGAATTAAAGTCCCACATCAGCTCGTTGCGTATATCTTTTGACACCCATATGTGACCATGAAAACAAAATATCTCATCCTTGCCTATGGTCTATCTAGGAATAGGGTTCTCTCCTAACACACTCTCTCATAGGACCAGGACTTCAAAATCTTATAGCTTCCTCATTCACACTCGATAAATTAGAGTAGAGGTAACAACCACAAAAGAAAGAAACGTCTACCCCTGTCTATTGTGCACCTCCAAATGCATCTCAAAGAATAGATCCATAAGCTACCACTCACTGCTGGCCTCCTAAACTGCCTGTATCTAAGTCCTCCTACTCAACACATTAGCCACTGCGTTACCTTTCCCAGGCATGTAGGCAATCACAAAATCAAAGAACTAAAGGTACTCAACCCACCTTCACTATCTCAAATTCAGATAGTGATGAGTGAAGATATACTTGAGACTTTTTTGGTTGGTGAAAACCATAAAATGATCTCCCAATAGATAATGTCTCCAACAACATAAGGCTTGAAAAACTGCATCCAACTCAAGATCATGCATCAGTTAATTCCTCTCATGTGGCCTCAACTACTGAGACCCAAACACAACAACTCCTTCTCCCTACATAAGCACTGATCTCAGCCCGATACCTGATGCATCACAGTAAATAGTATATATCTTTATTGGATATGTAAATACTAGTATCAGTGCTGTAGTCAACCTCCCTTTTAGCTCCTGAAAGGCTAACTCACTAGAATATGACCATAAGTACTTCAAACCCTTCTTAGTCAGGCCCGTCAGTGGCACTTCTAAACATGAAAAGTCCTATATGAAATGTATGTAGTATCCATCAGCACTATAAAAATTCACACCTCAAAGAAGTTCTTTGGATTATCCTAGGAAACTACTGTTCTCACTTTCTTGGGGTCTACTGATACTTCAATCTCTGAGATAACATGATCCAAGAAGTGAATCTGGTCCATCCAAAAGTGGAATTTTGAGAGCTTAGTATATAATTGATGCTCTCTCAGTGTATTCCAAATGATCTCAAGGTGTGTGGCATAGTCGTGTCGAGTGTGAGAGTACACCAAGATATCTTCCACAAATACTACCATGAAATAATTCAAGTACGGATGGAATACTCAGTTCATCAATGCCATGAAAATTATAGGCACGTTCCTGAGACCGAACAACATAACCACATACTCATATAGACCATACCTGCTCCAAAAGGATGTAAGAGGTATATATGATGGTCTAACGTGCAACTGATGATAACCGGATCTCAAGTCAATCTTTGAGAACACTCGGGCTCCTCAAATCTAATCAAAGAGATCATCAATCCTCGACAAGGGATATCAGTTCTTGACTTCCAACTAGTTTAGCTTCTGATAATCCACAAAAAGTCTGAGGGTACAGTCTGCCTTATTCACAAAAAGGACATGCAGACCCCAAGGAGAAGTAATAGTTTGGATGAAACCCTTTTCTTTCAACTCCTCTAACTACTTCTTGAGATCCTGTAACTCTGATGTATCCATCCTATAAGGAGGAATGAAAAACGGTGCCAATCCTGGAACAATATCAATAGAAAAGACTACCTGTCACTCCAGAGGAAAACCTGAAAAGTCCTCTGGAAAGACATCCCTAAAACGATCGACCACTGGAGGAAAGTCCAACTATGAATTCCCCTGGTCATCCAGATACGAACTAACAATATGGGCTGTAACTCCTCCCAACCTATGATGCTCGGGTCCTACTCTACTTTCCTAAACATCCCATTCTTCCTTATGTAAGAACAAACCACCCTCTAGTGATGTGAAACTCACCCTACGATGATAGTAGTCAACGATAACCTGGAAGAGAACTAACCATTCCATTTCGAGAATGAAATTATATCCTGTAATCTATAGAACATAGAGGTCCCAGAAGAAGTGAAACCCACCAAAATCAAGAGGGCACTCCTTGCACTGACATACACTAGCTGTTCTAGTCCCCAACGGAGTGTCTAGAGTAAAGAAATCAGCAGAAGTAAAGATACATAGCCCAAGGCTCTCCACAACAACAAAATATATGAAAATATGGGAAGACACTTCATCAAAAAATGCAGAAGCTAAAATTGAGGAAAATAGGATCGTACCTCTGAATGTGGAGGGTATGGGATCCTGCTCCTGCTAGGTCTGATCCACTGTAAAAGTATGACCTGTACTGCAGCTCTGTGACCTTGCCTATCCACCCTAAACTGATCCACCCTGTTGTCGTTGAAATCTTGGTGACTGACTACCATGGCCATGACCCCCACCTCAGCCTGAATGGTCAGACGAACTCCAGTTCCCTGACTGATGAGAAATTGGTGGTCCTGCTCCTGAACGAGGAGTCATAGAAGAACCTCTATCACCATCTGCTGGTGAGAAAAACTAATTGAATCACTGAAGATGGACCATCTTGCTGCAAGATCAATAATCAACTGGGTCTCTCAGAAAATGTGTCCTCGTATTCCCGCTCTTTCCACACTAGTAGCATTCCACCTGGCTACCTGAAGGCGTATCTCGCCTACTCAGATCTCCACATGTAGACTTCCTATGGTTCTTCATACTATTAGCCAGAGAATCACTAACTCTGGATGCTGAACCGCCCTAGCCCATAGCTCTATAATCCCTTAGGTTGTTCTCAGTGATCAGATCCTAGTTGATGATAGAAGAAATAGAAGTCAACCTGAAGATGTTCACTTGAGATCAGATGACATGCTTGAGACCATCCTCAAACTTCCTCGCAAGGAATAACTCATCATCCCCTGGAATGGGTGTGAAGCACTGTAGCTCTATGAAGCGAGAAGGATTCTTCATAACTAAAAGAGTACCCTTCTCTAGACTCATGAAATCTCAGGTTCAATCGTCCCTCAAAGTCTCTGAGTAGAAGTAATCATAGAAGATACGCTGGAACTCACCCCAAGCCATAACCTACTGGCATCCTTCCTGCGAGATCACATCCCACCATCTATTGGCAGAATCCCAAATTATATAAGTATTGAGCTTCACCCTCCTCTCTAGAGGCATCTCCAGATGCTTGAAGATAGGTATCATGGATTCTAACCATGAATCAGTATCCTGAGGTCCTCTATCCCCTGAGAAAGTGGGAGGATGCTACTGGTGAAAGACCCACGTCAACTCTTCCATAGATGGGGAAGGATGTGGTGCTCCCTGGAAGGACTACATAAACCTCATGAATCCTTTTTGGAACTATGCATTAGCACCTGTGTCTAGAATGATGGTTGGTGCCAAGACCGGCACGACGGGAGGATCTGCTGGTAGTTCCTGACCAGCCATGTCCAGTGTCTGATCGTTGCCCTGTATCTGGCGTACAACTGGAGGACGTCGCATTGGAATGGATCTGCAAGGTCAAGCACACACCTTAGTTCAAGATTATCAAGGAATGAAACTTAGAATTTCAAGAAAGGAACAGGAGAAGGAAAGCATTCAAGTTTTTTTTGTTTTTTTTTCAAAATAGGGATACACATCATGTTCCTTTAAGCCTTCACATGGGTGTGTACTCCTGCCAAACCTGGTCATGTAACACCCCATACAAACGACGTGTTCTCCCAAGACACAACATGTACTTGAATCATTTTTCCCTACCCGAGTTCTTCTACATGACTAACCCACACAGTTCTCCTAGAACGAGACTATATGGCGTGTTCATGCCAGACACGACTTGTACTATAAGGATTTCACCGACCCGTGTTGTTATTCATACGACCAGATACATGGGTTAAACTACCCGATGTTTTCAATCTTTACACGGAGTGTATAACCTAAGTTTCATCCATCCATGTTATTAGTCACATGGGTGGACACACAGTCCTTACAACATGATGTGTACGTCTGATACACTGTGTGTTTCTCCAAGGATTTTCCAACCCCGTGTCTCTGCCCACACAACTAGTGACATGGTTAGAGACTACACAATGTGTATATACATTACATGGTGTGTACTTAAGAAAAACATTTCCTTCCTGAAAATAAGGATACATGGTGTGTATTCAGCAATACACATTGTGTATTCTGGGTTTTTTCGGACAATAAGCCTCAAAAACTACTCCAGAACCCAGAAAAACAATGAAACGAACATTAAAGTGACAAATTCCGATCCTAGGGGTCCCATACTCCTTGCGAATCAAATCTTGGCATCTTATACATGTCATATAAAATCATTAAAGTGAAATGATCCACCAAATTCTGATCCATGAGGGACCATAACACCTCAAGAACCAAATTTTGGCATTATTTCAAATGAAACCTTACACAATCCAATACCCTATCAAATAACAGGTATTCTATCAAGGAATCTATCAAAATAGCATGCATATCTAGCATAACATCTTTCACAACAACATGAAATATCTAATTTACCCTAAATGGAATGACAAAAATGCCTGACATGTGATTTGTAGCAAGTTCCTACATGATGCAAGAGATGACACACCCTCATCTCATCAGGTTGCAACAAAAATAGAACCTCAATAATATCGACAATAACAACACAAAACTTGTGAATCACCCAATGGTGAAATCAAATCAACTGTAATAATTGAAAAACTAGAAATTTTGCAATAATCAAGGTAAATTAACTTTTCCCTGTACATGGGTTAGCTACTCCCGGGTACAAATTATTACCAATTACCTATTCCATCCTATCCCTGACTACAGGCTCCAAACAGTAAGTCAAGAAGAAAATAATTCCTCTAATACCAATTTGTAACATCCCGATTCCGGGTACCGCCTAGAGGTGCCCCGTACCTAGTTGGTCACATGGCATCAAGTGCATTTCCCCAAACGCCAGAGGCTACCGACTAGTAGTGAGGTCCTTGGGCATGATAATGGGGAAACTATGCCCTCATTAGAAGAGTAACACATTATAAATAAACAGATACCAGTAGTAGAAGTAGTAATTACCATACAATAGTGAACAAAGGAAGACTGATAGTAAATAAACAACTACATCATATATATAAATAATGACGCATGTCACAATATCTAGGAAAACATCCAAACAAGTCACAATGCTGAAATACAGTACTAAACCAAAGTACAAATTAAAAAAAAGCAAACAACTCTAACAGAATTTTCAGCCTCAGTTTGGTCCCATGCTCTCCAACTCCACAACAATCAAGTACCTAAAGTAGAAGGTCATTTTCCATTATCTATACCTGCAACAATATAATCTGTTTGGTCCCAAAAGCATGACCTAAACAGGGTGTGAGATGAATCCCAGTAGGAAACCACCCAAATATCTGTGCCTAACGGTCAGTGAATACATATGGAAGGTAATAAGAAAAATAAAGCAATAAACAAGGAAGTAATCAAAAGTAAATAGTTCTACAATTTCAATTACATTCATTTACATTCATCAATTATTCAACCAAACGAAAACAATCAACCCTTTGGGAAGTTCTTACAACCTATACCCTCTGGTTCAATCAAACAATATCAAGTAACCCTCTAGGTAAGTTCTCATAGCCTAACCCCTCTAGTTCAACTTATATAAGGATACAATGACCTCCTCGGTAAGATCACACGATCTAACCCCTTTGGTCTCATGCAAACAAAGACTCTTTGAAGAATCACTCACCGTCAATTCCCCATATATCTTTTAATGGTAAACTATAAAAACTTTAAGGAAGCACTCAACATCAATTCCCCCTGTGGTCTTGTAATGATAACTATAGACACTCTGAGGGAGAACTCAATGTCAATCCCCCCCTATAGTCTCCTAATAGTAACTATAGAAACTCTGAGGGAGTACTCAACATCAATCCCCCCTATGGTCTCTCAATATGATAAACAATAATAGACACTCTGGGGAATCCCTCAACGTTAATTCCCCCTATGGCCTCACTACACTAGGTTCCCCCAACCCTGTGTAAATCAATCATGCACAATTGATGTTCAGCAGCCAAAGTAAACCTAAAAGTACTACTTCGATAAATATCTACAATACATACCACAAAATTAGGTAAAATCACTCCATCCTAACAATACTAGGCATGGAAAGAAAGCAACCTAATAGGAAAAGCTAGACCAAATGGTCAATATAAAATCAAACATGTTAAAAAAACTCCATAGCATGACAAATAAACCTGTTTACAAAAAAGATCCCTAACTCAAGGAAACAAGCATAGAAGGAATCAATAGGGTTACAACCCCTAAACACGCAATACCCTGAACTAGGGTATTGGTCAATTTTGCACATATAATTCAAAGAATAACTATGGAAAGGCACAAAACACCTACCTCAGAGTTGTATGATTGATATACTCCACCATTGGCCCTTGAATCAGCCTAGAATGGCGTAGATCTACAAAAATGTCTAAAACGTTCAACCAAAGATATCTTACAAAAGAGGAGAAATAAAGGAATGAGGCTCTAGAATAAGAAAGAACTCACCGTGACGATTATTACTCAATCGACGATGGTTAAATTAGATAATGGACGGTGGGTCAGGGGCTCATAGAAGAATCGTCAGCTTCAGTTGTTCCTGGACGAGACGAGATGAGAAGAAGTAATGTTTTGTAAATGAGACACGACCCCGATCTGATATAAAAATTAAAAAGAAAAGTAAATGGTGTGTCATTTAAAAGTACACAATGTGTATATATCTTTACCAGGCCCTGCTTTAAGTGGTCTCTAGGTCACCCCATGCAGCCATGTACTCAGCCGTTACACGACCATTACACGATCACCCACAACAATCAGGTACACGGCGTGTACTCCTAAGTACGACGTATACTCCTTAAATTTCTAGATTCTCCTCTTTTTTCTCAAAAACACCAGAAAAGAGAAACTCATACCTGAAAAGAAGCTCCAGGTTCTTACATTTATATTCCTTATTGAGCTTTTTTTTCTAATCCCAAGTTTTTTAATTGTTTTCTATATTGTATAAGTATGGGTAAGAGAAAAGAAGAAGTCAAGAATATTTTTATCAAGAAAAATAAAATCATGTTTTATTTTGAAAGGCTTTCCATTGGTGGAAAAAGTGGATACTGAGTATAACTGTACACATGTAATGTATATGTCTATTATGTAATAGTTATGGCCTAATTCTCTAAAACTCTAAACATAAAAATATCCTCAATGATAAAGTAAGTAAATTCTTGACTAAAATCAAGATTATGTAATATTTAATGTTGGGGCCTTATAGATCAAAAGTTTTGAAGGATTCAATGTTAAGAAACATATGAAAACTTTTCCATTAGTAATTATCATTGAGTTTGAAAATATCAAGGGAGATTATACTAAGCTAAATAAGGAGTTAATATCTTCCAAGGATGAGATTATATGGTTTAAGGAGACCTTAGTCTCATAAGTTGATTTTTATATATTAGTTAAGATGATTTATACCCAAACCAATTTAATAAAAAACCTTCAACCAGTGCAACCAGTTTATTTTGGTATGAATAAGAAGGACCTTTGAGGTTGCGAGATCCTAGGTGAGTGAGCTCAGAGGATAATTTTCCACCAAGTATGGTGTGAATTATCTTGGATTTCTTATGGAATCATAGAGAGATATGGTTCAAAACTTTCCCATGGTTTAGTTAGATCTTTTAACAACTTCCCTTGATGAAATTAAAAGTTTCAAATTAGATGTGAAAGAAAATTTACACACCTTGAATTGTATGGTTGTGATCCAATTTGAATTTATTAAGAAGTTTCAGCTAAGTGAAATAACTACTTTAGAACCTTTAGTGGTTCTTGATATTCAGACTCTTTTTGGTCAACTTTCTTTTGATATGAATTTAATTTATTTCCAGATCGAGTCGCTATAATGTGAAATATTCACTCAACTAGTTTTACAAGAATTTAGGGAGGATATTTTGGTCAAGTTTAAGGAAAACAAAGGAGCTATAAGAAGATCAAGAATCAGAACTGATGTTTACTTTAATGACAACACTAGATTTATTAGGTAATATGTTCTCTCAATAAGTAATCATATGGATAAAAATATAATAGTGAACTAGGATATCCAACATATGATTACATTATATTTATGGGAAATTAAAAGGAACCATCAAAACTTTGTAACAATTATGGATAAGATCAATAAAGGTGTTATAGAACTTTACTCAAATTCTTATGAAGAGGATTCTGGTTCTTTAGAATCTAAAGGATATTCTATTGAAATAGATATAAAAAATGGAAACAACTTCCTATGTACATGCCAATTAGACCTATTGTAGTTATCCGAACTACTACTGGTGCTTCAATTTCTCAATCACTCTCTATAAATTTCCATGAGTTTTCTCAAGTCATTACCAATAAATTAACCAAATTGGATTACAAGTTAACCTCATTGGAAGGGAGGTTAATTTGATTATAAGTATTGGAAGATTGGATTTAATCCAAGCTATTTTTAGAACCCTCAAATCCATCTAGTGCTCATCCAACTGCTATAGTTAGTACTTCTTAGAGGATTTCTGCTGGATAACATGAATCTGTTATAGGATTTCTAAATATATCACTATTCAACTAATCTCAAATGAATTTTTGAGGTTGTATAACCATTATGGACTACATAAAGATAGAAATTATCAAGTAAATTGACATATGTTTTGTTTCAATTTACTTTCTCATAGGTAGAAGATCCATTGGACCAACAAATCTAGATAACTATAAGGAATATTTCCAGAATTTGGACTCTATGTTTGATACAACCTTTATCTATAAGGGAGAGTAATCAAGATTTACTACTACTAAACTTGATAGACTAGAATCTACATCTTCAGTTCCTGTAATGAATATAGTCTTCATAAGCTCTAGTTTCTATGATTTTAGCACTGATTATGAAAGACTTAATAAATTTTTGAGCACATCAACCAAGTGGCCTAGAGAAATATCTGATTTTTGGAGGAGAAGAAAGTTTTATGGTAGATCTTGGAAGAGTTTTCCAAGTTCCCATTTATCTCTTTGTGTGAGAAGTGTTTGTTTTCATTTTATATTTACCATTTTATTGAATGTTTTACTTGGAAAAATTTATTCATGCCTTATTCAAAATCAATTTCTACATTACACTTTAATAATTTATGATTTAGTGTACTATAGTAAATGTATTTTACTACCATCTACCTTCCTTTTTAATGTCACAAAAAGTTATAGGAGATAGCTAGAGGGGGAGGAGAAAGGATAAACACAAAATTTCAACACTATTTATATTATATAGATTTTATGTAAATATCATTAATTTTTTTAAAATTTAATGTTTAACGTTTAATGAGTTTTGTGATCATCAAAAATGTGTATATTGTTAGTCTATCAATGCTGTCCCAACTAACTCATCTTATTTATGTTTTTATGATCCCAAAACCCTTCCTATTTTACTAATTAATTTCCTTTTAAGTGTGTTTAACATGTTTTAATCTTATTTATTTCAACTCTTATGTAATTTTTCATTCTTACTATAATATGAATTTCTTCTGAAATTTTCGTTAAATAGAGAAAATTTGGCTATGTGAAGTTTGGATACATCGGGAATTCATCTATGTCAATAAGAAACATGAAATAATTGCCTATATGAATCAGCCATGTCATAGAATAGTATATGTGAGAAATGGATACTTAACTAAATTGTATCTATGAGAAACATATACATCGATGAAATAGCTACATCGAATGACTATATCGAGAAATCAACTACGTGGTTTGGATTTGTTGAATATTTGGATATGTGGTTCTAATCAGTTACGTGAGTCTTTCAACTATGAAAATTTTGTCTATGTGATCAAAATGACTACATAATTTGGGCATGATGAAAATTCACCTATATAAATAATGAATTCATGATCAATTCAACAATATGAATTTAGATAAGTAGATTTCGACTATGTGGTGATCCAAAATTGGCTACATCATTTTGAAACTTAGGTATTTATTACCATTGGATCATTTTAAGTGAAAATTAATGCTAATTTCAATTCATTAAACATTATACAACCAATTTATAGTAAAAATGATTTTCAAAGGCTGTAAGTACCAAGAAAAGAAAAGGTAGAGATTATTTTCTACATAGCACCTTTATTAAGGTATTTTTTAAAGAAAAGGACACCTAGAGTTTTTAAGAGATATTTTTGGTTTTCTCAGAGAAAATATAAATTTTTATTTTCAAACAAGAGTAACAATAGAGAATTAATAAGAATAGAACCTACAACACTAAATATTTCCCTTAAATCCATTTGTGATGCTTCTTCTCTATACTAAGAAAAAGAATAAGAAGAATCAAGTTATTTATAGATGAGATTTCAATATTAATCCTATTGTATTTTGAAGACTCTCCTAAAGATATTATCTATTCTTATTTTATCTCTTGTTGATATCTTCTCTTATATTAGTTTAATCTTGAAATCATATTCTTCATTTTGTAATATCTCATTATTCTTTTATATTTCTGGAATTAATCACTATTTGTACTGAGTGTTAAAGGTTTTTGTTCGTGTAATGCCTTGTAGGATCCCAATAAAAGCTCCTGAATTTATACCAAGTGATAGAATATTAAACTAAGTTAGAAAATCCTTAGAAAAAGGACCAGTACTAGTGAAATCACAAATATCTATGAGTTTAGTGTTGGTAGAGTGGACTAGGGGATTTCCATGCCTCTAACCACTATAAAATATTTTGATTTTTTTTATTTATCGTACTATTTTTATTTACTTTACTTTCTTGTAATAAAATAATATCAAAATAATATTCTATTAAAATAGGGTGGTTTTAGGTGAAGAAAATTTCAAGAACTCAATTTACCCCTCTTGAGTCTTTATGTATCTCTTCTTTGACCAATATAAGATCCCCTCAAGATTTTATCATATCTAACCACTTTAAACTTCCTCATAAGATTTCCTCTCATTTATATCCTCTCCTAAGGATGATCCATGTTAAAGTTTGATTCAATATTTGTTAAGTTAATTCAAAGGCTCTATATTATAGAATTCAAGGTATGATCATCCCTCTTCATAAAAGTTTTAGAAATCTCTTTCTTTGAGATAAAATCCCTAAATCCTATTTCCTTCTAGGATTTTTTAAATCATCATCTTATTTGAGAATTTCTTCAATCAAGTTATTATTAACTATAGGTTTTAACAAATCTAAGGTAACATCATTATTTTTGTTTTTAGATTTCATCTATCTTGTTCATAAAAATGAAGTTCTTAAGTTTTTATCATCTAGGTTGGTTTAATCCCTTAAGTGTACATTATTTACTACTTTATGTAGTGAATATAAGTCCCTGGACTTAAAAATTACATAATCTTGAGTTTAGTTAAGAATTTAAATGCTTTCACATTGAGGATCATTTAGGGTTTATATTTTTAGATAATTATTCCATAATTATTATATAACATCACATAATCATACAAGAGGATACTACCAAAATAGTATCTATTTTTTTTTCAAAATATAAAACTTTTAAAATAAAACATGATTTATTTTCTTAATAAAAATATTCTTGACTTATTAATTTCTCTTACCCATCCTTATAACCTATGGAAAACATTTCAAAAACTTGGTATGAGAATAAAAAAGCTCAGTAAGGGATATAAAATAAGGAATGAAACAGTTTGTCTATGAATATTTTAAACTCAAGAAAACATTTTCAAAAAATCACAATTTTTACCCATAAAAATACACCTCATAAAATCATAAGATTCCTAAAAATATAATTATTAGCAATCATAAGTCATGAAGGTAACTTGTGGCATCCATATCATACTTACATTGTAGTTTTCAAATCTACATAGGGAGTAACCTTTATGGTTATGTTTGGTATACCCATCACAGTATATTCCCTAAATCTCTTAAGAGAAACCCTATTATTTAACTATGTCTCATTAAAAAATGTATTAGAGAGATATAATGGGATCACCAGCCCTCAATTTATCATGGAACCACCCATATACATAAGTAATTACCAAGAAACATAACATAATCATAATACATAAAACAAGCATAAAGGAAAAATAACATTTCCACTTTGCAATCACATTTAATTTTTACAAATATGCGCACTCATAAATGAAAAAAATTTATTTAGAAATAAAAGTGAAAACTTATAAAATTAACATCAATACATTAAAGTGAAATAAAAGTGATAAATTCAGTTTTGGTCGTATATTTTAAAAAAACATTCTAAGTTATTTGAATAATCAATCGATTTTTAAAACACAATTAAAACATTTAAAAAGAAGATTTTTGAATCAAAGTGACCCATACCAATTTGAAAAATTTTAAAGTAATTAACATTTTAAATCATTAATGTCCATATAAATAAATTCTTTAAACCATTTTTAAAACATGAATATTAATGATAAATATTTATAAGAATAATTATTTAAAACATTTAAAACGTTGTTTTAGTTAGAGTCCCTTACCACTTGAGAAACACATGAATAAAAATCATTAAAGATTAAAATTGAAAAACATTAAATATCATAATAATATATTAATTTATTATATAACATTACTAAATGGTTATATATACACTTTATAGGACAATAAAGGTATATAACATCACGTTATACCTCAATGAAAAAAGATTGAGACGAAGTCCCTTACAAAGATCATTTTTTAAATCAAATAGATTGATTATGTGTATTCACTATAAATTAAAATAAATCATGTATACATAAAATATAATATATCCTAAATTAATTTATCACATAATCATAGCATGACATAATCAAGAAGTATAAGTTTAACCCAAATAATGGAAATTGGATTAAGAAATTCCCTTACCCTGAGTCTGACTTGTCTCGTACGTTCTTCATCTTCATGAATAATAAACTTAGGTTAATTTATACTTTCTTGAGAATTTGTTTCAAATTTATTATTAATTTTATATCACTTTTTACCATGTTATAACAATTACATAATTATTTAAGTTCATGTCAGATGTTTTGTCGATATTCAATACTTGATTCGAAAATGAACTTGGTATGTTGTCAATAGTCCATGTGGTCATAAGTCCATAATATCTAGAATATAAAACATGATATAAATATATTATATATTAATTATATAAGTATTTATAATAATATTTTAATACAAACTAAAAACATCATTCATGGAGATGATATTCCGTACGTACGCATGAATGCTATTTTCGTTTTTCCTGTCATATTGAAAGAGAAAAATTAAATGAAATTTATATAAATGTGTATAAATATATAATATCATTAAATTAACATTAATATTTCATTTATATCATATATTTTTACTAAAACATTATTTAATACATTCCATGTTATCTGTGAACGAATCATATCATTTTGAGGAGGCAGTAGTCCGCATGTCCCCAAATAAAGTCATCGTATAAAAAAATATGGAAAGCATGGAGGTATTTTTAATATAACGTTTAAATAATATAAAATAGGTTATAATATAAATATTTAAATTTTATTTAACCTTAAAAATAGTTTTAAGAACAACCATGAAGGCGGTAATATAAAAAGAACAAAAACATTATTCATAGAGGTGATTAACCAGCATAACTTGGACAACAATTTAATTTCTTTGAATAAGAGGAGGTGAGAAAATAAATGGATATTAGATATTAAATTATAAACATAACACTACAGTATATAAATTATTCTGTATTTATCATGAATTTATGGATGAATTAGTTGATGAGAAAGTAGAAAAAGAAAAGAAATGAAGAGAGGTACTTTGAGAAAATTACCTCTTGAATATCACTCATTGAAATACCCTTAAAGACCTTGGATTTGGTATTTTGGTAATAGAAGTAGCACTTGGATATGGTTAGAGTGATGAGGAGAGGTTTGGTTAGATATTTTAGGATATAAAATTATTTGTGGGTCGAAATAGGGTGGTGGAGAGGTGGTATTTATAATTGAGGAGAGGTGGGTTCAAGTGTTTAATTTATGGATTATTTTATATTAAAAGCTAACCATATAGAGGTGGAATTAAATTCCACTACTTTGTCTTGTAATTAATGTTTTATAGGATGTATAGGGTCTATTAACACCTTAAAAAACCATTAAATATTGTATTTTTTAGGTATGTTAAGTTTTTAACTTTTAATTTTAACCTTTGTCAAAATTTTACTTTTACTACGGTAAATAATTTTTTTACCATGGTAAATTTTTTACACCTAAAAATGAAATTAAACTCACAACCTAATTTTTACCTTATTATTAAAAATATAGAATCCATTTTACCTAATTAAATTCAAATAATTTGGAAAATTATATTTAAAATTAATTCTGTAGACAAAATTAAAAAGCAGGGTTTTAAAGTGAAACATTCAAAAGATTGAAATGTTTTTATATCTAATTTCAATTTGAAATAGATTCTAATGAACCAAATTGGATTATATTATAAAAAAATAATCAAAATATACTTTAAGTCCAATTAAAAGGGTAATCTAACAATTTAAATAAATTATATGAAAAAGAAGTTTTGAATTAAAATATAGTATTTTTTACTATTCATTAAAATATGAATTTTATTAGAAAAATACCAAAAAATCAACCAAAGTAAATTTTGATGTCCCTATTAAAAATAAGAAGTATTTTTCGTAAAATATAACATATAAATATGTCAAAAACTAGATTTAAAATGGGTTCTCTATTAAAAGGTGATAAAACTGCATTTTTAGAAAAACACACATCTTATCTGTAAAATTGTATTTGTTCTTATATAATATCTAAAAATCATATTGGATGAATTTTAAACATCATATTTAATTTATATTATATTAATATAATCTAACAAGAGTGATTTAATTATTTTATAAGCACAATTATTCACACTTAAATAGTTGTTTATAAAAACACATCCTTTATATTCAATTGGTTTTTATTTTATAACCAATGAATCATTATATAAACATTTATAAACCCTATTTTAATAATTTAGTTAATATAATTCATTCCCACCATTATAACATCTATGAGATAAATATAAATTAAAATAATAATATTAATAATATATTATTTTTTTGGTATAATTGAGTCTTGTGTGCAACATAAGATTTCAGAGAAACCCATTATTGCATGTCGAGTATGCTACCAGACATAGAATTACCTTTAAAGTAAAATTAATATATAATTTATAATTATTAATTTATATTAAAAATAATTATTTTATAATTACGTGGGATGTTACATCCTTCCCCCACTTTAGAAATTGAGTCCTCGCAATTTTAAATTTGGGCTTTGTAACTAAGGTTGCACTTTTCAAAATTACTTCATTAAACTTTCACATCAGAGAAAGAGTCAATAAAACCTCTAGTTTAAAAGAAATAAAGTGAATTACAAAGGTCACCTAAGATAAAAAATACTAGGGTTCCATGTAGTAAAATATGGATATGGAAGAGAAAACTAACCATCAAGTTCTAATGAAGAGTCATAGAAAACATGATAAAGTTAACAATTAGAAAACCACAAACTTGTGATGGGTTAAATGATATTTGATTTCATAGTAGGAAAAGTAAATAGATTTTTTTATTTTAATATCCTTTTCATAAAGTGGAGGTATTTATTTACTTCATAGACTAAGAACATAAAGAAATATAATTACTTGACAAGTGTAGTTTCATCCTTTAATCAATTTCCACCACAGACTCATATTGTATCCAAAGGATTAGTAGTCAAGATGAATAAAATTTTATAGAATCACATAATCCACAAAAATATTAACTATTTATTAATCCTATCTTGAAACATTAACCAAAACCAAAAAGTTAGTATAAAATAATATAATTCCCCAAATATAGTAAACTTTAAAAGTAGAATGACTACTTTTAATCTTCAAAATTCAAAAGTAATACCCAAAGTCCAACATAAACCATTCAAAAAATAACTTTCATTAAAATTACTCAAATAATCCAAACTAAGATTGAAACCAAAAATTCTTAAGGATTTTATCACATAGTCTTCTAGGATATTTTTTAATATTTAACTCCAAATAATATAATTCACTCTTAATGTCTCATACCAAAAAGTAATTTCATAATCACATATTCTCCAAGATAGGATAATCATTTCCATAAATAACACAATTTCCCATAAGTATAAAATCAAAACATAGATTCTTCCAAAATAAAATTCAACCATTAATCCTTAAATAAAATCCCAAAGTATTCTATTTTCCTTAGGAATATAGGGTTCCCAAAATAGTGAACATATTCCAAAACAACATTTATCACTTAATTCCCAAATAATTTTCTAATTACAAGGATATCCATTTAATAAAACATAAGTTCCCAAAAATAAATTTATTATTATTTTTTAAACGCATTTAACTAAAAATAAAATGTCATACAAAATAGGGAATTCATGTAGGCCAGTGGTATGTGATTCAACCTTGTCACCCTTCGATCATGGGTTCGATCTCTGTGGCCTTTCCGGATGCGATGGGTTGTCACCCATCTTACGATTTGTCCCTTTTTATAAAAATCAGAAATAACCATAACAGGTTTTAACCTCAAAGGTTGTCTTATACCTCTCATTATCATCAGAACTCATAATTACCTCAACATATTAATTCATAAAGTCTTATATATATTGATATCTTTTTTTCCACCTCCAAATGATTTAATAAAACTATTCCCCAAATAAAGAACGTAGTACCTTGATCATGGTGTCCACCTAGTTTCATCGTCATTTTGTTCATGTAGATAGAAGGTCCATGAATTATAACAATGATTTATAGATTCTTCAAAATCACTTGCTTCTTTTTTCCAAATATACCTCATAAAAATTTTGTCATATGGGTGTTTGTAGAGAAATAGATTCGGAAAATAATAATGTATGATAGATAATTTCAAAACATCAGATAAAACCTGATTTTTATAAACCATTCAGACCGAGTTTGACTTAAAACTTTCAATCAGTGGTCCTTTTAAAATACCATAAGTATGTGCTGAAAGACTATATTTTAATAGCAAGTATAAATATGCTGCGTAAGGGTCTCCTTCTTCAGTAGCTTTTTGAAAATCATAATATGCTTCAAAATATTGTGATAAGGTAAAATATATGAAAATGCCTTGATAATATTTACCTTTTTTGAAAATATGAGAATATTGAGAAAATAAAATTTTATTAAAAACTACCCATGATCTGGGATGGTATCTAGGTATAGATGATGTGTTTGATATCTCATACAACTGCTTTCAAGTGAGTTTTATGTAGACAAAGTTTCAGAATCATCCATACATGACTTTGCAATAATTATTGCAAGCAAGTCATTAGGAAGAGATATGAATTTTGTTTGAGATCCTCATCCTTCTATTTGTAACTGAATTTCCTTGATCTGAAAAATTTATAGAACAAGTATTTAACAAAAATAATAGACATATAATGTTACCATATGCTTAACCAAAACTCTTAATCCCTAAAGTTGTCTAAACCTTTCCTCTGATACCAACTATAAGTACTCAACCTTAAAAATTACATAATCTTGAGTTTATTAAATAAATCACTTGAATTCAAATTGAGGATATTTTCAAGTTTAGAGTTTTAGAGAATTAGTTGATCATTAATACATAACATCCCATAATCATACAAGAGGATACTACCAAAACAATATCCATTTTTTTTTCAAAATATAAAATTTTTAAATTAAAACATGATTTATTTTCTTGATAAAAATATTCTTGACTTATTCATTTATCTTAACCATCCTTATACCCTATGATAAATATTTCAAAAACTTGGTATGAGCACGAAAAGATCAGTAAGGGATATAAAATAAGGAATGAAACCATTAGTCCATGAATATTTTAAACTCAACAAAACATTTTCAGAAAATTGCAATTTTCACTCATAAAAACATACCTCATGAAATCATAAGATTCCTGAAAATAATTCTTATAAATAATAAATCATAAAGGTAACTTGTGACATCCATATAATACTTACATTGTAGTTTTCACAGCTATATAGGGATTAACCTTTATGGTTACGTTTGGAATTCTCATCACAGTATATTCCATAAATTTCTTAGGTGAAACCCTATCATTTAACTTCGTCTCATTAACCAATTAATTAGAGATATATCATGGGATCACCCATCCTAGGTTTATTATGGAACCACCCATATACATAAGTAATTCCTACGAACCATAACATAATCATAACACATAAAACATGTATAAAGGAAAAATAACATTTCCACTTTACAATCACATTTCATTTTTACAAATATGAACACTCATAAATGATTTTTTTGTAAATAAAAGTGAAAACTTGTAAAATTAATATCAAGGCATTAAAGCGACATAAAAGTAATAAATTAATTTTAGGACATATATGTTAAAAAAACATTCCAAGTTATTGTAATAATCAATCAATTTTTAAAAAACATTTAAAACATTTAAAAAGAATATTTTTGAATCAAAGTGTTCCATAAAACTTTGAAGCTTTTGAAAGTAATTGAAATTTTAAAAAATTCATGTCCATATAAATAAATTATTAAAAACATATTGAAAACATGGACATTAATGAGAAATATTTAGAAGAATAAATCTTTAAAACATTTAAAATTTTGTTTTAGTTAAAGAATCCCTTACCACTTAAGAAACACGTGAATAAAAATAATTAAATATTAACATTAAAATAACATTAAATATCATAAAAATATATTATTTCATGATATAAAATGACTAAATTTTTATATATACACCTTATAGGATAATAAAGGTGCATAACATCACGATATGCCTTAATGAAAGGATATTGAGACGAAGTCCCTTTAAAAGATAATTTTGTTAATAAAATAGATATATTATGTGTATTAAATATAAAACCACATAAATAAATTATAAATACAATATAATATATACAAAAGTAATTTTTCACATAATCATATCGCAACATAATCAAGAAGTAGAAGTTTAATCCAAAGAATGGAAATTGGGTTAAAAAATTCCCTTACCTTGATTCTGAATTATATCGTACATTCTTTATCTTACATAATAATAAAATTAGGTTAATTTATAATTTATTGAGAAATTTTTTCAAGTTTATTATTAATTTTATTTCACTTCTTACCATGTTATAATAATTACATAATTATTTAAGTTCATGTCGGACGTTTTATCGATATTCGGTACTTGAGTCAAAAATGAACTTGGTATGATGTCAATAGTCCATGTGGTAATAATTCCATCATATCCGAAATATAAAAAATGATATAAATATGTTATATTTTAATTATATAATTATTTATAATAATCTTTGAATACATACTAAAAACATTGTTCATGGAGACGGTAGGTCGTACGTACACATGAACACTGTTTTCTTTTTCCTATCGTATTGAAAGAGATAAATTAAATGAAACATATATAAATATGTATACATATATAATATCATTATATTATAATTAATATTTCATTTATATAATATATATTTTTTAAAACAATCCTTAATACATTCCATGTTATGTGTGAATGAATCACATCATTTTGAGGAGGCGGTAGTCCACACGTCCCCAAACGAAGTTATCGTATAACAGTAATATAGAAATCATGAACGTATGTTTAATATAATATTTCCATAATATGGAATAGGTTATAATATAAATATTTAAATATTATTTAACATGAAAAATTGTTTTAATACCATCCATAAAGGCAGTAATGGAAAAGGAACAAAAACATTATTCATGGAGGCGATTAACTGGAATAACTTGGACACCAATTTCGTTTCTTTGAATAAGAGTAGGTGAAAAAATAAATGGATATTAGATATTCCATTATAAATATAAAAATAACGTATGTACATTATTCTGGAGTTATCATGCATTGATGGATGAATAAGGCGAGGAGAAAGTAAAAAAAGAAAAGAAATTAAGAGAGGTACTTTAAGAAAATTACCTATTGAATATCCCCTCATTGAAAGACCCTTGAGGACCTTGGATTTGGTATTTTGGTGAGAACATAATCCCTTGTAAGTGGAGATAGTGAGGATGATAGTTTTGGGTAGATATTTTAGGAGATAAAAGGTTTTTTGGGTCGAAATAGGGTGGTGGAGGGGTGATATTTATAGCTGAAGAGAGATGGGTTCAAGTGATTAATTTATTGATTATTTTATATTAAAAGTTAACCATATAGAGGTGGAATTAAATTCCACTAATTTTTCTTGTAATTAGTGTTTTATATTATGGTTAGGGTCGATCCAAACCTCAATCAACCATTAAATTTTTTATTTTTTAGGTATGTTAATCTTTTAAACTTTAATTTTAACCCTTGTCAAAATTTTACTTTTACTACGGTAAATAATTTTTTTACCATGGTAAATTTTTTATACCTAAAAATTAAATTGAAATTAAAACCTAAGTTTTAAATTTTGATTGAAAATATGAAATCCATTTTACCTAATTCAATTCACAGAATTGGGAAAATTAGATTTAAAATCAATTCCCCAAACAAAACTAAAAAGTGGGTTTTTAAAGTGAAACATTCAAAATATTGAAAAGTTTTTATATCTAATTTCAATTTGAAATTGACTCTAATGAACAAAATTGGATTAAATGATAAGATATTTTCCTTGGTGCTTATTTTCCTTATCTTTAAACATAACGATGTCCCGACCTCAGAGTCACTCGTAAGAATACCTAGTCACTTACAACAAACTCAGGTGGTCAGTGTCTTAGGTCTGCATAAGATATTTACTTACTCTTGGTAGCCACCTTCCATTTTCAAATTAACTAAACAACATATGATTCTTCTTGCATGATACTCTACATTCTCACTAAAACCCCAAGTATAAGGTCACAGTCATACCCATAAACCAAGATACCAACTTTTTTTTATTCCCTAATATTTATACCCCCCAAAATACCTTCACTATGTTTCACACTAATACAAAATTGGATTTATCCAATGATATGGCTTTAAAAATGCTAGATAAAAGTGCTGTTAAAGACCCTAATTGTCATTTATAGAAAAAGAACTGTTAAAGGGGGTATTTAACTATGCCTTTTAGCACTGTTATAGGTGTCCATTTATCAGTGTTTGTAAAAAAATGTTGATAAAGCCCCCCTTTAACAATGTTTTTTAGAAGAAATTTTTTACTAGCGCTGAAAAAAGTCATATTTCAAAAAAAATAATTAAAAATAATTAAAAATAATATATTAATATATAAATATATAAATATATTTATATTGATATAAATATAATATATATTTTTTAAATATCTTTTAGCTATGGATAAAAAGGCATTTATACTTAATATATAAGATATTTAGTGAAAATAACTTATAAAATATTTTTTTAAAAAAATTAATTAATAATTTGATAATTATTTTCGACTAATAGTCATTTAATAACAATTCAAAGATTAAAAAAAATCAAATAATAATAATAAAAGATCTAAAATAAATTGAAAATGTAACTCGAACTTCAAACAACCACAAATTTTGATCCGGGTGTCCGTTTGAGATCTACCATGTATAAAATCAAAGACTGTGATGAAATCTACACCCAAGTGATAAAGAGGAACCCCATGTCATGTTTTTCAAGGCCAAAAGGCCCATAAGTCCTCCCAAACTGAGTTTTTAGCTGGGGTACCCCAATTTTTTAACATTCTATGGAATTTCATCCACGTTTCAGGGGGTATTTTTACCCATTTTCAGTGGATAATGAATTTATTCCTAGGCATTACATTCATATTGATATTATGGTTTTGAAATTTTATCATTTTTCACTATGTAGTTTTATTTATAATTAAATATATGCATATTTTTTTATATTTACTTATAATAAATCACTTGTATATATATATATATATAAACATATTTATGTAGAAATTCATTTTTAAATATTTAAAATAAATATTTATTATTCATTTTATTTAAAGTAAAAAATTATACATTTTATTTACCTTGTAAAAATGCATTCATATGTATATATATACCTATACAATTAATGTTTATATATAAACATGTGTGTGTCAATAATTAAAAAATATATATGTATATGTATATTCTAATATATGTAAATAAATATATATTATAAAAAATTACTTAAAACAATATCTAATAATTTTTTACATTATACAAATGTATATATATATACATAATGTTTATAAATACATATATGTGTATTAATAAGTGGATATATATTTATATTATATTATAGTATATGTAAATGAATATAATATATAATATATTTAAATAAATATAAGTATATATATATATATATGTGTGTGTGTATCCCCCCTACACATATTTTATAAATCTATTTAAATTTTTTATATAAATATATGACTAAAAAATATATTTGTACATATATATAAATAAAAAGAAATATAATTAAACAGAAAAAAACAACATGGTGCAATGGTAAAGTCATTCCATCTTCAAAGGATAAGTGCATGGTTCGAATCTAGGTGGGCGTAGGAGGCTAGAAATTCTCAAATTGTTGATAAAGGGGCGGTGGGGTGAAAATCACAAATAAGGGGGGTGCATCACTATTAAAGGGGTCATGGAAGCACTGATAAAGGGGTTGGGCTCATAGATCTTCGAAAAATATATAATTTTACCCCTTTTAATAGAGCTTTTTTTTTATCATTGTTAAATGGGACCTTTATTAGTGCTAAAAAAGAACTGTTAAAGAGGTCCTTTAACAACGCTAAAAAAATACTGTTAAAATGGTCCTTTAACAGCACTAAAAAACACTAATAAAGGGGTGATTTATCTGCAATTTATTTTAGCACCAACAAAAGATCCTTTTAATAGTGTTTTTCTAGTGTTGATAAAATCCTAGAGGTTTTAACCACAGTTCGATAGTTAGTGATTTTTAGTGCTAATAAAGGATCATTCTAGTGCTTTTAAAAGCCTCTTTTATAGTGGTGTCATCACATGATTCACCCCTGAATCACATGAAAAATAATGGTTCACCCCCTGAATCATGTAATAAATCATGGTTCACCCCATTAATCACACCATGAATTTTGGTTCACCCCACAAATCACGGTTCACCTCGTGAATCACTTTACAATGGAACTAGCTTCCAATGAAATTTTGTCTGATGGTACATGCTATGATCCACTAGTCAACATTGTAACATCCCAAAAAATTCTAAGCATAGTTTTTAATAATGATTTTTCATAAATAATTATTTAATATCATTGTGTAGAAATATGTTACCTTAAAGATTGGTAAAATATTAATTTTATATTAAAATTAATAATGTAACATATATTAAAAAATTAAACTTTTCATTTTAATTCTTAAGATATTTTATATTTTACTTATATAAAAATCTGATAAGAGTATATAAATATATATATATATATATATATTTATTTATTTATCCTTTTAATAAAAATGTTAAATTTATGGTAAGTATTTTTTAGGTACTTGTAAATATATAAGAATATATAAATATACATATATATAAAATATGTTAATATATATATATATAAGAGTTATAATATTGTGTTTAATATACATATACATATATATATGTTCAGAGTATATATGTTTATATATGTACTTGTATTTGGTATATATATACACATATATAAGATGTTGATTGTATAAAATAATAATAATAATAGTATGAATATATTTTTATGGGGAACATGAGAATTATTTTTAAGAGTTTGATTGTATAAATAATAATAATAATATGAATATATATATATAGCACTTGAAGAAGTGAAGACTTTAAAAAAATGAATGAAAAAAATGAAAAAGTGGTGGAGAGTGATGTGTGGTGTTTGGTGGAAGAAACCCTAAAAAGGCGAGGTGCATGAATTATATAGAGTAAAGAACCAATATATATATATATATGTTAAAACATACATACATGTTATATATTTGTTAAAATATACCTTAAAAATATGTTATTTATATGTTAAATATAAATATATATATGTTATATATATACGTTAAAACATACATGTGTTATATATATATATTTTAGAATAGGTGCATTGAAATAAATATATATATGTACATATATATATATATATACATTTATAAATTAAGTAAAGTAATAAAACAATAATATATATATATATATCTCTGTGTGTGTTTTATGCATGTGACATGTAAGGGAAGGAAGAAAAACAAGGGAAAAAAGAAAATAGGAACAAAATATTATTTTGCTTAATGGGAAAGAAAAATATATAGACAACATTTTTACTATTTGAAAGTCTTACCAAATAGTGTTTTGGAAAATTAATAAATAATTAAATGATTTGTTAAAATTTTAGGGATTATAAATAGGAGTCATTCCCTTAGTTTTTGAATCCAATTATACTCTACTAGACTCTCTATTTAAAAATAATTGTTCTTATCATGAACCGAACCATGTTGGGGCTTGAGCCACAACTACCCCAAGACTAACTCTATAGGCCAATGGGTGGTGATAAGAACCTAAGGAATAACTAACTTGGGGAGGCATTTTCCTAAGTACCTATACATACGCACACATCTAACTCAATGAAAAGTACAAAGGGAGAGAAATAAAAGATGAAATACTGTTATAAATAAATCAAACATGCATAAACCTCTAAACAATACCAAAGTATGGTAGTGTAAACTGAAAAGAAAAGAGGAAAAATAAACGCTCAACCGCAAATGTGTCCCAACCTGACAGAAAACTAGAAAAGTAAAACAACTAAGAGAGGCCAACTCCTGAATCCCAAGCTACGATCATCGTATGTGGTCCAAACACCCAGTATCCCTAAGTTCATATGTATTCACGATCTACTTGTTCATCATATACATAAGACACGACATGTGAGGGAAAATACCATGCATGAATGAGTATAAACATACTCAGTAGGACACCCCGAAAGATGAAGGGGGAGTGGTAAGAGACAAAATAGAAGAGGTAGATAACAGATACACAAGGCACAATGAGAGAGTACAGCTCGACCCAACAAGAGTGAAGGTAAGATCATACAATCACAAGGGACTAAAAACAAAGAGTAGATAAAATAACCATCAAGCCTTCACCACCTATAGTAGGAGAGTAGACTCATCTAACCACGAGAAGCTAGACATGAAAAGCATGTGACATACCCCATGCGTCTTCACCTATCCTGAAAGGAGAGTAACCAAACCCAAGGAGTGGGTACCGAAGAATAATATACATATATATGCTCTATCAAAGAAACCCAAACGATAGAGTAGGGGATCTCCATATCATAGCTCAACCTAAGAAGAAGAGTATCCAACCATTCAAAAAGTCCAACAACAATGCTCGACATCCAACTCGTCTGCCCCAAACATAAAAATATAAGGGAATCATTCACTAAACCTTGATACTATCCACTTTGGGTGGCACTGTCTCACCTGTACATTTTTAGGTCGCGTCATAAAAACATGTCTCGGTGGGGAAAGTGACCCTATTACTTGCAAGTCCAAAGCTACATCAATCATTCCACATCTATGTGCCACACAGTTGATGGGAAAGAATTTATAGATAAGGATTCCATGCCTTGGTATGATAAGAGGGTCTTAATCTGATAGTCACTGAGGAAATCCACTACCCATCCCTACTGGAGGGTAATGCTTAGAAATGTCATAAACTAACTCCACTTCCTAGCCTCAATGGAGGGTAATGCTTGGGAATGTCATCGGGGAACTCCACTACCGAGCCCCGCTGAAGGGTAATTCCCAAAAGAGGTCATCGAGGACCTCCACTTCCCAATCCTACTGGAGGGTAATGCTAAAAAAAGTCATCAAGGAACTCCACTGTACAACGCTACTTAAGGGTAACACCCAGAAAGAAGTTGTCGAGGAACTCCACTGCCCAACCCTACTGGAGGGTAATGCCCAAAAGGTCTGCATATGGTGATCCTACTTGAACACTTCTATCATCAGGGCTTCCTCAAAAGGTGTCATTCCCATAAAATTTCACATCATATTTTGAAATATACAGTTGAGTTCACCATTGTGTTCTATAAAGAAAAATACTAGGATACACTACTTGCGATCCAAAATCCGAGTTCAAATGAAGAAGATACAAAACATTAAAGTTTCCTAAAAAAGAGGTAGACGACATGTTTGGGACCCACATTACATGTCGTCTTCTCTACTATCTAGTTGTGTCCTCTCCATAACATGGTTTACTATCCATGTATCACTATATGTCGTGTAAGGGTACTACACGACATGTTTCAGCCACAATCTTGATGAAAGCATGAGGCTCATCACCGATCTGAGGAAAAAAAATGTAATTTCACTAATATGCCTCTTCAAATGTCCTGAGTGGCCAAACAAATCACACTATTGTGATCCTCATAGAAAAATGCTCAAGATAGGATATTCACTTTCCTTAATCAAACACCTGGTAAAAAAGACGGATTTCACCACATCACGCTCAAATGGCGTCTCATGGGCCCGAGTCACAAGTCTAAAGTAAATACCCAAAATTGGTCTTGAAACATCTGAATTAATTTTAGGGTTGCAGAGTTGTAGAAGGTTCTTCATTCTGAAAGTATATTAGGGAGATATGTCAGATACAAGATGCCACAATAATAATAATTTTATTATTATTTGGTGTTTTGTTGACCCGATGCTTGATTCTGAAAAATGTATACAACATTGGTCTTAAAATAACCATTTCAATTATAGGGTCACACTTTTGCTAGCGGTTCTTCAATCTGAGATAGTACGAAAAATTTATGACCAAATTTGGGTTTGATATCCAAAATAAATAATAATAATATTTTATATTATTATTATTATTATCATAAATTTTATCCCATGTCAAGGGGATCATGCATCACCCTTTTCTAATTCCCACCTTATGCCCCATGGGTTTCCTTCTTATTTTTTTATATTTAATAATAAAAACATTATTATCATTAATATAACATCAAGAGAATAACACACCCATTTCTCCCCCACCCTTAAAAAATGCCCATTTCTCCACCCCCTCCAAAAAATGCCCAACACACCTTCAGGCAGTCCCCTCTGCACAGTTTTCCTTTATTTAATCTACACAATTAAATTCCCCTTCTCTTTCATATCAACTTATTATTATCAATAATAATTATGATAATTAAACATAACTATCATCCAATTTAATTTTTAACAACCCATCACCATTATTATTATTAATAATTATTATTAACACCCACTGTGTTGACCACGTTTGACCACCTCATCGGAGATCCGAGTCTGGCCACCATCACATATACACCGAGTAGCCTCCACCATGAGTTCTCATGCATAGACTCTGCTCAAAACCAACCCCGTCACACCACATGTCACTACCACATGCCAACTGAGAAAACGAGGATCACTGATCCGATTTTGAAAAACCTATGAACAAAAATCTCACACCCGTAGTACCAAACTAATTCGTTCACCAAAGACTATCCCACTCATTTAATAATCCATCCCCAAACCATCAATCTGCATGTCGTTCATGCTACCAAAAAAAATCTAGGGGTTTGATCACACTCGAACCCACCCCAACAATGTCGAATCATAACCCCGTGGTCTAATGATAAAGAATGCGAAGAACGATGGGAAAAAACACCAATAAAAAATATGACAAACATCATTGAACCAACATTCTTGACCAAAGATTTCATAGTGGGGAAATCGAGGTGAGAAACATGGAATAACTAGAAATAAATTAAAAGGATAATTTATTTCAATACAAAGGCTCATACAAAGGCTCAAATTAACGCAAGTTAAAGAGAGGAAATTGATCATGATAAATCTTTTAATTATAAGGTAGGAAAAAAACATATAATGAGTCCTACCATAGTTTTGGATTGATCTTTGATGAATAATGAATTTGGAAATGATTTAGGAGGAGTAATTGCATTCTCTATGTCCTGATCCCTTCAATCCTAGAGTTTCATTGTCGTTTGATTTGATTCACCAACAGAAAGGAGGAAAAGAGAGCTCACTAGTGATTCCAGGGTTATGTGACCAACCCTATAAAAATTCCATAATGATATATTTATAATTATTTAAATTTAGGTTAAATGAATTATTTAATTAATTAATTAATTAAATAAACCCACTTAATGAACCGTCAATGAGTGAGGGGTCCGAACATCCTGTGTTGACTCATTTTATATCATGTATATGGTAAACACCACATTTAAGACTCAACCGCAGTCTCATATTTCTAATCCGATCAACCATTTAAGAGTTATTTTATTTTATTGAAGAATATTCATGTGTTAAATATAAAATATATTTAATATTTTTATAAAATTAATTATGGAAACATTGGGTCTTATAATTGTACGTTGTCTCAGTGCTTAACTCTAAAAAATATAGTTATAATATTCCAAATCCTCACAAGGAAAAAACTGGGTCTCTACAATTCTGGTTGCAGAGATAGTGTGAGGGTAAGTTTAGTCTTAAGGGAAGGAGGTATAACATGGTTTCAAAAAGGTGAATTCCAAATATTCTTGGTTAGCAGTTTAAGGTAAGAGGATATATTATTTTCAAATTATTAGAGTATTTATTTTTTAAAACCTCTATTTATGTAAGGGAATTTATTATTATTTTAAAAATTTTATATTTTATGTAGTATTTCAAAACCCTATTTTTGTGAGGGAGAAATTATTTTCAAAACTTATATTCCAAGTTTATTATTTTTCCAAAACCCCTTTTTATAAAATAGAATTTTATTATTTCCAAAATCCTATTTTTAAACTAACACTTTATATATAAATTGTAACGCCCCAACCCCAAAATCCCAAAGTTGATGCATTATTTTAATACATTGAAATAATTATAAGGAATCAAATCCTGAAGGACTGATCATTTTGGTAGTCTTGGAAGACCATATTTCATTCATGATACCCATAATACTTTGATAAAGGAAAATAAAATATAAAACATAATAAAATAAAATTAAACTACATCCTTGAAAGCTTATTCAATGTTTTCTTCTTCATAACCTGGGGAAAGGAAATATAAGAAAGGGGTGAGATCAGATTCTCAGTAAGGGTAAGTAATACAATGGAAGTTATCATAAACATAATCATTATAAATGGTGAATAACTTAAAACACATTTCTTTAAAAATATACTTGAACATAATATGGAATGAATGAAAGATGAGTAAATAAATCCATATAACTGATCACATGAAACTCTACCATGGATATTATACTAGTAGAATAATTACATGATTTATCAATTACTAATATCATAATGAGGGAAATGAATATGTCGTACATTCTAAAACATACCTTCAAGGCCTCGACCAACACATCTAAAAATGATTAAGGCCTTATCTGAAACTATATTTAAAAACGGGCAAGGCCTCGGCCAAGTCCATATCTATTTGTATCATGAGACCTACTGATGCATAGAGGGTCTATAGAGGGACCCACATGTCATTTAATAAGTCCAATTCATTCCTCATATTAATATGGATAAACTTAAATAATATATAAATTCATATTGAAACTAACATATGAAATGTAAATAACTTACGCCAAACATAAACACTAACCATTCAGAGTAGCATGGTGAATGGTTTCAAGATAACACTTATATATTCAAACTAATAATATAAAATTCAATACAATATGTTATATGATATCATAAAATATTATTCCCAATTACACATAATATTCAACAAGAGTTTTGAAATAGAAAAAATTACTCTTATAAAATCACTGAGTAATTCTTGAGAAAAATACAGTTTTACTTTTAAATGAAGAGTTATTTTGGAAAAATATTTGTATAAAACCATAAGTTAAATAATATAGTTTTATTATAATAAAATTATTAATTTTAGAAAAATAAATTTTTTAAAAAACATATTATAGAGTTCTTTCGAAAATAGGTAAGAATTCGAGAAATTCCCTTGAATCGGGCTTGTATTTCGGGAAGAATTTTTGAAAGATCATTTTAAGAAATGTATCTCTCCATAAAATAAAGAAGGATTATGGTTGGTAAAAATATATATAATATTAAAACATAATTAATTACAAGTAAATAAAAATAAATAATAATTTAATTGGGATTAAGAGAGGTAAAGAGTAACCTGAAAGAAAATAGAGGTTCAAGTAAAAAATACTTACCACTTTGTAATCAATCGAATCATATGCCCCAAAATTAATAATCATAAAATGATATATTCAATAACATAAAAATAAATAAATTCATGATATGATACATCAATTTTCAGTATACATACACCATCCTCAACTAATATTAGTGAATAAGGAATATCTTACAAAAATGGAAGTGAGATGAGGAAACCCTTACCTTATGTCCAAATGTATTCTGAACTTGATCTTAATGTCCAGAATAATAAAATTAGTATTATTAATTAATAATCCCATAACCTTATATAAATTTAATTTATTTATTATATCTTTATTAATTTCATTTATTTCCTTTTATATGGGTTAAGAGATTCAATTTTATTATTCGGGAGTGCACGTTTTCTAGTTTTCATGATCAGTTTTCTTGTATACGAGTATGGAAATTCATGTAAAATGGAGATTGAAATCCAGGATTTAATTTATGAGTTATTATTGATTATACATAAGGTTAAATTATCATATAAATAATTTGTTTATTTTTGAGATGATGAATCATTAGATAAAATTTTAACGATAAACGCTTGGATTAATTTGGTGGTTTTTTCGATCACCAAAAAATCATTTTGTTTTATAATTCAATACCATGTGTAAAAATGATTAGAAAACATTAAATAAAATATATTACATATATTATGATATTTTTGAATCATAAAAATGGGTTCATGACCAGAATTTAATATGGTAATAGAAATTGAAAACCCGTCGTCCTTGAGTGTGATAAATTAACACATCTTGGACGATGTTTTAATTTTTAGTATAAGAAGAGGGGTAAAGAGAGATGATGATGAAATATTATACTATAATATTATAATTATAGTAAATTTAAGTTAGTGTAATTATTATACAACTTGTATTAGGGGAGTTGAGAAGAGAGAAACAATAAAATGGAACTTGTAAAAGAAATTGAAAGAAAAAGGAAAAGAGGTTTACCTCTTGAGTACTCATCCTTGAGAACTTCCTTAGAACCTTTGGTTTTGGCCTTTTGGTGAGACCAGAAGGTCTTTTATTTGAGGAAGGGGCTTGGGAAGAGTATTTGGTATAACTTATTCAAGGTTTAAAGCTTTAGTGGTGTGAGAGGAAGAGGGGGTGAGGGGTGATTTTTATAGTGGAGGAGATGAGGATTTTTTCTATTATTTTAATAATTATTTAATTATTTTGGCTCAAGACTATGAATATTCATTATTCTTATGAATAAAAATAGTAATAAGTTCATGGAGTTCAAACCAATGGAAATTTACATCAACCACGACTCAATCATGATGCAGAAATTCATTTATTTAGCATATTTAATAAATTAACGTATTTTCACTATTCACAAAATTCAAGTATTTCAAAAAAATCCCAAAAATTCACCTAAACCATTTTTTGATGTGTAGAATCCAAAAAATTAACTCCATTTTATGAAAATAATTTTCTAAATAATAGAAATTTAATTTTTAATTACAATCACCATTTACTCAAAAAATACGTTTTTAAAATTATAACTGTTTTTATAATACCCTGAAAAATTAACTAAGTTCTCAATAAATTATCCCAAAATCACAGGAAAAAATTATTAATTTATGAATAAATTTTATTAATTATATTTTAAATTAGTTTATTAATTATAAAATTGTAATTAAATATTTATTGCTCATAAAATATAAACACTTACTTATTAATGTTTAAAATATTCAATTTCATTTATAAGGTGCCTAAATTTAATTTATACTTACATTGGTGAGGTTACAATTCATAAGGGTAAATTACTATTCATATGGGTCATGTTACTATTTATAAGGGTATATTACTATTCATAAGGGTCAAGTTACTATTCAACAAAAAAATAAGTTGATCATATTAGACTCTAAAAAACATACTGATCGCAACAGTGTATGTCTATTTTTTGAAATTAAAATCCTAAAAGAGGAAAAATTATGTTTATTATCTAGGTTATAACAAAGTGTTGTTTCACAGTAACTCATTGTTTTTCACTTATAATCTATCTAATGAATTGAAGTTATTTATGAAGAAATATACCATAAAATCTGAGGATGTCAAATTAATAGTGAATGTATTCGTAACATATTTTAGTATTTATCTAAATAATTATAATAATATATATATTTTATTTAATTAAATAATCTATTGATAAAAATTAATTTTGTAAAATATATATATATATATATATATATATATATATTCATATTAAAATATTCTTTTACACAAAAATAATACTATAAAATAACATTTTTTTAGAACATTAATTAATTTTAAAGATATAAATTATAATCATTTAAAAGTATTATTATTCATTAAAAAACTTAATTTTAAATTAATTAAAATTATTAAAAAAATTAATGGGGTGTTACATTATTCCCCCCCTCAATAGAATTACATCTTTGCAATTCGAAATTGCACTTTGAAAGTTAAATGTTGATGCTTAAAAACCCCCTTGTGGGAAAACCACACCAGAAACATGTTTAATAAAATATCCTCTTAAAAAGAGGTTAAAGGTAATGAGGTGGTTACCACAAAAATTATGCTTTCAAATGGGGTAACATTAATTGGGAGTAAAAACTTGGACATGGAAGAAAAATCAAACTATGAAGTTATGATGAAAAGTGATAGGGAACACGTTCAGATGAAAGTTGATTACTACAAAACTATAAACTACTGTAAAAAAATCATTAATATTATCAAAGATTATGATAGTAGGACAAAATTTTATTTAATATTTTTTTCTTGAGTCAAGGAATTATTCCACTCTATAAGAGTATAAATATACATTTCTATTTCATAAACACAATATTATCCTTTGATTGCACCTTGAACTATCTATACATCATCTCTTAAAACATGTTACATCATGTGGTGAAGTAATACGTTAACCTCTAAAACCTCATAAAATGATCAACTCAAAACATTCATAAATGGTTAAAATTTCCAAAATATAATGATTCAACACTTTAGAAATAAGGTCACTGAATTTACAAGATAAACTTAGCCATGAAGCGGCTCTAAATTTTCATATTCCAAACATGTGAATAACTTCATCATATATCCTCTTGAAATATGGTAATAACTCGAATTACCATAAAAACTTATTAAAAACATTAATTCTTACATATTCCTTAAGTAAGATACGTGTTATTGGATATATTACTTAAATACAAAAGTATTGTAAACTCCATCGATGATAGAATAAACCACTTATTGAAAAGTCAATAACCAGTTCCAAGGTAGTCAATACTTATCAAAATCAATAATTTCTTTATCATTATCTCAAAATCATAAATATATTAAGGTTTTTATTTCCCTAAATAATGTGTTTTCCAAAAAATTTAACTTTCTACTGAATATATTTTCTTGGTACCATTCAACATATGGTCTCAAATCCTTAATGAAAAAGTATTGCAGTACAATCCTCATATATTCCATAATTCTTATACTAGTACATTGCTGATAAAATATTAAAATGAAATAATTACTGAATATACATATTAATTATTCATCTTCATATGTGGTAGTATAATAACTTTATCATTATACAATAGCATCATTTGGGGTATATTTCTCTAATGCTTGGGATATTGATTCACATAGTGTCCCATATCCTCATAGTTAAAGCATTGTACATTGAAAACCTTATTATTACCCTTGTAATAAAGAACTCAGTGTCCTTTTTCTCCACATATATAAAAAAATCCCATTCCCTTCAATTATTTTACAGGGTGATTCTTTCCACATTTATCACATGTGGGAAAACCCTCCATTCCCTTCTTCCCTTTATCCAGGTTTTCCTATTCCATCATTTTCTTATCTTGCTTCCCTTCAAGGACATATGACTCGTATAATTATTTACTTATCTTTTTAACACATGATATTATTTCCTCATATGATTAGGATATCTTGGAGACTATTTCCCTTCAAAATATTGGCTTAGGACCATGAAAGATATGATCTTTCTTACACTTTTCATCACATGCATTGGTGGAGTTCTCATTCCTTCTACTATGTTACATTTATAAAATATTCCATATACTATATTAGATCATAAAATTATGAAATTTCTATAACTATAATCATGGTATAGCACATAATATAAATTTATGCATCATAAATTCTAGAACCATATATTTTGGTTACTTTGGAAGAATAAATCCTTCATAATAGTATATAAGAAAAATGTGAATTACCTTAAGAATATCCTCTGGGAGTTTCAAAATAGGTGCGTAGTAAGTCCCATTTTCATGTACTAGGTTACCCTAATTCATGCTTAGAACACGTTGTCCGAGTTGTTACCCCTAGGTACATCTGTGCCAAAACCAAATCCACTTATAGTATCCAAACATGGATGTATTTGTTAGGAAGATCCCCATATTTTATAAGTTACCAAAATTCTAGGATGTTCTTCTATTATTATACTCAAATTAGATCTTAGGGTCATGTTCTCTAACTGATGTTTTCTAAATCTAGTTTCTAAGGTTGCTTCTAAACTTCCTTTGATAGCAACTATAACGCCCCAACCCCAGAAGCCCAGAGTTGGTGCATTATTTTAATACATTGGCATGATTAAAAGGAATCAAATCCTGAAGGACTGATCAGTTTAGCAGTCTTAGAAGACCATATTACATTGATGATACCCTTAATACATTGGGAAAGGAAAATAAAATATGAAATATAATAAAATGAAATAAAACTACATCCTTTAAAGATTATTCAAAGTTTTCTTCTTCATAACCCAGGGAAAGGAAACATAAGAAAGGGGTGATATCAGATGCTTAGTAAGGGTAAGTAATAAAATGGAAGTTATCATAAAAATAAACATTATAAATGGTGAATAACTGAAAACACATGCCTTTAAAAATATACTTGAGCATAATATGGCATGAATGAAAGCTAAGTAAATAAATCCATATAACTGATCACATAAAACTCTCCCATGGATATTATACTAGTCAAATAATAACATGATTTATCAATTACTAATATCATAATGAGGGAAATTCATATACCTAACATTATGAAACATACCTTCAAGGCCATGGCCAAGAAATCTAAAAATTATTATGGTGTCATCCAAAACCATATCTGAAAATGGGTAAGGCCTCGACCAAGTCCATATCTGTTTGTCTCGTGATACCTACCGATGAATAAATGGGATATAGTGGGCCTCACCCATCACTTAATAAGTCCAATTAATTCTTAATATTTATGAGGATAAACTTAAACAATATATACTTTTATATTGAAACTAACATATGAAATGTAAATAACTTACCCCAAACATAAACACTAACCATTCAGAGTAACATGGTGAATGGTTTCAAGATAAAAATTCCATAGTAAAACTAATAGTAAACCATTAAATACAATATGGTAGATTATATCATAAAATATTAGTCCCAATTAAACATAATATTCAACAAGAGTGTTGAAATAAGCAAAATTACTCTTATAAAATCATTGAGTAATTCTTGAGATAAATACTCTTTTTCATTGAAAAGAAGAGTTATTTTGAAAAAATATTTGTATAAAACCAGAAGTGAAATAGTATAGTTTTCTAATAATAAAATTATTAATTTTATAAAAATAATGGTTTCTAAAAACAGATTATAGAGTGCCCTTGAAAATAGGTAAGAATTTGAGAAATTCCCCTGAACCGAGCAAGTATTTCAGGAAGAATTTTTGAAAGATCCTTTTAAAACATGTATCACTCTACAAAATAAAGAAGTATTATGGATGGTACACATATTTATAACATTCAAACAGAATTTATGATGAGTAAATAACAATAAATAATAATTTAATTAGGATTAAGAGACATAAATAGTAACCCGAAAGAAAATGGAGGTTCGGGTAGAAAATCCTTACCACTTTGTAATCAATCGAATCAAATGCCTCAAAATTAATAATCATAAAATGATACATTGAATACCAATAAAATAAAAAGATTCATGATATGATAAATCAATGGTAATTATACATATTCCATACTCAAATGATAGTAGTGAATAAGGAATATCTCACAAAAATGGAAGTGAGATGAGAAAACCCTCACCTTATGTACGACTGTATTATGTACTTGATCTTAATATCCTAAATAATAAAATTAGATTTATTAATTAATAATATAATAACCTTATATAGGTATAATTTATTTATTATATCTTTATTAATTTCATTTAAGGCCTTTTATATGAGTTAATAGATTCAATTTCATCATTCGGGAGTGCACGTTTTCTTAGTTTTCATGATAGGTTTGGTTGTATAAGAGTATATATTTTCATGTAAAATGAAAATTTAAATCCAGAATTGAAGTTATGAGTTATTATTGATCATCCATAGGGTTAAATTATCATATAAATCCTTTTTTTTATTTTTTATATGATGAATCATTAGATAAAATTTTAATGATAAATGCTTGGATTAATTTGGTGGTTTTTCGATCACCAAAAAATCATTTTGTTTTATAATTTAATACCACATGTAAAAAATAATTACCGAACATTAAATAAGATATATTAAATATATTATGATATGGTTAAATTATAAAAATGGTTTCATGACCATAATTTAAGATGGTAATAGAAATTGAAAACCCGTCATCCTTGAGTGTGATAAATTAACACATCTCGGACGGTGTTTTAATTTTTAGTATAAGAGGAGGGGGAAATAGAGATGTTGATGAAATATTCCATTATAATAATATAATTATATTAAATATAATTTAATATAATTATCATAGTATTTTTATTAGGGTAGGTGAGGAGAGAGAAACAATATAATGGAACATGTAAAAGAAATTGAAAGAAAAAGGAAAAGAGGTTTACCTCTTGAGTACTCATCCTTGAGAACCTTATTAAGGACTTTGGTTTTGGACTTTTAGTGAGACCATCAGGTCTTGGACATGAGTAAGGGGCTTTAGAATAGTATTTGGTAGAACTTAGGCAAGTATCAAATCTTGAGTGGTGTGAGAGGAAGAGGGGGTGAGGGGTGGTTTTTATAGTGGAGGAGAGGAGGAGTTTTTCATTATTTTAATCATTATTTAACTATTTTGGTTCAAGACTATGAATAGAATGGATTCTTGTGACTATAAATAGTAATAAGTAAATTTTATATCTAACCAATGGAAATTTACATCATCCATGACTCAATCGTGATGCATAAATTCATTTATTTAGTATATTTCGTAAATTAACGTATTTTCACTATTCACCAAAAATTCAAGTATTTCATAAAAATACCAAAACTTAACCCTAAATATTTTTTGATGAGTATAATATAAAAATTAACTCCATTTTATGAAAATAATTTTCTAAATTTTAGAAATTTAATTTTTAATTACAACCATCATTTACTCAAAAAATACAGTTTTTAAAATTATAACTATTTTTATAATACCTTGAAAAATTAAATAAGGTCCCATTAAATTATCCCAAAATAATAGGACAAAAAAATATTAATTTATTAATTCATTTTATTAATTATATTTTAAATTAATTTATTAATTATAAAATTTTAATTAAATATTTATTGCTCACAAAAATACCAACACTAAATTATTAATGTTTTAAATATTCATTTTCATTTATAAGGTGCCTAAATTTTATTTATACTTACATGGGTGAGGTTACCATTCATAAGTTTATATTAATATTCATATAGGTCATTATACAATTCATAAGGGTATATTACTATTCATAAGGGTCAAGTTACTATTCACTAAAAAATAAGCTAGTCCTATTAGATTCTTTTAAACTTACTGATCGCAATAGTGTATGTCCATTTTTCAAAATTCAAATCACAGAAGTGGAAAAATTATGTTCATCAGCTAGGTTATAACAAAGTGTTGTTTCACAATGACTCAATGTTTTTTTTCATATAAGTTACCTAATGAATTGAAATTATTTATGAAGAAATATACCATAAAATCTTAGGGTGTCATATTAATAGTGAATATATTCATAACGTAATTTAGAATTTATCAAAATAATTATAATAATAAATAAATATATTATATTTAATTAAATAATATATTGATAAAAATGAATTTTTTAAAAATGATCAAATATATATATTCATATTAAAATATTCTTTTACACAAAAATAATACTGTAAAATAGTATTTGTTTTTTTAGAACATTAATTAATTTGAAAGCTATAAATTATAATTATTTACAAGTATTATTATTCATTAAAACACTTAATTTTAAATTATCTAAAATTATTAAACAAATTAACTGGGTGTTACATAAATATAATAGGATTATTTCAAAAATCATATTTTCATGAAAAATCATCATTTTATGTTTATCTTGATTTTATAAAGAAAATTCACTAATTTCAAACTTCCATGTTTCAAAAAATATAATTTTATTTAATACATTTTTTAAAACATTTTAAAGGTGTTTTGAAATATTAAAGCTATCATTTTATGTGAAAAATGTCATTTAAAAATCATGTATGTTGCACATATGTATAGATATGGGCATGCACTACATATGTAACTAGCAATCCACACAAGTTTTACAAAGTTTTATTGCCATGTGGTTCTATTTCTTCATGGTCAGTAAATGATTTCCTATGGATGTATATACATATATATACATATATATACATATATGTACATATATATACATATATATATACATATATATATATTCACTTATATATATATATATATGTTTGTATTCATTTTCATATTTTCAAAAGTTAAAAACTCCAATGAAAAATAAAAAAGGGGTCAAGATCAAAATGTTTTATAAAAAAAATTCAACACTTGGACTTTGTAAACATCACTACCATAGAACACACTTTAGCTAGAACTAGGTTTTATCATTGCTAAACATAAAGTGTTGATTAAAGGGTAAATTTTACCAGTGCTATCTAAAAGTGCTGATAAATGTCAGTCTTTATCATCACTTTTCTTGGGGCTAATAATTTTTTTAATAAAAAATATTATTAATATATATATTTATCATATTTGTATTCAAAAATTAATGTTATTTATATCAATTAATTCAAAAATTCATGAATATAATTAATATAAATATGATATATTAAAAAAAAATATTTTAATAATTTAAATAATTATATAAATATAAATGATATATTGTTAATATATGATATTTAAACTTATATATTTATATCAATGTCTATGTGCATAAATGTGTATTCATTATGTTGTGTGTGTGTGTGTTTGGTGTATGTGAATATATAGATTTTTTACGTGTACAAATGTATGTATGTGTATGTATATATATGTGCACATGTATGTGGGATGTACACACACATATATAACATGTTTACATGTGTATGTATTACATTTACTTAAAAAGTTAATTATAACTACAGATGGTTAGGAAGGTGAAAGGCCCATTGCAGGCATGAAGTTTTGAGAGGCTATAATCTATTAACTTTGAAGATGGATTCCGCTGCAATCCAGAAATGGAGTTTTGAAATTTATCTTGGAAGTTCGGGATATGCTCCACTCTAGAGGATTCATCCCTATCATCATCAGATGATGAATGTGTGGCCCCTCAAAGGGTCAAGACATAACGGTGTGGTCAACACCCAAAAGGCAGAGGATGATATCTGAAGAATCTGGGATCTAGATGATATATTTTATTGTTTCTTTATTATGGGTATTTTTTCCCATGTTGACTTGCCTCCCTCGTGCCTTTTATGTTTTCATTTTATTAATAAATTTTGGGGTTATGGATTTGGTTATATATATATATTTAAATAATTATAAAATTATAATAAATATATTTATTATATTTATAGTTATATATATTAATATATTAATAAATATATATAAATATATATAAATATATAAATATATTTATAATTATATACAAATATTTTTGGACATATTTATTTATAATTATAATTAGAAATAAATAGATAAAAATATTTTTTGAGGAAAATATAGACAGGGAACAATGGCCCCATCCCGTTTATTAAAAAAGAAAAAACAAAAGTACACATACAAACAAGAAAAGTAGCCCACATCAAAACAAGAATGAATCAAATGAATCCAATCAAACAACCTAAAAAAGGAACTAGAAATCAGAAAAATCAACCGCATGTGTATGGTTAGGACCATGTTTATCCCTAACACGAGGGGGTATTCCACACAAATGTCCACCTCATTTCCAAGACTTCTCTCTCTTCCATGGCTGATGAACTTCATCTTAAGAGCTCACTACCTCCACAGACTCCTTCAAAGCAATAACATCTCCTGCACTAGTAGTTTAGTCACTGTCAAATCCTTCAGAACTACAACATAAGGCCCTTACAATATTTAAATTATCCAAAGAGTCATTAAATAAATTCAATGTATTTTCCATTATACAAGTTTCTATACTTATGATTTCAAAACTAGGGAGAATACATTCAATAATCACATCAGTAGATCTATCCTCCAAGTTCACCACATCAACCTGCTGTTTAACAACATCCAAAGTAGTATCCTACTATTCACCCAAAACACCACTTTAGAATCATCATGCATGTACACATGAGTAGGAACATCCACCTTAGAAGTACCCAAAATAGGAACCTGTTGTTTAGCCACATCAGGTGACCCTGCTTCCAAATGCATCACATTAACCTTTTGTATAGAAGAATCTAAAACATCATCCTAGTATTCACCCAAAACACCAATGTTATAAGCACTATGAAAATCCACATGAGTAGGAATATCCATCTTATAAACATAAAAAAAAGATCTTGTTATTTAGCCACATTGAGTGACCTTTACTCCCAATGCATCACATCAACATCCTTCTGTTTAGTAGAATCCATAACAACACCCTACTGTTTAGAATCACCCAAAAAACCAACTGTAGAAGCACTAAGAAGGTACACATGAATAGGAATGTTATTCATACATGTAGAGACTTGTTGAACCAAATCTATCACAAATTTTACAGTATAAATTTATTGTCCAGACCACTAGAGTCAGCATATTTAGGATTTTCATCTTTGTAGGAATAACCCACCTACCTAAGCTATTCTAAATCCTATGAACTCTCTAGTGAAGCCTACACATCAATAGAAGCAGTAGCTTGAAGAGGACCACCATTGACAGAAATCACAACATCGTTTCTCTCACCAAGGTTCCTACTTCCATTGTGAACTTTGTCTCCCATATTCACAATTCCTGAATATGGAAGTTTAAACTTACACTTCTCAATCACATGACTAAAACTTTTAAAATTATCACACCTAAATCCCTTTTGGCATTTATCAATAGAATTTCCAACATTACAACACTTATGGAAAAAATTAGGTAAATTTTCAACATCAATATGTAATTCAAACCGAAAATCCTCATCTACTAGAACTACTGTGCCAATAAGAGTTGAGCACATTCCAATCACAACCATAATATGAGAAAAATGTCCAAATATTTCCCTTTCAGTTTCCTTATCAAATTTTATTGGGACCCCAACAACATATGCAACATCCCACAATATTTGATGATGCCAAATATACCAACTAAGACCATATAATTGAATCCATACCTGAGTAGTCGAGTTTCTAGTAGATTCTAGATTGAAACTAGGATCCCAATCTTGAATTTTTAAGAAACCAAGTTTGATAGGAACAAAACCCATACCCCAGGCTCTCACCTTTAGATCAGAAGAAGTAAATATGATAGGAAAAAGCCCCTTTCCAAGATGTTTCATATTCTAGTCATTGAATACCCAAAAATGAATAAGACAACTTCTAAGATCCTAAAATTTCCATGAGTTGGTCCATTTCTATGTAACTAACCAAGCTATAATTAAGTGCTTACACTATATAATTCATTACAAAATAAGAGAGTGATTTTATTCAACCAAATCCAATGAGCCATACGGATGAACCAAAATGATCATCATTGAAAAATCTGGAAGTGAAACCCTGATCATGCTTCAAATCTTTATGAACCACAATATGAATTCCCTCCACCATAAGAATATCATATGTAGAAAAGTTTTTCATATAAAGAGAAACATTACCATCACCATCATTTTTCATCCCAGAAACTCCCAAATTTGAAGATGAATAGACAAGAACTTCCTTAAATGAAAGACCATTGATTCCATCCTTCTTCAAGGGAATAATAACAACATCAAAATGAAAAATGAGGGAAATTGAACACTAATATTCAGAAACACTATAATAATTTTAAAAGATAGCTCCATCAGTTCCCATATACATTTAAATTTTGTAATTATATTTATTATATTATTAAAATTAAGTCTTCATCAGCACTAAAAAAGTGATGATAAAATGTATCTTTATCCGCAATTACTATTTCACCACTGATAAAACAACTCTTTATCAGTGTTTTTTTGAAAGTGTTGATAAAAACCTTACCCGATCTTTTAAATAAAACCCTAATAGAGTCTCTTCACTCACGTCGTTCAAGATATCGCAGAACTCGATCACTACCACCACTATCACTATTCATCAATATTCTCGAAGAATTGATCCTCTTAAAATCTAAGGTATGTTCTGATTTATTTTGTTAGTGACTGAAGATCCACTGCTCACTACCTGAACCCACCCTACTACCTTCACAACATGAGCACACCGACTTTTCCTTGATAATATATGGTTAGAGCTCAAAACACACCCATCACATTCCAAACTAGTTTACTTGGGTGTCGTGATATATTATTCATTCTAAACCACATGTTTCCATGACAAGTTGTGCCAAGTCTTTAGTTTTTAGTTTTCCTTATCTTCTGTTGGTGTACTTGAATATATATTAATGGTTCTTTCTCTTAGGTTAATTTTTTTTGTTGTTTATAAATCTATTCATGTTTTGGGGTGAAGTGGGAGTTGAACCAGTGACACATAGTGAGCTCACAGAGTTTGATAAACCTTATGGAGCCCCTGTACATATTTTGAGTGGCTCCTTATGACAACAATGCGATTGGAACATGACTTTCTATCCATGTGGCCTAATTGATTGTGGTAACTAATTATCCTTGGATTTTGTGTCAGATTTCCATTGTTTCCAAACTATCTTGATTACATAATGCTCATGTTATTTAGGTGATTCATGATTTTAAAAGTTTGAAAGTTTGGTTCAAAATGGGAAGGGATTTGTTTTCAAAATGGGGAGTAAGTTTTCTAAGGCAGTTTGAAAATGAATTCTATGTTTGATTTTCCAATAAATATTTTTTAAATGGGTATTTTTTTTATTAAAAATGGATTTTTAAAAAAAAGTAACATGATTTTTAGTGGTGAAAATAATTTTTTAAAACTAATAAAAAGTGACCCAATGATTTATTAGGACAAGATTCATTAGTTTTTTATAATGTAAATGTAATTTTAAGGAAAATTATTGGTTTTAAAGTTAATAAATTGGATTTCTATGATGTTTTAGAATGAGGATGATATTTTGGATTTAAATGATAATCTCAATATAGGATATTTTAAATTTCACATTGACTTTAAAATTGAGTTTCATGATTTGAAATTAGAGTGAATAGTTTCAAATGGTTTAAAAAGGGGAATTTTGAATTGTTTGGAGCTTGTGAATTAATAATTATTTTGAATTAATATATTTTAATTAATATTTATTTTGAATTAATAATTTTGAATTAATAAGTTTGAATTAATATTTTTAATTATTTTAAATTAATAATTTTGAATTAATAAGTTATATAAATAATTTTTAAATAATTTTGATTACCTTGAATTGACAATTTTTATAATGTGTATATAAATAATTTTAATTATGAGTGTAAAAATAATTTTGATTATAAATAATTATGTTTATATAAATATTTTATTCAAATTAATTTATAAATAACAAAAACAAAAAATTATAAATATTTTTTTAAATATATATTTAATATATTAAATATATTTATGTATATATATATATATAAATAAAAATTTATTTTATAAATATATATATTTATGAACACATATTAGTATAATTATATATATATAATTATATAAAGATATTTATAAATGCATATATTTATAATTATATAAATTATATATATATATATATATATATATATTAAAAATCAAATATACAATTTAAAATTATAATATTTTTTATTTGGAATAATTGAGTATTGGAAAACTATATTTTTAATAAGGGTTATTTTTTTTCATATTTCCAAAACATATCTTTTATTTTATTTTCAAAATTGTCACTAAACAACATGGAGATAAATTATAATAATTTCTTTTCTTTTAATAAATTTAACATCAAAACAAACTAAAGTGAAATTTAAATTATAATCATTTCTTTATTTAAACATTTTTTAAAATTTAAAATTTCGTATTAATATATTTGTCTTAGTTTAAAGTTTATATAATTTTTTTGTCTTAAAATTATAATTATATATTAAAATCAATGTATGTGACAACTTTTGATCCTTTGCCACCCCTCAAACATCTTTGTTTGTTTTTAATTTACCAAATTGCTTGAACAGTGCATGCGTAAGAGATCTTATTTTCCCTTGATCTACCCTACTGATTCTCCACCCAATCTCGATTGGCTTGAGCCATTGTTAGTTCAACATCTCCCTCTTATTCATGTTCATTTTCACTCATTCATTATTATTTCTCTCTCCAATTTCATGGAGCACCTAGCTATGCACTACAAATACCCAACCCACTTATCTTGTATGGCGGTGACTGCAAATGATAAGTAGACAGAGTTTTCATGGTACACAACTGGTAATTGGATCCAAGTTCCAAGTATCCCTCCTATTCCTATGTTCCAACCAATCACTATTACCTAAATCCATTATTATTTCACTCTATCCCTCTCCTTCACATTAATTTTCACAAATTCATCATTATTTCTCACTCCGATTGCATGGAGATCCTAGTTATGCACCACAAAAAAAAACAGCCCACTTATCATGTAAGTTAGTGACTGCAAGTGATAAGTAGGTAGTGTTTTTTTAGTGCATAGATAGTAGTTAGATACAAGTTCAAAGTATCCCTTCTACTCTTATGTATTAAAATAAAAAAATTCTACCCATTTTCTTCCAAGTATCCCTCCTACTCCCATGGATTAAAATCAAACTATCTTTTAAAACATGTCACTACCTTGTATATTTTATTTTTAGTGACCATTAGAGTATCATATTTCAATATTGTTTTATTTTTAGGAAACCAAAATATGGAAAGTATATTGTGCCAAAAATTAAGGGAGAAAATTTTAAATCTAAACAATTTTAATTTTTTTATAAAAATAGTTATCAAATATTGATATCGATAGCTAGTTTTAGAAGTTTTATATTAATGACCATTTGTTGATCACCTCTATATTTGGTTCTGATAGGGGAGAGTCTCTATTATAACCTAAATTAGTGGAATATATGGTATATTAGGTTCATATAATATAGAAAAGATTAATGATAACCCACACTAGTAAAATAATAACCATTAATAAACCAATTTATGTCTTTAAAATCATAACCACTAATAATCTTACCTTACACTAATATTTTAATCATAAGATGAAATTTTTCTATGAAATGATTTTTATGCTTTATTTATTTTGTTAAATATTAATATTAATGAATCAAATATGATGGATATGAATAAAAAATGGATGAATGCCAATCTTATGATAAAAGAGTATGAGGATGGGGGGAAAGAGTTCATCAAGTTTGAAAAAGATCATGCATACGACCCTTCTCAAATCCTTTTCATGTTTACACTATTGTTATTCAAGATTGATTACTCTATAAGAGTTGTAAGAACACTTGATTTGTCATGGAATTGAAATAAGTTATAAATGTTGGACTAAATAAGGGAAAAACTGAATGTAACTATTGAATGGGATAAGACCGCATTTTTTGGATCATCTGATATTATTTTAAGTATGTACAATGATGAAGACCATATCAAGAATGTGATTATAGATGTGAATGATAACAAAGATCCTACTGAGGGAATGATAGTGATGTTTGAATATAAACTTCTTGATTGTCCAAGATTTTTTGAGAAGTTATAGAGTTGTGAAAAATTCCATTGTATGCTGGTTGTACTAAATATACAGCATTGTCAGCCATAGTGAAGCTATATAATTTAAAATCCAACAATGGATAGAGTGATACTAGTTTTATTAAACAAATTTCTCTCTTTAATGATATGCTCCTAGAAGATAATGAGTTTCCTTGATGAACATATGACACTAAATGAATTCTACGTTCAATGGGTATAATATTTGAAAGAATACATGTCGATCCAAATGACTGCATACTATTTCACAAGGACCACAAATCAAAATTCCCAAAGTGTGGTGCTTCTCGACACAAGAATGATGAATTTGTTCCTATGAAATTTTTATGGAACTTTTCAATCATTCCAAGGTTTAGGCCCCTATATATAAGTGAGGATACTATATGAAAACTGACATGGCGTAGAGATATAAGAAAAAAATATGGGAAACTTTTTCACCTAGAAGACTCTCCTTAGTTGAAAAGAATTGATCACGAGTATCTGGAATTTAGAAACGATATGAGAATCCTTTATCTTATGATATCTATAGATGGATTAAATCCTTTTGGTTTTTAACGTAGCACTCAAAATACATGGCTAGTTATGTTGTAAAATTATAACTTTCTACTGTGGTTATGCATTAAACGAAAATACATTATGCTATCACTGCTTATATCAGAAAAAAAAACCAAGAAATGATATTGATGTTTAATTGGATCCATTGATTAAATATTTGAAATTATTATGGGATTCAGGTTTTACGTTGTATGATTATTACAGAAATAAATATTTCACATTGAGAGCCATGTTGTATGGGATGATAAATGAATTTCCTACTTATGGAAAATTTTTAGGATATAAAATTAAAGGAACTCAAGGGTGTCCCATTTGTGAACAAGGTACCCTGTCAATTAGGTTTAAACATTTATCAAAGATTTTGTTTCTAATACATTGTATATTTCTACCTCAGTGACATAAGTACTGATATTAGATGGCATAATTCGATGGGAGTTCATAAGAATGTACAACATCATATCTACTATCATGTGATCAACTATTTGAGAAAGTAAAACATATGGACAATGGTTTTGGTATTTTTTTTGAAAATCCTTATGAAAACCGATTGAAAAAATAGATTATTGTTTTTGAATTACTATTTTTGAATTATTTGTATGTTAGGAATTTTCTTTATTTCATTCATGTAGAAAAAAATGTATGTGATAATGTCGTTGTAATGTTACGAAATGCACCTAAAAAAATAAAGGATGGAATTAAGGCAAGGTTGGACATGATTAACATGAGAATACATGAAGATTCGGATCTAGTAAAGGGTGAAAACCAGAATTTTATTCCTCAAGTTGCTTATACTCTTTCCATAAAAGAGAGATATCAGTTTTTCAATTTATTAAATTATGTAAGGTTCCTAAGGGGTATTCTTCTAATATCAAGAATATAATGTCAATGACTAGTTTAAATTTAAAGGGTCTAAAATCACATGACTATCATGTTTTTATTCAAAATATAATTCTTGTTTATTTATGTTGATTTTTTCCAAGAATTTCCATCATATATTAATAATATCTATTTATTTTTAAAATCTATTTGTAGAAAAGTTATAGACCCAATGAAATTGACAACTATGGAAAATAAAATTACTCTCATATTATGTGAATTGGATATGTTCTTCACATAAAAATTCTTTAATACGATGGTTCACTTGATGGTTTAGTTAGTTGGAGATATTCCATTATGTGGCTATATAAATTATAGATGGATGTATCCCATATAAATCTATATAAAGATTTTGAAAGGGTATGCCAAAAACTATATATAGACATAATTTTTTTGTGTGAAGAAATATGTCGTTGATGATGCTATTGAATTATGTATTGACTACATATCCAGTATGGGAAGCATTGGTCTAATGAAATATCATCACACCAGGTGGGTTGTGGGTGAAGGAAGTTCTAGAACAGATGTTGTCACAATTACTATCACAGATTGGGATTAGACCCACATTTGTGTTTTCATAACAATTTATATGTTTCCCTGTATGTTGAAACCGAGAAATAAATTCTTAGGAATTTGAATCTATCAAGGGATGAAAGATGGATATCGAATAAACATAATCAATAGTTTATAGGATAGTTTCAAGACCACATTTTTAAGGAGTGAGTTGAAAATACTAATTCAATTTCAGAATGACTTTGATGGATAGACATAGGGCCAAGTGTGCTTGTATTATCTTATAATGGTTATGTAATTAATGGTTATATGTTATATATAAATGAACATGATGAACATGGTACCATGAAAAATAGTGTAGTTACAATTATGTCTAAAGAAATGCATGTATTTGGTACGAACGATATAAATCCAATTTATGAAAATATTTCATACTTTTCCATCATCAAACAAATATGGGAGATATATTATACAACATTCCAAGTGATATTTTTTCAATGAAAATTAGTTGATAATAGTTATGCTATTAAAATAGATGAATTAAGATTTGTGAAAGTGGATTTTATAATAGAAGGGTATAAAGATGAACCATTTATAATGGAATCACAGGAAATACAAGTATTTTATGTTCCATATCTCACAAACTAAAAGTGGTCAATTGTTCTGTTATTGACCAAAACCACTGAAGGGCCATATGTCAATTCAACTGAGGATGACCCTTTCATTGGGATGTCACAACCATTTCAAAATGGTCCCAATATATATAGGATCTTGTATATCAGAGGATACCACAATGAAGGTATTTGGATACTTTATAGAGGGGTCAAATCCCTTAAACCTTTTAAAAAAAGATTTCAATAATGAGGTTATACTTTTTTTATAATATACACTACATTAACTCATATTATTATTTTTTCATTACTAAATTTATGTAATATAAATTAAATGTTCCACCACTTCTACAGATAATGACTTATGCACAATCTGATGCTCCTAATCCCAAGGAACAATAGATTTCTCAACATGTTGGTGCACCCAATGCAGAGGAACAATAACCTTTTACACATGCCAATTATACCAATGTAGGGGAATAACATATTGATGACATTGAAGCCAAGGAAATGGTAGATGGTGAACAAAATATGTCCTAAAAAAAATAAGCACACCATAGTGTGATGGTGTAAGAAAAAATTATTAAGGTGAGAAACAAAGGTAGAAAATTCAAGGTTGGATGGAATGCACATGACCAGCCTATTAACCCCAACAAGGCCATATTTAGTAGTTAAATTGGTCTCACTACTCGCTTTCACATAACGATTGATGTAGATTCATGACACAATGTTGTGATCGTGCTTAAGAAACTAATTTGGGAAGAGATTAGGGTAAAACTATGATGCAATTTCTTTATTTTAATAAAAAATAATAATGAAATGTTAGATTACTCTTCATTATCACTTACAAAGTGAATTTATAGTAGATGAATTCCAAATGAAATTTGTATTAATGATTTATGAAAAGGATCACAGAGGCTTTCACACAATTCTTATGAAGTATCATTTCAAAGATACTAAAGGGAAAATAAACCCATACCCACCACAGATGTATACACACCTGATAAACCAACAAGTTTGAGATGCATTTATTGGTCATCATGAAGAGACATCTTTTCAGGTATATTGTGTATGGTAATACATTGCTTGAAAATATATGTTTTAATAAATTTGATTAAGAATTATTAATTTTTTTAAATAATAATTGAGCGCTAAGAATAAGTAATGGGTATCAAAACCAACATACCCATACCGTAAATTAAGGATGGGGTATGCTTCACTTGAAAAAATGTTATGTATTTTAAATCTACTGTAATATTTTTATGTGATATAAAACAAAAACATAATTATGTTCCTCTATTTATATACATATTAATTAATCTAAATACAAATTCACTTCCATCCCAAATCATGTGATACAAAAGGAGGCATGTGTAAACTGAAAGGGATACTAATAGATAAACACACACAAAAAAGTGTGGTAAGAATGTGTAAGTAAGACATAATAAAAATTTGTTTTGCTTTAAATTTGTATTACATAATAATAATTAATTATTTTACTATATTTTTATCTAACTTAGACACACAAATAATTATCAGATGTACCTTATGAACAACTACTATCAGTGGCCTTGAAGGGGGAAAACAGTATGACCGCATCAGAGGTGCAGGTTTTGGGGTGTCACCCTGAAAATATTTGGAGAAAAAAATGAATAGGGGATAAAGATTATAAAATATAATATTTGTAGGAATGATTATCCTTTCTAGAAGAAAAAAGTAATTGGGGTTGGAGTTTCTAGTAAATGTTATGAGAAATAATCAAAGAGAAAAAACAACACAAGAACACCACTATGTGAAGATCCCCACCCCACCCCTACCAGCTTTGAGGCAAGCCATTCTCCTCAAAGATATGTCTTAGAAGAGGTAATAAATATTTTTATAATTGTTTTTGTGAAATGTGAATTATGTAGAAATTGATACATTTTATGTACTGATATTCTACATGGTGAAAATGTTTATGATTTATATCTATGAACACCCACCCATCGCCTTGTTGTGAGGGGCGCCATGTACAATATCCAAGTAGATATTCTAAAAAACATATAACTTCCAATTTGTAATGTGAGAGTGGGGATTAATATAGCTCAAGATCTGAGAACTGAGATACCTGTTCCCCTTGATGATGCAGATATTCATATGGTCGAACAAGATATTGGAAATTCATATAATGGTCATTAGATATTTTAAAAAACATGTCAATAAGGAGGTTTTCATTTACAATTTATTTTTCATGCAAAACATATAAAAATTAATGAAAAAAGGTATGAACCAATGAATGTTATTATAGATGGACAAAGGGAATGGGGTGAAATAGAAGGCAGAATCAATAAAATTTAAATGATCAACCAACCAATCAAAATTATATTCATAAAGTAACTTTACCCCACCTGTTAAACTTCCTTATTTACTAATATTAATGGTTCATACAGATACAACATTATCAAGTGGTGATATGCCCCAAATTTATTTTGAAGAACAGATGTATGAAGAGGCCATTACACTCAAGCATGAATAACTAGGAGTCATGGTTGTAAATGTATACATGAGGTTTGTTTTCGTGATTTGTTTTCCAATAGCTGATATACTATGTTAATTATGACTAAATACTATTCATACTTTTTTAGGCATATATATGAATACTATTTTAAAGTAAAACCCCATGAATATAAATTTTGGAATAATTAGTCTCCTCATCATTTCTACACAAATATTCTCATTATAACTAAATCAATATAATAGAATAATAGACAATCTAGCTACAATGTTTGAAAGCAAACTTACAGATGATAGACTATTCTTAATACCCAAGATTTAGGGGTAAAACTCTACAATTTAATCATATTCAATATATTTTCATTCATTTCATTACTTATTACTTTTATTCATAATTTGTTACTCATTGTAGTCAATTTGGATACTTCAAAGATTTATTTTATGGATTCAATGCATGGATACCCAAAAAACTAACCACACATGATGGCATTTATCAATTTTTAATACACTATATGTAATGTTTTACAACTAAAATGAAAGTTATATATTTTATATTATGTTTTAATAAAAGTTTTTTATGATAGGTTGGTGTTTAAATATCATAAAAAATCAGGGAATGAGGATAGTCCATGAATACAAGAGCCTATCGACTTCTACTAGTAGATAATTATTAGGATATATATAATAAGATTTCACTATAAAAACATATATCAAAACAAATTACTTATTTTTATCAATGTTTCTGTAGTTATAAAAATAAACCAATAGAAAATATTATGGTTACTATGTTTGAAAATTTATTAAAGATGTCATATACTATCAACAAACTAGCATCACCAAAGAGGCATTTTTAAAGAAAATTACAATTTTATTTAAAATATTTATTAATACTTTGTTTATTTATATATTTCAACAACTACTTGGACTATAAATATTCCTTATATTCAAAAGAGGAAATATATTTGTTTACAAATGAATGGGAAGCATACCTAGTGTTAACATGTATACATACATCATGAAGAAGTGACTACCTACTATTTATTTAACTTGATTTTATCATCATTTTATCTATTTTTAGTAAATTTACTTATAATTTTTATCTGATACTTTATTAAAATGATATATAAGTCAATTTTTATATGTAAGAATCAACCACACGTCAATACGATACATAGTGTGTTCAGTATGACTGAAAGTGCATATTTTCAGTTTAAAATTGAAGTTTTAGTTAAAAACACATGTCACATACTCAAAACTAAGATTTTTTTGATTATTTACATACTTCAAGAAAATTATCTATAAGTTATTTTTTATGTTTATGAATCAACCACACCTCAATCCGATACACGGTGTTCCCGGTATGACTCAAAGTGTCTGTTATCAGTTTAAAATTGACAATTTAGTTCAAAACATGCATTACTCACTAAAAATAAATAAAATGATCTTATATTGTCTTGATAATTTAGGAAAATGATTTCTAATTAATTTGGGATGTGTATGAATTAGTCTCATGTCAAACCAATACACGATGTGACCTATATCACTCAATGTGTGTGTTTTTAGTTTAAATTAATGTTTTAGTAAAAAAGACTCGTGACAGACTCAAAATCATGAAAACACATTCATATTATGTTGTTACATTAGTAAAATGATTCTTGAGTCATTTGTGACATTTATAAATCAACCGCACATTAATTATACACATGGTGTGACCGATATGAATCCAAATGCACGTTTTAAGTTTAAAATTACATTTTAGTAAAAACCAAAAGTGACATACTCAAAACTGATAAAAAACATTTGAATTGTTTTTGATAATTTAGGAAAATGATCCATAAGTCATTTTTGACATGTAGGAATCATCCTCATCTCATTCTGACGCACAATGTGACTAGTATAACTCTAAGTGTGTATTTTTATTTAAAAGTCATACTTTATTAAAAAACAAGTGAAATACTCAAAACTAGAAAAACACATTTTTATTGTTTTTATACTTTAGTAAAATGATCCATAAGTAATTTTTTATGTATAGGAATTAGATTCACCTCAATCCGATATGCGGTGTGACCGGTATGACTCAAAGTGTGTATTTTTATTTAAAATTGACATTTTAGTAAGAAAGACAAGTGATATACTAAAAAATAAGAAAATTCATTCAGATTATTTTTATACTTTATTAAAATGATCCATAATTAATTTTTTACATGTAAGAATCAACCTCACCTTAATATGATACACGATGTGCCTGGTATGACTCAAAGTGTCTGTTATTAGTTTAAAATTGACATTTTAGTTCAAAATTCATATCACTCACTAAAAAATGAGAAAACAATATAAAATTGTATTTATAATTTATTAAAACAATTCATAAGACATTTTTTATATATAGGAATTAGTCTCACATCAAACTAACACATGATGTGACTAGTATGATTCCAAGTGCATGTTTTCAGTTTAAATTGACATTTTAGTACAAAACACAAGTGATATAATCAAAACTGAAAAAAATAAGATTGTTTTTATACATTAGAAAAAGAATACATAAGTCATTTATGATGTGTAGGAACCAACTACACCTAAATCAAATGCAAAATGTGAATGGTATGATTCAAACTATGTCTTTTTATTTAAAATCGACATTTTAGTAAAAAAGAAAAGTGACATACTTAAAACAAATAAAATGCATTTGTATTGTTTTTATAATTTAGTAAAATTATACATATGTCGTTTTTTATATATAATAATTAGCCTCACCTCAATCTGATACACGATGTTCCTGGTATTACTCAAAGTGTCTGTTATCAGTCTAAAATTGACATTTTAGTACAAAACATGTGACAATCATTGAAAATTGAGAAAACATGCTCATATTGTCTTGATAATTTAGTAAAACTATTGATAAGTCATTTTTGACATGTAGGAATTAATATCACCCCAAATTGACACATGATGTGATCAGTATGACTCAATGTTTATTCTTTCAGTTTAAAATGAAATTTTAGTAAGAAAGAAAAGTGACATACTCAAAACCAAGAAAACAATTTTATATTGTTTTGATACTTTATAAAAATGATCCATAATTCATATGTGATATGTAGAAATTATCTTCACCTCAATATGATTTATAGTGTGACCGATAAGACTCAAAGTATGTATTTTTATTTAAAATTGACATTTTATTAAAACTGACAAGTGAAATACTTAAAACTGAGAAACAAATTCATATTATTTTTATACTTTAGGAAAATGACCCATAAGTCATTTTTGATGGGTAAGAATCACCCTCAGCTCAATTTTATACACTATGATCTCTATATGACTCAAAGTTTTCATTATCAGTTTAAAATCAACATTTTAGTTCAAATCATTTTTCACTCACTAAAAATCAAGAAAACGTGCTTGAATTGTCTTGATACTTTAGGAAGATGATTATTAAGTATTTTTTGACTTATATTATTTAGTCTCACATAAAAATGACACACGATGTGACCAGTATGACTCAAAGTGTGTGTTTTTAGTTTAAAATGGTATTTTAGTAAAAAACACAAGTTACATACTCAAAATTGATAAAACACATTCAAATTGTTTTAATACTTTAAGAAAATGATCTATAGGTAATTTTTGATGTGTAGGAATCAATATAGCATCCCACCTTTTAATCACATAAACTTTCATTACATTTTACAAAACCGAGGATCTTTAAGGTTTAGTGTCTTGGAAACCAGGAACATAATAAATGAAAGAAAAAAAAACATTCTTCTTAAACACTTGAAAGGCTTCTCCTCAAGTTCATCCTAGGTTCATTACTGCATCTCATAACCTGGGAACACACATCAAAATAAAGGGTGAGCAGAAGGCCCAGTAAGGGAAACAAGAGGAACATTTTACATGTGAGCTTGATATACTTCAATAATGACATGAAGAGAACTTTAAGGCATGAGAAAGAAATCATGAGGCATTTCATAATAAAAACAACATTTTTCATAACTTGAATATGTGGCTACATCATTTAACATAGACAATCATGAACATATCACCAAGGTCCATCCCCAAGGTGTCATTTGAAAATTACCAAGGTTATTCACCAAGGTATCGTGAAAATTGTAATCTCTAGTGGTTACATCATTACCCAATGCATTGGAGCGCTATCAGGGCGCACCCTTAAATTTGCCTTTATTATCATGTGAGACACATATATCATCATAAAAAATTTCATAAATAACCCACATAGCATAAAATAAATGGGTTTCATTTCATAATCACAACGTTTTAAAAACTGCTTTAGATACGTGATCTTTACGTCACTTTAAACCCACGGAAAGGGAAAGAGGGTTTCATGTATGTAAATCCCAGAATTTAAAATAGAACATTTTGATATATATGTGAATACCCCTGTATAAATAAGATCCTTGAGTATTCACTTTATAACATAAAATAATTTTTAGAAAAGAGAGAGAGACACTTTGCGACGAAAATTCTGCAGCAACGACTATGTTACAAGGTTTTAGAAAACATTGAGAAGAGAGGGGACATGGGTCAAACATTCATAAATGACCCATAAAACAGTAGAGGGACAAAATATAAGGGATTTAAGAACATGGTACTGAAATTTGAAAATGTACCATATGAAATGAAGAACATGAAAGGAAGAAAAAAAAACAAGATTTCTCTTGTGAAAATTCGGCAGCCTAACGGCGTCACTTAAACTTCAACAAAATTGAATTGACAAGGTCAAATAGGGTCTCTCATCATATGAACATAAGATTCCAGTATGATAGATATAGAGATCATACCCCAACATAATAGAAAGGAACTTGAAAGAATTGACATGAAAGTAGAACTTCAAAACGAGAAGGGTGAAGAACCACTTAAAAATTCGGCAGCCTAACGGCGCCACTTAAAACTTCAAAATACTGAATTGAAGAGATCAAATGGGGTCTCTCATCATATGAACATAAGAGTCCAGTATGATATATATAGAGATCATACCCCAACATAATAGAAAGTAATTTGAAAGAATTTACATGAAAGTAGAACTTCAAAACGAGAAGGGTGAAGAACCACTTAAAAATTCAGCAGCCTAACGGCGCCACTTAAAACATCAAAATACTGAATTGAAGAGATCAAATGGGGTCTCTCATCATATTAACATAAGAGTCCAGTATGATATATATAGATATCATACCCCAATATAACAAAAAGGAACTTGAAATAATTGACATGAAAGTAGAACTTCAAAACGAGAAGGGTGAAGAACCACTTAAAAATTCGGCAGCCTAACGGCGCCACTTAAAACTTCAAAATACTGAATTGAAGCGATAAAATGGGGTCTCTCATCATATGATCATAAAATATCAGTATGATAATTTAGAGATCATACCCCAACATAATAAAAAGGAACATGAAAGACTTGAATGAAAATAGAACTTGAAAACGAGGAAGGTGAAAGAATCCCTTAAAAATTCGGCAGCCTAACGGCGCCACTTAAACATTCTTAAAACGAATTGATGAGAGCAAGGGGGGTCTCTCATCATATGAACATGAAATAGGAAGCAGGATGAATATAAAAGAACATCCTCCAACATAATAACATGGAGTATAAAAGAAATGACATAAAAGAGATTACTTGAAAAGAAAGAGAGGGGTCGGATCCCTTACCTTAAAATGTAACTCTTAAACCTCAAAGGTTGGGAACTTGAGGGCTTGGGGGCACCTTGGGAGGACTCCTTGGGAGGTAATGAGACCAGAACTTCGTTGGGGAAGAGTGGGGAGTCTAATTGATGGGAGGAGGGCTTGGTATTTATAGGGAAAGTGAGGGGACAAGACATTAATGGCCAAGGGACACCTCACATGTGCTTTTCTCAAACCCATGTGCTCTCCCTTGGCATTTATCATGGAATTAGGCCACATGGGTCCCCCAAAACAATAATTCATCACCCTTGGCCGGCCAACCCTCAAAAGATCTCATGACATCATCATGACACCATTATGATGTCATTAAACATACCGAAACCCTAAAACTGTATTTTTACTATTCACTAAAAATTCAACCTTCTCAGAATAACCCCAAAATTTCACCTTAACCAAATATCAATGCTCTGATTTCAAAAATGAAATCCATTTTATAAAAATAATTTTCTAAATATTTTTAATTTAATTTTTAAATAAAAACACTATTCATCGAAAATTCACATTTTTCAGAAAAATCCCCAAAAATTACCATAACATAATATCGATGCTCTGAGTTCAAAAATGAAGTCGTTTTTATAAAAATAATTTTCTAATTATTTTTAATTAAATTTTTAATTAAAAAACACTATTCACCCCGAAAAAACTAATACTTGAATAATAATTAATGAAACCGTTATTTAACTATTTTATTGAATCACATTACTTAATCAAGGTGCCTAGATTATTTTAAAACTTTCTTTAAGTGAGATTACTAATCCATTTGGTCATATTACTAATCCTAATCATAAAATCACTATTCATAATTTACTATTCATCAAAAATCAAGTTGATCTTATTAGACTCTAAATTTCGTACTGAACATAATTGTAGAAGACCATTTTTCGAAAATCATTACACATTTTTAATTATTTAAGGTTTACACAACCATTTTTAAAATATCCTTTTTCTAAAATTCATCAAAAATATGCATACAATATTTATCCGGTCATTTGAAAATTCATAAACATCATCATAAGAAGAAATCCAAATTTTTATTTAAAAAAAAAGATTACACAAGGCAATTACGGTCTCGTTACATAACCCCTTATAATACCAGCATAGGACCTAAGAGTAAGGTGTGCTAGGGTGATAGAATTTTGGGGCGGCTCAGTCAACATTGCCCGAGTAGTAATTTCTATCAGTTTGAACTTCTCGCGAAGGCGATTCCGTTCTAGCTTCACATGATGAAGTTCGGCTTGGATTTGGTCCAGAGCAAAGCCCAATGGTGCTACCTCCTTCCCAATCTCTGTTAGATGGGCTTCGATCGGCCCAAGGCTACTAGGTGTGGCCATCAAATCTTCTTTCTATAATAATTAACCAGGATTACTTAAATTTAGAGACAATAATAAAAACATTTTGTTCACGGTGGTCATATTGACCGATGGTCATATAACACTCAAAAACCAATGGTCTCATTTTATTTATAATCATGTTTATCGAATAAAATATTTTTTTTTTGAGTATAAAAAATAACACATGAAATTAGGAAACAAGATTTATTCAAAATTTCGGGTCGTTACAATCTTCCCCCCTTAAGAAATTGCGTCCTCGCAATTTTTTTTAAATTGGGTTTTGAAATTTCATTGAAAGTCCCACATCGGAAAAAGAGTCAGTAACACCATTACTTTAAAAGAAAGAAAAGGAAGTACAAAGGCCACCCGAGTTAACCCACACTCGGGTTCCATGTAGGAAAACATGGACATGGAGGAAAAAAAACAAAGGGTCAGTTCTGAGAGAGAGTGATAGAGAACATGATTAGGAGAAAGTTAACCATGAGAAAATCCCAAACTTATGATGTGTGTAAACGGTCTTTGATTACCTAGTAGGAAACGTAAACCAACAACATTTTTGTTTTACGTTTCTTTTCATAATTTTGAGGATTTCATTTACTACATAGAACAAAAACATAAGAAAATATATCTACCTTCATGTAGAGTTTCACCCTTTAATAAGTTTTTACCAAAACTAATCCTTTCCCCCAAACGATGAGCATTCAAAACTACTTGGTCTCATCAAAACACAAGAATCATCTTCTAGAGAATCACATAATCCATAAAAGATTAACTATCTATTTCTTCTATCTTTAAACATTATCCCAAAACAGAAAGGGTAAGGTTAAACAACTCTTCAAAAAGGAAGAATCCCATAGGAATGGAAACTAATTTTAAATCTTCAATGTTCCATGGTAATACCCAAAGTTCATCATAGACCATTCCATAAATAACAGTCCTTAAAATTCCTCGAAATAAACCAAACTAAGATTGAAACCCAAATACAAGAAGGACTTGATAACATAGTCTTCCAAAATAAACTTCATTGTTCATCTCTAAACAACATCAACCACTCCTAACATCTTATAACAAAAATAGCTAACCTAAACATATTTTACCCAAGATAGTTTAATCATTCCCGTAAGTAACCTAATTTACTATAAGTCCAACTTAAATTCATTGATAAATCAAAATATAAATCAACCTTACTCCTCAATGAAAATACCGTAGTAATCTAGTTACCTTAATCATATATGGTCCTCAAAATAGTGAACGTCTTCCAAAATAATAATCATATTTTAATCCCCTAATCATCTCGGTCGTATTAATACGGCAATCATAGCATTTCCTATCACATTGGTTGTTGGGACATGTTCTTCCATTTCCCGCCATTAACTAAGAAAAGAAGCTATAATTAGGGGCTTAAATACATAGCCAATAATCATGCAAAGAAACTTAAAGCATCTAAGGATAACATGTAGAAGTAAAGTATACCCTAACTTGTGATCCCCTTGGTTCCCTTCTAGGTTATACATGATCATATATTCTTATGTAAACCTTTATTTTATTTTATCTTTGTTCCTTTAACAATGGTTCATACTAAGCTTATGAATTTACCAAAGCATATCCCCCGGGAGTGTCGTAACCAAGAGTGCAGCAAGGCCCGTTGTCGTGTACCAGTTCCTGTTCGAGTCTAGCTCAAAGCGGTGTTTTCGGGTTTTACCCCTATGTACATCTGTGCCAGAGCCACCTCTACCTGCTCGTATCCAGACAGGGATGTATTTGCTTGGAAACCCCTTACTCAATACTCACCAAAATACCAGGAAGATTTCCTATATTAAACTTTTCTATAGGGTTCCTCCTAGAGTTTTCATATCCTAATTTCCACAAATAACTAAACCATCCTTTGATACCAACTATAGCATCCCACCTTTTAATCACATAAACTTTCATTACATTTTACAAAACCGAGGATCTTTAAGGTTTAGTGTCTTGGAAACCAGGAACATAATAAATGAAAGAAAAAAAAAACATTCTTCTTAAACACTTGAAAGGCTTCTCCTCAAGTTCATCCTAGGTTCATTACTGCATCTCATAACCTGGGAACACACATCAAAATAAAGGGTGAGCAGAAGGCCCAGTAAGGGAAACAAGAGGAACATTTTACATGTGAGCTTGATATACTTCAATAATGACATGAAGAGAACTTTAAGGCATGAGAAAGAAATCATGAGGCATTTCATAATAAAAACAACATTTTTCATAACTTGAATATGTGGCTACATCATTTAACATAGACAATCATGAACATATCACCAAGGTCCATCCCCAAGGTGTCATTTGAAAATTACCAAGGTTATTCACCAAGGTATCGTGAAAATTGTAATCTCTAGTGGTTACATCATTACCCAATGCATTGGAGCGCTATCAGGGCGCACCCTTAAATTTGCCTTTATTATCATGTGAGCCACATATATCATCATAAAAAATTTCATAAATAACCCACATAGCATAAAATAAATGGGTTTCATTTCATAATCACAACGTTTTAAAAACTGCTTTAGATACGTGATCTTTACGTCACTTTAAACCCACGGAAAGGGAAAGAGGGTTTCATGTATGTAAATCCCAGAATTTAAAATAGAACATTTTGATATATATGTGAATACCCCTGTATAAATAAGATCCTTGAGTATTCACTTTATAACATAAAATAATTTTTAGAAAAGAGAGAGAGACACTTTGCGACGAAAATTCTGCAGCAACGACTATGTTACAAGGTTTTAGAAAACATTGAGAAGAGAGGGGACATGGGTCAAACATTCATAAATGACCCATAAAACAGTAGAGGGACAAAATATAAGGGATTTAAGAACATGGTACTGAAATTTGAAAATGTACCATATGAAATGAAGAACATGAAAGGAAGAAAAAAAAACAAGATTTCTCTTGTGAAAATTCGGCAGCCTAACGGCGTCACTTAAACTTCAACAAAATTGAATTGACAAGGTCAAATAGGGTCTCTCATCATATGAACATAAGATTCCAGTATGATAGATATAGAGATAATACCCCAACATAATAGAAAGGAACTTGAAAGAATTGACATGAAAGTAGAACTTCAAAACGAGAAGGGTGAAGAACCACTTAAAAATTCGGCAGCCTAACGGCGCCACTTAAAACTTCAAAATACTGAATTGAAGAGATCAAATGGGGTCTCTCATCATATGAACATAAGAGTCCAGTATGATATATATAGAGATCATACCCCAACATAATAGAAAGTAATTTGAAAGAATTTACATGAAAGTAGAACTTCAAAACGAGAAGGGTGAAGAACCACTTAAAAATTCGGCAGCCTAACGGCGCCACTTAAAACATTAAAATACTGAATTGAAGAGATCAAATGGGGTCTCTCATCATATTAACATAAGAGTCCAGTATGATATATATAGATATCATACCCCAATATAACAAAAAGGAACTTGAAATAATTGACATGAAAGTAGAACTTCAAAACGAGAAGGGTGAAGAACCACTTAAAAATTCGGCAGCCTAACGGCGCCACTTAAAACTTCAAAATACTGAATTGAAGCGATCAAATGGGGTCTCTCATAATATGATCATAAAATATCAGTATGATAATTTAGAGATCATACCCCAACATAATAAAAAGGAACATGAAAGACTTGAATGAAAATAGAACTTGAAAACGAGGAAGGTGAAAGAATCCCTTAAAAATTCGGCAGCCTAACGGCGCCACTTAAACATTCTTAAAACGAATTGATGAGAGCAAGGGGGGTCTCTCATCATATGAACATGAAATAGGAAGCAGGATGAATATAAAAGAACATCCTCCAACATAATAACATGGAGTATAAAAGAAATGACATAAAAGAGATTACTTGAAAAGAAAGAGAGGGGTCGGATCCCTTACCTTAAAATGTAACTCTTAAACCTAAAAGGTTGGGAAATTGAGGGCTTGGGGGCACCTTGGGAGGACTCCTTGGGAGGTAATGAGACCAGAACTTCGTTGGGGAAGAGTGGGGAGTCTAATTGATGGGAGGAGGGCTTGGTATTTATAGGGAAAGTGAGGGGACAAGACATTAATGGCCAAGGGACACCTCACATGTGCTTTTCTCAAACCCATGTGCTCTCCCTTGGCATTTATCATGGAATTAGGCCACATGGGGCCCCCAAAACAATAATTCATCACCCTTGGCCGGCCAACCCTCAAAAGATCTCATGACATCATCATGACACCATTATGATGTCATTAAACATACCGAAACCCTAAAACTGTATTTTTACTATTCACTAAAAATTCAACCTTCTCAGAATAACCCCAAAATTTCACCTTAACCAAATATCAATGCTCTGATTTCAAAAATGAAATCCATTTTATAAAAATAATTTTCTAAATATTTTTAATTTAATTTTTAAATAAAAACACTATTCATCGAAAATTCACATTTTTCAGAAAAATCCCCAAAAATTACCATAACATAATATCGATGCTCTGAGTTCAAAAATGAAGTCATTTTTATAAAAATAATTTTCTAATTATTTTTAATTAAATTTTTAATTAAAAAACACTATTCACCCCGAAAAAACTAATACTTGAATAATAATTAATGAAACCGTTATTTAACTATTTTATTGAATCACATTACTTAATCAAGGTGCCTAGATTATTTTAAAACTTTCTTTAAGTGAGATTACTAATACATTTGGTCATATTACTAATCCTAATCATAAAATCACTATTCATAATTTACTATTCATCAAAAATCAAGTTGATCTTATTAGACTCTAAATTTCGTACTGAACATAATTGTAGAAGACCATTTTTCGAAAATCATTACACATTTTTAATTATTTAAGGTTTACACAACCATTTTTAAAATATCCTTTTTCTAAAATTCATCAAAAATATGCATACAATATTTATCCGGTCATTTGAAAATTCATAAACATCATCATAAGAAGAAATCCAAATTTTTATTTAAAAAAAAAGATTACACAAGGCAATTACGGTCTCGTTACATAACCCCTTATAATACCAGCATAGGACCTAAGAGTAAGGTGTGCTAGGGTGATAGAATTTTGGGGCGGCTCAGTCAACATTGCCCGAGTAGTAATTTCTATCAGTTTGAACTTCTCGCGAAGGCGATTCCGTTCTAGCTTCACATGATGAAGTTCGGCTTGGATTTGGTCCAGAGCAAAGCCCAATGGTGCTACCTCCTTCCCAATCTCTGTTAGATGGGATTCGATCGGCCCAAGGCTACTAGGTGTGGCCATCAAATCTTCTTTCTATAATAATTAACCAGGATTACTTAAATTTAGAGACAATAATAAAAACATTTTGTTCACGGTGGTCATATTGACCGATGGTCATATAACACTCAAAAACCAATGGTCTCATTTTATTTATAATCATGTTTATCGAATAAAATATTTTTTTTTGAGTATAAAAAATAACACATGAAATTAGGAAACAAGATTTATTCAAAATTTCGGGTCGTTACAATCAAATTCACCTCAATCTAATGCATTGTGTAATTTATATATCTCCAAGTGTGTCTTTAAATTTAAACTTGATATTTTAGTAAAAATGACAAGTGACATACTCAAAACAAATAAAACACATTCAGATTGTTTTGATAATTTATGACAAAGATCCATAAGTAATTTTTTATGTGTAGGAATCACCTACAACTCAATATAATACACGGTGTGCCTGGTATGACTCAAAGTGTCCGTTATTAGTTTAAAAATGATATTTTAGTTCGAAATGTGTCACTCATTGGAAACTAATAACAAACTCATATTTTTCTGATAATTTAGGAAAATTATTCATAAGTCATTTGTGATGTCTAGGAATTAGTCTCACATCAAACTGACACACGATGTGACTGGTATGACTCAAAGTGCATGTTTTCAGTTTAAAATGACATTTTAGTAAAAAAGACAAGTGACATACTCAAAAACAATAAAACATATTCATATTATTTTGATAGTTTAGGAAAATTATCCATAAGTCATTTTTGATGTGTAGGAATAAAATACACCTCAATCTGATGCACGGTATGACTATTATTACTTCAAGTGTTCCTTTTTATTTAAAACTGACATTTTAGTAAAAAAGACAAGTGTCAAACTCAAAACTAAGAAAACACATTTAGATTGTTTTGATAATTTTGGAAAACAATCCATAAGTCATTTTTGACATATAGGAATTATCCACACCTCAATTCTATACATGGTGTAACTGGTATGACTCAAAATGTGTTTTTTATTTAAAATTGACATTTTAGTAAAAAAGAAAAGTGATATACTCAAAACTAATAAAACAAATTCATATTGTTTTGGTACTTTAGAAAAAAGATCCATAATTAATTTTTGACATGTTGGAATCGGACTCACTCTAATCTGATACATGGTGTGCTCGATACGACTCAAACTATCCGTTATTAGTCCAAAATTGACATTTTGGGTCAAAACACGTGTCACTCACTGAAAAGAGAGAAAAATGCTCATATTTTATAGATAATTTAGGAAAAATATTCACAAGTCATTTTTGATGTGTAGGAATCAGTCTCACCTAAAATCGACACATGATGTGACCGGTATGATTCATTGTGCATGATTTCAATTTAAAATGGTATTTTAGTAAAAAAGACAAGTGACATACTCAAAACTGAAAAAACACATTCATATTGTTTTGATAATTCAGGAAAATGATTCATAGGACATTTGTGATGTGTGAGAATCAACTGCACCTTAATCTAAATCATAGTGTGACTGGTATGTCACAAAGTTTCCATTATTAGTTTAAAATTTACATTTTATTAATATATTATTTCATATTTATGTTTATTTTATTTCTTTATAGTATTACTAACATAAGAATTGTTTTCTCATATAGGTGAATTATTTTTCTAAAGTTGGGGTGGTTTGTTCAGCAACTGATACCATGATCGGGCTTTTAAAGAGTGGGTCAGGTGCCAAAGATAATGAAACCATTGATGATTTTGAATGTTTGTGGTAAATAGTAGTTGATAATGTAATTGCACAAAAAACCTTTTCACTACAACATAAATCACCTTTAGCGGCGGTCTTTTAGCGGCGATTTACAAAACTGCCGCTGAACCTTTCATTAAAAATGTTTAACGGCGGTTTATTAAAAACTACTGGAAACCCATTTATTTTTTTACAGCGGTGACACTCCCCCCCCACCCAAGCCGATGCTCTTCTCCCCCCAACCCTGTGACGCTTCTCCCCCCGACGATCCCTAAACCTAGCTCCGCTCCCCTCCTGTGCCACCAGTGACCTCACTGCCAGTCGCTACTTACCCCCCCTTCCCCCCCAACACCCACGATGTCGGATTCTCCCCCGACCCCATCGAGTTCCTACCCTAGGTCAGCTCCCCTCCCCTACCGCCAGTGGTTTTCTCATATTTAGGTATGTTTTTGTGTGTAATGGTTATAGGAATCTTGTGGAGGAAAAATGCATAAGGTTTTATGTGGTTTCATTATTGTTGAGTCATTGCCATAATTTATTTTGGTTTATCATAAAATTTGGATGAATTCATTTAATTAATTGACTTCATATATTTGGGTTTTGTTTGGAAATGAGCTTAGAGGTGTTCCAAGATTGATCCATACCCCATTTCTTGAAGTTACAGGGGGGATACATAACTGTCCCTAAAGTATGACTAATTCGATTAATATGGATTAATTCTCTTAATTAATTATTATTGCTTTATAATATATGTTGTAATTTTATGAGTTAGGGGATTGAGATGGTGTTGGTTCCTAGAGATGGCTTTGATGAGTATGGAATGAGATTTCGTAAGGGTATAACTCTATGGTCAAGGTAGTTTATGACTAATATTACCATAGGATATGGTTATGCATTTATTGTGTGGATTAAAATTTCATGTAGGTGGGTATGTGACATGAATGGGATCCATGGGTTATTTACCTTATGAGACATGAGGATAGAGATTCATGTTGGGTTCATATAATTCCCTTTAGTATGATGTATTGATTATACAACCGTTGATGGATATGTTATATATGTGAGAGGCTTAACTATAGGGAAATTAAAACCCCAATAGGGTGTCCATCTTGTATTTATGGGTCAAGTTATCTATAAAGGTATTGTTTTAGGTAATTGATTCTCTCCTAAAGAAATGTCTAGGGGTGAGGCTATGGGATGGTGTGGTAATGGTCATCTATGGTATGATAATCTATGAGAACATATGAATGAACCAATATGGAACCAAGTTAGGTTCCTTTGATCGATGAGCAATCAATATGGACTATATGAATAATGATAGGTTCTCCAAACCTTATGAGTTGGGAATGTGGCCCTTGACAGAAATTTATCCCTTAGGTAGGGGTGAGATACCTAGGGAATGGAACCGTAAGCAATGTATTTATCATCCACGTTAATAAATTTTCACAATATCAATATAACTTCAAAATTAGATTCATCATGTCAATAACAACTTACCAATCACAATGAAACCACACTTATGATAGTAAGGGAATAACTACTTCCTCCTCTAAATTTTTATTCTTATTAGTGGTCTAATTCTACTAAATTCAGTTCTTGATATCCCTTGTTATAAACCATATTCAATATGCCATCATTGATTATCTTATTTAAGGCTTGTAAACCTCGTTTTATTTTAGAATAATCCCTTTTTTATGTAATTCTAGATTCAAAAAGTGACTTTACTTCAGCATGAAACTTCTAGATCAAGTTTTGAAGAAAAAAAGTGGTTTCTTAACACCACTTGCTGAGTCATGATCATCCATGACACTTTTTAATCATATTTTATATCAAATGAGACTTGAAATAATTATTACATCACTTATTTAATGCATTTTTTGGATTTAATCAGATCTTCCTTTAGCTGAATAACATGTACTTTATTAGCACATCCACCCCATGGATCATATCTGCCCCTAAATATTGGGCCACTTCAAACAATGGTTAGAATTATTTAATTTAATGGGAGAGGGGAACCTCCGACTATTTAAGTTTATTATTGTGGTTGGACTTTGTTCACTCACCCTAATCTCCCAATTTAATTCTAATCCTTTGCGGTGGTACTACTTTATTTGACACCACTAGTGGGTGATTTACCATATGTATTGATATAGGAAAACCTTATGTAACATGTTTATATATTTTTTCAACTAGTATATATGAATCTCTTTCCCTATTTAGTAATAGTTATGTGTTTTGATTTTTTTTAATATTGTGTAGGCACATTGTGATATACATGGATAAAAGATGGATCACTTTACCAAAAAATGCACCTCAGTATATTAAGGGTTTGAATGAGTTTTTATATTTTGCAGTTTCCAATCGATCCGTTGAAGGGATAATAAGATGTCCATGTCATAAATGTAAATTTAGAAGATGGTTGAAGAGAGATGAAGTTTATAAACATTTAATATTGAAGCAATTCCATGGTCAATATTTGCGTTGGATTTGGCACGGAGAATCGAATGTTACAGAAAGGTTGAGCACTGATGTCAATCCACAGAATAACCTCCCAACTTTGTAGAAAATGGAAAATGAAATGAAAAACCTTATAAATGATGCATTCGGCACTGCAAGATACCACCATCAACATCAAAACATATCAGAACAACCAAATGAGGGTGCTATAAATAGCAACGAGACAAGTGATGTTTTTGAGACTGTAGGACAACAATATCAAGATTGTAACATATCATGGGATCGTCCTCTTGATTCTGTGGAGAATAATGTAAGAGAAAACTTCACTGAGGAAAATGCGTTCCATGATTTAGTTGGCGATGGAAATCAAGAGTTGTATAGTGGATGTTTGAAATATTCAAAACTTTCTTTTATACTGAAGTTGTACCATATCAAATGTCTATGTTGAATTATAAATAAATAAATTTCCATGATATTGGATTTTTTGCGTCATGCATTTTCTAAAGAAAACATCCCTGAGTCTTTTTATGATATGAAAAAAGTTGTTAACAGGATTGGTTTGAATTATACAAAAATACATGCATGTCCCAATGATTTTATGCTTTATTGGCGAGAGGATTTAGATAGACAGGATTGTAAAAAAGTTATTATTCTAGATGGCAGTCAATGGGTGATGTTGGAAGTTTGAATCAACATAATTTCATGAAGAAGAAGAAAAGGAACACACCGGAAAATGTTTTGTGTTACTTTCCTTTAAAGCCTCGATTTCAAAGATTATTCATGTCATCGAAAACCTCCAAACACATGAAGTGGAATCCTATAGATAATAACAATGATGGGTTAATGATACATCCATGAGATTCACAATCGTGGAATAAATTTGATTCATTACATCCATATTTCTTAGATGATCCTAGGAATGTTCAATTGGGATTGGATACTAATGGATTCAACCCATTTGGGACTTTGAGTACCAGTTATAGAATTTGGACAGTTGTTTTGATCCCTTACAATCTGCCTACGTGGATGTTTATGCAACAAAAATATTTTATCATTTCAATGATTATTCCTGGAAAACAAATGCCTGAAAATGATATTGATGTATACTTGCAGCCTTTAATTGAAGAATTATAGGAGTTGTGGAGCAACGGTGTTGAGACATTTCATGATTCTTTTAAGAAAATCTTCAAAATGCATGCTGCTTTAATGTGGACAATTAGTGATTTCCCTAGGCTTGGGAATTTATCTGGTTGGAACACTTACATGGGTTTGGCTTGTCCTATTTTTAACTTTGATTTTGAGCCCAAATGGATACCTCATAGTAAAAAATGGTGCTTCTTGTGCCATCTAAGATTTCTCGATGCATCTCATAGATTTCGGCTGAACATATCAAAATTTAATGGTTTCATTGATCGTAGACCACCTCCAAAGTTGTTAACTAGATCTGAAATATTGACACAACTTGGAAATGCTGAAACAGAATTTGGGAAGGTTATTCATTTGAATGATAGTGGGAAATGGGTTCGAAGTGCATCGTCAAGTGAAATCAGAATGCAACAATGGAAGAAAAAATTTATATTCTTCAAACTTCCGTATTGGGAATTTAATTTGTTGCGGAATAATCTTGATGTGATGTATATTGAGAAGAATGTCTATGAAAATTTTATTTTCACATTTCTTAATGAGCATGGAAAGTAGAAGGATCATCTCAATGCTCGCAAAGACTTACAAGCAATGAACATAAAACGTGATCTCTGGCCAGATGATAATGAAAAGTATCCTATGAAATTTTTTGTAATGAAAAATAGGGATAAAGATACATTCCTTCGAATTTTAAAAAATGTTAAGGTATATTATGGGTATTCAAGTAACATCTTGAGGTGTGTTGACTTGAATAATTGTAAGTTACATGGATTGAAAAGTCACGCTTCACATATTTTGTTACAATACTTACTACCATTGGCATTGCGTACATTATTACCTGAAAAAATTACTACTATTGTACTCCAATTATGCACATTTTTCAGACAACTATATGAGAAATCTCTACATCCATTTCAGCTTGACAACCTCCAGGAGAGTTTTGTATTGACCCTTTGTGAAATGTAGATTATCTTTCCTTCGTCATTTTTTAATATAATGATGCATTTAACTGTGAATTTGGTTGAGGAAGCTAAATTAGGAGGCCCTATTCATTATTGATGGATGTATCCAATTGAGAGGTACTTTATTTATATGTTTTACAGTTAAGTAAACAATTTTCGGCACTTAATTAAATGCATAATTATGTTCATTTTATTTCACAGATATCTTGGGCATTTGAAATCATACGTGAGAAATAAAGCTCAACCAAAAGGCTCTATTGCTGAAGGCTATTTGGATGAGGAGTGTCTTACCTTTTGTTCTAGATACTTGGATGATATTGAGACAATATTTAATTGAGTTGGACATGTTGATGACACATTGAATCAATCTCAAATACATCAGAAATCCAAAATATTTCCTGCTATTGGCCGATCAGTTGGGACGACCTCAAATGTGACACTAATAGAATTGGAATTATTACAGGCACATAGATATGTGATGCTAAATAGTGAAATTGTAGATCCATTTATTGAAGAGTTGAGGATACAAACAAAGATAAGAATGAGAGGCCGAACATGAAATGATAAATATATAATTAAAGCTATTAATAAAGAGCTTTTATAATGGTTTGCACGACGTGTAAGTTCATAAATATAGAAATAAATATGAATATTAGTTTGAAACATATATTTTGTAAATATAATAAAGTATATTTCTTTTTTTTGATCATGAATACTGATACTCGAGCAGAGGTTTCAGAATATTTGAAGTTTCTTGCTCGAGGTCCTCTAAAATAAGTTAGAAAGTTCGACGCTTACAATGTGAATGGATTTAGATTTCGTACAGTCGATCAAGAAGAGGGTTTAAAAACATAGAATAGTGGTATATTTATATTTCATGAAGTGAAATACTATGGAAAGCTGACTGATATTATTTAATTAAACTAACATGGGAATTTTTCAGTTGTTTTATTCAAATGAAATTGGGTCGATTTTATCATAGGTGTTAAAAGAGATTCCTTGAAATTTACTTCTGTGAACTTCTCTCACTTGATGGATGTTGGTGATCATGAAATGAATGATCCATATATCCTATCATCGTAAGAAAAAATGGTATATTATGTGAATGATATTTTGGATGAAGGGTGGAGTGTAGTTGCTCACGTAATACAAAGATATTTGTATGATATGGGTGATAAAGTAGAAGATTTGACCTCTGAAATTGAATCTCATCAACAACAAGAAGCAGAATTATTTGTCCATCATGATATTTAAAATATTATTCTAGTAAGGATGAATGAAGCAGATGAAGTAATGGAGTAGGAAATAGACATAATTGAAGAGGAAAATGATTGTATGTACAATTATTTATTCATTCACCAACCACTTATTTCATTTATGCAGTCATTCATTATCATTGTTATGTATATTTTGTTTTTTATTACTGGGAATCTATCATTTTTAATTTTTTTATGCATAATATTTTTGAAATATATGTTCCAAACTTAAGTTTATTTGATTAAATGACATGAATGTCAAGGAGGAAGCGATACACTATTTCATCCACTACCGCGACAGATGACGGTTAATTAGTCTCCCTCCCTACGGCATCTGAGCCACCAGCTGCCTACCCCCCTACACCATCTCCCCCTGAACCATCTCTCACACCATATGTGAGTGTCCCTTTAGAAGCTGAGTCGTCGAATCCCCCTTCAGCAACCTCATCAGTCGGGTGGCGGCGTGCCACTTCTAGTTCATCACGGACACACTGGAGGGTCACTGTTATAGGTACAAATTTTAATATAAATAAATTTATTGCACTTTTTTTAATACTAACTGTTTGTTCATTAAAGATGAAAAAATGAAACTGTGGAGAAAAATATAAAATGTTTAGATGTGTGGAATATGAATGGAGAGAAGATAGTTGTCCATTTAGATTCATATGGGGTCCCTACAGATGATGTCGTGGGATTACATGGCCAAATTCTAGGCTAGCTGGTAGTGGAGCCCATTTCCCTTCCTATTTCTTATGATTATTGGATACATATGCCTTCAAGTTGGAAAAATGAAGTTTCTGATTCCCAAATAAAGGTAATTTTAATACATTATGGTGTTATTGAGTATCATGTTATTAATATGTTCAAAATTAATTTCTGTATACAGATGTTTTCCACATTACAGTTGATGATGTGATAACATGATAGTGGACATTGAAAAATCTTGGAAAGAAATGGAAAGACTTAAAATGGAGATTGTGGGGTGATGTCAACGATACTTCATTGACCATCCAACAAATGTATGAGAAGCTACCCTATGGGGTACCCAAAGAACAATGGAAAGTTTTTGTTGACAGACATCATGATGTGAAGCAGATGGTATTTAAATATATATTATTATATTAACCTCATTTTACATTTATACATGTATATGAAGAGGATATGACATTGAATACATTACTATTAAATTTTATTTTATTTATTTCAGGATCTCTTAAGAAAGAATGCATCAAGCAAGGGGAAGCAATTCATCCCTCACATTGTGGGGTCAAAAAGATTTTCTAGAAGCCGATCGACTCTGGTAATATTTTCATTAGTTTAAATATTTATAAGACAATATTATCTGTTTAATATATTAAATTTTTGATTTATCTTTGTTTAATGCATTCACAGAGTTTAGGGCACGAAGCATCCTGAACTGAAGTGTGGTTGGATCTTCACAAAAAATCTGATGGAAGTTTTGTTAATGATCTTTCCAAAGAAGTTGGGGTATGAAATCATTTTTTCATTATAATAACTTATTATCAATTTCTAATATGTTAATATATATTGTTATTTGATTTATAGGTAAAGATTAAAGAACTATGGGATGCCAATCCCGAGTAGTCCTACTCAGTCTCCCAGGATGACCCGGTTGCTAAAGTCCTTGGGAAGGAGCATCCTGGTAGAGTGTGCGGGCTGGGTTTGGGACCCATACCATCTGAGGTTTTTGGCAGGCCACCGGGGATTACAACTAAATCTAATCCTGGTTGTATTCATCCCATAACTAGAGATTCTAAGAAAGATATTGTTTCTCTATGAAACATAGTTCAAGAGCAGGGTGATCAGATATCTGCTTTGTAGAAAGAGTTGACCGATATACGTCAGCAGATGATAAGATATGCCCTCGGTGCTCCTGTATTGACTGGTGGTGAGCAAGTAAATCACAAAATTTCAAAATCATTTAGTTTTCAATCTTTTATTGGTTTTAAGTTTAAATATAAATATGCAACACTATTTAATTTTCAATATAATGTTCTTACAGGTGGTAGACGGAAGTGGAGATGGAGGTGGAGTGGGTGACGATATGGGTTCATCATTGGATAGTGATTAGTTTTATTGTTGATATGTTGGAAGTAGAGGGGGTGACAATATGTGTTCATCATCGGTTTGTATATGTATCATGTGTGGCACATAGTTTCCACCAAACATTTTCATGACCTAACATTTTCTTGATTTTTCATGTTTCCTTTTATGTATTTTATTGATTTATGATGTTTCCTTTTATTTCTTGATTTTTGAGTGTGGTGTGAATATTTAGGACACAACAACCTACATCAATCCCCTACCAAAGCATTAATATAACCAACCATTTTCTTTCCAACAACTCTACCATAGTGAAGAAAAGAGAAAAAATTAGGAATGAAAAGGTTGAGGAATGTCATGGTATGCATATTATATAGTGTTTTCTCATATATCTTAATTATGTTATTATACATAACAAAAAAGTGTGGTTATGTGGGTAACTATGAAAGGGTTGAGGAATGTCATGGTAGTTCAGTGTTCATGGGATGAGAAACACTCTGAGTGGTTTTGGTATTTAGTTCAGGGGAGAGGGTAGGGTTAATTTAGTCCCTTGAGAACTGTATGTAGGTACTGTGACTCCTAGTGTTATGTTATGGTGACCTTGTTAATGAATATTTATATCTTTTAATTAATCCATAGTTTGTTTTGATTTCTAAAAGTGATTCATATTTATTCCCTTGAGAACTGTATGTGGTATAAGATTCTATGAGGTACCTGCATGTTGTGATGGATCCATGACACATTAGCCTTCATTATTTCACAGAGATATGTTGTGGAGTGTTGATGAACATTATAGATGATCACTCTTAGGATATGATTGGGTAATAGATGAAGGTGTGAAGGTTCATGACACCTTGTCTCGTATATGAGTGTTGAACTTGGAATAGTATAATTCCTTAGCTAACACAGGGTTATTATATATTTTTTATTGTATGATGTGGGAATTGATTATGTGACTGATGAGTTTAACATGAAAGAAAGTATATGAGTGGATTGTATTGATTAGTGATGTCTTCAGTGGTAATACAAAAAATATTTGATATTAGAAACCAATATATTTTTTGAAACTACTAATGAAGTTGGATAGAATTCATAGTGGAATTGAATACCAAAATCATATGGTAGTGACAATGATCACTAGATTTTGGGTTGTTTCTTCTAATACTAAGCTTGTGACAATTATTTTTTTGTTTTTTTTTTGAATACTGGTTATGTTGTTTACATAATTATTAATGTCTCAAAAGTGAGGCTCACGGGGTGGGTATTTTTCAATGCGTCAAAAAAGGCCTCATGCATATTAGTATTGAGATGAATTTTTGATTTATGGATAATAGTATAAAGGATCAATGGCGTTGAAATTATATAGTGTAAATCCACCATTATTATATTTTCTATTCCAAACCTTTATTGAGTGAAATATGCAGATTATATGATATTTTAAATTTCAAGAATATAGACTAACAATGGTTGTGGTTCTCTATTGGTACATTGATACAAGAAGCCTATATACATGGACATATCTGCTCTATGGGAGAGGAAAACATTATTGTATTAGATATATATTAAATAGATGTTCTGGTTATTCAACTACTAATGTATGGGAATTTGAAATATGGATGGATATTGGACCAGGTTTCTGGGTGTCGGTATTCATATTAAGTTAGAAGACCTATGAAATAGATAATGTATGTTTGTTTTGGTTGTGTCGAAATTGTAAGACTATAAATTGGATTCATAGGGGTGAAAGGTTTTTATTTCTCACATGTAGTGGTCTGATTTAGATTATTCTTGTTGAATTTGGGTGTATGACATTGGATGTTTTAGAATCCCTGATTCATTGGTATTCTTGTAATTGTTTTTTTTTCAGGGCACTGGTACATAAGCAGTAGAAGCTGTTTTTTTTTACAAAAGTGGTTTTAGCGGTGGTTTAAACCGCCGCTATATGTCAGCATTTTTCAATTAGCGGCGGTTATAACCACCACTAAATATCATCATTTTTCTATTAGAGGCGGTTATAACCGCCGCTACGGTGTTAATTTTCATGGAGATTTTAACTGCCGCTACAGTGGCCCATCTTCCACATGGAGTTAGCGGTGGTTATGATGCTTTTAGCGGCAGTTTTAACCACCGATAAAAAAATGTAAGCCCCGGGTTGGGAAAACCGCCGCTAAAAGCATCATAACCGCTGAGAAATGCGCTATCTACGACGTTTTCTAAAAACCGCCATGAAACGTCTATAACCGACGACAATAGTGTCCCGAAACACAATGTAGTGTTGGTTTTCGAAATCCGCCACAAAATCATATAGCGGCGGTTTAAACCGCCGCTATATCCAAAAAAACCCGCCTCGAACGACGGATTTTCCTGTAGTGTTTAAATGTCTATAATATATATTTTTTTTTGTGGTGTGAATTTTACTTCAATTAAATTATTAATTTACCATATCTTGTATTTTCTGCTGCTATTTGTATTTGGTGCCTGTATTTATTACTACAGTGTGCTATAATTTTAACAGAACACTATGGAGGTTTAGCCTTTATAAGCACTATAAGTAGTGCTGATAAAAGGGGGTCCCTTTTAATGACACTTAGATCAACATTGATTTTTTATCACTATTGATGGATTTTTCTAGTGCGGTTAAAAGACCTTTCTCTAGTAGTTCATGATAGGGATACGGGGAGTGAACCCAACCATCCAAGATGTGTAGGCCCTATACAGCCTTCAATGTTCCATGTGGTTATAAGGTTTTATTTTTTCAGCTTAGGAACTATATTTCTCAAAAATCACTCGATGCTTTTATTAAGAAAAACTATTTCCAAGCACATTTTCAAAAGATATTATATTTTGAAATGAAATAGGTTTTCAAAGAACTATGTATCTTCAAAAGTTATTATATTTTTAAATGAAATAGGGTTTCAAAGTAATATGTATTTTCAAATGTTTTTGAAAAAAAATATTTTCTATGGTTTTATATTTTTAAAACCCTAGAATTATATTTTTTAAAAGTATTTTATCAAATGTTTTATATTTGATAGAAAGGAAAATATTTTTGAAATCATTTTTAAACATTATTTATAAAAGTAATTTCACTAGTTTTTAAAACCCCTTACCGAGAAATTTTATTTTCACCCTACTTTTTAAAAATGGTTTTTTACAGGCTCATTAGAAGTTCCAAAGGTGTTTAGCTTTGTTAAGGAGATAATATGAGTGAAGTCAAAATAGCTATTTATTTTTAATTGTTTAAACTATCATATGTTGTAATGGTTTATTGTTTTCCTCCAAAATCCAAACCATAAAAGATCCACATTTTTATAAAGAACTATATATTTTGAATTTTTTATTTTTTTTAAATATACAATTGTATTTTTTGTATCAGATTAAGAAGCATGGGTCTTAGGTCACTACACTTGGTATTAAAGTAATAGTTTAGATAATGTTAGAGATTATACATTTTCATTCAAGGATAATCTAAGAGATGAAAATTTTATTTTGAGGTTCTAGCTAATTAAATTTTAGGTGACACCTAAGAATATAAAATTTTAGTGGTTCTAGTTTTCTGAATTTTAAAAATGGAAATTCATAATTTTTCTTAGGTACAAAGAAATAATTTTGTGGGTGAAATTCATTTTAAGGAGGTTACAATGTAACATCCAAACAAATTCTAAGCATAGTTTTTTTAATAATTATTTTCATAAATAAGCATTTAATTTTATTATTTAGCAATATGTTACATAAATATTGGTAAAATATTAATTTGATATTAAAATTAACAGTGTAATTTATATTAAAAAAATTAAAATTTTCATTTTAATTTTTAAGTAATTTTATATTTTACTTTTATAAAAAAATGATAAGAGCATATAAAAAAATATGTTTATCCTTTTAATAAAAATGTTAAATTTATGGTTAATATTTCTTTTAGGTGCATATAAATATATAATAATATATAAATATACATTTATAGAAACTATGTTAATATATATATATATAGTAATCTAAAATAATAACCATACACATATATATAAATATATGCATGTATATATATATAAATGTGTAATTGATATTAAAATTTCAGGTTAGGTTTATATATATAAAAAAAGAGTTATAATATTGTATTTAACACACACACACAAATATATATATATATATATATATATATATATATGCACATAATATATATGTATATATATACTTATATTTGTTAATATATATATATATATACTTATATTTGGTATATATATACATATATATATAAGATGTTGATTGTATAAAATAATAATAATAATAATAATATGAATATATTTTTATGTGGCACATGAGAATTATTTTTAAGAGGTTGATTGTATAATAATAATAATAATAACAATATGAATATATATATATAGCGCTTGAAGAAGTGAAGAATTTTAAAAAATGAATGAAAAAAATTAAAAAGAGGTGGAGAGTGATGTGTGGTGTGTGGTGAAAGAAACCCCAAAAAGGTGAGGTGTGTGAAGTGTATGAAGTAAAGAACCAATATATATATATATATGATATATACATATGTTAAAACATATATACATGTCATATATATACTAAAATATATCTTAAAAAAGTATTTTATTTACATGTTAAATATAAATAAATAAATATATATGTTATATATATAAGTTAAAATATATATGTGTTATACATATATGTTAATATATATATATAGGTGTATATAAATAAATAAATAAATATACATATATGTACATATATATATACACTTAAGAATTAAGTAAAGTAACAAAATAATAATATATATGTGTGTGTGTGTAACATCCCTTGTAATTATAGAATAAGAAATTTTTAGATTTATTAATATTTATGAATTATATAGTAATTTTACTTTAAAAGGGATTCTATGTCTGATAGTGTACCCGACACACAACAATAAGTTTTTTCTGAAATCATATGTTGCACACAAGGCCGAGTTATTCCAAAAATAATATATTATTAATATTATTATTTTAAGTTGTAGTTATCGCATAACCGTTAGAATGGAGGGGGTGAATTATATTAACCAAATTATGAAAATAGGGTTTATAAATGTTTATATAATGATTCTTTGGTTAGAAAATAAAAACCAATTGAATATAAAAGATGTGTTTTTATGAAAAACTATTTAAGTGTGAATAATTTTGTTTAAAAAATAATCACATAATTCTTATTGAATTATATTAATGAAATATAAATTAAATATTATGTTTAAAATTAATATTATATGTTTTTTAGACATTATATAAGAACAAATACAATTTTACGAATAAAATGAGTGTTTTTTTTTTAAAATGTGGTTTTACCACCTTTTGACGGGGAACCCTTTTTAAATCTAGTTTTCGTCACTTTTATATGTTCTATTTGACAAAATAAACTTCTTATTTAGAAGTCGGACATCAAAATTCACTTTGGTTGAATTTTTGGTATTTTTCTGATAAAATTCATTTTTTAATGAATAATGGAAAATACTGAATTTTAATTCAAAATTGTATTTTCATCTAATTTAATTATATTATTAGATTATAATTTTACATGGTTTTAAGGTATAATTAGATTAAATTTTTATCATTTAATCCAATGTTTTCTATTGGAAGTAATTTCACTTTTAAATTGAATATAAACACATGTCAATCTTTTGATAGTTTTTACTTTTTAAAAATCTGTTTCCTCAACTCGTCAACGGGATTCAATTTAAATTAATTTTAGTCACTTTTGTGAATTGAATTTTAAAAAATGTAAATACATGGTTGTAATCAGTATGAAAAATTTGAACTAATATGATGATTTTTTTGATAAATAGTAACTTTAGTATTTTATTTACCACGATTAAAGGTAAATCAGGTAATTAAAGGTAAAAATAATATTATAATAATATAAAACTATACTAAAACTTGTAATAATATTATTGTATGAGTTATGGAAAACTAATACAATCCTTGGGATGATATTTTGTCCTTTGGAATCCACTTGGGTGTGATTAAGACATTTATAACATTTAATTTAAATTAAAGGCAAAAATATCATAAACATGTCTCTTATTACTAATTTTTTTTAGTATGGGTTTATATAAGTGATATATTCAACTAGAAATATTAATTATAAAAATAAAAAGATTACCTACATCATGGTATTTTATTTTTAATTTTTAGACATTAAATAATTAAATTTAATTATGACACAATGATGATGTAGTGATTTCTTTATTAATGAAAGAATCAAATAGGTGATATTATAAATTTTAAAATAAATATTATTTGACATAATTTATGTCATACACAAATTTTATATGTGACTATGAAATTTTATAAGTCTATTAAATGGGGTTTTAAAAGTTATATCTCTGTTTGGATTTTATTTAAATTCAATGAAATGAATAGTGTAAAAATTGACATAATTGCTATTTTATAAAAATAATAATTTATTAAATTATTTAAAAATACTATTTTTTTAAATTAAAAAGTGGATATTATAAGGTATAAAAGTTTTTAAAGTTTCCAATTATGGTAAATTGACCCCATATAAGTATAATTTATAGCCTCTTAATATTTAAAATGTTGTTACCACAATTAAAATTAAAAGAGAATAATTAAAGGTAAACCAAAAAGATAAGGTTTAAAATAAAATAAATACATGTATACAAATTATTGGATGATAGGATTTATAAATATCCTCTTATTATCATATAAATATCTAAATTTGGAGTCATTTAGATTAAAAACTTAATTTATATTAATTTAACATTTTAAGAGTTTCCAAGGGTACCCCTACCCTCACCTATAAAAAGGTACCCACTATTCTCTAATACTCACACTTCAATAACCATTTTTTTCATCCAAGATCTACCAAAAAATCTTACTATAATCCCTCCCCACTTTCTTGAGGCCTTATTTTAGGTAGAACACCCTTCTTATAGGTGTTAAGGTGTTCTTAAAAGGTGATCAACTGAAGAAGATGTATTGTTTTTTAAGTGCTTCTATTTTATTTCTTCTTCCAATTCCTTTAAATCTCATTAATACATTATGAACTAATAAATCAAGTATCCTAAATATACTAAGATTTCATTATGTTAATATCATCAGCTAAATCCATCTCTAATTTCATCAAATGGTAAATGAACATTTCATTTGCGTGTATGATGGACTACCGCCTCACAAACCGATATAGTTTGTTTTTCATTACCATATATAAAGACTGGTTATAATGATGGAATAAATATTTATATATGATATTAATGACATATTTATAATTTTAAAATAATAATATTTTAATTATGTTCTTACTTACCATGCACATAAATATGATAACGTCGTTCGTGCGTACGTGTGAACTATCACCTCCACGAAGCGATGCGAATCATTTTATTCACCACATCAATTGTATGATATATATAAGTATATTTAAATAATTATTATTATGTTAATAATATTATGATAATTATGTAAAGATAAAATAATAGTTACCTTATTTCCATAATGATCAATGAAAAATTAAAACGTTACTCAAGCGTACGTACGACCTAAGGTGTCTATGAATATAACATTGTTCATTTTTCATAGCCATAATTAATGGGTTGATTTAAAAATTATGATTAATTTATAAAAGTTATGATTATTTCTTGAATACTATTCTGGAGATGATAGACTTATGAACACATGGACAATTTACATCATAACAAGTTCATTTTCAACTCAAGTACCGAATATCAAAAAAATGTATGATATGAACTTAAATATTTATGTAATTTTTATAGCATGGTAATAAGTGATATAAAAGAAATAATAAACTTTAAAAAGGTTATTAAGTAAGTATAAATTAATAAAATTTTATTATTCATGAATATAATGACTATATGTGACGATTCAGACTCAAGGTAAGGGACTTTGTCTCAATCTCCATTCATTGAGACATATTTTGATGTTATACACCACCTTAGTTTTATACGGTGTATAATAAAACCCTTTGAAATTTAATTTTATTCAAAGGTTTTTGAAATGAATCTTTTTCTATGAATCATTTGACTAAATGACAAAAGTAATGTTTTTTTAACATACACAGTGACAACGAATTTTCCGCCACCATGACCATTATTTGATATTTGGATTCCTCTATAAGCCTTAATATTTTTAAAAGGAAAATAAATACCATATTACATTTTCAGTTATTTTAGTATTGAAAATGGTTTTGATAATGGATTTATTTTTATCTATATCTTTAAATGATGTCTTGTGATTGCAATGTGGAAATGTTATTTTTCCTTTATGTATGTTTTATATGTTATGATAATGTTATGGTTCTTGGACATTGCTTATGTATACGGGTGGTTATGTGATAAATCTAGGAAGGGTGAGTCCATGATGTCTCTCCAATTCATTGGGTAATGAGATAGAGTTAAATTATAAGGTTTCTCCTAAGAGATTTAGGTAATATACTGTGATGGGTATTCCAAATGTAACTATAAAGGTCACTCTCTATGTAACTCCGAAATCTATAATGTAAGTATGATATAGATAACACAAGTTATATTTATGATTTATGATTTATATGAGTTTTACAGTAATATTATGATTTCATGAGGTAAGGTAAATGGTTTATGTTTTATAAGTGAAAACTGTGATTTTGTGAAAATGTTTTCATGAGTTTAAAATATTCATGGACTAACAGTTTCATTCCTTATTTTATATTACCTTAATGATCTTTTTATACTCATCCCAAGTTTTTGAAATTTTTTCCATAGGGTATAAGGATGGGTAAGTGTAAGTAAGAAATCATGATGAATGTTATGAATATTTTTATCAAGAAAAAGGAATCATATTTTATTTTAAGGAGTTTTATTTTGTGAAAAAAATAGATAGTGAGTAGAAGTATCTAAATTATAATATTTAAGATGTTATGTAATAGTTATGGCCCAATTTTCTAAAACTCTAAACCTAAAAAGATCCTCAATGTGAATTATTGATTTAACTCAAGATTATATAATGTTTAAGGTCGGAGCCTTATAGTGTGTGTGTGTGTGACATGTAAGGGAAGGAAGAAGAAAAGGGAAAAATTATATATATATATATATATAAACATTTTCAATTTTGATATATATATGTTGTACCTCTCGAACCCCTCGAGGTTTGATTTTCATGATCACAATCACCCTCTTATGTTTCTAACATTGTGTTTTAAGTGTTTGTGTTGATAGGCATTTGATTGCCAAGAAGTTGACCAAGGAAGAGGCAGAAATGGACTGAAAGTCAGTCCACCGGCCGACCGGTGGCTTCACCACCGGCCAGCCGGTGGCATCCAGACCAAACAGTGGAAGCTACTGCCTTCCCACCGGTCGACCGGTGGCTTCCCACCGGTCGACCTGTGGCATCCAGCCCAAATAGTGCAATCTACTGTCTTTCCACCGGCCAGCCGGTGGCTCCTCACCGGTCGACCGGTAGAGCCTGGATCAAGACTCTTCTCCTCAACTTCCAAGGCACCGGCCAGCCGGTGGAGCTGTACCGGTCAGCCGGTGGTGCCTGGAAAAGAAGACTCAGCCACTGTCAAGGCACCGGCCAGCCGGTGGCCCTGCACCGGCCAGCCGGTAGCACTGGTCAAACTAGCCGTTGGCTTTGACCAGTCAACTCCAAAAGCCTCCCAACGGCTCCGAGGCCTTTTCCAACGGCTCCAAAGCCCTCCAACGGATACTTGAAGGTTCCTAGCCTATAAATAAAGGCCTAGGAAGCCCCGGAACCACACACAAGCCACCGGACACATTTTTACATCTTTGGCGAAGCTCCGACGGATTGTTCCAAGGGAACCCAAAGTGCTCCAACAACTTCCACATCCAAGAGCACCTCCATAGAAGCTTGGAAGCGGCCCTCAAACATCATCAATCAATCAAAGGCGCCCAAGGCTTCTCCATTACGGGTTTTATTGTTTATCTCTTTTTGAGCTTTAATTTTGGGTTTGTGTCTACAAACCCCAAACCCTTTTCTCATCCCCCTTTCTTTTGGGTTCTCACACCACCACTAAGGTGTGAAGAGGTTTTTCAAGCCTTTCCTTTTAAAGGGCTTGAGTTGTTGGTGAGCTAGCCTTCACCCGTTAAAAAGGCTAGTGGGTTCTTACTTAACCATCAAAAGTAAGTGGGTTCTTGCTCAACCAATAAAAGCAAGCTGTAATAGGTCCTAGTGCTACCTCAAAGCCTAGTGGGTTTCTTGCTATAACCATTGAAAAGCAAGCGGTAGGAATCTCTCAACGGTTGAGTTGGGAGCGGAGACGTAGGCCGGGTTTTGGCCGAACTCCGTTATCAAGTTCTTGTGTGATTGCCTCTTTTATTTTCCGCTGCATTTTTACTTTGTTTTTTAATTGTTAATCAATTTTTTAAAAGGCAATTCACCCCCCTCTTGCCATCTTTCCCTCCTTGGGGTGTTCTTCCGACCCAACAATTGGTATCAGAGGGAAATTTGTGTAATACCCTAACCGGTTACAAATTTTAAGATCCATTAAGATGGCATCAACCTCTTTCGCCCCCGAGGGCTACTCTTTGGGTCGGGCTCCATTTTTTGATGGGTCCGACTATAATTATTGGAAAACCCGCATGACCACCTTTTTACGAAGCATAGGTTATCCCATTTACAAAATTGTCATGCAAGGTTACACTTTGTCTACCCCCGACGAATCCAAATGGACCCCCACCGATATAAAGAATTTTGAGCTTGATGGCAAAGCCATGAACGCTCTCCATTGCGGCCTAGACCGAAATGAATTCAATCGAGTGTCCACTTGCACCTCCTCACATGAAATCTGGAAACTTTTGGAGGTTACCCATGAGGGGACCAACAAAGTCAAGGACACTCGATTGGACATGTACCGTCAGGATTTTGAATCTTTTTCTATGCATCCAAATGAATCTATTTCTGAAATGTTTACTAGATTTACTGACGTGTGCAATGGGAGAAAGTCCCTTGGTGATGATGTTTCAGCTGAAGCAATGGTCAAGAAGATCCTATGGGTCCTTCCGAGCTCATGGGCACCAAAAGTGACGGCAATCCAAGAAGCTAAGGATGTCAAGAACATGCCGGTCGAAGAGCTCATCGGATCCCTAATGACGTACGAGATCACGATGAGGAGGCAAGCACAAAAGGAGGGCACACCAATCAAAACTCCAAAGAACATTGCCCTCAAGGTACAAAAAGAAGTAAGCTCCTCCTCATCCTCATCTTCCTCATCTACTTCATCATCAAGCGGCGACTCGGAAATGGAGAATCTCGCCCGCCAAATGCACAAGTTTATGAAGAAGCACAAGAAGAAGAAGAAATCCCGCAAGCACCGAAAGCAAGAACCCACCGAAATATCCGATCCCAAGGTGAAATGCTACGGGTGCGGCGAAAAGGGCCATTACAAGCCCGATTGCCCACTCAACAAGAAACGGGCAAAGGAGAAAGGAAAGAAAAAGGTCCTCAAGGCCACATGGAGTGACTCCTCATCCTCCTCCTCCTCCTCCTCGAGCGACAACGGTAACAAATGCCTAATGGCATTTCATGAGGTAACATCTTCCGACTCATCCTCCTCTTGTTCTTCAAATTCAAACTCTTTCAATCATATGTCTTATGAGGATCTCCAATATGCAAGAGATCAATTGGAAAATGGTTTTCATACTTTATCCTCAAAATTTGTTGCTTTAAAAAAATCTTTCAAAAAGCTTTCCTCCGAAAAAGAACAACTTCTCAAAGAGAAGGAGGAACTCTCCCTTAAAATCCAAAATTTTCCAAATGTTGATTCTATGGAATCAACCATTAAAGACCTTAGAGAGTCCCTAGCCAAATTCACCAATGGGGAACAAAATTTGACCAAACTCCTTGGTTCCCAACGAATATCTAGAACCTCCCATGGACTTGGATATACCAACCAAGCTTCATCCTCCCATGCACCCACTGTTTTTGTAAGGGGGAGCTCTAGCTTTAAGTTTTGCAATTATTGCAAAAAACCCGGGCACCTTATTTATGAATGTAATTGTAAAAACGCCCGGTACGGCCAACCCAAATCGATTTTTTATTCAGACGAATTTTATAGGAGAAGACCCGCCATGAGACAAGTTTGGATTGAAAAATCCCTTCTTGCGAGTCTCACCGGGCCTAAAATTGTCTCTTTTCAAAATCCCTCTCCCCGATGATTCATTGTTTTTATTTAGGGGGAGTTAGGATCTTTTAGCCTTGTTGTGTATTCAAATTTTTCTTTTTCAACTCCTTGTTTCAATTCTTTTTTCAATTCAAAATTTTCTTTTAAATTTTCATTTCTAAATTTCCAACAGTTGGTATCGAATTTGTTTTCTATTCAAAACTTTCAATTCAAACTGTTATTCATTTTTTGATTCCAAAATTTCATTTAGTTTCAAATTTCAAAATTCAATTGATTCTTGATTCAAAACTTTCAATTCAAACTGTTATTCAAATTTTCATTTCAATTTCAAAAATCTCAATTGATTTTCAAATCTCATCCCTTGTTTTTCAAAATTTCCCTCAATCAAGTTTTATGCCCCATTCTATTTTGATAATCACAAAGGGGGAGAATTTTCTTGATTGATTGGGGGAGAATCCTTTTTCATCATGCTTTGCATTTCCTTTTAATTTCATTTTTACTTTAATTGTTTTGGTGATTGTGATCATCAAAATAGGGGGAGATTGTTGTACCTCTCGAACCCCTCGAGGTTTGATTTTCATGATCACAATCACCCTCTTATGTTTCTAACATTGTGTTTTAAGTGTTTGTGTTGATAGGCATTTGATTGCCAAGAAGTTGACCAAGGAAGAGGCAGAAATGGACTGAAAGTCAGTCCACCGGCCGACCGGTGGCTTCACCACCGGCCAGCCGGTGGCATCCAGACCAAACAGTGGAAGCTACTGCCTTCCCACCGGTCGACCGGTGGCTTCCCACCGGTCGACCTGTGGCATCCAGCCCAAATAGTGCAATCTACTGTCTTTCCACCGGCCAGCCGGTGGCTCCTCACCGGTCGACCGGTAGAGCCTGGATCAAGACTCTTCTCCTCAACTTCCAAGGCACCGGCCAGCCGGTGGAGCTGTACCGGTCAGCCGGTGGTGCCTGGAAAAGAAGACTCAGCCACTGTCAAGGCACCGGCCAGCCGGTGGCCCTGCACCGGCCAGCCGGTAGCACTGGTCAAACTAGCCGTTGGCTTTGACCAGTCAACTCCAAAAGCCTCCCAACGGCTCCGAGGCCTTTTCCAACGGCTCCAAAGCCCTCCAACGGATACTTGAAGGTTCCTAGCCTATAAATAAAGGCCTAGGAAGCCCCGGAACCACACACAAGCCACCGGACACATTTTTACATCTTTGGCGAAGCTCCGACGGATTGTTCCAAGGGAACCCAAAGTGCTCCAACAACTTCCACATCCAAGAGCACCTCCATAGAAGCTTGGAAGCGGCCCTCAAACATCATCAATCAATCAAAGGCGCCCAAGGCTTCTCCATTACGGGTTTTATTGTTTATCTCTTTTTGAGCTTTAATTTTGGGTTTGTGTCTACAAACCCCAAACCCTTTTCTCATCCCCCTTTCTTTTGGGTTCTCACACCACCACTAAGGTGTGAAGAGGTTTTTCAAGCCTTTCCTTTTAAAGGGCTTGAGTTGTTGGTGAGCTAGCCTTCACCCGTTAAAAAGGCTAGTGGGTTCTTACTTAACCATCAAAAGTAAGTGGGTTCTTGCTCAACCAATAAAAGCAAGCTGTAATAGGTCCTAGTGCTACCTCAAAGCCTAGTGGGTTTCTTGCTATAACCATTGAAAAGCAAGCGGTAGGAATCTCTCAACGGTTGAGTTGGGAGCGGAGACGTAGGCCGGGTTTTGGCCGAACTCCGTTATCAAGTTCTTGTGTGATTGCCTCTTTTATTTTCCGCTGCATTTTTACTTTGTTTTTTAATTGTTAATCAATTTTTTAAAAGGCAATTCACCCCCCTCTTGCCATCTTTCCCTCCTTGGGGTGTTCTTCCGACCCAACAATATATATGGTAAAATTTATATGTTATAAATATATAGAAGTTATAAATATTATATTAAATTATAATTTTCACAAATATATGTTATAAATATATATATTATATGTTCTATTTGTTATATTTATTATATATATATATTTATATACATACAAACTTGGTAGAAAAAAGTTCCTTAAGGGTTAAATAATAAAATAAAGATAAAACTAAAAGAAAAAATGAGAATAAGAACAAAATATAATTTTTCTTAATGAGAAAGAAAAATATATAGAAAAATAACCATTATTTGGAAACCTTTCGAAATAGTGTTAAATAAATAAATAAATAAATGATATATTAAAATATAAGGGCTTATAAATAGGATTCATTTAGTTTCTACATCCAATGATACTCTAATAGACTCCTTGTTTAAAAATATTTGAGTTTTTCTGGTTGTAGAGATAATATGATGGTGAGTTTAGTCTTCAGGGAAGGAGGTTTGACATGGTTTCAAATAGGAAAAATCCATAGATTTCTGGTTAGCAGTTTAAGGTAAGGGGATGTATTATTTTCAAATTTATAAGATAAATTATTTTTAAAACTTCTAATTATGTAAGATAATTTATTATTATTTTCAAAAACTTATATTTTATATAGTATTTCAAAACCCTATTTTTGAGAGGGAGAAATTATTTTCAAAACTTATATTCCAAGTCTATTATTTTTCAAAAACCCCTTTTTATAAAAGGGAATTTTATTATCATAAAAATCCTATTTTGAAACTATGATTTTATGTATAAATATAATAGGTTTTTTTTCAAAAATCACATTTTCAATAAAAATAATCAATTTATGTGTATCGTGATTTTATAAAGGAAATTTACAATTTTCAAAATCCCATATTTCAAAAATTATGATTTTAGTTATGATTTTTTTCAAAAATTTTAAAAGTGTTTTGAAATATTAAAACTATAATTTTATGTGAAAAATTTTCATTTAAAAATTATGGATGTTGCACATATGTATAAGTATGTCCATGCACTACATATGTCACTAACAATCCACGCATATTTTAAATTTTTTTATTACCATGTGGTTAAGTTTCTTCATGCTTAGTAAATGATTTCTTATGGATATATATATATATATGTGTGTGTGTGTGTGTGAAATTATATATATATAAATATATACATGTAAGTATTCATTATCATATTTTTAAAAGTTAAAAAATCTAGTGAAAAATAAAAAGGGTTCAAGCTCAAAATGTTTTATAAAAAAAATTCATCACTTAGACTTTGTAAACATGATAGGGGTCTAGGGAGTAAACCCAACCCTCCAAGATTGGTTGACCATAGACAACCTTTAATGTTCCATGTGGCCACAAGGTTTTATTTTCTGAGCTCACAAAATATTTTTTTCAAAAATCACTAGATTCTTTTATTAAGAAAAATTATTTCCAAGTACGTTTTCAAAAGATATTATATTTTGAAATGAAAGAGGGTTTCAAAGAACTATGAATATTCAAAAGTTATTATATTTTTAAACAAAAGATATTTTCAAGGTAATATGTATTTTCAAAGGTTTTTGAAAAAAAATATTTTTTATGGTTATATATTTTAAAAACCATAGAATTATATTTTTGAAAAGTATTTTATCAAATGTTTTATATTTGATATAAAATAAAATGTTTTTGAAATTATTTTTAAACATTATTTATAAAACAATTTTCACTAGTTTTTAAAACCCCTTACTGGGAAATTTTATGCTTACCCTAAATTTTAAAAATGTTTTTCATAGGTTCATTAGAAGTTCCAAAAGAGTTTAGTTATGTCAAGGAGATAGTGCAAGTGAAGTCAAAATATCTATTTATTATTAATTGTTTAAACTATGATATATTGTAATGTTTTATCCTTTTCATCCAAAACCTTTACCAGAAAGATCCTCATTTTTTGAAAAGGATTTTATGTTTTTTAGTTTTTTATAAAATATACTAATTTTTTTTACCAGATATGGAAGAATGAGTATCGAGTTGCTAGACTTAGTATCAGAGAAACAATTTATACAACTTTTTAGATTACATATTTTCATTCAAGTATAATCCAATAGATGAAAATTTTCTTTCGAGGTTCTATGTAATTAAATTTTAGCTCATTAATAAGAATATAAACTTTTAGTGAATCGAGTTTTTCTGAATTTTGAAAATATAAATTCATAATTTTTATTAGGTATGGCGAATGAATTTCGAGGGTGAAATTCATTTTAAGGGGGGTAGAATGTAACATTCCCTAAAATTCTAAGCATAGTTTTTTAATATATATATTTTTTCATAAATAAGTATTTAATAATATTGTGTAACAATATGTTACCTTAAAGATTGGTAAAATATTAATTTGATATTAAAATTAACACTGTAACATAAATTAAAAAAATTAAAATTTTCTTTTTAATTCTTAAGTAATTTTATTTTATACTTATATAAAAAATTTATAATAGTATAATATATATATATATATATATCATTTTAATAAAAAATGTTAAATTTATGGTTAGTATTTTTTAGGTGCTTGCAAATATATAAGAATATATAAATATACATATATAGAAAATATGTTACTATATATATGCAGTAAACCAAAATAATAACCATGTATATAAATACACACATATGTATATATATATAAATGTGTAATTGATATTAAAATTTAAGGTTATGTTTATATATATATACATAAAAGAGTTATAATACCATGTTTAACATAAATACACACACACACACATATAATATGTTGATTTCATAAAATAATAATAATAATAATAACAATAATATGAATATGTTTTTATGCACCACGTGAGAATTATTTTTAAGAGGTTGATTGTATAAAATAATAATAATAATATGAATAAATATATATATATATATATACATCACTTGAATAAGTGAAGAATTAAAAAAATTAATGAAAAAATGTAAAAGAGGTGGTGACTGACGTGTGGTGGAAGAAACCCAAAAAAGGTGAGATGTGTGAAGTGCATGGAGTAAGGAACCAATATATATATATATATATATATATATATATATGTTAAAAAATATATACATGTTATATATATGTTAAAATATATCCTAAAAATATATATTTTATTTATATGTAATATATATGTGTTATATATATATACATGTTAATATATATATATATATGTGTTATATATAAATATGTTAGAATATATTTATAGGTGTATATAAATAAATAAATATATGTATATACATATACACTTAGGAATTAAGTAAATTAATAAAAAAATAATATATATATATATATATATATATATATCTGTGTGTGTGTGTGTGTGATGTGCGTGACGTGTAAGGGAAGGAATAAAAGAAGGGGAAAACGTTATATATATAAACCCATTTTCAACATTGATATATATATACATATACATATATCTATATATATATGGTAAAATTTATATGTTATAAATATAGATAAGTTATAAATGTTATATTAAATTATAATTGTCACAAATATATTATATATATATATATTATATATTATATTTGTTATATTATTGTATATATATATATACACACACATGATAAAAATACTCCTTAAGGGTTAAGAAATAAAAAAAGAGAAAACTAAAAGAAAAAAAGAGAATAAGAGAAAAATAATATTTTTCTTAATGGGCAAGAAAAATATATGGAAAAAAACTACTATTTGGAAGTCTTTCCAAATTTAAAAAAAATAATTAAATGATTTTAAATTTTTTTTGGGATTATAAATAGGAGCCATTACCTTAGTTTTTGCATCCAAGGATACTTTACCACACTCCCTTTTTAAAAATACGGAAGTTGTTTTTGGTTGTGGAGATAGTGCGAGGGTGGGTTTAGTCTTTGAGGAAGGAAGTTCGACATGGTTTCAAATAGGAAAATTCTAGAGATGTTTGGTTACCAGTTTAAGTTTAGGGGATATATTATTTTCAAATTATAATATTATTTATTTTTAAAACTTCTAACTATGAAAGAGAATTTATTATTATTTTCAAAATCTTATAGTTTTGTAGTATTTCAAAACACTATTTTTATATGGGAGAAATTATTTTCAAAAATTATATTCTAAGTTTATTATTTTTCTAACTCCCCTTTTTATAAAAGGGATTTTTATTATGTTCAAAATCATATTTTGAAACAATGATTTTATGTATATATATAACATGGTTATTTCAAAAATCCTATTTTCAAGAAAAATCATCATTTTTTGTATATCATGATTTTATAAATAAAATTCACTATTTTCAAACTCTCATGTGTCAAAATTATAATTTTATTTAATATTTTTTTTAAATTTTTAAATGTATTTTGAAATATTAAAGATATCATTTTATATGAAAAATATAATTTTAAAAGTATGGATGTTGCATATATGTATAGGCATGGACATGCACTTCGTATTTCACTAACAATCCTTGAAAATTTTACAATGTTTTATTATCATGTGGTTCAATTTATTCATGCTTAGTAAATGTTTTTCTATAGATGTATATATGTATATATATATATATTCACTTATATATATATATATAAGTATTCATTTTCAAAAGTTAAAAACTCTAGTGAAAAATAAAAAAGGGGTCAAGATCAAAATGTGTTATAAAAAAAGTTGACACTTGGACATTGTAAACATGATAGGGATCTAGGGAGTGAACCCAAACCTCCAAGAAAGATAGGGCCTAGAAATCCTTCAATGTTCCATGTGGACACAAGGTTTTATTTTCTAAGATTGCGAAGTACTTTTCTAAAAAATTACTGGATTCTTTTATTAAGAAAAATTATTTCCATTTATGTTTTCAAATGATATTACATTTTGTAATAAAAGAGGTTTTCAAAGAACTATGTATCTTCAAAATTTGTTATATTTTTAAATGAAATATTTTTTCAAAGTAATATTTATTTTCAAATGTTTTTGAAAAAATATATTTTCTATGGTTATATATTTTAAAAACCCTATATTTGTTTTAAAAATATTTTATCAAATGTTTTACATTTGATATAAAAGAATTTTTTTTTGAAAGTATTTTTAAACATTATTTATAAAAAGATTTTCACTGGATTTTAAAACCCCTTATTGGGAAATTTTATTCTCACCCTACATTTTAAAACTATTTTTCACAGGCTTATTAGATGTCCGAAAGGTGTTGAGCTTCGTTAAAGAGCTAGCGCGAGTGAAGTTAAACTGGTTGTGTATTTTTAATTGTTTAAACTTTGATATGTTGTAATGGCTCAATATTTCCCTCCAAAACATAGGCCAGGAAATATCATCATTTTTATAAGGGTTTGTATATTATTTACTTTTTTTATAAAATATAGTATTTTTTGTACCGGATCTAGAAGCGCTGGTCTTGGGTCGCTACAACATAACTAATCTGTATATAACCTTTGGATACTGTGAGTATTCACCATCTATTTATATATTGACTAAATATGATTTGAAGTCTCCAACACATGACTTGACCGGATCACTACTGACTCACTAGCATCCAACCAATATAGTGGTGGACTCTACTTATACTAATTAGTCCTCCAAAGTACCACTGAATGCAGAACACTTTCTCTCAGCATGTCCCCTAAGATCTGAATAGTATGTGAGAACTATTCATTATAAGTCCCCTCATGCATCTTTCATGAACCATTTTGGTCATTGACCCCTAATGCATGAACCAAATTATATGCTTCCCACTAGTTCCAATCATGCCAATATTGCACCCAAACTATCCATACCACTCAAAAACTCACTGACCCACGTATTACGACACCGATTATTCCAAGAATCTCCATCATGATGCCCCACTTATGGTGGAATTTATGAATTTCAAAAATATCAACATCACACTTCATTGGTTGTTGCCACTGGTCTATACCAGTTCACTTCTCACCTGGCTGTTCTCATCAGAACCCATAGTCTCACTCTTGAGACTAGTTATAACACAAGGACTTTTCTCAATATTCACATTGACAGGTTATCCCTGAGTACTGAAGTATCAAATACATGATCAACCTACCAACATGCTTCCCTACATTCACTCTTAGTCACACCACATGATCATTATCCCATATTTATCATTTTTAAAAAATTGATCTTGCTAACTCCACCTAAATTTCATCAGTAAACACTCTTACTTGGGTACCTTATATTTCTTGTATCTTACTCAGTTTCTTATACCAAGAAACATCAAAAATCTAAAACAATCTCCAAGTTGGGTTTATCAACATGTCACTTCTGTTTTTTGCTGAAAACTATTCAAAGTGAGAACCACACACTCAATCTATCCATGATGTGCCCCCCACCATAGGACCCTCTCATTACCAATTTTTGAGCATGATCATACATGCTATCCATTATCATCCAAAAAATAGAATCCCCATTCTCCAATTGTGTTACTTGGAAAAGTACCCATTTTGAGCCTTGCTCTAGAATATCTTAATACTATGGTGCCCCATGAAACTGCCTTCCAATTATACCAACAAACCATCACTATACACGTAGTCCTGATGGAATTAACTACAGATCCACAACCTTGATCCGCATTACAAGACTCTCACATTCTAACATTCTATGAAACTCACCTATATCTACTATAAAACCATTTTTTTTGTTGGAAATTAGTTCATTATAGCTGAGGCACTCTCTTGATCCTATAGATATCGCATTGGGTTACTCGACCTCTCAACATTTCACAAGTTCAACAATTATAACACTAAAGGTCACACTTTTCAAAAAAGGTCACCACTCATATCTAACATGAGATAACTATTTGGACATTTATAAATTCCTCATGATCCCATGGTTGGTTTATCATCTCTTAGAGTGACCTCATCTCATGCACGATCCATACCTCAATGCATCCACTTCCTGGAATAGTCTACATCTGGTCATACTATAGAGAAGCTCTTTCTCTGACCAACACACATTACAACCTCAAGTTTCCATAAACACTTTATATTCTTGATCAAACAAGGTGTCTCATAACATTCCACCATCACCTTACATCTGACCATTCAATGATCCCATAGATAACCCCTGACCTCACTCCACACAACTAGGAAAAACTAAGGAGCCCTAAACCCCACCAAAACATACTAGCACCTCATAAGGTCCTAACCCTAAGGGGTCTCTAAGGACCGAATAAATATATCCAAAAATTGTCTATCCACTCTCCAGGAGCATAAAAATCAACTACCCTACATTTTTATCTATTATCATGACCTCATATCAGGATCTACATAACTTACCTAATGCAAACTCTATATCTATGAGATTTATCAAAAATCTCCAAACAACATGTCTCACATGCCATCCAAATCTAACTACATCAACTCAAACACCAAGCTTACCTCTATAAGTATAGGCTTATACTACACCAATTCACCTACCATGTAGGTTAAAAAAACCACTACACATTATAATAGAGTTTCCTTTTGTCCTCTCACAATGGTTTTGTACAACCTTATTACCAACCAAGCATACCCAACAAGCACCATCCCAATGTTACCCTGATGCACCACCTAATTCAATTATCTAAAATCATATTCCACCAATCCTAGGATTATGTTCTTAATAATCCATCTGATCATGCTCATTGAATGTCATTCTCATCTAGCCAAAAGTATCTCACTCTATGATTCCTTCCACCATGCTTAGGGAATCCCACTCATGCCAAGGCCAACCACATGATCACCTAATACATAGGGCATCACTACAAAACCAAGATAATATACTCATTCTCTACTCAATTTAGATCCAAAAATTGTGGATTACCCAACCAATAGGGTCATACATCCAACTGATCCTGCCCTTTTAAATCAAAAAACAACTCACAACATCAAGGTTGGGAATTTGTATCCAAAACATGCAAGGAATATACATTCCTATCTCCTATATTGATTATTACTTCTATCCATCAATATAAATACAAATAATCTACCATGTTTCTCATCTATAGGGAATCCACTAGTCTAGGATAACCCCCATCTTGGGTTACCTTCATATATCATACCCATCTCCAAAATATTTTAGGAAAATTCCTTACTACTCAGTCAAAACACTCGACTTAATGATATCCTGAGCCATATCTCAACATTATATGGAAACTCACTGACAAGTTCACCCACCAATAATGTGTAATGTCCCAAAATTTCATGATTTTTTTTCAAATATATGGGATTATTTAAAGACTAGGTTCTCAGAAGGCACTTGATTTTGAGGCCCGGTGAGCCGAGAACAATTGTTTGAACTTTTTCTTAAGTTTATTTAAGATAGATCTTGTAAGAGGTTTTGGAAAATTCTAAAAGGGTTCCCAGATTAACAATATGAGGGAACTGTTGCATCTGGAACAATGACCTTACCTAATAAAGGACTTAACCTTGACCGACGTGGGTCGAGGGAAAAATTTATTTTTATACTTTTTAAGAAAAATAAAACAAAATATTTTTCTTAATAAAAATAAAATAAACCTTAAAGTATATTTTATTTAAATTTCAAAATCATTGAAACATAACTTCATTGCCACCCCGGCGTAACCGAAATGATTTTTCATAAATGAAACAACGTAATGACATTACAACACAACATAACATAAATGTGTTTTCAATATTTAATGGATTGACCAAGCACCGATCATTGACATGTTGGATAATCACTCTAAACCATTGGATCTTTGGCATTGGTGAAAGAATATCGACAAACGGTAGCCAACGACAGATCGTGGAATGAAGAACGTAGTGACACTGATCATCACCAAGAACAATAAAACTTCAGTTATGGGTTTTCTCTTTATGAATTTTATTTCCCTGTTCTTTCTTCCTAAACAAAAAACGAGGATCAACCCACTAACAGGTTGATCTATGAGTTGTTTCTTCTTATGGGATGGGTTTGATACTAGGATAAAACATCAGGGAAATTGATCCATGTTGAACTTGTGATTTGATTTAAATCTTCATTTAGCTGCTCTTAAATTCTTACACGGAAAGATCAAGGATGTCATGAATAAGGCCCGATCCATCCACCTTGGGTGTTCATGTAAACCTCTCCCACCATTCTTTGTTTCTTTTATATCCATCACTGAAAAAACTCAATGATCGCAACATGGTGGAGGCTCACGGTGGTAGTGGAAAGATAGACTGGCAGGAGGCCGTGGTGACATGGAGCTGCCCACTCAAAGGTTGGAGGCAGCATGAAGTAGTGGCTATATAAGGAAGGCGGCATGCGCCGCAATGGAGGTGGGCACGACCAGAGGGCAGTGGCGGTGTGGGACCACGACACTGATGGAGTGCCATGTCTGGAAGACGGAGGCCATGATGGTGTGGGAGGCACGCCGTAATGTCATGAAGGGGGCCCATGGCAGTGGAGTGGGCCACCGTCAATGACCGGAAGCGGCAGTGCACGTGAACACGATGGCTGTGCCACATCACGTGGCTAGAGGACCATGGTCCTGATGGACCACGGTGGTGGAAGACCCTACAGTGAACCTTGGGGTGTTCAGGAGACACAGATCATTGCCGCGTCTCAACTGGAGCAGGCCGTCACGCTCACAGTGGGCCGAGCAGGAGGAGGTGAGCCACCCTAGGTGTCCTAGTGGGTCGAACCTGTAGCCCAGCCAGCCGGGTCAGACTCGGGTCAGGTCGGTGGACCCCGGACTGGGTCAGGTTGGGTTGGTCCACCCGATTTAGATCAAACCCGGACCCAACTGACCCCTTTTCAGCCAAACCATTATAACTCGCAAACCATACGTCCAATTGACAAACCGTTTACGGTGTTGGGACCCTAGAGACAGAGTATTAATTTTGATTTAATAGGAGTGAGTTTACATGGATTTTGAGTTATGACCGATGAATTGAGTAGTAGATTCTCCTAGAATCAGACGAGTAGCTATGCAAACCTCAGTGGCCCGACAGACGAGTAGCCGCGTGGACCTTAGTGGCCCAGTAGAAAAATAACCATGTGAACCACAATGGACTAGTATATTAATAGTCATGTGGACCTCAATGTCCCAACAAACAAATATCCAAGCGGACCTCAATGTCTCGATAGATGAATAGCTGTGTAGATCTTAGTAGCCCGATAGATGAGCAGTCGAGCGAACCTCAGTGTCCCGGCAGATGAGAGGACCTCAGTGGCCCAACAGACCTTAGTGAATCATCCGGGATGAATCCCTTATCATTAAAATATGTTCAGCTTTACGACTGATGAACTTTCTTTCTATGCTTTAGTTTGTATGTGAGCTATCCTTTACTTTGTGTGTGCTTTTCCTTTGTTGTTTTTTCTTTGTGGTTTGGGGTCCCTACTGAGTATTTTGTTACTCACCCCTGCATAGTATTCTCCTACATGTGACGTGTCTTGTGAAGATGACCAATTATTTGATAGAGACTTTCATGTTCCAGGACCAGACAGTTCCCATTGAGGTTAGACAGGTGAGGCGTACTCCCAGAGCTTCCAACAAATACTCTTAACATACCCTTTAGGTAGGGTTTTCTGGAGAAAGACTTCTCAGAGGCCTTTTTTACTTTATTTTTTTTAGATTTTCTTTGTTGGGATTGTATTCTGGACCCTTACTATCATCTTGTACTTTATACTCTAGTGGTTGTCTTAGTGGAATACAAGTTTTACCTATCATCTTTGTGATTTGGGTTTGTGAGTGTGCGTGTGTACATGTACTCAAAAAATGCCTCCCACTTGTAGGTTATTGCCTTTGGTGCTAGTTGCCAGCCCCTGGCCTTTGGGAGGTGGGCTTGGGGTAGTCATGACATGGGCCTCGAGGGACGGTTCATGTCAAATTGGTATCAGAGGGTGGTTGGTTCTACCTTAAATACTGAGAGTCAGTGGTTTTGTTTTGTTTTGGGGAAATAATATTGAATGTTTCAAGTTCGAATTTTAGTCTTGGGGAGTCCAATGTTGGTGTGGCGGATGACGTATCTATATATCAGGACCCTAGATTCTTTTTTTTTACTCGGTACATGAAACCACTAGTTAGATACATCATATAGGATTTTGAGTGTTTTCTCATGTCCTTGAGTTAGCTCACCAGGTATAACCTATTAACCATGGTTCATCTTGATCTGTTTTAGGATGAAACTACACAGAAAACCAATGAGGATTCTAGTGCACGACCACGAGGATAGTATGCCCAGCGATGATGCATCAGTATGGGGACCAATACTGGAGATGGCCCCCCCTAGGAGATGTAGTAGCGTTTCCACCACCCGTTGGCCAGCAGTTGATACCAGCGCTACTGGTAGAGGACGCACGTAGGCTCAATGCCTTACACAAGTTCTAGAGGCAGAGACCTCCTAGGTTTAGGGGTGAGACTAATATCTAGGTTTTAGAGGATTGGCTTGAGGCGGTTACATGAGTCTTCTGACCAGTAAGGACACCTCTCGACCAGATGACAGTCTTAGCCATGATCCTTCTTCAAGGTTCAGTAGGGAGATGGTGGAGTTTGACAATCCAGACACACGACAACACAAACCTAACCTAGATATACTTTGAGCACCTCTTCATAGAGGAGTTCTTTCCAGCGACATTTTGATTAGTGCGCATAAAGGATCTTCTACATCTACATCAGGGTGGCATGACATTGGTAGAGTACTCAACAATATTCACTGATATTTCTTGCTACTCCACAGATATGGTGAGAGACCCGTTCTTTGGGGATCAAGATTTTTATAAGGGACTATGTTGGGATATCCGAGCATCCATGGTATCTCTTAGCATCCCTACTTAGGATGGGGTGCTGGAGCGAGCTCTTCTTGTGGATAGATTCTTGGAAGAGCAGGCTCCAGTAGTAGGAGCTACTAGTAGACCCCGGGTAGCAGAGTCTTTAGACATGGGTGGAAGGCAGTAGAAATGGGGGCCCAAGTGAGCCAGACATTTTGGGGGGCAACCCTGGGATGTAGAATCTGTGGTATAATACCCCCAGGGTAGAGGGAGTTATTAGAGGGGCAGGATGTGCTACTCATGCGGTGGGCAGGGGCACATGGCCTTCAATTTCCTAACTTTCCGCATAGAAGACCGATAAATGGTTGAGGGACCGCCGAGGCAGAGATAAAGGTTTGAGCAAGATGTTCTGCATGGTGGAAGACATTGAAGGGGAGTGGGCAGAGTGGAAGGTGGTGGGCAGAGGTTTGAGGTGATACCACCACCACCCCCAGGTGGTCCACCAAAAACTCTGGGAGCTGGTGGATAGGGGAGAGGCCAACTACAGGATATGGAGTCCTACGACCACGATACTCCAGTAATGATTAGAGGTAAGATCTGTGTCTTCTACACCTTATCTGAATTTCTTATAAACACAGGTTTCAGTCACTATTTCCTTACCACAAGACTTGTTTGGAGCTTAGAGATTCCAACGGAGCCGTTGGCTCAAACCATATGATTAGAGACTCCTACGGGAGAGGATTCAACAATTACACACTGGTCCCGATAGTGTGAGATTACTTTGGGAGGAAAAAACTTTGGCTGGGATCTCCTAGTAGCGGCGTCAAGGCCTTACGAAATCATCCTGGGTATAGAATAGTTATCCACAGTTCATGATCAGATCGATTGATTTAGATATAGAGTGTGGTAAGTCTGTAGAGATGGGACCGAGTTTTCCTTCACTGGTGATAAGGGAGTGCTTGCAGTGTTGGATGAACTTTTTCTGAGGAGGGTGTAGTTAGTCACTCTCTAGTTGGATAGTCTCACCCTCAGTGCGATGGATGATAAGAGTACTCGCTATTCTATAGTGGTGGATGAGTACAACGATGTCTTTCCAGAAGATGTTCTGGGATTACCTCATCGCATAGAGGTAGACTTATACATTGATCTGTACCGTAGGACGACACTGATATCCACAAAAGTATATCAGTTGTCTCTCTCAAAGCTTTGTGAGTTGTGGTTATAGCTCGAGGAATTATAATAGCAGGGGTTCGTGAGGCCCATTGTTTCACCATGGGAAACCACAATATTGTTTACCAGAGAGGAAAAAAAGAGTTTGAGGCCATGTGTGGACTTCCGATGTCTGAACCAGGTGAATTTGAAGATCAAGTATCCAGTACCGAGAATTGATGATATCTTTGATCAGCTGAAGGGAGCGATATGGTTCTCGAAGATAAATATCATATATGGTTATCATCAACTTCTTGTACGGGATGAGGATGTACCGAAGACAACCTTTTGATGCAGGCATGGACACTATGAGTTCTTGGTGATGCCTTTCGGTATGAACAATGCCTCAATAGTGTTTATAGTACCCATGAAAAGGATCTTCCAGCCTTACCTTGACTATTTCTTTGTGGTATTCATTGATGACATCCTAGTGTACTCAACGTATGAGGAGGAGTGTGTGACACTTCTAAGGATAGTATTCAATACACTTTGAGAGCACCATCTTTATGGGAAGCTCTCAAAGTTTCTGTTCTGGATTCGAGAATTCCTCTTTTTAAGAAATTTTATATCATATTCTAGAGTTTCAATGGATCCAGAAAAGATAGATTTAGTGATTTCTTGGGAGCCACCTAGAAGCGTGACTAAGGTGAAGAGCTTCTTGGGTTTGGATGGATACTACCATAGGTTCGTGCTTGAATTTTCTAGGGTATCATCACCCTTATCAACTTTGAAATGGAAGGGAAATCCCTTTGTGTGGTCATAGAAATCCCAACAGAGTTTTCATGAGCTAAGGTAGAGACTGATGAGTGCCCCATATTGAGACTACCAGAGGAGGGCATTGGGTATGTAGTTTTTTGTGACACATCAGGGACCAGAATGGGTTGTGTCCTAATGTAGGGGAAAATTGAGCACCTAAATTTCATGAAACTTGAGGAATCCTGAGTAGAACTACACGACTCACAACCTGGAGCTAGAAACAATGGTCTTTTCTTTGAAAATGTGGATGCACTACTTGATGGGTGAGTGGTTTACTATCTACTATGATCACAAAAGTCTCAGGTATATCTTCTCCCATAAGGACTTGAATTTGAGGCCATGGAGGTGGATAAAGTTCCTCCAAGACTATTAATTCAATACATTCTATACTCCTAGGAAGAAGAATGTTGTGGAAGATGTGATTAGCAGGAGGTCTGGTTTGCAGTTGCTGAGTGAGGAGTCTGAGCAGTTAGCCACGATGCATACATCCTTTGTGGATGGTGATGGAGCAACTTATCTTCATTCGATGGCTATCACTCCCCCACTCTTATAGTGATTTAGAGAGTAAAATCTTTAGGATGTTGAATACGAGGCCCAACATGCTCAGTTATCCTCAGGACTAGCTCCAAATGGATTTTTTATAGGTAGGGAGAAGAGAAACTTTTTCAGAGGTCACACTATTGTACCCATGGCATCATGTGAGGAGGTTCTGAGGGAGTTCCACACATACCCTTTGGTGGTAAATCTAGGAGTGAAAAATATGTACTAGTGTCTCTAATGATAGTACTAGTGGTCGGGGATGAAGAAGGAAGTGGGGGAGTTTGTTTCTCAGTGCCTCACTTGTTAGCAAGTGAAGGTTGAGCATCAGGTTCCAACAGGCATGGATCAACCACTTGAGTTGCTGGAGTAGAAGTGGGATGGTATCTAGATGGACTTCGTGATGGGTTTACCTTGCACATAAAGGGGGAACAATACCATCTGGGTGATCATTAACTGACTCACTAAGTCAGCCCACTCCCTACCCATCCGAAAGCAGGGTTTAGTAGAGGGCTTGGGATGCCTTTACGTGTAAGAGATAGTTCAACTCCATGGAGTCCCATCGATGATAGTCTCATATTAAGACACATGATTTACATTACAGTTTTAGAAGGGATCTAAAGAGTCATTTGGGACTCAACTTCATTTGAGCATGACTTTCCACCCCTAGATAGGTGGTCAGATGAAGCAGACCATTTAGGTTTTAAATGACATGCTTCATGCATGCATCTTGGACTCCAGTCACAGTTGGGAGGATCACCTACCACTGGTGGATATCGCGTACAAAAAAAGCTACAACTCCACCATTATTATGGCACCATTTGAGGTGCTTTATGGGTGACCTTTCAGATCACCGTTATGTTGGATAGAACTAGGGGAGTTAGCACTCATGGGTCCAGAGTTGGTATGAGCTACCACTGAGAAGGTGCATGTGATCCAGAAATAGATGAGGACTTAACAGAGCTGGAAGAAATCTTACGATGATAGGAGACAGCGGCCCTTGGAGTTCGAGGAGGGAGACCATGTGTTCCTATGGGTCTCACCTAAAAGAGGATTGTAGAGATTTGGATAAGGTGAAAAGTTGTCTCTGAGATTCATTATATCTTTTCAGATTCTGAGAAGAGTTAGCGAGGTGGCCTACTGCCTAGCTCTCCCCCCACAGATTCACATGGTACATAATGTATTCCATGTATCACAACTGAGGATGTACATGCATGATCCATCACACATCATTGACTGGGGTGAGATGGACATTGACGATGGGGAAACATTTGCATAGTTTCCAATAGAGATTAAGGATTGACTGGAGCAGGTCCTTTGTGGATGGTCGATTCCTCTGGTGCATGTTCGATGGTAGCACGAGAATATTCAGGAGAGAAGTTAGGAGCGAGAGGCTCAGATCCATGCTCAATACCCCCATTTGTTTGTTATACTTTTTTTGGCTTATGAGGAAATAAAACCCTAAAGGTGGGGTAATGTAATGTCCCAGAATTCCATGATTTTTTTCAAATAAAAGGGATTATTTCAAGATCAAGTTCAAATACAACACTTGATTCCGAGGCCCAATGAGCCTAGAAAAATTGTTTGAACTTTTTCTTAAGTTTATTTAAGATAACACTCATAGGAGGTTTTGGAAACTTCTAAATGAGTGCCCAAATTAAAAATATGAGGGAAACATTGCATCTGAAATAACAACCTTACCCAAGTAAGGACTTAAACTCGACTGGAACGGGTCGAGGAAACAATTTAGTTTTTGGAATTTTTAAGAAATCTAAAACAAAATTTTTTTCTTAAGGAAAATAAATTAAACATTAAAGTTTATTTTATTTAAATTTTGAAATAGTTTCAACAAAATGGAATTTCCACCCGAGCATAACTGTAATGCTATTTCAAAAATGAAACAGTATAATGACTCTACAACGCAATATAACATAAATGAGTTTTCTATCTTTAATGGATTGAACAAGCACTGATCGATGGAACATTGGAGAATCACTCTTAACCATTGAAGCTTTGGAGTTGGAGAATGATGATCGAAGAACGTTCACCAACAACGGATCGTGGAACGAAGAATGTAGCGGCACCAATCATCTCCAATGAACGATCCAACATCGGGTAGGGGTTTTCTCATTGTGAATTAGATTTCCCCATTCTTTATTCCTAAACAAAGAACGCAGATCAACCCACCAATAGGTTGATCCGTGTGTCATTTGTTCTTGTGAGATGGATATGATTATGGGATAAAACATTGAGAAAATGGATCCATGTTGAACCTATGATTTGATTGAAATATTCAATTAGCTGACCTTATATTCTTTCGTGGACGGATCAAGGCTGATACGAACAAGTCCCAATCCATCCACCTTGGGTGTTAATGTAAGACTCTCCCCCCGTTCTTTGTTTCTATGATCTTTGTCACCACAACAACTCAATGATCGTAACATGGAGGAAGATCACGGTGACAACAGACAGATACCCTAGCAGGAGTCCGTGGCGACATGGGGCCACCAACTTGAAGGCCGAAGACAGCGTAATATGGCAGTGACCATATGTAGAAAGTGGCGTGCCATAATGGAGGAGGTCACGACCAGTGGTCCATGACGGTATATAGGTGACGAGTGGGCGATGCGCCGCATCAATGAGAAGGGGGGACGTGGTTGATGCCTTAGGTGGTGGATCGGGCGGGCCATTGGTATTGGTGGCGCACACAGATGCGGAGCCATGCCGTGTCACGTAGCTGTAGGACCATGGTCTAGATGGACCACAATGTTGGTGAACCCTGTGGCGACCCACATGGTGTTTGAGAGACGTGGATCACCACCGCGACTCAACTAGAGCAGGCCAACCCACTCATAGTGGGCATGGCCGGAGGAGGTGGGCCACCCCTGACAGCCCAGCGGGCTAGACTCACGACAAACCAATAGGTCAGACTCATGGCCCAGGGGGCTGGAATCATGACCCAGCGGGCCTGACTCATGCCATAGTGGACCAGACCCTGTTCGGGTTGGTGGACCCTGAGCCAGGTTGGGTCGGGTCGATCCACTTGGGTTGGACCGAACCCAGACCCAACCGACCCCTTTTCAGTAAAATGACCATATCTCGCAAACTATATATCCAATTGACAAACTGTTTATGGTGTTGGGACCCTTGAGATGGACCATTCCTTTAGATTTACTCCAAGTGATTTTACATGGAGGTTTATTTATGACCGATTAACTGAGGAGTAGATTCTCCTGGAATCAAACAAGTATCCATGTAGACCTCAGTGGCCAAGCAGATGAGAAGCCATGCAGACCTCAGTGGCCTAAAAGACGAGTAGTAGTGTGGACCTCAGTTAACCAGAAAACAAATAGATGTGGGGACTTTAGTGTCCTGACATATATATAGATGAGCGGACCACAGTGGCCTAGTAGATGAATAGCCGTGCAGACCTTAGTGGCCCGAGAGATGAGAAGCCGAGCGGACTTCAATGGCCTGACAGATGAGCAGACCTTAGTGGTCTGACAGACCTCAGTGACTCATCAGGGATGAGTCCGTCAGCAGTACGAAATGTTCAACTTTATGATTGATGAATTTTCTTTTTATGCTTTAGGTTGTTCCTGTGTGATCTGTCCTTTTCTTCTTGTGTTCTTTTCCTTTGTGGGGTTTCTTTGTGGTTTAGGGTCCCTAGTGAGTATTGTGTTACTCTCCCTTTCATGGGATTCACCCACACATGATGTGTCTTATGAAGATGATCGACGCTTTGATAGAGACCTTCGTGGTCTAGGACCAGACAGTTCCCATTGTGGTTAGACAGGCGAGGTGTACTCCCACAACTTGTTGCAACTACTCTTCACCTACCCTTCAGGTAGGGTTTTCTATAGACGGAATTTTTAGAGGCCTTTGTAGTTTCCTATTTTTTTCTTTTCTTTATTGGGATTATATTCTAGACCCTTAATTTTAGATTTTACTTTATACTATTAGTGGTTTTCTTAGTGGAATACATGTTTTCCCTTTCAGCTTTGTGGGTTGGGGTTGTGAGTGTACGTGTGTACAAGTACTCAGAAAATGCCTCCCACTTGAAGATTATTGCCTTTGGCACTAGTCACCAACCCCTAAACTTTAGGAGGCTGTCTTGGGGTAGTCGCGCCATGAGCCCCGAGGGATGGGTCATGAAATAATGTTACCATACACATATACACATCAATCATCCCATACTCAATCGAACTACCCCCTCTAGGGTTATCCTCAACTCACATTCCTTCACAACAGAGGAAAGGAAGTGGCACAAAACATGTATTATCACTCTTCTCATTCCCTATAACATAAGGTTCTCACATATAGGTTTGATTATATCCTACCGTATCCACTCTTAGGTCAAGAACAACTCACAAGGGATATAAAAAGTCAAATCATATGATAATTTTCATGGTCACAGTTCAAACCAAAGTCACAACAGGTATAACATCCTACTATCTTATACACCCCACATATTAATGGCCTTACAACCTAGAACCTTTCTATTTTCTCATATACCCATTCTCTATATTAGTTCATGTATAAATATGACCCACATCAGAACACACTTCAATTAAAAATTTATAAAATCACAATTTATGGGAAGTGATAATAGTCACAACACCTCGCTACCCCCATATCTCATATCATAAGAATATTACAACTCAGGAGATCTAACTAGAACATCCAAACATACCTAGGGTCGAAATCATACATATACCCTGGTTCCAAACCATATACATAGGATCCATATCATCACATTTTTTTCAATTTCTTTTAACCATAATTTTCATAAACAAGGATCCATTAAATGAAATATCAATGAAAAGTTATAGAAGAAAACACTTTATAAGTTGTAATTGGAATTTTATTTATCCTATTCCACATAATTGTCAAGATAAATGATCACATGACACACTTTTATCCATTTATAAGATTAGTTAATTAATATTCAACCATAAATTTATATTGGGAAACACAATATATATTGAAATTGGGACTTTAAATAACTGGATATTGTCATAATCTTGGTAACCAATTATGGGAAATTATACAAATTATGTGTGAAACCTATGTGACTGGTATGATGCATGAACACATGCCATATTACCATTATAACCAAGATATAAAACCCCATAAATCAAAAATCAAAAATCATGTGCATCACTCACAGTGAAATAGGTCAACAATAAAAATGAAATGTAAAAAAACAATCCCATCCCTAGAAACCTGGACTTCCCTTGTACGTTGGATGGCCACCCACAAACTTAAGTTCCATACTATATTTTTATAATTTCCTATCACATGTATACCCTAATAAAATAATCAAACAAAATAAAAGGTCTCTGATACCACTTTTTAATATCCCCAACATGATTCCACTCATCAGTATCTAGACCGAAGGGTTACTAGAACCTCATGAGTGCCTCTTTGTAAGAGAGAGATTTCTAATTAGTAAAAAAATTCTATGGTGGTAGAGTAGATATACTATACCCATATAATATAATGAAGAGAACAATGAAAATAAAGGAAATTAGATACATCTAGATAAATCTATAAATATACATCCATGAAAATGATGATAAATAATCATAGCCCAAATTGTATCAAAATAGACCATATAAAAATTTATGGAGTTGTACATATCAGGGTATGAAATATACACAAAATCCTAAAAGTAAAAAAGAAACTAAATAAGAAACTCTATAAAAAACAATGTAGTGTCCTAGCTTAGCCCTAAACTCCTATTTCCATCTATCAACTAACCCAAACATGCACCGGTTACCTGGATCTTTACCCTTTCCTATCCTATAACCATAAATACTGCTCAGGTACTAAGTGAGGACTCAAGTAGGTTTTTATTAATACTCATTATGCTACAAAACATTATGTATATAATCACATCTAGTCTGATTAAGAAGTGATTATTGATGTGCATAATAAATTAATAAAATCATTACATAAATAAATAAAACCACCATTGATTCTCATATTCCATTGTGACACCCTAGATCAACCAAACTTGTTTCATCCTAGGCTAGACATATCTATCCATAATGTATCATTAAGAATAAAATCTAACACTTTGGAGGAAATACTAGGTAGTAAAAGATATCAAGAATCATTTTTAACACCTAGGGGGATGATTTTAGGTAGTCCATATATCCAAGAATCCTTTCCGAACCCTAGGAAGATAATCCTAGGTAGTTAAAGAGATCATGAATCACTATTTATCCCTAAGAGGATAATCCTAGGTAGTCCATGTAGTCAGGAATCACCTTTGACCCAAAATAAGGATAATTCTAGCTGGTCAAAGAGACCAGACATCATCACCAACCCATGGGAGGATGATCCTAGGTGGTCTAAGTAGTCAGGCATCACTATCAACCCTTAGGAGGATAATCCTAGTTAGTCAAATAGATCATGCATCATTATTTAATCTAATGGAATTTACCATAAGGAATTATCGATGGTTATCATAAATAAAGTTTAGAGGCATCTCATCAATAAATTAAATTAATTTAATTACATTAAGTCTCCCATAATAAAAAAGTACATTGGAACCTAGAGCACATCCTAGGAATCCCTAATCATATGCACAAGGTCATATCTTATGTTTAATTACATAACATATTTACCAAGTTAAGCACACCATAAGTGGTGGATATGTTCTCTATCACATGCTACCAATTATATGTTTAGTTGAAAGCACCATCAGGGTCACCTCTTTAATTTTTCAACTCACTTCCCAAGGCAGAACACACCTCATGGTTGGAAAAGTCCTAATCTACTTTCCAACATACTATTAGTGGTGCATGGATAGTTTCAATTTCTTGACTTAAGGATAACAACATTTGATTTATAAAATTAAGTCAAACACATGATAATACCATCATAAATGCACACCACACATAATCATAAACAATGAAATGATTTTAGGCTAACTTATAAACCACCTACCTTATACTATTCATAGGTGTCTTCTCATTAAATAATATAATTTTATTCAATATAAACTGATAAAAATCAGAAATGTAGAAGAATACCCTAGAAATGGGGCATAATAAATGGAAACAGTGATAAAATGCTTAGTAGTGAAAGAAACCAAAAAAATGGATATGGATTGATAGACTTACCACTAGATTCCAATCATAGTATATGACATTAGATTTTGTATAGAAATAATGTATATCTCTTCTTGGAATGATAAGAGTGCCAAGAGGGGAGGGGTCTATTGCTCACATTGCCCAAGAGGAAAACCCCTCCTCTATTTTAAACCCCTTAATTAATTAATTAATTAATTTTTTAGAAAAAGTTGAAGGAATGGTTCACGGTGAAAACAATAGTTCACATCATTAATTTTTGAGGCAGGGATCTCCTTCCCTGTGATCTAACTTTTTATAATACAACTCCAGATGTAATTATATGAAAGGCTATAACCTATAATTTTTTTTAACTAAAGGCCCACTCAATCACCTCAAAACTATCCTCGGGGAACTCTGAACTCCCTAGACCTTCAATACTGACTAAAATACATGTTTCTTAGAAAAATTTAAAAGGATTCATACCTCAGAAAGGGTTGGGGTTTTCAATTTACATCTTGATTTTAGAAAGGTTTTCCAAAGGATTTGGGTAATCATGTGAATTTGAGAATGAATTATCATCCACAAATGTATGAATAGTCTAAGAAAACTATTCAAAATCTCAAGGATATGATTCATAAACTCATTCTTTATTTTAGTGGTGTGTTGGAAGACCATGGAATTTATATAAATTCTATTTATAACAATAGCTACCAAACATATATTCAAATGGATTAATTTGTGAATTTATATGGGTGGTTGTGTAAATCACCCTTGTATTGGATAGAATCCAGTAAAAATCTTTATTTGGGCCTCACATGGCCAAAGAGATTGCTGAAAGAGTTAAAATTACCCGGAAGAGATTAACTATAGCTCAAAGTAAGAAGAATTTATATGTTGATCGATGATGTATCCCTCTCAAGTTTGATATTAGGAATCTTGACTTTCTCTGTGACTTACCTTAGTTTGGACATCAATGACTGGGTAAGCTAGGGAAGTTAGATTCATTATTTATTAAATCATTTTAAATTTAGGAGAGGGTTAGGGAGGTTTCTTATCATTTTATATCTAATGGATATAATCTGTAATTACAATGTAAATTATGATATGGTTTTAATAATATTATATTGTATGATATATGTATATCGTAAGGCATGGTTTTTCATATATCCACTATAACAAATTGTATTAAATTATATAGTGATATTTTGATATGGATAAGTCATATTCTATGATTAATATATGATTGGATAAATAATTTGAATGTTAAATGTTAACAATTATAATTTTACACTAATAACTATCATTGATTACAGTGTTTCATAAGATGAAATGTTGGGGAGTTGGTTTAACCATGGGGTTATAAAGGGTTTGTAACCACATGAATTACTCATATATTTTTCAAATGTACAAGTAAATGAATGGTCACTCGAGGAGAATCCTTAAGGGATTTATAAGGTGGATAATGTGATTGAGATGGTTTGTTTGAGCTTACCCAAGAATCCTACCAATTCTACCACTCTCTCCTGATCTCACTTCCTTCTCTTTCCTTAACCACTGAGAGATACTACCATGTCATGGATGCAAGGAGGATCCCACCCAAGCACTAGGTGATTCAGTTGATCTATGAATACACCCTAGAGGGAAGAGTCTTTTGACTATTCCTCAGTGATCATTATCAACCACAATGACTAAAGAACAATAACTGCAACTATCATTGGTGTAAGGTACATGTTTTTTCTTTACATTTGTCATTATTTCAATTATCACAACACAAAAATCTTGGGATTTGAGGTTTATAATGTATTTTGATTCATTGAACTATTTTTTTTAGTCATTAGAAACCCATTATTGATTTAGAGTTATCCCATACTTCTTGATTCTTTAAATAATGTTTAAAAATAAAAATAAAAGCATATATCATATGGATGTAATATTTCTTATCATAAAAAATGACCTAAATTTTATAATTCAGCTTGACATAAAAAATGAGATATCATAATCCATGATATAAAGTTTTTTACTATGACTGATTTTATGACATGGGATGGATTAAGCTGTGATATTATTACAACTTACAATATAGGATATTGCAGTCAATAAAATAGTATAAATTCATCAATTTTAACATATTATAGATTACGATATGAGAAGTCGTATAGAATGATAGTCAAGGTTTCAGGTATAACAGAAGAAACTATTAAGCATAAAAAAAATCTTATCTTTATCATAATCGATGAATAATCTGAGATGTGTATGATGAATATTATCATGAACAACATAATTTAATCAAATATTAATAAACTTATCAATATCAGAACTAGAATAAAAAATCATCACATATAAGTTATAATTAATTTATAGATAGTTTAAGAATGAACTTATCTTTTAATTATTTCTTTATTGATGATTTGGTTGATTTCTCTCGTCTTACCATGATTTCATCATAGGATCCAAGGGAATAATCCCTCTAGTGGTGATCCACACATGCTCCAAAATCTCAGAACATCACCGTAGAATCACTGGGTGCTAGTAAAATCTATTTGGATCACTTGTATAATTAATTGTTGATCACAAGAAGAATATATTCATTAATAAAGGATTATTAAATATTTATCAAAGTCTTGAGATGTTGGAGGAGGATCAATACTCTTGTTCTTGAGTTTTTTATTGAGAGTATTCTCTTTAGGGATTGAGAGAGTTATCTCTAGATTTTTTGTGTAGAACTAGTGAATTACTCTAAAATTTATTATAACCACATATTTATAGAGATAGGATAGTGTTGGAAATTGCACATATACCCTTATATAATTCCCTATTCCTTATAGATCTCCATTATTAACAATAATATAAATAATATTACTATTTCTTTGACATTAGAAATGTTTACGGATAAATAAATATCATTTATTAAATAAATAAATTAATATTTATTTAAATGATATTTAATATATCATTTCTTGATGGAATATTAAACTTGACCCATCTACCCTCTTCGTTATTTACCAAACCTTGAATAATTACCATTTATTTAATAAATAAATATTACTACATTATTTATAGATTAAGATAATAAATATTATATTCACTAAATCTTGAATATATATTTATTATTATTTAACTCACATATATATTCTTCCGAATAACTTGTGATTAAATATTGGTGATAAAACAATCCCAAATAATTATAAAACCCCAAAGTGAGAATAATAATTATTTGAACTTGTTAAATTCAAATAGAATCTAACTGAGATTCCAGATATACTTAATGTGTTACCCTCTAGGCCCCTTTATTATTGGTATTAGGTGGAATACCTAAAGTATAAGGTTATAATCTATTAACATTCTAATGTACCAATAGAGAAAGAATTAAATGTCTCAACTATATACAACCTCATAAGAATGATCACTGTGTAATATAATCTATTTATTGTGATATCTACAATCAAGAAGGTTGCATGCTGGTGTCATCAACCTATGTGCTTGATGTCTCTTTCTTTTAATTTTCAAAATTAAACTTTCCCAAAAAACTACATGGACATGGATTTATTTAGGCTGTTATATTACTATCAAAGGGCCTTAGATATAAACTTTCGTTAAAGAATAGAACGGAAAAATTATTTCTCTCATTATTAATTAATGAAATATCACTCAGGACGCACCCAACACATCCTACTTCATTGAGAACATATGTCATCATATTTTTTTTCAATATATAAAATCATGTGACTAATTATATCCATTAATAATTATATTAAATTATAAGGATCAATACACATGTCCATAGATAAGAACATTCTGTGACACATTAAATATGGATTTACTACTAGCGGTTCATGTTCTCATAATCTCCTTCATTGGAAATTACCAAGGGAAGACACCATGAGAAAGTTATTCAACGTCCTATGAGTCTCCACCCCTATTATCCTGTATCATTTGAATCTTATCAAATGATATCATACAGATATATAACATATGTTTAAGAATACTATCATGACACTTCTAGGTTCTTATCATATTGAGGAACTACTATGACCCTTCAGTATGCCAATAATTCTTAGAACATTAACGCATATTATGTCACATATAAGAACAATAACAATATGATAATATGTTTATTAATATTAAAAAAAATGAATACAAGTAATCATAAAGTACATAGAAGTTGGTTCTAGGACCCCAAATCCAATAGAATCCCACTTGCACTAGATCAAACTACTAACAACCTTCATTTTTCTAGATCTCACATGATATTCATGCTTCTACTGAGATTAGGATTTAATAAATGGGATTAACATATTCTCTTCTATGGAAAATCTACTCACCATAAATTCTCCCCTTTGATAAAAATTTCCCAAGAGGTGATACTTCTAGAGTATGTGTATTTTTTATTAGTGTGACCTTGACTCCTTTTCAAGAGCCACCGGTATGGTATTATCACAATATAATGTTATAGGGTTTTAATTCTAGGTACCAAATCAATATCTTAGACAAAATTTCATATCTAAATAGATTCTTTGGATGCATTAGAAGCCTCTATATACTTAGACTCCACTGCAGAATTGACAATAATTGGATACTTTGAAATCTTCCATCCCATAGATCGTCCATTGAGACTGAATACATATCATGAATATGAATTTATATTGTTATGATATTTCTAAAATCTAACATCATATACCTATAATATATCCTTAATACAACTCATATGCTTAAGGACAACCTTAATAATAGACCAATATTGTTCACCTAGGTCAGTTTGATATTTTCCTACCATTATCAAGGCATAATAAACATCAAGATTATTATATAACATGTATTACATGATTGATCATATTATATAATCATATAAGATCTTACTCATTGTCTCTCTTTCCTTTTATTTATGAGGACACATTTTCTTGGAAAGACGTATACCATGTGTCACTGGAACCAATCCCCTCTTGGATTATCCTATAATAAATCTCTTTAGTATATGGTTAGTGTATATACCTTGAATTAATCCAACTAGCCTTTTGGATTTATCAATAATGATCATTATTCCAAGGATATAGGATACTTCACAAAAGTCCTTCATGGTGAATCACTTATTCAACTAGTCCCAAAATGACTGTAAGACTAGTACGTAATTTACAATAAGTCATTTTTTCCTCAAAATATACTACTAGGATAATTACCACACCCCCACTGAAATTATTTTAAAAACATGTCTCACAATTTTTCTTAATTAAACAAAATTCCTTTATAGATTTATTAAACTGAATGTTCTATAACCAGGATTCTTTCTTCAATTCATAAATGGATATCTACAAATTGAATACCTTTTTAGTATTACCTATAGTCATAAACCATTCTAATTGTATCATACAGACATCTTCATAAAGTTTCCTATTAATAAAATCTTTTTTGATGCCCATCTTCCAAATCGTATTGTTATGGAAAGATGCTATGGAAAGTAGAATTTCGATGGATTTAAATATTGATATTAGAGAAATGGTTTATTCATAGTCAATGCATTAAAACTGTTTAAACCCCTTAGACACTAGTCTTTCTTTAAAGTCATTCACATTACCTTCCATGTCCATTTTTATGTTTCTTTAATTCAGCAAGTGCCATGGGATAAGGTGGCATAGAAATGGGCATCATACTAGGGAGCGGGTCAATAGTGAACTTGACCTCTCTTTGTGATGGTAACCTTGAAAAATCATTAGGACATATCTATGGGTATTCAATCATCACTGTATTAAGTGGGATTCTTAAACAAGAATCAATGACATTAAGGAACATACCTAACAACTAAATTGATATCATTCAAGTACAAGGAACAACATGCTCTTCCCTCCCTGATCTAGAATCCCACTCACCCTAAAAGACACGAGAGACCCCATTTGGAGATAGAAACTAAACTTGATGACAATAATAGTTGATCAGGGCCTTAATTATGATCATCCTATCTATTCCAATTATAAGGATGAATATTTCAAGATCAATAACCAAGAAATCCATAACCATTTCAAAGAAGGATATTGCCACCTAACACATAGGGAATTTAAAACCTTATTCATACCTCCTTCCTAAAGGCATGAAAAGAGACAACATGAATGACATAAGTTTTGAACACAATACCAAAACATCAATTAATTTTGATGATATAAAAGAATGAGTTTCACCTATATAAAATAAATCTTATACCAAAGAGGAAAAAATGAACACCATACCTTTAAGAGTAACCACCCCTGCCTCAGATTCCTATAGAGTATACTCTACTGCATAAATAAGTCCAATATCAACTTCTCCCTTAGCCTTATTTACCATATGAATATCCCAATTATCATGGGTATGAGGTACAACACCCTTGGAATCATCAGAAAAAACCTATGAAACCTTAGTGAGAGTGGACCCAATCTTATTTTTTTGGGATATTTTTCCACAAAAACACTTAATATGTATGGATTGTCCACAATGATGAAAGGTCATGGGAAATACTATAAAGTTAGGTTTTGCATGAATATGACTTCCAAACTACTATTAAACAACCATTTTTTACCCTGAAGAAGTCCCCAAAACTGGTCTTGATGTAAATTGGTTATCCTTACATTTCCTTTTTTGGCCAGAAGATACACCCTAAATACCACCTGCAACAACCAAATCTCCACCTAAACATATTTTCCCAGCCATGTCTACCTCATCCATATCCACTTTATCAAGAACCACCTAAAATTTTGAGAGGTATAATAGAATAATCATTGACTAAATTTCATCCCTCATACCCATCTCAAACCTTAAAAATTTAAAGTAATCATTAGTAACAGGCTTGGGTGCTAGGTGAACCAAATCAGTGAAAAAAGTGGAATAATCCAAAACCAAATACTCCCCTAACTATAAGGTTAGAAATTCACATGTCTTTTCCACTCATAATGCTTCAATATAAAACTACTAGTTTAATATACTATTGAAATAATTATAAGTAAGATATTCATGTAACCTAGATTTCATGATATAGTCCCACCATTTTCTTCCCATTCCTTTATTCATGTAAAAGAAAAAACCCACCTTAGTGTCCTCTAAAGTTTTCAGAAAATATATGGCCCTTTAATACATTCGATCGAATCTTTGAATTCCTGGGGTCCTTTTGTAGGTTCCGAGAATAACAGAAGTGCAAGATGGGCATGTACCCAACTTCGAAAATTTCCATAATCGATGATTAATCCGGGATCAATATGAAAATTAATGAAGATATACATAGAATTGAATCAAAGATAAAATAAAAAGAATAGAACCCAAAATTGAGAAGATATGATCAATATATTTTTTTATAATTAATTTAATTTAATTATAGAATTACCTCTAAGGTGATTCTTTCTTCATTGATTCGTCCAACCAGGTGTATGAGGTGCGACTTTGTTGTGATGTAGAATCCAAGAAAAGGAATCCTCTAGTGGTGATACACCTATTCTCCACATATCTCCAGACGCCGCTGAAGGAGTCTCCGGGTGGTAGCATAGAAGATCCTTGCACTTATGATGTCCGCCTTTGATCACTTTGAGAATCACTTCCAAAGAATTCTCCTTGATCCAGTGGAGGAGGATATCTCTCATTCTTGAGAGCATTATTAGAGAGGGAAGAATTCTCTAGGCTCAAGAGATTTTCTCTCAGTATGTTGTGCACACAATGATTGGTTAGCCAGTCGAATGACCCATTGTCTTATATAGAAAATACTAACATAATGAGGAATTTAATTTACCAGGTAATAATAAATAATTATCATTGGTGCTGTTACTTAATTTATTATTCCATGTGAAACCCCATGTCAAATAATAATAGAAATGATATTATTTCCATGACTTGTTCTTAACTTGCATGTTATATTTAAATATTATTTAACTAAATAATATTTAATATTATTTCTCATTGGACCCATAACTTCGTCCGCTAATCCTATTTAATATACCGGTCCTTGAATAATGACTATTTATTTATTAAATAAATATATCTGCATTATTATCTAATAAATAAATATTTTGTCTACAATATATTCTCTTGAATAATTAGCAATGAAATAAATGCGATCAAGCATACTTGAATAATTATTAAACCACAACTGAGAATAATATTTATTCAACTTTTTTAAATAAATAAATTATTTAACTGAGATATTGGCTAAACTTAGTGTGTGACTATGTAGGCATATTTCTCATTAACATTAAGCAGGCTTGTCTAAAGTCTAAGATTACTATCTCATAATGGGTCAAGTCACCCAAGATAAATAAGTTGATGTCTCAATGATATGTCACCTCATATGAATTATTATCATGTAATATAATCCCTTTGTCCAGATATCTCCAATCAAGTGAGTTGTATGCAAGTGTCATCAACCCATGTGCTTGATTTCTCATTATTTGACTTCTCAGAATTGAAATTTCCTAGAGAACACCATGTCCATGTATTTAGTTATGATATATCATTTCCATCAAAGGGCCTGATATATTTACTTTTGTAGAAGTACAAAATCATTTCTCACATTATTCATTAAGGTAGTATTACTTGTGGCGCACCCAACATATCCAACCTCACCACAAAAAAATATGTCATCATGATTTTCATCAATACATCTAAGTATGCGAGTCATAATAACCATTAATAATAATCTAAAAGTCTAAGGACCAATACACACGTCCTTAGATAGGAACATCCAATGATGCTTATAAATGTGGATTTCCTACTGGAAGGTCTTGTTCTCATAGTATCCTTCTGGATATTACCAAGGGTTCACACCATGAGAAGGTGCCTCAAAGTTTCATGAGTCCCCAACCCTGATAGCCTGTATCATTTTTGTCCCTTCAAATGATATCATCTATCCATAGAACATATATTCCAGAATAGTATCATAGAAATTCTGGGTTCTCATCATAGCAAGGATATGCTATGACCTTTTAATGAAAAAACTATTCTTAGGACATTATCACATACTATGTCACTCGGAAGAACAATCATGATGTGATAAATAGTTTATTAATATTCATTGAATGTTCACATTTTTATCATAAAGTACAAAGAAGTAGGTTTCTAGGGCACCAAATCCAATAGACTCCCACTTGCACTAGATCCAACTACTAACAACCTTCAGTCTGCTAGATCTCACATGATATCCATGCTTATGCTAAGATAATACTTTATTAAAGGGGTCTATAATATTCTCTTCTATAGACAATCTACTCATGGAAATTTCATCCCTTTTATAGAAATACCTCGAGAGGTGATACTTTTAGAGTATGTGGTTTGTTTGTTGATGTAACCTTGGCTTGTTTGCACGATACACTGCTGCAGTATTATCACAATACAATGTAAAGGGATATTTACTACTAGGCACCAAATCAATATTCTGGAAAAAGTTCCGAATCCAGATGGATTCCTTGGATACATAATAAGCTTATATATATGAAGAATCCATTGTAGAATCAGTGACAACTGGATACTTTAAACTCTTCCAACTCACAACTCCTTCATTGAGATAGAAAACATATCCTGATTACGACTTCAGATCATTATGATCTGTTTGAAAACTAGCATTAACATACCCTATGATGACAAGCTCCTCATCTCCTCCATACACTAGGAACATATTTATTGGAACCAAAATTTGGGATGCACAAAATAAACACGCAAAGCATTAGGTTATGCCTCACGAAGCCTATTTGCGGAGCCCCTGGGGCCCCACGCCGGTGAAAAGATCCCCCTTCATGAAGCAACTACAGAGCAAGGAGGTGGGATGCTTCACTAATTCCTTTGATGTTTGCAAACCCACCTCAGAGCAAGGAGGCGGGATGCTTCGTGAACGAATTTGACATTCGCGAACCCACCACTGAGCAAGGAGGTGGGATGCTCCGCGAATGCCTTTGACGTTCACAAAACCGCCGTAGAGTAAGGAGGAAGGATGCTCCATGAACGCCTTTGATGTTCGCAAACCTACCACGGAGCAAGGAGGTGGGATGCTCCATGAATGCCTTTGATGTTCACGAACCCGCCACAGAGCAGGGAGGCGGGATTCTCCATGAATGCCTTTTACATTAGTGAACCCACCGCAGAGCAAGGAGGCAGGATGCTCCATGAATTCATTTAACATTCGAAAACCCACCAGGGAGAGAGCCTTGGCTTCACACCGAGCGAGCTTTGCTTCGTGGCGCCTCTTTCCTATAAATACCAGGCTCCCATCGATCCCAAAGGACAAATCATTCGACCTTTCACCTTCTTATCTCTCAAATCATGAAGAAATATTTGCTCTGCTAACCCTGAGCTTCACAAGGTACTTTTGAATTGCGAAGTGACTCCCCCTTTGCATGAATTCGACCCCTCTTCAAGGAGGGATACCCTTCGCAGAGCCCGCAAGCCTCCACAAAGGAAGGGGATCCCCAAGGGGACTTAGGTCTTCACGAAGAATTTATTCTTCGCAAAGAACCCTCCATGAACATGTGACCCACATGCTAAGGCAGGGTCACTGTGCTTCACAAAGCACATTGCTTCACAATGCTAAGCTTTACGAGGCACCCTTGATTCATGAAGCACTGCTCTGTGAGTTCCTTTCCACTTCACGAAGCACCTTCAATGTGAACTAATGCTCTATTACTAGGCTAGGACCCTCCACTATATAGAGCACCAGAGATTCATGAGGCTTCTACCTATGAACTCCTTTACTCTGCAACTCCTTTTTCCGTGAAACCTTCTAGGTTTGCACAAAGTAAATTCAATGTCCCTTCAGCGGTTCCTCACATTGCATTGATTCACCTTAGGATTCTTCTTATAGGCACGCTAACGACTATTTCTTCTTCACATAGCCACGCTAACGTGGACCCCTCAATGGATCACTCCATAACACCCCCTCTCCACGACATTGTTGATGCCTTCCCTTCACCAAGGGGTGGGAGGTATTGGTTATGTAAGTCCTAGGGGTACAGAGTGCACCCACCTCTTCTGAGTTGTAGGACATTAAACTGCCAAGCGCCATCGTCTGAACTGCAGGATGTTAAACTTCCAAGAGCCATCATCCAAGCTGCAGGATGTTAAACATCCAAGCACCATCATCCTCAGCCCATGATGTTAAACTGTGGCTTCACCTTATGCCTCGCAGGCGGGGTGCCCCGTCTCAAACATTCTCTATGCCCACTGGTCTCCATGGGAGTGATATTATTCCTCACATGGAATGAGATCCTCTTTATTGGAACAAAATTTGTCCACGGGGAAAGAGAAACCACCTCGGTGTAAGCCCCTACCTTTTCTTGTAGGAGGTAGCACCCCTGCTCCTCATCTCTTCCTTAGTGCCAAATCTCTCTCCCTTTGGGCTTTGTCACCACCCGGGACTCCACCCTAGAGTAAGTCCTGATCTCCATCACTTTGGTCTGCGGACCATGCGTAAGCCCCTATTTCCTCTTTGGGCCACTGACTACGTACCAGCCCCATTCCACTTCCCAAGGATGCACCTTCTGCGACGTGATTGTCAGGTCTTCGATGCCTCTTGTTTCTCACACTGAGCATGACTAACATGGGCTTAGAGTAAGCATTGACCATGAAATCCTCCCTGGGTAGCCTAGAGTGTAATCCCCAAACACCCTTCCCAAATTACGTGTACTTTGATCCTCACCAAGGAAAGGTACATAGGAAGCCTCCCATAGGTTCAAGCCCAAAACCATTGGTTCTGACCATTTCACATCGGTTACCACTCCTCCCGAACTATGTATAATTTGATACTTGCCAATGCAAGGTATGTAGGAAGTCTCCCTGAGGTTCAAGACCAACAACCATTGGTTCCGACTATTTTATGTCGATTCCCACTCCTCCTGAACTATGAGGACTTTGATCCTTGCCAAGGGAAGGTACATAGAAAGCCTCCCTGAGGTTCAAGCCCAACACCCATTGGTCCTGAACACTTCACTTCGGTTCACCTCCGTCCTCCATGACATTAAACTGTACGTCGCTTTTGTCCTTCATGACACTAAACTCACCCCTATCCAGCGGTAATCCATTGTGACCCCATCCAGCGGTAAGCCATTGTGACCCCATCCAGCGGTAAGCCGTTGTGACCCCATCCAACGGTAAGCCGTTGTGACCCCGTCCAACGGTAAGCCGTTGTGACCCCGTCCAATGGTAATCCGTTGTGACCCTATCCAGTGGTAAGTCATTGTGACCCCATCCAACGGTAAGCCATTTTGACCCTATCCGGTGGTAAGCCATTGTGACTCCATCCAGTGGTAAGCCATTGTGACCCCCATGCAGTGGTAAGCCATTGTCAACCCCATCCAGCAGTAAGTCATTGTGACCCCATCCAACGGTAAGCCGTTGTGACCCTATCCAGTAGTAATCCGTTGTGACCCCATCTAGTAGTAAGTCGTTGTGACCCCAATGCAGCAGTAAGTCGTTGTCAACCCTATCCAGCGGTAAAATATAGTGACCCCATCCAGCGGTAAGCCATTTTGACCCTATCCAGCAGTAAAACATTATGACCCCATATAACGGTAAGATGTTGTGACCCCCATTCAGTGGTAAACCTTTGTCAACCCCATCCAGAGGTAAGCCGTTGTGACCCCCATTCAGTGGTAAGTTGTTGTCGACCCCATCCAGCGATATTACATTGTGACCCCATTCAGCGGTAATCCATTGTCAACACCATTCATTGGTAAGCCGTTGAAGTCCCTAATCGATGGTAAGTCATCGTCAGATGAACTATGTGGACTTTGATTTCCTACTGTGGGGATACGTTGGAGGTCTCTTCAAGAATCAAGCCCAACATTATCATCATCCTCTAGTTGACTCAACCTCATTCTCCATCCACTTCACTTAACCATCCATTATCCATCTTAATTCTTACCTAGGCCACCACATCCTGATGGAATTATTCCACCTCATTCCCCATTCCCTTTAACAACAATCAGGTGGTTAACCACGCATTATCCCCAAAAACAGTGTTTCCTCCAGGGGTTACACCCATCTAATCCACTCTAGTCAGTGTTCCGATCAGTTTGATCCGTCTTCGCTAGATGTTAAACTTGCGACATACCCTTTTTTCAGCATTGGAAGCTGAGGAAAACCTCATATACATTCCTATGGAATATAATTCCCTGCATTCAACATGGGATGCCTCAGGCTTCTACACCCTTGATAATCCCTATAATAAGGGGAAGAAACCTAGACGCGCTAGTGTTCCAACATCCAGACATGCCAGTGATGTACAACATGACTACTCTCCCAACCAAAGGTTGCTGCCCTGACTAGACCCCTTGGACTATCCCAATAGAAGTAATGTAATTAATCGGTGTCCATGAAGGCATGACACTGGGAAGAGTTTCACGAAAAACATCATAGTCTATAAGGGAGACCCGGACTAGATGGCGAGTTCCGAGGAGGAATCCATGGAAGGAAGAACCAACAACCCATCACCCCATTTTGATCAAAGAGAAAATTTCCTTGAATAAGCGACGGATGTCACCTACCTTTGGAAAGCAAGAATGCGGGGCAACAACTGCATGACCTCCACGGACAGATGCGCGCGTCCCAGCGAAAGCGTCGGAAATAGAAATGGTGAGCATGACATGAAGTTAGTCTTCTCAATGTTGAGATCAGTAGTGTTTGAGACATCAGTGGATTAGCGCGTCACCAGATCCAGTTATCTGGTGCTGGGTCCCGCCAAGAAAATAGTGGGCCTGGCATGAAACTCACCAGAATTTGGGACAGTAAAAACATTGGACATCCCAATCTACGACATTGTTAGCATGGATCCATCTTTCTAGCCATGGAATACGGAATGGATTTGGGGCACTGGTTGTCAATTCCTTTCCTTTTTCCACTAATGGGTTAATCTCTCTGCTTTTTAGGAACCAAGCTGCTTCAGGAATTCGATCACCACCCTTCCATCGACGTAGGGGTAGGGGAAATGACAACGCGGAAGTATCACATGAATCCACTGATTTTGTGACAATCTCTACATCTACAAATGCCAGGTGCCCACACCCCATATCCCTGTCGTAATTCATTCAGAGTAGGGTGATCAACGACCTCATACGCTGGTATGAGGAGTAGGGGATTATCCTGAATCGGGATATGGACCACTTGGATCTAGAGACATTTGTGCCTCATCTCCACCACCGTACCCAAGGGCCGCGTAGGGATCTACTGATCCCCACTCCAACGTACAATCATTTCGGGAGCCTCTCCTTGGAACGCCTCGATGACTATCTCCACTACGCCGATGAGGTAGGGGATGTTTGGGCTAGCCCGGGAGGGATCCCATTTAAGGGGACCCAAGGAGGGATCCCAATAGGTCATGCCAGCACCTCCATCTGATCCCACAAGTTGAGAAGCAAGTAAGACATGTGCCTGCACTATTATCCCCAGTCAGGTTGACCCGACACCAGCGTCTGGAACATGCTGAGGAGGACACCCACAAAGGGGCGTCAACATCAGCAACTACTGTAGATTGGGCCACTGTCGATATATATCATCAAACCCTTGTGTATGATGAGTAGGGGGACTTTTATACCCAGCCCGGATTGAGGCCCCAACTGCCCCACAGGCAGGCTGGGCTGACTCTCTCGACCGCTGGTGCAGGTAGTGGCCGCCGCCTATTCGGAGGCCCTCCCCATACTTCCACCATAGAGAACACGGGCCTTCCCCACTTCCAAGATCGGAATGGAGGTCCACCTTGTTCTACCCTTATTCTGAATAAGGGACCTCCCCATGATGGTGACACTAATCACGAAAGCCTCTCCTATGCTCATTACATCATATATGGAGTCATTCCTCCCAGAACATACCTTCGGGGTGGGGAAGTCTCACACCTGTTCAATCTCTAGCATGGGGGGATTCCCATGTCCTCACAACTACTGGTGAAGGTCCTCATCGCCTCAACAATCTTATGGGTGAAGTCCATCTTTGCTTCACCAGCACCCATCACGGAGGTCCTACCCTTGTTTGGCTCGACTAGTACGAGGACCCTCCTCGCACTGATGTCACTAGGGGAAATAATCATGGAGGTCCTACCCATGCTCCTATTGGCTCAAATGGAGGTCCTACCCACTCTAGAACTTCCCACAGAGGTCCTCCCCATGTACCCTTAGATATCTGTCCTGGTGCTCCTTGCACCCCGACTTACTCAGGTGGAAGTCCTCTCCGCCCTAGCACCAGTACGGCCAAAGGTCCTCCTCATGCCAGAAATCTACCTTGTCATGAAGAACCATCCCAGGTCAGGAGGGAAGGTCTTCACCACTATAAAAAGAAAACTGAGAACATCTAGACTGAGATAAAACTAGTTTTCTTCTTAGATTCCGAAGCAGATTACGACTCAACGATGGAACCCTCACCTAGATGCTCCGTGTCAAGGTCTGGGGCAGGAACAAGGCACATCATACTATTACTTCCAGAATGCGAGGTACATTGGATTCCCACCTCCCTCCACAGGTATATTAAAGAGGATGAAAATTTGGAAACTCCACAGGTTACGACTGTATAATTGCCACCATCATCACCAGCAACACTCTCTACCTCGACTAGAGATCAGGAAGAGCTATTCTAGGGACCAATGGCAGATGAGCAGCAGTGTGGTCCGCCGCCAATAGCCATATTCCTTGCACCAGAAACTACGTTAATCATCCCGTATTACCATGATGTGGTGGATAAGTCACTACACTTTTCGGAGGATAGTCCAAGAAGCGGTGGTTTTTCAGCTCGCTCACTGTTTTCTCCACCAGCCAACCTACCATCCCAGCAGTCTTCTTTGGTACCGATACCCATTCCCCAGCCACCTCCAATAGACAAATGGGGAAATAAGGGTACAAACCTTGAATCTGAGCCTAGAAGATTATAGGATATCCTCGTAGTGGACCACTTCCCTGAGATATTTTGGCCGATTGCAGTGTCGAATTTTTGTGTGCCAGAATCCCTCACCCAAGAGGAAGTTGAATGTTTCTACCAGACCCTCTGGGAAAATCATTTATATCTTCATCATCAGTGAGTGGATTACCCTAGGATCCAGCTGCATTTCTAGGACATTGGAAAACAATGCCGTATGGTTGATTTGGCCACCCTCCCTATGGCCCATCGCCCTGAGTCACTATGTCATCGTAGGGACCTTCAGTAATGGTGAATTCAGAGTTTTAGGGTACTCTATAGGATTATCAAAGAGGCTTCTACCCATGTACAGATCTTTGGATGGGGGCAGTATGCTGCCCTCCTCTTCAGTCCTATCCGGCGTTAACCCAATGTTCCAGTCAACATAAAGGATATTCCTCTAGGTAGGGTTGTAGTTAACATGGATGACCTTCCAGAGGGTGAGAATGAGCTAGAAATTCTTGGATAGGACCTACCCCCAAGGGGGTTTCACACTTATTGGATCCATCAGGAAAGATTACTTGTCAAAAGAGGAATCTACGGGGTCTTTCCGTGCCCACCAAGTCACTAGTCCTCTGCCGGAATCCCAAAAAGGGAAAGGAACTCATTAGAGCCTTCAAACCCTCCGACCCATCTGGCTCAGTGTAGAAGGCGGAAGATGACCCTGAAAAAGTCTCATTGCGTCAGCAACTCACCTAAAAAAATAATATGGTAGATGACCTCCTGGCTGAATACACTACAGAGTGACATCCAGACTACAATGATCCTAGGTCGGGGCAGAAAAGGCAGGCACAACTTTCCCTCAACAAATTTCCTCCAGGTGACCCTGACCATCCTTCCCAAGAAGACCGGGTTGAAGCAGGAATTTATGACAATAGGGCATGGTATGTCTCACCAAATCCTCTTAAACGGCATGAAAATCCTCAGGACCCATCTTGGATTCTCCCAGCTACCCCACAGGTCATTCCACTATCCGCTCCATGAGCCGCTAGTTCTGCTTATCTTGTTAAAGAACCCACCAACGCACTGGTGGTCAGGGATCCCCATCAAGACAAGGACCCCCACCCAGATGATCCAATGGAAGTACTTATCACCCATCTCGAGGCATTATAGACACAATAGGTGTAAATTCTGACTGATGGAAAGCCATATACAACATGGGTGGATGATATTCTAGCCCCCCCCCCCGGGTTTTAGAAATCCCACATTTCCCCCTTTAATGGGACAGGGGACCCACCACAGTACCTGACCCACTTTATCTCAAGGTATGGACCCATGTTGGGAACTCCAGTGCAGCAGGAAGCCACCAAACTCTGGTGTTTCATACAAACATTGGAAGGGTCGGCGTTCATCTGGTACAGACAGCTCCCCATCAGATCAATAGCCGGCTGGGAAGACCTTCATAGGAAATTTCCCTACCAGTTCAGTTCCACCACTCAGAAAACGAGTATCGTGGACCTCTTCAAGTTCAAGTAGGGGCCTGATGAGCATGTTTCAGACTTTTTCACCCGATGGAAAGGGATAAAATACTCTCTTAACATGCCACTAACTCAGGAGAAATTGCTGATGATGTGCATAGGGAACGTCAAGACGGAATTGGTCCCCTATTTGATCACCCAGAACTACCGTGGAGGATTCTGAAACTTCTCTGATAAGGACTAGCACCTAGAGTAAGCCTTACAGAAGGCTAAGAAGGCACGTATGTTTCCTCCTTAAATCCCCGTGAGAAGGGCCTCCAGGGCCGAGACCACTGCAGTAGCTCAAATAGAGTCCCCCAGAAAACTAGATTTGTTACCATTGGAGCCACCTTCATAGCCTCGTAGAGGCCCTTCACCTCAGGCGCAGCCTCCAGCCTAGAAACGCCCACCTCAGAATCGGCATGCGCCCCCGCGCAATGTGCCACCACCGCCTAGGCGAGATAACCAAGCTCCACCTTCTCAGCAAGCTCCTCCAGCCCCTCATCAGGGTCAGGCTTTGAGGCTTCCCTTCCCAGACAGGAGGAACCATACCTACTCATTCAGCGAGGAATAGGTCCCTGGTTACTTCCGTAGTGCCTTAGAGCAGGGGATTATATGTTTTCCTGAGTGCGGAAGGATAGAAGAGGTAAACCTCACTAATCTCCCTAATTACCACCCCTACCACCAGATCTTGGGGAACAACCTCAAACAGTGCTACGTGTTCAAAGACTGGATTCAGGACCAGGTGGATAAAAACATAGTTAGGTTGGGCCCAGCTCCGACACACGTGGCATGCGTCTTTGTGAGGTCAGACAGCGAAAGCGATAACGAAGGTGAGTGGCATCAGATTTTCAGCCACGGTTCCCAGAAGTATGACAACTGAATGGCCCATAAAATAGTTTTCTACACCCATGGTGTTATTTGTACATGCCTAAATCAGTTATATCCTTCAGAAGCCACAACAACTACTTCTGCATCATCGTCTCAGCCGTCCTCCTCCCAGAAGAGAAAACACTGGCGGTGTAAGGGAAAGAAGAGTCCCCAACCAATGCCATCATCAACCCGTACTCTTGGTGACTTCATGCCCCTAGAGATGGATATCCCTCATATAATACTTCCAGTAGTAGATGACTCTTTGAGTAGTGGTCAAGGGTATGCCTTGGTTAATACCGTAGAGATGGTAAATCCCTATATGATTACTGACAGTGAGGAGTTCCAGAAAGATCCTCCCAACATCCCCAGCCATCATTAGCATCGATGAAGCCATGACTATGTGAGCTATCAGAGTTCCTTGGTCAGCAATTCCATCCAGGATATGCACTCGACTGAAACCAGGTAGCAGGCCTAGTGCATAGCTCAATATACACAACCTTCTCATCTTGTGACATCAGGCCTACCTTCGCCACCGTTCATGTTGTTGGATCAGGAAGATCCACCTCGACCACGTCATGACCAGCCATGCTTTGCCACAGGCCAGTCTCAGTCATCTAGACCTCATCCTGTGGTCACTTTATAGGCTTCGACTAGTGAGCAGCGTGATATTCCCAGTACCAGTCAGCCGCTGGTCCAGCCGGAAGGACCCACCATACCTCCTGTCATAGAGCAACCTCCTATAAGCTGAAGTTTATGCTTGGCATGGAAGTATGATGTTCTCAAACATCTTTACAGCATTCTTTCTAATCTCTCCATCCTAGAGGCCCTTCTCTTGTCATCAGATATGCGTGAGGCCCTCGCTGAGGGTTTAAGAATCCCCCTCTAGTTTGAAATGGAGGTAACAACCGCATAAGATTTTCATGTTGAGGCAGTCGAGAATGCTGAGTGCCAGGCCATCATCTCTTTCTCTGGAGAAGATAAAGGCTCTCCCATATAGGGTCACATTCTCCCACTGTACATCAACGACTAGTTCAATGGCATGGAGGTTCATCATTGTCTTGTCGACACGAGCTCTAGAATCAACCTAATCCCAATCCAGACACTACAAAAACTGGGATTTTCTGAGGATGATATGAGTCCCTTTGACCTGAGAATCCAAGGTTATGACAGGACAAAGCAGACACTGGTCGACAAGATCTGTTTGAAGACCCAGTTCAGTAACCTACTTGCCAGCACCAAATTTATGGTTGTCTCCCAAGACACCACCTACAATGCATTGATGGGAAGGCCATGGCTCCACCTGCATGCGGTGGTTCCCTCATCGTATCACCGGTGCCTCAAATACTCCTTTAATGGTCGAGTGGGAGTACTTCAAGGTGACGCATCTCCCATTGCCTCTTGTGAAGCCTGCTATCTGAATGCCAAATACTACAAGAGCAAGGACAAGCATATTCAGACTAATGAGGCCAAGCATGCTATGGCTGCGGCTGACCCGTGGGCAGATCTGGATGATGCATACATATTTTCAGTCCATCAATTAGAGACTACAATGCTGAACATGGGATAATGCTTCTTTGTTTCTAGAATGAGGGAGGAACATATTCCCATGTCTAAGTGATGCCGAAATATCACCTCATACTCCTATACGAACCAGGATCAGCTGATCCCGGAGCCTCCTACTCCCATAATATATTGGGATGTCCGCCCCATGGCAATGAAAATACATCATACTTGCTTAATCCGTTAGTTTGGGATTAACTGGCTCAAGCTGATATGCCACTATTTCTTCGATATCATCAAGCATAGCCCCTTGGGCCAGAGGCCAGATGAGATTGGATCAACAACCTTCATCACTATGGTTACGGTAGCACAGGGGTGCCCCGAAGCCGTATCCACTGCCGCTCAAGCAGGTAACAGTCTCTAATCAAGAGCTTCCGACTTAGAAGAATCTCTTACCTCCAAGTATCCTCCTTCTATAAGTGAAGAAGAGGATTTAGAGGATGCTCCCCCAACCTTTGAAGAGGGAATCTTCACCAGAGTTGACGTGTTGGTACATGCGAACCTCAGTAACGAGGCAGACCTGAAACCCAATTAATTAGTGCTGCCATGCCCCTTGAGGAGAAAAAATAGTACATAGACTTCCTTAAACAACACTGTGATGTATTCTCCTAGAGTTACAATGAGATTCTAGGATTAGATCCCCAGGTAGCCGTCCACCGCCTTGGTCTCTCGGTAAATCACTGCGTGTTCAAGCAGCCTCCCAGAAAGATGCACCCTTTCTACAATGCCTTGGTTGAGGCAGAAGTTGATAAGCTCATCAGATCCAATTTCGTTAAGGAGTTCCAGTACCCCAAATGGATGGCCAACATTGTGCCAGTAAGGAAGAATAATAGACAGATCATAGTCTGCATCGACTTCCAGGATCTCAACTGTCACTTTCCAAAGGATGATTTTCCCCTTCCTATGACAGAATTTTTGATCGACACTACAGATGGATTCCAAGCCCTCTCCTTCATGGATGGGTAATCCAGGTATAACTAGATTTGAATAGCCCCCCGAGTATGAGGAGTCTACAGCCTTCATGGCACCACAATGTACTTTTTGTTATCGAGTCATGCTATTTGGTTTAAAGAACGCGGGTGCCACCGATCAGCGGGATATGCATCACATATTTAAGCCGATCCTTGGAACGTTGGTGGAATGTTACGTAGATGACCTGGTGGTAAAATCTCACTAGCATCAGGACCATCTCAAGGACCTTGAGAAAGTGTTCAGCTTCCTCCATTCCCATCACCTGAAGATTAACCCATTGAAGTGTGCCTTCGGGGTTACCTCTGGAATGTTTCTTGGTATTGTTGTCAAATATAGGGGCATTGAGATCAACCTAGAAAATATCAAGGCCATTATCCAAATGTCTTCTCCAAGCAACACTCGGGTGCTTTGAGGCTTCCAAGGCCACTTAGCCTACATACGACGATTCATCATGAATTTGTCCAGCAAGTGTAAGCCCTTTTCTCAGTTCATAAAGAAAGGCATCGTCTATGAGTGGGATGAAGAGTGTCAGACTGATTTCGAGGTAATCAAGAAGTATCTGCTCCAGCCTATGGTCTTAATGCCACCCATCTTTGTAAAGATACTAGTCCTTTATGTGACCTCCCTAGAGCAATCTCTTGGTGCCCTTCTCACCCAGAAGAATAACGAGGGAATGGAGAATATCCTCTACTACCTCAGCCGCATGCTCCTCGATACGGAGACCAGTTAATCCCCTATCAAGAAGGGATAACTTGTGCTCTTATTCGTGGTACAGAAGTTGTGACATTACTTAAAACACCACGAGGTACAACTGGTGTCCCGGGTAGATCCCCTAAAGTACATATGGAACCGCCCCATGTTGAAAGGCCGACTAGCTCAGTGGGCGGTAATCCTCCAACAGTTTGATATTAGGTTCATCCCTCATAAGGTAATCAAAGTGAAAGCATTGGAATAATTCCTTAACGCCCACACAACTCCTGCGAACCAGTCCCTAGACCTTGATTTCCCCGATGAAGCGATTCTCTCGGTGGATCAAGCCACGTCATGCTGGCAAATGCACTTCAATGGTGCTTCTTGCAGCCACACCAACAGAAGGATCAATGAACCCAGGATCAACAGAGTAGGCCTGGGTATTGTCTTCATTACCCCGACACAATCCATTCTACCATACTCATTCATGTTGTTAGAAGGCTACACCAACAATGAGGCAGAGTATCAGGCTCCCATCACTGACCTCAAGTTGGACCTCAAGATTGATGTGCCCCATTTGCTTGTGAAAGGGGACTTCAAACTAGTCATCAAGAAGATCAATGGTGACTATGTCATCAGGAATCCAGAGTTCATACCATTTTTGGAATGCACTCTCTAGATAATGGCCCAATTCCCATATCAGCCAGAAGTTACTCATGTCCCTCGATCTCAGAATGGTCGATCTGATGCCCTAGTTGGCCTAGCTGCATCACTTATAGAGCTCGAGTAGGATGATCTGATTATCCACGTGGCACACCAGATAGTAATTGCTCTTGTCGCTCCAGGTAACGATGAAAACCGAAAGGTAAGACACCTTACCACTAACACCTCCGTGTGAGGACCCCAAGGTCCCCTGGTTGCAGTGATTGAAGTGACTCTCAACCGGAGAGACCACATTGTTGAGTATCTCTAGAATTGTAATCTCCCAATAGATCAGGCTGAACATGAGTGAATTTGATGCCGCACATCACTGTTTACCCTCTAGGATGATCCTAGTCATGAGAAGATCCAACACAAGTGTGGGTTTGATGGGGTTCTCCTTCGTTGCATTCAAGGAGTTGATATTTCCCAAGTCATGCAGGAGGTTCATGCCAGTTCCTGTAGGGCTCATCAGAACGGGCCAAAACTATCTCACCAGATCCAAATACTGGGGTACTTTTGGCCCTCTATGATGCATGACTACATCAAGTTCGCCAAGAGGTGCCATTCATGAAAAATTAATTTCATGCGTCGGCAGCTAGAGCCTCTCCACTATACCAAGTACTCTTGGCCATTTGCGGTGTGGGGACTCGATGTCGTGGGACCATATCCACCGATGACGACTCGCTAGTGCAGATTCATCATGACTGCTACAGATTTCTTCTCCAAGTGGGCAGAGGCAGTTCCACTCAAGGAGGTCAAGGCACATTCCATCATTGACTTTGTGAGCTCTAACATCATCTATCGATTTAGAGTCCCTCACATTGTCCTCCCCGATAACAGTAAGAACTTCCAAGCAGTTGAGCTGAAGAAATTGTATGCTAATTACAACATCTATTCTAACCACACCCCCTGCTATCATGCACAAGAAAATGGATAGATCAAGGCGTTTAACAAAACCCTCTCTAACATTCTACAGAAAATGGTTGGTTAGAATAAGAAGAGTTTGTCGGACAAGCTCCCCAATGCCCTCTGGGCTTATCGGACGACGACTTGTAATTCCACCCAGGTGACCCCATATTCCTTGGTGTATGGAACAGAGGCTGTCCTGACCATTGAGATTCAATTTCCCTCACTACACACATCTATATATGATCATCAAGCGCCATATAAAGTATCCAAAATCCGTCTGGATGAGTTGTAAGCGCTCGATGAGAAGCGGCTTCGTGCCCTGCACAATCTGCAAAGGCATCAGAATAATATGGATAGATCTTTCAACAAAAAATTTCACCTCCATTCCTTCTTGTAAGGTGAATTGGTATTAGCCCTGAAGGCACCAATGATACCTAGAAGGAAACCACCCAAGTTGGAACCCAAATTGGAAGGACCTTACGTTGTTCACAAGGTTTACTCTAACAGAGCATACTCACTGGTTAAAATGGATGGTGAGCGTATAACTCCTCCCACCAATGCCAAGTTCCTCAAGAAATATTTTTCCTAAGTCCTTATGGTCCTGCATGACCTTAAACTGTATGGTCCTACATGACCCTAAACTTCATGATGGTCCCGCATGACCCTAAATTGAATTACGGTCCTACATGACCTTAAACTGTCTAGTCCTACATGACCTTAAACTATGAAATGTACCGCATGACATTAAATTGGGTTTCATCCTGCAAGATGTTAAACTGCATCTCAAGAACTACGTATGGCTTGATTCCCATCCTTATAGGATATGTAGAAATGCTCAGATGCCTCATCTTGAGTCCAACCCCCAGTTTCCTCTTTAACTATCCCCTCCTGGGAATAGTTCTTTTGGAGGATTCCACATGGAATCGTATAGGCTTATTTGGCCCCACCCATGTTAGGGTTACAATGATTGCACCATATGACCTATTTCTTTCTTCTAATCCTCCCACGTCCTTACCGCACGACATTAAACTGCATGGACCTTTCAGAACTACATATGGCTCGATTCCCATCCTCATGGGATACGTAGGACCGCCTGAAAATTTCATCCGTAGGCCCAAACCCAAAACTTTGGGACCTCCCATTGGGATGAAACACATTGTGTGGTGTAAGATTTTTCCCTCATTCATGTCGAGTTCATCATGATCATACCATGTAACCCTCTCCCCTGAAGATCTCTATTTCTTATGCTATCTAGCTTTATTTGAAATTTCACGGGCACATTTATGCTCCACACACACCATAATTTGGGTTCCCCTTATCTTTCACATCCGAAGGGCCCCCCAAGCGATAAGGAAACTTAGCCTAAGGGCTATCCTATCATTTCAGGCCAACACCCTCAAGGATTTTATACAAAAAATTGATACCAGTCTCATTATGAAAATATGGTTGGCCGTCGATGCCCATTTTTTGTTCCCATTTCAGGTTATAGGATATAGAAACTGTGTTTAGAATCTAGTCAAAAGCTATCCTTTGTTGTTTTGACCACCCCATATGTCCCAAACATTGAGTGTAGTGGTTCATTCTGCCCCACCGTCTCTCCAAATATCAATCTGCCTAGAACAGGAGTGTAATTACAGCTGTCGAACCCTTATGAGATGGGGAGAGCCTAGTACTACTCCTTGTTTCCCACACCGAGCATTACTCATGTGGGCTTAGGAGCTATGAAGGTAATGCCCGCATGAGAGGTCATATGGCTACAGTTGGCTGGGACACGCAGCCTCAGGTCCTTCAACCCCTTTGCCCCCCTGACCCGATTTCTCATTTAGGATTGTGTGATGCAACATGGAATCATGCCCTCATTCACGTCGGGATATTTTTCCATGCCACACATATCCCCTTGGGACATCCCTCCCTTCATTTATTGTCTGTCCAGCAAGCACAAACCCCGTCATGCTTCTCAAGCCCCATCATTTGGGTTTCCATCACCTTTTACATCCAAAAGGACCCCTGAATGGCATGGACGCTCAACCCAAGAGACCACCTACCATTACGGGCTAACGTCCTCGAGGATTGTGAGTGGAAAATTGATACAAGTCCCGCATTGTGAATATGGTCAACGGTCGACGCTCAATTGTCTGCCCCAAATTTTGGTCACACAAGGGTGGATACTATGTTGTGAACCTGGTCAACAGTTGTCCTCTATCATTGTTGCCGCTTTGTGGTCTTCCATAGGCACGATGATTCACCCTATCTGTCCTATGCATGTGATATTAAACTAGGAATATGCGGTCCGATCTCTATGACCCAAAACTAAGATCATATTCATCCTCACTACAAGATGTTAAACTGCAAGCTGTCCACAACGTTATGTCCATGGCCCAGCCTCAGACCCCTCGGCCTTTTTAGGACCCTGGACCATGTTCTCACTTAGGGTTGTACGGTGTGGTGTGGGATTATGTCCTCATTCACGTCGGGTTACTCGCCATGCTGTACACGCCCTCGTTAGGGTATCTTGCCCTTATTTTCATCCTCCTTTCCTCTAGAACTACGAGTGGCTTGATTCCCATCCTCATGGGATATGTAGGACTACCCGAACATTTAGTCTTTGGGTACAACCCCATCTCTTAGAAACCTCCCTATCATTTTGGCCCCTTGGTCCGTGTTCTTCCAAAAGAGGGATATAAGGTGTGGTAGGGGATTATGTCCCCATTCACGTCAAGTTTATAACAACCACGTCACATTCCTCTCTCTCCTAAGCATCCTTCGCTCCCTTTCCCTACTCTCATCTCTTTGAGTTGGCTTCCCTTAAGTCAGGTCCCTCGGCCCTCTTTGGTGATTCACCAATTGGCCCATGAGCACTCTGGTCTAGAACCTGGAGTGTCAGATTCTACCTGAACATGATTTCACCCATTTTTCAGGCTTTGTGTTCCCCTTCATTTGGGCTTCCATTATCATTCACATCCGAAGGGACCCCCAAGTGTCATGGATTCTAGGCCTAAAGGCTCTCCTACCATTACATGCCAACGTCCTCTAGGGTTTCAGACAAAAAATCGATACAAGTCCTGCGTTAAGAATATGGTCAGCAGTCGACACTCATTTTTTGTTCCCATTTAATGCCACACGATATGGATGCTGTGTTTTAGACATGGTCAATAGTTATCCTCCATCTTCACGCCAACCCCTTAAAGCCTTAAATTTCGGTTACATGATTCACATCATTTTCCACCCCATTGTGTCCAAGTGGAATTTCAACACTCCTGGTACTATCCCTGAGTGTGCATTTTCAATTTAGGAGGACAAAGCCACATTAAGGCATCATTAGGGGCTCCACACCGACTTCCCTTTGGCGTGCATTCCAGGTGTTGCAAAAACCTCTTCCACCATTGTTTCCCACATTGAGTTTGACTCACATGGGCTTAGGAAATGGATTAAGGTCTGCACCCACTTGGAAGGATTCCACCTCTCCATGGTCCGAGCTCTAAATCCTTAAACTAAGATCTGTTTTATAACTACGTATGACTTGATTCACATTCCAATGGGATATGTAGAAATGTCCAGACATCTCTTCTTTGGGTCCATCTTGAGTTCCACTAATTTACCTATTATGTTTTGCCTTCTAGTCCCTAGCTCTTATAGGGCTGCGTGATTTGGCATGTGTGGGATTACACCTTCATTCACGTCGTGTTTATAATTGCCGCATCACGTGCTCCCCTTCTAGGAGCTAGTCCCTCCTACCTCCCATCCCTTGTCCTGCATGATGTTAAACTACACTCTCAGAACTACATATAGCTTGACTCCCATCCTCATGGGATATGTAGGAACACCCAGACATATGGTCATTAGGTCCAGCTCAACTGAGAGCTAATCTTACCTTCCCTATATTCTCTAACCTTCTCCGGACCCCTCGGCCCGAGGTTTCTTTATTGGAATCGTGCGCGATGTGCTATGGGATTATGTCCTCATTCACGTCAGGTACACTTTATCACGCCATGAACATTCCATTTTGAACCTCATCTTTTGTGTATATGTCTGATCCATATGACTTTAAACTATTCTGACTAGTCCCACATGACTTTAAACTATTGCGTCTATACTGTACGATGTTAAAGTGTATGGTTGGTCCCTTCACCTGACCCTAAACTGTGACATTATCGTCCTGGCTGCATGACAAAAAACGACACTACATCGTGGTGTCCTCATTTGAGGGGACATCATGTTTGGTATCAGTCACACACCATACCATTTTTCAACTCCTTCACATGGATTGATTCTTGTGGCGACACCTGGAATTTTTTATCCTAGGTCCATCGATTCCCAAAAAAAACAACAACACTCATTCATCCTAAAGGAAAAAACAAGATCTATAAAATACCGCTTCTTTTGGTGCAAGGGCCAGACCCACACAACCTTATTATCTATGGCACTGGTATCCTACCATTCCATCCTTAGAACTATGTATGGCTTGATTATCATTCTCATAGGATACATAGGAATTCCCATGCACTTTTCCTCTGGCTAAGACTAACTTTCGTTTTCGATCCCTCGACCTAAAACTTCCCCAAGGAACACATAATGATCTGGAATCTAGGTCCTCATTCACCACGTGTCTCTCACGTTCCCTACCATCTATGGTCCGAGTTCTATGACCATAAACTAAGATCACTCTGTGTCCTTTACACAAGACATTAAACTACACGACATCTCCTAGAACTACATATGGATTGATTCTCATTTTTGTGGGATACATAGGAACACCCGTGCACTTTTCCTCAGGCCCAGCCTAACTTTTGTTTTCTGTCCCTCAACCTAAAACCTTCCCAAGGAACACATGGTGATCTAGACTCCAGGTCCTCATTCACCACGTGTCTCCCACGTTCCCTACCATCTCTGTTCTGAGTTCTATGACCATAAACTAAGATAACCCTTCATCCTTTCCACAAGACATTAAACTACATGACATCTCCCAGAACTACATATGGCATGATTATCATCCTTATGGGATATGTAGAAACACCCAGACACATTGTCTCTGGGTCAAGCCCTAGGAATCTAAAATCTGATCCTCTCTTTCGTCCCCTCAGCCTGAACTCTCTTGAGAACATGTGGTGTAGCGAGTACCTCATAGGTCCTCCTTCATGTCGGATTTTTGAAAAAGTCACACCATGTGCCTCCCATATCTCTTCCCAACCTAGTCTGTGTTCTATAACCCTAAACTAAGATCTCCCTATAGGAACTGTGCATCATGTTTGGACACTTCACCACCCTGCACACAATCCATCAAATCAAGTTCCCCCTTAATGGTCCACCCTAGTACCTTAAGTTGGAAGCATGAACCCCCAGGACCCTTGTCCTTAGAATGGGACTCAAATCCCTATATCTTATATGTCTTATTTTCGTACTCAAATGCGTTGTGACAAAGAGCCCAAAGTGTGGAATTTTCACAGGGACATTCCCTCGTTCCATGTCCAAGATTTTTGAGCCAGTTATTTGGATCCTCATCCTCTTCCACATCTAAAGGGACCCCCTTTATGGCCTGGTTTCATGCCACATTGGATTACCTACCATCTTGGGCCAATGTCCATGAGGAACTCAGACGACATTTGCGACAGGTCCCATGTTTCGAACATGGTCAGTGGTTGACCATCATTTGTCTATCCCCATTCTAGGCAAACATGAAAAAGAAACTGTGTTTCAAACATGGTAAAAAATTATCCCCTATCATCATGCCACCATCATTGTGGTCCAGATCTTGAGAATCATGATTCACATATTTCCACTTTCTTATCTTCAAGTGGAATTCCAACATACTCGGCTTTACTCCTTCGTAAATCTAGGTTCATTATATAGGCAAGTCATCATCATTGGGATGTCACTCACCTAGAATCCCATCGCCCCTAACATGTGCCTTCCTGTGCTAGGAAAGTCCCATAACTACTCCTTGTTTCCCACATCAAGCACAACTCACATGGGATTAGTAGTTCTGGTAGGACGTGTACTGTTGCAACCATGACACACATGCCTTTCATCATCCCGCATGATGTTAAAATGCACCTTAAGAACTACTTTTGGATTGATTCTCATCCTTATGGGATACTTAGCGATGCCCAAGAATTCCGCCTCAGGCCCAGCCCCAGGGTCATTAAACCTTCTGTCCCCTCGGCCCCAGTCACGGTCCACTCTCTACGACCTTAAACTAGAAGCCTATAGTCCATGTAACATGTCTTAAAACTATTAACCTTGATCCAGACAGTATGACCATAAAACTGTGTGCAACATCCTGATCATATGATGTTAAACTACCCCATTCATCATCTGCATCCGTATGATGTAAAACTGCAAGGAATTCAAAGTCCTCTCCATAGAGTTCTTGTTCAGAAATAGGTATGATCACTGATCAGACCGATGTGAAAACATAATGTGTCTTCACCACAGTGGCATAATTTCAAGAGTGTTGGACTCCATTTGAACAACCCGTCACTCCACACTCCATGCTTCACATGTCCTTTATTCGAACCCTTGTCCTCCATCATGTCTAAAAGAACCCATTAATAGTATGGATGCTTAGCCTATGACTCACCTATTGTCATGGGCCAATGTTCTAGAAGAAAAATGGATGAAATTTCGAGTCATGCTCCGTGTTTCGAACATGGTCATCAGTCGAACCTCATTTTTTATCCCCATTTCAGGCTAACACAATTAGGATACTATGTTTTGAACACATTCGACAGTTATTTTTCATTGTCACGCCATCCTACAGTATTATAAATTTTGGGTATCGTGATTCACACATTCTACTCCCCTTTTTTTGGATTAATTCCCACGCCCTGGGTGTTACCCTACTCGTGAACTAGAGAACACTGGGAGGAAAAAATGTTGATTTTTTTGAGGTCCTTTTCCTCCAATCGGGCTTCCCCATTTTGGATGCAAGATGAAGAGTGCACCGTCACAGAGTCAAAGACTCGCCGGACACTACGAAGTAGAAGGCCCGATTCGTGGAGAGCAATCATGTAGTACACAGAGCTTCACGAATCAAGAGAACTGAATGCCAAAAACGTAGAGAAGAGAAAGTAAAAAAGAGAGTACAACTCCCCTATTTATAGGATAGGACCTTGGTGCTCCATAGAGCATCTAACCACGGCAAGCTTCGCAGTACGCTCGGACTGCCCATCGCCTCTCCACTTCGCGGGCCTTCTTTGTGAGTCAGCTTCGTGATTGGTTAGGGGATTTTGGCAATTTACCCTTAGACTTTGACCCTCAATTTCTCCTCATCTCCAAATTTGAGGGGGGGAATTTTTTGGTGCCAAATTTTGGAATGCACAAAGAACACACAAAAAGAATTAGGGGATTCCTCGTGAAGCCTATTCGCGGAGCCCCCGGGCCCCACGCTGGTGCAAAGATCCCCCTTCGTGAAGCCACCGTGGAGCAAGGTGGAAAGATGCTCCACGAATTCCTTTGAAATTTGGGAACCCACCATGGAGTAAGGAGGCAGGATGCTCTACGAATGCCTTTGACATTCGCAAACCCGCCATGGAGAAAGGATGCGGGATGCTCCGTGAACACCTTTGACGTTCGCAAACCCACCTTGGAGCAAGGAGGTGGGATGCTCCATGAAGGCCTTTGATGCTCACGAACCCACCATGGAGCAAGGAGGCGGGATGCTCCACGAACACCTTTGACATTAGAGAACCCGCTGTGGAGCAAGGAGGCAGGATTCTCCACAAATGCCTTTGATGTTCACGAACCCACCACGGAGCGAGGAGGCGGGATGCTCCACGAACGCCTTTGATGTTCGTAAACCCACCGCAGAGCTAGCCTTGGATTCATGTAGAGCGAGCTCTGCTTCACGACATCTCTTGACTATAAATAATAGGATTCCCTTGATCCCAAAGAACAAATCATCTAAACTTTGTCCTTCTTAGCTCTCAAATTGCGAAGCAATATTTTATCTACGAACCATGATCTCCACAAGGTAATTTTTCATCATGAAGTTCCTTCCCCTTTTCATGAATTCGGCCCCTCTTCAAGGAGGGATGCTATTTGCGGAGCCTGCGGGCCTCCACAAAGGAAGGGGATCCCCAAGGGGACTAAGGTATTTGTGAAGCACTTATGCTTCACAAAGAACCCTCCACGCACACATGACCCACATGCTAATGCAGTGTCACTATGCTTCACGAAGCACATTGCTTCACAATTCTAGGATTCACGAGGAACCCTTACTTCGTGAAGCAATGCTCAATGAGTGCCTTTCCACTTCATGAAGAACCTTCCATGTGCACCAATGCCCTATACCTAGGCTAGGCCACATCACTTTGCGAAGCATACCCCTTTGCGAAGCCCCTCCACGATATGGAGCATCAAAGCTTCACGAGGCTTCTACCTATGAACTCCTTTGCTCCAAAACTCCTTATTCCATGCGACCTTCTAGGTTTTCATGAAGTAACTTCAAAGTCCCTTGGGCAGTGCCTCACATTGCGTAGCTTCACCTCATGTTTCTTCGCATAGGCACTCTAACGACTATTGCTTATTCACATAGCCACGCTAACATGGACCCCTCAATAGATCAATCCATAACACCCCCTCGCCATGACATTGCTGATGCTTTCCCTTCCCCAATGGGTGAGAGTTATCAGTTATGTAAGTCCTAGGGGTGCAGAGTGCACCCACCTCATCCGAGCTGCAGGACGTTAAACAGCCAAGCACCATCGTCCGAGCTGCAGGATGTTAAACTGCCAAGCACCATCGTACGAGCTGTAGGACGTTAAACTGCCAAGAGCCATCGTCCTCAGAACATGACGTTAAACTGAGGCCTCGCCCCGTGCCTCGCACACGGGGTGACCCATATCAGACATTCTATACACCCAATGGTCTCCAAGGGAGTGATATCATTCCCCACATGGAATTAGATCCTCTTTATTGGAATGGCGTTTTTCCGCGGGGAAAGGGAAACCATCTCGGTGTAAGCCCCGATATTTTCTTACAGGAGGTAGCACCCCTGCTCATCCTCTCTTCCTCAGTGCCAAATATCTCTCCCTTTGAGATTTATCACCACCTGGGCCTCCATCCTAGAGTGAGTCTTGATCTCCATCACTCTGGGACACGAACCACACACAATCCCCTGTTTCCTCTTTGGGCCAATGACTACGTACCAGCCCCATTCCACTTCCCACGGACGCACCTTCCGCGACATGATCACCAGGTCTTTGATGCCTCTTGTTTCTCACACCGAGCATGACTCAAGTGGGATTAGAGTAAGAAATGACCATGACATCCTCCCTCGGGTGCCTAGAGTGTAATCCCCAAACACCCCTCCCGAACTAAATGAACTTTGATCCTCACCAAGGCAAGGTAAGTAGGAAGCCTCCCTGAGGTTCAAGCCCAACAACCATTAGTTCCCACCATTTCACGTCGGTTACCACTCCTCCCAAACTATGAGAACTTTGATCCTTGCCAAGGTAAGGTACGTAGGAAGCCTCCCTGAGGTTCAAGCCCAACAACCATTGTTTCTGACCATTTCACATCGGTTCCCACTCCTCCTGAACTATGAAGACTTTGATCCTTGCCAAGGAAAGGTACGTAGGAAGCCTCCCTGAGGTTCAAGCCCAAAACCCATTGGTCTTGATCACTTTACATTGGTTCACCTCCATCCTCCATGATGTTAAAATATATGTCGATTTTGTCCCGCATGAACCTAAACTCACCCCTATCCAGCAGTAAGCTGTTGTGACCCCATCCAATGGTAAGCCACTGTGACCCTATCTAGAGGTAAGCCACTATGACCCCATCCAAAAGTAAGTTGTTGTGACCCCATCGAGCAGTAAGCCATTGTGACCCCATCCAGCGGTAAGCTGTTGTGACCCTATCCAACGGTATGCCGTTGTGACCCCCATTCAGCGGTAAGCCATTATGACCCCATCCAACGGTAATCCATTGTGACCCCATCCAGTGGTAAGACATTGTGACCCTATCTAGTGGTAAGCCACTGTGACCTCATCCAGCTGTAATCCATTGTGACCCCCATTCAGTGGTAAGATGTATTCAACCCCATCCAGTGGTAAGCCGTTGTGATCCCATCCAGTGGTAAGCCGCTATGACCTTATCCAGCGGTAATCCGGTGTGACCCCATCTAGTGGTAAGCTGCTGTGACCCCCATTCATCAATAATCCATTGTCAACCCCATCCATTAGTAAGCCGTTTTGACCCCCATTCAGCAGTAAGCCGTTGTCGACCTCATCCAGTGGTAAGCCGTTGTGACCCCATCTAGCGGTAAGCCATTGTCAACCCCATTCGGTGGTAATATATTGAAGTCCCCAATCGACGATAATCCGTCATCAGATGAACTACAAGGACTTTGATTCCCTGCCATGAGGATACATAGGAGGTCTCTTCGAGACTCAAGCCCAACATCACCATCATCCTCGAGTCAACTCCATCTCTTACTCCATCCACTTCACTTAACCATCCATTATCCATCTTGATTCTTACCCAGGTCACCACATCATGGTGGGATCATCCCACCTCATTACCCATTCCCTTTAACAACAATTGGGTGGATAACCACACATTATCCCCAACATCAGTGTTTCCTCTAGGGGTTGCACCCATCTGATCCACTCTAGTTAGTGTTCCGATCATTCTGATCCATCTCCGCTAGACGTTAAACTCACAGAATACCCTATGTTAAACATAGGAAGCTAAGGAAATACTCAGATACATTCCTATGGCATATAATTCCCCGTATTTGACTTGGGATTACTTGGGCTTAAGCGCCCTTGAGAATCCCTACAATAAGAGGAAGAAACCTAGACTCCCTAGTGTTCCAGCGTATAGACATGCCAGTGATGTCCAACGTGACTACTCTCCTGACCAAAGGTTTCATCCCAAACCAGAACCCTTGGAATGTCCCTACAGAAGCAGTGTAATTAACTAGCATCGATGAAGGCATGGAACTGAGAAGAGTTTCACAAATAATCTCTTAGTCTAAAAGGGAGACCCAAACTAGGTAGTGAATTTCGAGGAGGAATCCACAGAAGGAGGAACCAACATCCCATCATCCCATTTCGATCAAGGAGAAAATGTACCTGAATAAGAAATGGATGCGGACCACCTTTGGAAATTAGGAATGCAGGGAAACAGCTACGCGCCCTCCACAGATGGACGCATGTGCCCCGAATAAAGCATCAGAAACAATATCCTTAGTTTTTCTCAGATACTTAAGGATAGTCTTGAAAGTATTCCATTTCTGTTCTCTTGGATCTACTTGATATCTACCTACCATGCTCAGTGCATAAGCAACATCAAGTCTAGTACAGAAAATGTCATACATGATAGATCATATCGCTAAAGTGTATAGAATATTACTCATCCTATATTTATCATGTTGTGTTTGGGGACACATTTTCTTGAAAATATGTATACCATGTGACACTAAAACCGATCCTCTCTTGGTTTGTTCCATATTAAATCTCTTTAGTATTTGGTCAATGTATTTACTTTGAATTAGTCCAAGAAGCCTCTTGGATCTATCACAAATGATATTGATCCCTAAAATGTAGGCTGTTTCACCTAAGTTTCTCATGGAGAAGCACTTGTTCAACCAATACTTGACTGACTATAAGACTGGTATGTCGTTTCCAATAAGAAATATGTCATCAACATACACTACTAGGATAACGATCTCATTACCATTAAACCGTTTGTAAACACATGGCTCACATTCATTCTTAATGAAACCAAATTCTCTTATGGATTCATAGAATTGAATGTTCCATGATCTGGATGCTTTATTTAATCCATAAATGTATCTTTGAAACTTTCATACCCTTTTAGCATCACTTAGTGTCACAAAACCTTCTGGTTATGTCATATAGACATCTTCCTCAATGTTACCGTTAAGTAATGCAGTTTTGAAATCCATCTACCAAATGTCATAGTCATGGAAATATGCTATGGAAAGTATGATTCTTATGGATTTAAACGTGGAAACTGGAAAAAATGTTTTATCATACTCAATTCCTTGACGCTATTAAAAACCCTTAGCCACTAGCCTTTCTTTATAGGTACTAACTTGAACTTCCTTGTCTAGTTTCTTCTTAAATACCCATTTACACCCAATATACTTTACATCAATTGGTGCATCGACCAGAACCCAAACATGGTTTTGATACATGGAATCCATCTCAAAATTCACAGATTCTATCCATCTTGTAGCTTCAAAGATCTCTACTACTTCCTTGTAGGAGAGAGGTTCATCATTTTCCAAAATCAATGAGTCACCTTCCTCGGTGAAAAGGAAACCATATCTCTCTGGTTCCCTTACCTATATTGTGCTTCTACGCAGTACTTATGTTTCAGGGACCACCTCTTACAAGGATATCTATGGAACTTTTTTCTATACCAAATCCTATGTATCTTGAGCATCAACTTTATTGAAGTCAATCTTTCTCCCATTATCCCTTTTGAGGATGTGATCCCTCTCAGGAAAGATAAAATTTCTAGAAAAAATCACTTTCTTGTATTAGGGGTTGTATAGGTAGTATCTATTTGTTTCCTTGGGATACCCTCTAAAGATACACGTCGTACCCTAGTGTGCTAGTTTGTTTCTTGATAAATCCTTAACAAATTCCTCTCATACCTATACACGTGTATGTGACAAAGTGGGTTTCTTTCCACTCCATAACTCAAAAGGAATCCCATTTTACACCTTAGTTGTTACTTGTTTTAATGTGTATGCCGTAGTTTGCAATGTATATCCCCAAAAGGATAATGTAGGATCTCCATGACTCATCATAGAACTTACCATATCCAACAATTCATTGGTCCTCATTTCACTAACACCATTCCACTGTGGTGTATAAGGTTGAGTGAGTTGAGATAGAATTCCAAACTCCTATAAAAGGTCGATGAACTCTTGGTTAAGATATTATCCACCTCAATCTGATTGAAAATTATTTATCTTCTTACCAAGATGACTCTCTACCTCATTCTTGAACTCCTTGAATTTCTCAAAGGACTTGGACTTATAACTCATTAAGTAGAAATATCCATATCTACTCAAGTCATCAGTAAAAGTAATGCAGTAAGAATATCCAACTCTAGCTTCTACTGTAAATGGTCTACACACATCAGTGTGTACCAATATTAAATGGTCTGTGGCCATTTCACCCTATCCACCAAATGGAAATTTGATCATTTTCCCTTGCAAAAAAGCGCGACATCTATCAAGTGGTTTTAGCTCAAAAGAGTCTAAATAACCATCTTAATAGAGATTTGTTAGGCACTTCTCATTTATATGACCAAGGCGGTGATGCAACAATTGGGTGTTGTATGAGTCATGTGAACTTGGTTCTTTATCAATTTAAAACACTTAGTTTTAATACATATAGACTATTATTTAAATGCTCCATACCATAACATATGTTGTCCTTATAAAATTAACAACATTTATTACTGAACTTAAAAATAAATCCATCTTTATATAAGATTGATACAAAAATTATGTTCTTGGTAACACTCGGTACATAATAATAGCCATGTAAAACCAAAATCATTCTCTTCGGCAATGTGAGGTGGTAGTGACCAATGGAAAGATCATCTAGCCTCACACCATTGGTAGCTCTTAGATCCACCTCTCCTCTATATTTTTTTGGAATCTACTTGGTTCCTGTATTTGAATACAGATGTGAGCCTCATAAGCTATATCTAATACCCAATGTGTAGAAATAGAAATATTTCACTTGATAATGAATGAACATTTGGCTTCCCCTTACCTCTGGGTGCAGTTCATCTTCTAGTGGCATGACTTTCCACATGCAAATCATACTTCCTCCTTTTACTTTCTCTACCTATGGATCTTCTTATTCTTGGTCGGATGGTGCTTGAAGGCTTTATATTGTTTATAAATCTTAGGCCCCTTTTTCTTGTCCTTTCCCTTCCTATTCACCATAAGAACTGTGGGTTTTTCATGCCCCATGTCCGTATCAACTTGGTGAATTAGGATAAGAATCTCTGATATAATCTTCTCATTATTTGTCATGTTATAATTCATAATAAAACTAGATAAGGTCTTAGGCAGTGATGATAATATGAGATCTGTACGCAACTCATCTAGGAATTTAATCCCTAAGATGTATAGACACTCAATGTAGCCAATAAGCTTGACTACATATGGTCTAGCTGTCACAAACTCTCCAAGATTAGTAGTGAACAAAGCATTGGAGATCTCATACCTCTCCTGTCTCTCCTTCTCTTGATAGATATCCCAAAGGTGATACATCATGCTATAAGAATCCATTTCCTCATGTTGTTTCAAGATCTCATTAGTCATGTATGATAGCATGAGGCACTGAACATCCATAGCATCATTTAGATGTTTCTTATACACAGAGAGTTCCTCATCACTCACCTTATTTCCAGGAACAATTGGAAAAGGCTCTTCTAACACATAAAGTTTCCTCTCATGGCGAATGATAACCCGAAGGAACCTTTTCCACTCTTAGAAATTAGTGCCGGTGAGAAGGTTTTCCTTCTTGAGTATAGATCAAAATGATATGTTTGATGTCATTTTGGTTTCTATTTCTATAAATTAAGATGAATAGAGTTTTAGTAATTTATCTTTGATAAATATAGACAAATAAATAAATTAATATCTATCAATTTCCCACTATTTTGTCGAAACCTAATATCCCTCACCATTGGCTTCAGAATATCCTATTTCTTGGACATTATAGCAGCAAGGATCTATATTTCCCTTTTCATTACCCCAACTACGGTTGGTCAAGAAACTTTAAAGTTTTTTGGTAGGCATTCCAAATGCCAACTACATTAACTCACAACTCCTTGATCTATTGAGTGGACTCTCCAATCCTGAAATCCTTAATTTTGGATTTCCTCAACCTTTGCCTCTCAGTTACACCAATTAATTCTTGGGCAGTCAACCCTTGATGTAAACTAAGTTAAGTCAACTAAAAACTTAAAATTATAATTCCACGATAATTGAAATCAACCTAACTAGGGTTGTTCAAGCACTTTGAACTATGATTCGATTCTAACTGAAGTAATAAAAGGCTATACCGACTTAATATTTAATTGATGGATTTTATCCTTTATCCGTAAATTTACACTTATTGTATTTTAAAATAATTTTTAATGTTAACTGGGATATACTTAAGTGATTAAACATGTATAGATAATATTTACGCATAAGACATTTTTTATTTTTGTTCCATCTTGTATGCTTGTTAGTTCATTAATTATATGATCACGTAAAACATCCACAATGAATAACCATAAAAATGAAAAAATAAAATAAAGGGTATGAGCATGAAATTTAATATTGGTTAGTTTATCTAGCAGTTGATAAAATAACCCTGACCTAGGGGAGAAACACCTTGAACCATTTTAGGTTATTGTTTACATCTTTCCACATGTTCACCTTTGTATCTTCTTGGATTGGTTTCTCCTTGGCTCCAAACTTGAACTGCCTCCACTTGCTTGGGAGCTCCATCCACTACATATGATTTTAACCCACACACAGGTGAGGGGTAAAATAGGGTTACATAAAAGAAACCATGGGCATGTAGGCTCTGCATATTAATGAGGAGAAGGCACACATGCCAAAGATTTTAATTTAATAAATAAATTAAAATGGAACTAATCACATACAAAGGTCTGGTCTAGATCATGATCATCCACGTACATGCAACAAATTACTCATTTAATAAAATTATCATAAAATTATTTAATCATTCTTATTAAGATAAATTATGCTCGAATCGATTAATCATTATCTTTTATTAATCAATCCTTTTTATCTTAATATTTTTTTTCTGAATTTCCTTGAGATTCTCATCCATAACTTTGTACATAACTTGTACCTTAGAAGAAACCCAGTGAATAACCATCCAAAACTACCAAACATGTATTTATACTTGTATACACTTTATTCTTTATGACATGTAGCATGAACGCAGAATTATAATTGTAATAAAACTCATACATGATGTGAATATCTCTGAACATTAAGAAAATGTTAATTAAATAAATAAATAAATAAATAAATATATATATATATATATATATAAAACACCTATCACATGTTGTGTCCCGGATTTATGCTCACACAAAGGTACATGTCTCAAGAGTTACATAATATAATAATAAATTTTTAAATATGTGTAATCTGAAAACAGTACACGACATGTAGATCCGACTACACAGTGTGTACCCTCCTCACCGTCCATTCGAAGTAAATTCCTGGGGAAATGGTGTCTAAGGAATAATTCAGAAATATTCAGAGTACATGACATGTCTAGTGGGACACACGCTGTGTCGACTCCTCGTTACATGGTCCCCAGCCAGGAAATCTATGTATGGGATACATGACTTGACCCTGACCCGAAGGGACTAAACACCATATCTAGTGGCCCACACAACATGTAGTCCGACTAACAGTTTGCTAGTTTTTCTTGGTCAACACACGGTGTAAGAATTAACTACACTGCATGTAATTAATGTACATAACTTGAGTAATTTATTAATTAATCCTAATGCATGGAACACAAATACACGTCGTGTATATCCAACCACACGGCCTGTATTTTTTGTTATTTGGACAGAACCATCAGCGCTTCTTGATGAGATTTCCAATTTAATTTTAATCATAAAATTATTAATTTCTATTATATCTATGAGAAATGAAAAGGGAGGAATAAATCTCGAAATTAATATTATAAGAACAACTAAACATGAATTGAAAAACTAAATTATTAAAGCATAAATCATTAACAAATTATTTAGATAATTATAAATGAAAATATGAAACATCTAATACCACTTGTAGGTTCCAGGTGTAGTTAAAGTATAGGATGGGTGTGTACCAAACATTGAAAATTTCCATAATTGATGATTAGTCTAGGATAAATATGACGATGAACACCAGTATCCATGGAATTGAATCAAAGATAAAATAAAAAGGAGAGAACCCAGAACCGGGAAGAGAGGATCAACATATTTTATCTATAATTAATTTAATTAAATTATAGAATTACCTCAAAGGAGATTATTTCTTCATTGATGCATCCGACCATGGGTTCGAGGTGTGACTTCATTGCGATGTAGAATCCAAGGATAGTAATCCTCTAGCGGTGATCCACATGTGCTCTACGTATATCCAGACATTGCCGAAGGAGTCTTCAGGTACTAGAACAGAAGATCATTGTGCGTGCGATGTCTGACTTCAATCGCCTTGAGAATCGCTTCCAAAGCATTATCCTTGATCCGGTGGATTAGGATCTCTCTCATTCTTGAGAGTGTTCTTGGAGAGGGAAGAGTTCTCTAGTATCGATAGATTTTCTCCAAGGATGTTGTTCACACAATGATTGGTTAGCCGGTCAAATGAACCCTTGGATTATATAGAGAATAATAACATAATGAGGAATTTAATTCACCAGGTAAAAATAAATAATTAGCACAGGTTTCGTTACTTAATTTATTTTTCCATGTGAAACCCCATGTAAAATAATAATAACAATTCTATTATTTCCATGACATCTTCTTGACTTGCACGTTATATTTAAATATTATCTAACCAAATAATATTTAATATTATTTCTCATTGGACCCATAAATTGGTCTGCCAATCCTCCTTCATATTTAACGGGCCTTGAATAATGACTATTTATTTATTAAATAAATATAATTGCATTATTTTATGGTAAATAAATATTCCACCTATAATATATTCTCTCGAATAACTAGTGAAAAAATAAATGCGATCATATATACTTGAATAATTATTAAACCACAATCAGGAATAATATTTATTAAACTTGTTTAAATAAATAAATTATTTTACAAAGATATTGATTACACTTAGTGTGTGACCCTCTAAGCCTCTTTCTCATTGGCATTATGCGGGCTTGCCTAATGTCCAAGATTATTGTATAGCAATGGTTCAAGGCACTAAAGAGAAAGAAGTTTATGTTGTAATGAAATTTCACCTCATATGAACGCTTACCATGTAATATAATCCTTTTTGTCCTCATATCTCCAATCAAGCAGGTTGCATGCAAGTTCCATATACCCATGTGATCAATTTCTCATTTTTTGACTTACCAAAATTGAACTTTCCTAAAGAAACCCATGGCCATGGATTTAGTTAGGATATATCATTTCCATCAAAGGGCCTGAGATATCTGTTTCTGTAGAAGTTACAAATCCTTTATCACATTATTCATTAATGTAGTATTACTCGTGACACACCCAATATATCCCACCTCATCACGAACATATGTCATCACAGTTTCTGTCAATACATCTAAGTGTGCAAGTCATAATACCCATTAATAATAATCTTAAAGTCTCAGGACCAATACACACGTATTAAAATTGGAACTTCCAATGACACTTATGAATGTGAATTTCGTACTAGTGAGTCTTGTACTCATAATATCCTTCGGGATATTACCAAGGGAGAAGACCATTAGAAAGTACCTCAAGGTTTCATGAGTCCCCATATATTCAAGAATAGTGTCATGGAAGTTTCGGGTTCTCATCATATAGGGATCTTCTACGACCTTTTAATGCGACATTTATTCTTAGGACATTATCACATACTATGTCACATAGAAGAAAAATCATGACATGATAAGTAGTTTATTAATATATATCCAATGAATACAAGTTTATCATAAAGTACAAAAAAGTTATTTTGTAGGGAAAAAACTCTAACACATTTTTCACCATATAAGATGGGTGGATTTTTCTTGGTAAATTATGAGCCATGATCCAAAATTCATCCTTGGTTTCCAATTCCTACCTAACCCAAAGTATGATCCGTAAAGAAAAATAATTCCACCAAAGAAGGGTCTATTGGAGGATTCACATGAAACACTTGCCTCACAGTTTCCTCTCTTATATTCATAAGATCACTTATTGGAGGAAATTTCTAATAAACACATAATAAAATATCCAATTAGCTTAAGATAAATTATAGAATCAAAGACAAAATTCAAGAATCCATATTAAAGCCTTTAAGAAACACAAATTTATAGAAAACACATATTTAATTAATGGAAGACAAAAATAATAAAAATGAATAAGTTTATTTAAATAAACCAAAAACAGATTTCATTTAAATAACCTCAAACACAAAGTCTTAATAATGAAAAAAATCCTAGACCCCTAAGGGTAACTCGAGTTCAAACACGGAAGTGAGCTGGCCAGGAACCCTCCCGATCTTACAATCCAAAATTCTATGACCCTAACTTCTATCTACCATATACCTTAAACTAAACCCATCCAATTCCACCACACTTTTGTCTAGGTTCCTCCTCTAATACCATTATTTAATGAATGAACCCTGGTCAACATGACACATCACCCAAGAAGGCCCACCACAAGTTGGAGATAGACCAAACAATTAAACAAGTCTCATGAATAACCAAAATGGAGATAAAAAAATAGAATATAATGTTTAATAAGAATACAAATCCATGAGACAAAAAATTACACACCAAAAGGATAATATAAAAAATAAAACATGACAAGATAAAATCTGTGTCTCTATGTGACCATCTATCTATTGTAATAGTGGGTGCCCTAGACCCAACCTAAATAATACTTTTAGATTACTATATCATGTATACAGTGAGTTATTCATGATTTAAATTTACCATAATAGTGTTGATATTTCTGCATCCACTTTTTATACGATAATGTCCATATATTATTTTTCATATCAAATGGTTATAGTAGTTCCCATGGTATAATGAGAACCTTGAGTTACTAAGAAATTAATGTTAAACATATGTCCTATCGTATAGATTCATTATATTGATTGGGCATAAATAATGTTTGAATATCAGGTGCTAAGGGCTCATAAGCATTGAGACTTCTTCTCATGAAGTTTTCACTTGGTGATATTGATTATACGAGATCATGAGGATTAGCCCGCTAATAGAAACACCACATATTTTAGGTTTCATTGGTAGTTTCTATCTATTAAAATGTGTAATGGTATTTTTAATTGAGATTATTATTAGTATATACAATCTTATTATGTACTTTTATTCAAGTAAAAAACTATGTCATTGAATTCATAGTGAGGTAACTTGTGTTGGGTGCATCATTGGTGGTATGATATTGATTGAATAATTAAGATAGAATTTTTTTCTTACAAAAGGAAGTGATATCTTGTGCCTAGGTTATCACGATAGTAGTAGATTTACTGAATCCACGGTCATGGAATAAGAAGGTAAGTTGATCAAGGAAGGTCAACAAATAATAAAGCAAGAAAGGATGATGACATGAAGTGTTTGTACTATTTTATGAGACCTCATAAGATAAAGAGATTTTATTACATGTCGTGTTTTTATAGGAAAGGTTGTCATTAGTATGAATATTTCTTATCTCTTTATGGTCCTTGATGGGTTTCTAGACTCCACTTCTGATCTATGAATACTATTACCAACTATCAAGATAAGGGCCTAGATGGTTACTCTGAAAACACATTCAGAAGCTTGGACAATTTTGGTGAATTGGAGTTGAGAACATAGTGGGCCCTACAATGGTATCTAGATAATTTCTAGGTTTATACGATCACAAAATAAATAAATAAATTCAATATTATTTGAGTTTAAAATAATAAATATTGAATTTATTTACTTATTATATTCACATGTTATTTAGTGAATATAATAAAAAATATTTTTTTAATGAATATTAAATATTAAATATTCATGGATTCATTTAATATTTATAGGAGAATAAATTCAATTTAATGACTCTTATTTTATCACGTAATTCCATTTATGTGTTATAATAATGTGAGAAAATATACATGACATTTATAGAAAGTTTTAAGTTCAATTTATGTTAGTTTTGGGTGTTAATTGATGGGTTAACTTATTAAAGGGATTAAGTAAATTTCTTAATAAGTTTAACCTAATTATATAAGAAATTTAAAGGAAAAAATGTGTGATCATGTGCTTTCACGAACTATATCTCCCCTCTCTCAATTCCAAAAGAGATAAAGAAAAGGGAAGATCAAATATTGATTGATCCAAGTTAATGGATCATAAGCTTGATCTCCCATGATCAAGACGATGTTGAAGAGACTATGATTATCCATGTTAACACCTAGATTTCATAGGTGGATGATCAATAAAGCTTGTGAAACATGTTTGGAAAATCTAGAGGGTTTCAGGTTTGGTTCCTTTGAGTGATAATCATTGACGATGAGTGAAAAGTGTTTCCAATCTAAATTAGATGAGGTACGATTTTGATTAAATTTTTCATTCTTAATACTTCATAATTAATTAAATTAAAAATTATTAATGGATGAATCCAAATGGGGGTATATTTTATTTTATGTTTCAATAAAAAATACGAACTTAATTTTTTTAATTTTCAATATTACATGCTTCTTCTATATCCTGAAGTTCCTTTAATTGGTATCAAAGGGAGGCTTGTATTTAATTAAGTCGAGTTAAAAATTAAATTTTCATTAATTTAAGAAGAGGGTGTCTCCATGATATTGCTACCACAAATGATGTTTTACTATTAGGTATTGTGGTCTCATAAGCTTTGATAATTCTTATCACGAAGTTTTCACTTGGTGATGTTGAGTAGATGAGATCATGAGGACTGAACCGCCAATAGAAACACCACATTTTCATGTGTCAATGGTTGTTACTATATAAAAACATGTGTAATGGTCTCCTGAATTGATATTATTATTAGTGTATACCATTTGATCATGTACTTTGATTTAGGGAAAAAACTATGACATTGAATTCATAGTGAGGTAGCTTGCATTGGGTTCATCATTGGTGGTATGACATTGACTGAATAATAAAGGTATAATTTTTCACTTCTAAAAGGAAGTAATATCTCAGGCCTAATTTATTAGGATGGTAGTACCTTAACTAAATCCATTTCCAGCATAGAAGAAGGTAAGTTTGTCTAGGATGGTCAATGAATAATAAATCAATAAAGTATGATGACATGAAGTGTACATATTGCTTTATGTGACATCGCGAGACAAAGAGGTTATATTACACAAAATATGTTCATAGGAAATGTTTTCATTGATATGAATATCACTTATCTATTTAGGGGCCTTGATGTGTTTCTAGACTCTGCTCCTGGCTTGTGAATAGTATTCATTACTAAGGAGATAAGGTCCTAGAGGGTTACACACAAAGCGTATTTAGAAGCTTGGCCAATTATAGTAGATTGGAGTTTATGACATGGTGGGCCCTGCGACGATGGCCAAATAATGTCTAAGTTTATATGATCACAATGGAAATAAATAAGTTTAATATTATTAAAGTTTAGAATAATAACCATTTAATTTATTTCCTTATTATATTCATAAGTTATTCAATTAATATAATGAAAAATATATTTTCAAATGAATATTAAATATTTAATATTCAAGGATTATTTTACTATTTATAGTATAATCGAGTCGAGTTAATGAATCATATTTTATCATGTAACACTATTTATGTATTATAATCATGTGATAAAAATCCTTGACATTTTTAGCTAGTTTTAACTACCGTTTATGTCATTTTTGGGAATTAAATTAAGGGTTAACTTATTGAATGGATTTAGTGAAAATTTTAGTAAGTATAACCCAAGTATACAATCATTTAAAGGCCCAAAAACGTGTGAGAATTTGTTTTAATGAATTATATATTCTCTCCCCCTCTATCAAGTCCTAAAGAGTGAATGTGAATGTAAAATCAAATATTTCTTGATCCTAGTTCATGGATCACTAGCTTGGTCTCCTAAGATTGAGATGAAGTCAAAGTACCTCTGATTCTACACACTAGCACCTAGATTTCATAGGTCAATTATCTATTGATAAAACACTATTTTATTGAATATTTTATTGATAATAAATGATATAATTTCCTCACATTGTGTCAAATATGTTTATTTATAAAATATTTGGGATTAGATCGTTCATTTGAATATTTGATGAAAATTCCAGTTTTACCCTTTATAGTTCACTGTAGTATTTCGAATATAAATATTTTTATATTTATTATTTGAAATTGAAATTCTGTAACAGTGTTCCTAACTTAATTATATACAACTTTTATTCAGGACACTAGAGCTAAAGAGTTCAGTTGGTTGTTGAAATTGGGCCATGAAATCAAAGTTGGGATGGGCTCTCCAGAATGGAGAATCTTCTGTATTTCGGCCATAACGCCTTCATATGGGCATTTATTGAGCTCAAATTTGGATAGGACATAGAAGAAACATATCCTCACATTTGATACTTCTGGAAGGCCGGCCAATTCACGCGTTTTGGTGGTCAAATGGGTGGTGCAAGTTGGCATAAAATATTTCGCCGAATTTCCACATTCATACTTGAAACCACTTGTAACCTCTCCTCCCCTCCCCTCTATAAATTGGAGTTTTTCTAATTTGGAGGGGTTGGGACGTGCATTGGGAAGTTGAGGGCAGAGGAGAAGTGGATCCACTCCAATTCTCCAACCATTTCAATAAGGGTAGCTCTTGAAGCAAGGATCCCTTCGACGAAGCCTTCTTCTTCTCCTTTATGTTGTAATGATTTTGTTTATGTAATAAACTTCTTTGTTCTTCTTTTATTTCTTATCTTTTCTTCTGTTTTGTTTTGAATTTATTCTTCTCTTAATCTTCCTAATTGGGCTGGAAATCTTGAGTAGAAGCGTTATTGGGTTATACCCATTTTAAACCTTTGCACATGCAAAACGCTTCTACGATGATTACGCCACCCATGAAAGAGTAGTCTTTTAGTAATCGATCTATCTTCTACCCTCTTCATTTAATTATTTTGAATCAATGAGATACTGTAATTCAATTAATATGATCCATGAATTGTGTTGTAAGAAACTAAGCAATCAATTGAACAATGTACACAAAAACACGTGAGGTCGGGATTTTGTGTAAATTGTGAGAGCGCGATCTTAATCGGTAATACAAGACCACACGGGATAAATTTGTAGAGTTCAAATATAATCCCTAAACACAATTCATCCTCATTTCTAGAGTGGATATGTGCCTTAATTTACCACTGACCATAAGCTAATCTTAGAACATCAATCAACGCAGGGTGCTGTGATTGCATGTTCCGAAGTTAGCCTAAGGTTAAATTCACTTCAATCTTCGTGGTAAAGTTAATTCTCGTAGGGTTCGTGATTTAAAAAATTAAGGGATCATAATTAAGTGAATGTTAATTTAAATGATAATGATTAATAATAAAGTGAAGAGGTATAGTTATATCAATTACTCCTTTTAAAATAGATTTCTAAAAAAACATCTTCTTGTTGTGTCATTCTAATCGAAACTTCATTTCAAAATTAAAAACAAAAAAAAATTCAATCTTCTTCCAGCAAACTTCTTCTAGATTTATAAACTATAAACAACCACCCCCATACTTTCAAGTAGTGTTTTTATTCCCTTTTTTTTGTTTCTAGAATACCTCTGAAAAGTTGTTTTAATTCACTTCCTTGTTTGAGAGACGACCTTGGTCAGCCACTCTGCTGCACCTAAGTACCCCAAAATCACACTAATCATTTGAGGGCGCCCACGACAGCGCTCTATCAAATTGGCGCCGTTGTCGGGGATGCAAGTAATTATTTGAACCAATTAGAGGTATTTATTTTATTTTACATTTTATTCTCTTCCTCTCTTCTTTCTTCCTTCTTTACCCAATCTGATTTTTCTTCTTCTTCTTTTATTTTCTTCTACTTATTTTTGGACTATCAACTCAAACTTCTCATTTTTATTTTACTATGGTCCACTTTCTTTCTTTTCATTTTTATTTTATCTATGACACGAACTAATCCCGAAGATCTCTTAGATCTTGACCCTGAGATTGAACATATCCTTAGGGCACGAATCAGACATTCTCAATCTACGGGAAGTTTCAATATTCAACCAGTTGGTGAATTCCTCTCTTCTGGAAACATTGAAATTGGAATCTATTCAAATTCAAACATAAAAGAGGAACCAATGGCTGAAAACAATGGAAATGAACTTAATAGAACCATTCGATAATTGGCTGCACCTGATATTAACTATCAACCAAATTGTATTGCATACCCAAATCTCGAATCGGACTTTCAATTGAAATATGGATTAATTCACCTTCTTCCAAAGTTTCATGGATTATCTGGTGAGGATCCCAACAAACACCTTAAGGAATTTAATGTGGTTTGCTCAACTTTAAAACCAAGAAATGTTTCTGAAGATCAAATTAAATTAAGAGCATTCCCATTCTCACTTGATGGAGCTGCAAAAGATTGGATGTATTATTTGCAACCTGAAGATGTAACATGTTGGAATGATTTGAAACGTCTTTTCTTGCAAAGATTTTTTCCAGCATCAAGGACAACATCCATTCGAAAGGAGATATCGGGGATCAAGAAAGCCCAAGGGGAGTCAATGTATGAGTTCTGAGAGAGATTAAAGAAGTTGTGTGCAAGCTGTCCACATCACCAAATCAGTGAGCAACTCCTCATTCAGTAATTCTATGAAGGACTCACACCTATGGAGAGAAGCATGGTAGATTCTGCGGCTAGAGGAGCATTGGTGGACAAGACACCAGTAGCTGCACGTGCGTTGATCGACAAGATGGCCCAAAACTCCCAACAATTTGGTGATAGAGGTACACCACATGTCAGGGGAGTACATCAGGTAAGTCCTTCTTCTCTTGAAAGTCATTTGATTGATACTATGTTGGAAGAATTGACCACTATGGTGAGGCAAATTGCTTTGGCACAAAAGACATCTTTACCCCCTCCTTCAAGGCCTTGTGGTATTTGCGCTGAGACAAGCCACCCAACTGACTGTTGCCCACAACTCCAAGAAACAGAAGATTGTGTAGCAGTGTTCCCTGGGAGACCATTTCAGCAGCAACAACAACAACCATATCCCCAAAAGAAGTTTGATCCAACATACAACCAAGGGTGGAAAGATTAGTCGGACATGAGGTATGGCTCTGGACAACAACAAAGTCCACCCTTTCAACAAAAATTCTAGCAGCCTCCGCCTTACCAGCAGGATTTCCAACAACCCCAAAGGAGATTTGAAGCTCAAACATCAACAAGTCAGCAACAAGGGAATCATCCACCAAAGGTAGATTCTAATACTGATGATCTTTTGAAGCAAATTATTCTTAATCAACAGAATGAGCTGAAGAGTCAAAGTTCAGAGCTGAGGGATTTGAAGACTCAAATGAGCCAGATTGCCACTGCCCTCCATGAACTTGTGAGTAAAAATTCTGGAAATCTACCTTCCCAACCCACTCCAAATCCAAAGGGGAATGTTAGTGCCATCACATTGAGAAGTGGGAAGCAAATGAATGATACATATGCACCTAACATTCCACCGGGATTCACCTCAACTTCAGAGAAGCCGCATTCCATACCAACTGATGAGCAATCCAAGGAGAAAGATAAAGGTAAGAAAAAGATTGATGATGTTCCTCCTAAACCCCTTCCTTTTCCAAACAGGGTTGTTCAAACCAATAAGATGGCTGAAGAAGCAATGCAAAAGGAGGTTTTGGACACATTCAAGCGTGTGGAGATCAACATTCCTCTACTTGGAGCCATTAAGAAAATCCCAAGGTATGACAAATTCTTAAAAGAACTCTGCACCAATCGAAGAGGGCTAAAGGGAAATGAGAGGATAAACCTTGGAAGGAATGTCTCAGCACTCATTTCACCAACTCTAGCAATGCCAAAAAAGTGCAAGGATCCAGGGACATTCACCATCCGATGCACCATAGGGGAGTTGCACTTTTCTGATGCACTTTGTGATTTAGGTGCTTCCATAAATGTGATGCCTCACTCTGTATTCTCTTCCTTGCAGGTTGGTGAGTTGAAGCCAACAAGAGTAGTGGTGCAATTGGCGAATAGAGCTACGACATATCCAGCAGGAGTCCTTGAGGATGTACTTGTCCGGGTAACAGACATGATCTTTCCAGCGGATTTCTATGTTCTTAACATGGAGGATGATCAGGTAAGTTCTCATGCCCCCATTATCTTAGTTAGGCCCTTCCTCAAAACTGCAAAAACTATCATAAATGTCAATGAGGGTACACTTTCCATGGAATTTGGGGATGAAGTTGTGATATTTAATGTTATGGATTCCATGAAGTACCCCTCTGAGGACCATTCTGCTTTTGTTATCTCCCATTTTGAACCACCAAATAAAAACTCCATAGAATTTGATTGTCCTATGCTTAGGGAGATTATGAGTATTGGTTCGAGTTTGATGTCTAAGAGCACTTCCGAACATGTTTCTGATACACAATCCTATATTGGATTTGATTTTGATGTGGATTCATATTCTGATTTTGATCATGTTCACTCTGATTATGAAATGGCTTTTGAGTATGCTGATGGATTTGATGCTTTATTCTATGATTTTGATGATGTATATTCTGATACTGATGCTCTTTGTGCACATATTTCAGTTCCTTCAATGTATCCATCCATACTACACCCTCCTTCATTAGAACTCAAGCCATTGCCACCAAATCAGAAATACTCATACTTGTTGAGTGGTGAGAGATTACCTGTTATCATTGCTAAAAATATCCCTTTTGAACATGAAGAAAAGCTTTTGAATATTTTGAGGGAGAACATCAGGGCGATTGGGTGGACCTTGGCTGACATATCAGGTATTAGCCCCTCCATTTGCATGCATAGGATTCTCTTGGAGGATGGGGCTAAACCGGTGAGACAACCCCAAAGGAGACTCAATCCCACCCCCCTGGAAGTTGTTAAAAAGGAATTTGAGAAATTGATCGAGGCAGGTATAATCTTTCCCATTTCAGATTCACAGTGGGTAAGTCCTATTCAGGTTGTGCGTAATAAAAGTGGTGTTACTGTTGTTAAAAATGAGAAAGATGAGTTATTTACAATGAGGGTGCAAAATAGTTGGCGTGTGTGTATTGATTATAGGAAACTAAATCAGTCCACTCGCAAGGACCATTTCCCCCTCCCATTTATTGATCAGATGCTTGAGAGACTAGCTGGGAAGACACACTATTGTTTCTTGGATGGATTTTCTGGATATTTTCAGGTTCCTATAGCTCCAGAGGACCAGGAGAAGACGACATTCACCTGCCCATTCGGTACCTTTGCCTACAGAAGGATGCCATTTGGACTTTGCAATGCCCCAGGTACCTTCCAGAGATGCATGGTGAGTATTTTTTCTGATTTTATTGAGACCTGCATGGAAGTATTTATGGATGATTTTACAGTGTATGGATCCTCATTTGATGAATGTCTAAAGAGTTTGGGAAAGGTGTTGAATCGTTGTATTGAGAAGAATCTGGTCCTGAACTTTGAAAAGTGTCATTTCATGGTAGAGCATGGCATTGTCTTAGGGCATGTTGTGTCCAAACATGGGATAGAGGTTGATAGATCTAAGATAGACATTATTTCATCCTTACCATATCCTTCATGTGTGCGTGATGTTATATCTTTCCTAGGGCATGCAGGATTTTATCGGCGCTTCATCAAAGATTTTAGTAAGATTTCTCTTCCTATGTCAAGATTACTTCAAAAGGATTCTGATTTTGTGTTTGATGTTTCTTGAAGGAATTCATTTGATGAGCTAAAACAATGTCTGACCAGTCCACCTATCATACAGCCCCCACAGTGGGAGATTCCTTTTGAGCTTATGTGTGACGCCTCCAACTTCGCGGTTGGAGCTGTCTTATCTCAGAGGGTGGAAGGACGTTCACATGTGATCACCTATGCATCGAGGACACTAGATTCAGCCCAATCAAACTACACTACCACAGAAAAGGAGTTTCTTGCTTTCATATTTTCTTTAGATAAATTCCGTTCATATTTATTGGGCTCTAAAGTAGTTGTTTTTTCTGACCATGCAGCTTTTAGGTACCTCCTAAAGAAGCCAGATGAAAAGCCACGACTTATCCGTTGGATGATCCTTCTTCAAGAGTTTGACCTTGAGATAAAGGACAAGAAGGGGTCAGAGAATTTGGTGGCAGACCACATGAGTAGGCTTACTCACACACTAGAGGGTGACACCTTGGACCAGGTACCACTTCGGGACACTTTCCCCGATGAGCATCTCTATACCATCTCAGGTAAGCATCGTTGGTATGCTGATTTAGTTAATTACATTGTTGGCTCTGAAATCCCAGTAAATTTGAAGAAGCATCAAGTCAAAAAATTAAAAGTGAGTCTAGGTATTATGTGTGGGATGATCCGTACCTCTGGAGCATGTGTAGTGACCAAGTCATTAGGAGGTGTGTTCCCGATCATGAGTTTGAGTCTGTTTTGCATTTATGTCATACACTTGCTTGTGGTGGACACTTTGGACCCCAACGGACAGCTAGGAAGATTTTAGACTCTGGATTATATTGGCCTAGATTTTTCCATGATGCCCATTTGTTTTGTAAGTCATGCTCTCGTTGCCAACACACTGGGAACATTTCTAGGAGACATGAGATGCCCCAACAACCCATACTATTTTGTGAGATTTTTGATGTATGGGGCATCGACTTTATGGGTCCTTTTCCTAGTTCATTTGGATTTTTGTATATTTTGGTTTCTGTTGATTATGTGAGTAAATGGGTGGAGGCCAAGGCCACTAGGACTGACGATTCTCATGTTGTTGTGGACTTTGTCAAAGCACAGATTTTTTGCAGGTTTGGAGTACCAAAGGCCATCATCAGTGACCAAGGGACACACTTTTTCAATATGAATTTTGCTTCCCTCCTTCGAAAGTATGGGGTGACACACAAAACATCAACACCATACCACCCCCAAACAGATGGCCAGGCTGAGGTTTCAAATCGTGAGTTGAATCAAATCATGGAGAAAATCGTGCAGCCAAATAGGAAGGATTGGAGCAAGCACTTGGATGATGCATTATGGGCTTATAGGACAGCATACAAGACCCCCATTGGTATGTCCCCATTTCGGATTGTTTTTGGGAAAGCGTGTCATCTCCCCGTGGAAGTCGAGTATCGGGCATATTGGGATATAAAGAAATGTAACATGGATTTGGCCCAAGCTGGAATTCAAAGGAAGTTGAAAATTCAAGAGCTTGAGGAGATTCGACTGTCATCATATGAGAACTCAAGGCTCTACAAGGAAAGATCAAAAGCAGATCATGACAAAATGATCCAACAAAGGGAGTTTCATGTTGTAGAGAAAGTCCTTCTCTATAGTTCACGACTGAAGTTGATGCTTGGTAAGTTGCGTTCCAGATGGTTAGGTCCTTATATTGTGTCTAATGTTTTTCCTTATGGTGCAGTGGAGATCGCACAAGAGGACACTGGAAGGATCTTTACAGTCAATGGGAAACGTTTGAAGAGATACATTGAGGGACATCCTACTGATGCAGTGGATTTTATCACACTGCATGACCCCATCATCACTTGATCACATCAGGCTGTTCCTAACCCTTTCACTTTTATATTATTTGTCATATTTAAAAATTCTGCATTTCATGTGCATATATCATCTCACGGGTTCACATTGAGAACAATGCAATATTTTAAGTGTGGGGGAGGGAACCTTTTAGTTTAGTAATTTCAATTGTTTTCCTGTTTAAAAAAAAACCAAAAACAATTGTGTGTTTTTCAAATTTTGTGTGTTTATTTTACAATTTTATGTGTTTTTTGAAACATTTTGAGCTAAAATTATTCTCATCACCATTTTTAAATCCATATCAATAAGTGAAACAATTTACCCCTTGAAACTAAGCTTAAATGAATGCTGAAATGACTTTGTTTCAAGTTCAAATATTTAGTAATTTCATGAAAAGTACGCTGAATTTTGAATCCCATGTCAATCTCACTGTCTTTATATTTGAAATCACATTCCTGTGAGGCTCTTAAACCATTATTTTCATATTCTTTACATTCACCTCACTTCTTGAGAGAACCAAACCATGCTTGATTTAACCAGAATTTGATCTATTCCTGTCAAAACTTGAGGGTTTGAGGTACATATGTTTAATTGATTGAGGAATTTGTTTGGTATTAAAGCCCCTATTTCAAAGAATCCTTTTTTATAATGGCCTACCTTGAATATTTAATCCTTGTAGCCCTTAGAATCCATGCACAACCTGTTAGGTTAAGCCACATTACAAGCCAATTCTCCCTATCCAACCAACTCTTGAAGTGAAATTTCATAATCTAGTTGAGCTTAAGTGTGGGGGAAGTTGTCTTGGGTTTTGCCACCACATTCTGTGATACTTTGGGTGGAAAATTAAAATCTGAAGAGATGTGTTTACTGCTAAAGAAAGTCATTATATTGAAAGCTGTGCCTTTTCTAGAGCTTTCATGACAAGTGAAGCTGTGCCTTTTCTGGAGCTTCTAATTGAGGTGGAAAGTTGTGCCCATCTGGAGCTTTCAAGAAAATCATGTTTGAGAAGATTGAAATTTTTTATGCTGAAATGATGAATGGTGTAAACCTTTCATGACTTTTCATGATGATGGAGCTGAATTGATACTATGGGGATTGAAGAGAAGACCATATTTAAGTGAAAATTAGATTAATGCAATTTTGCTTCAAAAGAGTCAAGCCCTCCTCATTCGGCCTCAGAGTTTTTTACATCTTAATCCTACCAACCGAAAGCCACAGAACAACCATTAAAATTCCTCATGATAAACATATGTCCTTGACTCACATCGGCTAGCGATGTAGGAATCTATCAAGCCTATGGTGACCCTTTTATGAGTTTGGATGAGAAAGAAATTTAAAAAAAAATTTGATATTTGAGTGATGAGAGAAAATTCAAGTGAGGTAAGTGTTTTGTGCATGGGTGGATAAATAAAGTGGAAATATATTGAATAATATAAATGGAGAACTTGAAATAAGGGTTTTTATGAGGCATTATATCTTTTTATTCTTGGTGTGAAATTGATTGATCTTAAGGATATGTGTTTTAAAATTGGTTTTGATTTGATATTGATGTTTACTTGATATGAGGTTTTGCCCAGGTGTGCAAAAGGGTAAGTTTGGAGGAGTTGATAAAACACTATTTTATTGATAATAAATGATATAATTTCCTCACATTGTGTTAAATATGTTTATTTATAAAATATTTGGGATTAGATCGTTCATTTGAATATTTGATGAAAATTCCAGTTTTACCCTTTATAGTTCACTGTAGTATTTCGAATATAAATATTTGTATATTTATTATTTGAAATTGAAATTTTGTAACAGTGTTACTCACTTAATTATCTACAACTTTTATTCAGGACACTAGAGATAAAGAGTTAATATGGTTGTTGAAATGGGGCCATGAAGTCAAAGTTGAGCTGGGCTCGCCAGAATGGAGAATCTTAGGTATTTCGGCCATAACTCCTTCATATGGGCCTGTATTGAACCCAAATTTGGAGAGGAGATAGAATACATATATCCTCACATTTTATCCTTCTGGAAGGCCGGACAATGCACGCGTTTTGGTGGTCAAATTGGCGGTGCAAGTTGGAATAAAATATTTGGCCGAATTTCCACATTCACAAATGAAACCACTTGTAACCTCTCCTCCCGTACCCTCTATAAATTGGAGTTTTTCTCATTTGGAGGGGTTGGGACGTGCATTGGGAAGTTGAGGGAAGAGTAGAAGTGTATCCAATCCAATTCTCCAACCATTTCAATAAGGGTAGCTCTTGAAGCAAGGATCCCTTCGACGAAGCCTTCTTCTTCTCCTTCATGTTGTAATGATTTTGTTTATGTAATAAACTTCTTTGTTCTTCTTTTATTTCTTCTCTTTTCTTCTTTTTTGTTTAAATTTATTCTTCTCTTAATCTTCCTAATTGGGCTGGAATTCTTCAGTAGAAGCGTTATTGGGTTATACCCATTTTAAACCTTTGCACATGCAAAACGCTTCTACGATGATTACGCCACCCATGGAAGAGTAGTCTTTTAGTAATCGATCTATCTTCAACCCTCTTCATTTAATTATTTTGAATCAATGAGATACTGTAATTCATTTAATATGATACATGAATTGTGTTGTAAGAAACTAAGCAAGCAATTGAACAATGTACACAAAAACACGCGAGGTCGGGATTTTGTGTAAATTGTGAGAGCGCGATCTTAATCGGTAATACAAGACCACACGGGATAAATTTGTAGAGTTAAAATATAATCCCTAAACACAATTCATCCTCATTTCCAGAGTGGATATGTGCCTTAATTTACCACTGACCATAAGATAATCTTAGAACATCAATCAAAGCAGGGTGCTGCGATTGCATGTTCCGAAGTTAGCCTAAGGTTAAATTCACTTCAATCTTCGTGGTAAAGTTAATTCTCGTAGGGTTCGTGATTTAACAAATTAAGGGATCATAATTAAGTGAATGTTAATTTAAATGATAATGATTAATAATAAAGTGAAGAGGTAGAGTTAGATCAATTATTCCTTTTAAAATAGATTTCTAAAAAAAACATCTTCTTGTTGTGTCATTCTAATCGAAACTTCATTTCAAAATTAAAAACAAAAAAAAAATGCAATCTTTTCCAGCAAACTTATTCTAGATTTATAAACTATAAACAACCACCCTAATACATTCAAGTAGTGTTTTTATTCTCTTTTATTTTGTTTCTAGAATACCTTTGAAAAGTTGTTTTAATTCACTTCCTCCTTTGAGAGACGACCTTGGTCAGCCACTCTGCTGCACCTAAGTACCCCAAAATCACACTAATCATTTGAGGGCGCCCACGACAGCGCTCTATCATCTATCAAGCTTATATAACACATGTGGATGATCTAGTGTGTTTTATATTTGGTTCTTTGGAGTAAATATCGATGATGATGAGCAGAATGTGTTTTCAATCAAAATTGGATGAGGTACAATTCTGATTTAATTTTTGTTCTTAATAATTTATTCTTAATTAAATTAAACATGATTAATGGATTAATCTAGGTTTTTGTATACATAATTTTATGTTTAAACATTAATTTGAACCTGAAAATTTTAATATACTATATTTCACACTTCCTCCATAGCTCTAAGTTCCCTCATTGTCACCACCCATTCATCTCAATAAGAAGGTTATGAAAACCAAGAGAAGATAGAGAACTACATGAAACCCTTTCCTTTCCCCAAGTCCTAAAAAGACACATCTACAAATTACAAAATGACAAAGTAGGGTGTGAGAACAAATCCTATTATGATATAACCAAATAGTCTATAAGAATTATAACACCATGCAACCATTAGTTCTATCTTAAAAAAAATCCTGTTTACAAATAAGTTTCCAAAGATAATCATTTTTTAAAACATCCTTTGGTTTTTATAAAAGCATCCCATATTAACATAAACTAATAATATTAAAAGTAAATATAAGATAACATGAAATAATAAGTAAAACCATCCATGGATATTCCATAAGATAAACAAGTGAGCAACAAAACATGATTTATACCATCACGTATAAAACCAAGCACAAGTGGGATATAGACTATGGGAATACATGCTTGTACATTTGAAGGAAAACTAATATAGGAATAACATGAATCATATAAATATCAAATACTGCCACAATCCATTAATATCAACAAAAGAACCCCTAGTGGTGCCACACTCACTAAGGTTTCATATGTCTATAACCTGCCTCACTGAAGGTTCCCAATGTTCTACGGGTACCAAAAACCATTTAAAACCATGATCGTGCTTTATAAAACATTTTCACACTAAAGAATCATTTCTCCCATGCTTGGAGATCCATTTTAGAGTCAAAATATCCATTGATGCATTTAATTAAACACATTGTATGCCTAAATATGTTTCTAAAGAAATAACCATTTAAAAACACACATCTCATGAAATAATTAAACTTTGATATAAAATAAAACAATTTTTTAAATCAAACCAAAGTAACTCACAATAAATTCAAGTAATTCACGAGTTATAACCTCTTTATAGTTATACCTACCTTAAGAACATAGGGAAACATTTCACCTTTGAGAATTAAGATTATAAATGAGTAGTTCCTGTCCGCAAAAACCTAGATCCATTGGAAACATTAAAAATTATATATAAAATCCATTAAAACTAGAAACCATATCCCAATTGGGTTTTAATGACACCGGGGAGAAGAGATAAAGTGAGGATCTAAGAAGAGGAGAGAAAAACATATAAAAAATGGAACATACCTTGAAGATATCCATCAAGAACAAATTAAAATCACCAAGGAAGCAAGAAGATAAGCCTATAGAGTATTGGAGGAAGCTTAGTTCGAGACTAATAGATATTAAAATGTGATTATATATAAAAAAATCAAGGGAATATAGGTAAATTACCAATTTTAATTTGTTTGGATTGGGGCGCACAATTAGGCCGCACAATTTAACAAACCATGCACTAACCGTGCATGGATTCTATACATTTAAAAAACAAGGTACAATGTTTCTTATAGAAGAGATGAATAATTTGAAAAACTATTATCAGGACATGTGACACCTCTAGACATCCACCCATACAACCCCACAATTTTTTGTGTGAGTCACACAGTTTGAAAACTTTGAAAAACCGTGCTCAAACCGTGTAAAACACCACTAGAGCCTCACAGTTCCAAACCACATGGTTAGTACTAACCATGTGACTAAATCACACTCTAGTATATTTTATCTAAAAATCCAAGTTTTCAACCTCTGAATCCCATAATACTCTAGAAAAACTTAAAGTATGTAATGAGATCAAACTAAATCATACATGTGACCCAGAGGGTGTTACAAAAATAATACATTGAAGACATCATGAAATTGGGAGAGGTAAGGAGGGAGAACTAGGAAATAATATATGACCCTAACATGATCAAGGATCTTGAAGAGAAGGATGTATCTATGGTTCAACTTCCATTTATTTTAAAATATCATAACCCATCTCCATGGAGATATTTAGTGAAATACCTCATCACCAAATTTAAACTCTAGATCTCATCAATGATTATCTATATAACTATTATATTTAATTGTTTAAAATTTTATATACCGATGAATGGTTTGAACCTTTTACATTATTTCTTGGACAAGTTCAGGACTTATCAGCTTCCTCTCTCAAACTACATCCCAACAAGTTGGAGTCTTATATCTATTCCTCTATAGAGACTCATGTGGTGCCATCTGAATTCTTGAAATGAAACTATTATTATATGAGAAATATACTAGGGGGAGGTTTCGATCCCAATATCCTTCTAAATCCATCGAACAAGATCTAAAAATATCCTTTAGAGTTTGAATTTTCCTCTCATACCGACCATCTGTTTGAGGATGATATGAAATTCTAAATCTTAGCTTTGTCACCAAATATTTCTAAAGACTAATACAGAATATTGAGGTAAACCTTAGATACTGATCAGATATAGTGGACAATGGCACTCCATGAAACCTCACCACATCCCTTATATATATATATTGGTGAGTTGATCAAGGGAGAAATCTTATTTGATGGAAATAAAATGCACTAACTTTGTAAGGTGATTTACTACAACCCAAATAACATTATGGACTTTAGACATCCTATGGAGTCCTATGAAGATGTCAATGGTGATGTTTTCCTATTTACATACTATTATAGGTAATGGTTTCAATATACCTTTAGAATTTTTTCATTATGCCTTAACTTATTTTGATATTAATCATCTAGATACGTACTCTGAAATATCTCTCTTCATAATATCTCACTAGAAGTTTTTTTATATGTCTGTACGTCTTTATACTTTCTGGATGTATAGAAAAATATGATCTATGTGTATCATACAAATTCATCAATTACGAATTTTATGGGACACATATATGGGTTATAAACCTTATAAACCTATCTTTATCAAAGTTGAACATCAGAATATTCATGACCATTTTCAGTATCTCTACATCATATTTCGGGGATTCTTTGATATTTACATTAATGGAAGGTTGGGCAGTTGTAAAAGATACGATTTATCTCCAACCCATTATGAATTCAATATCCATACTATGAAAATCCATGAGTATTGGGTATTTTTAAATCCTCATCATGAATAGAGTAGCCTGATATTTCCTACAAAAAGCATCAACTACCTTATTTTACTTCCCTGGGTAGTAATGTATTGATAAATCACAATATTTTATTAAATAAAACTATCTTTTTTGGGGAATATTGAATTACTTATGTTTGAATATATATTTCCAGATCTTGTGATCAGTATATATAACTCACCTTTCTTTTCATAGATAATTTCACTAAATATTCAATGAAAAGATCACTACCACCGGCTCTAAATCATGTGTCGAGTAATTTTTCTAATGAGTATTTATTTAGCATGAACCATAAGCAATTGCCTTATCATTATACACGAGGATGAAACCCAAAACCTTTTAAAAGCATCACTATATATTTTAAACCCTTCCACACTATAGGGTAATGTATGTACAAGATTAGTGACTGAACTCTTCTTCAGTTCCTTAAAAAAATATTCATATTTTTTTTCCTAAGTAACTTTACTCTCTTCTATGTCAACTTATTTAGTATATTTGATATCCATGAGAAATTTATCACAAAGTGTCAGTAATATCCTAATAACCCAAGAAAACTACAGATCTTAGTTATAGTGGTTTTTGGGCCATTGATTGATAATTTCCATCATTTATGAATCTATATATATTCCCTTTCATGTGATTACATGACCAATAATGACACCTTTTATAGCCAATATTCACATTTTTTGAATTTTTTATACAACTTATCCTTTTTCAATGTCTTTAACACAATTTTCAAATGATATTCATGCTCTTACTTTATCTTTGAATATATAATAATATCATATATAAATACAACCAAAAATTTATCAAGTTAGTCTCTAAAGACTCTATAAATTAGATCCATGAAAATAGTAGTGGAATTGGCAATTCTAAATGGAATAACAATAAACTCAAAGTGTCCAAAACTTGTATAGAAATCCATATTAGATATATCGAACCTTTTGAACCTTAACTTATGGTATCTAGATCAAGGTTAAATCATTGAGAAGTATTGATATCCTCAGAGTTAATCAAATAGATAATCAATATAGGGTGGGTGGTATTTTTTGTTTTTTATAATTTTATTAAGATTAAGAGAATCAAGGAAAAGATGCAATGATCCATACTTAAAAAAAGAGGACTAGCACACCCCATAGTGAAGCATTGAGGAATATAAAACCCTTTCCCAAATTGTATTTTAGTTGATTATTTATCTCATCTAATTCAATGGGATCTATTCTATATGGAATATTTAAGATAGGAATGGATCCAAGCATGATTTCAATCAATAATTCAACCTCATGCTCTGGGGGAAGGCTAGGAAGCTCATATGAAAATACATCTTTATATTCTTGTAAAATAGGCAGGTTATAAATATTGAATTTATCCCTAATCATTTGTTCCATGAGTCCCTTATTTTTAGGTACCAAAACCCATATTATATAATTTTATTCCATAAAGATTTCATAATATTCCTTGCATTGATACATGTTAATAGGATGATTTGGGATATGAAATGAGACTTCCTTATCCTGAAAGTTGATATATTATTTACATAGGGAAATCCAATCCATTACCAATATTATGTCAAATTCAACCAAAGTAAGAAGAATTATATCCATAGGAATTATCTTCCCATAAATCTCAATAATAATTTATTTTTAAATATTAGACATGACCATTGCACCACTAGGGGTTTACAATTATAGTTCACTACCCATTTATTGGGGCGGTGATTTCACATTCATGGAAAAATTGTGTGATTTAAAATAATGAATTGAACTAGAATCAAATAAGGTATTAACATACCTTATATAGAGATTAAGAGTACCACACATCACTTCATTATTATGATATACCTTAGTGATAGTGATCACGAATTCCCTTCCTTATTTCCTTAGTTTGGGAGGTTGTTGGGGATTATTTTATTTATTATTTTGAGGGTTCCGACATTGATTCACATAATTTAAAAAATCATTTAACTTGAATAATTTTAGTATGGGTAGATCATTAGTAGGGACCTTATTATATTCTACTGCGTTAATCAACATCTTAGAATTGGTTTGACAACCATGGGCCTGCTATCCTACTTTACATTAATTAAAAAACTTCCCTAATTACTTGATAAAATTACCTCAGTGCTTCCTTAAAAATTTATTTCATGTCAGAAATTGGGATTTCTTTCCACCATATATCTTATAATCAGTTCTTACATGATACCCAACTTTCCTTTTCTTTTACTCAGAATATTGAGAGGTTCCAGATTCCATATCAACCTCAAGAGTACATTAAAAAATTTCTTTATAGCTTCTAAAGTATCTTATGGATAATTAATTTCAAATAATCAAATTTAATATGGTAAATAAGTGATCAATTTTACTCTCGGTATTAGAGATCAAACTGGAGTCATACCTTTCATGTCTTGTGAAATTTTCTTCATATGACCTAATAGACTCATCCTATTTCTGCTAAAATTCCAAGAATTCGTACTCCCTTATTATGTGAATATTATATGGAAGATAATTAGTTAAAAAATATATTCTTGAAATCTTCTCATTCCATAGAGTATATGTCCTACCTTTATATGGTGTTCTTAATGAGACTTCACCACTGGTCAATATCACCTTTTAAATGAAAGATTACCAAAAAAACCTTCTCGTGGTATGATCACTAGAGAATGAGAAATATATTTTACATTGTATTGACCCCCTACCCAGTAACAAGTGGATTAGAGGACCCAATAAAAGAGGGTGTATATTTCCTCATAAAATACTTGATAGTGATTTAATCCCTCCTTGGTTCATTTGGGAGCTCAACATGATTTGGGATATTCCCAATAGCTTGAGATATTTGGGTGAGCATTTTGACAAGATTTTACATTCCAAACCCAATCTCATTAGGTTTCACATTGGGATAATCTCCATATTATCCATTACACCTATTTTTAACTTGATTATTTTGGGTTCCTACCATTACCCTGACTAAAGGAAAATTGGGAATGAGTATGCTTAAATTAATGATTGTATATAAAAGGAAACTACAAACCTAGAAGAAGGATTTCATAAATGTTTCGAATATGTTAGACTATGAATCTATATGATTATATTTTTAACCGAACTAGTTATATATATATTCAAATCATTTATAATGGTTTTTCAAGATAATGTGATTAAAAAATCATATCCTCTGGGAGTGTCAAACCTGGTGCGTAGGAAGGGCCCATTCATCATTCACTAGAATGATAGTTGAGATATAATCAACCAAATATTTTTAGGTTTTTTACCCCTAGATACATATTTTCTAAGACCACATCCACTTGTAGTATCTAGAAATGGATGAATTTCTAGGAAAACAACATAATCCATACTTTACTAAAACATAACTATGTTATCTTAATCTTATCCTTAGGGTTTCCTCTAATATTATCTGAACTAATCTTCACAAAATAACTAAACTAATCAATAAAATAATTAAATCTACCTCTGATACAAACTATAGGGACCCAAGATAAACATATCTTAAATAATACTTTAATCGCATGATCTAAATAATACATCACAAAATAGTCACATAATAAAAGGACCAAAAGGTTTAATGTCTTGGAAATTAGTTACATGAATATATTATTTTATGACAATTACAAACATTTTTCTATAATTGTTCTCCTATATACTAATCATCTTCATAACCTGATAAATAGGGACATAAGAAAGGGGTGAGATCAAACAACCAGTAAGACAAAAGATATATCATAAAGTATTAGATCATAAACATGAGTAGAATATGATAAAAACATAAATATATAAATAAGAGATCATAAGACCTTGTATGATAATCATAAAACATCATGGAGGAACATAATATCATATAATATTGTTAAAGAAACAAAAAATATAACAAAAATAATATTTGAACATGAAATATAGTGCGAGATACATGAAAAGGAATAATCATGAAAATATTCCATTTTTTTAGAAATCAAATGCATCTTGAAACTTGGAATAACTTGATAAACAACTTGGAAATGAGTCATAACTTGATAAACATGAAAAAGTGGAACATACATAAACATATAAAAAAATGTGTGAGAAAACTCATTATTCCCATGCCTATGTGAACAATCTCATTATGTCCACATCTATAAAATATGGGCAAACCCATAATGCCCATACCCATGAAAACAAACCCATTATATCTATGTCTGACTATCTCATGAGATATAATCTTATACCAATACATTTTAGGGCGATATATCACCCCACATATTCATATATATATATATGTGTGTGTGTTCCACTTAATATCAATCATCATTATAACTTAAATAACCCATGGAAAAAGAATGGGTATCTTAAATGTATCACATAACATAAACTTAAGAAATCATAGGATATAAAAATATTATTATCCAAAAAGGTTTATAAAATAATAAAATATAAAACATAACTTCATGAGAGATATATCATTTAAAGATAATGAGAACCAAATAATTAAAAGAGTTTTTTGAAAACTTTTTGAATTCATCATTGTAAAAGTCATAGTTACAAGCTCTTTTTCAAAAAGTCCCATTTATTTTCAAGAGAAATGAAAATAATAACTTACATGAAATATTTTTGGTTCAAAAAATCGTTTCCCCTATAAATAAGGAATTAAAATCAATAAAAATGGAATTATTTGGAAATATTATGTTCAATAATAAATTACATAACTCAAAGAAAGGATTTTGAGTTACCAAGTCCCTTACCTTTACCCTTGATTTACATGGAATGATTTAACATATTTTATTATAAAGATAAAAATATTATTTAATTATTTTAAATACTTATTCTTATATATTTCTATTTATAATCTTAATTTTTAATAATTATCTTCATTTATTAGATTTTTGTATTCTCTTTTTAACATCGGGTGTTAATAATCTCAACCATTTGAAATAGGTTCGTAAAAGAGGTGTGGATATTTTTTTTATCCTAAATATAATAATTTAAAAATAATTAAATGTACTATAATTTATGTTTTTTAAATACTTATAATGTTATAATACCATTACATGGGAGTTTTAGTCATGTTTCATGAAAATGAAAACAAAAATGAACTAGTTTTGGGTTATTTACCGATATTGATGGATCACCTTATAACGATCATCAATTTTTGTGTTATAAAAAAAGAAACATATTGATGATATATATTAATTATATATATTATATATACTCATACAATATAAAATAAAACCATCCATTTTTGGAAGTTAAGGAAAATGAAACACATTTATTCATGGAGGTGGTAGTCAGTGCAACACATGATTAGCGTTTCCGTTACCCAACGAATGAGAGGGGTGAAGGTGGATAGTAAGTGATCATTTCAGAATCATAAATAAATTATATAAATAATATTTATTCTCAAATACCATAATTAATACTATCAATGGGGGTGGTGATAAAAAACTGAAATCTTCACTTCATGGAGGTGGTAATAAGCTCACACACACTAACAACAATTCTTGTTTTACTTAGTCGATGAAAGATAATAAATAATGTTTGTATAATTATTATAATAATATCTCAACACAATAATGATTATGATTTTATTTTTATATTATAGTTATGGTTTGTTTATAAGGGAAATAATAAGAAAGAAATGTTCAGAAAGATGTGATACCTAAGTCAAGACCTTAAACTACCTCTTGATAAAGGCCTTATAATTAAGGGAATTAGGATAATTTGTGGTGAACAGGGGAGTTATAGAATATAAAGAACTTCATTTATAGGATATTTAGGTAGTTTTTCAAGGTAATTTTGATATAGGAGTGGAGTATTTAAAGGGTGTAAGTGATCCCCTTTTTATAAGTGAGGAAGAGGGACTTTTCCATGGGAAAGAATGATATGTAAGGGGTAAGAATGGAAAGGCATGAAAGTTAGGTGAGTTAAGAGAGGGAAGGTTTTTAAGAAATGTATTTAAGAATTTAAAACCAAAGAAACATTTTCTAGAAGGTCTAAATGTCATGTTAATTTAAGAAAAATCAATCCACCTTAAATCAGTCATTTAAAAACTTATTACTCTTAATTAAATATTGATCATGCAAATTATTTTATTCCTAAAAATATAATTATACCCTTATTAAAAAATTCCAATGTGAAAAATTTTAATTTGGTATGAATTTATCTTAATTAAATTTCTAAATAGGGTGAATTTAATTTTTAAATCAAAAAATATAATGTGTTGAAAGTCGTTTTTCTTAAAAAATGTACTTTAAATCATTAAGTGTTATTAGTATTATTTAATATTAATTACCCATTAAACTAGTGTTAATTATTTTTTATATATTTTTAAAAATCATATTATATATTTAATTTATAATTTATTCATTTAATTTTAAAAAATACCCAATATTTAGAAATGTATTATTCTTTGAAAAAAGTTACCATTTTACTAGGGTAACTAGAATTTACACAAGGTAACTTAATATTTATTACTAATAATAAGGTGTCACTTATTAGATTATTTTTAACCATTGATTTTAAATTTAAAATCCATTTCATTTGATTCAATTGATATTTTTTTTAAAATACTAATGTATAATGTATTTAAAACAATTTTTGAAAAAATATTTCTTTTGTTTTAAAATATCAAATATAGGTTTGTAATTTAAACATAATATTTTAAAATATATAATGTTATATAAAAGGAATATATTTGGTCAATAAAAAGGTTTCCAAAGTTTTAGGTTATGGTTATATCCAAGTGATGTATGGAAATCCAATGTATTTTCAAAAATGATACTCTCACTATTCACATAAAAAAATCAATTATTTTAGAAAAAATCAAAATTTTAACTCAAGATAATATGAAGTTGATAAATATTAAAATGATGTTAATTTTTTCAAATTAAACATCTAAAAGTGATAAAATTAATTTTGATATAATCCAATGTAAAATAATTTTAATAAACATATAATTTTATGTATACAATGAACTTTTTTTATATACTTTTATATAGTTTTTATAAAGTGATTACGTTTAGTGATACATTCCAATTTAAATACTATAATTTTAATGTGATTATTAATTTTTTTTATAGTGTTTCATTATAGGCAAACTACTCACACAATACTTAATTAAGAAAATTTAATTACTAAAATCCCAGGTTGTTACAATGTCATCCATAAAAATAATCCTGATGTGATAAATAGTTTATTAATATTAAAAATAATGAATACAAGTAATCATAAAGTACATATAGGTTATTTCTAAGACACAAAATATAATATACTGAGTCTATTGCATGTAAAAAAATAGAGCATCGTATCATTGGGACGATATTAGGCCTATCATAAAACATGATTCCCTAGTCATTGAAGGTGATATCATTAATTGAGAATTATATATATCATAAAATATGATATATAATGTAGAAATTTTCATCTTATAATATAGCAGATATCATAAAATATGTTACGCATGAAAAAAACTAATTTCACTATTTTTAAATTATGAATTGAATTATATAATTTATAAATTATTAATAAATTATTGAAAAAGGTATTTCAAAATATTTATTTAATTAATAAATGTGTTTATAAATTAATTAATCATAAGGTATTTATCATTAATTAATTAATTTTTTTATGAAAATTTAAATAAATAATTATCCACAATATTAATTGTTAATATTAAAATACAATTTTCATTCATATGACATGAAATAAAATTTGGATATAAAATATTTATATGTAAATTATATGGTTAATTCAATAATTTTTTATAAATTACAAAATAATGAAAAGTATAAAGGTAATTATATTTAATATTATTATTTGTTTATAATAATTAAATTTGAAATGTTCAAATTGAAGGCCTTAATTGATAAGTTATTTAAACCATATATAAATTAGTTTTGATAATTAATATGATCAAGGTTTAAATAATATTAAATATGATAATTGATTTAGTTTTCTTCTTCCAAGAATTTGACTTGTATTGGGTTATGATCATGAATTAAAAGGCTGATTTTGGTTTTTACATATTAGGCATTACAATTATTATGGAATTAAAGTCTCACTTGAGTAAAGTAACCATGGGTAGAGGGATTCCGCGTTAGATTTCTCACTGGCCTAGAGGCTTATTCCTTTTTTAGAAAAGTAAGGGTTAACTATCTACCACATCAAGATTACTCTTGTGGGGATATTTGATTTCATGTGATTCTAAACCTTTACTTGAAAGGGTTTCATATACCTTATAAATAATATGGATTTCGATCAGTGTAAATATAGTTGGCTTTTGATTTGGGTTAGTAACACAAGCTATGGGGGTTTTAAAGGGTTAAAAGTTAATATGGATTGAACATATTGATTTGAGAGAAGGAATTTGGATTCCAAAATAAATCATTAGAATCATTCATACATATAAATATAATAACATAAGATAAGATGGTGTTAGATTAAATATCCTTTAAAATAATACCATGTGTCATATTATTTCCTAAGAAAACAATTTTCAATACCTCAACCCATTAACCGAGTAGGTTTTGTTAAAGAAGAGTGCCTCTATATTATCTTGTGTAGGGTAAGTAAGTAATAAGGTGACCCTCAGTGTCATGTTTTTCATTTTTAGCATTTTCTTTAGGTTATACATAGCTGGGAAACCCTTAACAAGGATACTAGAGAAATAGTGTTGAGTTTAACCATATAATGGATTAAGAAAATTGTTGTGTTCTCAGCCATACAACAATCATATAATAATTATTGAAATAATGGCCTACCTAAATAGCTAAGTGGTGAGAGGAATGCCAAGGCATACTCATTTCTTAGTGAAATATGGATCTTGGGCCAATAATAGGTATGTTGTCTATTAAAAGGTACCTTCATTTTAGTGGGAGAAAATTTCATAAAGTTCCTTATTAAATGAAGTAAAAACATGATAATCATATGATAATTTATTCCATTGTTTAATAATAGCATCATCGTCATCATCATTATTAGTTTGAGATCAATCCTATATAAATTAGAAGCTTATTTTAAGAAACTTCTTAGATTGGTAAAAAATGAATAAACATTCTTTAATTGTAGAAAGAAAATCTATGTATTACAACATCACTTTCTTAAGTAACCATATTTTGAATTTGTTCAAAAACTATATATAGATTCTTATGAAAGGAATATAAGGATTCACTTGAGGTTTTAAAGGCATTAAATTCAATATAACTAGAGAAAATTTAATTCTCCACCTATATTCTCAATATAACTATGTATTCCTTTGACATGGGGATATTGAATATTTTATTTATAGATCAATATGGATAAAGAATTAATTTATTATGAGTTCAATAAAATTGTAACCTATTTTCTCAAATTGTTAAGGATAAACGAACATGATATGTGATGGCTAGGATCTGGTGTTGTTAGATAGTATTGAAGAGAAAAGGTTTAAGCTAAAAAAGAATATTGCACTTGTCCAATAGTTATCCTTGGTTATTGAAACCTAATAGAGGTGTAAAAAAATATAATAAATTATTTCATATGTGATTAAATTAATTAAGACATATAGAGGAGTTTGAGAAACTTCATGGAGTTTCCATGTCAGGTATAGTGTCATTAAAATAAAATCTTTAGTTTTGAAGGGTATATGATACCAAATTTATACTTTATAAGTGTTTTGAGTATACAAGAGTTTAAGATCAAGGAAAAAATTTATGGAGATTGTTGTTTTCATCTAATTGATAAATAAAAGGATTGAAAAATATTATATTTAAATATAAAGGAATATATATCAAGCTTAGATGGATCTAAATAAAGAATGTATACAATTATCTCATTTATCTTATAGGATAAGAGAAGTTATTTATTAAAAAATGTTATTATAAACAATATGATATTAAGATTATACACATAGTATATGATTAATCATATTTTATAACATTTTTTTGAAAAAAATATAAGGATAAAATGGGTTTTATCTTGGATAAAAGTGTTTGTATGAGATATTTGTTAAAATATTAGGGATGTAATCCCACCACCCTTTAGTGTAATAGTGTAAGGAATAATCATATTTTAAAAATAACTCTCCAAAACACATATAATATCACTTTTATATAGATAAAAATTTTATTTGTTAAATACCCCCACTATAAGAAATAATTGTTATTTCTAACACAATTTTTTGTGTGAATCTCATCTTGATATTATGAAAAGAATATATTTTCTAAAAGACTAGTCAGATTATGTTTTGGACTTAAAGAAGTTAAAAGTTAAAAAATAAATTATTATACTAGTCTGAATATAAATATAATTTCACTTGATATCCATAAAGAGTTTTAAGGTATGTCAATATAGATAAATCTAAAGAGTTATATTTTGTTACTGTAACGGAGTGAATAAAACTTTATATCCTAAAATAGTTTAGGTTGTGTTGGTAAAAAATGAAAAAAATTACATATTTTTACCAAAATTATCTCAAGTAAAATGGTTGATGGAATATTTCCAATGAAAATGATTTTTATAAATTTATAAAGAGTTCCTAGTAGAAAACATAAGTTATTAACATCATTATATTAAATGTTACAAAGTTAACGAGTTTGGATACTTTTTTCAAGGAGTTAATATTAGGAATATGATTACCAAGTCTCTTTATTATTTAAACTATATTTTTTATATAATTTACTCCCTAAATAGTTTAGTGAGAGGGTTTTATTAGATGGTAACATAGAGATGTTCCAAGAATTATATAGATACTTAATGAGTTTAGAAAAATTATAAAAGTGAAACAAACATAAGGCTGATATGATAGTCTATCACATGAGATGTGTTTCGACAGACACTTATGTATGGTTTTGTTAATATTATTAAAAGAGTTTAAGAATATGAAATGTATCATGTTATACAAAAGTAAATCTTTACGTTATCATTCTTTCATATTGGTTTTATATATTTAGTGAAGTGAAATGATAATTTTCCTCTCAAAGTATGCCATTAAGTTATCCTTAACTAATATTTGTCATGGATTATTATAATTTGTGATGAAATTTTAAGGTTATCATGGATAATATTTCATATAGAGATACAAAATATTCTCATGAGGCCCAAAATAGTTTTTGTGTACTGGATGACCCGCCAAGTGCTCCATATGAAGTGTCATACACTATTTATTTGGTATACTAGGGGTGCATGTTTTATATTTGTATTTCCTCATACGTAAGGTTGGAAAGATACCTAGAATGATAATCTTTATACTTTGATACCTTTATTAAAAAATAAATGAGGCTTATCTATTTAGGGGGTGGTTGGGTATGTTGCTGATCATGCTGCCAGTTGAGCCTTAATCAAGATGAGGTTTGTCCTCTCGTATTACAAGTATGAAATATGATCCATCAATGAGATAAAATTAAGAAGTGTATGACCATAACTAGATAAGAAATGTTATTTTATTATCTATTAGATGATGGTAATGTGACATACCCATCTATCATGGTGACTGATATGTGATGTATTCATCAACCTGGATTGTCTATACTCAAGAAGTCAAGAACATATGAGAAACTATAAAGGATTGAAATACTCTATATCCTTTGGTTACTATATTTATTATAAAAAAATATTATATGAGAATTTATGAATTTATATGATATATTCAATGGAAATAGGTATATAGATACATGTGTTTAATGGAGATCACACTAGATCCCTTTGTAGGTTGAGTAACATTGATGATTTACTAGAGATAACTCTATGAATATATTTATGAATTTGAGAATTAATATTTATTTTCAATTATATAAATACCCATGGGCTCACACACTAATGTTAACTGAATGGGTATTGAGTTTTAAAAACTTAAAGAGTTGATCTAAATATATTTAATGTTTATCCAAAAAAGAGTTTTGGATAGATATTTACAAGGTATTTCATACGATGTGATGCATGGTGAATTTGATGATATATTTCCAAAAGTATTTTTAAGAAGATATCTAAAAAGATTTTTCGATACAATTTCATAAGTTATTTCATATGATACAATATAAATTAAAATAATGATTTTTTAGGGATTTAGTGAAAGTGGGATATTGATGGAGATATTCCCTAAAGCCAATGTAAATTATAATATGGTTTTGGCTATATCATATTGTATGATATATTTATATCACAAGAAATGGTCTCTTATATATTTTAATTAATAAATAGTATTAAAAAATATAGTGATATCCTAATATGGATAAGTCATATTATATAATTAAAATATAATTGACTAAATCCTTTGAATGTTAAATATTAAAATTCAGAATCTTCCACTAATGGATATCATTGATTATAAAATTTAATAACATGAGAAATTGTGAGAGATGGTTCTATCATGGGGTTACAAAAGGTTTATAGCCAAATATATTACTCATATGTTTTTTAAACAAATGAGTAAATGCATTATCACTCTGGGAGTGTACCGAAAATCTTTTTAAGGGGGCCAATGTCATTGAGATGTTTGATTCAAGCTTTCCCATGACTCATGCTAATTCTATCACTCTCTAATAAGCTATCCCACTTCTCCATCCTTAACTCTCAATAATACCATAATATCTTGGATATGAGGAGAATACCACCCAAGGGTTGGGTGGTTTTGTTGATCTGTGTATACACCATGGAGGGATGAGTCTTTTGGTTGTTCCTCAGTGATCTTAATCAGTGGTAGTGATTGAATAGAAGGTGGAATAACCATAATTGGTTTAAGGTACATGTTCTTCATTTATATTTTTCATGTTTTCAATTATCATAATATTATGATATTGGGATTTGAGGTTTATAATACCCTATACTATGTTGAACAAGTGTTGTTTGATCCCTATAAACCCACAAATTGTCTTTAAGGTATAGTGAAAATCATGATGACTTTCTTGCATCACAAATAAGGAAATACGAACTAGATCTATATCATGCACTTCAGTATGATGATATGTAATTCAAGTTGGATGAATCCATTATTAAGATATCAGTGCATTGTGGATCACAGTGAGAAGAGACTACTAAGGAAATTCATGCCAATAGTACATATTTAGGACAACATGAATGTATATAATATAAAAATTGTGAAAAATAAGAATAAATTAGGTCTTAATGGTTGGATTCATTCATCGGATACACAAAATGATGCTTCTTTAGGATAAGAATCCATATGGTGGGGAGTTTGTAACAACTTAAGGATTAAGTTATGTTCAATTTTTAACTTTTGATGTTTTAAGATTTAATTTTTTTATTTTGAATTTAATTTTGGGAGTTTGGGTGAAGAATGGTGAAGGGAGGGGAGACATTGAGGTGAAATTGCTAAATTTCCTATAGAAATGACCACTAAGTACCTAATTGAAGGGTATTGGGTATGTAATATAATAAATAGTAGTGCCAGTCGACCGATTTATCCACTGGGTGGCTGATATCTTGGCACGGAGTGGACAATGTCTAGTTATTGGGAACGTGTTCGACTCCTGGGTCATTTTAACAAGATTTTTTTTGTAATTTTTCAGTCACTAATTTTGGATTAAAGTCCTATATTTCCATTTCTAATGGATCATTTTGATGGATATTTATTTCCCAAACATCTCCCTTTCATTTTATAAATTCTTGAGGGTATTTCTTCTTCAATTTTTAATTGAATTGTTATTATTAGTGGCATTCAGATTGTATCAACAAGAGTTTCAAAATACCTATCACTTTACATGAAGTAGTCTTGGTTTGATTACTTTTACATTATAAACATATTATATTCCTGTAGTTCAGAAAAATTAATGTTTTTTGTGTGTTAGAGGAAGTATTAAGCCTTTTCGCTTATTGAGATTTACTTTTTAAGTGTGAGGCAGGTGACCTATTTCATTCTTTCAAATTTAATTGAGTAATTATATATAAAATATGAAATTATCTTGTGATTTAATGTTATGTGTGATATTAATGTCATGACAATTATATTTAATTGATTAAAAATGAATTTATATGAATTTTTAGGTGTTAAACATATTTTAGAAATATGTTTGATGGATTGAAATGAAAGATCATATATAGGAAATATTGATTAAATATGATAAATAGTGTAATAATTATTTAATTTTATGTTATCATAATTAGTGTAATTAAAAATGAAATTATGAAACATTAATACATACTATTATCATATTAATAAAAGTGTGTTAATTTAAATTAATTTCTTAATATTATATGTGTTTTTATTGGGTCTTAGTGATGAAATGAATATATTTTTATATAAAAATACATGTGTATTAGATAAAACAGATATTAATGAACTAGAAGAATTAAAGATGCATTTTAGTGATTTTTAATGAATATTTTGTATTGTAAAATAATTTATTTTTATAAGAAATAACATCTATATTAATTTAATATGGAAAAAGATAAAATTCTTAGTTAATGGTTCCTAAATTAAAATTATGGATTTAAGAGGTTTAAATTGGATATTTTTTTAAGAACTATGTTTGGGATTTCAGTGTTTATATGAGGTAATGTAAAATAAATGATTTATTTGTTGGGAATAACTAGGGGATCATTGAAGATTTGTTGCATTGAAATTAAATTTGTGCTTGATATATTATAACATAACTCTTTTATTGTGAAATTGAAATTAAGTTGGATAACTTACAGGGATCCTTGGGGGTAGGATATGACATGAGATGATGCTATGTGAGATATCAATTTTGTACATACCTTGTGTTGGGACCGATGTTTTAATATATTCCATATTTTTTGAATAATATATATATAAGACATGTGTTTTGACACTTTATTACTTGGATGATGTAAGGATTTCTAATAAAATTGGTCAAAGTACGTATGATCTTACTTAGGTGATTTGGTAAACACCCAATACTTAAATTTTAAAATTTTAAATGATATTAATAAATAATTTAATAGCATTACATATTTTATATATGAAATGTTAAACTCTAATGAATGTTGAGGTTATAGTGGTTTCAATTGAAGATTTATTTCTCACTCTCAGCACACACACACACTCCTCATATGTATACAAATTATATGTATAGTGTTGCGGGAAAAGAAAAGAGGGATCAGTAGCTAGGATTTGATATAAGGAGACTTATTTAATTTAATTTATTATGAATTTATATTTATATATAGGGGGTATACACACTTTAATTTTCTACTCATTTTCTTTTTATTCTTCATGTTATGATACTTGGGATTTATTTCGAGGTCTTGTTTAGTTGTATGATAAATATGGAAATGTATGGGATATTATCTTGACTTTACTGAGAATATAATTTTTAGAAAAAAGGTAATAGTTCATTGTATTTGTAGTCCATAATAGAGTATTTATGGAACTAAGAGATATAAGTGTGTTCTTATCATTATCGATGGTTGAAATCATGGTTTTTATATGATATTTTAGATAACACAAGAGATGGATTTGAAATTCTAGTATTTTATGGATTTAACATCTTCCTGAAATTACTTACTTTATCATGGAGTGATCCTTATTAAAAAATCTCATATTATAGTGTTATTTCCTTCACTTAAATGTGATCTAATTCAATAACTAGATCCAAAAATTCCAGACAAATCTCATATTTAAATCCCTGAAATATTGAATTCTAATCCCCTTAATCCTCTCAAGATTCTAACTAGTTATGATGTGGTACCCTCAATTATGACATGACTTCCTACTTCTTAGAAAATTCATCTTCATATTATTTATCCTATAAATCACCCTACATGGTATGGATAGGTATATTATGGTGTGGGTAACTTATCTTCATTATGATTACGGTGTGTAAGACATGGATGTGACATGATATCTTCATTTTTTTTTTCAAAAAATAGAGTCTCTACTTATTTTCATGACTAGGAATCATGAAATGAAACCATCCCCACAAACCACTCTTTACAATAGATTTAAAGGATTCATCAGAATATTTTTATCAATTCTAAGATGAAATTACTATATTAGAAAAATTTATGAAAGAACCTAAGACTGTTCAATCAAAATCTATAGAAGTGGTTTATTTCAAGGTAAAAATCAAAGAGATAAAAATTATTGTTGATCTTAATGCTTAGATATAAGAGATAATGAAAAGGGATGAATCTATTAAAGAATAAGTTTTTTGTTTTTGAAGGAAGCTTGAGGATGAAGAAAAAGTCAATGGTGATAAAAGTAAGTTTCAATTAATAAGGTTATTTAATAGATAATTGATATAAATAGAATGAAAAGGTATAAAGACCATTTATAAAATTATAAATGAGAAAATACCAATTTTTTTGGGAAATAATAGTCTTAATTTCGAAGAAGATACATCCAAGGTTGGAGGAGTTATTACAAAGGATAAATGAAATAAAAATAATTAGTGATAACTCTCAATTACCAAGGACTAATCAAAAATCAGTAACCTACTCATATATTTGAAATAAATGAAGAGTAATCAATTATAAATTCTTTCCTTAGATGAAATGTCAATTTTGTAGCTATCTTGGTCACACAATGACCTAGTGCGAGGAGATAGATAGTTACTTGAGAGGTGAAGCTCTCATGATTCAAAAACAAAGGGTGGGAAAATATCCTACAACATGAACAAAAAACTATCTCTATGGATATTTTGATAATTACTCTAACTTCAATAACAAAATTTTAAATTATTGGAAATTAAAATTCAAAATTAATCCTATGAAATCCAAAATAGGATAGATTCTAGACAAAAATATAGGATACCCCTGTACCATATTTTCTATCTACTAGAGGAATAGGAGTATGTTATCACAATCTATGATGAAAAAAATGATGAGATTACACCCTTTGTCTTAACTCAACCAAGCATTTATTGGAAGGAAAATATGAAGAATGACAAGGCAATCTTAACAGTGGGTGTTCATCCCACATTATTAGAAACATTAATATCTTGAAGAATGTGAAGGTTTGTGTTGATGGTATAGTTATATTCAACAATGATGGAGATCTAAAAATCAAGGTAAGTGGAAAGAGACATATGGATCATAATTCCATAGGGACATAGTTGGTTCTCAAAAATAAATATGATGAGAATGTAAAAATCATCCAAAATAAAGAATAGTTAGTGTGTAAGGGCTATATATAATAAGAAGGAATTGACATGGAAGAAACCTTAAAACCATTGGAAATAATTTAATTTATTATAATATATATAGATATTTATATTTATAGTAAATTTAGAATCTACCAAATGGATGTCAAGAAGACAATATTAAATAGAATTCTCAAAGAAGAATTCGAAATCAAAAAATTGGTAGGATTTCTAATTAGTGATTATGAATCAAAGGTGTGTAGGTTAATAAGGATTTGTATGGATTGAAATAAGATCCTTAATATTGGTATGATCATATGAACACTTCCTTATAGAAACTATAATTTAGAATAGGTGGATTTGATCATATAGTTATATGAGATCGACCGAGGAAGACCAGTTCACAGTGCTTGTCCATATCAATGAAATTATATTTATTGGAAGCAAGATGAAGCCAAATAAGGGATTTATGTGATTTATGTGATTATATTTTGAAATTTAAACAAAAATATGTGAAATATATGCTAAAGATGTTTTGTATTCATGATAAAAAACCGATTTCAACACAAATTATGATTAGAGCCAATATTAGAAAACATGAAGAAGGAATAATGGTTTATACAAAACTCTATCATAAGATGATTTGAATCTTATTTTATATAACAAAAACAAGGCCATATATATATATATATTTACATGTTTAGACGCCTAATCTCATAGATTTCACAAGGAGGAATGACTCTTGGTTGTGAAACAAATCATAAGGTACATTAAAGACATATTTGATTATGGTTTGGTATATTTTTAAGGTAATTAATGAGATTTATATGATTACTTAGACATATATATGTTGGGATAGATTCATGATAGATACAAAAATCCATGGGTGAAGGATCTTTTTTTATTGGAAGAAAATGCATCTGATGACTCAATAAGAAGCAGGAGATAATTTATCTCATTATAGTTAAAGTGGAGTACATTTCAAAAAAAAAAGAATATAAACAACTAATGTGTTGGAACCATGGATGTTCTGTGCATGAATTGGAGTATGGTTTGTGTTTGTTGTCAATCGTAAGTGGAAGTTCAGAACGTGTACCAGCAAAGTGATCATACAGTTCAAGCAGACAACAGTATTGAAGATGGCGCGGTTTCCCAGTGTTTGCCAAATTTTTGGGCCTCAAAACTTGAAATATGGAGAAATGTGTTTTTAACAAAGAGACTTGCGTGCCGAGGCCTTGGAGGCTTGGAAACTTGCGCGCCTGTTGTTTTTCAGAATGAGAACATGAAAATATGGGAAAGGAAAGAGGGTTGTGCAAGTATTGGTTTGGTCATGCATGTAACTTGCGCGCCATGAAAGGACTTGAGTGCTGGTACCTTAGAGGATTGGAAAGTTGCGCGCCGTTTGACCATTGTGTTTTGATAATCAAAATATGGAAAAGTAAATATGGGTGCCCAATATTGGAAGTTGGTCACGCAAGTGTCTTGGAGGATAGAAGGGTTGCATGCTGAGACTTGCGCACTGAGGGAATACTTGCGCGCCGCCACGCAGGGTATCCGAATGCCTATAAATAGAGGACCAACCCTCCTCATTTCACACAAACTTTGGACTTGAAGAAATTCAGAGCTCCCATCGCGTAGGTGTTGAAGTCGCACAAGTGTTAGTGGGTCGCGCAAGGTGGATCAACGCGACAGTTGTTTTCTGCCCGTCCAGTAGTTGCGCAAGTGATTTGGTGATATTTGCATGCCAGAATTAAAGTTGCACGACAGGTTTCCATTAGGTTTCAAAATCGATTTTGGTTGAAAAGAAGTTTAGTCTCACAAGTTTTATTCCGAAGAAGGTTGAGTCGTGCAAGTGTTGGAGGAGGACTTGCACGCCAGTTATAACACTACGCGCCGTCCTTAAAAGCTGTGCACCATCTTGGTGTTGCGCGCCAGGTGTTTGTTGAGGCTTGATGATTGTCTTGGAGATACATGAATGTTTAAGATCATTTAACAAGTGATAGTTGGACTTCAACAGAGCCATCTACATATAACAGAGGATGCTTTCATTGAGAAATGATGAAGAGACCTTCACGTCTATAAACTGAGTGGGACTTCACCAACGACAGTGAGTTAGGGGGAGTCAACAGGAGTGACCTGGGGGACGCAGTGAGCTATCCCTGAACAATTGTAAAGGAAGTGAGCCTGGGACAGAGTGACTGTGCCTGAACCATTGTAATCCACATCTAGTGAAGATTAGTGGAGTTAGGTACGACCATAAACTTGTCGGCGTATGATCCTTGGACGAAGCCCTTAGTGGTGAACCAAGTAAAAATTGCTGTGTCATATCTTTTGCATGCAAATGTTTGATTGCTGATCATATCCATCATACAAGTTCAAATAGTTCCTACCAATGTGGGAATAAGATCCTTTAGTTTAAAAGAAAAATTTGACACCCTGATTCACCCCTCCCCTCTCAGGGTGTCCCGGGGTCCTACAAGTGGTATCAAAGGGTAAAGATTACTGGCATTGAATCTGTCCTTTGTCGCCATGGAGAATGCAGTCAATGTTAGGGGAGTCCCTCTCTTTGATGGAAGTGATTTTCAGATCTGGAAGAACATGATGAGATCTCATCTAAGATCTATTGGAATGGAAGTTCTGTTTTCCAATGTGTAAGGAATACAAGTCACTGATCTAATAGGCCTGGCCATGACTGACAGAGACAGGAAAATTCTTGATGTAGATGCTAAAGCACAAAATTCACTCACCGCAACTCTTTCTGATCAGATCTATCTAAAGGTGATGAGTTTCAACTCATAAAAATCCATGTGGGATAAACTCAAAAATATCTATGAAGGAGATAGCAAAGTGAAGGAGGAAAAATTACAAGTCCTGCACAATCGGTTTGATGATCTGAAGATGCACCCAGACAAGAATGAAAACTCATTCTTCAATTGAATTACTGAAGTGGTTGGAGCAATTCGGGGTCTAGGCGAAGAAATCATACATTGATATTGTAAAGAAAATATTATGAATACTTCCACCCCTGTACAATGCAAAGGTGTTAGCCCTTGAGGAAAGAGATCTTTCCAAACTTTCTCTGGATGATCTACCGAGCAGCTTGGTAGCATACGAAATGAGAGTCAAACCAGAAGATGCTATGACTCATGTGAGCAAGGAAATGGCGTTCAAGGCCATGGATAAACTGAAAATCTCAAAATATAGTAGCGGTGAAGATGACGAAGAAAAACATATTCTTTATCTCATTGCAAAGAATTTCTATAAGGGAAAAGGGAAATTCAAAGGAAAGTTACCTCTCGCATGTTTTCGTTGTGGAAAAGTTGGACACATTGCCTCTCAATGTTTAAGAAAGATCAATGATTAAGATAGTGAAGATGAGAAAATCGAGAAGCCTCGAAAAAGATTTTTCAAAAGGAGAGACTTCAAATCTGGAAAGAAAATATAGAGGAATATTTTTGTCTGTGAAGAGGAAGATGAGGATATTGAATTTTGTGAAGAAGAAGAACCTGAATTTAAAATGGGAAAGCATGCTTCCATGATGGCTACGATTGAAAAGTCAAAACCCTTGATCAATAAAGACAGAGATAATCAGATTATTTATAATGGTGATTCAAAGACTCAAATTAAGGATGCTTTTTCCAAGCTTCAGAATAAATGTAAGAGATGTAATAAGTGGAAGGAAATGGTGGAAGAATCCTCAGAATATGTTGATGATCTTGAAGCAGAGATTGAACGACTAGAAGAACTAGTGAGAGTTCAGTATTCAATCCTTGGAAACACAGATGATGTTGTGGAACTAAAGTTTAAAATTTAAGAACAAGCAAAGGTCATAACTGACCTTTCATCTAGACTGGAATAGAAGTCCAAGACTGTTGAGGGACTTGATGAAGAAGTTGTTACTCTTAGAAGTAAAATTGAATTTCAATCAATGACAAATGAGGGAAAGAAGAAAATTCATTTCCAAAGATTCTCAGATTCAGAATTACTGGAAATATCCAAGTGTGGTTCAGATGGGGTTGGAAAAATCTTAAGTGATCAAAGACCCACTTGCATGGGAAAGAGTTTAATTGGCTATGAAGATGATACATCAACTGCTGAAAGTAAAAAGAGCCAAAAGAATGACAAGATGAAAGTTGGACATGCTGAAACATTACCTGAAATTCTAAAAAAGAAACCCTCAATCCAAACTAAAATAAGAACTAAAAATTATCGTCAAACTTTCAGAAATGACAGGCAGTTCAACTATTCTCCCAAGGAAGAAGGCATAAGGAGAAATTCAAGTGAAAAGACATTTCCTCTCATGAAGTGTCAGTTCTGTGGTTATCTGGGACATACCTTGTCATACTGCGAAGAGGTAAGGAGCTACTTGAATGGGGAAGATCTGGGAAGTCAACAAAGGAGACCGATTTCATATCCTCCATCTTATAGAAGAAATGTCTTCTATGGTTACTGTTTTAGTTGTTCTAACTTTGTCCATAAAGATATGTATTGCAGGCAGTGGTACGATAGGAGAAATTCTTACAAAACTCAAAGACGGGCCAGTTTTCATCCTCCTGATGATGTTGTTCTCACAAATAGTTTTTCCCCTCTGGAAGAATATTATGGGTATAAAGAATCAGATTATGTGGAAGAAAGTATTAAAAGGCCATCAGTATCCTATGCTCAATCCAATACCTCATGGAAAGAGAAGAAGAAGATCGAGAAATCCAATCTTGCAGAAGTAGCCCTCAAAGCTACAAAGAGCAGCAACACCTGGATCCTTGATAGTGGATGCTCTTCCCATATGACGGGAAATGCCGACCTTTTGAAGAACATTGAAAATAAGGTTGATGTAATAGTACGATTTGGTAATGATGGTTCTTTGAAGATTAAAGGTAGTGGGAAAACTGATCTCGCCAACGGGGAACTGAAGAAGACTGGAGTTCTTTATGTGGATGGTCTACGCCACAATCTCCTCAGTGTAAGCCAAATCTGTGACTTAGGGATCATAGTAACCTTCAATCAAAAAGGATTCACTTTAAAAGGAAAAACATGGAATTCTCTCATGAAAGGCTGTAGAACAGATAGAAACTTATATCAGGTTGACAGCAAAGTGAACTCCTGCTATTTGTCTATTGATGAAGAAAACAATTTTTGGCATCAAAGGCTGGGGAAAATTAACCAAAAAGACATGGAAAAGATATCTAAGCTGAAGATAGTCATGGATATTCCCATTCTAAAACGTGAATGGGAAAATTCTTGTGATGATTGTATTCGTGGGAAGCTGGTCTATAGTTAATATCGGCCAAAGAAGAAAAGGGAATCACATCTTCTTGATCTCATTCATACAGACGTATGTGGCCCAATAAATGTTGTTGGAACCTATGGAAAAAGATACTTCGTCTTTTTCATTGATGATTATAGCAAAATGTCTTGTGTAATGGTGATTCACAGGAATCAACAAGTACTTGATTGCATGAAAACTTATCGACGGATTGCCGAGAATGATACTAGACGGACAATAAAAGTCATGCGATCTGACAATGGATGGGAATACACGTCCATCGAGTTTTAAAATTACCTATAAAAACATGTAATACAACATGAGGTAGCTGCTGTGAGAACTCCACAACAAAATAGAGTTGTTGAGCATCAGAATTGACATGTCAACAATATGGCCAGGACTATGCTGATTGAGAGTGGTATCTCTCGCCATTACTGGAAGAAGGCTGTTGAAGCTGCAGTGCACATTCAGAATTGAATAGGGCTTTATATGGGAGAAACGAAGACACCATACGAATTGTGGCATAGAAGGAATCCTTCGTTGAAATACTTCTATGTTTTCGTAAGCAAATGTTTCATCCGGAATAAAGAAGGAAATCAAGGGAAGTTTGGAGAAAATGCTGATGAAGGAATTTTTCTTGGATATCTAATGAACAACAAGTCCTTCAAGTGTCTCAATAAATTCTTGGGGAGGATTGTGGAAAGCAATGATGTTAAGATCATTGAAGGGAAAACCCCAAGTGCTTACAATAATAGCTATGCTGATGATATAGAAGATGATTATGAGTGTGAACATAGAGTAAATACAAATACCGAAATAGAGGAAGGTGAAAAAATCACTCAGCAGTCACATCATGATGTTGAATCAGAAGAGGAATCTGAAGAAGAAACTGTGGCTGAAGAGAATAGATCTGAACCTCATAGGAGAAATTGAAGAGATGAGATTGATCCATCCAATATAATTGGGGACAAGAGTGCACCCACTCAAACAAGAAGGATGAGGAATAACGTGCAATCTGCATTTCTGTCAGTTGTGGAGCCATCCTCATTCGAAGAAGCTGCAAAGGATGAATCTTGGGTGAAATCCATGAATGAAGAATTAGATCAGATTGACAAGAATCAGACTTGGGATCTTGTCCAGAGACCCAACGGTCACAATGTGATTGGTACCAAATGTATCTTCAAAAATAAGTTTGATGAGAATGTAAGTGTCATCAGAAACAAGGCACGACTAGTATATAAAGGATACTCCCAGATTGAAGGCATTGATGTTGAAGAAACCTTTGCTCCAGTGGCTAGACTGGAATCAATCAGGATTTTCCTTTCCATGGCACTCCAAAGAGGATATAAAGTATATCAAATGGATGTCAAGACATCATTCTTGAATGGTTTTCTAGAAGAAAAATTCTACATTGAACAAACAGTGGGTTTTGTTCTAGGTACTGACGAAACAAAGGTATGCAAACTCAAGAAAGATCTATATGGTTTGATGCAAGCACCACGGGCGTGGTACTCGCTACTAGATTCATATCTCAAGAAACTGGAATTCAAAAGAGGAGTAGATCACAATCTCTATGTGAAGAATTCTCTAAAAGACCAATTCATGGTTCTACTCTACATTGATGATATCATATTTGGCGGCAGCAGGCAGAAATTTGTGGATGAATTTTATAATCACATGAAATCAGAATTTGAAATGTCTATGATTGGAGAACTCACATATTTCTTGGGACTACAGGTGATTCAAAAGAAGGATTACACTTTCATTTATCAGGAAAAATATACAAGAGAGCTGCTGAATAAGTTTAATATTCAAGACTCCAAACTAATTTCAACTCCGATTTCTATTGGAACTAAACTTGGAAAACATGAATATGGGACCTCTGTAGATTGCACCATGTACATGAGGATCATTGGGAGCCTACTGTACCTGATAGCGACACATCCAGATATTGTATTTGCTACATATCTTGCGGCCTGCTTTCAGAGTAGTCCAAATGAGGAACATATGGAGGAAGTCAAAATAATCAAGAGGTACATTCAAGGTACAAACAGCTTTGGGTTATATTTTTCTATAGGCAAGGATAATGAATTATCAACGTTTTTTGATGCTGACTGGGCTGGTGATGTAGTAGACAGAAAGTCCACCAGTGGTGGAGCCTTCTATATTGGGAAGAAATGTGTTGGCTGGTTGAGCAAGAAAGAAGAAAGTACTTCTCTTAGTACTGCTGAAGCTGAGTATATCTCCGCCACAAAGGCATGCACTCAACTGCTATGGATGAAGCAGAAATTAACAGATATTGGTGATGAGGTGAAGCAACCAATGGTGATTTAATATGATAATAATAGCGCAATTGATCTTACAAAGAATCCTGTTCAGCATTCTCGTACAAAACATATTGAAATCAGGTATCACTTTATCAAAGAGAAAGTTGAGCAAGGTGTGATTAGAATGGATCATGTGGGAATAGATGAGTAAGTGGCTGATATCCTGACCAATCCACTATCAGCGGCTGTTTTTGAGAAGCATCGGTTGACCCTCGATGTTCAGCCACCTCGCAGTGCATAAGGAGGTTACACAATACCCCTCTCCCCATTTTTGTTAACTGTTTTTTTTTTCTGTTTATGGATGTGATGCAGGTTTGTGGGGGAGATACTATCCAGGGGATGTGGTTTGAGCTGAACACTGAACTAGTACTGGTCTTTGGGTTTATTTCCAATGGGGGATAAAGGAATAAATTTAGAGCCAGAGGATGAGAAGGAACTCAGGAACTCAGCAAGCAGGGCGTCTTTGAGAATTCCAAAACACGGGATCTCAATTGAAGAATCATCTCTTGTTTTCTACACCGATCATTGCTCACGTAGACTTAGAGTGTTGTATGAGTTGATTCTTGCGTTTTTTGGATTTCATGTGGATCTATTGAATTTATTTTCTGATTTCCAAAAAACCCAAAGGGTGAGATTGTTGGAACCATGGATGTTCTGTGCATGAATTGGAGTATGGTTTGGGTTTGTTGTCAATCCTCAGTAGAAGTTCAGAATGTGTACCAGCAAAGTGATCATACAGTTCAAGCAGACAATAGTATTAAAGATGGCATCGTTTCCCAGTGTTTTCCAAATTCTTGGGCCTCAAAAATTGAAATATGGAGAAATGTGTTTTAGACAAAGATACTTGTGCACCTAGGCCTTGGAGGCTTGGAAAATTGCACTCCTAATGTTTTTCAGAATGAGAACATGAAAATATGTAAAAGGAAAGAGGGTCGCACAAGTATTGGTTTGGTCGCGCAAGTGACTTGCGCGCCGTGAAAGGACTTGCGCGCCGGTACCTTAGAGGATTGGAAAGTTGTGAGCCATTTGACCATTGTGTTTTGATCATCAAAATATGGAAAAGTAAATAGGGGTGCCCAAGATTGGAAGTTGGTCGCGCAAGTGTCTAGTAGGAGAGAAGGGTTGCACGCTGAGACTTGCACGCCGAGGGAAGACTTGCGCGCCCCCACGTAGGGTATCCGAATGCCTATAAATAGAGGACCACCCCGCCTCATTTCACACGAAATGTGGACTTGAATAAATTCAGAGCTCCCGTCACGCAGGTGTTGAAGTCGTGCAAGTGTTGGTGGGTCGCGCAAGGTGGAGCAGCGCGGTAGTTGTTTGCTGCCCGTCCAGTAGTCATGCAAGTGATTTGGTGATACTTGCATGCCATAATTGAAGTTACGTGATAGGTTTCCATTAGGTTTCAAAATTGATTTTGGTTGAAAATAGGTTGAGTCACGCAAGTTTTATTCTGAAGAAGTTTGATTCGCGCAAGTGTTGGAGGAGGACTTGCGTGCCAGTTATAACTTGCACACCTTCCTTAAAAGCTGCGCGCCATCTTGGTGTTGCGCGCAAGGGGTTTGTTGAGGCTTGCTGATTGTCTTGGAGCTGCAGGAAAGTTGAAGATCAGTTAACGAGTGATAGTTGGACATCAACAGAGCATCTACATATAACAGAGGATGCTTTCATTGAGAAATGATGAAGATACCTTCATGTCTATAAACTGAGTGGGACTTCACCAATGACAATGAGTCAGGGGGAGTCAACAGGAGTGACCTGAGGGACGCAGTGAGCTACCCCTAAACAATTGTAAAGGAAGTGAGCCTGGGACAGAGTGACTGTGCCTGAACCATTGTAATCCACATCTAGTGAAGATTAGTGGAATTAGGTACGACCGGAAACTTGTCGGCATATGCTCCATGGACGTATCCCTTAGTGGTGAAACAAGTAAAAATTACTATGTCATCTATTTTGCATGTGAATGTTTGATTGCTGATCATATCCATCATACAGGTTCAACTAGTTTCTACCAACATGGGAACAAGATCCTTTAGTTTAAAAGAAAAAGTTGACACCCTGATTCACCCCTCCCCTCTCAGGGTGTCCTAGGGTCCTACATAATGTGGATGAAATGAAAACTAGAGGATCTTGTAGAAAATGTTGAGCTACCCATCATAGTCCAGTGTGATAACTAAAGTGAAATTGAGATAATAAAAGATCAATTACAACATTCAAAAATGAATCATATTGAGATATAGTATAATTTCACTATAAATAAGTTAGATCAAGCATTATCAGTCTATAAGATGTGGGTACGAATTAATAAGTGGTGGGAATATTCACAAAACTTCTGGATACTCTAAAATTAGAGAATAATCTATTAAACTTTGGTGTTTCAATAAACTCATTGATCTTGAGGAGGGTTGTAAACTCCCCTCTCCCCATGTGCATAAAATATTAAACATGATTTCTTGTGTTTTTAGGTCATTTAACTTTGGGTTTATTATCAAAGAGGGATAAACAATATACAAGTGTTCACTATCAAAGGGGAGTATACCTTTGAGGGGGAGTATTCATTCATAATATAGGGGAGATATGATTTATGGTTCTTGAATAAAAGGATATACATGCAAAGAGTTTTTGGTTTATTATAAATCTTATTTAAAGTTGATTTTGTTTTTATCAATAAGTGTTAAGCATGTGTTTCTATATTGATATTTTTTTTCTACACCGATATTTACTCACATATACCTAAAGTGATGGATGAGTAAATTCATTACTATTGGAAATTTTTGTAGTTTAATGGTCTTGAATTTCACTAAAGATATCTTGGATTTCCAACAAACCCCAAGGAGATAATTTTGGATCCAAAGCAATTTTTGGTTGTGTTTGCTGGCCTATATAGAGGATTTAATGGAACTAATTGATGGAATCATGTGATTATCATTGGGAATGGATGAAATCAAGGTTGTTAGGTGATATTTGGGATAAAACAAGATATAAATAACTCTTGAAATGACATGGATGTTGTTTAGAGTTTTCTCTATTAAGAGAGACATCATCATAATGCAATGGGAATTCTCACACCATAAAGGAAGGATACATCATATTAGTTCAGGTAGTCTAATAACCATGTAAGAATAACTGAAAGTGTTGGAGGAGATGTTATGCTATGAATCCAAGGAACACGTTGCAAGATATTCCTTATTATATTAATTATAAAATTTTAAAGGGGGTGTATATGATTAACATGAGATTATGGAATCTATGTTATAATACACTAGAATCATAGAAGATTCAAGAACACCATGAGGAGATATATCACACCATAATGGTGATTGTGGATGATTTAAAAAATATAGAACTAGAAGAGTGTTGCACCATAGAGAAAAAAACATACCATAACCTATGTTACATATGAATAAATATTTTATAAAGATAGGTTTGTGGTTATAGTTCAATGTTATAGTGCCTATCTATGAAAAGAATGCACAAATATATTTTATGAATAAATGAAGATATCACACTACTTTCATGTCTCAAACACTATATCAGTAATTAAGATAGGATTCCCACACCATAATCTATATGTTTATTCTTTAGAGGGTGAGTTCTAGGAAGAACATTGTGAGGATTCATTTTTTAAGAAGTATGAACTCACACTATAATTATGAGGAGAACTTCACAACTGGTTCAAGTATTGGGAAGACTTGAGAAGATCACAACATGATATTTTATGGATTTAAATATGAGATTTGGTTGGATTTTTTAGATCAAGTTGTTAGCTTAGATTATACCGTGGTGAAGGAAATGATGCCACAATCTTGGAGTTTTTAATAAGTACAACCCCATGATAAATGAAGGTACATCACGAAGAAGGTAAATCCATAATTTCAAACCCATAAAAAAATTCTTGGTATTTTGGTCAACTTGATCAATTTAATTTGTGATTAATGAGCAGTTTTAATGACCCAATTATTGGATGGCATGTAAAAAATTCACGGAGCAAAATTTAAAAGAATGATACTATTATTTTGATGAGGAAAAAGGATAGGAAAAAAGGAAGATAAAAGATAGATCTAGAAAATTATAAAGAATAGATAATTCTTTGGTGAGTTTCATTGAAGATCAGTATTTGAAGGAGGAATAGAAACACAACAACAATGTAATTTATGGTTTGGTGTTTATCTTTTTTAAATAATAATTATAAGTGAAAATCATGTTTTATATTAATGCACTCCTTGTTTGAAAGTAGTGCTTAGATATATAATATGAGGGAGTAACCCTAGGATTGACTGTGTATCTTTCCTAAACCATTATAACACCTATAGTGAGTAGTGTTAGCCCCTGGTACACCGAAACACTATCAACTGATTCTTCTTATATTGGACCTTTATAGTGAACCAAGTAAAATTACCATGTCCTATATTTTTGGTAGTATATGGATATTTTGTGTTCATAAATATTGATAGGTTTGAGATGTTCTTTCTAACATGAGAATAAGATCTAATGTAGGAAAGCAAGAACCAAAAACCTTAATTCACCCCCTTTTACAGTGTATTGGGACCATGGTTATAATAATTATCAACTTTTTTCCATTAATTAATGATATTTTATTATTTATGTTGGTATATTTGTTATAATGGTTCATTAGAGTGTAAATAACTCCACATAAATTACTTACAAACCCTTAGTGCTATTTATTAGCTTCTTGTGTTTGGGGAGTGAACTTGAGTTCATGTGATTCTTTTCCTTGGTTCTATAGCCTTGTTAGGGTGTCATGTTATAGTTTATTACACTCTTTTTTTACTTTACTTATTGGTTAAAGGGATTTTTAACCTCTATAAATTATCTTAATATCCTCCTTATGACCCCAATTACATACATGTCACCGTCTATATCAGTCCCATCTTGAAAGGACTATGATATCCCAATAAAAGGATCAATATATATGGATATTTCATTTAATTTTATAGTATTTTTAGTTGTCAAAATAACAATAGAATATTTTGTGTTTTTAGGATTAAATGCTTACAAAAATTATACTAATTGTGATATAATTATAAAGGCTTCATCCTTATAATTGTAAAGACCAACCCAGATCACTCGTTGAATTGAATTGGATTACCAAAAAGACCTCATGAACACTTTTTGATTGATAAAGGTTGGCATAAATTCCTAGGGGAGTGGTATAGTATAGTGGAAAGTGATTTAACCTCTTTGGAATATAAATAATTCAATAAAAATAATACTAAAAATTGGAATGAATCATTTATATATTATTCATTCAAAAAATAATAACCCATGTGGAAAAGAAAAGGAACTAGTATGCCAAATGGTACTTATTATTCCTAGATTCTAATATAAATACGAATTTAAATGTGTATTCATACCTAGTAAAAGAATAGTCCAATAATATATTCACACCATTTTTATACATAACTAAACATAATTAATATATAAAAATTACAAGTGAAACAAAAAAACACTAAAGGGTAGTAAAGTAAGGGTTTAAACATAAAATATCTAAAAAAATATGACCCCAAACTAAAAACGTTATCCCTACCCCATAAATCTATAAAATTATTATAAAGGTCCATTATAAATCCAATTTTAAACTCATAATATCCCTTATGTTTTAGTGCTTTCCCCTTCCCAGGTTCATAGTCAAAAAGATGTACACACATCCTAAATGGTTATGTATAGTTTGAGAGTGAATTGTACCAAATAAGTGGTCACAAATCAACCCCTACCTATCTATTATAAATCAAGTTTATGTAATAGTAGAGAAATAAGGAATAATAAACAATTAAAAAATAATCTTGGCTTTCTACATAAGGGTTAATAAATAAATAAATAAATAAACTTATTACCATAAGTGTCAATTCCCACTTGTTTTCTAGTTTGTAGAGGAATCAACCATACTCACTTTGAGTATATCTTGAAATTAATAACAGGTACTAAATTATATTAGTTTAACCAAATAGGGTAAATTCACATACAATTGAACTAAATCCTACCTAAGGAGTGAAAAATTACTGAAGTAAAGGACTATATTCACTTGAAAGAGATAAAAAATTAATAAGGGATATTTATGAAACATGTGCCCCTGGAATATTCATCTTTCTCTCCTTACGATCAACCATCAGACATGAGAAACCTATAAAAAATTCATAACAACATTCTCTCCCTATCTTATATTTTAAATGTAAAGGAAAAAAATATACAATACACGTGACAATAATTTCAGTACCAATATTACATATTCTAATATCCCATATAAAAAAACAAAACTAGTAAACTAGTCAAGTACAATGTATGGAATGAGAAAAACTAAGTCATACTTGTATCATGAACATGAAATAATAAACCAAACCTTAAATGATTCCATGTAATAATTTAATAAAATATTTATTTAGAGAAATGGTGTAATTTAGATTGGTTTCACTTTACCCTATGAAATTTCTAACCATTATACCGTGAAAATATGGATAAGAGGAGGGGTATCCTATCAAATAGTATCCCATATCTAATTCATATGATAAAGAGAGAAAATATTACACTTTCATCAAATATTTGTCAAATCTAAATTAATTTAAACTATGGATTTAGATCACTTACCAAAAGAAAATATAAATCAAGATCAAGAAGAGTTTGATTCACCTCAAAATCACTTAATACCAGCTCCTGCTACCACTCATTGGAATAAAAACATAAAGAGATAGATGAATCATTGAAACCCAGAGAACTGAGATTATAGATTTTATCAACCATGAAGAAATAGTAGGAAAATATGAGGAATAAGGGTTACCCTACCTCACCCTCACCATAGAAGAATTCTTATGTTAGTCTAGTGATGATTTAGATCAAGATATAAGGAGGGATCCCTTAAAGAAGAAGTAAAATGGATGGAGATAAGTTTTTGTGGATCCCTAGTTCCAAATGAGGAAGAAATCTAGAGTTTAAATGGGTTATAGTTGTTTAACCACATAGAACATTTTATACCCAATTTTAAAAAACCACTTAGAACTCTGCCATTTAATTGTTATAGAGCCATCAGATACTTGCTAGATTAACTAGAAGCCTCTTCAACCTCGACTGAATACCAATGGGTACCTATTAACTTTCCACTAGGTACTTAGTACCACTCTTGCACTAATACCTTTTCCCATTCCCCTCTAATTCCCACACTTTACTTAAAACCTTTTAACTCATATTTTCATCATTTATCATTTAAAAGACTAAAATTTAAAGTATAATACTAACCCAGAATGATGTGGGTCATTACAAACTCCCTTTTATCAGGATTATTTCCATTGAGAAGCCTTAGTGAGATTTTATATGGAAAAATTCCAACCACTAAGATTTAACATTATTATTCTACTTCTAGGAATTTATTTGATGTCTCCCATGTTGAATTAGACCTATACCAAAGGATTGAACCAGCATCACAAAACCTTTTCACTCTAGTTGATGATGAAGATGAGTTTCCTGATATAGAAACCATTAGTCTCTAATTTGATATCATTAATCCAGATTACATGAGTATGGTTAGGTATATATCTCCTCAATTTATATACATGGAAGATGCTATTTATAACATTGAATCTTTGATATAAATCCAATCAGTAAAAATTTTATTCTATATGATCTAAAATCTTAAAATGTTTACAAAACTAAAGAGTCAACTTCCTTTATTTTCCAATCCATTGGTGATCCAATATTAGAGAATATAAAAGAAATATATGACCATTGAAACAAAATTATAAGGGATATATCTATAATTAATATAAGACTTTTGTTGTCTTTTATTAGTAATCAAAATCATTTTTTGATCAACTTCACCAACTCAGTTATTTCTTAAACTATGCTAGGTCTAATCAAAGATGATTTAATAAAATATATCCATAACATTAGAGAATGCAAAGGCCTATAATAGAGTATAAAATGGTTACACATAATTAAATTAATGATAATTTGTAATCAGTTTTACCTGATTATCCAAAGCTTAGTGCAACCCTTTATAGAATCAAGATTTGAACCTCAGGCCTCGATAAAAGATGATTCTCGCTGGCACCCCATGAAGTTCCAAAATATATTAAACATATATATTACCTAGCCCCTTAACAAATGAAAATTATCTAATGGGTAAGTAACAAGCCTTTTTTTTCAAGCCATCCATGACCACCAAAATAGTATCCTAAACTTCTTGAGATCTAGGTAAGCTGGTTATATAATCTATCACGATCTTATCCCATTTCCACAATAGAGAAGTAATTGGACGTAACATTTATATAAGTCATTAATGTTATTTATTTATTTATTAGAAAATAATTAATCTATAAATAAAATAAATTATCTCCCTTTTCATGCTTTTCCTTTTGAATATCTTATGAATATCTTGATAAATGTTTGATATACCTGGTTAAACAACTCCCCTAGAATAGTGATATTCTCTCATAACTTCTCCCCTAATTCTGGTTAGAACCACTATCCTTCCATGGATAAAAAAAATAATTTTAATCCTACAACCATCATTTTAGATCCTCACCACCAATGATTCTTTATAAAATAATGATTCAATCATTGTAGGAAATTCGAGAGTCCTTAACTGTCCCTATAATAGATGATTTCAACTCAAAATCGAATAAATGTATCCCATCTTGATCTTCTATAAAATCTAAGTGAATAGTTTTCATTAAATAAATCAATATCCATTCTTCATTGGACTCCTAAAATTTATATTCTTAAGCCTTAATACTAAGGGTATCAACCATCACATCGCCTTTCCTAGGTGTATACAAGATCTCAAAATCAAATGATTACAAATATTTAACCCACTAATGATACCTTAAATATAAATATCACCGTGAAAATATATATTTAATGATTTTGTGGTTGGTGTATACCACTAATCACATTCCAAAGAGATAGTACCTCTATAACTTTAAATCATTCATTGAAGTAGCCAATTCAAGATCATGATTCTGATAGTTCATTTCATGTATTTAGAGCTATCAAGAGCCATATACTACCATATGATGATCATGAATGAGTAAACAACTAAAACCCACTGAAGAGGAATGAATGTAAACCTTAAATACTTCAATTAGATGAGGTTAAATCAATATAGAAGTATCGATCAACCTATTGTTTAGTTCCTATAAAGCAACTTCACATTGATCTAACTAAACAAACTTCACATCCTTATTCATCAAGGTTTCATAAGAGAAACTATCCTACAAAATTCTCGAATGATGCGATTATAGTACCTATATAGTCCTAGAAAACTCATGAACATAAATGTATTCATGGATACTTTATAATACATAACCTCCTATAATGTTTTATGTTACACTATAATTCTAGATTTAGAAACAACATGTCCAAGGAACTTGAATTGATGAATCTAAAAGTAGAATTTAGAAATCTTAGTGTAAATCTGATGCTCTCATAATGTCTTCAATACAATACAGAGATGTATTTCATGTTCTTCCTAGAATTTCATGTATATTAGAATGTATTCTAAAAATTCCACCATGAAAGAGTCTAATAATTGATGAAATATTCTATTCATTAGAGCTATAGAGATAACAAGTGAACTTGTTAATCCAAAATAGCATGAATAGATACTCAAAGTGGCCATACGGGCTTCAAAATTCCATCATTGGAGTGTCATATGTTATTAACTTGAGATGATGATAATAAGAACAAAGGAAAATATTATAAAACCAAATGTATCCTTTCAATTTATCAAATAAATCATAAATTTAAGGCAATGGATAATGATTATTGATTGTTACATGATTAATCATCTAGTAGTTCATACTTAATTATAGACTACTATAATATTTATTAGAGTTAATAACTAAGACACCCCAAGGATAAGTACTGGGTATATAAATCCCTTAACCCCAAGATCTTATAACTTAATTGTAAATTCCCTTGTAAATTATGTAAAGACCCGTAAATTTCAAGGAAATTTTTTTCTTAATTTTCTTTGGAATTTTACAAGAACGCAGTTTCTGACGGCACCTGATTCCGAGGCCCGGTGTGCCCGGAATCATTTGCCGAAGTTTTGGCTCGGGTACGTTCAGTGAACGGACGAGCGGGTTTTTCTAACTTTTGAACCGGTGCCCGGAATCGAATTCTGAGGGCACCGATGAAATCGCAGCGCCGGTATTCGCTTAGAAACGCCTCTTCCGGAGTTGCGTTTGCTCGGATGTGGTTTTTAATTTTCGGGCTTAAAGTTAAGAAATAAAATAATTTTGCGACAACTTTATTTTATTTCGCTTAAGCCACTTGGAAGCCACTTGAAGCCACTTAAAGGCGGCTTGAACTGAGTTGAACTGGATAGGATGCTATCCAGAAATATCCTACCCCTTGGTAGGATATTTGTGAGGTGGGGCCCGCACGAGCCCCGCCGTTTCTTTCGCTAAGTAACGCACCCGCGAAAACCCGTCAAAGTAACTGAAAAGTCAACCGACGCGTTTTCTTTAATTCTTAACAGACCATTTAATTGGGCGGTTTATTTCGTGAATTAAATGGACTGTTTCTTTCGTGAATTTAATGGGTCGTTTCTTTCGAATTGATGGATCGTTTCTTAACCGGTTTCGTGTGTTGGCATGTTTATAAAATAAGACCAACCTAAAAATCCTTTGAAAGGATTTGAGAGGATCTTGTTTCTTCATCCCCCCGCGAAGAACGCGAAGAACGCCGGCGACCGAAATTCGACGACGCACACCGAGATCTGCGACGTCGACGAGCTTTACCCGCGACGTTCTTCGGCGACGCCTCTTCTTCCGCAGCCGATCCTCGTTCGGCAGCTAAGCTTTCCCTTCATCTCCAAGCTCTGACGAAGAACGAAGAACGTCTTCATCCTCAAGGAAGAACGACAACACTTCGTCAAGGATCATCGACTCGGCGACCCGGTATCTTCGGACCTTTCCTTCCTCCCCGAACCTTCTTCGTCGGCAATCGAAGATCCGAGCGACGTGTCTTTTCGGACATAACTCTTCGTCAGCGGATTTGACGAACGTCGACCGCGACGCCCGACCTCCGCGACGCCGTCTTCCGCGGAGCGTGATCAAATCTTCAAATCTTAACCCGAGGTAGGGGTGGTTGATTTAATATTTAATTATCTCTTTTTCTCGTGGTTCGTATAACTAACGTGGGATGTTGATTATTTTAAGATGCGTTATTAATTTAACGTGAGGGGGGCCGGACCGCACGAACACGGCCGAACCCCCTCCAATGATCTTGTTTGTTCTTGCGGGAGGAAGCAAGAGGCGTGGTGCCGTCGCACCACGTGGATGATCGTGCGTTTATTTTACGCAACGCCGTCGCGCGCACACCATGGAAGGAACATCAAGAACGCGACGCCGTCGCGCCGCGTTGAAAGAAAGTTAACGTGTGGCGAAAGGGGCGCGGTGCCGTCGCACCGCGCCGGACGACGAACGCCGCGGCCGGTTCCGGGCCGCGGCAGGACGAGAAGACCGCGGCCGGTTCCGGGCCGCGGCGGGACGAGGAGACCGCGGCCGGTTCCGGGCCGCGGTGGAAGGAAAGACCGGCGGCCGGGCCGCCGGCGTCGGAAGTCGAGGGCGGGACCGGAATTTCCGGTCCCGTTGGTAAAAACCGGCCGGCCAGCGGGCCGGCCGGATGTCACAAAACCGGGGAATTAAATTCCCCGGCCGGTTCAATATAACCCCCTCTTTAAGAGGGGGAGGCGGTTCAAAAAAAGGGGGGGGCAGCAGCCCCCCGGTTGACTCTCCAAAACCGGCCCCCACGTGGGGGGCCGATTTGTTACCCAGGCGCGGCACAAAGGCCGCGCCGTCCGTGAAGAAGCGGGGGCAATCAAGCCCCCGCGTGACCACCCCGTGCGGCGCACCCCGCCGCCAGCGCGGCCCGCTGCCGCCGCCAGCGCGGCCCGCCGCCGCCGCGCCGCCGCCGCCCGCCGCCGCCGCGCGCCGCCGCCGGCCACCGCGCCGCCGCCGCCCGCCGCCGCCGCGCGCCGCCGCCGGCCACCGCGCCGCCGCCGCCCGCCGCCGCCGCGCGCCGCCGCCGGCCACCGCGCCGCCGCCGCCCGCCGCCGCCGCGCGCCGCCGCCGGCCACCGCGCCGCCGCCGCCCGCCGCTGCCGGCCGCCGCCGCCGGCCACCGCGCCACCCGGGGGGGGGTCGGGCCGGGTCGGCCCGGACCCGGACCCCCCCGTTTCGGACCAGATTCGGTTCTTGGCTCATAACTTGAGCCTCGGACCTCCGAATGACGAACCGTCTGCGGCAACGCGATCCTTGGATCGAGACGGTCGTTTCGGTATATCGCACTCAAGGTTTCGGGTTACTTTGAGTTCGGCCGGGTTGGTTCGTTCACGAAACCAACCGGGCCTTCGGAGCGGAAACGCTCATATCTTGAGCCACGAACGTCCGATTGACGCGCCGTCTGTTTCGTTGACTTCCTCTTGATGAGACGGAACTTTTGACATACTCCGCCCGAGTTTTGGATACAGTCGGAGTATGGCCGGGTTGGATTGTACTCGAAATCCAACCGGGCCCCTGGAACGGGAAAGCTGATATCTTTCAGACAGGACGTCCGCTTGACGAGCCGTCAGCGGCGTTGATGGTTACGTTGAGTAACGGTCCTTTTGAGTTTACCCTATGGGAGTTCGGGGTACAGTTGAGATACGGCCGGGTTTGGTTTCGCTCACGAAACCAACCGGTCCCCTGGGACGAAAAGGCTAATAACTCACAGACCGGGCGTCCGATCGACGTGCCGTCTGTTGCGTTGAGACCCCTGTGACGAGACGGTTCTTTGAGACACTTCTTCGCGGGACCTTGTGATACTTGGAGTATCGACCAGTAGCTCGTGGAGCGGACCCGTGGTACTTGACAGTAGTGGTGCGCTTAGATGCAGCAGCAGATCCTTGGCGGTGGAGCGCTTGGTTGTAGCGGCGGACCCGCGATACTCTACGGAGTGTGAGCGCTTGGTTGTAGCGACAGACCCGCAACGGTGGAGACGAGCGTGCAGAGTACGGAGACCGTGTAGCCGGCTGAGACCTGACGACTGCTTGACCGACTCGACTTGGAGTGAGTCGACTAGCCCAGTGGACGGAGCGCCCGGTATTTGGCGGCAGACCCACGGCGGACGGAGCGCCTGGTAGTTGGCAGCAGACCCGCGGTACTCGACAGGAGGAGTACCTCAGCAGGCTATCTGGGTAGCGCCCGGTATTTGGCGACAGACCCTCAGCGGACGGAGCGCCCGGTAGTTGGCCGCAAACCCGCAGTACTCGACAGGAGGAGTACCTCAGCAGTCCTAGGTTAGTGAGCGGCAGCCTCGGAGTCGTGACAGGACCACTGTACACTCTAGAGACGGAGCTCTTCAGCAGTTACGGTTTCGATAATGGAAATCCTGGTTTGAGCTGAGACCTTTGACCTTTGTGTTTCCTCATGATTGAGATGGGTCGCTTGATAACTTAGGTACATGTATGGGCATATACCTGGGTGATGGTTATCCGTTGATTTCATGATTTTTGTGTATCCTTGAGTTTGGATGGGTTACTTAATGACTTAGGTATATGTATGGGCGTATACCTAAGTAGAGTCTGATGTTACTTCGTGATTGCTGCCTTTACTTTGTGGATATCAATGTTGGATTTGGTGAGACCTTAAGGGTCTCGGGGTCCCTACTGAGTAGCTTATACTCACCCCTGCACGGGCTATGCCCGCACCTCGTTGTGTTGGTTGCAGACGACGGACAGCGCAGATCGCAGTTGAGACTTGCGGAGCAGGTCGGTACCCGGAGGTGGACCACTGGGCGGACGTACCCGGAGTAGACGACAGGACCTGTGGAGTAGAGGAGCTATCTGTACCTACCCTTCAGGTAGGATCCGTGGTGGACGATCCAGGAGCTGAGCCATCTGTACCTACCCTTCAGGTAGGAATCGAGGCGGACGACCCAGGAGCCGCTTCGTTCTTCCAGCTGCTGTTTTTCCCTTTCGAGTTGTACTTTACAGTTGGGCTTGTATTTCCGGCCCCCTTTACTTTTCTGCACTTGTAGTTACTTTCCGCTTGCTGACTCTGTGGTGGTTGTTACTTATAAAGGCAATGCCTTCCCTGTTATCGGGATTTACGCCTTTGGTGCTAGTCGCCAGCCCCTGGCCTATGGAAGGCGGGCTTGGGGTAGTCACGGCACGGGCCCCGAGGACGGGTCGTGACAAATTGGTATCAGAGGTGGTCGGTCCTACCGCCGATTCTGATCCTTCTTTCTGTGAAGCAATAGTGTTAAGGGTACCGAGTGTGGTTTCAGTTCAGGGAGTCCAGTGTTGGTGCGGGCGGCCGACGTATCCATACACCAGGACCTTGACAACTGATTTCCGACTTTGTGCACGAAAACACTGATTGCGTGTGTGTTTTCAAAGGTTTTTCCCCTTAAAACAGCTCAAACCAGGTCAGCTCACCAGGTATAATCGTTTGATCGTGTTACGTTGTTTCTTTCAGGATGTCTTTTCTCGGACGACCAGCTAGAGCCCGGAGGGATGAGCGTGCTGACAGTCTGACGAGCGACGAGGCTTCGGTACAGGGCCCTCTTGCAGTTGAGGCACCAGCGGAGGCACCAGCGGTACTACCATACGTTGGGCCACCGATGCCACCAGCCCCAGCAGTAGGCGATGCCCGCTACTTGCGCGCACTGCATGAGTTCCAGCGCCAGAGGCCACCCAGGTTCGGGGGAGAGATGGACCCGCAGGCGGCTGAGGATTGGCTGGAGGCCGTGGTGGGAGTCTTCAGGCTAGTGGGGACGCCGGCAGACTTCATGGTGATCTTTGCTACCAGCCTCCTTCAGGCAGCAGCAGGTAGGTGGTGGAGCCACTTGTTTCAGTTTTGCGATGAGATGGACTTCGCATGGGAAGACTTTGAGACCTTCTTCAGGGTGGAGTTTGTGCCAGTAGCTCTACACCCTGAGCGTGATCAGGAGCTGCTGCCTTTGCCACGTGTTTCTCGATCAGAAGCCGAGTCATCTGTGGGCAGTAGACAGATGATGCTGAGGCCCAGAAAGACCAGACCAGCAGTTAGACGGTCTCGGGTTTTACGACCGGTGGTGCAGGGCACCCGGAGTGGGAACGGAGCTAGCCGTGCAAGGAGCAGGTTGTGTTACTCATGTCGCGGAAAGGGTCATCTGGCACGTGACTGTCCGACTCCCGATCCGCAGGCTTTGAGGGAGCCACCGAGAAAGAGGCGACGACAAATGCTTGAGCAACAGTAGAACTCTTGGAGCAGGTGGACAGGAGCAGAACTAGTGGATACGTCTCTTGTACTTCTAGTTCCTTGTTGATGTTGCTTTTGTGTAGCGTCTTGTATTATGAGCTGCAATAATAAAAGACGCATCCTTTGAGATGTTTTCATTCCTGTCCTCTTTTGTGATGTTACTAAGAGGTTCCAGTTGACTGTTGACTTGACCCTCACTTGTGAGACATCTACTGGAGGAGACCAGTTACCACACACTGATGCCGACAGTGTGACTCAACCCTTGGAGGCGAGAGTAACGGTTGGATCTCTTAGTAGTAGCGTCGAGGCCTTACGACGTCATCCTTGGTATGGATTAGTATCATCCATGTTAGGATTGACTGTTTTAGGCAAAGAATGTGGTTCATCCAGGGGATGAGACCAGGTTTCTCTTTTCGGCAAAGAAGAAATCTCGCAGCTCATGTGGGACCAGAGATGGTCCGGGCCACGACAGAAGAGGTCCACGTCATCCAGGAGCGGATGAGGACAACACAGAGCCGGCAGAAGTCTTACACTGACAGGAGGCGGAGGCCACTAGAGTTCGAGGAGGGTGACCACGTCTTCTTACGGGTCTCACCTCGACGAGGTTTACGGAGATGTGGCCTGGGAGGCAAGTTATCTCCGAGGTTCAACGGACCTTTCTAGGTCCTCAGCTGGGTAGGCGAGGTGGTTTACCGCTTGGCCCATCCACTTCAGTTGCACTAGGTGCACGACGTTTTCCACGTATCCCAACTGAGGAGATACGTGCTCAACCCCCTCGCGTATCATCGACCATGAGGAGATAGACGGTGGCGATGAGTGTCTTATACAGAGGTTCCTATGGGGATCGAGGATCGACAGGAGCGGATCCTAGGAGGATGGTCGATTCCTCTTGTGCACTTTCTTTGGCAGCGCGGGAACCTCCAGGTGAGCACATGGGAGCGGAAGGCTCAGATGCGTGCTCAGTACCGCTTTGTTTCCCTAAGTTTGTGGTGAAGCTTTACGGGGACGTAAAGCCCTGTGGTGGGAGTAATGTAAAGACCCGTAAATTTCAAGGAAATTTTTTTTCTTAATTTTCTTTGGAATTTTACAAGAACGCAGTTTCTGACGGCACCTGATTCCGAGGCCCGGTGTGCCCGGAATCATTTGCCGAAGTTTTGGCTCGGGTACGTTCAGTGAACGGACGAGCGGGTTTTTCTAACTTTTGAACCGGTGCCCGGAATCGAATTCTGAGGGCACCGATGAAATCGCAGCGCCGGTATTCGCTTAGAAACGCCTCTTCCGGAGTTGCGTTTGCTCGGATGTGGTTTTTAATTTTCGGGCTTAAAGTTAAGAAATAAAATAATTTTGCGACAACTTTATTTTATTTCGCTTAAGCCACTTGGAAGCCACTTGAAGCCACTTAAAGGCGGCTTGAACTGAGTTGAACTGGATAGGATGCTATCCAGAAATATCCTACCCCTTGGTAGGATATTTGTGAGGTGGGGCCCGCACGAGCCCCGCCGTTTCTTTCGCTAAGTAACGCACCCGCGAAAACCCGTCAAAGTAACTGAAAAGTCAACCGACGCGTTTTCTTTAATTCTTAACAGACCATTTAATTGGGCGGTTTATTTCGTGAATTAAATGGACTGTTTCTTTCGTGAATTTAATGGGTCGTTTCTTTCGAATTGATGGATCGTTTCTTAACCGGTTTCGTGTGTTGGCATGTTTATAAAATAAGACCAACCTAAAAATCCTTTGAAAGGATTTGAGAGGATCTTGTTTCTTCATCCCCCCGCGAAGAACGCGAAGAACGCCGGCGACCGAAATTCGACGACGCACACCGAGATCTGCGACGTCGACGAGCTTTACCCGCGACGTTCTTCGGCGACGCCTCTTCTTCCGCAGCCGATCCTCGTTCGGCAGCTAAGCTTTCCCTTCATCTCCAAGCTCTGACGAAGAACGAAGAACGTCTTCATCCTCAAGGAAGAACGACAACACTTCGTCAAGGATCATCGACTCGGCGACCCGGTATCTTCGGACCTTTCCTTCCTCCCCGAACCTTCTTCGTCGGCAATCGAAGATCCGAGCGACGTGTCTTTTCGGACATAACTCTTCGTCAGCGGATTTGACGAACGTCGACCGCGACGCCCGACCTCCGCGACGCCGTCTTCCGCGGAGCGTGATCAAATCTTCAAATCTTAACCCGAGGTAGGGGTGGTTGATTTAATATTTAATTATCTCTTTTTCTCGTGGTTCGTATAACTAACGTGGGATGTTGATTATTTTAAGATGCGTTATTAATTTAACGTGAGGGGGGCCGGACCGCACGAACACGGCCGAACCCCCTCCAATGATCTTGTTTGTTCTTGCGGGAGGAAGCAAGAGGCGTGGTGCCGTCGCACCACGTGGATGATCGTGCGTTTATTTTACGCAACGCCGTCGCGCGCACACCATGGAAGGAACATCAAGAACGCGACGCCGTCGCGCCGCGTTGAAAGAAAGTTAACGTGTGGCGAAAGGGGCGCGGTGCCGTCGCACCGCGCCGGACGACGAACGCCGCGGCCGGTTCCGGGCCGCGGCAGGACGAGAAGACCGCGGCCGGTTCCGGGCCGCGGCGGGACGAGGAGACCGCGGCCGGTTCCGGGCCGCGGTGGAAGGAAAGACCGGCGGCCGGGCCGCCGGCGTCGGAAGTCGAGGGCGGGACCGGAATTTCCGGTCCCGTTGGTAAAAACCGGCCGGCCAGCGGGCCGGCCGGATGTCACAAAACCGGGGAATTAAATTCCCCGGCCGGTTCAATATAACCCCCTCTTTAAGAGGGGGAGGCGGTTCAAAAAAAGGGGGGGGCAGCAGCCCCCCGGTTGACTCTCCAAAACCGGCCCCCACGTGGGGGGCCGATTTGTTACCCAGGCGCGGCACAAAGGCCGCGCCGTCCGTGAAGAAGCGGGGGCAATCAAGCCCCCGCGTGACCACCCCGTGCGGCGCACCCCGCCGCCAGCGCGGCCCGCTGCCGCCGCCAGCGCGGCCCGCCGCCGCCGCGCCGCCGCCGCCCGCCGCCGCCGCGCGCCGCCGCCGGCCACCGCGCCGCCGCCGCCCGCCGCCGCCGCGCGCCGCCGCCGGCCACCGCGCCGCCGCCGCCCGCCGCCGCCGCGCGCCGCCGCCGGCCACCGCGCCGCCGCCGCCCGCCGCCGCCGCGCGCCGCCGCCGGCCACCGCGCCGCCGCCGCCCGCCGCCGCCGCGCGCCGCCGCCGGCCACCGCGCCGCCGCCGCCCGCCGCTGCCGGCCGCCGCCGCCGGCCACCGCGCCACCCGGGGGGGGGTCGGGCCGGGTCGGCCCGGACCCGGACCCCCCCGTTTCGGACCAGATTCGGTTCTTGGCTCATAACTTGAGCCTCGGACCTCCGAATGACGAACCGTCTGCGGCAACGCGATCCTTGGATCGAGACGGTCGTTTCGGTATATCGCACTCAAGGTTTCGGGTTACTTTGAGTTCGGCCGGGTTGGTTCGTTCACGAAACCAACCGGGCCTTCGGAGCGGAAACGCTCATATCTTGAGCCACGAACGTCCGATTGACGCGCCGTCTGTTTCGTTGACTTCCTCTTGATGAGACGGAACTTTTGACATACTCCGCCCGAGTTTTGGATACAGTCGGAGTATGGCCGGGTTGGATTGTACTCGAAATCCAACCGGGCCCCTGGAACGGGAAAGCTGATATCTTTCAGACAGGACGTCCGCTTGACGAGCCGTCAGCGGCGTTGATGGTTACGTTGAGTAACGGTCCTTTTGAGTTTACCCTATGGGAGTTCGGGGTACAGTTGAGATACGGCCGGGTTTGGTTTCGCTCACGAAACCAACCGGTCCCCTGGGACGAAAAGGCTAATAACTCACAGACCGGGCGTCCGATCGACGTGCCGTCTGTTGCGTTGAGACCCCTGTGACGAGACGGTTCTTTGAGACACTTCTTCGCGGGACCTTGTGATACTTGGAGTATCGACCAGTAGCTCGTGGAGCGGACCCGTGGTACTTGACAGTAGTGGTGCGCTTAGATGCAGCAGCAGATCCTTGGCGGTGGAGCGCTTGGTTGTAGCGGCGGACCCGCGATACTCTACGGAGTGTGAGCGCTTGGTTGTAGCGACAGACCCGCAACGGTGGAGACGAGCGTGCAGAGTACGGAGACCGTGTAGCCGGCTGAGACCTGACGACTGCTTGACCGACTCGACTTGGAGTGAGTCGACTAGCCCAGTGGACGGAGCGCCCGGTATTTGGCGGCAGACCCACGGCGGACGGAGCGCCTGGTAGTTGGCAGCAGACCCGCGGTACTCGACAGGAGGAGTACCTCAGCAGGCTATCTGGGTAGCGCCCGGTATTTGGCGACAGACCCTCAGCGGACGGAGCGCCCGGTAGTTGGCCGCAAACCCGCAGTACTCGACAGGAGGAGTACCTCAGCAGTCCTAGGTTAGTGAGCGGCAGCCTCGGAGTCGTGACAGGACCACTGTACACTCTAGAGACGGAGCTCTTCAGCAGTTACGGTTTCGATAATGGAAATCCTGGTTTGAGCTGAGACCTTTGACCTTTGTGTTTCCTCATGATTGAGATGGGTCGCTTGATAACTTAGGTACATGTATGGGCATATACCTGGGTGATGGTTATCCGTTGATTTCATGATTTTTGTGTATCCTTGAGTTTGGATGGGTTACTTAATGACTTAGGTATATGTATGGGCGTATACCTAAGTAGAGTCTGATGTTACTTCGTGATTGCTGCCTTTACTTTGTGGATATCAATGTTGGATTTGGTGAGACCTTAAGGGTCTCGGGGTCCCTACTGAGTAGCTTATACTCACCCCTGCACGGGCTATGCCCGCACCTCGTTGTGTTGGTTGCAGACGACGGACAGCGCAGATCGCAGTTGAGACTTGCGGAGCAGGTCGGTACCCGGAGGTGGACCACTGGGCGGACGTACCCGGAGTAGACGACAGGACCTGTGGAGTAGAGGAGCTATCTGTACCTACCCTTCAGGTAGGATCCGTGGTGGACGATCCAGGAGCTGAGCCATCTGTACCTACCCTTCAGGTAGGAATCGAGGCGGACGACCCAGGAGCCGCTTCGTTCTTCCAGCTGCTGTTTTTCCCTTTCGAGTTGTACTTTACAGTTGGGCTTGTATTTCCGGCCCCCTTTACTTTTCTGCACTTGTAGTTACTTTCCGCTTGCTGACTCTGTGGTGGTTGTTACTTATAAAGGCAATGCCTTCCCTGTTATCGGGATTTACGCCTTTGGTGCTAGTCGCCAGCCCCTGGCCTATGGAAGGCGGGCTTGGGGTAGTCACGGCACGGGCCCCGAGGACGGGTCGTGACAAATTATATCCATATGATATGATGTAATAAAAATTGATTTCATTCAATGTAATATATTGGTAGAAAAATATACTTCACATTCAAGAGGAATCCCTAACATTTTTTTAGAAAATCATAAAGGAATAGGTTCACCACATGAGGCCTTTATTCCTTAGCTTTAACTACCTTGAGAATCAAACTCATCATTTGTATAGTAAAATAACCAACTTTTCCTTGACTTGATCTCATTTGACCTGTATGGAACTCTCATTCTAGGACACGTGTATACTAAATACCAATAAATACTGAGAAAGAGTCCCACATTTGATAAAAATAATTATGGTCTCAAAACTAGTTTAACAAGACCATTCCAAAAAATAAAATCAAAGGTCTTCATATTAAGTGTGAATAAATACTAAATATTATAATATTTTCTCACCACATTAGTATAAAATAGATACTTTTTTCTCCTCTCTACACACTTTCCCAAATGTGTATCTATAATCCTATGATTTAATGTCAGCCTTACTTCTAACCTTAGAATAGGTACCGATCACTCAAATATAAAGGAGTGAAAACCCCCTATATCAAATAAAGAACAAGAAAGCATAAAAGATATAAAAATAGTATATCCCACTATAGAAGGTCCCTCATCTGAGTTAGTTTATAACTACACATACCTTACTGAAGCCTTCTAATTGACTCTATGGATGAAATCTGTGTCTAGTAGAAGGTATATAAGATTTTTGACTCCACACAAGTCATTTTATTCACCCATAAAGTTTACCTACAAGGGGTTAAATTACCCATTGACTTCCCACTAGACTGAACATGAGATAATTGGGCCCACTGAGGTCTCTAACCAATGTTTTATGAAGGGTTAATTCAAGAAAACCTTTGAAGATGTATATATTAAGAATATATATGACATTGAATTTATTTAAATATATAGTTAAGATTGGTGTATCTAAAACACCCACACTAGTAACATCCTATCTGAGGTCTCACAAAGCTAGGATTTGGAGAAGAATGTGCACAATAACTAACCTAAAAATATCCACCCCTATTCATGTATTCATAATATTTCTCTTATATAATAGATGACCCCTCACATTTTATTCATCCAAGAAGTGAACCACTGACCCCTAGACATCCCTTAGATCCTATCTCAATAAGAACTACCCTATTTATAACTTTAGAGAAAGTAAATAATTTAATAGCATCACATGATTCTGCAAGTGTTCTTTCAAACCTATCTAAAAAAATTTAGATTTCAATTATTCATCTCCACTAAAGTATGGAGTGAAAAAATAAGATAAGTGAATTTATAAATATATTCCCTTACCACCATCACTTCTTTATTGAGCTCCCTATACTCCCCAACCTTCACCCAATGAAGGATATCAAGGTAAAATTTCTCAATGAATAGATTTTGGAAGCCTTTCTATAATAGCCCTCAATATTTCTTAGATTCAACCATAATGTTCCTCCATCAATGAGAATCAACCTCAAGTATAATGGTTTCCAATATCATGTCATGTTTCTAAGAGGTCCTGATTCTCTCAAAGATACAATGAATATTCTTGACCCATTCTTCCACCTCATGGAAAGTTATAATTTACCAACGTAATAAATCATGTACCATGATTGTTGTTTTCTAAACTAAAATGATTCATTCCATATATATATATAGTGAAAGATGGAGGTTTTATGTTCCATTTTTGAATTTATGATATTTTTAATTAATTTTCTTCCACCAAGAATATTTTTTGGGTGTTTAAGCTTCCCATATTGAATTAGATTATCAATATTCGACATCAATTGACTTGATCTAAACATTGTAATAATTGGAAAGTACCATATGTATTTAAAATAATAGGATTCAAATTTATTTTATCAATATAAATCACACTTAGGAAATATTTTTAGGTAAACCATAAACCTTTTTGAAAAATATATAGTCATTGGAAAAAAATATCTTTTCATAGGTCATACCCATGGAACAAAACATTTTTTAACTTAATATATTCAATAATGAAGTTGGTTATTATCTAGAAACATATCCTTAAAGAGATAAATGAGTTATATAAGGATGGTGTCACTATATTTATTTACATATTTCAAATTATATTGTTTTATAATGGTTGATAATGTCATATATTTAGTATAACCATCATATAATGACATATTTACACTATTTATTCAAATGTTCCCCCTTGCCTATTTGATAGTCATTTCCTCATGAGAATATAATGATGATCATAGGCATATTGGGGTTTTTGTTACGAAACTGAGAGGAGAATATCTAGACTCATCCCAATTTTTATTTTATTTTTTAGTTTGGGTCTATCTTGTAGATTTATGTTATGTTCATGAAATCCTTCCTAGTAACAATACTAGTCTTTTTTACATCACTTTCCACTTTAGTGGGGTAAAAACCTATGATGAAAGGGATTGGATGAATCTGTTGCCACTATATAAAATTTAGTTATTTACAATTGAAAATTTGTGACAGAATAGAAGTCTACTATAAATAATTATTGAGAACAACTTTTTTGCAATTAAAATATAAGTCCATTATAAATAAAATTTTTAGCGATGACTATTTATGAAAAACATGAAGTATGTCATGTATAGTTTTGGTAGAAATACATCCATGATAGTGGGAGATAATAATTTATGATAGAATGTATAGTTCATTAAAAATAGTTGTGGCACAAAAGATATATTTATGATAGAATGTATAATCCATTGTAAATAGTCTTTTCATGAAAGAACTCTTTGTGATGAAAGAACCATTTTTTTGAAAATATTTTTGCGGGAACACTTATTTGAAATCAAATGAATATTTACATTACACGTATCCTTTTCAAGAAAGTAATATTTGTGATAGAAGATCCATTCCATCACAAATAGGTCAATAAGTTTCTATTTGAAATGGACTTACTAGTTTGTCACAATTAGTTAGGCGGTAGATTATTTTCGACTGACAGTTTCCATCATAATTATTTTTGGATAAATAGAAAAATTATTTATGCTGGGTACTTATTACGACAAACTTCCCCTCCATCACAAGTACTCGATGAAATTAACTAATTTTTTTATAATACCCCTAAAAAATCATTCAAATGACACACTTTTTTTGAAACAAATTAATCCATTGTAAAAAATCCAAAGAAAAAACCAAACTATAAAAGTGTTCACAAGAACCCCTCCCCCTACTTTTAAACTCCTTATTTCCTCGCTTTCTCTCTCAATTCCTTCAATTTCATTGGATAATAGATTTTTAGATTGGATATATGATTATTGTGATCTAATCATTATTTTTGAAGGAATTATTTCAAACATTTTTTAACAGTTATTAATTTTATGTATTTATTATCTTTTTTTATTATACAAATTGTTTGTTAATTTAATTTTTTAGGATTTAATTATTCTAAATTTCATATTTCCTCTCATTTTTTATTAATTACCTATGTTTATTATTAATACTAATTGTTAAAATAATATTTTAGTTAATTAATATTAATATTATAATAAATTATAGTTTAAAAAATTATAAGATTATAATCAACTATATTTTATATCAAATTACTAAAATGCAGTTTAATAACAAATATAATATAATATAATAATTTCTGGTTAAAATTAAGAAAAAATAATAAAAATATAAATACTCTAATATAAATAATAATAAATTAAAAATGAAGTCATTAATTATTATAAATTAGTATAAATTATTAAAATTAATCTAAAATAATAAATTTTAATTACAATTAGGGGAAAATAAAAAATGTAACTAATTTAATAAATAGTATTATTATTATAAAATACTAAAAATTCATTTATATCGACTCAAATTATTAATTTTTTTATTTTTATTTTATAAAAATATAACTATAAAATTAGTATTATTTTTAAATAATAATTTTTTTATATATTTATAAAGACTTAAAAATTATTATAGAACTATAATAAATAATAATTTATAATAATTTATTAATACAAGAAAATTAATTTAAAAATAATCTAAAATAATAAATATGAGTTAAATTTGAGAAAATATAATAAAAATAAATAGATTTTGATAAAAATAATAAAAAATAAGAAATTATTTTCATTATAAATTTGCATAAATTATTAAAAAAAATAAAATATAAGAAATAATACTAAAAAACAATAATTTTAATAGATTTAAGACAAAAATAAATAAAAAGTATTAATATTTTAATAAAAATAATAATTAATAAATAATTAGGTATTATAAATTAGTAAAACTTATTTAAATTTATCAAACTACATAAAAAATTATTATAAGAGATACAAAAATTAGTAAAGTAATAGAAAATACTTTATTAAATTTTAAAAAAAATATTTGTAACAATAAATAATAAAATATTTGAAAAATATATGTTAAATTAATTTGAATTTAAGTTATACATTTTAAAAAACTTATAAAACGTTAAATTATTAGAATATGTCACAATTAATTATTACAATTCAATGTAGTCTATTGCAAATAGTTATATGTTGGTAAGACTCATTTACGATTGAAAATTAATGCTCATTGAAATATATATTATTTTTGATGGATTTATGAACCCGTCATAATTACTTATTGCAATTCTATCTATTATAAATAGTTTCAGATGAGTAAGATTCATTTGTGACAGAAAAATTAGTGAAAAATTAATTAAAATTTTCAAAGACTTAAAAAGATTAATATCCAAGAGAAATAAAAAATTCAATAAATAATATAAATAAATAAATAAAAAGTAATATCTTCCATTTTATATTGATATTTTAGAATTATTATTTTATAAAATATTTGTAATTTTATAATAAATAATTTAAAACTAATAAAAAAACTTATAATATATTATAAAAAATAATTAACATTCATTTGCTAAAAATAAATTATGTAATATTTTTTGACACTTCATATAATAAACTAACTACTGTTATTTTTTTGAGAAAATATGTATATAGGAAATAGATATAAGTTTCTATTTTGAGATCATGATGGAATAAATCATCATATAAATCCACATGGTTCTTGTATAAATCATATCTACACCATGTGTGTTGAAATGTTTATATCATTTGCATCCTCAAATTTAGAATATGTTCCATAAGGAACAAGTAAGTGTCAGTGTAAGAAATGTGATATCATAAGGTTTAAAACTTTTGATAGTATAGGGGTATATCTATTGTTTTTTTGTTTTTAAATGGATTATGTTTTCTAGCATCAACATTGTGAATTTAATTCAAAATGAAATTAAAAATTTTAAGTTCTAGATCCATTACAGTTTCAAAATTTAGATCATCAGGTTGTTGTCCTATCTTTTTTAGGAAAAATAAAATCAAAATGATAATTCAAATCTTGAATTTAAACCATATCAGTTTCACAATTTGTTGAAATCTAATTAGGAGGTATTTTATCATGGATGCAGTATAAGTACGTTTGAATTTGTTACAAAATTTATAGATATTAAATCAGGTTTTGAAATGTTAAATAGTTGTTTCAATCAAATATTTTTTTGGTTAAATATTTTCTTCTAAAGGGAAATACACTACATGTAAATTTTTATTAAATAAATAACCACATAACTTGGTTTTAATTGATACTCAAGAACCAACACTACCCTAGGTTTTAACAAAAACCCAAAAAACCAAAATTTTCCTTGGTTTTAATGGAAACTCAAGAGACAAAGATAGAATGAGGTTCAAGAAAAGATATATTTAGAGATGGAAATAATGTAAAAATCCTGTATATGATATATCATTAAGGATGGATATGAATAGATATTGATAGATAGAGACAAGGGATGAGATCCTCTAGATTTGGAAATGGATAATCAGTCTTTGAAAAGATGGTTTGGAGAATTCAAGAGATTTGGTATCTTGATTCAAGAAAAGAGTTATTGGATAAAGATGTTTTTGTTCACAAGATTCCTAGGATATCATTTTATAGGATCCAATAGGTTTGGGATTATATTGGAATCCTTTTTCTGAATTGAAGTTGAAGTAGACTGCCTTAATAACCATTTTGACTACATTAAATTCTTCATTAGAGAGTCTCTCCCAACACCACCAGATACCCACTAGCTACCACCGGGTAGCTAGTGGCCTACCTAAAAGCATCTGAATTTTGTCTATGCCCACCAAATAGCTAGTGGGACTCCACTGACTGGTTATTAAATCTTCTAGAGATCGAGATATTTTTCCTCATTTCACCATCGATTAGTCGGTGCTACCTATGTGATCACTCCTTCAAGAGATGGATCACAAGATTCTTTCTAAGGCCTTCTATTTATCCTATAACATGATTCTAAGTTCTTGAAACATATATAAATATACTTTAGAAAGATATTTAAAGATAAAAAACTCCTTCATGTGATCATTCAACTTTAAATGAAAACCACAACTTGGTATATTAAAATAAATAACAAAAAACCACTTCAATAAAACCTTTAGATACAAATTGAGTGTTTTGATCATTAAAATATCATGATAGAGATAGGTATAATAATATCCCCCTTTTTTATGATAAAAAAACTTAAAATAAAAAAATATATATTAAATTTATATCAATATATATATATATAGAAAAGTAATTAAAGATACATTCTTAAGTGATAAAAGAGATAAAAATATTCAACAAGATCAATACATAAATGAGATATACCCTAAAATTCAATAAATGAAGATATAAAAAATTCTTCAAGAAATATCTCCCTGTAGAAAAACATTTTTTCCATTTTTACGTAGTAATTTATTTTAAAAAACATCTTTTACTATGAAAATTTAAACACCTAGAATTATATGAAAAACAAACCACCAAAATCTTATGCCCCTTTGTGATTATCAAAAAGAAAAATAAGAAAGGGAAAATCAAATATAATGCGATAATATAGACATTTAAGACATTATTTTAACAAAATATTCTAAAGATAACACATTCATAAAAGATAGAACATTAAAATCATGATTGGATAAGGGATCAAAGGCGAATAGATTATAAAACCCCCATATATAATACAAGTAGGGTATATAAAAAAATTAAAATAAGTAACTCTTTTGAGGTAAAATATAGGTAAAACATTAAATATCACATAAATTTAAATTAAAATAAAATATAAGAGTGAATATCAAGATTTAAAGAAATAATATTTTTAAAATAAATGTTGAAAATTAATGAAAAGAAATTTTGAAAAATAACATTCTCCTCATTAATGAAAAAATAGACATGAGAGATAGGATAGATTTTGAAATTATATTCAAGAGAGAAATAAAATAGAAAATATTGAAAAACCTTTTTCTGATGAAGATCAAGGTTGATGAAAATCTTCTCCCAAAAGGAAAGAGTTAGGTTCCCCCTCAATTGGATAATTTCCCAAAGATCTCGAGATTGATAGAAGCTGACCAACCATTTCAAGGGGTAAAAGGTCTCTTTTATTTATAATCCACTAATATATATTTCAATGAATCTCGATGGAATAACCCTACAAAATTCCAAAAGAAAGTACCTTTTGGTACCCAAATTTTGGGTCTGATAGAGTGCGCTAATAAACATTAAGAAGGAAAAATAAATTATGGTCAACTTAGATTGGACAATAAGGTTTTATGGACCCAATTTTTTTATGAGATTTTAAATGAGTTAAAATATGTATATACTTGGGTATTCTATATCACTATTTTTTTTGATCACATTCATAAATTCAATTCACAAATTTGAAAAAGTATTTACAAAACTTATTTTGAGAAATACCTTTCACAAAATTAGTATTTTTTAAAGATCTTGCATCATTTGAGAAACCAATACCATGATTATTTATAATAAAATGTTGAGAAACCTGGATCATGTTAATATTTTTTTACCTTAGGTTAATTTTGAAACAAAACTTTTGTGATCCTTGATTTTAACTTTGAATACTTTAACATCTAATTGTTTTTTAATTTTAAAACCAAATCATATTTTTTATCTAAAAGAAGATATTTTTCATTTAAAACTTATTTATATTTTTATTGAGATTTTTTAATATAGAAGAAGTTTAGGAAAACCATTTTTCAGTGTATCATGAGAATATTCAAGCTATTCATAACTTAGGGTCCTTGAAGAAGAAGAAGACTAAGAAGAAAAGGATTTAGGAGTGGAAGAAGAGGAATGAGAAGGAGAGTGTAAACTAACCTCTTCACCTACCTTGAGTTGATAAATGAGGCCTTTAATAGGTGATTTTATAGTATAATATGTTGAAAGTCAATCCTCACTATCACTTTAAGTTGATACTTTAATCATTCTATTACCCTTATTTTTGTCTTGTATCCTCTTTTTATAGATTGGGAATTCTAGTCTAATTTTCCATTTTTTGTTTCTTTCATATAAAATCACCTATAGAACTTTCATTTGATATTTATTTTTAGTATGTTGGGATTTTATTATTCTTTATAATTTTTTACATCATTTCGACAGTTTTTTTTAAATTTATCTTCATCATTGGTGTAACTCTCTGAAGAATCATCATCATTAATTTCATTAAAATCTAGGTTCTTCTTAGTTTGCTTGAATTCCATTATTTCTTTTACTACTTGAAATTTCATGGTGATCTTATGAATCATTAAGTATATGATTAGTTCTTCAACCACCATTTTATTTACATCCTTGGATTCTTGTATTTCCATCTCCTTGGGAGCTCGTGAACTAGGTAAAACCCATAGGATTTTCTTCACAATAGTTTTTGTGGAGAAATCATCACCAAGAGATTTTCTACCATTACAAATGTCAATAAACCTTGTAAAAATTATGGTAATAGATTCATTAGGATGCATGGAGAAATATTCAAAATATTTAAGATGCATATCCAATCTATCATCTTTGACTTTATCCATGCCTTCGTTTGTGACTTATAACAATTTCTATATTTTATAATCTATTTTACAAGAAGAAACATGATTAAACTCATTAAAACCATGGTCATAATTTAATAAATTATTATATTTTATATTTAATTTAAATTTTACAATATCCCAAGGAGTATATTTTTAGATTATTTAGTTAGAATATACTCATGCATTACCATTTTTCAAATAGGATAACATATGATACTAAGAAAGGTTGGAATTCGAATCTTCAAATTATAAAAATCAGTGCCATAAAAAATAAAAGCACATGAAAAATATGTGATAATAAAAATATTGAGATTTTAAATAATTTAATATTTTGAAAACTAAAATCAATTTTTAAAAACAACATCTTAAGAAGAAACATAAAGTATCCTTTGATACAAATTGATGGTCATAGAAAATATGGAAAGAGGGGGAGTAAATTGCATTTTAAAAATTAATGTGATAAAAAATGACTATGATTTCAAAAGGATAAAATAAATCGAGTAAAGAAATAAATCTATTGAGAGATAGTTGATAAATTTGATCCGAGTTAAAAAGATAATATCAAATTTAAGCATAAAAATAGTGGAATCAAATATATGCAAGTATACAAATCGATGATATATGATGTAAGAATAAATTCAATAGAAGACAAAAAAGATTTGATAAGGAGTTCATAAATATATATATAATATCCCATATGTATACACCCCTCAATTAGAGATATATTTCTTATTAAGACCATCCCTTGGTTTTAGTATAAATCTAAGAACCACATTGTAATGACTCGAGATTTTAGATCCTCTAAAGTACATAATATGTTCTATAACTTGTGTTACATGTTACATCAAACATAAAAAAACCAAAATTTTTTAATAATAAATTATTAATAAATATATAATAAACACTAATATGGAAAACTATTAATTTTTTTACCTTTATAAGGTTAATAATTAATATGAGTTAATATTAAAAAATTTATTTTTCAATAAAATAGATTTTCTTTATATTATATATTTTATTTTAAAACACTAGGTTCATGAATTTTCGAATTTAAATGTTATAAATTAATTTTTTTAATTACTCACAATAAAATTATCTTAGTATTTATTTTTGATATTTTTAAAAAATAATAAATTTTCAGGGAATAGTGAAAAATACGGTTTTTGCCAAAATTATGACTTATCAATTTATCAGCATATGTAAATGGCATAATTTTTTTTAAAAATATTTTAATTGACAAAATATATATTTTAAGGGTATAATTATAAAATATAAAATATTATTTTGAACTTATAAATTCTATTTTTAATATTTTAGGAATTAAGCAACATTTTATTATAATTTCAAAATTGTTTTTGTTTTTTTCTTTTAATTAAACATTTTCATGGTGAAATTAGATTTTGGATTCCTTTTAAATCCACAAAAAATTTTATTTATTTTAAAATATATCAATTAATATCATGAAAATAATTAACCATAAAAAAATTATCTTACACACATGTTTAAAGTTTAAAAACACTCTTTTATTTGAAAATAATTTTTATGTGTTATGTGTGTGTAACATAAAATAATATTTTATCATATTTGAGAAATTAATTAGGTAAAATAGAGACCAAATTATAAATCATAATGTAAAAATTTGGTAATAATGGTATAATTATTTTTTAGTAATAAAATAATCAAAATGATTGATATTTAATTAAGAGTAATAAGTCTTTAAATGACTAATCTATGATGGCTCGAATTTTCCTAAATTAACATGACCTTTAGGACTTATAGAAATATTTTATTAGGATTTAAAGTATTACCTACATGTCTTAACAACCTTACTTAACCTAACTCACCTAACTTTCAATCCATTCCATTCTTACCCCCACTTAACATTCTTTTCCATGGAAAAGTGAATTCCCTTCACTTCTAAAAGGGACCACTTACACCCCTTATTTGCACAAAAATCCATTAAAAATACTCAGTAAAAATCTCACCCTTTTTTCATCCCATAACCATATCCCACAAAACATAGTGGTTTTAAACCCATAATTGTCCTAAGACCTTTATTTACAAGGGTGATTACAAGGAAAATAAAAGTTTTTGAAGTGAGTATTACTCTCCTATTAGTCCTTGATTTTAATTTAAATCTTGTGAATATTCTATAAAATTGTTAATATAATGAATTAAGTATCATATATATACTAAAATTTCATTATATTAATGTAACATAAATTATTCATTCATTGTGTAGAATCCACAAATAAAAACAAACGCATCGATTGTGTGTATGTGCGAACTATTTCCTCCATGAAGTGATGCATTGTTTTAATAATTTTATCTTAGGGATATTATAAAGGATGGGTTTTATGAATAATTATTTTTTTAATGTCACTTATACAATTATTAAATGATAATATTTTAATTTTACCTTCATTTCATTCATTTGTTAAGTAATGACATTGTTAATCATGTGTAAGTGTAGACTTTTACCTCCATGAATGACATATCTTATTTCACTTAACATACTAACAAAGATGTAATTAAAAGTGTAATTAATGAAGTAATATAATTTTTATAAAATTATTAGAATTCTAAAATGATGAATTTTCATATACCTTCACTCAGTCCATTCATTGAGAAATGGGTTTGTTAATCGTGTGTACGTGCAGACTATCACCACCATGAATAATGAATTTCATTTATAAACACCAACCATAATTATTGGTTATAATAATGGATTTTATAGAGATATATGATATATATTTCTTGTATAATATTCTAAAAATATTATATTAACACTATATAATAGCACTTTCTTACTCATTTGATTATCATGACACATTTTCATTTTAGTCAGTTTACCACCCACTAGAGTGATATTGTAATGTTTATATAGTTAATGATCAAGGAATGTTATATAATATTAATAAAATTTTATAATTAGGTATTAAATATTTTTTTAAAGGTTATATAGTTATAACATTAACATCCAAACATGTTAATAATATATCATCTCTTTTCATTAAAAACTGTTCAAACAAGTTTATATCTAACATCATCTTCTAGAGTCATAATTAAAATTATAATGGGATGAAAGTGGAAAATTATAAATAATAATAAGATATAAATTACATAAACATATGTATTATAGGAATTATTAACTTGGTATCAAAGATAAATGATCAAAATTAATATTACAAATCATGTGTAAGGCAATTCAAAGTGTTAACACCCGATGTTAAAAATAAGCTATAATGAACCACTATATCCAAAGTAAATAATTCTAAATGAAGTATATAAAAGGGTTATAGATATAATTTTTTTAATGAAATATATTATTAATTTAGTTATGGTTATTTTACAAGAAGTTGGATCGTGATCAACTTAGTGGGGAAATATGGTAAGATATTTTTGTCTCATATTACCTTCATTGAGACACATTTTACTTTATACACCAATTTACTTTTATATGCTGTATGTGTTTCCCAATTGTTATGTTATCATGAAATATATTTTAATCATGGTATTTTATTTTCATTTTAAAGATATTTATACCTCAACGGTTTTGATTAAAATTTTACTCTAGTCGTAATTATTTTCTCGACTCAATCCCTTTTTCCTATGAGTCATGAAATCCCTTATTGATTTTGATCTTCCAAGTCTGTTTTTCCTACTAGTATATTTTTAACTGGTATATTTCCTTTTTATATAGGGGTATTACTTATATTAATTAATTTCATTCCTTTTTATGAAACACTTCTTCAAATAATAGCACGATGTTGATAAGTATAACTCATATATTTTCCAATGAATATTTCTCTTCCATGTCTATGTTTTACCTATTGAAAGTGTGATCTATAACCCAAACATGTTTCATCTCAAGTGACCTTAAGGATTCACTTTACCTATTTTCATATTAAAGTTTTATTATTCTTTTTATGATTTGAGTTTCATAAAAGGGTTTTAAATTATTTTTAACATTTTCTACAAAGATATCTTTTTAAAAGGGTTTCCTTTCTATTAATGTTTAAATTGTTTTAAAAATTACTCTATAAATATTGTTTTGATGTTATTTTCAAATACATTGAATTTATATAATTTTTATAAAATATAAATTTTTTAACATTATTCACATGGGTCAGTTTCAATTGAAGGAATATCTTTTACACATATGCATCTTTCTTCCACCATTTTACTTTTCTAAGAGACTTCTTCTCTGCAATTTTAAGTTTTCAAAAAAGGAAATTCTTATTCTCATTTTTTAATAAAACCAACTATTTTAAATGATTTCAAGGGACAAGGGAAATTCATATTTTCAAAGTAATTTTCATAAAACTTCTAATAGTGTTCTTCATATATATCATATTCTTGATCAAGGGTATTATTCAAATGATATCATCCACATTATTTATCTAGATAGATTATGAAATTATCTATTACATCTATGTTATGATCCATCACTACTATTTTCTTTCCTAATCATTCACTTATATAGAAGTGATTTAATTCCAATTCTTTTCCTCTATCGATGCCCTATGTTCCATTACTTTATTAAAGGGAATTTACTTAGGTGACTAATTGTAATGACCTGACCCCATAAACCCAAATCCAGAGCATTATTTCATTATATTGTCTTGATGAATAAATGAAAACACTTTCCATTAATAAGTTGAGAATAAAAATGCATCCATAGATTTTGCATAGTGAAAACCTCATGGATAGTAATAACTAAATAATTAATAAAGATAATGATTATTATTTGGAAATCATGTATATATAACATAAACAATTATACCACTGAGACATTTTATGTATGTGGGAAGAAAACTATCTGATTTTTTGGAAACAAACTCGAAGGGCTTATCACAAAATGATTTTTCTCATGAGACCTATCGATGCCTCAAGTGACTATAGAGGTACCCTCCCATCACTTCTGGTCCAAATCATTTTTTATAAAAATATTTAATAAAAGAATAACATTCCTTTGAAATATCTATATTGAGTAGAGGATACAGATTCATCAATATTTCCATTGTTAAAGCAACATTCTACATAAACAACGTATGTGAAATGTTATACGGCTAAGACAATAATAATATCCATGTAACAAGTATATGGATATATAATTAAAATTTCAAATGAAAAAATATCTCAAAGGAAAAGTAGTTACACCACATAAGAATGATTAGGTGCACAATACCAAGTAAATCACAATGAAATAGAAATTGAGACAAAGTCCCTTACAACATTGTAATCAATTGAGTTAATAATAATCAAGTGAATGAGTGAATACCATGACTATAAATAGAATAATGATATTATATCCCAAAAGGTTGTAAACATACACAATATACAATAAATAAGTGATGAGCAATGGAAATCTCACAGAAACAAAAGTGAGATGAGAGACCCCTTACCATATGCTTGAATGTGTTCTTCAATTAATCTTAATAACCTAAATAATCATATTTTTATTCATTAATTAACAATTCCATAACCTCCAATACATTTAATTTATTTATTTTAACCTAATTATGTTCATTCATGGCCTTTTTAAGGGTTTAAGAGGTTCAATTTAATTGTTTTAGAAGTATTTGCTTCCTTGGTTTTCATGACCGGTTTACTTGTATTCATGAATGAAAGTTCATTTGAAATGTATTTAAACATACAGAATTGTTAATATATATTATTATTGAAATTATAGAGATATAGGTGATATTATAATGATTTTTTATGTAACATGGGGATGACTCATTAAATAAAAGTTAATGATAAATGCTTAGATTAACTTGATGATTTTGTGCACAATGAGCTTGTTTTGTATTATTATTTCATATTATGAGTGTGTAAGGATTCCAGAACATTAAATAAGATAAAATATATTTATTATGATCTGGTTAAACCACTAAAAAGTGTCATGACCAGTATTTAAGATAATAATGCAAATTGAAAACCCTTCTTCCTTGAACGTGATAAATTAACACATCTCGGACGATGTTTTAATTTATAGTATAAAAAGAGGGAAAAGAAGAGATGATGATGGTATATTACATTATCATAAAAAATATTCTAGTACATATAAGGTACTAGATTTTTCGTAACATTTAGATGAGCAGAGGTGAGAATAAAAAGATAACAAAGTAACATTAAAATAAAATAAAATAATTGAACAAAGGAATTTACCTCTTGAATCTATCTTCCTTTAAGAGTCTCTTTAGGGGAGAGGATTTGGTATTTTGAGGGGAACAATGGATTTTGGATGTGGGGGAGGAACTTAGGGAGATATTTTATCATAATTTAGGCAAGGAATTATGTTTTTGAGGTGTGAAAAAAATGAGAGTGTGAGGGGTGGTATTTATAGTGGAGGGGAGGAGAGTTTTCTTAATATTATATTCATTAATTTACTATTTCTCAACAAGAAAAGAAATAGTGAGGATTCAATGACCTATAATAGTAATAAGTGAATGTGAGTTCTAAATTTGGGTGCTTAAATTACTCATGATGTTAGGAATAGTGTATTTTAATTATAATGTATTTATACGATAAATTAATGTATTTTACTATTCACAAAAAATTCAAGTATTTCAAAAAATTATAAAAAATTTACCCTAACCATTTTTCAGCTCGTTGAATCCAAAAACGAACTTCATTTTTCAAAAATAATTTTATAAATATGAGAAATTTAATTTTTAATTAAAATCATCATTTAATCAAAAAAATACTAACACATAAAATATTCATCTTCACTTTTAAGGTGCCTAAATTTTATTTACACTTTCATGGGTAATGTTTATATCCATAAGGGTCATATTACTATTCTTAAGGGTAAGTTAATATTCATAAGGGTAAGTTACTATTCATAAGGGTAAGTTACTATTCACCAAAAACTAAGTTGATTCTATCAGACTTCAAATATCACCCTGATCGCAACTGTGTATGTTTGTTTCTCGAAATTCAAAACACAAAAGTGGAAAATTTAGGTTTAATGGATTGGTTATGACCATCTCCTATAATAACCAAGTGTTGTTTCATAGATAATCGGGGCTTCTTGCAATATAGTCCATCTAATGAATTGAAATTATTTAAGAGAAACATACCATAAAATGTTTGGGGTGTTATACTAATACATCAATTAATTAGAAAAATTATTATCTACTCCATATATCCATTTTCTATATGAAGTAAATAACACATGGATAATAATATTTATTTAGTGGTATTTACCTATAATAATGATTAAATTCTTTGGAAACACATTTATTTTATATGGGTTTATCATGTAATTTTTATTGATGAAATCATGAATGCTTCCTTAGGGAACCACTTAAAGTGGGTATAATAACCATTTTATTTCCTTGGGGTTTTTATGATATGTTTATTGAAAACATGTGGCACACATATGTGTGATTTTCATTATGTGATGGGTGGACCCAGAATTATATTTCCCACCAATTTATTGGTTAATGTTTCTATCACATGAGATATCATGGTGCATGGGCAGTGAGCCTAGTTAACTATGGGAGTGATCAATTATCCCAACCAACTATGTTATGTTAATGAGGTTGGAATCCTTGACTTATTCTTATGATATCATGTTTATATTGTTTCCACATTCCTATTATGCCATGATCTAATGATATGATCAATCTTATTCCATTATCTTGTTTTATCATTTCCCATGTCTTGATTCCGTGATCATTATGATATCATGTTTTTCCTCACGTCTCTCATGTTATGATTTATTATTATGTTTACCCTTATTGAGCATTTGATCTGACCTATTTATTAGGTTTTAATTTACTCAGATTATGAAATAAAGTATTAAGTATGGTAAGACTAGAATATTATCTTATGTGGAGATTTTATGTGAATCTTTGAAGACTCATTATAGATTTAGTATCTTTCTATAGTGGAAAAATAAAGTAAAAACACTACACATGAAAGATATTGTAATCATAGATGTGTATCAAATAAAGTTTTGTATATTTTGTATTTTTAACATCTGATCCTAAATCATAGGCCCAAAGGCACTACCCACTACCCTTGATTTTAATAGAAAGCCAAGAACCACATCCCTTAGTTTTAATAGAGACCCAAGAACCAAATATTCCATTGGTTTTAATTAAAAACCAAGAACCAAAACTTTCCTTGGTTTTAATGGAAACCTAAGAACCAAAGATAAAATGAGGTTTGAGAAAAGATATCTTTGCTAGATGAAAATCCTTTAAAAATATGGTATGCAATATCTCTTTAAGGATGGATACAAATTGAGAGTGAGAGATAAAGAGAAGGTAAAGAGAATTTATATTTGGAAGTGGAGAATAGATCTTTTAGTGGATTTCATGGATAATTAAAGATATTTTGAGTCATGAATCAAGCATAGAGTTGTTAGATAAATAAGTTTTTGTTTTTAAACCACATAGGATATATTTTTATAGTATCCAAGAGGCCTGAGACCATTTTGGAATAATTTTGGTTAATTGAAGAAAAATTAGACACCTTAATACCCATTTTGACCATATTAAATGATTCATTGGAGAGTCTATCCCAAAACAGCAGATAATCAGTTTCCACTACTAGGTAACCGATAACCTACCTAGAAGGATATGGATTCTATTTTCTCCCATTGGTTATCCAATGGGGTTTTTTTGGAGATTTTGATATTCTGCCTATCACGAACAAACTAGGGTTGACCCCGAACCGATCACCCAATCAGATTCACGATAATGCCTGAGAGGCATTCTCGATACTCTCGGGTTGGTAACAAGCACCAAGGGCATCATTAGAATACACAAGAGAATGATTTCACCCATTAAATTAATAACAATGAACATAGAAAATCAATAAAATACACCAATATATATATAAAATAGAACCGAACATCATTGGTAAAAGGAACTGAAAAATCCAAATAAAAAATACAACTAAACTGACCAAACATGACAACCAAACTAACTACATGTGACCCGGTAGGTCACTATCCAAAACAATGATCAAACGTTTCCCAAGGTGATCGAAATCATGCTGAAAGATATACAAGGGATAAAAATAGAAAAGAACTATAGGGGTGAGTATTAAAACTCATTAGGCTATCCCTATAATCTATTCACAATACACTTCCTTTAAAATAAAAGAAACATCCATTTTCAAGTTTGAACTATAATATATAAAAGTAAGGTTTTATACATGTTACTCAAAAACAATGTATGATACATTGACCTTATTCACTTTCCAAAACCCAAGGCACTCTATTATTGAGAAATTATTATTTTTAAGGGGAAAGTGATGTTTATGTTTTAAATTTGCAGAAAATGGTAAAATAATTTTCTTAGAAAATTTTTTTCATAAGAAACATTAAAATCAGACATCACTTTCTAGTAAAAACACTACACATTAAAGTGATACAGTAGTTACACAACAAGGGAAATTAAAATAAAATACACATACAATTATCACATTAAACATTGTAAGAAATAATAATGAGTAGACATAGGTGAACCCATGAGATCAAGAACAAACCATAACGTACTAATAAATGAGACTCCATCCCCTTTGGCATGCCACACATGATTAAAATAAAAATTACTAAACGTTTGGCCACCCTAACTTATGACAGACCGAGGGGCCCAATACCATAGTAATAAACCCAAAATATGTCCACCTACTATGGGACATTGGTTAGTCCATCCAGTACTAGTGTTGAAATCATTCTAAGAATGTCCTCTCAATATGAAAAGTTCCCATGTATCATGTATATAAAAAAGGGTGATCCAACTTATGCCAACTGAGAGTCAAATCACATGTATATATATAAAAATAATCAACAATAGGCACCACCCCAAGCCACTCAAAGGGCTGATATCATGCCGTAAAATAAATAGAACATGAAGAGTCTAACCTGATGCTATCTCATAATGGATCACCAATATTCCATTGTGAGGACATCCCATCCATTACATACACATACCGGGCATGAGAAACATACAAATTCAGATTTCATAATTAATCATTTTCAACATTTGTACTAAGATTCCAGGCGGGCCTTTAAACATTTTTTGCAAACAAACATTTATTACTAATACAAAATCAACATTTTTTTAAAGAGGTGCAAACAAGAAACTTCCACATCAAAAATTTGATAAATTCCTCCTAAATATTTATATTATATATCAAAGGCACAAACATTTTCATAAAAAATCCAAACGGCCATTTATAGGCAACACAAGCTAAAACACCTTAATACCCAATACCCATTTGTTTATAAAACCAAAAAACTTTTGAAATCAATAAAATGACCCCAAAATATCATTTCTCACACTTCCAATACTTTAATAAATTCAAAAAAAGCATTTTATATCACATTTAGAAAATAAATTCCTATCAGTCACTTTTTTACAAAATAGACATACACTCTTTTACGAAACAATTCCAATTAACCCCAAACAAGGCATAAAACCCAAATTTTCATTCCATAAATACATTTAAAATAATACATCACATCATAGATATTAAAAAATAGGTGTGAAAGCTAACAGAATGTTTAAATAATCACTTAGTGTGCACATTTTAACCAAAACAACAAAATTTTCACAAAACAAGGATTAAAATAAAATTCTTTCACACCAAATAAATTATCCAAATGATTCGCAAAAATAACTAGAATATATATAAGGTTATAATAGAAATAAAATGATGAAACTAAAATTATAAAATCATGTGAAATGGGATACCTACCTTGAATCCATGGCGTGTTGACAAAGAAAACATGAGATCGCTCTGCAAGGGTTTCAAAACCCCAAACCTAAACAATAAAAAAGTCCATTGGAAACAAGAAAAATAAATGAAATGGGGATATCGAAGGTGAACAAGGGGTGCTTGTTGGAGAGGAGTTGGCCAAGGGTTGTTCAGTTGGGGAAAACAAGTCGTTGGTAGGGGTGCTGGCCGGAGCAAGACCGGACGTCAGGGTGTACGTCGACCGAAGGAGGGTCGCACGGCCGAAGTTGGGTTTTCGGGGCTGTGCATGCTGAGAAATGGTGAGGTGGTTCTAGATAGGACAAGGTTCACCAGAGAGGGCCATTTGATAGGGAAGGGAGGTAGCGACGACTACGTTTTATGCGCACAGGGAGGCCGTTGGAGGGGGAGATACCGGCCGAAGGAGCCTCACACTAGAAGGGGAAAGGGAGGAGGCCACCAGAAATGGTGGTTGTGCAAGGAGGGAGTGTGATGCACTAGGGGGGGGGGAGTTGTGTCATGCCTAGGATGGGGAAGTAACTTTCCAATTCAGTTTTCATTTCATTTTTTTTCTTAAAAAAACCCTAAAATAAATGAATTACAGCCAACATAGAAAAGAATAATTGAAATTATAATTAATAAATACTAATAAGTATAATAAAAAAATAATAATAACATGATGATTAAAATAAATATAATAAAAATATCCTTTTCATTTTAATAAAAATTACATTAATAACAATTTTATTTATTTGAAAGTAACTGTGCGGTCCGCGTATGGCTCTGGAAACCATGCAAAAATCATGTGGTAGCGCCCGTCTCCAGAAGCTATCACAGAATCTCCACTGACCATGCGGTGCCTGTGAAATGGACTAGAAACCCCCAAAACTCATAATAGTAATAATAATAATAACAACAACAACAAAAACAACAACCATAACAATCTCAATATTATTATCATTATTATCATTCCTAAAATCTCTCAAATATTTTATTTTATTTTTTTCCATTTTTTTTGAGTTCACATAATTTTTCATTCTGATAATTAATTCCTTAACTGTGTATCAGGTAGGCCACACGATAATTTGACGAAGCCACACAACTTCATTTGTACCCTACCCGTGCACTAGATATCGAGATGCCGACAGTACTTATTTATTAGCAAAATGAAAACATTCAACTAGACCCATCCCACACCTCGATAGAGAATTCAAAACCTAGATAAAATAATAATAAAAAAAAATTATTTCTAATGTCAGGGTGTAATGATTCTCCCCACTATAACACTTTCCACCCCCAGAAAGCCACAACAATTTCCATCTGATTGATCAACACCTAAGAATCCCACACCCATACGATCCAACCTCTCTAGTTGAGGACATTTCACCAACTACCAATGAAACTTAACCTTATTTACCATAATGAGGCAACAACCTCCATCCACTTCTCGAGAACAACAGAAAAGGTCAAACCACCACATCCACAACCAATCCAAAACAAGTCCATTGGGCCTTCTCTCAAGTAACCCAACGTTTACCTAAACCAAGAAGGCAACTCAAACATAAATAGATTTAAAATAATCCACTTCAACAAGATCAAACAAAAACCAAATCAAAAATTAATCACCAGCAGAGGGGAGGTCCAAGCTGACTCCCCACCATTAGAAAACAGCTATCACCTAATAATTATTAGGATAAAACTCAATGAGACCCGCGGTGGGTCTCACCACCATTAAAGACAAACCTAAAAGTGACTAAATGATAATTTGATAAAAACTATAACTTGAACCCTCCCAAACATGCCAACTAAAGCTCCCTTACAATGGCCTATCACCCCAGGCCAAGAAGAACACCACATGATCATTTAAACTGCCCACTCCCAAATGGAGGGGGTGAGAATTGAGCCAAAACTTCTTGAATATACCAGAAACCCGCACCAAAAAGGGAGGTGAGGGAAGGGGCACAATGTATGGACTGGTAAAACCATTTCGAAAAACTACTCACGCCTCATCACCTCAGGATGGACACAAACCAAAGCCAACACTAATTCACATGGGTGGTCCAAATATGGAAATTGATTGGAAACTTGCATCCAAAAAGGAACAATTACTGAAATTGTGTGAGGGATAAGTCCATCACACTATTTTCAAAAAGAAGGAACCTTTAGCGATAGAGAGACAACACTAGGAACATAAAAACCGTCTCTTCATAATAGTGGAGACCTGAGAAGATCCAATAGACTCCTGATGATTTCATGACTACATGAAAAAACTTCACTCCAAGGCCTATGGATAGAGTCCTGATGTTTTAAGAATCTTCTACACCATAGTCTGGAGCTAATGATCACAATAACCAACAAAAATCACTAGATCAAACAAAACACCTTTACCCGAACAGTGGATTGGAAGATGCAGACACCATTATTTACCACTCTGAAAAAGGTTTATAATGAAAAATACACTTGATGAAACCCAACAAAAACCACTTATAACAACTGATAAAACTGAGAGAAGCACTATAATAAAAAGGCACCTTCTTTTGAACCCAAACAACTCTCTACTCTGGAAAATAGATCAGGGTATCTTTCAAAGTTGTGGATCTAACTTTCAAGACTCAAGAATAAAATCAATAGGTTTATCAACTAGAAAGATTTATAATGGTGAACTACTCTTAGGAAAACACATGGAAAAGGGAAAACCAAAAATCTCTATCGAAACCATATCATGAACCAAAACTAACATAAAAGAAACACTACAACTCTTCTATTAAAACATTTTCAAAACAAAACAACTTGGTGGGTTTCACGATCAACAATGGTATTCCATGGAGCCTCATTCATACACATTCCATGCCACCCCAGGCATCCAAAAACGCATGAAAAACCATGAACCTTACAACCACATTCCACATATATCCTTATATGTGAGAACCCATGGAAACACCAAAGGTAAAAAAACATTCAACTTCATTTTACCAATATGAACCATTAAACACAATTCAAAATCAATTAACTTCTCAAAGGAACACTAACCACCAAGTCAAAAATGATTTTTATATTTCCATCAAAATCCCTTCCACTTTCACCAAAACATTTTCAAGAATCTCAACAAACCCCTGAAAAGGTCATTTTAGAAGAACCCATTCTACAAAAGCCTTTAACAAAAAATGATTCTGAATTTTTTCCCACTTCCCCAAATCTAACCATTACCAACAAAAATCCCATTTTCAAAAATTCAACAGAAGGTATTTTATAAGATTTTCAGAATTGAAGAGGACTTAAAAAAATCATTAAGGGAACTAGCGTCAGTGGGTGACTTGACTATATGGTTGAATGTTATATGACAAACACACCACCCACATAGAGATCCTTCTAGGACCATGCCTCCAGATCCACATGGGTTTCTAGGACTTGTGAGCTCATAGAGACCATTGGACCAACTCCCCTTATCATACCCCAATCACCAAACAATCCTTAAGGACCAAAGAAACTAAGAAAATTAGACTTCCCCTGGAAACCTAACGACCAAATGAGAAAGAGTTCACGACTCTCTTCTCAAACCTACCCATCGAGTCTTGATAACCCTACTACATGTACCTTAATATCCCCAAGTAACAATGGGTGCTCTTATAAGTAAGGCATGTTAAGATTCAGGCTAGTCTAATACCATTTTTCCATGAACCAACCCGGGATGATCCTGAACCGGTTACCCGAGCAGATCCGTGAAAAGGCTCGAGAGGCGTTCTCGATCCTATTGGGTTGGAAAAAAGAACCAAGGGAATCATAAGAATACACAAGGGAACAATTTCACCCATTAAATGAATAATAACCAATAAGGAAAAAAACAACCCAATATGTATATAAAACAGAACTAAACATCATTGGTACAAGTAACTGAAAAATCCAACTGAAAAATCCAACTAAACTGACCAAACTTAATGACCAATATAACTCCATGTGACCCCATAGGTCACTATCCAACACAAATATCACCCATTTCCCAAGGCGATCAAACTCAAGATGAAACCTTCACAAGGATAAAAAATGAAAAGAACTATAGGGGTGAGTATTAAAACTCAGTAGGCTAGCCTGATAATCTATCCCAATGCACTTCCTTTAAAATAAAATAAACATCCATTTTAAATTTTGAAATAAAATATATAAAAGTTAGGTTTTCTACATGTTACTCAAAAAAAAGTATGAGTCATTTACCTTATTCACATTCCAAAACCTAAGTCACTCTATTAGTGATACATTAGCATTTTTAAGGGTAAAGTGATGTTTAAATTTTCAATTTTGCACAAAAAGGATAAATTTGTTTTCTTTGAAAATAGTTTTCATAAGCCACATTAAAACCACACATCAATTCCTAGTAAAAACACTACAAATTAAAGCTCTACAGTGGTTACCCAAAAAGGTAAATGAAAATAAAATATACATTCAAGTATCACATTTAACACTGTAATCACTAAGAATGAGTATAAATAGGTGAACCCAGGAGATCAAGAACAAACCAGAATGTACTAATACATGAGACTCCATCCCCATTGGCATGCCACACATGATGAAAATAAAAACTCCCAAACACCCAACCACCCTAACTTAGGAAAGACCAAGGGGCCCAATACCATAGTAATAAACCCAAAATATCTCCACTTACCGTGGGACAGTGGTCAGTCCATCCACTACCATTGTAGCAATCATTCTCATAAAGTTATCTCAATATGCCAGGTTCCCATGTATGATGTATATAAAAAAGGGTGATCCAAATGATGCCCACTGAGCATCAAATAACATGTAATATATAATAATAATCAACAACATGCACCACCCTGAGCCACTCTTAGAACCGATCTCATGCCAAAAAATAAACAGAACATGAAGATTCCGACCCGAGGCACTTTGATAATGGATCAATGGGATTCCATTATGAGGAAATACCATACATTACATATACATACTTGGCTTGAGAAACATATAAATGGGGTTTTCATAATTAATCGTTTTCAACATTTTCATGAAGATGCCAAACATACCTTCTAATTTTTTTTTCAAAAAACAACATTTATTACCAATACAAAATAGTTTTTTTAAATAGTTGAAAACACACCATTTCCACATCAAATATTTTATAAATTATCCCAAAATATTCAGATTATATATCCAAGTCACAAACATTTTAATTAAAATGTTGTATGGCCATTTATTGGAAACACGTGCTAAAACACTTTAAAACCCAATACCAATTTGTTTATAAAACCAAACCCACTTTGGAAATCCATAAAAGGTCCCAAAAATATCATTTCAAACACTTCCAATACTTTCATAAATTCAAAAAAAACATTTTATATCACACTTAGCACATAAATGCCAATTGAGCACTTTTTCACAAAATAGGTATGCACTCTTTAATGAAAGAATTCAAATTAACACCCAACAATAAATAAAACCCCAATTTTATTACCATAAATAAATTTAAAATAATAAATCAAATTTTAAATATTTTAAACTAGGTGAAAAATCTAATAGAACATTTAAAAAAATACTTAGTGTGCACATTTTAACCAAAACAACACAATTTTCACAAAACAAGACATCAACTACAATGATTGCACACCAAATAAATTATACAAGTGTTGTGAAACAATACCTAGAATATAAATATAGTTGGAATAAAATGAAAATAATAAAACTCAAATTATAAAATCATGTGAAATGGAAGACTTACCTCAAATCCATGGAACATTGACAAAGAAAATCTGAGATCGCTCCACAAGGGTTTCAAAACCCCAAAAATATGAAGAACAACCCTAAACTATCAAAACCTTCATCAAAAACAAGAAAAATAAATGAAAAAGGGGTTACCAAAGGTGAACAGGGGGTGATGGTCGGAGAGGAGTCTTCCAAGGTGGGTTCAACCGGAGAAAACAAGTCACCGGCTGGGGCGCTGGCCGAAGTAGGACAAAACGACAGGGTGCGCGCCGACCGGAGGAGGGATGTGCAACCAAAGGTGGGTTGTCAGGGATTTGTGTGACTAGAAAGGGCAAGGTGGTTCCGAAAAGGGTGAGGTGCGCCAGAGAGGGCTGCCAGTTGGGGATGGGAGGTGGTACCGGTTGTGTTTTCTACGCATAGGGAGGATGCCGAAGGGGGAGATGCCGACCAGAGGTTCCACACACTGGAAGGGGAAAGGGAGGAGGATGTCAGAAATGGTGGATGTGCAAGGAGGTAGTGCACTGTACTGGGGGGGGGGGGGTAGGTCGGGTCATTCCTAAGATGGGGGGGGGAGGGTAGCTCACTAATTAGGGTTTCATTTCTTTTTTTTCTTTAAAAAACTCTAAAAGAAATGAATTAAAACTAACTAAAAAAAGAATAATTGAAATTATAATTACTCAATACTATTAATTCTAATAATAATAAGAATATAATTATGATAAAAATAAAAAAATAAAAATATCTGTAGAATTTTAATAATAATTACATTAATAAAAAATTCTTTATTTTAAATCAACTGCGTGATCCGTGCACGACTCAGTCGATTATGTTCCAACCGTGCTATAGATCCTCTCTCTAGAAGCTATTGCACAAGTTCCTGAGCTAACTACACAGTATCCGCTAACCATGTGGTTCCCATGCATTGGCCTAGAATCCCCTGAAACTCCTAATAATAATAATAATAATAATAATAATAATAATAACAACATTAATAAATGATAATAATAATATCAATATTATTATTATTATCATTATTAAAATGACTCAAATATTTTACTTTATTTGTTTCCATTTTTCTTTTCATTCACACAATTGTTTATTCCAATAATTAATCCGTTAACTGCCTATCGGGTAGGCCTCATGATAATTTGACACACTGCTTCGTTTGTGCCCTACTCGTGCACCAGACATTGAGACTCCAACAGATCTTATTTATTAGAAAAACACAAACATTCAACCAAAACCAGCCCACACGACTACAAGGCATTCAAAACCTAGATAAAATAAAAAAATAAAAAAATAAAAAAATAAAAATTATTTCTAAAGTTAGGGTGTGACACTGCCTCATGCCTTCGGCTAGTCAGTGATGCCTACTCAAACACACCGTCAAGTGGTGCATCCTGAGCTTCCTTTTAAGGACTTCTTGAGATATTCTAACATGATTAGAAGGAATTGAAATATAGAAAGTTCCTTCAGGAATATATTCAAAGATACTAAAATCCTTCATGTGAACATTTAACATTAACTAAAAACCACCACTTATTCTATTAAAATACATAACTAAAACCACTTCAATGATACCGTTAGATAAAAAATTGAGTGTTTGTGATCATTAAAAGACCATGATAGAGAGAGTTATAAAAATATTTTGTATGTAATAGATAATTGAGACTTTCAATAAGATATCATCTTCTAGTTGATAGAATCGAGAAAGATAAGATGTCACACACAGTGTTGGGATCCATGATTTTAGTATACATCATTGACAATTGGTAAGTGAATTTATGTAATCATATATATATTTGATACTAAATATATATGATAAATTTATACATTTTTAGATTGATCCAATCATCATTTATTTTGATGTGTGTAAGAGGATGTACATTGATCGTAGTACTAGATGGATTTCTAATGAGAGACATAAAAATATTTTGGTTATTATTATTTTTAGTTTTTCAATTAAAATAATATAAATTATTTACCATTTTAATTTCTATTTATATTTTTGTAGGATACATATGAAATAAATATTTATCGAATGTTGGAGATTTGGTCTGGGAACGATGGTAGGGGTGATGAATCCTCATGCAAGTCACATTTTGATGAGGTGGATTGTTTTCAAGCGACGATTAGTGGAATATAGAAAATCAAAGTGAATGATATTGGTTTTTGGTCGACGATTACCAGTTACTATGGTAATTAAATATTTCCATCATTTAACTTGAAGGGAGATCATGCATGATTTTCATCCTTCACTGTTACAAAGTGTGATGTGAGACAGTGAGATCGGGATGAGGATATAAAAAGATTGGCCATAGAGTAGGAAGAGTAATGAAAGTGATAGGGTAAGCCATGTCAGTAGTAAGTGAAGATGATATAGTGTATATAAATAATTCTACGTGGTTTTGAGATATAGTTTTCTTTTTCCAAATGGAGATGATCACTCACCCCCTTAGTGAAATTGTTATTACATTATTTTATAAACTTTTTTTGATATATTATTTTAATTTTATAATTAATATCTATAATTTTTATTTTTTAGTGAATTTTAATTATTAATTTTATTAATTAATATTGATTTGGAATGGTTATTAATTCCATAATAAATAAAATCTGGGATAAAATTCTGAATATATCGCAAATAATTTTGTAGAATACTATTTCTGATAGATTTATAATTTCCATTACAAATACTATTGAAACATAATTCAATTTCAATAATGAAGTGTATTTTGAACAAAAATTATAAATTCATCACAAATAAATTGGCAGGAAGTTATTTGTGACGAACTTCATGGCCCATCAGAAATAATTTTTAAGGAAGATAAAAATATTCCATCACTAATAGCACGACTCTCAGATTATTTATGATGGTATGTTACAAATAATAATAATTGAAATAAAATATTTTTGAGGGATTCTCGTATCAAATATTTTTTTTGTGATGTGAATCAATTATAAATAACCATTATTTTCATAGCATGCATTTGAAAGTACATTTAATTGAATTTAAGTTATCCCATAGTTAATCCATGGGGCATATAATTCACATTACATGTGTGTGTGTGTGTGTAAATTACTATATAGTTTAATGTTTTATAAAAAATAATTCTTATAATTTAACACAATCAAATATGGTGTGAAAGAGAACACATCATGGTTTAAATATAGGTGGGATGACATGGAGGGTTATACTGGAGTTTAAGATCATACAAAAATATATAAATATTATGTTTCAGTTTAAATATAGGTGTGAAGGAATAGATATTTTGATATGTATACTCATCACACAAATTAATTTTAGGTCACATTGTAGGTTAAGGTTCTCTAGGAATAATTAAAGGTTACACTGAAGTTTAGTGTTACATAGGAAGGTGAATTGGGTTTTCACTAGGGTTTAAGATCCCTCAAACTGAAATGAGTGGTACTATGGAATTTAGATTCATCTAGGAAGGATAATTAGGTTTAATATGGGTTTTGAGTCCCCCAATAAAGATGTAAGGTTTCAATTTAGTTTAAGTTCCTATAGAAATACTTTAAGATACACTTGAGTTTAGTGATATTCTAGAAGGTAAATTGGGTTAGATTGGGGTTTTTGGTCCCCCAAGAAGACATAAGGTAATGTGAGGCTTAAGGTTTCCTAGGAATAATTAAGAGTACACTATATTTGAATATTAAGAAGGAAAATTTTGATATAATAGAGTTTAGGGTCCTATAGGAAGACTTAAAGGTATACTGGGGCTTAGTTCCATTTGAGAAGAATATTTGGACTACACTGAGGTTTAGGGTCCTCTAGGAATATTTAAGGTTACATTGGGGTTTAAGGCCTCTTTATAATAATAAATAGAATGTTAGGGATTAATTTCATACATGAAGGTGAAGTTTTTATGCTATATTTTAGGATTTTCCAAGAAGACTTAACAATACACTAGAGTATAGTTTCATTTAGGAATGTTAATTGGTTTACACTAGGGTTTAAGGTTTTCCAATAAGACTTAAGGTTAAATTAAAATTTAAGGACCCCTATGAAATATTAAGAGTATTTTGGATTTTAATTATATCAATGAAGGTGAATTAGATTTTTCTGGAGTTTAAGGACCTCTAAGAAGAATTAAAGGTACATAAAAGTATAGTATCATCTAGGAAGGAGAATTAAGTAATGTTGGGATTTAAGGTCCCCTAAGAATTATTAAGGTTACACTGGGGTTTAAGGTCCCCAGGAATACTTAATTTCACATTAGAGTTTAATTAAGTTCAAGAAGAAGAATTATGTTACACTATAGTTTGAGGACCTATAGGAATAATCAAAGGTACACTAGAGTTGAGTGTCATCCCGTCAATCAAATTGGGTTACACTCGGTTTTAAAGTTTCCCAAGAATACTTAAGCCTGTATTTGTTTTTAAGGTATCATAGGAAGATTTAATAGAACATAATTTTAATGATATCTAGGATGATGAATTAAGTTATGATGAATTTTTTAGTCCTCTAGGAAGACTTATGGATTAAAATATATTTTAGTTCCTTCTAGGATGGTAAATTATTTGGAAAGAGGTGGAAAGAGCCATAATGTTGGTTTTGGTCCCATAAAGGTAGTCCTATATATACCATATAGGGGAATAAAAATCCACAAATTTTGGTGTCCCAATTCAAATCCACATGACAAGGTGTGACACTCATCCTTTAAAAAAAGGATTAAAATATTAAGTTGATTAATAAAGAAAAAAATTTAGTTTAATTCCATATAAGTATGGTGTTTAATTACTTTTAAGGTTATGTGATAATGACTAGCGTGTCATACCTTTTAAGTTTATGCATTGAGGAATGATGGGCCATTATTTTTAAGGTTGTGCAACCCATACTAGTGGTGTGACTTTTAAGGTTGTGCATTCGGGACCAATGGTGTGCCTTTTTATGTCATGTTATCAATACCAATTTCTCATAGTTTAAATTTTTATGATTAGGACATATGGAAGAAAGGTTCCCAATAATGAAATAATATGAGACTTAGACAAGAGAACCCCTAAAATCTCAATTCATTAGAAAAACTTAGTGAAGGTGTGGGACTTACACCATATAGGTTACCCTTGAAAATATTCTATATATATATTAAAAGTTCCAAGAATACAATTGGAATATCTAGATACTTATAATATAAGGGAGACTTATGAAAAATCTTCATAATGAGAGTTGTACATCAAGCGACAAGGGGAAGTTACTAACCAACCAGATGAAGAAAGCACATAATATGATTGAGGTTGATGCATAAGTATCCATGGATTTCAAGTCCTATTTATGAAGTTAGGAGAGGTATATGATATTCCCAAAGGCTACTTGGAATGATCCTTATTCCATTAGAGGTGGGAAAGTTTAAAATAGATCCCATGGAGGGAGAGAATCCCTTTATAAATGGGTTTTTACTAATTTATAAAAGTTTCACATAGTTACATGAACTTTGGAAATTACTAATGGAAAAAAATTTATTATGAACACTTTCATGCATTGTACTTATAGATAATTGACTCTTTATTCATGATTTATGGTCTACATGTATCATGGGACTTGTGTTCTTGCATGAAATTTTTCCTCGAGTGTCCTCATGTTGGAGGGATTATGGAAGTGCATGTGAGGCATTAGTCCTTTGATCCTTAGATGTTTGGGAACCTTATTCATAAATATTAAACTCAAACTTACATATGGGGTTCCTTGAGAATAATTACCAATTTTGAATCCCACATAAGTAACATTCATGAAAGTATCATTTGTTTATGGATAAGTTATGTGTTTTTGGGAGATGGATTTTGGTTTTTGAGATTCACTTCAGAGCGGTTCACATAATTTTGTTCATGGTAGTATGTGATTTTTCTACTTCACAGTGTTTATCTTTTTTTTAATATAGGTTTTAGCCAAAAAATTATAGATCTTCAATGTATTTTTGGGCATTTTCCATGTGTATGCGAAAGTTTAGAATGCATCAATTTAAATTTTTCATGAGCATGAAAGTGAAGGAAAAGGGAATGAAGGTGATGAGTGTACCAAGATATGGTGTGGGTGGGGGGGGGGGTCATTATTTCCATGGGATTTCAGAACACCTAAAGGTACATTTTCATGAGTACTTTCACATTGGGAAACTTTCACAACACCTCAAGGTACATTCATGTGAGTAATGTTTCACTGATAACATTTCACAACACTTCAAGGTAGTTTTGTACAAGTAATTTTGTACCAGGTGACATTCATTGCGCCTTATGGTATGAGTGTAAAAGTATTATACATTCTTGGAAGTGATGATTTATTCATGTTCCTACTCCATCTCTATAATTATTTAATTTTTTTTTTCAAATTCAAATAACCTTAAATTTTGATCCAATATTCCTTTTTATCTTTACAAGATATTAATTCAAAGATAAAAAAAACTATTTACCACATTTAATATAAAACAAAACCATTGCCTATGTTTTCTAATGTAAAAAATACATTTAGAACACCCTTAACAAATGCATCTGAATATTTCTAGGAACCTTTCCTTTAACAATGGATGAGATTGATGTACTACTTCTGATAGGAGGTTATCATCACCATGTTACTAGATTAATATTTTTAACGGATCCCTCTCATTTTGTGAATAAAAAATCATTGTAAACATAGTATAATAATCATTGATATTCATGATAAGGGACAAACTTCCCTCTGGTGATACTTCTAAGGGTTACACCATGGCATTAAATAGTTTCAGTGTGGCCTTGATTCATGAGTCCCATATGGGGAGAGAGAGAGGGTTTCATCTGCGGTATATAAATCTATTGGAAATATTCCCCTAATAAGAGGAATTGTCTAGTGATGGGAAGTGATCCTTAGGGGGTAAAATACTTAAGGAACTGCACCATAGATGAAAATATTTTGCACAGATTGATGGAAGTTCCTATTAGTTGGTATTAAATCTTAGTTAATAGGTTTGAATCATTCTAGTTATGCTAAGGAAGAGATTGTTGTATCCAAAGTCCAATAATTATAGAGATTCATGACAAAGGACTAACCAACATCTTGTGATACCACTAGGGGTTACACTATGAACCTAATAGGTTATGTCATGGCCTTAATTTGTGACTCCTCTATAAGGTGAGGGGGCATTTTATGTTCAATATATGAATTAGTTATAAATTCTCACCTATAAGAGGTCTTTTTTAGTGATGGTAAGTGAGACCTAGGGGAAAAAAAGAAATGAGACAATGATAAAAAGTGGAAAATATTCTTTATAGAGTGATTATAGGTCTTATTAGTAAAAAAAACATGGGAAGAAAAGTATTTTTCAAGATGAATATTATTCTATATATGAATAATTTTTTAGTATGTCTTTTTCTTCTTATTCTCTCAGAAAACTATATTTGAGAGTATCATACTCCGAACTAGATTTTTAATTGTATAAATTTTATTATTATTCTAATGTACCTTATGTAGCATTGAAACTCCTTTATTATTCTAGGATTTCTTCTCCTCTTCCTCTCTTCTATATATGTTGTTCCACCTCTATCTTTTTTAGAATTGCTACAAGCAGTTTTTTTAACTTATTCCAAAACATTAACTCTTTGATCAATATTTTAGATTACTTCCTTAAATATTTTATCCTTAATGATAATTATAAGTATAACACATCATTTAATATGGTTAATATTTCCAATTAAGTTGATTCAAATTCTCAAACCCTAATCCAAATATTCAATTTTTAAAATTAAAACCAAATCTATAAGATATTATAGAAACTGCCCATTCATGGTGCGATGATCCTCATTGTGGCATGCCATGAATGGAAATTTGCTATCATATAGTGAAACCTTATCCATTTAAATATATTCTTCTAATACTTTAGCATACCATTGTCTTTATGTCATTATCCATGATATGATACTCTATAAAAAACCATATAAACAAAACCCAAATAAATATTTTATTTAAATAGCAGGGATACCATGATGTTTTCTCTTTTAATATCATTGAATATCACCTTTATTTCAAAGTGAAACAATAACCAATGAAAAAATCCCTACATCCTCAAACAATAAGGATTCCCACCTTTTTCCATATAAACTACTCTCACGATGTGGTCACCTTATCATAAAATGGTCCTTATCATATCATTGACCATTTTTTTGTGTAGTATATTATTTCATGAAATAATCCATTCATCCATCACAAAATAGTGTGACATATTATTTATATAAATAAATATTTATGATGTAAACCCCATTTACATGATGCAACTAGATTTATTTCAACTTGATCCTCAAGAACTTACTCAGAATTATCTAGAGTTTATTCTTACACAACGTGATCATTTTCCTAGCTATTCATATGTACTCCCTAATTTAATCTTATGAATGGATAATTTTGGCATTTATCCAACCATTTTGGTGCAAAAAACCTTATATCTTTTGATTATTCTCACATAATCCTTGAGTTATTCATACTTAGAGTCCTTTATGGTGTGGAATATCCTATTACAATGTGGACTCCCAAGCATCTATAAAATTAATTTTATATAACTGTAATATTATTCATATTAATTTTTTCGTACAATGTGGTCTAATACTATATTATATAAACATATACACATCTTCTTAATTTTATTCTTATGTGAAATACTTTATAGCATGATTAAAAATAATGTGGTGTGATGTTCAACTTCTTCACTAGAACAAATTTTTAGTATCCAATTGAGGTTTGAAGTTAGTATTGGATTTTTTTCAAACCATAGTGATTATTAGTATTTTATTTATTTTAAAAACTTGTTGGTATTGGTTTTGGAGTTATTTAAACCAAATTAAATAAGGTCTAGAAGCAGTTTTGCTAGTGGAGGTGTTCCAGAAATTATGATGAGTAAATGTTTTGGAAGCTATCAAGAGTAGAAGTTGAGAATTTAGAATTCATAAAATTTTTAATGTTATGAGGAATATAGAATTTATATAGAAGTAGTAAAGAAGAAGTTTAAAAGAATATATAAGAAAGAAAAACCAGGTTTTTATAGAATCTATGAGGAGTTTTGATATTCTAGAGGTTGCAAGAGTAAACCACAACATGAGTAATGATACCACACCATGAAGAATATAGTTACTAAAAATGTAAAATGAATTATATATATTTAAAGGTTACTCTATAAATAAAAATAAATGGGGAAAGGTCTTGGTGAGTATCCATATATATATATATATATATGTCACTATACTAGTACATAAGAGTAACCAAGATAAAATGGAGAGAAATCTGGAAAAGGAAATATAACATCACTATGATGCATATGGGTCGTCATGCCTAAATATAAGAGTTATCCAAGAAAAAATAGTGAAATTATATAAACACATGGAGTATTTTCCCAATATGATTAAAATTAAGGATGAAAAAGAATGAGGAAAAGGCATGAGATGCATAATATTAATTAAGAGAATAAGACATGTCTTGTTGTGGAATATATGGCCACATCATGATAAGAGTTTGTATAAGTTTAGTGGTTCTGATAATTTGATGGATTATAGGCTATGGAATGAAAGAAAAAATATAGTAAGTATTTAATATACATAAAATAAGAGAAAAATTATGTCCCTATTAGTGATCTTATATCAATGTATGCACATGTACCGTGACTCAGGCTATTGTGACTCAACTCCCCATGGAGAAAAAAATCACACCGCAATATGTTTATGTAAGTGTTGTCATCATAAATCTAGTGATAAAGGGTCATATCCTAGCGTTATTTTTGTAATTACCTACTAAATACCCAGTATCACATGTGATTCAGTTAATCAATCAACCAATCATGGCTAAATCAATAATTTAAAATCTGTTCAAAATAATATTACCCAGTTCAAGTTTCTAACATTTATTTCTCATTTTAGAACTAAAACATTGGTTTTCATCAATTCATGGATTTTAAAGTAATATTTAAATTTAATCATTAATTCTTCTCAAATTCGCCCAAAAATCTCAATTCCACTGAAATTGTGGGTTTATCTCAATCTACATGCCTATTTTAAAATCAACCATAAATAATCTCATATCTGATTTTTTAAATCATTTAAAACTCATTTCAAATCAATCAAGAAATATAAGCTTTCAATTTTAATCAAAATTTATATTGAATGACCTACTTTTAATCACTGATCAAATAAACACCTGCAACATGAAAACATTGATGAAGAATGAAAGAAAATGAGAAAAAAAACAAAATCCTATATATGAAACATCAAAATAAAACTTTGATTCAATCGAAAACAAGATATCATATCACTTATACTGAGGGGAAGTGGATAGGATGAGAAAACCATAGTGATGGAACTCACTAGGGATCAAACACAAAATCGAGATGTTCAGAAGGGAAGAACCTAGTTACTGCACATGGGAGGAAGCCTGGGGTTCTTAGGAGGAGAACCAGAAGAATGACTAATGAAATTAGGCATGTGCCACAAATAACATCACTTGGAAAGAGGTATTTATGTTTTAAATCAAGGTTTTATGGTGTAAATGAATCAAGTTTCACATAGACTCAAAAGGCATATGATAAAACACTATTTTATTGAATATTTTATTGATAATAAATGATATAATTTCCTCACATTGTGTTAAATATGTTTATTTATAAAATATTTGGGATTAGATCGTTCATTTGAATATTTGATGAAAATTCCAGTTTTAACCTTTATAGTTCACTGTAGTATTTCGAATATAAATATTTGTATATTTATTATTTGAAATTTATATCTTGTAAAAGTGTTCCTAACTTAATTATCTACAACTTTTATTCAGGACACTAGAGCTAAAGAGTTCAGTTGGTTGTTGAAATTGGGCCATAAAGTCAAAGTTGGGCTGGGCTCTCCAGAATGGAGAAGCTTCTGTATTTCGGCCATAACTCCTTCATATGGGCCTGTATTGAGCCCCAATTTGGAGAGGAGATAGAATACACATATCCTCACATTTTATCCTTCTAGATGGCCGGACAATTCACGCTTTTTGTGGTCAAATGGGAGGTGCAAGTTGGCATAAAATATTTGTCCGAATTTCCACATTCACACTTGAAACCACTTGTAACCTCTACTCCCCTCCCCTCTATAAATTGGAGTTTTTCTCATTTGGAGGGGTTGGTATGTGCATTGGGAAGTTGAAGGCAGAGGAGAAGTGGATCCACTCCAATTCTCCAACCATTTCAATAAGGGTATCTCTTGAAGCAAGGATCCCTTCGACGAAGCCTTCTTCTTCTCCTTCATGTTGTAATGATTTTGTTTATGTAATAAACTTCTTTGTTCTACTTTTATTTCTTCTCTTTTCTTCTGTTTTGTTTAAATTTATTCTTCTCTTAATCTTCCTAATTGGGCTAGAATTATTGAGTAGAAGCGTTATTGGGTTATACTCATTTTAAACCTTTGCACATGCAAAACGCTTCTACGATGATTACGCCACCCATGGAAGAGTAGTCTTTTAGTAATCGATCTATCTTCTACCCTCTTCATTTAATTATTTTGAATAAATGAGCTACTGTAATTCACTTAATATGATACATGAATTGTGTTGTAAGAAACTAAGCAAGCAATTGAACAATGTACACAAAAACACGCGAGGTCGGGATTTTGTGTAAATTGTGAGAGCGCGATCTTAATCAGTAATACAAGACCACACGGGATAAATTTGTAGAGTTCAAATATAATCCCTAAACACAATTCATACTCATTTCCAGAGTGGATATGTGCCTTAATTTACCACTGACCATAAGCTAATCTTAGAACATCAATCAAAGCAGGGTGCTGCGATTGCAAGTTCCGAAGTTAGCCTAAGGTTAAATTCACTTCAATCTTCGTGGTAAAGTTAATTCTCGTAGGGTTCGTGATTTAACAAATTAAGGGATCATAATTAAGTGAATGTTAATTTAAATGATAATGATTAATAATAAAGTTAAGAGGTACATTTATATCAATTACGCCTTTTAAAATAGATTTCTAAAAAAAACATCTTCTTGTTGTGTCATTCTAATCGAAACTTCATTTCAAAATTAAAAACAAAAAAAAAATGCAATATTATTCCAGCAAACTTCTTCTAGATTTATAAACTATAAACAACCACCCCCATACTTTCAAGTAGTGTTTTTATTCCCTTTTATTTTGTTTCTAGAATACCTCTGAAAATTTGTTTTAATTCACTTCCTCCTTTGAGAGACGACCTTGGCCAGCCACTCTACTGCACCTAAGTACCCCAAAATCACACTAATCATTTGAGGGCGCCCACGACAGCGCTCTATCAAATTGGAACCGTTTCCGGGGAGGCAAGTAATTATTTGAACCAATTAGAGGTATTTATTTTATTTTACATTTTATTCTCTCCCTCTCTTCTTTCTTCCTTCTTTACCCAATCTGATTTTTCTTCTTCTTCTTTTATTTTCTTCTACTTCTTTTTGGACCATCAACTCAAACTTCTCATTTTTATTTTACTATGGTACACTTTCTTTCTTTTCATTTTTATTTGATCTATGACATGAACTAATCCCGAATATCTCTTAGATCTTGACCCTGAGATTGAACGTAGCCTTAGGGCACGAATCAGACATTCTCAATCTATGGGAAGTTTCAATATTTAACCAGTTGGTGAATTCCTCTCTTCTGGAAACATTGAAATTGGAAGATATTCACATTCAAACATAAAAGAGGAACCAATGGCTGAAAACAATGGAAATGAACATAATAGAACCATTCGAGAATTGGCTGCACCTGATATTAACTATCAACCAAATTGTATTGCATACCCAAATCTCGAATCGGACTTTGAATTGAAATCTGGATTAATTCACCTTCTTCCAAAGTTTCATGGCTTATCTGGTGAGGATCCCAACAAACACCTTAAGGAATTTAATGTGGTTTGCTCAACTTTAAAGCCAAGAAATGTTTCTGAAGATCAAATTAAATTAAGAGCATTCCCATTCTCACTTGATGGAGCTGCAAAAGATTGGATGTATTATTTGCAACCTGAATATGTAACATGTTGGAATGATTTGAAACGTCTTTTCTTGCAAAGATTTTTTCCAGCATCAAGGACAACATCCATTCGAAAGGAGATATCGGGGATCAAGCAAGCCTAAGGGGAGTCAATGTATGAGTACTGGGAGAGATTCAAGAAGTTGTGTGCAAGCTTCCCACATCACCAAATCAGTGAGCAACTCCTCATTCAGTACTTCTATAAAGGACTCACACCTATGGAGAGAAGCATGGTAGATGCTGCGGCTGGAGGAGCATTGGTGGACAAGACACCAGTAGCTGCACGTGCGTTGATTGACAAGATGGCCCAAAACTCCCAACAATTTGGTGATAGAGGTACACCACATGTCAGGGGAGTACATCAGGTAAGTCCTTCTTCTCTTGAAAGTCATTTTATTGATACTAAGTTGGAATAATTGACCACTGTGGTGAGGAAAATTGCTTTGGCACAAAAGACATATTTACCCCCTCCTTCAAGGCCTTGTGGTATTTGCGCTGAGACAAGCCACCCAACTGACTGTTGCCCATAACTCCAAGAAACAGAAGATTGTGCAGCAGTGTTCCCTGGGAGACCATTTCAGCAGCAACAACAACAACCATATCCCCAAAAGAAGTTTGATCCAACATACAACCAGGGGTGGAAAGATCAGTCGGACATGAGGTATGACTCTGTACAACAACAAAGGCCACCCTTTCAACAAAACTTCCAGCAGCCTCTGCCTTACCAGCAGGGTTTCCAACAACCCCAAAGGAGATTTTAAGCTCAAACATCAACAAGTCAGCAACAAGGGAATCATCCACCAAAGGTAGATTCTAATACTGATGATATTTTGAAGCAAATTGTTATTAATCAACAGAATGAGCTGAAGAGTCAAAGTTCGGAGCTGAGGGAGTCGAAGACTCAAATGAGCTAGATTGCCACCGCCCTCCATGAACTTGTGAGTAAAAATTCTGGAAATCTACCTTCCCAACCCACTCCAAATCCAAAGGGGAATGTTAGTGCCATCACATTGAGAAGTGGGAAGCAAATGAAAGATACATCTGCACCTACCATTCCACCGGGATTCACCTCAACTTCAGAGAAGCCGAATTCCATACCAACTGATGAGCAATCCATGGAGAAAGATAAAGGTAAGAAAAATATTGATGATGTTCCTCCTAAACCCCTTCCTTTTCCAAACAGGGTTGTTCGAACCAAGAAGATGGCTGAAGAAGCAATGCAAAAGGAGGTTTTGGACACATTCAAGCGTGTGGAGATCAACATTCCTCTACTTGAAGCCATTAAGCAAATCCCAAGGTATGCCAAATTCTTAAAAGAAATCTGCACCAATCGAAGAGGGCTCAAGGGAAATGAGAGGATAAACCTTGGAAGGAATGTCTCAGCACTCATTTCACCAACTCTAGCAATGCCAAAAAAGTGCAAGGATCCAGGGACATTCACCATCCCATGCACCATAGGGGAGTTGCACTTTTCTGATGCACTTTGTGATTTAGGTGCTTCCATAAATGTGATGCCTCACTCTGTATTCTCTTCCTTGCATGTTGGTGAGTTGAAGCCAACAAGAGTAGTGGTGCAATTGGCGAATAGAGCTACGGCATATCCAGCTGGAGTCCTTGAGGATGTACTTGTCCGGGTAAGAGACATGATCTTTCCATCGGATTTCTATGTTCTTAACATGGAGGATGATCAGGTAAGTTCTCATGCCCCCATTATCTTAGGTAGGCCCTTCCTCAAAACTGCAAAAACTATCATAAATGTCAATGAGGGTACACTTTCCATGGAATTTGGGGATGAAGTTGTGATATTTAATGTTATCGATTCCATGAAGTACCCCTCTGAGGACCATTCTGCTTTTGTTATCTCCCATTTTGAACCACCAAATAAAAAATCCATATAATTTGATTGTCCTATGCTTAGGGAGATTTTGAGTATTGGTTCGAGTTTGATGTCTAAGAGCACTTCCGCACATGTTTCTGATACACAATCCTATCTTGGATTTGATTTTGATGAGAATTCATATTCTGATTTTGATCATGTTCACTCTGATTATGAAATGGCTGTTGAGTATGCTGATGGATTTGATGCTTTATTCTATGATTTTGATGATGTATATTCTGATACTGATGCTCTTTGTGCACATATTTCAGTTCCTTCAATGTCTCCATCCATACTACACCCTCCTTCGTTAGAACTCAATCCATTGCCACCAAATCTGAAATACTCATACTTGTTGAGTGGTGAGAGATTACCTGTTATCATTGATAACAATCTCCATTTTGAACATGAAGAAAAGCTTTTGAATATTTTGAGGGAGAACATCAGGGTGATTGGGTGGACCTTGGATGACATATCAGGTATTAGCCCCTCCATTTGCATGCATAGGATTCTCTTGGAGGATGGGGCTAAACCGGTGAGACAACCACAAAGGAGACTCAATCCCACCCTCCTGGAAGTTGTTAAAAAGGAAGTTGAGAAATTTCTCGAGGCAGGTATAATCTTTCCCATTTCAGATTCATAGTGGGTAAGTCCTATTCAGGTTGTGCCTAAGAAAAGTGGTGTTACTGTTGTTAAAAATGAGAAAGATGAGTTAGTTCCAATGAGGGTGCAAAATAGTTGGTGTGTGTGTATTGATTATAGGAAACTAAATCAGTCCACTCGCAAGGACCATTTCCCCCTCCCATTTATTGATCAGATGCTTGAGAGACTAGCTGGGAAGACACACTATTGTTTCTTGGATGGATTTTCTGGATATTTTCAGGTTCCTATAGCTCCGGAGGACCAGGAGAAGACGACATTCACCTGCCCATTCGGTACCTTTGCATACAGAAGGATGCCATTTAGACTTTTCAATGCCCCAGGTACCTTCCAGAGATGCATGGTGAGTATTTTTTCTGATTTTATTGAGACATGCATGGAGGTATTTATGGATGATTTTACTGTGTATGGATCCTCATTTGATGAATGTCTAAAGAGTTTGGGAAAGGTGTTGAATCGTTGTATTGAGAAGAATCCGGTCCTGAACTTTGAAAAGTGTCATTTCATGGTAGAGCATGGCATTGTCTTAGGGCATGTTGTGTCCAAACATGGGATAGAGGTTGATAGATATAAGATAGACATTATTTCATCCTTACCATATCCTTCATGTGTGCGTGATGTTAGATCTTTCCTAGGGCATGCAGGATTTTATCGGCGCTTCATCAAAGATTTTAGTAAGATTGCTCTTCCTATGTCAAGATTACTTCAAAAGGATTCTGATTTTGTGTTTGATGTTTCTTGTAGGAATTCATTTGATGAGCTAAAACAACGTCTGACCACTCCACCTATCATACATCCCCCACGGTGGCAGATTCCTTTTGAGCTTATGTGTGACGCCTCCAACTTCGCGGTTGGAGCTGTCTTATCTCAGAGGGTGGAAGGACGTTCACATGTGATCGCATATGCATCGAGGACATTAGATTCAGACCAAACAAACTACACTACCACAGAAAAGGAGTTTCATTCTGTCATATTTGCTTTAGATAAATTCTGTTCATATTTATTGGGCTCTAAAGTAGTTGTTTTTTCTGACCATGCAGCTTTGAGGTACCTCCTAAAGAAGCCAGATGCAAAGCCACGACTTATCCATTGGATGCTCCTTCTTCAAGAGTTTGACCTTGAGATAAAGGACAAGAAGGGGTCATAGAATTTGGTGGCAGACCACATGAGTAGGCTTACTCACACACTAGAGGGTGACACCTTGGACCAGGTACCACTTCGGGACACTTTCCCCGATGAGCATCTCTATACCATATCAGGTAAGTATCCTTGGTATGCTGATTTAGTTAATTACATTGTTGGCTCTGAAATCCCAGTAAATTTGAAGAAGCATCAAGTCCAAAAATTAAAAAGTGAGTCTAGGTATTATGTGTGGGATGATCTGTACCTCTGGTGCATGTGTAGTGACCAAGTCATTAGGAGGTGTGTTCCCGATCATGACTTTGAGTCTGTTTTGCATTTCTGTCATACACTTGCTTGTGGTGGACACTTTGGACCCCAACAGACAGCTAGGAAGGTTTTAGACTCTGGATTATATTGGCCTAGCTTGTTCCATGATGCCCATTTGTTTTGTAAGTCATGCTCTCGTTTCCAATACACTGGGAACATTTCTAGGAGACATGAGATGCCCCAACAACCCATACTATTTTTTGAGATTTTTGATGTATGGGGCATCGACTTTATGGGTCCTTTTCCTAGTTCATTTGGATTTTTGTATATTTTGGTTACTGTTGATTATGTGAGTAAATGGGTGGAGGCCAAGGCCACCAGGACTGACGATTCTCATGTTGTTGTGGACTTTGTCAAAGCACAGATTTTTTGCAGGTTTGGAGTACCAAAGGCCATCATCAGTGACCAAGGGACACACTTTTTCAATAGGAATTTTGCTTCCCTCCTTCAAAAGTATGGGGTGACACACAAAACATCAACACCATACCACCCCCAAACAAATGGCCAGGCTGAGGTTTCAAATCGTGAGTTGAAACAAATCCTGGAGAAAACCGTGCAGCCAAATAGGAAGGATTGGAGCAAGCGCTTGGATGATGCATTATGGGCTTATAGGACAGCATACAAGACCCCCATTGGTATGTCCCCATTTCGGATTGTTTTTGGGAAAGCGTGGCATCTCCCCGTGGAAGTAGAGCATCGGGCATATTGGGCTATAAAGAAATGTAACATGGATTTGGCCCAAGCTGGAATTCAAAGGAAGTTGCAAATTCAAGAGCTTGAGGAGATTCGACTGTCATCATATGAGAACTCAAGGCTCTACAAGGAAAGATCAATAGCAGATCATGACAAAATGATCCAAAAAAGGGAGTTTCATGTTGGAGATAAAGTCCTTCTCTATAGTTCACGACTGAAGTTGATGCCTGGTAAGTTGTGTTCCAGATGGTTAGGTCCTTATATTATGTCTAATGTTTTTCCTTATGGTGCAGTGGAGATCACACAAGAGGACACTGGAAGGAGCTTTACAGTCAATGGGCAACGTTTGAAGAGATACATTGAGGGAAATCCTACTGATGCAGTGGATTTTATCACACTACATGACCCCATCATCACTTGATCACATCAGGCTGTTCCTAACCCTTTCACTTTTATATTATTTGTCCTATTTAAAAATTCTGCATTTCATGTGCATATATCATCTCACGGGTTCAAATTGAGGACAATGCAATATTTTAAGTGTGGGGGAGGGAACCTTTTAGTTTAGTAATTTCAATTGTTTTCCTGTTTAAAAAAAACCAAAAAAAATTGTGTGTTTTTCAAATTTTGTGTGTTTATTTTACAATTTTATGTGTTTTTTGAAACATTTTGAGCTAAAATGATTCTCATCACCATTTTTAAATCCATATCAATAAGTGAAACAATTTACCCCTTGAAACTAAGCTTAAATGAATGCTGAAATGACTTTGTTTCAAGTTCAAATATTTAGTAATTTCATGAAAAGTACGCTGAATTTTGAATCCCATGCCAATCTCACTGTCTTTATATTTGAAATCACTTTCCTGTGAGGCTTCTAAACCATTATTTTCATATTCTTTACATTCACCTCACTTCTTGAGAGAACCAAACCATGCTTGATTTAACCAGAATTTGATCTATTCCTGTCAAAACTTGAGGGTTTGAGGTACATATGTTTAATTGATTGAGGCATTTGTTTGGTATTAAAGCCCCTATTTCAAAGAATCCTTTTTTATAATGGCCTTCCTTGAATATTTAATCCTTGTATCCCTTAGAATCCATGCACAACCTGTTAGGTTAAGCCACATTACAAGCCAATTTTCCCTATCCAACCAACTCTTGAAGTGAAATTGCATAATCTAGTTGAGCTTAAGTGTGGGGGAAGTTGTCTTGGGTTTTGCCACCACATTCTGTGATACTTTGGGTGGAAAATTAAATTCTGAAGAGATGTGTTTACTGCTAAAGAAATTCATTATATTGAAAGCTGTGCCTTTTCTGGAGCTTTCATGACAAGTGAAGCTGTGCCTTTTCTGGAACTTCTAATTGAGGTGGAAAGCTGTGCCCATCTGGAGCTTTCAAGAAAATCATGTTTGAGAAGATTGACATTTTTTATGCTGAAATGATGAATGGTGTAAACCTTTCATGACTTTTCATGATGATGGAGCTGAATTGATACTATGGGGATTTAAGAGAAGACCATATTTAAGTGAAAATTAGATTAATGCAATTTTGCTTCAAAAGAGTCAAGCCCTCCTCATTCAGCCTCAGAGTTTTTCACATCTTAATCCTACCAACCGAAAGCCACAGAACAACCCTAAAAAGTCCTCATGATAAACATATGTCCTTGACTCACATCGGGTAGCGATGTAGTAATCTATCAAGCCTATGGTGACCCTTTTATGAGTTTGGATGAGAAAGACATTGCAAAAAAAAATTGATATTTGAGTGATGAGAGAAAATTCAAGCGAGGTAAGTGTTTTGTGCATGGGCGGATAAATAAAGTGGAAATATATTGAATGATATAAATGGAGAACTTGAAATAAGGTTTTTTATGAGGCATGATATCTTTTTATTCTTGGTGTGAAATTGATTGATCTTAAGGATATGTGTTTTAAAATTGGTTTTGATTTGATATTGATGTTTACTTGATATGAGGTTTTGCCCAGGTGTGCAAAAGGGTAAGTGTGGGGGAGTTGATAAAACACTATTTTATTGAATATTTTATTGATAATAAATGATATAATTTCCTCACATTGTGTTAAATATGTTTATTTATAAAATATTTGGGATTAGATCGTTCATTTGAATATTTGTTTAAAATTCCAGTTTTACCCTTTATAGTTCACTGTAGTATTTCGAATATAAATATTTATATATTTATTATTTTAAATTGAAATTTTGTAAAAGTGTTACTAACTTACGTATCTACAACTTTTATTCAGGACACTAGAGCTAAAGAGTTCAGTTGGTTGTTGCAATTGGGCCATGAAGTCAAAGTTGGGCTGGGCTCGCCAGAATGGAGAAGCTTCTGTATTTCGGCCATAACGCCTTCATATGGGCCTGTATTGAGCCCAAATTTGGAGAGGAGATAGAAGACACATATCCAAACATTTGAACCTTCTGTAATTCCGGCCAAGTTACGCGTTTTGTGGTCAAATGGGAGGTGCAAGTTGGCATAAAATATTTGGCCGAATTTCCACATTCACACTTGAAACCACTTGTAACCTCTCCTCCCCTCCCCTCTATAAATTGGAGTTTTTCTCATTTGGAGGGGTTGAGACGTGCATTGGGAAGTTGAGGGCAGAGGAGAAGTGGATCCACTCCAATTATCCAACCATTTAAATAAGGGTAGCTCTTGAAGCAAGTATCCCTTCGACGAAGCCTTCTTCTTCTCCTTCATGTTGTAATGATTTTGTTTATGTAATAAACTTCTTTGTTCTTCTTTTATTTATTCTCTTTTCTTCTGTTTTGTTTAAATTTATTCTTCTCTTAATCTTCCTAATTGGGATGGAATTCTTGAGTATAAGCGTTATTGGGTTATACCCATTTTAAACCTTTGCACATGCAAAACGCTTCTACGATGATTACGCCACCCATGGAAGAGTAGTCTTTTAGTAATCGATCTATCTTCTACCCTCTTCATTTAATTATTTTGAATCAATGAGCTACTGTAATTCACTTAATATGATCCATGAATTCTGTTGTAATAAACTAAGCAAGCAATTGAACAATGTACACAAAAACACACGAGGTCGGGATTTTGTGTAAATTGTGAGAGCGCAATCTTAATCGGTAATACAAGACCACACGGGATAAATTTGTAGAGTTAAAATATAATCCCTAAACACAATTCATCCTCATTTCCAGAGTGGATATGTGCCTTAATTTACCACTGACCATAAGACAATCTTAGAACATCAATCAAAGCAGGGTGCTGCGATTGCATGTTCCGAAGTTAGCCTAAGGTTAAATTCACTTCAATCTTCGTGGTAAAGTTAATTCTCGTAGGGTTCGTGATTTAACAAATTAAGGGATCGTAATTAAGTGAATGTTAATTTAAATGATAATGATTAATAATAAAGTGAAGAGGTAGATTTAGATCAATTACGCCTTTTAAAATAGATTTCTAAAAAAAACATCTTTTTGTTGTGTCATTCTAATCGAAACTTAATTTCAAAATTAAAAACAAAAAAAAAATGCAATCTTCTTCCATCAAACTTCTTCTAGATTTATAAAATATAAACAACCACCCCATACTTTCAAGTAGTGTTTTTAATCCCTTTTAATTTTTTTTCTAGAATACCTCTGAAAAGTTGTTTTAATTCACTTCCTCCTTTGAGAGACGACCTTGGTCAGCCACTCTACTGCACCTAAGTACCCCAAAATCACTCTAATCATTTGAGGGTGCCCACGACAGCGCTCTATCAGCATCACATTGGGTTAAAAACACACTATGAAACGAATTTATAGTGTAAGTTAATATTATATGACATAAATTAGTTTACACTATTAGCCATTATCATGAATTGTTCCCAACAAAATATTTAAATCTTAAATCAAGGATTTATGGTGTAAATTCTTTTAGTAACTAGTGACCAGAAATAGAAGGCTAAAGAAACACCCAAAAACATCAAACTCACCCCAGAATCAAAATGAAAACCTCTACACCTTTAATATTTATACCTAAACTATATTAATTAAAACAAATATATATCCCTAAACATTAGGTAATTTTCCCGGAAAAATTATCTATATCCTCAAAAATCTTGAAATTACCCCAAATAAAAATGGAATAAAAACAAGAGACAAAAAATACCTAAAAGAAGGTAACAGGATTCTACACCAATAATGATGAACTTACTACACACCAAGAAGAATTGGTTGAGGATGCACAAAGGATAAAGTATAAGAAGGTAATAATTACGGATTCTACTTCTTAGATTAATTCCAAGATGAAAGAGTAGAGTGATATACTAGATAAACGTTTCCATAATTTTTAGGATGAGATATATAATAAGAAGATAATCAAGGAAGAAATTGATGATCAACTTAAGGAAATGAAAATTAAGGAAAAAAACTTGAATAAGAGTTGATCTTGGTTATGAAGTAAGTAAAACAATCAATTTCCATTGGTTATCCAATTGTAAAATATAATTTATACTTGTTATTTTATTATAATTTGGTAGGAGATAGTGAGGTAAAGAAAAATTATGATATATCAGTGGATAATCTTGAAAGAATTATTATGTCACAAGGGACACATTCTATGGGTAAACCTACCCTTATACATGATATAACCCCTAAAAGGAATAACATGAATAGGGTTTTGGGAATTCCTAAGAAAATAGAAAATAGTGGAAGTACTGGAAACACACTAAAAAAGGCCTTGTAAAAATTAAGGACAGATAGATGATTTCCAAACAAAGGTATGAAGACATATATTCTTTTACTATGGATTGCAGAGACATATTTATAGATTTTTTATGAACAATTTGAATATATTTATTACAACGAAGTTGATATAGTGTTTACAAAATAGTGTAAATAGACACAACAATGAAGGTATGGATCTTATTCCAATAGTTCATACCATGATAACCATATCTCTAATAGATATTGTATGAAAACTTATCTAGAATGAAAGTATAAAAATAGAGTGCATTCAATAATAAATATAATATTTTGAAAAATATATTTTAGGGTATCTTTGAAGATAATATTCTTATTTAAAAGTATATTTAATAGGAATTATAAACTTGTTTCTAAATAAAATTTGTCCTGGAATGATGATAAAAATATTTGGAAAAGACAACGAAGTTCACAAGATGTTGAAATTGATACATCTCATGTGAAAAATTATCCAAAGGAAAATTATATATTGAAGAATATAATAAATCTTATTGGGATAAATAAGGAATCAAGAAGGTTTAGAAATGGAAAATATAAACAATGTAATTTCAAGATATCCTTATTAGTAAGAGTACTCGAGGAAGAAAAAACTATGAATGAGGACATGAATAAAAGAACAATCCCAAAGAAGTTGAATAGAAGTTGGATTCTTTCACAAAAAATTGATCTGAAGTTAGATTCCAAATTAAAGGATAATGGAAAAATAGTGGCCCGTAATGACTCATTATATTACTTAATTTAAGGAAAGTTAAAGTTCTCCTATATACATGTATTTAAAAGTTATAAATATCCCTAAAGTTTTGTAGTTTCTAGGGGATATAAAATCCATTGAGAGGTTACATCAATACATGAAAATGATATTGTGGAAAGGTATAAATTTCCAATTTATGATTGGGGAAATAAAAATAGTATATTTTTGAACATGGAATTACATGTACATGATAACAACTAGAAGTATTAGAGAAATAAAAATTGGCATCGTAATTGGTATCATGTTCTAATTGAAGTGTTGGTTTTAAGATAACATTTTATCCATTGGCATCAGACCTTGAATATGGATGGAGACATTGTGATAAAGATATGAAAATATTATAGGTGGATAACACTCATGTTAATATTGATTCTATGTTCAGTGATGACCATGAGAAGTATAAGTTGAGTTTTTATGTGAAGATCCAAATGTGGTATCCCAATCAAATAAGGAAACACACCTAGTAAATAAAATTTTAAATCTATGTTAGCAATAACAGTCCGTTTTGAAAATTGATATCATATTTAAAGTAAAAAGATAATATTTAAAGATGAAATATCATATGGATAACACACTTTTAAATTCATATTCATTCAAAAATGGTTTTTATAAGGTTTGATTATATTTTGAAGGATTTCCTTGGTAAAATATAAAAGGAGTGACTACTTGAATCTTATGAAAGTAGGTGAGTTTAATGGAAAATGATGGTGTTATTAGATTAACATCTTGCTTAATATAATTATTTTGACTCAGTAGGTTTAGATATTTTGTTTATGGATTATTTCTAAGTTGTAAGATCACTCATTGAAAGTATTTTAGAATGAAACCATGAATGAAGGAGAATCGAAAGCTCAAAAGTAAAATATAAAATTGTGTTGAACAAGTGAAGAAAGAGATTATATTGTAGAAGTATTGAAGTGTATTAAAAGTGGGATATCCTAATATCTATTTTTTATGCAAGGAATATATTGATAAATGGGAGAATATTTATTAAAGATATTCACTATGCTCACCAATGAATATGAAAACTTCCATCCAAATAATGAAATTAAAGTTATCAAGTGGAATTAAATATTATAGTTAGTGATGGAGTTATCATTCTAATAAGTGATTATAATAATTCATTTCCTTTAGTAACCTAACAAGTTGTATTAAGTGTTTCACCCAAGAACCTTATAATATGAGCCAGAGTTAAAGTCATTTTTAACTAACATCATGAAGATATGGGAGTATAAATATGGAAATGAAAACATTTCCCTTTTCTACCAAGGTAAATGGGTTTCAATGACTCTATATCTATAACTTATAGAGGATATATTACATTTTATTTCATGTCAAAGGGGGATAATAAGATACCATTAATCCCAGATTCTATTGAAGAAGAATGCATTATGGATTTTATGAGGTATATATCATGATGTTTGGTTGATGTTGGATTCATGATATTGTTTCCAAAAAATTTAAAGGGGGATATTATTAGAATACAATTGAGGATTATAGTTAGTATTAGATTTTTTTTCAACCTATGGATATTGTTGGTGTTGGATTTATTATCCACACTTGTTGGTATTGGTGTTGGAGTTATTGGAACCAAAGTAGAGAAGGTCCAAATGATATTCTACTTGTGGAGGTGGTCCATAAATTATGATGAGTTGAAGTTTTGGAAGTTATCCAAAGTAGGATATGATAATTTAAAAGTCCTAAAATTTTGAAAGTTATAAGTAATTTGGATGTTATCTAGAAGTAGTGCTAAATAAGTTTGGAAGAAGATGTCCAAAAGAAAAACCATGTTTTACTAAAAGTTATGAAGAGTTTTGATATTCTAAAGGTGGAAGGAGAAAACCAATATATGAGTAATGATTTCATGACATGATGAATAGAGTTACTGAAGTTGGAAAAGAAATTTCATATGTAAGGGTTTCTATGAAAATATAGAGAAATGCAGCAAATTTATAGAAATTCTCCCTATATATGTAAAGATCATTTGACTGGTACGTAAGAGTAACTAAATGGTGAAATATGACAAAGTTATAGAGGAGTGTACCTGTATATATAAAATTAAGGAAGTATTAGAATGAAAAAATATATGTAATGCATAAAAGTAACCAGGAGAAGAAGACATGTCACACCATTGAATTTATGGCCATTATATGACATGTTTTTGGAAAATTTTAGTGGTTCTACCCATCTAAATGTGTCCACACTATGGAATAAAGGCCACACTGCAATATGTATTTCATACAAACACATGGAAGGATACACACCATTATGGGGACCCTATGGGTGGTAGGATATAGAGTATTTAGAGCTAATTTAGTACTCACCCCATGTTAGGGGGAATCAATCCATGAATAGACTTGAATATGGAAATATAGAAAATTAACTTAATGTTTAAGAGTCATTTATTCCATGTTGGTGAGTGTCGCATCATGGTGTTCTTGTCAAGGGTAAATATTGAAGTATCCATCATGATATGTTTTGTGATAGTGATCCATGACAACCAGAGGCTATTGATCACACATCATGATGGAGTGTATAATTCCATGGATGTCTAGGAGTTTAGTATTTTAGTTTTGGAAGAGGCTGAGAATCATGACATGTTAGTGATATTCACAAATTGACAAAGTCATGTTAGTAGATCTGTATATTTGAATTTTCTATCTTTTGGGAGGGAATTATGGGAATTAAATGGAAGTTATTGACTCAGTTTTAAGAAATTTATTTTCATTAATTTTACCCACTTATCAATGGTGAATTAAATATATTTTAATATGTAAATGAGGATAATTTCTATAGGAAATGACAGAAGACGGGTATGGAACTGTAGAGATATCTATCTCTATAAATTAAGGGAGTTCACTTCTGCACCAAGGTAGAGTGAATGATGTTGATTTGATATATCTAATATTTGGGAGAGAAATTACACAAATAAGTAGGATGAATATATAATATTGGAACTCCTTTAAGATATTACTAAATAAGAAGAAGGAGGATATTCTATGATGACCCATGGAAAAGTGAAAAAGCTATTTGTAGAGAGTTTCACAACTAGCTAGTCAAAGAGAATCTTGGGGATCAAATTCACCTTACAAACTTAGTTGGGAAATAAGAGTGATTTTTTTGTATTATCTTTCATACCAAAGTAGTTTTCTTTTCTGGATAAGTGACTAGAAAAATAGGAGTGATATGAGAGTTACTTGGGGGTAGTGAGTTGTTCCTAACCTTATATGGGGAGTGAACCTAGGAATAAATTAAACCCACCACCAAAAAAGGCATTTAGTGAATTATACTGTGTTGGTACATTTTTGATTTCATGATCCGTAGATTATCCTTGTGTAGGTGAATTAAGTAAAATAACCATGTCTTGTGTACATGATTTAATTATATTCTACAAGTCATAATTGGTTAGTAAGGGTTAAATAATCATTGATTAATTATTTTTAAGGATATAGATAAGAGGAATAACAATAAATCATTATCTTATGAATATAAAAGGGTGAACCTATTAATAACAAGGCTAATATTATTTAGAGTGTTGATAGTTTGAGAAATAAGTGTTTTAATTGGAAAAGTTCAACACCCTGATTCGCCCCCTCTTAGTGTATCTCTCCCTAAATACCCATATTGGCCTTACACACATCCATTTTACTCTAAATGAATTCATGAAATCTATTGATTATTCTATTAATTTAATAGATTATAATGGGTAATGTCTTAATTATCATAACATATATATTTATCATCAAACTCTAAGAATTGATCTCCTCACACCATAACATTGATATATTTACCTATCAAATTATTTATTCATGTTTTACAACTTCCTCAATATAGTCACAATTGTAGATTCAATACCATAATTCCATATCTTCTATGCTCATATTCAAAATCCAATTCTATATGTGAAAATTAAATTAATTTATACACCATTGTGTATAAATAACCATCTTCATCTCTATCATATCTTCATGGATTTAACGATAAGTGTTAATGTCTTCATCACTAAAATCCATTCATCATCTTTTTCTGTGCTAATATCATTAAAAATAATTAAAAAAAATCTAATTCAAAAACTTTTCTCACAACATTATCCCCCTTTGGATATTGATGTAAATTCTAAAATAAATCTAGTAACATCATGTAACTCAAAATATTTCATACATATAAATGTATTTATGGTGAATTTTTTCTCTCCCTATGATAATAAAATTCAAAGGTATTTTATCAATATATTATTCTATAGTCTTCTCTATATTTTATTCATAAATATATAAGGGTATCTTCATAAAAAACTCCCACAACTTTTTTGGGAGAATTATTACAAAATATTTCAGATAGATTAGGCACCACTTTGATAAGTACTCTAAAAATACATTAATTTTTAGCTTGAAACACCACTTTTCAAAATTATAGAGTTTATAATCTCCCTTTATTATCATAAAATTTGAACCAAATATAAAGAGTTATAACTAAACCTTAGTCATGAAACTTCTTCACACCTTTATGATCTTATACACTTCTTGAATAATATTTTCACTTTATACTGATACAACATGCTGTAAAAAAGTTTTCAGGTCTTCTTTTAAGCTTCAAAATCTTCAAAATAAAGCTATATTATCTCAAAGATTTCAGAGAGTGAATTTACCACTTGGAAATGAATCATTAAAAAAAATCCTCTAAGACTCCTAAGTCAAAACTTAGTTTAGGAAACATGATTATAAGTCAATAACATAAGTTTTATCCATTTTAATCACTTCCCTAAATACCTTTAAACTTTTACTTTTAATTTATATAATGAAACACCATGTGATATAAATCAAACTTATGAATAAAAATCAGTGAATAGATAATTAAGTACCATGTGTAAGTTATACCACATGTTAAATAAATAGATACCAATTGTTTTGATAAACTTGTGATACCACTTGATATCTATGATCTTACTTCCATACACAGTTATCCTTTATTTCTAGATGAGGAAATATTCCAACATCACACCCCCTTGAATTTTTACACCACTAGATACCAATTGTAATATTTGGAACCACACATTGATAATCAACATGTGATTCATATTCAGTATCCTAAAACACCATCATATGATACTATATTGTTAGATAATAAGCACATAAACATGAATTTAATGAATATTGCTATTTCTTGAGCTATCTTCTCCTTCTTGGTGGCTTGATACCAATTGAAATTCAATATGATATTACTTATTGATCTAAAAAATTGAATTAATACCACTGGATATTTTAGATAAATATTTTAAAAAAATTTATTTCTATATTAGGATATATAACATTTATACATATTCATGCAATTCCAGATTAAACTTTGATATGAAAAGTGATTTCTTAACACCACTTATTGATTCATATTAGGCCTTGATACCAATTTAGAACTCTAATTGTTCTAACCACATTTTTTACACGTATCGTTTTCAAGTACAACCACACCCCATTGATCTTATATCCTCTTTAAACCCACACCACTTAATTAATAGCTAGAAAATATATATATCATGGGGATAAAGGTACTTATCAAACATTCTTAAGTTGAGGATTATGGTTGGTATTTTTTAACCATCGTTTTTCTTCCAACTGGATTAGAATAATTCTTATTGGTTCTATTTATAATAAAAATTATAAAAACTTTACTCTAGAAATGATAATTATCTTTATTCTTTGGATTGGGATTCAACTCCATTATTAGACCAATACCACTTGTACATGTTTCTTATTTTCCTGAATCTACATTTCTTTCTTCATTATGATTCATCCTCTATAAGAGGACTCTTATACCAATATTTATCTTTTTCCATGTGATACTTTTAAAACCACTTAAGCATGATTTTTTCTTCTCTTCCTCGATAACCATTAGAGTCACATTATAATAATTAATACTTGGTGATGATTTCTTTAAATGAACATATATCTTTCTAATAAAAGGATAAAATTCCTTCTTTATTATCTATATTTTCTTTCATTTTCTCCATGAGGATTTCTGTGAGTACTTAACCAATGGTGCATATTGCACTCTTCTTTAAGCTCCATCATTACTTTCCTCTAACATGGTAAATATAGTTTCTAGTATAAATTTTTTTCTTCTAGTTCAAACAATCTTCTCATTAGTCATATAAACAAATGATTTCCATATAATTCTTTTATCCCCTCTCCTATAGTATTGATTTTTCACATATCCATGGTTATCACAAATAAAATATATCCCATTAAAAACATACTTCATATAGTCATACTTCTGCTGAGATGTTATAACATCAGATTTTATCTTACCATTGATATATTTGGATTATAGACAAAGATACATGGTGTGTCCCATAATCAAAAAATAATGTAATTTTATTTATATATTTCATTAATAGCTATATCTTCTATATTTATAAATATACTTATTTTTATAGAATAATTTTTTATTTGAATTTTCTTTATCTCTTCTCATTGAGGACTTCATGGGAGGGATATCCATCTTTATATTTCAGGTTTTCAACCTCATTTAGATCTTTTTAATATTCTTATACTTATCCTTTAGTTGAGAAGTCATTTTATTCAACCTTGATCCAAATTATTTTTTAGATTTTATTATTTTTTCAAGTTGTGTTTTAGAGGGATAATTCTCAATTTAAATTCATTATTCTTGGCTATTTTCTATTCTTTCTAATGTGAAAGTCCATTAAGTAATTCTCTTTTCCATTTCATATTTTCACCCATTCTCATAATATCTTCATTTAATGCTAAAACCACTCGCCTTATTCATCTATTCTCTATGACCAAATCATCTATGAATGAATGATAAATTAAATGAATAATATACATTTTATACACCTTTCCATACAAGGATTGGATATCATCTTGGTTTCTATATATATATCCTATAAATTAATGATTAAACATAATTAATACTTCTTACACAGACTCTCCACTCATTTTTGTATTCATAGATTAATATGAATTTTTAAATGTAATTTTTTTTTCAAAAATAATGTTAGAACTATAATTATCAATATAACATTTCCCTCTTACCACGATGGGTGTATCTTTCTTCTTATGAGTCTTCTTCTCAATTCTTTTCTTCTTTCCCGTTGACATTAACTCATTACCTCCATATTTATTTAAAGTAAACTTATCAAAAACATATTTATAATAATATTTAATGATAATACTCAAACATATTTTACATCCTTAGATATTCTATAAGTCATATAAAAAGTTTTCCACATCTCAAAATAAGTAGCTTAATGAGAGGATTTCTTCTATACCTCATCAATCATTGATCTAATAAAGATGTTCTCTATCTCTATATCATGAACCCTTTCATGGTTCCTTTTCTAGTTAATATCTAGACACATATAATTCATGATATACTCACCATAGGACTATAAAAGACAAACCATTTCCTTCTTACAACTGTTATACTTAGTTCCATTAAAAAAGAATGGACTCATCATTAAATCCATATCGAAAAAAATAATCCAAAAAAAGATTTAAATATTGAAACTTAAATAATAACCTATATCTATGATACATTTTTTGGGACTAATTTTAATGTAAGAACCATGAGGGGGAGGGGTGAGGGTGAATCAGGGTGCACATTAGATTAAAACTTTTCTTCTTTGAAATACATTTCTCATATGGATCTTGTTCCCCCATTGGAAGGAACATGTTAAATCTATATTTATCTTGATGAATATCTCAAAAAAAACATTATATATATATATATAACATAAGAAATACTGATTTTAATAGGTTCACAACATAAGTATATGTCTAATAATCACACATTGATGATGTGTCAATATGCCAAAATAAACAACTACATTAATTTTGTGGATGCAAATTTTTGTTTAGGTTCACTTCATACCAAGTCACACTAGATTTAAGTGGGTTAGAAAAGGCACACTATTGATCCAAGTTTTAATCCCTCATTTTCTCCTCTAAGATCTACTTAAGATAAGGCTTGATCAGTTTATAGACTTGAGGGTCTCTCTATGTTCATTATATGAAATTGATTTTGTGTGTATCATATATCTAGAATTGATGTACCATTGAAATCCACATTCACTGTACTCTTCCTATTTAAAACCAAATGAGATAAATATTTATAAAGAGTTATATATATATATATTAGTTCTAGATGATAGTGTTATATTAATGAGAGGATTAACTATTTGTATTTATAATAACACAATAACAAAAAAAATATTTATCTAAATGAAGACTATCCTATACTAGAATAATCTTATTTCAATATGTCTGCTCCTCCTCCTCCTCCACCACTTTCTCTAAAAAAACTAGAACTGATAGTCTCAAAATCCAAACTAAATTTTAAATTACATAACTATTTTTATTCTTCTTATTATAATGACACCACTTATTCTTCTAATTTACCATAAATATAATTGGAACTCCTTTAATATTCTAGGCCTATAATCTTCCTATCTTCCTGATATTTTGTTTAAGATATCTCTTTTTTATAACGATTAAATGCATTTTTTATATGTTTTTCCAAAAAAAACAACCTTTTATCAATGTTTAGTATTCCTTACCCCCTTATATCACCCTATAAGATCATGAACATTTTAAAAAATGATTAGATTTGGTAAAACAATAAAATTAAGATGATTCAAATGCCCAAACTTTGAGAAAAATCTTCCACTTTTAAAATTAAAAATAAATATTCAAAATAATTTATAAACTGCCCATTAATGATGAGATACTCTTCACTACATAATGACATGAGTCGAATTCAGATATCCTATAACACTATCTCCTTAAAACAATGTGGTATTATTTTACTTTATCCTAACTATGGCGTGATTTCATTCTCCATTTTTTGATTCTAAGTCAACAACCTGATCCATAAAATTCAAGAAAATATTATATTTAAACCCTAAGGATACTATGATGTTATCTCTTCAAATATCTTTAAATAAATTTTTTATTGTATCATGAGATAGTACCTATCAGTTAAAAGAACTACATCCTCAACCAACATATATTTATTCTTTTTTTTCTATATAAATACCTCTCATTGTGTGACCAACTTTTCATGAGATGGCCCATCACAATTCTTTGACTAGTTATGGAATGTCATATTATGTAATAACATAATCCATTCATCTATCAAAAAACAATATTATTTTTCTTAAAAAGTGGTATATCTTATTATAGAATGTCCTCATAATATTCTATATAATTAATCTTACATAGTTGTAATATTTTTCTTACACATGTCTTCTTACAAAGTGGTTTGGTACTCTATGAAACTTTCATCCATCCATCTTCTCAATTTTACTCTTATGTGATGTACTTACCAATGTGAACCACAAAATTGTGGTATGATTTAAACCTCATTCACTAGAACACTTCTATTATACTTTAAATTATTTTGTACAAACTCTTTCTTTTTCAATTACATTAATAAACTAGAATATATAATGTATTCTTTACCATAAAATTTTAATTTATCATCACACTCTAAGTAATGATCTCTTCATTATATAAAATCAATATATTGACCTATCAAGATAGTTTTTCCATTCTTAAAACTTCCTCAATATAGCCATCATAGTGGATTCAATACTCTCATGTTGGATATCCAATGCTCATCTTCAAACTCCAATGCCATATGTAAAAATTATATAAATTTATTCATCCCTATGTATGAATATACATATTTTTATCCATCATATCATCATTTGGTTAGATAGAAATTTCAACCTATTCATCACTAAAATTCATTCATCCTCTTTATTAGTTCCAATATCTCTAATAGTAAGTGAAAAAATCTAATTCAAAACCTATGGTTGAAAAAATAATCATATAGAACATGGATAAACATTTGTGTCTTATTTATTGACTGATTAACTCCTTAAAATATATTTTATACATATAATTATTATATCATTGTCTTCATGATAAAGTGTGAAAAACACTTTCTAGTTCTGACAAATTCCCCTTCATAGTTTCATTTATTTTCAAGGAGAAGAATCCAATTTTGAGGATAGACAAAGTACTTTGAATAATTATTCATAAATTAGGTGGGTTCCTATATATGAAACTACTATAGTATTCTCTCTAAGAGGAGGATACCATATTAAGGAAATTTTCACCATGATAAACATCAAATAGGAGGATCCAAACGCAAGTATTTTGTCTTCTTGATAATGTATACTCATGTAAGAAAGGGTAAAAGAGAGAAGAATCATTATTTGTATTCAAATATGGGAAATATACATTGATGTATAACATAAATGTTGTTTAGATCCACTTAAACAATAGAGATATGGAAATAGTTAAATCATTTCATAAATATAGTTGATTCAAAATGAAATTTTAATAGAAATTTTATCCTAGTCATGGTATTGGATGGGTATTGGATAGTTAAATGTATTTAAACTATCTCCACTCTTAGGGTTAGTGCATTTGTAATTTGGAATTTTTTTCTTCTAGGGCATGGACCTAGATGAGTATTGGATTTTCATATACACTCATGCTATCACCATTTATAGGGGAGTTCCATTTGGAATTGAGACAAGATAGTCTGATGAATCAAAATACAAGAAGGTAAGGAGTTAGATTTATGAAAGTAGGGAAATATAAAAATGGTTTTAGAACCATGTATTTTACACTACCATGATTTTATCATATAAGTTAAGTATATTGAGATGTTGAAAAAAAAATTATAAAAAAATTGTCTGATATATATGAATTCAAAAAGGAAAAACTGGGTGAAGGAGCTTGAAGCACATTAAAAGGTAACAAATATAAGTGTGATGAATCTAAAACTAAAATGGTGAAATGTCAAAGAAATAAAAGGATGTTACCCCATCATGATTGTTTTCAAACATGACGATGGACATTTCATGTGGGCCTTTGCATAATATAGGCTCTCACACATATAGTGAGGAGGAATTGCTCTAAATTTCTATATGATGAGTGGGTTAAACAAGCCTAAATTGACCTTTTATAAGGATAAATATAGCTATATAAAATATATTTTATTCCTTAACTTTTTACAAAACCCCGTGATGGGTTTTGGAATAATAGTAAAAGACTCAAATTTTACTCAGACAACCCTTTATGAGCATTTGACTTGAAAAGTTCTACATCTATTTCCATAGTTTAAATTCTTAATTTTTTACACCAAAATATAATTTCTATAGTTAGGTTCATATAAATTTGACCAATATATATCTTATTTTAAATTTATAGAGTTTAGAACAAAATGTTGTTGAAATCTTAGTTTATATAGATTTGATAAAAGTATTAATCCTAGTTTAAGGTCATTTAGCTTGGATCATAATGGGCTTTCTTACCCAAAATGTTCATAACTAATATGAAATTAATAGAGAATAAAAATTTTGTGTGTGAAACCATAATCTAATTCTAGGGAAAATAACCTAAAGGAAGAATCTCTATTTTTAAATGAATCTAACTTTTCCCTAGATATATAGACTTAGGGACCATTGATAAACTTTTTCAGAGTATTCATATTGGTTTCATAAGTTCTATGTATCTTTTTTTTTATTTTTAAGACTTAACCTTTAATTGATCCTTGTAATTATTTGTAGCTTAGAATTTAAAGAATCAATTTTTTTCTCAAGCCTCCATTTTTGAATTTTAAGTATGAAAGGTTTTATGTATGTTTCTTTTATTGTATGATGTCTTTTATTTTTGTAAAGAAGTAGATGTCCATAGTTTAAGATCATATAAATTATACCAATGTGGATATTATTTCAAGGTCATTGAGTTTAAAAAAATGTTTAATAAATTTTAAGGTCTTATAACTTTGACTGAAGCGAATCTTAGTTTAAGGTCTTAGAGTTTGGACTTAAATGTGTTTGGAGTTTATTTTCTTATATCTTTGAATGAAGTGGATCTTATATTTTGGTCATAATGTACAAAAAAAAATGTTCTTAAAGTTTAAGGCTGAACATATTGAATTGAAGTAACACTTATTTTAAGGTCATTGTGTTTGTACCAAAGGGTGATTGAAGTTAAAGGTCATATATCCTTTATCGAGGTGACTCTTACTTTAAAGTCATAGATTGAGAACATAACAAGGTTTATTTCCAAGTGTAATTATAACTAATATGGTATGAATGTGGAACCAAATATTGGTCCAATAAACCATGGTCTAGTTATAGGGTGAATAAACCAAAGGGATATTTTTTTCTAAATGAATCTAACTTTTACCCTGATCTATAGACCAAGTCATCATTAATTAACTTTTACCAAGGATAGACGTCTGCCCCATGTGATCTATGAATTTTTATTTTAATATATAACTTTTTCCTAAGCCATTAAAGGATTTAAAACTTGAAAGTGAAGACTTGAAATTTACTCAAGCCTCTATTTTGGGGTTTAAACTAATAAGTTATAAATATTTTGTATTTTATAGTTTAGGGTATTTTAATTTAGATCAAAATAAAACTTTGGAAGTTTGTGGTTATATATGTTTTAAAAAGATGAGTTTGCTTTCCCAAAATATGCACAATAAACCTGATGTGAATGAAGAACCCAATTCTGGAAAAATCAACCACTAGGGGTGGGGGGCATGCATGAGTATAAGGATATATTGCTCAAAAAATATTGGGTGTCTGAAGTTTTGGTTCATAAAACTTTGATAAAATTATGACACATAGCTTAAATTAATAGTTCTTGGACCAAAATGATTATTAATTTTTCTTAAGTAGACATATCTAGTGATTAGTGATGGAATTTTCTTGGGATAAATATAAGTACTTTGAGATTTATTCCTCTTTCTTCATTTCTATGTTTTTTACTAGTACCTTGAATTATTAGGGAACATGGGAAATGAATCAAATTTTTCTTAGGATATCCTTTACAATATTATAACTTGATAAGTTTTTTTTATCTTTATATATAGTTTATAGAATTTTTTTTTGGATTATGTGGTGATTGAAGTTTAAGGTTGTATAACTTTGACAATAGGGTGAACTTCAATGTTTTGGGACTTAGAGCTTAGATCAATGGGGTGTCTCTTAGTTTAAATAAATAATATTCAAACTAAATGTTATGAAGTTTATGATCTTATGATATGTATAATTATTTCAATGTAAAGGTTATAAACTTGGCATGAATGAAGTTGACCTATCATGAATGTAGGAATGAATTCAGTGCCAGGGAATATGACTGAAGGTTAAACTACCAAAGAAGAAAGGGGAAACATAGTTGTGATTTTTCCTAGGATAAGATATCCATGTGTCACTATATATCCTACCAGAATATAAATAAATACACATATATTTTTAAAAAGGATATTCACTCTAGTGTTAGAGGGGCAGATTGTACCGAATAAAGAGCAGTTGTAAATACAATCACAAAATTAAAATAGATGAATATGCTAGAAAATATGACTAATAATATTCCATTCATTAATATATTTTTGAAGTTTCATAATGTAATTTACTAGATTTTATCAAATGTGAGAATCATTTTTTGGGATCAAATTCATTTTTTAGACCTTGTAATGTTTCCTAAGTGATTCTTGGAGGTTTTGAGGGCATTATGGGATTGTTCGGAGCTTGGATACCCGATGCTTGGAGAAGCTGACTGAGTCACACAGTTTGGAGAAACCATGCATCCCAACCCGTATAGTTTATATAATCACGTGAACTATGAAATTTGGTTGAGGGGGCTACATGACTTGTCATCAACTATGTGATCCAAGGTGCATTCTTGTGTATGATTACAGACCCCCCAAGATAGTTTAATTTTTCATGTTTTGTATATATTTAGGAAACCTGTGTGCCAAAACTGTATGGGGTCCTTCTTGAGTAGTGTCATAAAGCACGGTTGGTTCACAATTTGGATAACCATGTAGCCAAACCAATCTCTCATATCTCTATGGGTGAAATTACATTTTTCCCTTAAGGAAATTAAGCTTTTAACCCCCATTATCCCCATTTCTCTTCCAGTGGATGAAATCCTCCTTTTTCCTCCCATAATATATCCTCCCACATCTCTTAGGTATTGAGTTATCTCCTTCATCTGGAATCCAAATGATTTTCCGTAGAAAGAATCAGAAATATTTAGGTAATATCTACACTCCTCTTAAATGCTCTTCAATTTTATCTTCCCCTATATTTCATTATTTAGGTGCGACCTCATTTGCCTCATTTTTAGAGAATTTTATGATTTCAACAATAACTATCATTCTAGGTTGATTCAAAGGCCAAAGCCAGATGAAGAGAGAGATAAGATCCTATTGTAGGTGGAATAATTTCTTTCCCCAAGTTTTAATTATTTTTATAACATACATCATTGTTCTGTGCGCCATACCTTTTTGATGGTGCTTTTAAATTGTTCAATAAATTAAATTGAAAGCTTTACCATGCTCGGTATTACCCTTATGAGTGGAGAACCAACCTTTGGTTTAATTACTTGATATAAGACACCCCTTTTGGGGGTGAATTAACTTCATGGACTACTATCCTTTTCTTCATAGCTTGTTAAATCTCCTGTAAGGTGTACCTTGGACTAATAATAAATTTTGATGACATAATGGTAATGGTTGGTCAACTGTTTAGGACCTTAATACTTATGGATTATCCCATAATTAAGATGATTAATTAAATAAAATGGATAACTTTTTTAGAATATTATAAATTCATTGCCTTGATAAATGTTATGGTTTTTCTAACCAAATCACACCCTCACTTGTTCTGAGGGAGATACAAGGGGTTCTGACTTAAGGAACCCTTGGATAGGCTCATCGTGCCTTATAGTTAGAATTTGTTAATGCAGTGTAAACACACCAGGGGAGACACTATCTATTCCTGGGATAGGCTTTTCATGCATTTTCCCTATTAGTGACACCAATTTCCTAGGGGAGACCACATGGATGAGATTGGTGGCGTGAAGGATGTAATAAGCCCGGAGAGAGAAATAGATCTGTAGGTGCGATAACAGGGACAGACTCAGAGGTTAGTTTTTGATGTTATCATACAATGATAGGAGTGAAAATTACGATATCATACTTGGGTCACCTTGGATGGACTCCCATGGATTTTGGACACCTCAAGATCCCCTAGAGTGATACTTGGTATTCCCTTGGGATCACCTTGGGTGGGCTTAGGGTGCCTCTTAATTATTCATAAATACGTTAAATGAATTAAAGAGTAAGAAATTTTAAAGTGAACCTAAAACTTATGGATGTGTTTTCCATGACAAATCAAATGCTTGTGAACATTCAATCTTTTTATACATTATTCCACCCACTTCAATTGTGCAGTATTCCTTGGTTCAGACACTCCCCGATTAGGCCAAATATTGTTGAGGCGGATGAGTGTCCCAAGTGGAACACAGTCCAATATGATTATTTATTTATTCTTGTATTTAATTTATTAATAATGGATCATTGTTCATTTATTATTTCATGAGTTGGATTGATCTAGACACCATTTGTGGTGGTCTAATGAGTATATCTGACACCCTAATTGAGCCACCTTTGGGTACCTAAATAGTCTTCATGTGCAGGTATAGATAATGGGAGGTGACCAAATTACAATGTTTGATTCTGATTACTAGAAAAGAGTTCAAGAGAAAGGGACTGATCCTATACTCCCGATGCTAGTAGTTACTGATTTTTGGGATTTTTGTATTTTTTTCATCATGTGGTATATGTTTTTATACCCTATTCATAATTTACTCTTTTTGTATAGTTACATGAAATAATGATCATCACCTTTTGTATACTTTTATATTATTTTATTGTATTTGTTTATTTATCATGCATGATTAATTATTATTATCCTACTGTTATCTGTCTGTTATTACTAATTCTGCTACAGTGGGTTATTAGTCCAATGTCATAGGGCATGATCCTATTGTTTCTTATTTCTCATAAACTACTATGCTACACTTTGATCAATGATGGTATAGTCTCCCCTCTCACACAACCTAGGCCCTCACTACTAGTAGGAAGCCTCTGGAATTCTGGGTGGCATGCTTGAGGTCTTATGGCCCACCATCTTGGGGTACTGCTAAGTGATATCTGGGGAGGGATGCTATAAGGTTGTATCAGAGGTCTTTCCCATTTATCTTACTGTTTTGGTATTAGATATGATACTAGGAGTATTGGAATTTGGAAATGAGTCTATGCCTAAAAGTAGCTAACCCACATAGAGGGAAAACCAAAATTACATGGGATGGGTAAATTTTGTTATTGTTTGCATTGTTATAGTTTCAAAGATTTCACTGTTGGGTGACACACTTGTTTTGTGAAGTTATTATTACTGATATTGTTATGGGGGATTTTATTCTACACTAGACTAATAATATAAGGGAATATAAGGTTCATGTATAATACTAAGAACCATAGGACTAATTTCAATGCATTATTCCATGCCATATGTACTTTTAAGCGTGGATTGAATCTATTTCTAGTGCTTATTATCATGCCTATTATATTTTATATTTCATTGTGTCAATGTTTTCTCAAGAATGAACTAATTTATTCAATTAAAGTTCTGAAATCAATCTAAATGGTGTTTTCTTGCATATATTGATGGTGACACCTTAATTACCCAATCATTACATATTAGTTGGTTTGATCAATGAATTATAATGAAAATTTAAGAATCAAGTACTTATATAAATTTTTAATGGAACTAAATCAATAAAACAACTGTGAATGACTTGTTATGTCTTGATATTAGACTTATAAGCCCAAATCACAGTTATTGGACATGCCAATTTTGGTTTATAAAGAGTATGAGCCTTTATAAATTTGGAATTGGTGACTAAATTATCTGGATTAACATATCTGTAACCAAATAAATAAGAACAAATTTTTCATAAATAAAAATTTTAAAATAAAAAGGTTACCACTAGAAGAAGATGCCAAATAAAAATAAAAGGGTGTTTTCCTCTATACCTTTTTTTTGAAAATCCATATAACAGAACCTATGATGAGTTATACAAGACCTAGAACTTGACCCAAACTTAGTAGTGGGTAGTAGGTAGTGTCTCTTTAGGATTATGTTCCTTTTATTTATCACTTAGATGAAGCTCCGGAAGTGGATAAAGTTTGTGATTCACTTATAGGAAGGTATTGTGCATGTTCCCTTCCTTTTTTACTTTCCCTATCTGTTATAAATATTGTCTGAGTAGTGAATTTTTAAATTATAGAGCTATGCCACCATGATGTCCTCATGTCATATGCCAAGAGAGTAGTGAAGAGCACACTCTAGAGGTGGTGGTCCTTAAGCCACCAGTGATACCTAATATAGTGCCACCTAATGAACCTCCAAAGGATCTTCCATTGGGAGATGATGTTCACTTTTGTGATAGAGTTTTCCATTTTATACAATTAGTGTGGGGTACTCCTCAACCTACCCCTACCATAGCATAAATGACCCATGAGTTTTAGCAGTAGAATCCTTAAACCTTCTCAGTGCATGGGAAACCTTAGGCTACTGAGTCATGGAAAGAGGCTATGCTATATGTTTTCAAGGACATTGACATTCCTATAGAGTATAGGGTCAATGTTGCCACTTATATGCTTCATGAATCTACCAAGCTTTGGTGGGATGTCCTCATTAAGGTCTGTCGACATCTGGGTATGGTCTGGAAGACTTCCAAACAGCCTTCTTAAACTACTTATTTTAGAAGACCTTGAGGATAGACCATTATTTGGAGTTCATGCACCTTCAGCAAGGTGACATGTTGGTGATGTAATATTCAATATGCTTCACGGAATTACAACATTTTTCACTAACCTTGCCTGGTGTTGAGTTAACTACTGTGAGAAAATTTGATTATGGTATTACATAAGCCATCTGATAATAGGTGAACATTTTTTGTCAGAATACCATTTAATATATAGTAAACGAGGCCCTCATCACTGAGAAAAACCTAAGGGAATATGAAAATATAAACTAGGGTAGTTCAGATTTTAGGTAGAGAAGTGGTTTATTCAGTGGAAGGAAATATCATTTTGACAGTGCACTTGGTGTAAAGACCATCTAGAAGGAATGCACCTACAAAATTATGGTGTGTCATGAGTGTGGAAGGCCAGGAAATAAGAATCCCCAGTGCATGAGGAACCCCGTTGAGTTCAGAGATTTTGGAAGGATAGGTCACCTCTAGAGTTTATGCTTATATTTTCTTCCAGTGCCCAGTGAGTGGAAATCTATGATAAAACTGATTTCAGGGGAAGGATCAGTGACCCTACATTAGGTTGGGATTTGTTCTTATACTAGACAAATAGGCTAAGGTTTTTTTCCCAAGACAGTTATGCCTCAAATGTTCATCCCCAGCAAAGTTGTAATGACCCAAACTCTTATAAATAAAATTTCCCTTGTTATTTTATTAAATGTATTATTATATAATATGGATATAGAAAACACATGCACTTAATTGGTTTTATTATATCCTATGGTATTTAAATTAACTTTAATCATCATTACCATTTATAATATAACCATTGAATAGTGATTACATGATTAGTATAAATATAAGATTTTAGCAAATCCATTTGACATAGACAAAGGAAGTGATGACCTCAACCAGTAGGATCATACCCTATAAAGCCGATTTATCAGAGATTCCAAGGGTGAATAATCATCGGTGTTTTACCTTGACCAATACCAAGATGATATCCAATAAATTAAGCATTAGAAAAACTATTTAGGGGATAATTTCAAGGTCATCGAGACCATAACCCAAACCATGTTCGCCAAACCACCCCATGAAAGTCTTACTTTCATACACCTTACCCTTAGGGAATTTTTTGGTGTATTAAATGGATATGTATCAAGATCATATAAATATTAGTATGTACATTATTATTTAGAGTTTAATGAATATATTTTTATCCTATTATTATTACTTTATAAATGATTTTGATTTTAAAAATAATAAAACACAAATTGTATTTTTGGGTAATATTCAAATTCAATTAAGGAATTTATTTTGAAGAATTAATGGATTTTTTAAATTAATAATATTTTAATGAAATATTATTAAATAATTTTAATAAATGATCATATAATTTCTTTGATTTCAATTGTAATTTTTATAAGGGTTCAAAAACTATTGTAAAAAATCTAACATTTCTCTATAAATATATATTTCTATTTTAAAAGTTAAATTTACATATTTAGAGAATTATTTTGGTAAAATAAATATTATTTTTTTAATCATAACATATAAATCATCCATTGGTTAATTTTTCATAATTTTCTGAGACAGTCAAATTTTTAGGTAAGAATTAAATACCGTAAAAATATATAGTCCCTATTATTACATAATAATGACTAAAAAGTGATGTAATAGATACTATAAAATGAATAAACGACCAAATATATGTTTTAAAATTAAAATAATTTTATTTTAAGTTTATTTTATTAATTTTATAAATCCATTATGAATCCTCCAAAACTATTAATATCTTATAAGGTTTGAAAATTATTTCTCTAAGAGTATTACTCACTTCTACATCATTAAGGGTATTATTTTATGAAGTTAGGAAATTTAACTTATAAAATATTGAAAACTACTCCCATTTATCAGTAACCATGGTTAAAAACCATGGTAATAGTTTTTGTTTTATTTATTTTATTATATAGAGTCCAAAACCTAAGTTTGAGAAATATTAAAGAAAACCCACTCATTTTCTATATAAACCCAACCAAGATCCCATTTCAATTAACTAAAAATCCATTTATCATGTGATTACTCTTCCCTACCCACTCTATAGTCCTCCCAAGGTGCCCCCAAGCTCTCAAGAATCTCCTTAAAAGCATTTTGAGTTACACACTCAAGTAAGGGATTTCTCTCTTCTCATTTCCATTCAAGCACCTCTTTTATGCTATGTCACTCAATTTAAATTTTTTCATGTTGGGATATGTTCTTCTATAATCCACATAATTTTCATTTTTTTTATTTTATGAAATAACCCTTTAAATCACATTAATCCCTCCTATTAACTTTTATGTATAACTGTTACCATGCCAAAATTTAGTAAGGGATCCTCTAATTTTACTCTTTATTAAATATTATTTATTATCTAAAGACTTATATTTACAATTAATAATATTGTTATATGTATTTATATATCCATAATACTTCCCACTTGATTTATAAATTATTAGAGACCCATTTCTCTCTCATCAACCCATTTTATGAATTTTTAATTGATGTCATTATGCTACTGAAATTTTACAGTGATTTTGCATGCCAAAACAATTGTGTAGTGAATACCATATCCATTCCCTATCAAGGGTGTTCAAATTTATACAATTATACTTATTTTAATTGTAAATCACAATTATTTATTCATAATCATTTATTATAGAATAAAATATGATGATAAATGAATCCATGTTGTATGATCTATATGGAACACTTAGTCATGAGAATGAAATGAAAGTGAAGGGTGTGCCTGGAATTATATAGCACTCTAATGAATTGGGTAATGGTTTGTATCATGAGATGCCATGTTGGTATAGGGAGTGAAACTGATTACTTTATGGTACTTTTCCATCATTATTTACTTTTAGTTATCCTTGACCTATGTGTATGATGCAATGTTTTAATATGTTTCCACATTTCCCATGTTTCCTTTATGATTATCATGTTATATCATGCCTCATTGTTCATGTTTATGTTTCTTATACCTTTTATTCCCCATTGATATGCCTATTGTCTAAAATTTATTATACTATTCATGTTATTCCATGTTTATTCCCTTACTAGGATCTATATCTCACCCCTTTCTTATGTATGTCCCTAGGTTATCCCATGTAGTTTTATGTTTGAGAATGTTAAGGAATTTTTAAATAAAGATATTGTTTTTTATGTTTTAAATTGTTATGTAGTGTACCCTAATTCCAAAATAAACTAGACCTTTTGATCTTTTGGGTTCTATTATGTGTAATATTTTGTAATAAGTAATAAATTAATATGAAATAAAGAGAAGGGTTGTTATAGTTGGTATCAAAGGGAGGTTTAGTTATTTTTAGGATTATGATTAGAACAATATTGCAAAAGACTTGGGTATAAAACTAAGTATAAGAAACCATTCTTATTTTTTTTAATTATACATTAATAGGTTTATCAAGAAAATACATCCCTTTATGTATACTATAAGTGGATGTGGCTCTAGAAAATATGTATATAGGGGTAAAACCCAAAAACACCATGTTAAGAAACAGTCAACTGGGAACTAGTGCATAAAAATGGGCCTTACTGCACATCTGGTTTGACACTCCTAGGGTATATTATTTGTTAAATTCATTAGACCATTATAGAACATTTTTAAGGGAATAAAAAAATATCCATAAGATTATATGCTAGAAAATAGATTGTGGATAGTATATATTGAAGCCTAGAAATTCATAAGTTAAGAAATAAATATAATTGATAAGTTATCCCATTAATTTCATTATATTCCCATTTTATGTTTTTAATAGTTCAAAAATACTCATCCTTAAATTTTCTTTTATTCTAGAAAATGGACAGAAATAGAAGGAATCGAGTAAAAAACTAATGTGAAGGGAAATGTGATGACTACCCCAATGAGATGCCCAACCCAATGGGAGAGGGAATCGTGAAATTTATGATGATAATCTCTTAGATGATTTAGGTTATTAATATAAACCTATATTAGGAGTGTCCAAAACTTCCCAAGAGAATAAAATCTATAATTGAGGGATTTATGTGATAAAGGAGTCATACTTTCAATGGATCACCTGATCCCTTAATTGAGGAATAATGGACCCACTCCATTGAAAAGATCTTCTATATCCTTAAATGTTATGACAAAGAGAAGTTTCTACTGGCTGTTTATTATATAGAGGGAGAAGTTGATCAGTGGTGGACATTGATGAAAAATATGAATCTTAAAGAAGATATTGTAGCAATGGGTTAGAAGGAATTATGGAATTTTTATTCAATAACTATTTTTCTCACACTCTCTGACTTAAAAAGGAAATGGATTTTCTTTTCATAAAGAAAAAATATGTCAAATCTACTAGGGTGTACAAGGAATAATTCACACAAATTTTATGATACACCTATGGATTTACTGTTATTCTCGAATGTATGTTTGACCTCTTATTTAGTGGGATAAAACCTAGTCTGTGAAATTTTATGGTGATACGAGACTTTGATAGCTATAAGAAAATTTTATGATATGCCCTTAAAGTATAAATATATATCAAATAATATCATGGGTATCATAGGAATAAGAAGTGGAAAGTAGAGTTTAATTCTGGAGGTCCGATAGAGAAATCTAAATGTTCTATGAAATTTCAACATCCCACTTATGAAAGGTGCGAAAAGAAGCACCCAAAAAATTTTCTAATGGTAATAAGAAAATTATTTATGTGTAGGAAAAAATTACACCTGGATAGTGATTTCCAATAAGTTAATCCCACTAACTAAATGGAGGAAAAGAATTCTTTGGTAAAGCCTCTATTCATTATCCATTTCTTAAACTATAAGGAACTATACAACTTTTCAAACCAATGCACTAAGACAAGAGTTTTTGGAGATAAACAAAAACCTCCAAGGTACCAAGGGTGAGATTTTTCAATCACAACCACTGAGGTGGATCTCAAAATCGAAGTGGTGACAAGTATAATAGTTATTAATTAAATAATAGTAAACTTATTTTTTGATTCTAGTTCTACACATTCCTTCATATCATGAAATTTTATTAGAACTATTCAAACACCACCATATAGAATGGAAGTAGAGATATCAGTAAAAATGGAAAATGGGAAAATTATTGCATCCCATGTATATAAATCCTCCCCTATCATGAATTGTGGGATGAAATTCCTAAAGAACCTTGTCATACTCCCTATGGTAGAATTTCATGAAATTCTAGGCATGGATTGACTTTCTCTATATAGAGACAATATAAATTTCCATGAGAAGGAAATCACTCTCTGTATCGAGAATAATCCTTTGATTCTGTAAAAATACAAGGAGGATGATGAATCTTATTTAGCACAAATATATCAAGCATTTATATTATTTCACTATGAGTATGTATATGTAACTCAAATTATTGAGTATAAGGAAATAATTATCTTCTAATACATGCCCATTGTAAGGGAATATGGTGATGTGTTTCCCAAATAATTTCCTAGTCCTCCTTCTAGCCAAGAGGTTTAATTTTCAATCAACATTATACATGGGGTGCTACCATTATCCAAGACACCATATAGAATCGATGTTGTGAAACTTTAGGAGATGAAGAAAAATAAATAATAAAATATGGATAAAGGTTTCATACTCCCAATTTCTTCACCATGGGGTGCACTAGTCCTCTTCATAAAGAAGAAGGATGGGTCAATGAACCTTTTCATTTATTATCATGAGCTCAATAAGATCATGATACATAATAAGTATCCTCTAACATAGATTGTTGACATGTTTGATCCACTACATGGGGTACAATACTTCTCCAAGGTGGATCTTTGGTTGAGATATTACCAAGTTAGGGTGAAGAAGGAGGATATCCCAAAGACTGCTTTTTGTACAAGGTACGAGCACTATGAGTTCATAGTAATTCCATTCAAACTCACTAATGCTCCATAAATATTTATGGAAATGATGAATATAATCTTTAGATATTACCTCTACAAATTTTAGGTAGTATTTATAGATGATATTATAATATACTCCAAATTCAAGGAGGAGTATGAGGAGAATCTGAGCACTGTTCTAAAGACCTTATGAAAGGAGAATCTTTATGAAAAGTAAAATAAATGTGAGTTATGGTTGAAGAAAGTCTCATTATTGGGGCATATCATCATAAGAAATGGGATATCTGTAGACCCTTAAAAGTCCTAAGAAATTGATGTATGACTAAAGCCAACATCTATGACATATATCTATAGTTTCCTTAGATTAGTTAGGTACTATTGTTGATTTGTGAGAATTTTATCATGATTTTCAAACCCTCTAACCAATATTACTTTGAATGGAGTCAAGTTTTATTAGAAAGATGAATGTGAAGAGAGCTTCAAGGAGTTAAGAAGAAGGATTATCACTGGACCTATGCTAACACTACCCAAAAGTGTATAACTATTTATTGTATTCAGTGATGCTTCATAGAAGGGATTGGGTAGTGTTTTAATATAGAATTAAAAAGTCATAACCTATGATTTGAGGCAGTTGAAAGTTCATGAATAGAACTAGCCAACATATGACCTAGAGTTGGTTTTAGTGATATTTTCTTTTAAAATATTTAAGAATTATCTCTTTGGTGAGAATTGTAAAATATATATAGATCAAAAAATCCGAAATTATATATTCACATAGAAAGAGTTGAATATGCACCAATGAAGATGGTTAGAGATGATCAAGGACTATGACTGCTCAATTCACCACCATCCTAGGAAAGTGAACAAAGTGGTAGATGCTCTAAGTATAAAGGATCCAACTATTTTATCATTTATGATAATTGATAAGGATATGATCTTCTTAGATTTGTAAAGGATGGACATGGTAATCATAAAGGAAGGAACATTATCAATCCTTTCATAAATGATTTATCAACCATCAGTTATATAGAGGTTAAAGGATGATCATAGAGTTTATGTGGGAATTCATAAGAAAGTAAAAACTATAAAAAAGGTAAATCCTTAGATTTCAATGTTAATGAAGAAGGGGTTGTGAGATTTGGGTCAAGACTATGCATACCATAAAATCTAAAGTTAAAGAAGGAGATGTTGGATGGTGTACAAAGCTTAAACATTTATATCCATAATGGATGAATAAAGATGTATTGAGATATCTATAAGAACTATTATTGGAAAAATATGAAGAAAGAGATCACTGAATATACATTAAAGTGCCTGGTATGTCAGCAAGTGAATGCTGAAAGACAAAATTCTAAGGGGATGATGAAACCATTAGTCATACCAACATGGAAATGGGAGAACATAACCATGTAATTTTTCATCGAACTTCTGAAGACATCCATGGGAAACAATGATATATAGTTTGTTGTCGATCATGTTACCATGACAACTCACTTCATCATAATTCGAGAGGGATTCACACTCGACCAACTTTTATAGATATAAATCAAATAATCGTTGCGGTTGAATGGATTGCCATTATTGATTGTTTCCAATCGAAATCTAAGATTTACCTCCATGTTCTAGAAAAGTCTCCAACATGATCTAAACACTGATCTGGGATTTAGTACAGACAATCATCATAAAAATGATGGAAAATATGAGCAGACTATTGAGACACTGGAATACATGTTGAGATCATGTTCTATAGACTTCAAATGAGGATGGGATCAACATCTTCCTTTGTTCAATTTGTCACACAAAAATAGTTTCCACTCAAGCATCCAAATAGCTCCATATGAAGAACATTATGGGAACATATTTTTAACACCAGCATGCTAGGATGAAGTTAGTGAATTTATGCTGCTAAAACCTGAAATGGTTTAAGAAATGGTAGATAAGGTGAGAACTATTCAACAACACATCAAGGCATCCCAAAGTCGATAGAAGTGATATGAATATAATCATTGATGAGACCTGGATTTTAAGGTTGGAGATATGGTGTTCCTCCACATATCTTCATGAAAGAAGATCATGAGATTTGGGAAGAATGGAAAGCTTAGTCCAAGAAACATTGACCTCTTTGAGATCCTTGATCACATTAGAGTAGTGTCCTATCAACTAGTACTCCCATCTAACCTATCTCAAGTATATGATTTATTTCGTGTATCCATATTATGGAAGCACATACCAGAACCCTCACATGTACTCAATACAAAGGTGGTACTGTTATAGAATGATCTCTCATATGAGTAGCTACTGGTGATGATCTTATATTATAGAGACAAAGTTCTACGAAATAAGATAATGCACATTTTCGAAGTACTGTGGAGAAACCAAAATTTTGATGAAGTGACATGGGAACTGGAGGAGGTGATAAAACATAGATACACTCATCTGTTTTAGTGTGGGAAATAAAAATTTCAAGTGTAAAATTTCTTAAGAGGGGAAGATTTTAACAACCCAAACAATTATAAATAAAATTTCTCTTGTGATTTAATTAAATGCATTTTGTAATATGGTCATAGAAAACACATGAACTTATTTGGTTTTATTATATACTATAATATATAAATGACTATTAAACATCATTACCATTTGTAGACCCCAGAAAATGTGTTCCTGAAATTTTCCAAATGCTTCCATACATGATCCAAGATCGTAGAACTTTTCTTAAGCCTCGATTCGGTAGGTCGTAGGGCCTGAACAGAGCTACGGAATAGGAGTTATGGACATTTGAAGTTGGGATGGAAATCTGGTTCGCGAAGCCCATTTGCGAATCCCCCTCCGTGATCGCGGAGCGCCGCCGCAAAGTAATGAAGTGAGAGGCTCCACGAACCTGTTTGATGTTCGCGATGCACCAAAAAGACCCCTCGCGAAGAACTGATGCAAAGCACCGATGCGAAGCACCCGAGCATCACGGTCCCGTGAAGTTCCGGAGGCGGTAACTCTTTGAGAATGAATTTGATGTTCGCGAGCCCGCCGTGAAGCTCCGGAGGCGGTACCTCTCCGCGAACGAATTTGACGTTCGCGAGCGCGCCGCGAAGCACCCGAGGCGGCGCGGGAGGTCGGCTTCGCGGTGCCCCTGCCTATAAATACCCAGCTCACCCCCCTTCTCAACGCACAGCCACAGCCACTTCGCCCCTTGGGCGGCCGAGCGGAGCTCCGCATTGCGGCTCCGCGAGGCCATGCTCCGCGAGCAGATTCCTTCACGTTGCTGCTCCGCGAGTACTCCGCGAGCCGCCCTTGCTCCGCAAGAGGCCCATGCTCCACGATTCTTCTCCGCGAGACGAGGCTCTGTGAGTCCATGCTCCGCGATGCTGCTCCGCGAGACCATACTCCGTGAGTCCATGCTCCGCGAGCCAATGCTCCGCAATGCTGCTCTGCGAGACCAAGCTCCGCGAGACCCCTTTGCTCCGCGAGACCCCTTTGCTCCGCGAGACCATGCTCCGCGAAGCTACTTCGCGAAGACCTATTCTTCGCGACGATCCTACCTTCGCGACCACCAGTCCATACCGCGGGGGCTGCACCCCTGCACCCCCGCTCGGGGTCAGTGCCGGGCTGCGGTCCTGGCCCTCCGGGCTGGTCCCTTCGCTACCGTCATAGACCCCCATGAAAAATGGAGAGTCGCATCACGACCTTTTCGGGCCAGGATGTCATAATTTTCCATCGCGCACTTATGCGCTCCCACCTTCCACCTATGGAATACCATGATTAGAGATACTCCTCCACACACCATGAAACACCTTGAGTTGACATATTCCTCTGGGTTTCATTCCATGTCGTGAGTTGAGATTCTCATCATCAATTCCCCGAGTACCTTGAGTCGAACCATTCCTCAGGAAACTCCTCCAAACCCAATCACTTGGCTCCTATGTCAGGTTGAACCAGAAAGGGCCGCCCTTGTGTAAGTCCCAACGCCATCCATTTCTAGGCACCTTCTGCCTAATAGTCCTATCTACAAGACTATAAACTGTAGTACTCCCTATCTAACAAACGATAAAAACCCACCATCCGGTCGTTCCGACCTCATTCACGTCGGTTCACCCCCATCCCGCATGACGTTAAACTGTATTCCACAATTTGAACTACGGGGACTTTGATCCATGTCAAGGCATGGTACGTAGGAAGCCTCCCCGAGGTTCAAGCCCAACAATCATTGGCCCAGACCGTCTCCTTGCCGGTGTGCCAAGCCTCCCCCCCATTTTCACCCGAACTACGAGGACTTTGATCCATGTCAAGGCATGGTACGTAGGAAGCCTCCCAGAGGTTCAAGCCCATCTCCCATCGGACCAAGGTACCTCATTTACGTCGGTTCACCGACACCCACCGCCCGTCGTTTATTCACGTCAGGTTTCACTACCGTCCTGCGTGACGTTAAACTGTATTCCATCAATCCTTTGAACTACGAGGAGTTTGATCCATGTCAAGGCATGGTACGTAGGAAACCTTCCCAGGGTTCAAGCCCACCACTAGTGGACCCCTGGGTCTACTTTCGCGTCGGTTCACCGAAGAAACCCTTTAAACTATGAGGTCTTTGATCCATGTCAAGGCATGGAATGTAGGAAGCCTCCCCAAGGTTCAAGCCCATCTCTCATCGGACCAAGGTCCACCTTCACGTCGGTACGCTGACGATGCCCATCGGACCAAGGTCCACCTTCACGTCGGTTCGCTGACGATGCCCATCGGACCAAGGTCCACCTTCACGTCGGTTCGCTGACGATGCCCATCGGACCAAGGTCCACCTTCACGTCGATTTGCTGACACATCGGACCAAGGTCCATGTAACACCCCGAGATTTTATGAAAAATATTATTTTTAATTTCATTAATATCTTGTGTTATACGCTACACCAAAAGGAGCTTTCACAACACACATCTCTAACCTGGCTTGAATTACACGCAATCGTGACCTTCCATGATAGCATGTGTTGTACGCAACACCAAGTTTCGCTAAACAACGATATGCTATTAAAATATTATTAAAACTAGCCGTTATGAATAGTAATAACCACTTTTTGAAATTTTGTAAATTTTATTTTTCAAAATGGAATTCATTTTTGGATTCGTAATATCGAAATTAGCTTAGGGTGAAATTTTGGTGATTTTCGGATAACTTTCATATTTTGATGAATAGTGAAAATTACTAAATTTTAATTAAAAACAAATTTTTCAATCGAAATAATTAATAGTGATAAATTATTAATTTTAGTGGTTTTAAAGTATATTTAGAATATATTTTTACAATTTAATACAATGTTGGTCATTGGATGTAATTTCACATTTAAACCAGTTATAAACTTGTGTCAATCTTTTGATAGTTATTATCTCTTAAAAACACGCTATTTGTTTTGACGACGAGAATTAATTTTTAAATTAGTTAATGAAACTGATATGTTTTGAATTTGGTAAAATAGACATCATTTTTGAGTTCATAATATCAAATATATCTTAGGCCTAATTTTTGGTATTTTTTTCTGAAAACATTCAATTTTTGATGAATAGTGAAACCACTAAGTGGTAGTTAAAAAAACTGAATTGTTCATAAAACTTAATTTTATCGCTTCTGTGAGTGGAATTTCGAAAATCCGAGAGACACGGTTAATATCAAAGACTAAAATATGGTTCAGTGAGATGAAAATAATTTTTGGTAAATAGTAACTTTTTACTTTTTTTTACCACGGTTAAAAGTAAATAGGGTAATTAAGGGTAAAGATGATATTATTATTACCCTAACACATGTCCTAATTCTATTGGATAAGTGTAATTCGACCAAAAACAAACTTAGGAATAAAATATGACCATTTAGGCCCACTTGGATTAGATTAGGACATTTATTATTAATTTATTTAAAGAAGGGTTAAAAGAGTTAAAATCAAAGTTTATTTACTAAAACATTTTTAATATGGGGTTATACATAAGATAAATTCGACTATAAATATTGATTAGAAATATAAAAAGATTTCCTACATAATGGTATTTTATTTGTAATTTTTATACATTAAATAATTTAATTTATTTATGACACAACGATGATGCAATAATTATCTTATTAATGAAATATTGACATAATTGATGTTATAAATACCCAAATAAATATAATTTGAGACTTTTTATGAATTAAACTAATTTTCTAGTTTACTATGATATATTATTGTTGATTTAATCAACTTTTTTCGAACATATAATTCTATTATGACTTTCACAAAAATCATATATCAAATAGTGTCAAAATTGACACAAAATAGTTTTTAAATAAAATATTATATTATTAATTGTTATTTTATTCCTAAAAATCTAAGGTTCGGCCAAATGACTTAGATAAGGATATATATATATTAATAATAAACAACTTGGGGTTCGTTTGGCATGTTATAGTAAGTGTATTAACCATATAGTGTAAGAAAACAAAAAGACACGGTAAAAGTTAAATTATTTAACTTAGAGTTAAATCTAATTGATAAGGTTAAAATAATAACCTAAACTTGTCTAAATCCTATTGGTTGATAGTATTTCGACCCATACCTACTTTAACTTCGAAATAATACCCTTTTGAACCATTATAAACCGATTTTGACTTTAATATAAAATAATATTTTGAGATATTCCTAAGGTGCCCCTCTCCTCCCTTATAAAAGGGAACCTCCTCCCTCTCTTCCTCACACAACTTTGAGCCTTCAAGCTCGGCCAAACCCTGCCAAAATATCTTCTCCACTTCCCTAGAAACATACTAGAGGTTCTGGTCTTCCTCAAAGACCAATTTTAGTGCCCTAAGAAGAGGTCTCAAAGAGGCGCTTCAAAGAAGTGGTAATTTCCGTTACCGATTCTTTCACCTTTATTTCTTCTTCCACTTCTTCTTCTTAGGTTGTTTAATTATGAAGTAATAACATAAGTATCACTAATATACTGATATGTTATTATAAGTATGAAACAACCCTATTTCACCATCTATCCATCCTATGGAAAACAAAATCACCGCGCGTGCGTACGTACGGAATACCGTCTCCCCACCGTGGTGTAATCTGTTTTTCCACCAACACCTTACATGGATGGGTATTATGGTGTAAAGAATAACTATACATAGTTATTATAACATCATAATTATTCTGATACATTGTACCATCCACTTCAATTCAATTCAATAATTATGGAAATGATATCATCGCTTGTGCGTACGTACGGACTACCGTCTCCACGACGCGATGAGATTCATTATCCATGTTAACCATTTAAGAATGATTATAAAGTATATATAAGAAATAATAATGAAATATATGACATTATAAAGCTACTGTATTTTTTTATATATGTATGTCATCTAATTACTTCCATTCAAGATAATAAGGAAAGGAAAACAGCGTTCATGCGTACGTACGGACTACCGTCTCCATGAACGGTGTGTTTCATTTCATTTATCTATCTATTATATATATATATATACTGAATATATATGATATATAAATCATGTTTTATATTCTTAAAGTAAGTAAATCATGATATAAGTAATAATAATGTCAAGAACAACAAGTCCAAACACCTATGTTAAATGAAACGATTTTACCCAAAACGCTTCTTTAACATGGAATTTACAAAAGAACGGGTAATATAAAGTCATAAGTGAACCATATATGATATAATAACAATGAATATGATTCTGTAATAAGTTAATGACATTATTTAAATCATTATACAGTAGGTTCGGATACGTACAAAGCATATCGGACATAAGGTAAGTGAAATATCACAATCTCATTTTTATCCGAGATTGTTTATATGTTGGTATTTACTGGGGTGTATTTTATCATCCACATATATGTTTCCTCAATATGTAATGTTATTTCCATCCACCTACAATTTTTTAAATCCAATTTTACCCTTTGGTGAGTTTTTAGTAAAAGATATGAAAAGAATCTTTTGTCGTTTTTCGTACGAGGTACTTTTTGACTTTTTCGACAAAAGTGAGAAGAATGTTTTTTTAACTTATATGGCATGAATGGATTTTTAAAACCTTATTTCCAAGAAGCTTCCTTTACAAGTTTTCAAGTTTATTTTTAATCAACTTCTTTTAGTTTAGAATTTTATGACATGTTAAGAAAGGAAAAGTGTTTTTGAAGTAGAAAGGATATTTTCCTCAAGAATGGAGTTCAAGTGTTTTATCAAAATTATTTTCCATCTAAGATAATAAAGGGTTCTGTTTTTATCCCTATTATTAAATTGATTTGATTATGTTCTGATGGAATTATTTTTATGAATTCCTTTATATTATATGAATTGTTTTATGATTTCACGATGTTTAAGATTCCCATTTTTATTACATGGGTTATGCTATGATGTATGGTTTATGATTTTGTGGCACACATAAGAATGGTATCATTATGAGATGGGTGGGAACTATATCTCCCTCCAATGCATTGGGTAAAGATTTTATATCTCATGATATATACATGGCTGGAATGGTAGGTTATACCGGTTTAGTGAAACAGGACTGAAACGAGGGTTACTCGATTCAGAAAGGGACTTTGTCCACTAAGATAGTCTTGGCAATGAGTCTTGACTAACAAGAAATGATTCTCTATGATTATGTGTGTATGCCACAAAGTTTCATGTTTTATGTTATGATTATTGTGATTACATTTCACTGCCATGATTTATCCCATGTTATGAAATTATGATCTCTTTTGCAGGATAAGATTTCCAAAAGTTATGTGCTTATGTATATGATGTGTTTGATATTTATTTTGTTTACCATTACTGAGCATTTGAGCTCACCCTTTTATGTTATCTTTTCCCCAGGATATAAAGAAAGGTTTTAGGTATAAAAAAAAGAAGATCTTTATGGGAGATGTTGAAGATCTTTCACCAGGAATTAGAAGATTATATTCCGAGTTTCCAAAGACACTAAACTATTATGATCCTTGTGTGTGTGTTTTTGTAATGTACTAAGTATTCTGCAAAAGTAATGTAATGTCCATGTACGTCAGGCTTTGGGTCTCTATAGTCCACCTTTACATTGGTTCGCTGACGACATCCATCGGGCCAAGGTCCACCTTCACGTCGGTTCACCGGCACCATCCCGAACTACACGGACTTTGATTCCCTACCACGGGGATACGTAGGAAGCCTCTTCAAGGATCAAGCCCAACTTCACTATCACCCCTGCGATGGTCCCATTTCATTCCCCCTCGACTTCATTCATCCATCCATCACCCATATTGATTCTCACCCGGACCGCCACATCCCGGTGGGATCATGCCATCCACCTCCTCGCTGCTCCTAGCAGTGCATGGGCCACTTTCCACGTGTAAGCCCCAGCATATCTCCGGGTTGTTGTACTCTGTGTACACCCCGATTCATCACCCCTTCGAACTATGTGGGTTTTGATCCCTATCCTCTACACATGGTACGTAGGAAACCTCCAAGAGGTTCAATCCCAACCAATGGTAATGTACCCCATCCTGGGGTGCACATCCCCTGATCCGGCCTCAGTGGTGTTCAGATCAGCCATTACGGTGTGACATCTCCCCTCTATGGGGCACACCACCATCGATCCGTCTCTATGGGACGTTCTGATCACCCTTATTTCATCTCCGCAAGACGTTAAACTCGCGGCCTACCTTGTGATAAACATGAGATGCCCGAGGAAAACCTCAGATGGAATGAATTTTGTGTAACCGTCATCGCAAGACGTTAAACATGCTGCATACCCTGTGTTAAACACGGGAAGCTGAGGAAAACCTCAGGTACATGCCTATGGCATATGATTCCCCGCATTCGATGTGGGATGCTTCAGGATATGCACCCTTGAGATGCCCTCTCATGAGGAAGAATACAAGTTCCCCAATGTCCATGCACCCAGAGATGCCCTGACATGCCTGATGTTGTCGTCTACTCTGACCGAAGGTCGCTACCATGTCAAGACCCCATGGAATGTCTTGATGGAAGTAGTGTAATTAACCGGCGTCAATGAAGATATGGAACCAGAAATGAGATTCACAAACAACGTATTAAATCTATTAGGGAGACCCGGACTAGGTGACGAGTTCCGAGGAGGATTCCACAGAAGGAATAACCGACATCCCATCATCCCGTTTCGATCAAGGAGAAGACGTCCCTGAATAAGGAGTGAATGCCGCCCGCCTTTGGAAAGTGGGAACGCGGGGCAACAGCGCAGCGTGTCCTCCTTCGCGGATGGACGAATGCGCGCACCCTGGAGAAAGTGTCGGAAACACCATTGATTATATAACCACTGAACAATGATCACATTATTATTATAAATATAGGGTTTTAACAAATCCAATAGACATAAAGGAAGTGATGGGCTCAACCAATACGATATTACCCTATAAATCCCATTTACCAAATATTTCAAGGGAGATAGCATCACTGGGCATTGACCTTGACTAATCCCAAGATATGAAACAACAACTTAAGCATGAGGAAAACCATTTATGGTTGAAGTTTAAGCTCATTAAGATCATGACCCAAACTATATTTTCTGAACCACCCCATTAAAGTCTCACCATCATACACCTTACCCTTAGAGAGTTTTCTGGTATATTAAAGGGATATGTATAATGAAATTATAAATATGAGTTTGTACATTATTTTTTATAGAATAATTAATATATTTTCATCCTATTATTTTTACTTTATAAATGATTTTTATTTTGATACAATAAAACACAAATTGTATTTTTGAATAACATTAAAATTACATTAAGGAATTTTTTTTATTAATTAATGGATTTTTGAAATAAATAATATTTTAATAAAATATTATTAAATAATTTTTATAAATGACCATATAATTTATATAATGTGAAATGTAGTTTTTATAAGGGTTTGAAAACTATTGTATAAAAATCCATCATTTCTAAATAAAGATCAATTAATATTTTAAAAGTGAAAATACATATATTTATAAAATTATTTTGGTAAAATGAATATTATTTTTGGAATCATAATGTCGAAATTATCCAATGGTTATTTTTTCTTTATTTTATGAGATAGGTGAATTTTTGAGTAAAACTAAAATACCATATAAAAATAAGGTGTGTATTATGACATCATACTAACCCAAAAGTGATGTGATAAATACTATAAGAGGTATCCAAGAAAAAATATATGTTTGAACTTTAAAATATTGTGATTTTCAGTTTATTTTATTAATTTTATAAAACCATTATGAATCCTCCAAAACCATTAATATATTTTAAGTTTTTAAAATAATTTCTTTAAGAGTGTGACTCACTTCCACATTAGAAAGGGTATTATTTTATTAATTTTGTCCCTTGAACTTATAAAATAATTAAAACCACTCTAATTTTTTAGGAACCAAGTTAAAAAACATGGGAAGGTTTGTGGTTTTGGTTATTTAATTATATGGAGTCAAAAACCTAAGTTTGAGAAATATTAATGAAATCCCCAATCATTTACTATATGAACTCAACCAATATCCCATTTATCTTCACTAAAAACATTTTATCACATACTTACTATAGGATCCACTCTATATAGTCCCCCTAGGATCTCAAGTAAGAGATTTCTGTCTTCACATTTCCATTCAAGAACCTTTTTTATATTATGCCTCTCAATTTCAATTTGTTCTTTTGGGATATGTTCTTACATATCCCCTTAATATCCATTTTATTTATATATATGATGAGGTAACCCTTTGAATCTAATTAATCCCTACCATTAACCTTTATGTATACTCGTTACCATTCAAAAATTCAGTAAGGGATACTCTCATTATTCTATTTATTAAATCTTCATTATTATCTTATGCCTTTTATTTCCAATTAATAATGTTGGTATATGTATTTCCATGCCCCTAATATATCCCATTTTATTTCTAAATTATGACAGACCTCTTTTTCTTTCATTAAACTTTGTTGTGAATTTTTAAGTGACGTCGTTATATTGCCGAAATTTCACCATGATTTTCTATGCCAAAACAATAGTGTAGTGAACACCATACCAATTCCCTATCAAGGGTTTTCACCATTGTACACTTATACTTATTTGAATTGGGAATTATATGTATTTCTTCCACAATCCTTGATCGTGGAAAAAATTATGATGATAAATGAATCCATGTTGTATGATCTGTGTGGCACACTTAAGTATGTGAATGATATGAAAGTGACGGGTGCGCCCAGAATTATATAGTTCTCTAATTTATTGGGTAATGTTTAGTCTCATGAGATGTAATTTTAGTATAGAGAGTGAAGCCGATTATCATGCTATATCATGCCTCATTGTTCATGATTATGATTTTGACCCCTTTTTTTCTTCATTGATATGCCTATTTTTTAACATGTATTATCTTATTCATGTTATTACATGTTTATTATATTACTAGGATTTATATCTCACCCATTTCCTATGTATGTCCCTAGGTTATCCCATGTAGTTTTAAGTTAAAGCATGTTAAGGAAGCTTTCATTAAATATGTTGTTTATCATGTTTTAAATTGTTATGTAATGTATCATAATTCCACAATATGCTATAATTATTGATATTCTGGGATATATTATGTGTAATCTTATGTAATAAATCATTAATTAATGTAAAATAAATAGAAGGGTTGTTATTAGAATGGAGTCACCGAGTCTAGTCAGGCAGCATATCAGGTCCTCGGTTAGGGCCATATCCATGCAGTGCAAGCTACGCTTGAGGGGCAGAGTCCAAGTACTTCTACTATATGAGGAACTATTCTGGTATCCTCTACTTTAGTTTCTTCCCATTTTTATATAGGTGGATCCCAATCTTTTCTAGCTACTTTAGCTAAGGGATTTTTGGGCCTAATGATAGATTGTTCCCATGGTGTGATGACTCTTGATACACCACTTGGGGTCAGATAAGAGGGTATAATCCAATGCAAGAAGTTCCCCCTTTACATAGGTGGGTATCACTTCCTATGGAATTTATTCATCCTCTAGATAACCATCTTTGATGTCATTCTCAGTATAGACTATCTTGTACCTTATCGAGCCCATGTGGATTTATATCGACAGTGGGTGTCGTTCACATCACCCGACGAAAGAACATATATTCACAAGGGTGAATGGTATATCTAGGTGAAAAAATCTAGACTTTATGGTACTTGGATGGGTATGGTGACAAACCAGATGGAAATTCTCATTATGAGTGACCAGGGAATGAAACTTGTGGAATTCCCTCTAGTAATGGATCATTTCATGTGATTCTCCCCTAATGATTTTTTCTGCTTACCTATTGAGAGAGAAGTTGAGTTCACCATAGAGATTATTCCAAGCACAGAACCAATGTCCATTCCTCCCTATAGGATGGAACCTATAGTGATCTAGGAACTTAATAAGCTAAATTAAAGATCTTGATGAAAAAGGCTTCATCCGACCCAACACATCTTTTTGGGGTTAAACTGTCCATTTCACCAAGAAGTCGGATCGTACCATAATATTTTGCATATATTACCTTCGATTGAACCAAATTATAGTGAAGAACCATTATCCATTTCCTCATATAGATGACCTCTTCGACTGGATATGAGGAGAAATTTTTTTCTCTAAGATTGATTTGAATTTGGGAAACCATCAGGTGCATTTGAGACCATCATACATACCACATACTGTATTCTAGAGAAGGTATAACTTGTTTGAATATTTGGTTATTATTTTTGGCCTTATGAACATGCCAACAATTTTTATGTATATGATGAATTTGTTTTTCCACCCACTGTTGGATTCATTTGTGGTAGTCTTCAAAGATGACATCTTAGTATATTATTGCACCAGATGCTAACATGCCAACCATCTTGAGATCATAATTAATACCCTGATAGAGCACCATCTATATGTGAAGATCAATAGGTTCCACTTTTAGATTAGTAAATTTCACTTCTTGGGTCATATTATTTCTAAGTTAGGAATATATATTGACTCAATGAAGGTAAGTGCTGATGTCTCCTAGGATTAGAACAATATTATGTTTGATATACACAATTTCTTGGGCATGGATGGATATTATAGGATATTCATCTTGTATTCTTCACACTTGGAAGATCCTCCTACATACCTGAAAAATAAATAGGTGAAGTTTTCCTAGTATAATGCTTGTGTGATATCTTTTTAGGAGTTAAAGGAAAGACTTACTTCAGTGCCAATCCCAATTCTTCCAGATTTGGGTAGATATTATACAGTTTGTTTTGATTCTTTAGGAATTGGACTGGGTGTAGTTATGATGCAGGGTGATCAGGTTGTTGCGTACGGGTCCCTCTAGCTGAGGCCACATGAGTATAATTGCCCTACACATGATTTCAAGCTGTCCTCCATGGTTCATACCTTACACTGATGGAGGAATTCTCTATTGGGAGAGTGGATCATTATTTACATAGATCACAAGAGTCTCAAATACATATTCGTGTAGTGTGACTTGAATTCGAGGTAACATAGGTTGGTTGAATATCTATATACATTTTACTTTGATATTTATTATAAAATCGAAAAGGTAAATGTTTTGTATGACACCCTAGGCTAGAAGACTTAGACACATGCCATCCAGGAGGACATTAGTGAGTGGAAGTTGATGGTTTTGTTCTTTGAGATACCCGTGGAGGTTTCAGAACAACATGGGTAGCCTGTTCTAGTATATCTAATAGTGAAATCTTCTATTCTTGAGTGTGTCCAGATGGGACAACTTTATGGTCTTGAAGTCTTCGTCTTAAGGGAGAGAGTCTCAGGTGAGAATCCTCCTTTGGGTTGGGTTGTTAATAAGAATGAGTCCCTAATCTTGTGTGGGAATGTTTGGGTGCCTTATAATGTACAACAAGAGTTGATGAGGGAATATCTTACTTTAGTTTGGTAATTTCACCATAGTCTTACCAAGATGTACTGTGATGTACACCATTAGTATTGGTGTCTAGGTATGGAGATTCATATTGCATGTTTTATCATGAGGTGTTCCACCTGTCAGTGGGTGAAGATGGAGCATCAACAACCTATGGGACTCTTATAGCCTCTCTCTATTACTAAGTGGAAATGGAATGACATACCTATGGATTTTGTGATGGGCTTGATGAGATCCCATCAAGGTAGCGATGCAATATGGGTGATTTTTTACAGGTTGACCAATATCACATACTTCCTTCCTATTTGAGAGAGATTGTATATTGATGAGATTGGGATGATTTATATTTGGGAGATAGTACACTTTTAGTGTGTTCCCTATTCTATCGTATTAGACCAATACACCTAGTTTATCTCATGGTTTTGTAAAGGGTTGCAGAAGGCACTGAGTTCATAGGTGAACTTGAGTGCAAAATACCACCCTTAAACTGAAGAACAATATGAGTAGATGATACAGGTGTTAGAGGACATGTTTTTTTCATGTGTCCTTGATTTTGGGGGTTCATGAGAAAATAACATACCTCTTGTTGGGTATTCCTATAATAAATTCTTCTAGGAAACAATTCAGTTGGCTCTGTATGAAGCCCTTTATGGTAGGCCATTCCATTCACCTCTATGCCATCTAGAGGCATGTGATTTAACACTACTAGGTCCTCATCTCTTTTAGGAAACCAAAAAAAGAGTTCAGATGATTAAGAATCCTTAGATACATCACATTCAAGATATAAATCTTATACCGATCATTGTTGTTGACCTCTAGAGTTCAATGTGGGAAATAAAGTCTTTTTACGAGTTTTGAAAAGGTTGGGTCATAGAAAAATTCAGAGACATGGAAATCTATCTCCTCATTACATTGGGCCTTTTGAGATAGTGGAGAGAGTTGGGAAGTTAGCCTATCAATTTCAGTTACCTCATAGGTAACCTTCTATGCATGAATTATTCCACGTATCGCAGATTTGACACTATCATACTGACCTATCTCATTCTTTTTTCCCTGAATATATTAAGCTGGATACAGATGCTTCCTTTAAAGAGAATCTGATACTTATCATTGACATGATCACTAAGGATCTCCAAGGAAATTCCGTGCATTTGGTTCGAGTTCTATGGTAGAACGATTATGTATATAATGATACATGGTAATGTGAGGTCGATGTGTATGCACAGTGGATAATAATTTTCTCAGATGATGTTTTACTACCTTCAAAAGGGAAAGTCATGGATGAGTTGTCTTAAGGTGGGGATTTTGTAACATTCTGACATCTTTACAAAGGTTAAGACCATTATTTTTTCAGCTTAAATTAAATTTTTATCCCTTTTAATGTTTCTTAAGGGAGTTTTGGAAGTTTCTATGGAATCTAAGGCTTGTTCTAAGTGTAGAACCCCAAAGTTTGGAGAAGTGGACTAGGCCTCACAGTTAGGAGATACCATGCCACCCATCCCACATGGTTTATCTAAATATATGACTTGTGACAGTAGGGTGGAAGGGGCTACACATTTTCTTGAAACCATGAAATCCTAGGTGAATACTCATACATGATTAAAGACCCCCATTACAGTATAATTTCATGTGGTTTGTGCATATTTAGGAAAACAATCTGTCTAAACAATGTGGGGTCCATATTAAGTAGTGGCATAAAGCATAGTTGGTGCATGGTTTGGACAACCATGATACCAAACCATGTGACCCAATTTGTGTGGGTGACATTCCATTTTTTCCTTTAATAAAATTAAGGTTTTTACCCTCCTTATCCCCATTTATCTTCCAATATATGAACTCCTCCTTTTCTCTTATTATAAGCTCTCCTCCCACCTCGCTTGGGTATTAAGGCATCTCCCTAATCCAGAATCAAAATCATTCACCATTGGAAGAATTAGAAAGCTTGAGGTAATACATACACTCATATTGATTCCTCTTCATGTTTTTTACCCTACATTTCACTATTTATGTGTGACAGAATTTTACCCATTTTTAGGTCATATGACAATTTCTATGATAACTCTGGTTCTAACTCAACTCAAAGGATGACACTGGATGAGGAGAGAATGATGATCCTAAAGTCATTGGTCGAGTTTATTTTCCCAAGTTTCAATAAATTTTATAACATACACTATTGTTCCACATGTTAGACCTTTCTGATGGTGCTTATAAATTGTTAAATAAATTAAATTGAAAGCGTTACCATGATTGGTATAACCATTATGAGAAGTGGACCAACCTTTGGTTGAATACCTTGACCTAAGCCGCCCCTTTGGGCATGCCTTACCTTCATGGCCTAGTTACCCTTTCTTCCTAGCTAGCTAAGTCAACTTTTAGGTGTGCCTTGGACTAATAATAAATGCTTATGACATAATGGTAATGGTTGGTCAAGTGTTTAGAACCTTATGACTTATGCCTTATGCCACAATTAATTTACTAAATTAAATGAAATGAATAACTTGTTTAAAATATTATAAATGCATCTCCTTGATAAATGGTATGGTTTTGCTAACCAAATCCTACCCTCACTTGTGATGAGAGTGATACAAGGGGTTCCAACTTAAGGACCCCTTGTACGGGCTCATCGTGCCTTATAGTTACAATTTGTTAATGCATTGTAAACATACTCGGGGAGACACTAGCTATGCCCGGGATGGGATTTTTGTGCATTTTTCTTTTTTACCTCTAGATGAGTGAAACGAATTCACTAGGGGAGACCCCATGGATGATCTCAGTGGTGTGATATTTTTACCATGACTTGAGAGAGACTAGGACCCCTACATGTGATTCCAGGGATAAGCTTATAGGTTAGTTAGTGATTTTATCACACAATTCTAGGAGTGAAACTTGGGATCTCATACTTGGGTCACCATGGATGAAATACCATGGAATCTGGACACCCACAAAGCCCCGAGAATGATACTTTGAATTTCATTAGGATCACCTTGGATGTGATTAGGGTTCCTCTTAATAATTCATAAATATTTTTAATGAATTAAAGAGTAAAAAAAAGTAAATGTGATTATGAAACTCAGGGGGCATGTTCTCCAAGACAAATAACATTCCTAAGGACAATCTTTATTTTTATAGAGTATTCCACTCAATTCACATGTAAAGTATTTCTCAGTTCAGACACACCTAACTTAGGCCAAAGTAGGTAGAGGTGGATGAGTGTCCCATGTTGAACCTAGTCCAATATGCTTATTTATTTATTCTTATCTTTCATTTATTAAAAATGTAAAATTGTTTATTTATTATGAATGGGCTGGATTGACCTAGAAACTATTTGTGGTGGCCTACTAAGTATATCGCACATCCTCATTGGGCCTCCTTTGGTACCCAAGAAGATTTCATGGTTATAGGTATAGATAAATGTAAGTAACTAAATTCCAATATTTTATTCTAATTATTAGGATGGAGTATAGGAGCAAGGGACCGAGTCTATGCTCATGATGCAAGTAATTACCTCTTTTTACCTTTTTGTATTTTTTTAGCATATGGTATATGACTATATCACCTCTTCCCCATGTAATCTTTTTTTATAGTTACATGACATCATGATCATTAACTTTTATATCTAATTATTTTAACTTCTACTAGTTGTTTATTTATCTTTCATGATTAATTATTATTTTCCTACTATTATCTTTCTGTTATTACTACTTCTGCTATAGTGGGTTACTAGTCCAGTTTCATAGTTTATTCTCCTGATGTATCTTATTTCTTATATACTACTATGACACACTTTGTTCAATGAGGGTATACTATCTCCTTGGACACATCGTAGTCCCATGCTGCTAGTTGGCAGCCTATATGTTTGGGGAGGAATGCTTGAGGTCTTATGTCCCACCATCTCAGGGGAGCTGCTAAGTGACATCTAGGGTGGGAAACTACACATAAATCTAAACATCAATTTAGAGGATAAAATTCTTATAAGGTTTAGGATATTTAATGTTATCAGTATAGATTTGGCTCATATATTGGAGAAGTGGGGTTATATAGTTTAACATTATATACCAATTATGACATTTCATGTAGTTTAAGGTTATGAAAAAATTTAAAATGTCATACAATTTTAGGTTATTCAATAAGTAATTTCTCCACATAGTTTAATGTAATGTGACACGGATAACACATTGTATAGTTTTAGGGTCATGTGGAAATGAAAAAATGATTGCTTCATAGTTTACAATTTTATAACATAAACCAACATGGTTCTTATGGTTTAATGTAATAAAAATTTGATCAAAATGGCACTTATAATTTAATTTTACATAGATTAGACCATTTCTATGCAGTTTATACTCTTGTGAAATAGAGTATCTGTTAGTAGAGTTTTGGATATTCGCAAAAGGTGGCCAGTAATCTAACATGAAAAAGATTAACTTGATATGAATGTAATAATAATCCATTAGTTATGGAATTATTGAGTGGGATAAAAATAATCAAATAAACCCTGAAATGATGAATATTTAACTCTTTCCTAGATCTATAGACCCAGTGAGCACAACTTGGATTTTTATAAAAATGAATTCCAATTCCAAAAGTTATAAGATAATTTATTTTTTATGGTTTAACCTTTTCCCAAGCCACATGATGATGGAACATGTGAGAGATTACTGAACTTTTAACCAGGCCACCATCTGTGGGTTTTTTATCTAATGATATTTTCACCTCTTTCTTTGTAGTTTACAGTCTCATAAATTATATGAAAATGATGCTCAAAATCTAAAATCATATAACTCATACCAAATTTATGCTTCATATTCAAAGTTTATAAATCATGGATTAATGTTTCATGTTGTTTATTCTCGTGTAACATGGAACAAAATTCCATATAGGGAAGTTTTTAACCATGTTTTTAATGAAATACAACTCCATGTGAACGATGATTGATTAAAGAATCACTTTTAAAGATCTTTCACAATGGTAAGAAAGGGGATCATGTGAACTATAATAGAATGATGGGGGTGAAAAATGAGTCTCAATATAAACTATATTTCATGTTGTTTTAATATCATGCATAATATATAAAAGTAAAAAAAAGGAAAAGATATTTCAAATATATTTAAACAAGGGATTGTTGGATGTGGTAAATCATGAATTGATATGTTTAAATCAAATATGATAATGATAAATGATGGTAATAGGAAAATAATTGGTAATGGAGATATAACCACCACAATATCATAAACTAACATATATAATTATGGAAACTCTCTCCATGACCGTGGAAATACCATAGGTCATAACTTAGTGCCTCATAGACAATTATGCCTTTTATTATACCGAGGGGGAAATTCAGATGACTCAATAAGCCTATTATAATTTTTCATGAGTGATTTATGGTTATATGATCATTAAAGATATTAATTATGTTGGATAGTAATAAAAAAGTCTAAAAGGGGTTTGGTGTATTATAAAGTTATACTATTGTGTGTTAGGTAAACCATTTAAGAAAACAATTACATGAATAATATAGAATTTTTTAAACGTAAAATATCCTGGTAAAAGAGAGGGGTAAATGAAAATTTATATGAATAATAATAGGTCCCCAAGTTTAGATAAGTACCCATTGATATAGGTATAATAAACTCACATATGTGAAAAAAATTGGGTACCCTAGTATCAACAAGTTTAAACCTGATGTGAATTAATGAATGTTTAGATACCAAGGTACCATGATAAAGGGGAATTGTGGATAGACCTATGATATAATATTTGGGTTTAACTATGTATGCTTGGATAATAATAATCAAGTCACACATAGTTTTAGTAAAGGGGTATTTTTTATCATAGGATGGGTGAACATTGAAATTTGTGAAATCGAGGCTAGATACCAACATGGCTATCATCTCTCTTTAAAGAAACTAATACATAGATTGAGTACATACATAAGGAGGGGTAAAATATTTAAGGTTATTTCAAGAGGATTGTGTATCATACAGTTTAATTTCATATTCTAAGGACCTAAATGATTATTTTAATTTATATTGATACAAATTTGACCAATGCATCACACAGTTTATGCCTTTTCAACACAAGGTAATTTCCTGTAGTTTAATTTCATATAGTGAAGATTATAAACCATAATGTGAAATAATTGGTATGTATTAACCATAATTTTTAGTGAAATATAAGGAACTATAAATTTTGGTTTAACTTTTATTGATCTAAATATTTATCCCCACAAGATTTGTGTCTCCTTCTATTTATGATTTAACTTTATCCTAAGCCATTGAGATATAGATCTTAGAAAATAATTACTTTAAGTTTAATAAATCTTCCCTGTATAGGTTTTCAACCATATAAGTTTTATGTATCTTTCATTACTCATTGAAATTGAATCAAAGGAATATGTGCATCATTAAATTTAATCTCATGAAACGTAGACCATATAATTCTGTATAGTTTAAGGTCATAGATCTTAGACTAAAACATCATGAAATTTTATACTCTAATGACATGGATTAGTGCTACTGGGGAGTTTATTCATATGATAACCGATATTAATGAACGGATGTGAATAAAGAGTAGTTTAAGAAATAATATGAATTACCTAGAAGGAATAATTCCACGAATAAAAGGGAAAATGAAAAGGAATAATATTTTAGGAGATATAGAAATATCTATTTTTATAATATAAATGCGAATAAATCCACATGTAGTTCTTGGATAATGATTTCAAATCTTGGTGTAATATTGGTAGAGGAAAAAATAATATAAATTGGTGGGATCACACACCAGGATAACCTTAATTATAGAATGTGTGCACTATGGATTACATAATTTGAATAAAAAATATCTTAAAGAACCTGAGTAGAATAGGTAATGAAATTAAAGGGGAGATTTTAGCTAAGAATTTTGAAGTGATCTTATGAATTTTGTGATGAAAATATTGTATTTGTTGTTAATGTTGTTTTTGGAAGCCAATGTTTTCATGGATACTTGGGTGATAGATTGAATATCCATCCATTACATGAAAATGGAAGGTGATACTCTTGGATCATCTAGTTGTATAGGTTCTAAGGGAAACAATTAACATATGATGATTATAGATATGATTTGAATGCCAAGAAAATTACTAAAGGTTTTTAAGCCTTATCTTCAATAGTCACTTGAAGTGAGAAACCAATATGAAGTGATTGAGCATGATGGTTTCTAATTAAAATGTTTTATATCTACTGAATGAATATTTATGAGGGATGAAGTAGAGCTGAGGTTGAGATGATAAATACTATAACTTGAGTATTTTATATTATATATGTTTTTGGAACTAGATAAATGGAATTATAATTATTATAATATTTTCTGGATTTATTGGAAGTTTATTTTAATTTATTTGAGATGTTTGATAAATCCCATTATATATTTAAATAATCACAGACTTCATTTGAAGAAGTCTTGATTTCCTATGTTATAGTGCAAAAAAATGATAAATAAAATTATCATATGAGCCAAGACCCTAAGATATTTGAGTTTAAAAAATATCCAGTTTAGAGGAGATGTAAAATTTGAAAAGGGAATTTATTAATGCAAGGAAATTGTGTAAGGTAATTCATCTATACTTTTCTGTGTGTAAGATAATTTTAGACAATATAGGTAAATTGAGTGACACACATGCAATTGAAAATGTTAGAGGAAATCCTGTTACACATAAGATAATTTGAGATCATATAAGATAATTCATCTACATAAGAGTGAATTAGAAATTTTAATTGAGAATCAAGAACATCATGTAAGTAAATTATCATATAAATACTACTACCCAAGTAATTTTACTTGGTAATATGAGAATTGTGACTGACAAATAAGTATGTTAATTCACATAGATGAGAAATAAAATATCCATAAGTAAAATCAGTTTTCATCATTTATAAAAAAGACAAGCTCTAATATAAATGACTTGGATAATTTTCAAGGTAATAAAATAATGAATATTAATATTTCCAGAATTATAAGATTCTAAAGAGAGAATAAAATGGGATGATGATTAGACCATTTTCCATTGATTTAATCATTATTGACACTAAAAAGGGTGCGCAATTCAATCCTAAAATACAATTTAACTAATCTTAAAATATGTTGGAATAAAGATCAAATATATTTAAATTCTAAAATTTTCAAATGTTGTTCTAATGAAGAAACTCAAGAATATGAAGAATTAATTTCAAAATATGCTTGATTTATTATCCAATAATATAAATATCATGATTATGTAAATCCATGATCCAAAATTGCTTTGGTTATGTGAAGTGATATAAAGTAGATCACTATTATGTCAATATATGATTTTCAAAAGAGGATATTCGAAAACCCTCATATGGTGCTCAAAATGAAGATAAAATCTGATAGTGCTCATGCTGAGTTGAATTATTCTAAATATAAAAAATTTAAATGTGATTAAATCTAAAGACTAATTTTAAACATTTGATAATATAATAATATTAGGTTTGGATGAATATTAAAGATTTTATTTAGTAATATATGAGTTTTGTGTCGTGGAGTAGTTCATCTTTCCATAAATTGCAATGTTGTGTGATTTATTATACAGACATAAAGAATTTTTACTATGGATTTAATGGAGATAAATATATTTAGGAGAATATAATAAATAAAAACTCAATCCTAGTGAAATAATCTATAATAATTTCTGTTGTTTAATATAAATGAGAATAAAAATCAAAGGGAACTCTTATAACTTATAAGAATACAATTATTGAGAAAAAAAGAATCTTGAAATTATGGGAGCACTCCCATATTAAAAAAAATGAATAAGGATAATGAGAACCAAATTTAATGGGGTATTACTTATTTAAAAATTGAAAATAATATCTTATATGGACCTATATATAAAAAATACAAATAGAGTGGGTGTTAAACCATTTTATAACTGAGATCTTATACTGTGTGTGAAAAAATAGCCACCTATTGATATGGATGAAAAGTTTGTGTAGAAGATGTTGATCATATAGATATCAATGATGAAGAATAATAATGATATAAAACTTATTTAATGATCATATTTAGTGATATTAATTTAAGAAGAATAAATAATGTGAAAGAACAATAGATGAAAGACAAAAAATGTTGATCATTTGTGATTCAATCCTATTTGTTTTTAGATGAAAGTGGGTAAAATAGGTGATAATATTATGTAGAATTATTTATAGATGATCTATGATCATGAACTAAGTTTCATTTCCTTACCATAATAAATAAAAGAATTTGATGATCCTATGTGAGAAGAAAGAGGGATATTCTAGTTGATGTAGATACATCAAGTGCAGAAGTGATGACCGACTTCCAAAAAGGATCTTCAAGAAACACTTTTATATACATGATGGGATTCCATAGATACTGAGGTATTTAGGGTGTACATGGAGATCATAGTGCGAAGCTGTGAAAACAATGTGAAGTTATTCAGATAATTATAGTGGGAAAATTACAAGCTAAGTCATGCAGGAAGTAGGCAAGTGTACACTATGGGACTTAGTGTAGTAATGTGAATCACAAACCATTTTAATCAACATTTTATTATGTTATAAAAACCATGATTGGGGTGAATAACTAATCATGGTAAGGAGTGGGCCTTTCCATTATATCTTATAAAAATACTATACATACTTTTATATAATTTATTTGTATACATGTGGTTGATTATTTATTTATTAAACCAAAATATATAAATATGTAATAATTGAAAATGTAGGTTAAATTATAATGGGATTAAGAGTTCCAAATAGAAATTATAATTTGTTAAAAACTATGAAAAACTCGATTCACCAACTCTAAGGTGTGTACCCCAATCCGATTTGGAATTTTAACTAGTAACAGGGAAAAAGTTACCTATGATTGGATATATTTTTAAATACCCACTTAATTTCATTTGAGTTTATGAATTATATATTTGAGATGTTTGAAAATACTCATATAAGTAGATTATAATCTATTCCCACTATTAAACATGTATAAGTCTCTATTCAGACCATGAAAAAAAAGAAAAAGAAATAGACCAATAATCTAAGAAATATCTCAAATAAGATATAGGACCAACTAATAGATAAAGGTAGTCAAAGATGTAAGTGTTCCATCAAACCTAATGAGAAATATTCATAAGATAAAGTATGTTCAAGTTATACGAAATTTGAAGGGATTAGAATTAATAAATCACATAGTGTTTTTTATTATAATATTAAAGATTATCTTGAAATGAGACCCATTGAAGTCAGTATGTACATACTAAAACTTATTAAGTGATTAAAAGAATAAGATTCACAAATGGAGTAAGAGGTTAATGAAATAGAAGATGCATTGGATAAAGAAGTTGGAAGATAAAATCCCCTCTAAAAATGGTAAAATCAAAGATAATACAAACTTTAATTTTCAATGATAAAATGTCCTTGATTGATGGAAAATTTCATATAATTTTTTTTATAAGACATAATTTAAGTATTTTGTTACTGAATTAATACATGCATTGGATAATCTCCACAAAGTCTTAATGAGTATCAAGGATTTACAATTAGATGTTAAATCTAAGAAAATAACTAACCTTGTAAAATCTCTACAATAAATAATAAATATTCATAGTGAAATATTTCAAAATATGAAGAGTTTAAGGAAAGTCTTGTTTAAATTAGTAGAAGATGAAAAATCACCCTCAATCCAAGGTGTCTTAAGAAATAGATAAAACTAAAGGATCTGGAATCAGTTCATGTTGGACCATCTCAAAGATTTGAAAAGAATAATACTAATTATAAAGTTTTATTGAAGTATTTTACAGGAAAATGGATTAATTTTTGTGGTAAAGAGAGAGTGAGATCCGGTTTAGAAGCCTCTACTTCATCCTTATGGAGGAAGGTGTCCCATTACCCTGATAAAACTATAAGGATTTAAATTTTTTTATCTTAAAGTTCTTAACAGAAGTAAAATTAATGTTAAATTTGGATAAAGAAAAATATTTTCAAGGACCCCAATGTATCAATTGTGTAAGTGGGTTATTCTAAGAGAAACTACTCTCAAATTAGTGCTAAAAAATTTAGGCCCCAACCCAAAATCAATGAGGCACTCAAGTATAAAAATATGTACAACTTGTACTAAGGTGAAGAGAATATAATTTATAGGAAGATGTTGGTGTTTCTATAGGTTTTTACATTTGGTCATATATTATTGGAATAATATTTCAAGACTTTGCTGAAATAAAATTCTATAAGTAACAGGGAGCATAATTTAAATAAAGGAAAAACCTGTCGAATTGAATTCATAGAAAGAGAAAAGTTTTTATTTTAAGAATAGTTTTGATTTTCTAAAAAATTCAATGATTATTAAAATATTTATGACCACAATTATGATGAATTATGTTATATTACAACCATTAAAATATCTTATGACTATAATGATAAAAAATTTAAACAACAGATGATGAAGAAAAAAATAAATCAAAGAAAGTCTACCTTTAAGCATGATCAAGTATAGAAATGTTCATATAAATACACTACCAAGAAGTTATTAAATAATATTAAGAAATATTTCAAAATATATAGGAGAAAATTATTCTACTATAGTAATATGGGCCTCTCCATGTACTTCTATAAGTGAGAAATGGAAATCAAAGTTAAAATAAACAATCTAGAGACAAAAAAGATGTCAATCAATGAGATGTACAAGAAGATTATCATGGTGGAAGACATATCAGATGAATAACATGAGAAGTTTCCAAATAATGGAAACCCAAAATATAATGAATTAATATGTGGTAGGTGAAATATAACTAGACACACTCTAGATAAGAGAATGACTACTCTACTAGAACCGATGGAGCTCTTTAAGAAAAAAGGAAAAGAACTAGTGGTTTCAAGGGCCATGATTTCTTCTTTAAAATAGAATAACACAATGAAATATAAGGTATGGAATGATATTAATTATATATTTATCATGGTTAAAAAATATATGTATGAATCTTGGATTCTTAACTGAGCATCAAAAACTAAAATGGTAATTCTACCTCAAGAAAAGAATCCATTTTCAGTTAAGAAGAAAACTGATAAGGAAGAAGAATCCAAGTCACCTAAGATGTTCAGATTTAGAAATTAAAGAAGAATAAAATCATGAAGAAAATGATAAATTTTATATATTTAATTATGTTTTTATTGGATTGATAAATATTTCTCATCCCCAGTGATACAACTGATGAGCAGTGTAAGTATCACCTTTTTACTACACATTGGTGATTGTGATTTGAATATGGAATTAAAGGTGAATATATAGGAAAAAATCCACCAAGGTGTACTAATAACCATGGAAATGATGTATGGAGAAAACTCCTTGAGGTGGAGATTCCAAACAAGTGAAAGCTGCCAGAGTTTTAATCATTTTTGTTGAAATTTAAAATATAGACAACCTAAGAGAATGATAAATAATGAGGTATGATTTTCACCCACCTAATCTTGTTTTAATTTAAGATGGATATATAATTAAGGGGAAGTGATATTTAAAAAAAATGAGGATGTGAAATTAATTTCTCTTGAATTTTATGATGTGTTTTGTGTAGCTCAATGTAGGTTTTTAAATCATCTTGAAAATATTTCTTAATAGACCTAAAGAGATAAAATTTAGAAATAGTTCTTCTTTGAGAAATGTATATGTCTATCCTTGATGCTTTGGTAAAACCAATCTTGTTTTCTATATTGGGTAATCCCACATAGACTTAGATATAAATTTCTTTTGAATAAATTCTAATAAATCTATGGTGCCTTATTTTTCTAAAGGAAAAAAATATCAATGGGTAGAATATGGTCATTTAATTCATAATAGTATGTTGTAGAACATTTTTCCTTTGGAAGACCTCCCCATTCACCTATTTTGTATCAAATGGTATGAATAAGGGAGATAAAAACCTTTTCCTCATTTGTATTTATTATTATTAAAATGAAGAATAGAAATATTGACTTGATGTGTTAAAGTGGTATTGATAACAAATCAAAAGGGGGATATTGAAGTTCTCTTATGGATTGTGTGATGACATTATTTTATTTTTTTGACAATTCTGTTTCTGGAAGTCAATTTTCTCATAGAGACTTGGTTGATGGATTGAGTATACACCCATTACATGAAGATGGAAGGTGCTAACCATTTAGTTTAAGGGTAAAGGAAAGAACTGATATCTACCTTAGAGTATCTGGTTAAAAAATTTATAAGGGTATACCCTCACATCTGTTGATTACAGAGAAAGTTTGGATGTAAAATACAAGTACTAAAGGTGGAAAAGTCTTGTCTTAAATAGTAAGTTGAAGTGTAGAAACCAAAAATTGAGTTATCAAGCATGAAGTTTTTTGAGTATAGGGTTTTATATCTATTGGAAGAATATTTATAATGGACTAAGTAGAATTAAGTTTGAGACGGAAGAAGAGTTTATGAAAATACTCTAACTTTAGTATCTTATATGATTTAAGTTTTTAGGAAAATAAAAAAGGTGTTTGGATTTTTTTATAATTATTGATTTTATTTGAAGTAGTTGTGAAGTGATTTGAGATGTTTGAGAAGGCCCATAGTAGATTTGAAGAATCTCATTCTTTATTTAGAAAGTTTTGATTTATTATTATGGAGTGAAACAAATAAATAAAGGAAATTATCCTATATGACATGCCCATATATTTGAGTTTAAAAAATATCCAGTGTAGAGGTGATAAAAATTTGGAAAAAGGAATTCATCTATAGATGGCTACTACATAAGATAATTCATCTATGTTGTACCATGCATAAGAGAATTTGAGATGAAGTAAATAAATTAAGTCACATATAGGAATTTGAAAATGAAAAATAAAATTCAGAGATATATATATATATATATATAAGATAATTTGAGACCGTTCGAAATAATTTATCTATTTAGGAGTAAATTGGAAAAGGGAATTGAACTATGTGAGCAGTGAATATGTAAATTATCTTATGAGGACTACCACATATGTAAATTTACTTAAACATATGAGAATTGTGGCCACCATGTATGTAAATTAATTTATGTGGATGAAAAATTATATGCCCATAAGTAAAATTAGTTTTCCACATTGCTAGAAAAGGTGAGATCATAAGATAAATGTCTTGGATAATTTTCAAGATCTCTATAGAATGAAAATAAATATTTCTATAATTACAGGAATCTAAAGAGATAATAAAATTGGATGATGCTTTTAATATTTATCATTGATTTAAATGTCATGAACACTTTAAAAGTTTTATGATTTAGGCTTTAAATACAAGTGTTCCAATCATTAAATATTTGAGAATTAAAATCAAATTGAAGGAGATTTTGGAAGTTCTAGATTTTATTTAAATAAAGAAGTTCTAGAATATGAAGAAAGTAATTTCATAATATGGTTGAGCTATTAAAAAATGTTCTAAATATCACAATGCTATAAATACATGATTCAATCTTGTTTTTAGTTTTAATAATGAGATGATAGGTGATCACTATTTTACCGATGTAGGATTTTCAAATGAGAATTTTTGAAAATCATCATCTGGTGATCAAAATGGATATAAAATTTGATATTTTTTATGATAAGCTAAATTTAAATAAATATAATAAATTAAAAATTCATTAAATTTAATGAATAAGTTCAAAAATTTGAGAATATAAGAATATGTGTGATGACTTAATATTAAATATGTTATTCAGCCATATATGAGTCTTATGTTGTGAAGCATTTCATTATGCTGCAAGATAAAATGCTATGTGATTTATCATACAAACATGGAGAATGTTTGGAGTGTATTTCATTGAGATAAATATCTTGAGAATAATATGAGGAAGTGGAACTCTTTCCTGTTGGAAGACTTTAGAAGAAATATTGTTGAGTGAAATAAATAATAAAACAAAAAAATGAAAAACGCAAAGAGTAGTCCTGTAACGTCCTATGAGACAATCATTGAGAAGAAAAATGAATTTAGACACCATAAGATAACTCTCATGTATGAAAATGTTGAATGAGGATCATGGTAAGTAAATTTAATGGGACATTCTATACTCCAAAATAGAAAATAATTTCGCAAGTGACCAACATATAAAAAAATGAAAGATAGGCGGTGTTCGATCATTATATAACCTAGAACATCTGATGTGTGTGAAAAAAAATGACACCTAACAATGAATAATATGACGATTTCAAGCCTGTGATGAATCTATTGATCATTTTAGTATTGAAGATGAAGAAGAGGAAGGGTCCAACCATTATTCAGTGAATATATTGAGTAATCTGAAGATGATAAAAAGATTTAGTGAGAAAAAAAATAAAATAAATAATGACTGTGTTTAGATATTTCATATCATTAATGATTCAAGGATTTAAATTTTTGAGAAGTAAATAAGACATCTATGTAAGAATATTTACCAGAGGCCCAAGAATTTGATATATGAGCAATAAAAAATTTTCAATTCCTGACTAGAAGAACTACAGGTTTTTAAAGATTCTATATGAGAAGAATGAGATCAATTATAGTTAATGTATATTAATAATTTACATAATTGGTGATGGAATTACATGGAGGATCTACAATAAATACTTTCATATAAATGGTGGGATTCCATTAAGCTTGAGGGATTCACGGTGTGTAGGGATATCACTCTGGGAAGCTGTGATAACCGTGTGAAGCTACTGAGACAAGTCCAATGGGAAACTAGCATGTGAAGTCCTATGAGAAGAAATAACGTGTACAATTTGGTTCTTAGTGTACGTATAGTGAGCACCAACCATTATAATTAACATTTTATTATAGTATAGAATCTATGATTTGGGAAAATAACCAATCATGGTAAAGAGTAGTCCTTTGAGCTAAACCTTGTAAAAATAATGCATGCTCTTCCATCTGCTTTATTTTCTTGTATGTGGTTAATGATTGCTTGGTTAACCTAAAATAATTCTATATACACTAACCAAAAATGTAGGTTAAATTACAAGGTGGTTAAGAGTTCCAAATATAAATTAGAATTCTTTAAAAACCAAGAACCACCTGATTCACCCCTTATTAGGTGTATACACCAATCTTATTGGGAATTTCACCTTGGATTAGAGATACATGCATCACTATATATCCTATAGGATTTAGAATCAATACAAGTATAGTTCTTGAAAATGATCTTAAATTATGGTGTGAAAATGTGGGTGGAAACTTGATGTGAATGATGGATCCACACACTAAGATGCCTGAATTAGGAAAAATGGGGGGGTGAAGGGATATGAAGGACCTCTATATAGATCTAGATCATACACAAAATTAATAGATTTCTATAGTTTATAGTTTATAGTCATGTGTCAAGTATGATATAGAATAATGTTTATAGTCATGTGATGAAGACTACTTTATACATTTTAATGTAATGTAGAAAGTATGACATGTAATACAATTTAAGGTCTTAATGTAAGGACGTCATATAATGAAATTTAAAGTTTTACGATGAGGTATATATGAAGTACAGTTTAGGGTCATGGGGAAAGGACCTTATATAATGTAGTTGAGGGTATGATAAAGACATTTGAATCTTACATGAATTGTTAGACATAGTATTTTTAAGAGGATTTTAGATAGATTTTATGAATGTCACATGTTTCTTGAGACTCTATAACATCATCCAACCTTTTTTATCATCTTATAAAGCCTATACCTAAAAGAAAAACATTATTGGAATATATTTCCTAGAAATTAGTTATAGGGAAAACAATTGGGATAAATCTTCAAAACTATATCTCAGGGCCTCCTAACCCCTTCAATCTTAAGAAAATTATTCTATGGGGAACAAATAAAATACATGGGAATTTGTAGAAATTTAAAATAATAGACCTTTTTTATTTTATCATTGATAAATGGATAGTTTTTATTCCTATATCTTGATTGCATGTTTTACATGGGGTACACATTTATCATAATTTAAGGACTAGGTATACTTAACTCTATTTAGCAATCACATTTTTTTTCAAGTAAATATTATAGACAAAAATTTATAGATTTTATACCCTAAAAATTAATGGTTAGAGCAACAATTAGGGTGATATTCAATACTGTCATCCCATGTCTTCCTGATCTCTAAAAACATCAGTATGTTATTCTCTAAGGGAAAAAGTGAAGTACCTGAGAACTCTCTTTGGATTAAAGTAATATACCCAGCTTCTGTTATAAAATTGAAATATAAATTTACCATATATTCCATTAATTCTTTGAGTAGGTATCATACATGAATGAATCTAAGGTATAGGTAGTTTTTGGAAAAAGTCCCCTTGGAATACTTCTTGAAGGACCCCGGGACACCCTGATAGGGGAGGGGTGAATCAGGGTGACAACTTTTTCTTTTAATGTGATGGATATTGTTCCCACGTTGGTAGGAACTTGTTGAACCTGTAAGATGAATATGATCAGAAAGCAAACATTCACATGCATAGAGAAGACACAACATTTTTTACTTGGTTCACCACTAAGGGCTACATCCAAAGAGCATACGCCGATAAGTTGTCGGTCGTACCTAATTACACTAATATTCACTAGATGTTGATTATAAAAATTCGGGCACATTCACTCTGTCCCAGGCTCAATGCCTTTACAAAGGTTCAGGGATATCTCACTGCTTCCCTCGGGTCACTCCCATTGACTCCCCCTGGCTCACTGCCCTTAGGTGAAGTCCCACTCAGTTTATAGACATGAAGGTCTCTTCATCATTGAATAAGAAAACATCCTCTGTTGTATGTAGATGCTCTGTTGAAGTCCAACTCTTACCAGAAGACAAATCTCACTTTGCGCTGAGGGTACCTGGTGATCTTCCAGCTTTCGTGCAACTTCAGAAGGACATATGAAAATTAACAACCCTGGTGCACTTATCCAAGCCCGATGCGCAAGTCTCAATCCCGACACGCAAGTCACTTGCGTGGTACAAATTTGGGACACCAAAACTACTTGAGCGACACTACCTCCTTCAACACCAAACTTGCACGACGTTGCGCCTTTAACTCCCTAACTGCCTTGGTCGTGCAACCAACAATCGGAGCGCAGCCTCTACTTGCGCAACCCAACAACCACTTGTGCGACTCAACCACTTGCGTGATGAGAGATCGAAAAATCTCTAAGTCTTGAACTTTGTTACAAATGAGGAGGGGGGTCCTCTATTTATAGGAAAACTGGACCCCCTGCGCGGTGGCAAGCAAGTCTTCCCTCGACGCGCAGGTTCCGGCGCATAGCTCATCCTCCCAAGCCTCTGTCGCGCTACTCACTTGCGCGACCTACACAAATACTTGCGCGACCTTCTTTCCTTTACCATATTTTGAATTTATGATATTGAAAAACAATAGGCGCTCAAGTTCCTAGTCCTCCTAGGCATCGGCGCCTAAGTCTCTTCATGGCACGCAGGTCACTTGCGCGACCAGCACAAAACTTGCGTGGCCCTTATCCCTTTGCCATTTTCCCATGTTCTGATCTTGAAAAACATATGGCACGCAAGTTTCCTCTTCATACAGTACAGGGAACACAAGTCTCTTTTCCAAATACACTTTTCTCCATTTGTCGATTTTCAGGCCCAAAAATTTGGCAAACACTGGGAAACGACACCACCTTCAATACTGCTGTCTGGTTGAATTATATGATCTCTTTGCGAGTACACATTCTGAACTTCCACTGCTGATTGAAAAAAACACAAACCATACTCCAAATCATGCATAAAAGACCATGGTTCCAAAACTTCTTGTGTTCTATTTGTTGACAAGAGCATTTAATGAAATTCTAAAATATCACTTTACGTCACATGGAGATCATTGAATAAATGGTTAAGGTTAATTGAAAGTATTTCTTTTGGAATTATTGACATTATAGTTTTTAAAAGGTTTTTAAAAATTTGGATAAGTCCAAATCATAAGGGACATCCCTGATTTTGTAAGGGTGACCAGGAAAGTAGGAAGATAGAAAATAGAAAAGGAATTTTTTCATAAGGGTCATTCGAAATTTTATAAGATTCATTCCTGACCATGTAAGATTTATATATAGATTCCATAAGATTCACTTCAAGAAACTCAAAATAGTCATTCTGTGGAAAATAAGAATTCTATAAGAGTCAGTTCAAAAATTGTAAGAGTCATTCCGAGGTGAAGAGAAATTATGGAAGAGTTATTTAGAAAACCATAAGATCCTTTATAGAAAAATTTAAGGGTGATATTGATATAAAGTAATTTCATAAGAATCATTCTCTAATTCCATATGGTTAATTCTAGGAAATCATAAGGGTTATTCCCTTATATCGTAAGGAATATTCAAGTAAATAATAAGGGAAATTCCCTGAGCCATTTTTATAAAAGGTCATCCTAAAAATATTTATGAAATATTTTACTAATCATTAAATATTATTAAGGTTTTGACAATTAATGTAGATAATATTTTTCTGAAATTAAAGGGAAGATAAATCCATGATATTTTAACGATTTAAATTCAATGATTTGAAAATTTTGGTGGATCTAGTTTTGACCATATGACACACCGTGAAAGGTGGATTCACACCATGTAAAGAACAGTAATAGATTTTGTTTTAAATTAAAATATGGGATTTAAATAATGTTGGGGATTTTATTTATTTTAAAAATATTAGGTAATCTGGTTGGCATTGAATATTGAAGGAAATCTCACTATAGACTTTTTATTTTCCATATTCAAATATGAAAATATTTATCATTTGGATATTTAGTAAATAAAATATTTAAAAGAGAAATAAAGTAAAAAAGAAGATTATGTAGAATCTCAACATAGAGATAAGATAAATATATTTAAACTAGAAGTAACTGGAGAATTATAGGTGATAAGGATCAAAGATTATTCTTCAGAGAAGGATGAGGATTCCAAAATTATACAGGAAAATGTTAGAATAATTCTAGTCATGCATTGGAGTGTTACTAGATAATAAAGAGGTGTTATAGGAGGTTATCTCACTAGAAGTTCATGAAAGTTGTGTTGACGACTGCACTACATTTGGTTTAATTTTTACCTACTGTTCATAAAAGAAGGAGGGTGGTTATAAGTATAGAAGTGTATTCTACTTTTTAGGAAGGGAAGTTCATTATTCATTTATCTAGTTAATGTTTTAAAAATAGAGGTTCAATGTGTCCAATCCTAATTATAAAAGAAAAATTAGTGATCTTAGTGTTTCAGGTGTATTGGTACATCACCTTTTAATGTTATTTGGATTATCACCATTTGGATGAACAAATTAAAAATATCATGTGTCTCTCTTTTATTGTTTTATTTCTTCATATCGATGGTGATAAAGATATAGGTGTTCCTATTAAAAGTGAATAGATCATTCTGAAGTGTTTTTAAAGAATTTATAATATTATAATTCACCCCCTCTTAGGGTATTCACCATGTTTGGGACTAATAGGTGGTATTAGAGGTAGAGGTTCTTAGTGTAGTTTCTTTCTCTCTATAGCATAATGGTATCATTTTTTAACTACAAGGGTGTTCCAATATTTAATTGAAACAATTTATAACTATGGAATAATTAGATGCAATATTACTTCCAATCATAAGGAATTGAGGTATACATGGATTAAATGCATGGAATTTTATCTAGTATGGAAAGTAGAGCATTATCAGAGAAATATATAAGATAACTTGATTCTGATTCTAAAGTAGTCAACACATTTGGAGGAGTATTATCCAAAGATATATAGAAAAGGTGATATTTTTTAATTCCTAAAATTACATGTGTAAAACAACTTCTCAAAATTTTTGAAGGAGATTCCAAGGTATGTGAAACTAAGTTATAGGTATAATAGAATAAGTATAATGAATTGAGAAAGCACCCGAATGAAAATGTTGATGCATTGCTTGACCAATTGAACATTATTATGGAGGACTTTCAAGTAAACTTAGCGATAACCTTGATGATATCATAATAATAAATAGAATCCTGTGAATAACACCACCACATTTCAACCCAAAATTTATAGTTCTCAAAGATAAATACCAAAAAAAGTGACTTTAGATAGTATTAACAATAGTATCATAGTATATGAGATGGGGAACATTGAAAATGAGATAGTGACAAAGGATAACTCTCATAAAGTTTCATTCAAAGTGAATAAGAAACTAATAGTGGAAGATAATTCCTAGGATAATAATTTTACGAGGAAATGTCATTTATTTCTTCAAATATCAAGATAGGAAAATGGAAAATTCAAAGGAAATATTCCACTTGCTTGATTTTGGTGTGGGATTTTTTGGAATCTCAATATAAGATGTCTAAAGAAATTAAAAGATACTGATGAAGAGGAATATCACATGGAGAAACCATTTAAGGGTAAGAAAAGTGAGAGAATACCATAATATAAATTATTTTAAAGTAAGAACTTTATTTCCCTAAAATATTTAAGATCAGAAGAAATTCAAGCACATGAGCCTTAGCCCATTTGGTGAGGACTCCTTAAGTGCATCTAGGAAACCCGGGATCAAATCTAGGCAGAGGATAATTTCTGGGTAACGTAGAAGTACAGTAGCAGGAAAAATGCAGAACTGTAGCAGGTACTGTAGAAGGCACTGTAGCAGCTGGGAACATTCCCCCGTTTGGGTCTTCAGGCCACCGATTTGGTCTTTGACTCTTTTAAGGCCTTTAGGCCACCTAGGTATTCAGGTCAGTAAGGCCTTTGGGCCACCTAAAGGTCTTCGGGCCACCTTAAGTGAAGATACAAACTAGACAACCTACAAAGGAACAAAATTCAGAAGGAGGAGGAGCAAGGAGATTTCACCATAACAGAAGCTAAACAGATTGCAAGAATGAGAGGGTATGGCACCTTTCATTGGGAAAAGCCTATTCATGCATCGGAAATCCTAGATGAACAACCATGAGAAGGTGGAGATCTGATTTCACGATAAAGATTCTAGGGAGGAGTAGTTCCAAGTAGTTAGTCTGGGTTGTATGTAATGTTTGAAGCATACATGCAATGAATTAATCTAAGGCCTACGTGCCATGTAATACTTATGCTTGTGATACTTTTAAGGGTTCCACCTCATCCCTTGAAAGGTGGATGATCAAAATCAATAAAAAATGAAGGCCTTAGGGCCATTGGAGGATAAGAAATTCAAGTGGAAGAAGTTAAATAATTAAAAGAACTTATTGAGAAAGTTTTGGTTGATTTTATAGATAGAACACAAGTGGAGAGAAATGATAATAATGGTGCTAATGTTGATTGAATATTTAACTACAATGTTAAACTAAAATCTTATCTTAAAAAAATTGATATTTAGAGGGTCAATGTAGAGAAATAAAATGGATTGGTATGTGACTCTAATATTTTTATTTAGAAAAAACCAGAAGAAAATTCCAACTTAAAGGATAAAATTGAATGACTTAAATATGTAAATACTAAAAACTAAAAAAAATATATTTCAATCTATAAATTAATGAAAAATTTTATATTATTGATGGATTTACTGGATCAGTGAAATATCTTGTGAAAATAATTGAGGAACTTTAAGGGGGAATCATAATGATGTGATTAAATCTTGATGATAAATAAATAATTCTAAACCTTGGTATATCATCGAGAAGTTTGAGTGCACTAGTAACTAATGAAGCTAAGGAATTGTTTGCTAAGTTAATGGAAAAATTTGTTAATTTTACAAAAAAACAAGAAGTTCAAGGATAATGGTAAATATATTGTGGGTCTTTATTGTAAGAAAAAATCAATGGTGGTTGATGAAAATATAAAATCATCTACTTCCCTGAAGAAGGTTGTTTTGAGTGACTCAAAATATAATCAAAATACTATAGTTGGAGCATCGATGACTCATAATAATTCACCATGTATTTGATGTTATTATTGTGGAAATATGGGTCACAGACAATATATGTGTTCCATAGAAAAATGAAATTTTCAAGTTCAAGAGAAAAAAAGTGACAATCATAATTTCCTATATTCGATATGTGTTTGAGGAATATTGATTCTATTGTGAAGGTTATGGACACAAAGCTATGAATTTTTCATCAATGGAAAAAATAAATATGCCAAAGGATACAAAAATAAGAAGATAAAAATATCCAAAAGAATCATTAAGTAGGCTAGAAACTCATAAAAAATTAATATCCTTGCAATATGAAGATGATTTTATATAACTAGAGGTGAACAAATATATTTCACCACTAAAGGAATAAAGTTAGTAAACTTGGATCAAGAATGAAAAATTTGAGAATTCCAACATCACTAAAATTTCTTTTAAGGTGATGAATCAATCTGGAATATGAATTTTATATAGTGGTTGTACTTCCAACATTATCTGAAATACTGATATCTTCATATGAATAAAATATGACAAATAATATGTTTTTCTCTTTGAAAATATATAGGGTTAATATCATTTTCACAGGAAAGTCTAAAATATGATGGAAATACTTGAGGTGCATGGATTTATTATTGGTTGATGGCCTCTATCACAACTTACTAAGTGTAATTAAATTATGTGACTCATGGAATGTGATGAATTTTATTAGGAATTCATTCACTCCCAAATGAAGATATGGATAAATCATTATGAAATGGAATCAAAAAAAGGGGAACCTATACCTCATTGGTGGAGAAGAAGATAAGTGTTTTTTATCCAAGGAGGAATAAAATGAGTTATGGAAAAAAATCTTGGACACATAATCCAAAATTCCTTGGAATACTTTGTAAAAAATTAAGGTTCATGGGATATCCCTAAGCCTTCATGTGATAAATCTCACACATGTGACATTTCATAAAAAGTTAAAATCATATGGAATTCCTACAAGCTAAAATACAAGAAGTTTACAAAATTGTTAGAGTTAGTGAATGTTGATGTGCATGGTCATATAACAGCCAAAGACATGGTTGGGAAGAGATACTATATTCTATCTATTGATTATTATATAAGGATGAAATGGATTATGGTTATCTCTCATAAGTCCGAAGTGATCAAGTGAATTATGTGATATCAGTGATTGGTAGAGAAAACAATTAGGATAAAATTTTAGAAGTTCTAGACTAATAGTAGTATGGAATTACCTAATAATTAAAAAGAATTATGTATTCAAAATAAAAGGACGTGACACTAAGAATTAATATTGAGGACTCCTCAACATAACATATTCATTTAGAGGATGAACCAAATTTTTAATAACATGCATCAACTGATGATCATTGAGAAAAATATTCAAGAGTCACATTAGAAATAAGTATTTATTATATAAGTGTATATCTAAAACATGTATTTTTATGTCCATGTAATAGAACATATATTTTATCCCATTATATTGTGTTTTTTTGGGTGATGGGGGAATCATAAAGAGTTTTGAGGAAGGAGAGGAGTATTTAGAGCTATAATTTTATATGGGAACCATATTATGGCACAAAGGCTTGGGTTATACTACATGGAATCTTTTATGAGGGTAATATGGTTTTGAAATGTAGAAGGGTAAAGTGTGTAAGGGTTAACCTACAAGGTTTTGTGGTGTGGTGTATGCCTTTTGGAATGGGGAAGGGTATAAAGCGTTTAACAATGATATATAAGAGATATGTGGCATACATGTTTAGTTTATGGATCTGGTTCTTCGATTTGGCATGATTTTGTGGCATAATAGGCCTAGAGGTGGTGTTATTATAGTGTAAAAGAACCCCTTGTGTCCTAGAGGTCTAATAAAATAGGTTTCAATGACATTTTTAATTTGGGGGTATCTGAAGCATGGTCCTTGAGTGGTTCCATAGACTTACCAGGGCATATAGAATCTTGACAATGACTACAACATGGATTCCAGAGGGGAGTTAGACCATGTTCTATTATGGAATAACACCCTATCTTATATCATGGTTTGGGGTAAAAATTTATTTTCTATGAGTGTGTATGGTGGTGCTCCACTGTGGCCCTTGTAAAAATTGATGAGTCTAAATTATATAATCCCTTTAAAACTCATCATTATTATAAATTTTCTATTGAATATTGGGTGACATAAGTGAATCCTTATGTGATATTTCATCCCACTTTTAGTGGATTTGATCCTCTACTTCAAGAAACTTATTATTATAAATCTAAAGTGATTTTCCTTCCCTTACCTCCTTTTTTCCTTATCGTTATATTTTTATAGAATATTGTTGTTTTGGGAATTACCAGTTTAGGAGATATTTTCACAAGAGATTAATGGTGAATTCCATTTTTTAGATTTTTGATGGGTTTTTAGTGAAATATATAGCTTTTGATTATCTTCTTCTTTCTTGGACTAAAAAATAGAAGGAACTAGTTTATATAAAATCAAAGGGAAGGGGGTATGATCACCTCTGCTTTATAGTTACCATGTTATTGATTATATTTGATTCTATTTTCGAATAACTCAATTATGTTCTAATTAAAAGTTGTTACTTCCATGACATTTTAACCCTTTCTATGTTTGATTGATTGAATTCAAATTTCATAAAAGGTTATGCACTTAAATATGGCTATTCACTAATTGTGTGTACATATATAATTGTTATAATATAACCCATGAAATAGATGATGAAATTTTGTGAAATACCACTTTAAATGAAAATTTTGGAAATAATTGGGGCTAAAATCTACTTTAATGTATTGCCAACATTATTTTTATTTTTCATGTTTTTGTGTGGATCTTATGGGGGATTTTACGATGATAGTGGTAACTAGTCCATATGTAGAATGTGTTGAGGCAATGAGGCTGTGGTTAGTTTGGAATGTGATATGTTAAGGGATGGGTTGGAGTGGATGTTTAATGGTTGTTGTTGAAAATTTTTTGGGTTGTTGTGTGGTGACAGTATTATAGTTTCCTAGTTGATATGAAATCTGTTTGTTAATGATGGAATAATAATGATTGGGAATGTAATTAAATATGTTTGGGAAATAATACAATATGTGGCAGTTGATTAAAGAATGGTAATGGTTGGTAATGTCATGAAATGGATTCAATAAATGTTTAGGGGCTAAAACTAAATACAAAGTTTTGATTGAGAGTGGTTTGTCATAAAATATGGAATCGGGTAGTTAAATAGATGGACTTTTTTGGTAACTGTTAAATCTAGAAATGGGAAAATATAAGAATAAAGAAGATCTTGTAGGATGTGGTGTGGCTGTTTTGCACTGTGAGTTTCATTTTTCATGTTGGCAGAAGTTGGTGGTGGATGTTGTGGGCATAATGTGGTAGTATTTTGGATTATTACAGTGTTATTGGTGTAAAAACTTAAGTTGGGTATTGTATAAGACTATCTATTATTTTATTTTAATGTTATTTCTAAATGTACCCCACTTGAGTTGGATATCCTTAACAACTCCCAAATGTTTTGGGTTCTGGGTGTTTTCCCCAACATCCTGGCTATTGAGGGTGGATGAATGGCTACCCCATCCCCCTCTTCCTTTATCTAAGGTGTATAATTATGGTGGCTTAGTTGGTGATGATACATAATGATGATGGATTTTTGGCAGCAATTCCTAATGATGTCAACTAGTTGGTAGTGAGGCGTAGTGATGAAGGTTTAGTTGGTGGTGATTTCTAGTGATGATGGGTTATCGATTGGGGGTAGTATTCAATGCGATGTGTAGTAGGGATCATACATGATAATAGGAGGTCAGGTGGTTGATGTCCTTTATATTCATGATACCCTATTACCCTAGATACACGCCTAGTATATATTGAATGGATGAGAGAATAAGATGTAAGAAGTTGGGGTTAGAGAGTAGAAAACATGTGGGTAAGTGTTTTAGAGGCTCCTTGAATTATATTATTTTGATACTATTTTTCTATATTTAATGATATACTTAGTGAGTGATCCCTAGTGAGGTTAGGAATTGAATAGGTTGATGGGTTTAGGTGCATTTTAGTCTTGTTATTCATTCAATGGATAATTAGTATTATATTATTACATTTTCATGAGAGACATTAAGAATTGTCCTACCAATTATACATGTTATTATCACCCATTATATATATATATAACATATTTAGGTTTCCAAGAGGGTATTAGAGATTTAGTTAGACATAAATAGCTCAGAGGTTGGAGCTTCTTCGGAGTTCCTATATTAATATTTCCCTTGGTATTTTTTTTATTTTGGATACTTATATTTGTAGAAATTTAAATGATTATGGGATGTTATTTATTTTATATTTATTATATGATGTTGATTAGTGGATTTTATATTATGTTCCCAAGATCTTTGAGGGTAATGCCTCCCATTGTGTGTTTTAGAGCCTCGACGCCAGTCGCCAACTTGAGGTATATTGAAGGCGGGATTAGGGTGTCACTCATTCTATCATTTCTATCCTAACATGGTTACCAATGGTTGGGAATTCATGAAAAAGTGGTGTTAGAGTTACTTTTTGAAAGTTATTATGAATATGAGAGTTAAGAACTTATAGGGATTGCATGGGTTGGTAGGGAAACAATATCAGTTGAGATTAGATTATGACATAGAATAGAGAGACTATCTAGAACATAGAATCTTAGGTTACCCTATAATATAATGGAAATAAATTAATCCTTTTTAACACACTTAGTGAAGTGACGCTTCTTGTAGGGCATAGAACTCGGAGAGGTACATGCATTTATCTTATTTGTACTTGCGATTGGATGAGGTGGTGTCAGGGAATTAAACTGAAATAATTTAAATTAATCCTAATAAATTTCATTCCACCATACTTAGAGTATTTTTTTTGTTTCTAGTTATATATCATAGACATCATCTACATGTAGTTCTGGGATTATAGGTTTAATAGGAAGATCTAGTTGATCATCGAAGGATCAACCTGATCGAGGATTGGATGTGAAATAATACATTTCACAGTTGCTAGTATCCTATTATGGTGATGTATAAGGGGGAATTCATATTTTAAGTGAAGAAAAAAGTGGATGATCTTGAGAAGTCCTTCAATTTGATTTGGGAATGAAATGAGTAATGAGTTCCATTGGAGATCATTAAATTGTAAGGGGTAATGAATCATTGATGGATTATATATCTTGGGGAGTGGAAATAGGTGTAATTTTCTAGGTATAATTTCTATAAGGAGTTTTTTAGAGTTATGATCATCAATTATGAAGGAAATAATGAAGTAGGAGCTTACATACCTTCATCAAGGGTGCCTAAGTTAGTGGGAGATCAGGATTAGGCTCAAGGACCTTCTTCACTTATCTCTTTATCTTTTTCCAAAATAGGTATCCCAAGAATTCCATCTTGAGTAGGCAATACATACAGATATCTGGAATATATTCATTCAATTTATTCTTCCTATATAATTAGAGTTTTATAATAATAAAAAAGTGATCAAGTAAATGCATTCAAAAATAGGGGTTCCTCGATATGAAGGTTAGTCGAGTTTCTCAAGGTGTATAGCTTCACATGGGGGATTATGGATTTTAGGGTAGTTGAGGTTCTGAACATTAGGTAAATGACCTAAATATTTTATTTCATTATATTTTAGGGCCATCATTTCTTGATAATCTACCAAGGTATTCCTATTTTTATGCTATGCTCGTGGGGGTAGTGGTCACCATCGGCCTCATGGATCAATTAACTAGGGAATTTAGTATAGTGTGGGCAGCCATGACCATTTTTAGTTGTAGTATTAGTAGTTTACCCAAGGATATATTATCATTGGGGACTACCAATTCATGTTCATTAGTCAAGTTAGTAGATTTATTCTCTATCGAGACGAGATAAAGGTGGTAGAAGTTTTCCCTATGATGGTCCTCATCCTTAGGGACCCAGACCAGAGTATGGTTGTGAGGGCCATTAGTTACTAGGTATAGGATTTGTACATGGACATATGTATGATTTGGAGGAACTATTTATAGAGTATCCATGATTTATATAGCGACCCTAGCCTTTTACTCATATTATTGCATGATTTTAAGCATAAATAAGCATCAAATTTAAAGACAAGGATCGTAATTTCTAGTGTCTTGGAAGATTAGGTACATAATTAATAATCAAAAAAATATTTTATTTAATCTTTATAATCAGATCTTAACTTAAATTGTGCTCATAAATTTGAATAGGATAACCTGGGGATAACATGAACAAAGGGATGAGCTAAAAATATCAGCAAGGGAATAAACATTAAAATAAATATTAGCACATGGGTTAGAGAACATTAAATAATAATATCAAAAAGCATGGAACATGATTAAAAATATGGAATCATAACATATAGAACATGTGATCACATAATCATGGAATCATAGTAATGTGGTGGCATCATAAAACATGACTTTATCATGAGTCAAATCTCATTGCACATAGAGGATCATGAGTCAAGGCTAGGCACCAAGACTATGGCACATGGTGGACGAGTCAAGGATAACCACCAAGACCATTGCACATAACATATCATGAGAATTAACCTTACCCAATTAATTGGAGAGATATCTAGGAACACCAATCATAACATGATTAGTAATATGTGTTCCACATGAGTAATCATACATAATGAATCAAACATAAGGGTTACCCGTGGTAAGAATTTGGTATCATAATCTTGTCAAAATATCTTGTAAAAATTCATAATAAATGGGTATATAATAAAATAATCCATGAAAGAAATAAATTAAATCATACATGGACATTAATAAAGTAAAATAGGCACATATCATGACAAGTGTTTCCAATCTGAAGTGATACATGTAAAAAAAATATTTAAGAAACTTTTAGAATTAAAACATTTTTGTACGGTTTAAGGAGAATATCAAAGATCATTTAAAGAAGAAAAGGGAATAATATTTCACATAAAACCAAAAGTTAACCAAGAATGTTTTCATAATAAAAATATTTATTTTATAAAAATAAAGGTGGCTTGAAACTAATTATATAGTGCACTTGAAATTGGGTAAGAATTCAGGATATTCCTTAAAATAAGGCTTGCTTATCGAATAGGGAACCTTTTAAAAACATGTATATCCATAAAAAAGAAGGATGGGTGGATCTTCAAACTTGAGTTGGAACATATAAAAATAATTCATATTATGTATATAAAATAAAATATAATTTAATTTGGGTAAAAAGAGAGAGATAATAACCTGAATTTATAATGGAGGTTCAGGTAGAATCACTAACCTTAAGTCCGAATGTGTTATTCACATGATATTAATGTCTTGGATAATCAAATTATATTCTTTAATTAATAATTCCATAACCTTTTACACATGTAATTTATTTAGTATCAATTTATTTAGTTCTTTTATTCACTTTTTTATGAGTTATAGTGTTTAATTTCATTATTCGTGAGTGCTTGTTTTCTTAGTTTTCCTGATTTGTTCACTTGAATAAGAGTATGGAAGTTCATGTAAAATGGGAATAGTTTTCCTGAGGTGTAATTATATTATATTAATTAACTTCTAAAATATAAAATTTTTAGACAATTAATTTGATTATATGGGATGAGGATGAATCATTAGAAAATATTTTATTGATAATCACTCTGATTAATTTGGAGGTTTTTCGATCACAACGAACTCATTTTATTTTGTAAATTAATATCATGTATAAAAAATAATTATAGAACATTACATAAGAAATAATAATTATATTATAATCTGGTTCAACCATAAAAATGGTTTAATGACTAGCCTTGAATATGGTAATATAAATTGAAAACTAGCCACCCTTGAATGTGATAAACTCACACATCTCGGACAATATTTTCATTGTTATTATAAAAGGAGGGGGAAGGAGCGATGATGATGAATTATTAAATTAGAATAAAAAAATTATATTATATGTATGTTATTGGAGTTATCATACCATTTGAATGAAGTGAGGTGAGGGAAAAAAAGAAAGATCTTGAAAAGAAAATAAAAGAAACAACAATAAGAATTTACCTCTTGAATGTATCCACCTTGAGAGCCTCCTTAGGGAAGATGTTTTGGTAAATTTGATGAGAAAAAGAGATCCTAGAAAATTGGAAGGGGATATTGAATATATTTTATAAGAATTTTGACAAGGCATAAGGCTTGAGCGGTTTGAGGAGAAGAGGTGGTGAGGGGTGGTATTTATAGTGGAGGAGAGGGGTGTTTTCTCAATATTTAATTAATTAGTTTATTATTTTTCTCAAGAAAAAAAAGTGAGGATTATTGAGAATAAAAATATTAATTAAATCATTTGAGTTTGAACCAACAGTTCTTACATTATCCATGACTCAATGAATAATGTATTTAACTTATAATGTATATATACCGTAAATTACTGTATTATACTTTTCACAAAAAATTCACGTATTTTAGAAAAATAACAAAAACTCACCGTAAACATTTTTCAACATTTAAAATTCAAAAATGAGTTCAATTTTATGAAAATAATTATCTAAATTTTAGAAATTTAATTAAAATCATAATTTACTTGAAAAATACATTTTTTAAAATTATAACCGATTTTATAACACTTCGAAAAATTAGGAAAGGTCTCATAAAATTATCTTATAATCAAGACTTAAAAATATTAATTTATTAATTTTTTTTTATTAAAATTAATTTTATTTTAAATTATTAAATTAGTCATAAAATTTTAATTAAATATTTATGACTTAAAAAAATTCCAAAAATTAATTAATATTTTTTAAAATGTTTACTTACTTATAATGTGATATAATTATATCATATTTTCACATATAATATGGATGAATTTTATTTATAATTTCATTAGTGTGGTTACTATTCAATTATCTAGTTTACTATTCATAAGGTTCACATTACTATTCCAAAATTCAAGTTACTATTCCTTTGGTATATGTTCCTTAACATATAGAAATGCCTTTTATTTCACTAATTCTTTATTTATAAAGTTTGTATTGTGTTCTATATGTAATCTTATGTGATTATAATATAATAAATAATTCATTGATAAAACATTGGGTCATTACATTCTTCCCCCTTATGAAATTTCACCCTCAAAATTTCATTTCACATTCTATGCTGAAAACAAGTGTGGGTACTTTTCCTTTATCAATTCCTCCAGTTTCCATGTTGACTCTTTGTAATTATGGTTATTCTATAGTACCTTGACCAGGTGAGTAGTCTTGTTGCATAGAACATTATCTTTACAATCCAATATCTTCACTAATTTCTCCTCATAAGAAATATCATTCTATAACTGTACCATCTCTAAAGTTAGTACATGTGAAGGATATGGTATGTACTTACTTAAGAGGGATACATGGAATGCATCATGTAATTTAGAGATGGTAAATGGAAGTTCTAGTCAATAGAACACAACTCCGACATGATCAAGAATCTTGAAGGGCTGATGTACCTGAGACTTAGCTTTTCATTCTTCCAAAATATCACGAACCTCTTCCATAGAGATATGTCGAGGAATACCACATCTCCAACTTTGAAATCAAGGTCTCGTTGATGATTTTATACATAACTCTTTTTTGAAATTCGGTCTACCTTGATGTGCTGATAAATGGTTTTCACCTTCTTCACTATTTTTTCGACCGTGTCAAGTCTTAGAAGGCTACACTCACCAACTTCATCCCAACACACTAGTTTTATACACCTTTTCCCATAAAGGTATTCATATAGATCCATTCAGATGTTGAAGTGGAAACTATTATTATAAGAGAACTCAACCAAAGGTAGATGTTGGTCCCATCCTCCTTTTAAGTCCATATAACACACTCTCAACATGTCTCATAGTGTTTGAATAGTTTGATCATATTTGTCATCGGTTTGAGGATGATATGTCATACTAAAGTTCAACTCAGTGCATCAAGAATATTGAAGAATTTTCCAAAACATTGAGGCGAATCTCGAATCTTGATCAGATAAAATCGATAGTGGTACTCCATGTTTCCTTTCTACATATTTGATATATATCCATACAATTTTATCCGATGAGAATTATTATCAAATTATGATAAAGTGCGTTGTCTTTGTGAGATGATCCATAATAACCCACATAGAATTATTCCCTCTAGATGTATTCGGAAGTACAGTGACAAAGTCCATGGTGAATTTTCCCATTTCCATGTTGGTATGGGTAATGGTTGCATCATCCTTTTAGACTTTTTCCTTTAATCCTTCACTTTATAACATACCAAGTACTTTGGTGTATATTTAGTGATATCATTTTTCATATTGTCCCACCGATAGTTCTTCTAGAGATCTTTATAAATCTTTGTGCTCCTTGGGTGAATAGAGAAGGTTGATCTATGTACATCATTCAGAAGCCCCTTATTTATCTATAGATAGGATTATACACATAGTCACGAATTAAATCTTACAACTCCATCCTTTTCAAAATTGAACTCATAGGATTTCCCATTTCTTATAGCTTCCACCCTTTTTGTAATTTCCACACCACTTCTTTGAGCATACTTTATTTTCTCCATGTGGGATGGTTGAGAAATCATTTGAGAAAGGATTTATGATGTTCCCCCTTAATGATTGCAATTTCTATCCTTTGTAAGTCTAATAATATTTTATTTTCCTATATTCTCATCATTGATAAAGATGAAGGATCCATTCTACTTGGAGAATCCGCTACCTTATTTGCATTTCTGGGGTGCTAGTGGATTGAGAAGTCATAATCTTTGATGATATCTAAACATATTCACTGGTTCATATTAAAATCCTTCTATGTGAATATATATTTGAGACTCTTGTGATCAGTATATACCTCACACTTCTCCCCATAGAGTTAATGGCACCATATTTTCAATGCAAAGATCACAGCTGCCAACTCCAGATCATGGGTGGGATAGTTTTGCTCATGTATTTTTAACTACCTTGAGGCATAGGCTATAAATTTATCATTTTTCATCAATAAAAAACCTAAACCCTTTTTTAAGCATCGATGTACACCACAAAGAGTTCTCCACTTCTTAGGAGTGTGAGTACTAGTGTAGTGATATGCCTATTTTTTAAGTTACTTAATGATTTCCTCACATTCTTGAGTCAAGAAAAACTTTACTCTCATATGTGTCATCATGGTCATTGGGTTTAAAAATCATGAGAAGTTGTTCAGAAATAATTTTTAATGCCCGAATAGACCAAGAAAGCTATGGATCTTTGTTACAGATGTTTTCCTGGGCCACTCTTTTATTGTCTTTATCTTGGAAGGGTCTAAAAATATTCCTTTGCTAGTGATAACATACCCCAAGAATGATACTTCCTCCATCCAGAACTCACATTTACTATACATTTCATAAAGTTTCTCCCTTTGTAAAGTCTTTAGCATAGTATTCAAATACTCTTCATGTTCCTCCTTCCTCTTAGATTATATCTAATATCGTTGATAAATAATACTACAAATTTATTGAGGTAATCTCTAAAGACTCTATTCTTTAAATCCATGAAAATTACTAGAGCATTTTTGAGTTTGAAGGTAATCACTATGAAATAACAGTGTCTATACCTTATTTGAAAGGAATTATTGGAAATATCTTCCTTCCTCACCTTTAATTGATGATATACCGACCTAAGGTCCACCTTAGAGAAATAACTGTCCCCACATAGCTAATCGAACAAGGCATCTATCTGTATTAGGAGATACTTGTTCTTTATCATGATTTTATTGAGATCATGATAATTAATACAGAGGTTCATTGATCCATATTTCTTCTTGAAAAAGATGATTAGAACACCCCACAAGGAATCACTTGGGTATATCAAACCCTTGTCCAAATTTTCTTGTAAATACTTCATCAGTTCTTCCAGTTCAATAGTGACAATTCTATATGGTGTCTTTAATATAGTTAGAGATCCAAGAATAAGTTCAATTGAGAAATCAACCTATCGATCAAGAGGAAAACCAAGAAACTCTTCAAGGAACAAAAAAGTGTAGTCCCTCATTATGGTCATGTCTACGAACATGATTCTCTCTTTTGTCTCAATCATTTGAGCTTGATATGCCTTCTCATATAAAAATAATTTCCACACTTGAGATAATGATTCTAAAGAAGATTTATCTTCCTTCTTACACTTGTATAGAATTGGAAGATTCTTTGGGATCTGAAGAGTGATCTCCCTTTCAGGATATTTGATGTTGGATTTGTATAAATATATCCAATCCATGCCCAAAATAGCATCAAAATCCACCAAATGAAGTATGACAAGTTTAACTAGGAGGTTCGGTCCAAAAACATTAATAGGGGAGGAGTTACACACATTGGAGGAAATAATTTCCCCATTTTATATTCTCAAAGATAACTCAATATCCATATTTTGAGGTCATTCTTGAATAGTTATACTAAACTTGCAAGATATTAAAGAATGTGTAGAACCAGAATGAAATAACACATTCACTATTATTGAATGAATAAACAATGTACCTGTCACCAAATCATTGTCCGACTCCACCTCAGTAGTAGTGATAACATAAGACCTTACTTTTTTCCTTGGAGGGTTCTTTATTGCCTCCAAGAACACTTGGATTGAGGAAAGGGTTCGCATAATGCCCATGTTCTTTGCAGTTTTAACAATACACCACATGCTGAGTGTTGATATAAACCTTCCTTTCTTTCTCCCCATCAGTGGAATTCTTTGTATCCATTTAGTAGTTCTTAGTTATATTTACCATTATTACAAATTTAAAGTAATTCCTAGTTTTCTTTAGATAGTTACTTGGATTCTTCTTCACACAATTTTGATATGTGAGATGTTTAGTCTTCTTTCCATCATGGGATTTATTTTCTAAACCACCCATACTAGACTCCAGTTTCCTCTTTTTTTCACTGGGCCCATGAGACAAATAAGAGTCTCTAATCTCCATTTCAACCTTGAGGGAACAACATAAAATATGCTTACAAATTTTGAAGTCTCAAATCACCAATGATTTTCATAGATATGGCTTTAGTCTGATAAAGATGTGATCCACCTTGCATTCAGTGTTCATGAAAAATCCCAAGGAATATCTTGCAAGACTTGTAAAGTTTGCTTCATATAACCCAATAGACTCATATTCCTTCTACTTAAATCCAAGGAACTTTTTTTACATCTTGAGATAGAGGGTTTAGGGAAAATATATGTGGAAAAACATTTTCTTGAATCCCTCCTAATTTTTACAATCAATTTCCTCCTTAGACTTTGTATTCTTGATCAGTATGCCCCGCTGATCAGCTTCCCCAGAAAAATGATAAACCACCAGTTAAAATTTATCTTCTTTTGAGAATTAGAGGATAGAGAATATCTTTTAAATGGAGTTAATCCATTGTACCAAGAGGAGTGGATTAGAAGATCCACAAAACATGTGAAGAATTTTCCATATAAAGGACTCAACAGAAACATTCAATTTACTTGGAGAAGGAGGGAATTCCACATGATTCATGTTATTATTAATTTCTTGATCTAGATAATCCAGTAGTGTCTTAATTTTTTGAGCACCCATTCCCATTATATTTGGCATATCATTAGGGAAATAATCACATTGCCTATCACGTTGATTGTTGGCATGTGTTCTTCTATTTCCCACCACTAACTAATAAAAAGAAAGTGAAATTAGGGGGCTTGAATACTTATCTGAAAAGTGTAAAAAGTAAACTTTAACCATAAAAGGATAAAATATTAGAGGAAAATTATATCCTAACTTTTGATTCCCTAGGTGTCAATATAGGTAATCCTTGATATATTTCCTAACATATATTCTTATGGGATTTTTTGACTCGTTAATAATAGTTCATAATGAGATTATGAATTTACCAAAGCGTATCCCCTAGGAGTGTCAAACTGGGTGCACCGTAAGGACTATTATCATATAATAGTTTACCCCGAGTCAGGCCCAAAACACCTTGTTGGATTTTTTACTCCACGTTACATCTGTTCCAGAACCACATCCACTTGTAGTATCTAGAGAGGGATTTATTTTCTCAATAAACCACTTACTCTATACTTAACAAAATTTTGTGATTTTTTCTTATAATTATTCTTATCCATAAGGTTCTTACTAAATTTCTCTATTAATAATCTCCAAAGAAACTATACCTTGCTGTGATAATACCTATAGTGACCCTATCCTTTTACACATATTATTACAAGATTTTAAGCATAAATAAGCATCACATTATAAGACAAGGATCATAAATTCCTATTTCTTGGAGGATTAGGTATATAATTAATCATTAGAAAAATAATTTTTATTTTATAACGAGCTCATAAATTCCATTTTTCTCATAAATATGCATAGGATAACCTAGGGATAACATGAACAAAGAGATGTGCTAAAAAGCTCAGTAAAGGAACAAACATTAAAACAATTCTTAGAACATGGGTTAGACAACATAACATAATGATATAAAAAGGCACGGAACATGATTAAACATATGGAATAATATAATATAGAACATATGATAAGATAATCATGGAATAATAGTAATGTGGAGGAATCATAAAACATTAATTTACCACGATTCAATGCTTTTTTCATATAGAGGAGCACGAGTCAAGGCTAACCACCAAGACCATTGTACATGGAGCATGAGTCAGGGCTAACCACCAGTACCGTTGCACATAACGTCTCATGAGACTATTCTTTACCCAATGAATTGGAGTGTTATCTAGGAACACCCATAATTACATGTTCATGAATATGTGTTTCACATGAATAATCATATATAAGGAATAAAACATAAACATAAGGGTTACCAAGGGTAAGAATTGGGTATCATAATTTTTTCAAAAAGAATAATAAATAGGCATATCATAGAAGCATATATAAAAGAAAGGAATTAAATCACACATGGACATTCAGAAATGAAAATAGTAATAGGCCATGATAAGTTATTTCAATATAAAGTGATACATGTAGAAAAATATTTAATAAAATTTTAGAATTAAAACATTTTAGTGCATTTTAAGTTACAAATTAAAAATAATTTAAAGAAAAAAGGGATAATATTTCATATAAAACTATAAGTGATAAAATAATTATTTCATAATAAAAAAATATATTTTATAAAAATAAAGGTGTCTTAAAATATATTATAGAGTGAATTTGAAATTGGTTAAGAATTCAGGATGTTCCCTTTAGCCGGGCTTGCTTATCGAGTAGGGAACCTTATAAAAAACATGTATATCCCCAAAAAATAAGGATGGGTGAATATTGAAACATGATTTGGAACATATAAAAATCAATAATAATATGTAAATAAAATAAACTATAATTTCATTTGGGTAAAGACAGATAGAGAATAACCCAAAGGTATAATGGAGGTTGGGTAGAATACCTTACCTTGAGTCCAAAGGTGTTATTCAATTGATATTAATATCCTGTATAATAAAAATAGATTCATTAATTAAAAATTATAAAAACTTTTATATATTTTATTTATTTAGTATCATTTTATTATGTTATTATATTCCCTTTTTATGGGTTATAATTTTCAATTTCATCGTTCGTGTGTTCTCATTTTCTTAGTTTTCATGATCGGTTCGCTTGAATAAGAGTATGGAAGTTCATGAAAAATGGGAATGGTTTTATAGAAGTGTAATTATATTATATTAATTAAATTAAAAAATATAAAATGGTTATACAATTCATATGATTATATGGGATGAGGTTGAATCATTAAATAAAATTTTAATGATAATAACTGGGATTAATTTGGTATTTTTTCAATCACAACAAACTCATTTTTTTACAAATTAATATCCTGTATACAAAGTGATTCCAAAACATTAAATAATATATAATTAATATATTTTAATCTGGTTCAACCATAAAAATTTTTTCATGACAAGCCTAAAATATGTTAATAGAAATTGAAAACTCGTCATCCTTGAATGTGACAAATTAACACATCTCGAACGGTGTTTTTATTTTTTGTATAAAAGGAGGAGGAATGAGATATAATGATGAGTTATTAAATTATCATAAAAAACATAAAATATATTTAAGGTTATGTAGTTATAATACCATTTATATGAGGTTATGTGAGGGAAAAAATAAAAGATAGATATTGAAAAGAAAAAAAAGAAATGGAAAGTGGAATTTACCTCTTGAATTTATCCTCCTTAAGAGCCTCCTTAGAGAAGAGGTTTTGGTCTTTATATGAGACCAAGATATCCGAGATGTGGGAAAGGGACTTGGTAAGGTATTTTAGTTTAATTTGTACAAGTTACAAGACTTGAGAGGTGTGAGGTGAATAGGTGGAGAGGGGTGATATTTATAGTAGAGAAGAGGAGTGTTTTCTCAGTATTTAATTCATTAGTTTATTATTTTTCTCAAGAAAAGAAATAATTCTAATTATTGATACTAAATACAGTAATAATATCATGTGAGTTCAAAAAAATAGTGCTTACATCATCCATGACTCAATGAATAGTTTATTTAACTTATAATGCACATATACCGTAAATTACCATATTTTACAATTCACAAAAATTCATGTATTTCAAAAATATCACAAAAATAACCCGAAACATTTTTAGATGTGTATAATTATAAAATTAACTCAATTTTATTAAAGTAATTTTCTAAATATGAGAAATTTTATTTTAAATTTAAAATCATAATTTACTTGAAAATACATATTTTAAAATTATAACTGATTTTATAACACTTAAAAAAATTATAAAATTCCTCATAAAATTATCTTATAATGATAAGACATAAAAGTATTAATTTATGAATAAATTTAATGAAAATGAATTTTCTTTTAAATTGTGAAATTAATCATAAAATTGTAATTAAGTATTTATGACTTAAAAAAAATCCAAACACTTAATTAATAATTTTTAAAATATGTATTTACTTATACCATGATATAATTATATCATATTGTCACTTATAAGACAGATATATTTTATTTATACTTTTATTAGTATGTTTAATATTCAATTGTCTTATTTACTATTCATAAGAGTCACATTACTATTCTAAAAGTCAAGTTACTAATCCTTTTGTATATGTTCCTTAACTTCTAGAAATACCTTTTATTTCACTCATTATTCATTTATAAAGTTTTTATTGTGTTTTGTATATAATATTATGTTATTATACTATAATAAATAATTATAAGAAGGTAATTTCCATTGATAAAATATTAAGTCATTATAATTTATTTTTGGTACGATTAATTTATCATCTACCTTAGTTTTTTCTTTGTTTAATTATAGAGTTTCTCACTCCTTTGTTGCACGTGATTTAGTCTGCATAATAGGACTAGAGTGGGAGAGACATACAGTACCCATGATGTTATCAATGCCAATTAGAGTTCAGGCTATGCTATTTTATGTGTGTCAAGGGTGTAAACTATTAATGAGTTAGCATCGGTAAATGGGGGATTTATTCTTATTATATATAAAACCAAATGTTTTCATCCTTGGCATGGATTGCATGTATTCCATTCATTATGTTTTTTATTTATTTTAGAAGAGGGTTATATTTTCTAATATATAGGTCCAATGAGTGGTTTTCATTGGTGATAAGAATTATTGAGTTGAGGAAATGATTGTAGATCCCCTTTTATCATGGTTGCTGGAGTTGTTAGTGGAAAACTGGGTAGTGGAGGCTCCCAAAGTCATCAATGATCTTCTTGATATCTTCCTTGATGAGGTTGTGACACTACACACTCTACATGATTTCAAGTTTGGGATAGAGTTAAAACTGGGAACATATTGAATATTTATGTAACCTTATCACATAAAACCCATAGATATATGGGATTTGAGGATCTAGATTAATAATCTACTATAGAAGGGATTTATTTAACCTAGTGTGTCTCCTTGGGGTTCTCCAGCGTTATTTTAAAAGAAGTTAAATGATAGTCTAATTCCATGTCTATAATACTAGAGGTTGAACCATTTGAAGGAAAAGAAACATTAACCCCATCCAAGGTTATACGATTTTTTAAACCAGCTTAAGGTATCTAGTTGGGTTTCACAAATCAATTTGTAGTGAATATATCATTAGATGAGGGTAAAAAATAAGGATATAACAATGATTTCCTTTTGGAACAGGTATGAGATGTTTGAGTTCATATTCATGTTGTTCAGTGTTATGAAAAAAAATATGTTTATGGATCTCATGAACTCCTTGTTCCTTGATTTCCTATACTAGTTTATAGACATGTTCATTGATGACATCCTCATATACTCAGAGTCATAATTAGAGCATTCTGAGCACTTTAGAGATATCCTATTGGTTCTTCGACACCATCACCTCTATGGGAAGATATATAAGTGTATGTTTTGGATGTTTTCGGTGAAATTACTTAGAAAAGTGGTATATTAGAATGGTGTGGCCATGGATCTATCAAAAATTGAGGTCATTTTCTCTTGTCTAGAACCCAAGAACATGGTAAATCTACACAACTCCTTTGGTCTTGTAGGTTATTATTGGAGGTTTGTATTAGAATTATCTCATATTGAAACCCCATTAATACTTATAACCCGATAGGACCAAACCTTTATCTTGACCAATAAGTAGTTTTCATCCTTTGACTTATTGGAGGAGAATCTAATTAGTGACCTGGTGCTTTGATTTCCTGAGGTGGGAGGGATGTTTGAGATATTTTATGATGCCTCCTTTATGAGTTTGGGATGTATCATTATTTAGATAAGGGTAGTGATATATTATGGGTCTAGTAAGTTATATCCTCATTTATATAACTATTCCACCCATGACTTAGATTTGGATACATTAGTGTTTTCCCTGAAGTTGTGGAAACATTATCTCATTAGTGAGTTCTTTCTAGTGTTCATAGACTATAAGAGTATGAGGTATGTTTCACTCAGTGGGTTATGAATATATGTAGTGGATTTGGATAGTTTTTCTTCAGGATTATTATTTTGAGATCTTCTAAAACTTGAGAAGAGGGGATGTTGTGACTAACACACTAATAATGAATTTGTGAGGAGATGTCGTTCGAGGGTCTCAGGATTCTTGGAGGATAATGGGGGAGTTAGAAACACTCAATATTAATGTAGAATAGGATGATGATAAATTATTATTATACCAGATGATAGTGGAATCATATTTTATTCGGGGATTAGAGGAGTATCAGTGTTAATACTTAGAGTTATAGGTGATGTGGGACCATTTTAGTCATGGTGATTCCCTGAGGGATGGTCATAGGATGAAAAACATCAGATACTATTTCAAGGGAGGTTGTATGTTCCATTGGCCATGCATGAGGGATTTATCTATGAGTTTCATAGCTCACCCTTAACATCACACCAACGTGTGTTTAATATGTATCAAGTATTGAGGAGAAAAATTTGGTGTCATGTGATGATTTAGTCTGTAGAATAGTTCATGGTATGATGTTTGTCCTATTAGCTGGTTAAAACACAACACTATGTCTCTAGAAGGTTGTTGCAGCCTTTTGATATCACTGGGTGGATGTTGGAGGAGATATAAATGGATTTCACGACTCAGTTACCCCAAACCTAGGTAGAATATGATTCCATTTGGGTGATCATGGACCAACTGATGAAGTTGGTCAATTTTCTGGTGATTCAAGAGTTGAGTTCCATGGATTTTCTGATGAGTCGATATTTGGATGAAGTGGTGTGGCTCCATGGGGTACCGAGGACCATAATCTATGATCAGGATCCTTAATTCACCTCATGATTCTGGAAATGATTTCAACATGTTTTTAGCTCCCATATAAGCTTTAATACTATATTTCACCCCCAGATAGAATGTCATATGGATCAGACCATCCAGATCTTGGAGAATATATTGCAAAATTATGTCTTTGATTTTGGTATATCATGGATGAACCACATAACCTTGATTTAGTTTTACTATTCTAATAGCTATCACCCATCCTTCAATATTGATCCATTTGAAGCAATTTATTGTCAAAATATGTTGGTCTCTATTGTACTGGACTGAGGTTAGGGAGTTATTAGTCCTTGGTCTAGATGTGGTGAAGAGTATGATAGGGAATATACATACGGTTCAAGAGTGGATTAAGGTAGGATGGGACATTTAGAAGGCCTAGGATTATTATAGGTAGGCACCCTTGGAGTTTGAGGTTGTAAACCATGTATTCTTGAGTTTTTCCCCTTGATGGTTGAAGTGAAGGTTTTTGTAGGGGTGTAATATCTATCTCTAGTTTATAAGTCCTTTCAAGGTGTTGGATCACATTAACAAGGTGGTGTATCGGTTGGATCTTCTTCTATGTTTGGATAGGACCAATGATTTATTCTATATGCTGCAATTTTTTTGTTATCTTTATGATTACTACCAATACATTAACTAGGGAGAGTTAGATATTGAGGATGTTTTGGATATTGTGGAGTGGGAGATTAAGATTTTGGATCCTGAAGAGAAGGTGTTGCATGGGCATTCCATCCACGTGGTTAGTGTGCTATAGAGGAATGGTGCTTTGGAAAAGAGTACTTGGGAGTGTAATACAAAGATGTGGGATTAGTACCTCGTTTTTTTCTGAATTATACTATGTTTTGTTTTGTTTTTATTTGGTGATGTGATGGTTGAATTGTTGATAATTTATGATATCTGTTTACTACTCTTTCTAATTGTGTTTAGTTGGTGGTAATGTTTTGGATGAATGATATCCCTAAGAGGTATCTCATAGGATGGTATTTTTGATCTTCCCCTTCTCCCTTTTAATTTTTAGTTTTGGTATTGATTCTTAAATATGATAATATATTTAAGGGTATATAATATAAAAACATGTATCTTTTGGTATGTTACTTTTTGTGGTTTTGGGTGATGGAGGTGTGAAGAGTAGTTTCAATTAAGGATAAGAGGACTTAAGGATGAAATGTTATACGGGAAAAATATTATGACATGGAGGATTGGGTTACACTATAAGGAACATTTCATGAGAGTAATATGATTCTAAACTCTGTAAGGGTAGTGTTTTTAAGGTTAATCCCTCCTAGGGTTTTTTGTGTGGTGGATTACTTATTGTGTGGTGAAAGGTAGGAGGAGTTTGGATATATCATGTATGTGAGATGTGATGTAGAGGTTTGGTTTGGGTACCTTATTCTTTTAAATACCCAGGTGTTGTGGAATAGTAGGTCTACAGGTGGGATTTTTATGGTGTTGAAAAATCCCTTATGGTGAAGAGGGATAATGAGATAGGTTTCTATGCCACTGTCAATTTGGGGGTTGCTGTGGCAAGGTGAATGGGTTGCGCCACAACCTTACTCGATCTTATAGGATCTGACCAATGACTATGCTATGGATTCAAAAGTGTAGTTAGATTAGGGTTAATTATGGTGTAACACCTTATCTTGATCTAGGGTTTGGTGTAAAAACCAATTTACTATGGTGTGGTCTATGGTGCTACATTGTGGTTCCTTTAAAAACAACCGAGTATAAATTATAGAAACCATTTGACACTCATTATTATAACAAATTTTCTCTTGAATATTGGGAGTACTAGGTGTGTCCTTGAGAGTTATTTAAAACCATTTTTAGTGGATTTGACCCCCCAACTTCAAGAGAATGATTCATGGAAATCTAAGGTGATATCCTTTTCCTTTCCATATATGTTTTCTTCTCATTCAATTTTCATAGAAGGATGTGGTTGTGGGAATTTTTAGTACAAGATATATTGTTGAAATAGATTTATGGGGAACAATATGTTTAAGTTTTATAATATTTTCTTGGCCTAATATCAATATTTTAATTATCTTATTCCTACTTGGATCTTTCATAATGATTTATAAATATTTGATAGGGGTAGGGGATCTGAGTTCTCTCCTAATTTTTTATGTAACTATGAGATTTTTATAATTTTTTTCTATCTGTTTGGATGGTAAATATTGATCTAAAAACTATAATGAATAAATTTAAATGAAATCAAAGTAAATGGGGTATTATCCTAGGAGTTTTATAGTTTATTTATTATTGATTACCTTTTATTTTATTTTTGAATAACTTGATACCGATGTAATTAATAATTATTGATACCATGCCACGTGAATCATTTTTGTATTTGATTGATTTAATTTAGATTTCATAAAAGTATAGTCAATTAAATATATATGAAATGGTTGTGTGTAAATATAAAAATTTTATGAAAGAACCCATGCTAGAGATGATGTTTTTTTAAAATACTTATTAAAATGAAAATTGTGGAAATAATTGGGGATGAAATATACTATTATGTACTATTAGTGTTCTTGAAATTTTTATTATGTTTTTGTGTATATTATGGGGGATTTTTTAGTGATGGTGGTCACCAGTTCAGATGTGGAATGTGTTGAAGTAGTAGGTCTGTAGTTGGTTTGGCATGAGATATGTTGTGGGATGGGCTGTGGTGGATGGTTGATGGTTGATGGTTTTTGTTACAAGGTGGTTGGACTATTGTGTGGTGGAATTGTTGTAGTTACCAAATAGCCATGAAATACATTTGTTAATGATGAAGTGGGAATGGTAGGGGATGGAATTAAAAAGTATGGGATGAAATTAAATACAAAGTAATTTATTAATGAATGGTAACAACATTCAGTGGATTGAATTAATAGTAAGAGGATAAAATTACATACAGGGTCACACATGGGAGTGGTTAGCCATTATATATAGAATAATAAATTAAAATAATTTTAAGTTGTCTGGTAACTAGTAAATATGTTTATGTTGGAATATGTGAATAAATAACGGACTTATAGGATGTGTTGTGGTTGTTTTTCATGTTTAGTTTCATTTTAGTGTTAGCAGTTGTTGGTGATAGATATCATGGGGTTGATGTGGTTGTATTATGGAAAATCTTAGTGTTATTGATGTAAATCCTTAGACTGGTTATTATGTGAGACAATATATTCTCATATTTCCATGTGATTTCTAAGAACACCCCACCAGAGTTGGATATACTTACCAATGCACAAATGTTTTGGGTTCGGTGTGTTCTCCCCAACATCCAGGTTGGCATGGTAGGATGACTGAATATACCCCCTATCCCACTCTCACTCTAACTAAGGTGCGTATTGATGATGGTATCATTGGCAGTGATGTCTAGTTGGAGGAAGTGCCTCGAAATGACAGCTAGTTGGTGATGTTTCATAGTGATGATGTCTTAGTTTGTGGTGATTTATAGTAATGATGGGTTAAAGGTTGGTGTAAATATTCAATGTGATTTGTGGTAGGGGCTATGTATAATAGGAGGAGGGAACAAGTTTAATGACCTTCATCTTCATGATATCAAACTACCCAAGATATATGTTTGGTATATATGGAAGGGGTGAGATCACACAATATTAGATGTTGGGGAATGATATTGGAAAACTAGTGGGAGGTGGTTACTGGGTTCCTTGAATTACGTTCTTTTGATGTTATCCTACTATATTGGATGTGTTGCATGGTGAGTAAGACCTGGTGACGTTGGTAATGGAATTAGTTGACCAATTTATGTGAATTTTAGTCCATATATTCATTCATTGGAGTATTAGTATGTCTTTATTACATTTTCATGAGATACCTTGGGTATGAACCTATTGAGTAAAAATTTTATGATTACCCTACATATATAAAACTATTTTTATGGTTTCTAAGAGGGTTTCCTAGACCAAGTTGGACATCACTAGCTTAGAGATTGGAGTTACTGTATTAGGATTTCCTTTGGTACTATTTTATTTTAGAAAATTTTTTATTCTTTTTTATATGAGTTATGGTATGTTGGTTATTTTATATTTTTGATATGGTTATTATTGATAAGATTTATATTATATTCCTATGATATTTAAGGGTAATGCCTCCAATTGGGTGTTTTATACTCTTAATGATAATCGCCAACCTGGGGCTTATTGGGGTGGGCTTCAAGGGTCACTCCATTTATCCATTTTTATCTTGAGATGGGTACTAGTGGAGGGGGGGGGGGTTGACTATCCAAATTAATTTAAGACACCCTTTGATATGTGGTATATGAAGAAACCTACAATAAATTAATTTCATGTATTTGAAAGAAAATTCTTTATTCTCACCAAAGAGAAGTATTAGAATTTTGAATATCATGTGAATGAAAGTGTTTTCCTTTGATATTCATACAAAATCAAGGAATAAGAATTCTATAAAAAAATTATTGGAATCATTATTGAAATTAAAGACATAACAGTTGCTGAAAACAAGCAGATATTTTAAAATAATGAGTAGTTATTGCAATAGAATAGCGATAAAATGTCTAAAGAAGATGATTCCAGAGCAAGTATTCTAGGAGGATCACATTGGTATATGAAGGGCTCATTAAAAGACATTGAAGATATGGAAAATAAAAAAGGTTTAGTAGTTTAAAATAGAGTAATATGCATGGATTCAATTAGTGAGAGGAAAATTATTTGTGACTCGAAAAATTCAGTGAAAACATACAGGATGAAGACTCAGTTAAAAAATCTCTTTTATCTCAAGATAAGAATAATGTTTTTTTGAAAATTATATCAAATATATCAGTTGGATAAAGGAAATTAATGAAGAACTTGGAAAAATTGAAAATAGTTAAATGTGGGAAATTATTCTAGGGTTGGAAGATAAAAATGTCATCGAAACTAAGTAGGTGTTTTATAATAAAGTCAATAAATAAAGGTGAATCAGAAATAATGAATGAATGGAATTATTGAATAATGTTTGATTTATTTTCCACCGTATATGGAAATCACTAGAATATATTAAGGATGTTTTATATGGAATTTAAATGTTTTTTAGTTTCTTTTAAGTGGATGAGAATGCACTGAGAGGATTAGCAGAGGCTCAAAGATTATTTAGAAAATTTTAGAAAATATGAGTTAAATGTGGAATTTTTCTAATTAAAAATTAATAGATAATATATTACGGTGGTATAAAACCTAGAAAATTTGAAAAGGTATATGATATATTAGAAGTTTTCATGATACTTAATTTGTGTGTCTACCTTAGAACTAGAATTTGGAAAAGGATTGTCTGATACATAAGATGTATGAAGAGAATACATTATATGTGTAGATGATAATAGGTTAAAAATTTGAAAATAATTGTATACTTATATGCATTTAGTGATGTATAAGATATTTCAATTAAAACATGTAGAATTTAATAAAGTGAAAAGTCTTACATAATACACAATATTGTTTCAAGTTTAAGATAATCATTTGAAAAAAATCTTATATAGTTTATAAGATATTTAGTCCTCAAAGATATGATACATATTATGATGAAAATTTTAAGTAAGATGTTACACTTCTCAAAAAATGAGATTTTCAAAAGTATTTGGAAACTAAATTCTATCAATGCTTTTCGGGAATTCAAATCATAACATATCATATGCTATTGTTTAATCCATTATTCAAGCTAATAATTGTGCAATACTAAACAAGAAGATCATAAAATTATATTAGTTATAATTTTATGTTTAAATATTTTCAATTCATTATCGTGATGAAGTTGAAAGTTTTTTGGGAGATGTTGACTTGAGTTAATGATATTATCAAATATCAAGGTGTAGTTTCAAAAAATTTTATGGAAATAATATTCACATTATTATATGAATATAAAAATCGAGAAAAAGAATAAAGGTAGTGGGAATAAATAATTGAAAATATGATTTTATGTGTAAGAGTTATAGAATTGTTGTAGAGAATAGAGATAAAGAAGAATAGATTGATATGTGGTGCATTTCCATTGATCAACTATGTTGAGGAAAGTGATCCTATTTCTGATCATCATGAGTCTTACTATTGTGAGGGAAGAAGATATAGGTGTGTTTGTATGATCTTATGCATGATTCAATCATTCTAAAAGAATGAGGAGTAAGGTTTATGTGCGTGCTACTTTTTTGAAATTATATTGGAATTCTAAGACTGAGAATGATGAAGAAAATTTTATTCTTAGATTTTGGGATATCCTAAAATGCACTGAAGTTATTGTTTCACACTGAAGAGTAGAAGAACTTACTAGAGATTGGTGGTTCCAGTATAAACAACACCCCTATTTTTGTTATTACACTACAAAGAGTCAATTACATATTATACCCCTATATTATACTAGAATAGATAGCCTCACAAGAGTCAAGAAAGAATAATTACCCTCTCTTGTAATCACTTCAAAATTATAATGATAATATATGTATTAGAAATCCACCCAAACCTGGAAAGGATTAGGTGCCCACATTGAGACCGGACCTTATAAAAATTATTATGTTCTTTTCATTTTGATATATCTATTTCATACTAGTGAGGTAGAGATTAAATAATATAGGATTAAGACCTTACAATTCATAAAGGTTATTTCATAAAGAAAAAATTTTAAAATATATACCACTGATTCAACCCCCCCTATCAGTGGTACTTTGATTGACTTGAGAACTTCATGTGGTATCATAGATAATAGGGTTCTTTATAAGATATTTTTCTAATAAAGGGAGAATAAGAATTATATAAACAATATGGTTTATCTGATATTTTATGGCAATAAATTTCAACGTTTTAATAAAAAATGATTCCCTTTCTTTTATCAAAAGACCTTAAATTTAGCGATGTTGTGACAGTGGGTTTTTTACCCCTTATAAGAGATTGTCCCCCGAAATTTTCATACGATATAAATATAGAGGTAGGTGAAAATGATAGAAATGTAATTTTATTATATTTAACTGATAAGGTGTATAAAAAAATTAACAGGGCTCAAATTAGCCAAGGAAATGCGAGTCAATCATGAAAACAAGTAGGAGGGAAATGTTAAAGTTAAAGAATATAAAATAAAAATATAGAGATCTATGTTTTAAGACATAATAATGGATAAATATGAGATATTATATGAGTATTTCACCAAGGTGAATGATATAGTGAGTCACATCTAGGGTTTTAGTGATAATTTTTAAGATTTAAATATTATCATTAACCAAATGAGAAATTTTCCTAACAAGTTTAATCAAAATATATAAAACATTGAAGAGAAGTGATACTTATACCTAGATGAATTACATAACAAACTCCTCAATTATGAAATGAGGAAGAAACTTGTGTTCTGGAAAATGTATATTGAGGAAATTCTTTTTAAATCCATTAAGAAACTCAAGATCATATAGGATGGAAATTATTCCTCTAGTTTTTTTTAAAAGAAAAGCAAGAAAAATATTATTAAAAAAATAGAGAGATGGTTACATGAATCAGAAAGATGGAATCTTATTACAATATCCTACTAAGTGAGGGATAAGATAAGCATGAAAAGTATCACTCCAGGTCATAGCTTGGTGACTCCTTTGTTGTCAAGGCCATTTGCCACTATGTTTGCTTATCGATACGTGTGGGTGGAAATGTATCTAATTTCAAGAAGAGAATTGAGGAAATTAATATAGCGAGAAGTGAGAGGCCATGAAAGGTGGATCACCCCATTCCAAATAGCTTGGACAATGGTGGTGGAGTCACTTTCTATCCAGATGTTATTCCAACCTTTTAACTTGAAAAAAATAATGGCTTGAATCACTGCCATCATTTCTTCTTCAAGAGGAGAGGCATTTCCACAGCTCCCAAAGAAGCATTCATGACAGCGCCCAAGATAATCTCTAAAAATGGCCCCACATCCCGCAGGAGCTGGGTTTCCTATGGAAGCTCCATCTACATTGATCTTGATCCATATAGGAGTCTAAGATTTCCAAAAAACCTCGAGAGAATGCTTCGGTTTAGAGTAAACACTATCGTTTTTTAGACGATGGAGGATCACAAAGTCCCCAACCGAATTGTCGCAGTGGGATTTCTGAAGCAGCGTTGCTTCCCTGATGGTAATAAGGATCCTCCTCAGACCTGAATTAAGATTAAATGAGTAATTGTTGTGAATAATTTTATTTCTATCCTACTAGATCATGTGTAGGAGATCCGCAACAGTGGAAAGGAAGAGGTTCTTGTTTTTCCGAGAAGATTCTAATTCTACACAATGTTTTAGCTGAGAGCAAATAGAGTTAGAGGATAACCATATGCAGTCAAATAGGTCAGTAACATAATTCCAAAGAGCAGAGTCTGTAGCACAAGATAAGAAAAGATGATTGGTGTCTTCGCTATGTTGATGAAAAATTTACATTTTGGGAATATTTGGACACCAAAATAATGAAGACAAACCTCTGTAGGAATGAATTTATAGGAAATACGCCAAAAAGGTTAAGTCTTGAAGGATTAATCCATGTTCTGCCAAAAAACTTCAACCATGAGAAATTAGGGTCAGAGTTAGTGAAACAATTATTATAGAAGTTTTTGGAATCCAAAATACCATTGTGACCATGCTCCCAGGTAAGGAAATCATCCCCATTTATAAATGGGTAATTGTCCACAACGTGCCTAATGTGATCAGGGAAATTAGATGGACTAGAATGCATTACATAATTTATGGTGACATTGATGTTATCTGGAGGAGAATATGGAGATATCATAGAGATGAGGGGGGTTCCAGTCTAGTTATCAAGCCATAAGTTCATAGTGGAATCTAAAATAACCATCCATCTTGAGTTATTCATGATGTCAACAAAGGTATTTATAATGGATGGATAGAGGGAAGAATTTATGTAGCTAGTTTGAACTTTTTTAAGTTTTTGAAGGAACCTATTACGAAGGAAGGTTATGGATTAAGATTTGTTGTCAATCAACCTCCAGGTGAGCTTAGCTTGAAGAGTCTTATTAAAAAGTTTGAGATTTTTAATTCCAAGACCACCACTTTCAAGGGGTTTGCAGCATGTAGACCAAGGAATAGTAACAAGATTTCTTTCAAGAATATTGCTGGTCCAAATAATCTTTTTTATGTAGCCATTAATTTTTTTAATAAAACTATCAGGAAATTTTTAAATCATAAGGGAGTAAACCATTTTTTAGATAATTGTGGATTTCACAAGGAAGATCATGCTAGTCATGGATAGGGATTTCCCTTTCTAGGTGGTCAGTTGATTAGTCACTTGGTCCACAACAGTATTAAAGTACATAGATTTAGGCCTACCCCAGAAGAGAGGAACTCCAAGATAGATAAAAGGGATGGATCCCTATTTGATGCCAAGACTATCAATGATAAAACCTTTTCTAGAAGGGGGAAGGATTTACCAAAAAATATATAGGATTTATTCCAGCTAACAGACTGACTAGAGGCTTCTTCATAGTGAGACATTGCCTTTTTAAGGTTTAGAATATTTTTTCTGCCCCCATTAAGAAATAGAATGATGTCATGAGAATAAAGGAGGTGGGTCAGAATAGAAAGATTTATGGAAACCTGAATAGGTTTGATATTTATTTGTAGAAGAAGGGAGGAAATATACCTATTGAGGTAGTCTTCTGAAATGGAAAAAAGAATAGAAGAAAGAAGGTTACCTTGACACATCCCTTTTGAGCATTTGAAGTATCCCTTAGGGGAACCATTAACAAGGATGGAAATAAAAGCCGAGTTGAAAAGGTAATTTATCCTACCAATAAAAGTGTAATTGAACCGAAAATTCTTAAGGATGTTAAAAATTAAGTTCCTATCAATGGTGTCAAAGGATTTTTTAATGTCAAGTTTGACTGCAATATTCCATCCTCCGGATCTTTTATTAAGAGAGTTAATGCATTCTGAGGCAGTGCATATGCAATCCTAAATTGATCTGCCCCTGATGAAACCAAATTGATTCTAGGAAATGATCTTGTTTCATAGAGGGGAAAGTATATTAGAAAAGATTTTGGTGATGATTTTATAGAGAGAGTTAATGAGGGAAATGGGCCAGAAGAGGTGTAGCTCAGAAGCATTAGCCACTTTAGGGATAAGAGTCAAGAATTAAACATTGAGGCCATGAGGTAAGAATCCGTTAGAGAAGAAGTGTCGAACCAGTTTGCAGACATCCATGTGAACTACCTACCATTTTTGTTGACATAAACCATTATTAAAGCCATCAGGCCTTAGGGCACTATCAGAGTTGAGGCTGAAGACAATATCTTTTATTTTGGGATCCAGCAGGGTTCTTAAAAGAGAGAGGTTATCTTGATCGTTGATCAGAACTATAATGATCCCAGGAATGATATCTTTATTGATATTGGGACCATTTAAAGTTATATTAAAGTTAGAGACCACGTGATTGGATATGGCTTCATCAGAATTAAAAATAGTGTCATTATCTTTATGAAAGGATAAGGGCTGAAATGTTTTCCTAACTCTCTGAAGGGCATTGTAAAAATTAGTGTTTCTATCACCATCAGAGATCCATTTGGTTTAAAAAATATATTTACACATGTTGTCGTTGTGAATTATAAGAGAGTTGAGTTTTATAGATATGTTCAGTTCATTCTGAGGATCTAAGAAAAAATCAGCGCAAGTTGAGCTGTTTTGAATTTGATTGAGTTCAGTTTCAGGAGTGGATATCTCAATATTCATTTGGTTAGATTTTTCCCTACACCAAACCTTAAGGTAGTGCTTAAGATTCTTTAGCTTAGTGACACATGAAAAAGCGTCTGAGAGTTGATTCATAGACTTCCAACCATTTTGTATGAGTTGAGAGCATTCCAAATTTCCAGACCAAGCATTATTGTATTTGAAGGGAATTCTGGGTTTTTCTTTTTTGGATTGGAAACTAACAAGGATGGGGTGGTGGTCCGAGTTCAGTTTAAATAAGGTGATACTGGAAATGGAGTCCCAGACATCCACAACTGACATGTTAGCGATGTCCCTATCAAGTTTACTAGAAACCACTCTGTTGTATTGTCTCCTATACCAGGTGTATTTGTCCCCAGAGAGGTTTATTTCAATCAAATTACAGGTTTCAATCAATGATCTAAACTCTCTAGTAGAGACTAATGAATGAGGGGGACCAAGCTTCTCATTGTGAGAGAGAATGGAATTAAAGTCACCAATGATTAATGAGGTCTCCTGGATAGAGCTGTCTAAGTAAGAGAGGTCTTTACAAAGTGGTTTACGATCTCAATATCAATTCTTGGAATAGACCATGGTGTAGAAGAAATGCAGGTTATTGAAAGTAAAATGACATGTCATCATTTGATCAGAAACATTTTAAACAGTAACATCTCTAAGTGATATGTGAAAAAAACCCAAAGGGAGTCAGTAGCATTATCATTCTTGCAAGAATCAAGGAAATTATAACCAATAGAAGATAAATGCATATAATTCAAGGAGAAATTGAATTTAGGTTGAGCAATAGAAAAAAAATGGTTTATGGTTCATCAAAATCATTTTCAAGATAGTTATAGTATCAACGTTAGCTATTCCTTGACAATTCGAAAAACCAAAATCCATTAAGACCTATGTTTTGATCGGAAGTTACACTTTTTCTTCTTAAGATCCATTCGAGACTTTGTTCTTCTTTGATCTTCTAAGATTTGAAGAAGATGTTGGGGGGTATTGTGGTTTTAGCTACTCCTACAAGAATCAGACAAGATGTTAGTATCATTTGGTAATAAACCAGATTTTATAGTGTTAGGGTATTTATGGGCCGAAGAATTGTTTCCACCCTCAGCCTCAATTAAACAGGACCTATGCTCGGGTAAAATAGGCCGAACAGGTGTGACCTATTTGTCTATTATTCTAACAGATTCATTGGATGAGTTTGCTGAGTTTATTCCATCCGAATTGGGATTTAAAGGGGTGATAGTGCATAAATAAAAAACCTGCTGTGTGCACACTATCATGTGCTGATTGTTTAGAGAAATTGAAACATTTCAAGAGATAAAACCTGTTTTGATTTCCTAGACCTCTCAATTAAGAGAATGGACATCATGCTAGTCTGTTGTAGCACCATTAATTCTCTTAACCAAAGGTGTAGGCGGAGCACCTGTTGGCATCGAGACCAATAACAAGGGGACTTGATCGGAGGGATCAGCAAGGTCATCACATATTTCCACCGAGACCAATGGCAAGGGGTCCTGGTCGGAGGTATTAGCAGGAGAATATTTTAGTTGGACATCAATGACCATCAAGACCAGGAAATCATGAGGATCTTCATTAGAAGGATGATTAAAGACATCGAGGACTAGATGCTCAATGTCTTCCAAAATTCCTAGATCAGTATTTACATTTTCCTCCTCTTCCACTTGGTCAGCCCAGGTAGAGCCCGAGTTCTCACCCGGAAAGTTCGAGCGCTTCACCCAAACTTCCGAAGTCTTTCTAGTAGTTTTCAGATTTCTTGAGGTGGTGTATTTGATTTTCTTTTTCCGTTTTCCATCGGTCCATCCATATTCACCAGTAGGAGTGACCTGACTCTTGAAAACCCAGCATTTCAGAAGTGTGTGACCCACGATTTTGCAGTAGTCGTAGTAGGGGACCATTTGTTCACATTCAACTCGAACCTCATTCTTGAATTCATTCACATTGAAGACAATGAATTCTGGGAGCTTGGAGGCTATGTCGTCCTCTATCATCACCCTCACATAGAGACTGAGCTCACCATTTAGTGTATGAGGGTCAATTTTGAGTGGAGTACCTATACAAGAGGCGATGTCAATGAGGATTTTTTGGTGCTAGAAATACCAGTTAAGTCCATGAAGCTGCACCCAAATCTGGACCATGTTGTCTTTTGAGGTGTTTGGATTGAAGGCGTAATATCAGCCAGAGATGAGAAGAACACCCAGTTTGAGATGCAGATTTCCATACCTCCATACTCATTAAAAGAAGACAAAGGAGAATTATAATGAGTAAGTAAGGGGATTAATACTCAAATTCAAGTAGTCATTCTGAATAATAATATGTTATAAAATTTCAAAACTTCATGGATTGTGTTGAAAAAGATGAAGAAAGAACAAGTAGCGAGGAAGAGGGAAAAGAAAACTATAATGAACACATACTAAAAGATATGTTTGAATTATGTCTTGAGAGGTACAAATAATTTAAGAGATAGATAAAATACGTAAAGAAATTGGTTGATAATTTGAAGAGATAAAAATATATATTTTAAAAAAATAATGTTATTATTTTTTAGAAATTAAACTTATTAAATGAAAAGTTTTTGAGAAAGATAGGATATTAAAGGTAGTAAAAAATAAAGTTTTTGTAAAATATCAAGATCTATATATGGAATAATCAAGGTGTATTAATGATAATAAGTACCTATGAAAAATCAGATATTATTTTAATAAAGATATTGAAATAAAGGCTGAGTAATATTTGACTACTGAGAAATGTTGTCTAGAACCTCAGGAAAAAACTGAACTTGTGACACACAAAAAATTTAAATCTATTTCATATAATATCTCAGGTTTTAAAATACAATATTGGAAATATTGGGTTAATAAAAACTCTATAAATGTCACTTATACATCTAATAAAGTTGAAAGAAAATTGAGAATGAAAATTACCTAAAATTGAAATAGATGGAAGCTAGAAATGTGCCAATACAACATGCTTGAGATTACAGATAGACTCAATAGTTTCAAGGAAAAATTTGTTTTAAAGGAAACTGTTGGTGTTTTTTAGTTTTTGGTTATAAATAATATGTTTTATATTACAAAATACTACATCAAAGTAATAAGAGAAGTAAATAATTAATGGGGATCTATCTAGTGAGAAAAAACAACATGGATGAGAAGAATTAAGTAGTAAACATAAATTCATATTAGTTACCTTTCCATTTTTTTTGAATTCCTAGAGGAGATATAGAGAAGGTATGATTAGAAAGGTCACTATTATGAGTAATGTGTAACTATTATTACAAGATAAAATCATTAGGCTGATAAATGAAAGAAGACTAAGAGATGTAACAAAACAGAAAAATAAATCACTATTGAAGTGGATCCCAAATCTAAGGAGAGGAGTAATAAATAGATTCTTAACAGTGGATGCTCAGCACATATGATTGGATACACCAAAATATTAAATAATATCAAAGAAAATGATAGAGATGATGTTGCATTTGGGAATTGAAGTTCTTTGAGGATAAAATGAATTGGATCATTTGAAATTGAAGCCTTAAAGTTGAAGTCAAAAGATATATTTTTATAAATATTCTTAAAAATAAATTTATTTATGTGAGAACAATTAATGATAAAGGAAATAATATTATTTTTATAAAAAATACTTACCGCATAAGGTGGATAAAATATTAAAAAGTTATCACTAGATGTTAAAGAACTAATGGTAACCTTTTTAAAATTGGAATATTAAGAAATTATTTCTTTTTGAGCTCAAAACTTGAAAATATGTTATGGAATATAATATTGGGTAACCTATATTAAATAATTTTAAGAATTATTTCTAAAGGAGGTGTGGTAATAGATTTTTTTTCATCCCAAGAGTGAAAGGGAAGACATTTTTGAAACTATCCAAAAGAGAAATATGACCCAAAGATGTTACAAAAGGGTGGAAATCTAGTCCACCGGGACACTAGAGTTAACAAATTTATATTTATGTGGTCCAATGATGAAAAAATACACTCACAATGATATTTAATTCATCAAAATTAGTAATTATTATACCATATTAACTTAAGTGATTTTAATTAAACAAAAACGAAAATTAGTGGAAATGTTTAATGTTTTCAATAGAAGAGTTGAGAAAAAACTAGGGATGTGTATCAAGAATCTCATATATGATAATGATAAAAAATTTAGCAGATTTTTTTAGTTTTTCCTTGAAAAACATACAATCAAATAGTAGAATAAATCTCCTTATACACATAAATAATATGGGTTAGTATAAAGAAATAATAGAATTGTGGTTGAGATGGGGAGAAATATGCATAAGAGTATAACATCACAATGTTTTACTAGAGAGAGGCTAAATGCACAACTATACATATAAAAAATAGATGTCTATTGAGACTAAATTCAAATATGATATATTATAAGATGTGGTATAAGAATAAATAAATAATGTTTTACTTCATACTATTTGGTAGTCCTTAATTGATTAATATTAAGAACAAAAATATGTGAAAGTTTGATGATAAGGCTGAGGAAGGTATCTTTCTGGGATATTTATTCAATGGAAAAGGCTAGAAAATTCTAGAATAAGAGGTAGAATAAAATAGTATACTTTTATGGGGTAGAAATCATAGATAATAAACCAAAATTAATATTTCAAATGAATCATATTTTGAATAATATTATGAAGTCAATGATAATGTTACTATGAAAAAAATTGAAGATAAAGCTAGAAATGAACTGCATGTTGCTAACATTGACTATGATCAAACAAATTAAAAAGAAGAGGCTAATAAAGTTTTAAAAAAGAATCATCATAAGATAAAGTATCATGTTCAAGAAAATAATATAATGAGGGATCTTAATTATCTAGATTGTACTATAAGGTGATTATGCTTAACGACAAAATATATCTTATCTCACAAATTGATCCAAAATTTATTACAGAGGCTGTGATACAAAAATAATAATCCAATTCCATGAATAATGAACTAGATTATATTTAGAGAAATTCCACTTCATATTTTTTCCCTTGAATAAAAGTTAAAAATAGGATTAGTACCAAGCGGGTATTCAAAAGAAAGATGAATGATAAAGAGGAAGTCTCAATAAATAAGGCAATTTTTGTTTTCAAGGGATATTCATAGGATAAAGTATTTAATTTTAAATATAACTTTACATATTTTTCATTAATATAGTCCATAATAATGTTCCTATAAGTTTCATCTCATAGAAAGTATAAAATATAAAAAATGGATTTAAAATACTCCTTCTTAAATATAGATCTGGAAGAATAAGTCTACATTAATAATCTTGAAGGATGTTTTCTTGAAAATTATGGAACATGGGTTTTACAAGATAAATAAGTCTCTTTATGGGATAAAATAGACCCCTAGAGCTGGGTAAGAAAATATTAATGGCTACTTGAGAGGGATAGAATTCAATAAATTAAAGGTTTATAATAACCATTATATGAAGAAGGTGTAAACATGAAATCTTATAATTTTTTTATATTGATGATATTAATTTTGAAGGTGAAAAAGAGAGTTATTGTAAAAAAAATTCTACATAAATCAAAAATCAGTTTGATATATCTATTTTGGGAGAATTGATATATTTTCTAGGATTTCAGTTCCTATAAAAATATTTTTTTTCTTTCCCATGAGAAAATTTCAAGGGAATTATTGAATAAGTTTCGATTGGTAGTCTCCAAACCAGATACCATACCCATTTGAGTTGGGATGAATCTTGATAAGGACATTGAAGGAGAAAGTATAAATCCAAATGATTTTAGATGACTAAATAGAAGACTATTTTATCTTACTATATCCATACCTAATATTGTATATACAAGGACCCTATGTGCAAGGTATCAAAGTGATCCTAAGGAATTAAATGTAATGGTTACCAAAAGATTTCTCAAGTACATAAAAGGAAATTTAATATTTGGATGATGTAAAAAATAGATGATCACATGAATATTTCTAGATTTACTAATATTGACTGGTTAGGTGATTTTGATGATAAAAAGTTTACTTTAGGTGTGATACTTCTTCTTGGATTAATATGTGTTAACTAACACCAAAATAATAGAATCCAGTTACATCAAGCACCATAAAATTTGAATTTGTGGCTACTATAGGTTCTTGTACCCAAATGTTCTATATTAAGGAACAAATTGATGACTTGAGGGTGAATATTGACAAAACACTCAAAATTACATGTGACAACCAAAGTGTAATTAATCTCACTAAAAATACAGTTCAATAATATAGGTAAAATAATATTGATATCAAATTTCATTTCATAAAAGAGAAGGTTTCCAATGGGGATATAAAGTTAGAATTTACTCTTACTAGAGAAAAACCAACTAATATCTTAACCAAGGTAATTCCAAAGGATTGTTTTTAGAATTTTAGGCTAAACATAAAGTTTATGACCCTCCCCCTTACTTGAGATATTTTGGGTAGAACCCCTAATATGATTTGGATTCTATTTTCAAAGGGGGATAAGGAGTAAAAAAAGTTCATAATTTTTTCTTTTTATTTTTATGAATATATATATTTTGTTATTGAAAAAATGGGGAGGAAAAGTTAAATGATTGTTTGTATTGAGGGGTATATTATTAAAATCATTTGGAAAAAATTTATTATGAATGAGAGACATAATTCTCTTGAAAAAACCGCTTTATCTTATAGTGTGCTATCAAGAGGTTTCTCTTTGAGAAAGGATGTGATTTTATTTTTCTCAGAGTGAGTTTTTGAGGTTGAAAACAAATACAAAGATGGATATTGAATAATACAATGAAATTATTCAATAGAGTTTTATTTATTGTACAAAATTTAATAAAATTAGTTGAATATGTTGAGGATGCATTTATGATGTGTTTAAATGTTTTTTATTTGTTTAAAATTGGTTGATAATATACTCAGAGGATTAAAAGATTCTATGAGCTTATATAATGAATTTTTGAAATTTTGAGTTAAATTTGAAATTTTTTCTAAGTATAGATTCATGCATAATATATATTGGTGGGATTATAACTAATATCTTAGAAAAGCAAGATGATTTGTAAGATGTTTTCATGATCTGTAATATGTGTGTTTTCCTCAATATTAGAATTTGGAAAAGGATTTTATGATATAAAAAATCTCAAAAGAGAATACATAATATGTGTTTGTAATCTGAGGTAAAAAATTAGAAAAGGAACTGATAAAAAAGATGTTTTGATTGATGCTTAAGATATTTCTTCTGAAACATGTAAAATTTAACAAAGTGAAAAGTATTATGTAATATGTAAGATTTTTCTGAGTTGAATATGATGGAAACTATAATTATATTATATATTACATATAATATTTATATATCATAGAGTTAATATGTAAGATATTGAAAATAATACATAAGATGTTACACTTTGTGTAATTTTAGATTTGTAGAATTATTTTGAATCTAAAGTTTGGCGATTCTTAGCTGGACTTAAAATTCTAAAATATCACAAGATATCATTCAATATGTGATTCAATCATATAATTTTTGAAGAGAAAATTAGGATATCATGACTTGATATTAGTAGGAATTTAAAATTTAAAATTTTTATATACATAATCATGATCAGGTTAGAATTTTTTTTGGATCTGTTAACTTATGTTAATGATAGTTCTAAATATCAAGTATTGGTTTCCAAAAAATATCATAGAAATATTATAAACATAATTATATTAATATTAAAAAGTATAAATTAATTAATTTAGATAAAATCAATAATTTAATAGCAGGTATTGTGTGGAAGAGTTTTATAACTTCTATATTGAAGAGAGAGAAAACAGGAACAGATCAATAAGGGTTGAAACTTCTTTGATAAATTGTGCTGAGAGAAGTGATCCTACTATTAATCATTTTTAGGGTTGTTACTTTGAGGGAAGAATACTGAGGTTTTGGTGTATGCTGTCATGTATGATTTGATAATTCTAAAATCTTTAGGAGAAAGGTTGATGTTCTTGATACTTTTTTGACATTATATTGGAAGTTTATGACCAAGCCTAAGGAAGAAGAACTTATTCTCATATTCCAAGCCATCTTGAAATTAACCTAAGATCATATTCACATTAAATAGAGTAAGATATTTCTAGATACTAGTGGTTTACATATAAAAACCTACCTTATTGTTTTGATCTATCTATAAATATTCAAGGATTTATTCAACCCTTCTCTTATAATAACAGAGATGAATTTTTAAGATTCAATGAAGAAAACCACCCCTATTTTATTATCAATTCAAAATTATAGTAATAATATAGATCTAAGATATTAGACTAAACATATAAATGAGTAAGTACCCACATTGGGATTGATCCTTATAAAAATTATACCACAGTTTAATTTTCATGTCTCTGTTGCATACGGGTCAGAGAGAGATTAAATAATAATGAATTAAGACCATAAAAAGTCACACATTAAAATTTATATTGAATAAATTGTAAGAATTTTTCCCCGGATTAAACTCCCTTCTTAGTGGTACTTTTACCAACCTAGTAACTTTAGGAACAAAAAATGATTGGTGTGCATGGGGTATTCTCAAATTTAAGGCAATGATGTTGAGGAGAACAATTCCATTGTTCCCACCTGGAAACCATAAAAATTTTAATTGAAATGAGAAAATTGGTTTTCATATATATTAAATGGATTTCAAATTAGTGTTTCTTAATAGGGTCCTTGAGGAGTAAGTGTACATTGAGAAACTAAATGCATTTGTCCTAGATAAAGGTGAGATCACATAATGCCGGTTGAAGAAGTGTTTGTATATTATAAAACAAGAACTAAGGGTTTAGTATTCAAATATGGATCAATACTTGAGAAATTATAAATTTCAATGAGGTTGAGTTTATCACAATATCTACATGAAGAAAGAAAAAGATCAAAGGATGTTGGTGCTAATTTATGTGGATGGAATAATTTTTTTGAGGATCAAATGATGCTCAGTTAAATATTTTTTCAAATTTTATGAGGTGTGAATTTGATATTTCCATGATTGGAAAGTTAAAATTTTCTAGTTTTATTTTATGTTACTCAAGGAAGGGATGTAAAATATGTTTTCTAGTAAAGGAAGGTAATTTAACTTTAAGGGGAGGGGGGATTTAATTAAAGTCAAATCATGACATTCAACTTTCATCCTGCTCAATATGAAAGTTATCCAAACTTTAAGTCACCAAAAAAATAAAGTTAAAAGAATAATAATAAAGTGGAAAATAAATGATAAAAATTCTAATGTTAACCAATAATGATAATATATACAATGAAAAATAAAGAAACTAAAGTAAAAAAAAATCAACCACAACATAACTGCAATCCAATTGAAAAATAAGAACAATATTTGAAATAATGCATGAAGTTAAGGAAGATAATACTTACAACCTAAAGAGATATTTATTACCAATATAATTACAATCAAAGGAATCATTAATTTATAAAACAAAGTGGAAAGTGGTTCAATAACATGAACTAAGGGATTACACTTCAAACACTAGATCTTCCTTGACTATAGTTTTTCAGTAGTAATAAATCGTGCACCAAAAATATCTTTAATACAAGTGTCAAACATAGGTCACTCTATCCCTAGGAACTTCCCTTATCTAATGATTAGTAGAAAATTTACCCCCAGTATTCTTTAACTTTAAACCCATTGGGAGTTATATCTCCCACTCCTCAAAAGAACACCGATCTCCTTGATTGGAAACAATATATTTTCCATGCCTTAACCTCCTTGATCATGTATGATCAATAAAATAATAGTTACAATATAAAGAAAAGATATTTTAAAAGAAACCTCATCTAATAAATCTCTTAGAAAATAATTCCAAAAAGATAAAATTATAATCATTCAAAGCAATGAGTTGATTCATGAATTTCACTTTGAATATTCTAGTGGTATGTAACCAATATCTCTTAGTACATGAAGAAATTAGTTTAATTTATAACTTCTGTTGTAATAAACTCCAATGGTAAAATTATTTGATCTTTGGGTATGGTTACAAGTGCATCAGATACAACACCTCATATTCCGATTGATATAATATCTATCTCTGTCATCTAATGAGTATGGATCTACACACCATCATAACCTAGAAGTATATTATGATATATATAAGAATTTATTTAGTATATCATAACATACAAATAGATAATAAGTCTACCCACATAAAAAACGAACTCTAAGTTAAATAAAATCCTTAATGAGGTGAATTACGAATTATCAAAAACAAAGATAAGATGAAATATTATAAACACAAAATATCCCAAACAAATTTATTTCCCAATAAAAATATTCTAAATAAATACTCAAGAGATTTGGAATGGAAGATTCCATTCTAATGAAAACTCTAGTGAGAACCCAAATGAAATTTTCAAGAGATGGTGATAGAAAAGTGGTTAATATCATAGTATAGATAGATTATCAGAATCCTCTTATACTTGACAAAAACTTTACCTGATATTCTATTTTCCACATACCAAGATACACAGTATGAAACATATCTCAGTGGAATCCACATGCAATCAGTGAAAAGGATACTTCAATAAATAAATAATACAATGGATTTTGGGTTGTCTTATCATAGAACATCACTATAAGAGTTTTTGAGATGCATTGATATAGATTTATAAGTCTTAAAAGATATTAATAAGTTGAAATTTGGTTATAAATTCTATATAGGAAGGTCATGCATCTCTTGGATGAGTAATAAAAAAGAATGCATTTATATTAGAACTATGGATGCTAAATACATTCTGAATGGTCAATCAGGTACTCAATTACTAAATATTTTAATGATATTGGATTAGATGTGAAAAATCCTATTAATATCATGTGTGATAACTCATGTTCCATTAATATTAGGAAAAATAATATCCATTATTCAATGGAAAATAACTTTGAGATAAAGTATTGATTCATCAAGGAGAAGGTTGGGATGGGGCTAGTGAAGTTAGAGTATGTGTCAGTAAAAAATCAAGTTTTTGATATCATGACAAAGGAACTACCTAAAGAATATTTTGAAAGGCATAAATTTTATCTTAGAGTCTATCCAACTACCACAAACTAGAGGGGTTAGACCAGGGGACCATACTCCCCTATGGATGTTTCTAATTGTATCATGGTATGGTAACTCTATTGAATTAATTGTTTATATTTATTACTCTCTCTTTTGAGATTTTTGAGAAGTGATATCTAGGTTCATTTGAAAAGAGGGAGAATTTATCCATAAATTATTTTGGGATACATTGTACATGCTTTGAAATAAAGTTTTCAATGAGTGTTTCTTATTATTAATAAATGGGGCACAATATTGTGATTGTGTTTTTAAAGGGGGTGGGAGAGTCATTGACTGATTAATCATAGGGAGTAGGAAAATTAGGGAGGAATTTTAAAATCATTATTATCAAATAATTATATTCATAATGATCTTTCATTTTATTATTGTTTCTCATGAAGATCTCAAATAATGTGAGCTTAGAGTTGATGTTAATTAAAGTATTGATGCACCATTTGGAGGTAAGAGATTAATATAGTGTAGCATTTCACATGTGGTTGGAAATGAATTTTCTGAGTGAATAAGTGTTGAATTTTTTTTAAAGTTGTCAACAAACATAAAGGGGGATATTGTTTGAAAAAATACCCTTGGAATTATTCTTGGTTTTTTATTTATAAAACTATTAAATAAAATTCTAAAAAATGTCATGATGTGATTAGAAGCACATTGCATAAATACTAGATGTGCATTGGAAGTATTTTATTGAAATTATGTTTATTCTGGTTTTGAGTAGGTTTGTGAAAATTATGCTAAGTAAAAATAATAAGAGTTGTCCCTAGTTTTGTAAGGGTCACCTATAAAATAGGAAGATAAAAAATGGGAAATTATTGTTTTCATAATGGTTAATTTAAATTCTATAATATTTATTCATGACTACATAAGAATCATTTAAAAATTCCAAAAGACGGATTTTAGAAACTATAAGATTCATTCTACGGCAAAGTGAAATTTCATAAGAGTCATTCCAGAAACTGCATGTGTCATTCTATATTAAAGTAAAATTCCATAAGATTCATTTAAAAAATCATTAGAGTCATTATCGAAAACTTTAAGGTTGATCTTGTGAAAAAGTAATTTCATAAGAGCCGTTACGACAATATATAAGGTTTATTTAGGGAAATCATAAGGGTTATTTCCTTGAACCCTAAGTGTCATTGAGGGATATATTAAGTGTCATTCCATTATCCTTTTTTAGATAATGTTAAACTATAATATTTTATGAAATATTTTATCAATCATTAAATGAGATTAATGATTTGGTCACTGCAAGTGGAGAATTGTAACACCCTGACATTTTTATGAAATTTTTTCTTTAAATAATCTTCATTCTTCAATAGCTTGAATTTAATGCAATATTGAGTTTAAATGAACTATGAGATACCCTTAGTATAAAATAATCTTTATAACCTAGTTTTTAGGTTAGTGGGAATAAATATAACTAACCTATGAAAATGTATTGTGAATAAAAAATATAAATCAATTATATATTTGTATTTTTGATAAGTTATTTACAATAAGTAAATTAAATTAATGAAATATATTTTTTATAAGTTTAATAAAATATTTTTTATATTAATATAATAGATATTTTTTCATAGGGTTTGAATAAACCCTATTTGATGTATAAAAACCTATATTTTTCAAATGGGTAATTTTCCACATTTTAATGGAGAACCCCTTTTAAATTAATATTTTGACACATTAATAATTTTTATATGACAAAATAAAAATTTTATTTGTAAGTAGGATATAAAAATTTAATTTGGATCAATTTTTGATATTTTTTGATGACTTTCAAGTTTTGAGGAATAGTAAAAATATAATAAATTTTAATTGAAAAAAACTGATCAAAAAAATTATATGGTTAAATTATAACATTGAATGGGTTTAATGTATAAATATAATATATTTTTATCATTCAATATAATTTATGTAATTATCATTAATTTTACATTGAATTTAGGTGTAAAAGCATTCCAATCTTTTGCAATGTTTTAACTTTTAAAACACGTTCTCTCTTTCTCACAATTTGATTAATGTTAAACTAATTAATGAAACTTATATGTTTTGAATTTTAAAAAAATTATTCCATATTTGAAATCAGTAAGTCCAAATTATGTAAATAGCTTAACTTTATTTTCAGGTATTATGAATAGTAGTACCAATAATTTTTATTAATATCATAAAATGGTAAATTGGGTAACTAAGGTTAGAAATAATTTTATGAAATTAACATAAAACTTGTCCTAATATCATTGTATGAGTGTGTTCGACCAAAATAATCCTTCTGTCGAAATGGTGTCCTTTGAAAACCACTTGGATTATAATACGACATTTAATTTATTTTATTTAAAGAAACGTTAAATATGTCATACTCAGATTTTTATAACTATACCATTTTTAATATAAATTTATAAAAAAGTTAAATTAGATTATAAATTCTAATTTGAAATATGAAATGTTTTTATTCATCATGATAATTTATTTTTAATTTTTAGGAAATAAATAATTACCTTAAAGACTTAAACATTAATGATGTAGAAATTATTTAATTGATGAGAAATCAATAAAATAATAATTATTAAAGTGAAAATAACCATTAAAAACCCCAAGACTTGAAAAAATCTTATTAGTCGAGTATATATCTATTATAAACATAAAAGGGTCATGTTATTGACCATTTTTATCCTTATAGAAGATATTATGACACTTATATTACTTTATGTAAAGTGATGATAAACTTGTCACATTCATGTTTTAGTAAGTATAACATTTTTAATGATGAATTATACAGAATATACACTCAATTACAAGTATTTTTATAAAATATAGAGGATTTATTTTTGTCATATTAGTGTATTTTAAATTTTTATTAAAAAAATAAGCATATTAAATAATTTTACAAAACCATTGTAGTAATTATTTTATTAAGGGAAATATCAAATAAATATTATTAAAAATATTAAAATAAATATAATTTTGTCTAATTAATATGTTAAATAAATTTTATATATCACACAAAATTATTAATAATATAATAATATAATTTTTTTTGAAGTAATATGTTTATCTTAATATTTTAAAAAATCTATGAATTTAATAGTGTAAAAATTGACACTATTGATTCTTTATCAAAATAAAGTTTTATTGAATTATTTAAAAATCATAAATCTTGTCTAAAAATATATAATATTTATTAAATGGTATAAAATGTTCTAGTATATTTATTTATGATATAATTTACATCAAATTAGTAAATATTTCACCCTTTTAATATTGAAATATTTGCTACCATGGTAAAAAATTAAATAGAATAACTAAGTATTAATTAAAATGATAAGGTTTAAATTGATATAAAAAATTGTATAAAATATATTGGTTGATTATATTACAACCCTATCTCACCTCATATTCTAATTTGGGAAATTTTGGATGTTTTTTGACAAGGTTTGATTTTATTATAAATTAATATTTTTGGGGATCCCAAAAGTGCCCCTCACCTCAATTATAAAAGGGAACCTACTCCCTCACCCTTTAACTTTACTTTAATCTTTTAATGTCAACAATAACCTACCAATTTACTTTATAAACTCCCATAGTTAAATTATATAGGTTCTTGTATTCTTGAAGGACCAACTCTAGTGTTTTAAGAGGAGGTTTAGATGGAGCACGTCGAAGAAGAGGTAATCTCTTCTACAATTTATTTCAAACTTATTTATTATTATACTTCTTCTTCAGGAGTTGTTTCATTATAAAGTAATAAATAAAGTATAAATTTTATAATAATGTGTTATTATTATTATTAAATAACCATATTCCTCCTTATATCCATCCTATGAAAAATGAAATCACCACGCTTACGTTCGTATGACATACCGTCTCCACACATTAATGTAGTCTGTTTTTCATCACCACATTACTTGTATGGGTATAATAATGGAAATAATAAATATAAATGATTATTATAACATGTTATTGATATTGAAATATTATACACCATCCACTTCAATACCATTCAACAATGAAGGGAATGATATCGTCGCTTGTGTGTACGTATGACTTACACTACTGGAAACAGAGGATTTCCCAACGGTTCTAAACCATTGGGAAAGGCTTCAGAACCGTTGGTATATGTTATACCAATGGTTCTAAAAACCATAAGGAAGTAAGCCATTGGGAAAAGTTTTTCCCAATGGTTTATAGTGAACCGTTGGGATAGGGTTCTGAAAAATTACCCTATCCCAACGGTTCTGGAAAACTGTTGGGAAATCTTTTTCCCAACGGTTTAAAACCGTTGGTATACAAGCACAAAATTATAATGTTTTTCCCAACGGTTTGGAAAAACATTGGGAAAAACCCAACATATCCTCTTTCCCAATGGTTCTATGAACCGTTGGTAAAACAAGACCTACACATTCTATGCCAACGGTTTCGAACCGTTGGCATAGCCTCTGTTGGGCAAATTGCACAGCAGCTCTGAAATTTACCCAGCAACTCTCCAATTTGACCACCTGCTCTCCAATTATCCCACCAGGTCTGATTTTGTGGGTTCCCTCTCATTTTCAATCAAATTGTTGTACTTGCAATAACTAACTAACACTTACATATAGATAACAAATTCATACACATTTAACATATAATGGTGGAACTATACACATCCATAATTAAATTAGAATTCATAACGTAATTATAAACATAAATAATTCATTTAGAATTCAATTTAAAATTTAGATGAAAATTATATGTGGAATCTGGAATTCAATTCATAATTTGATCGGTTTTTTGTATACCATATATTTTTACTTGGAATAATGTCCATTTTAAACATAATACATACACCTGGAGAGCTACCGGCCACACCACGCCTCAGATTGAGGAGGGGTTGACTCGTACACGTCACATATGACCCATGGATCATTGTGCTAATGTATCGACACAATCCGAATCCATTTGGTCAGTTTTCCGTATGCCAGTTGATGTTTTTCAAATAAAATGACGTACTTTTGAAACAAAAGGCAGACACTTTGAGTGGTTTCGGCCACACCACGCCTCGGATTGAGGCGGCGTTGACTCGTACACGTCACATATGACCCATGGATCGTTCTCCTAAAGTTTCAATGGAAACCGAATACGTTTGGTCAGTTTTCCGTATGTACTTAAATTGTTGTCCATTTTAAGCAAAAGACAGACACTTTGAGTGGTGGCGGACACACCGTGCCTCGTATTGAGGCGGGGTTGACTCGTACACGTCACATATGACCCATGGATCGTTGTTCTAATGTATCGACAAAATCCGAATGCGTTTGGTCATTTTTCCGTATGCCAGTTGATGTATTTCACTTCAGATTATGTCCTTTTGAAACAGAAGATAGACACTTTGAGTGGTGGCGGCCACACCGTGCCTCATATTGAGGCGGGGTTGACTCGTACACGTTACATATGACCCATGGATCGTTGTGCTAATGTATCGACACAATCCGAATGCGTTTGGTCGGTTTTCTGTATGCCAGTTGATGTATTTCACTTCAAATTATGTCCTTTTGAAATAGAAGATAGACACTTTGAGTGGTGGCGGCCACACCGTGCCTTAGATTGAGGCAGGGTTGACTCGTACACGTCACATATGACCCATGGATCGTTGTGCTAATGTATTGACACAATCCGAATGCGTTTGGTCGGTTTTCCGTATGCCAGTTGATGTTTTTCAATTAAAATGACGTACTTTTGAAACAAAAGGCAGACAATTTGAGTGGTGTTGGCCACACCGCGTCTTGGATTGAGGCGGTGTTGACTCGTACACGTCACATATGACCCATGGATCATTCTCCTAAAGTTTCAATGGAAACCGAATGCGTTTGGTCAGTTTTCCGTATGTACTTAAATTGTTGTCCATTTTAAGAAAAAGACAGATACTCTGAGTGGTGGCGGACACACCGCACCTCAGATTGAGTTAGGGATGACTCGTACAAGTCACATATGACCCATGGATAATTTTTCTAAAGTGTCGACACAATCTGAATGCATTTGGTCGGTTTTCCGTATGCCAGTTGATGTATTTCACTTCAAATTATGTCCTTTTGAAATAGAAGACAGACACTTTGAGTGGTGGCAGCCACACCACGCCTCGGATTGAGGAGGGGTTGACTCGTACACATCACATATGACCCATGCATCATTGTGCTAATGTATAGACACAATTCGAATGCTTTTGGTCGGTTTTCCGTATGCCAGTTGATGTTTTTCAATTAAAATGACGTACTTTTGAAACAAAAGGCAGAAACATTGAGTGGTGCCGGCCACACGATTCCTCAGATTGAGGCGGTGTTGACTCGTACACGTCACATATGACCCATGGATAGTTCTCCTAAAGTTTCAATGGAAACCGAATGCGTTTGGTCAGTTTTCCGTATGTACTTAAATTGTTGTCCATTTTAAGAAAAAGACAGACTGTTAGAGTGGTGGCGGCCACACCGCGCCTCGGATTCAGGCGGGGTTGACTCGTACACATCACATATGACCCATAGATCATTTTTCTAATGTATCGACACAATCCGAATGTGTTTGTTCAGTTTTCTGTATGCCAGTTGATGTATTTCACTTCAAATTATGTCCTTTTGAAAAAGAAGATAGACACTTTCAGTGGTGGCGGCCACACCGCGCCTTGGAATGAGGCGAGGTTGACTCTTACATGTCACATATGACCCATGTATTGTTGTGCTAATGTATCAACACAATTCGAATGCGTTTGGTCGGTTTTCTGTATGCCAGTTGATGTATTTCACTTCAAATTATGTCCTTTTGAAATAGAAGACAGACACTTTGAGTGGTGGTGGCCACACCGCGACTCGGATTGAGGTAGGGTTGACTCGTACACGTCACATATGACCCATGGATCGTTGTGCTAATGTATCGACACAATCCGAATGCGTTTGGTCGGTTTTCTGTATTCCAGTTGATGTTTTTCATTAAAATGACGTACTTTTGAAACAAAAGGCAGACACTTTTAGTGGTACCAGCCACACCGCGCCTCAGATTGAGGCGGCGTTGACTCGTACACGTCACATATGACCCATAGATAGTTATCCTAAAGTTTCAATGGAAAACGAATGCGTTTGGTCGGTTTTCCATATGTACTTAAATTGTTGTCCATTTTAAGCAAAAGACAGACACTTTGAGTGGTGGCGACCACACCGCGCCTCGGATTGAGGTGGGGTTGACTCGTACACGTTACATATGACCCATGGATCGTTTTTCTAAAGTATTGACACAATCCAAATGCGTTTGGTCGGTTTTCCATATGCCAGTTGATGTATTTCACTTCAAATTATGTCCTTTTGAAATAGAAGACAGCCACTTTGAGTGGTGGCGGCCACACCGCGCCTTAGATTGAGGCGGGGTTGACTCGTACACGGCACATATGACCCATGGATTGTTGTGCTAATGTATCGACACAATCCGAATGCGTTTGGTCGGTTTTCCGTATGCCAGTTGATGTTTTTCAATTAAAATGACGTACTTTTGAAACAAAAGGCAGAGACTTTGAGTAGTTCCGGCCACACCACACCTCAGATTGAGGCGGCGTTGACTCGTACACGTCATATATGACCCATGGATCGTTATCCTAAAGTTTCAATTGAAACCGAATGCGTTTGGTCCGTTTTCCGTATGTACTTAAATTGTTGTCCATTTTAAGCAAAAGACAGACACTTTGAGTGGTGGAGGCCACACCGCGCCTCATATTGAGGCGGGGTTGACTCGTACACATCACATATGACCCATGGATCATTGTGCTAATGTATCGACACAATCTGAATTCATTTGGTCGGTTTTCAGTATGCCGGTTGATGTATTTTACTTCAAATTATGTCTTTTTGAAACAGAAGACATACACTTTGAGTGGTGGCGGCCACACCGTGCCTCGAATTGAGGCGGGGTTGACTCGTACACGTCACATATAACCCATGGATCGTTGTGCTAATGTATCGACACAATCCAAATGCATTTGGTTGGTTTTCCGTATGCCAGTTGATGTTTTTCAATTAAAATGACGTACTTTTGAAACAAAAGGCAGACACTTTGAGTGGTTCCAGCCACACCGCACCTCAAATTGAGGCGGTGTTGACTCGTACACGTCACATATGACCCATGGATCGTTCTCCTAAAGTTTTAGTGGAATCTGAATGCGTTTGGTCAGTTTTCCATATGTACTTAAATTGTTGTCCATTTTAATCAAAAGACAGACACTTTGAGTGGTGGTGGCCACACCGCGCCTCAGATTGAGGCAGAGTTGACTCGTACATGTCACATATGACCCATGGATCGTTGTGGTAAAGTATCGACATAATCCGAATGGGGGCTGTCCGGGGGGGCTGTCCGGGGGGCTGTCCAGGGGTTGTTCGGGGGGTTGTCTGGGGTCTAGGGAGGAGGGTGGGGGGGCTGTCCGGGGGCTATTCGGGGGGCTGTCCGGGGGCTGTCCGGGGCTGTTCGGGGGGTTGTACGGGGTCCAAGGAAGAGGGTGGGGGGGGGGGGGTTGTCTGGGGGGCTGTCTGGTGGGTTGTCTGGGGGGTTGTCCGGGGTCCAGGGAGGAGGGTGGGGGGCTGTCCGGGGGGCTGTCTGGGGGGCTGTCCGGCGGGGCTATCCAGGGTCCAGGGAGGAGGGTGGGGGGTTTTCTAGGGTCCAGGAAGGAGGGGGGTTCCCAAACACACAACCACTAAAAGACAACAACATCCATAAAAACATATAATATATAAAAATAACTCAACTCCAATACTATACTACGAGTCTAGATAAAACCAACAACTAGAATAGATTAAATATCAAATCTCAGTAATATCAATAAAAAATGTAATGGATCAACTTGTCCCACATCACCATCACCATCATCACCATCATCATCATCACCCTCGTCCTCTTCCGCATCATCGTCCTTTCCCTCACCCTCCTCCTCGTCCTCGCCCTCCTCCTCGCCCTCGCCACCCGCCTCGCCCTCCTCCTCTCCCTCCTCTTCCGCATCAGACTCCTCACCATCATCATTGTCAAGATGTACATCATCCTGACCACCACTAGAACTACCACCTGGTGCACCGTATATAGAATGTATCGACGACATATACTCATCAAAAGCTGGGCTGGACTCTGCTGGAAGTGTAGGATGTAGAACTTCAATAAATTTCATAAACGCACTGTTTTCCCTAGCAGACTGTTCTGCCATCTCTGTGGCCCTTTTCTCAGCCTGTTCTGCCTATTCCCTAACTTTCTGCAGCTCGGTGGCACTACAGCTCATACCTGAGGAGGGCCAATACCTTGTCGGGGAAATCCTAGGTCGGCAGCGTACTCTACCAGAATGCTCCTCTCCCAACACCTGATGTAAGTGTTCTGTTGACCCAAAATTGTCTGGTTCTTGGGCATCGAGGGACTCTAAAGTATCCTGTTAAAAATATAAATATATCATTAAGTTACAAAATATATATTAAAAAAAAATCAACAGATTAAAACTTACAATCTGCTGCTGAGTCACTTCGTTGACGGCACTTCCATCCTTTTTATGTCTACTTGAGAAAAATAGTTTTGCTCGAGGCACGTGTCCTTCAATATTTTGTATTTTCCTCTACAATGAAATTGAAATCTAAAGTTATATGAAAACATTAGCAAACTATTAAATAATTGAAGAAACAAAAGAAAGTGTAAGTCGTAATGAAAACTTATAAACAATTGTTATACCTGCTTCCTCTCATGATCAGGCATCGTAGTGCATCCCAGTGTGTGGAGATAATTTTTTTTTCATCAATGTTCTTTTTATTTTTTCCAGATGATTCCTAAATAAAATTCTAAAATTCAATAGATAGTATTAATGAAAAACATGAAAGTTATTATTTAAATACCTCAAATGTTATTAATACCTTAAACTGAGTACTCGTCCAATGAGTAATTATCTGACGATACTGCTCTATAGGAAAATTATCCACCACCGGTACCACCTCTAACTCAGTGCCAACTATAGAAACCCAGCCAATATATAACTCATGCTTGTAGGCTCTCCAAAGCTCGCCTAAATCCTTTAGACGTTCCGGTCGTGCACCCTCACCATCTGGAAAATTAAATCGAAGCCCAAATCAAAATATTAATTAATATAAATACAAAAATAATTCATGGCATTAAATAGAACATATTTTTTTACCCATATCTCTGCCCAAGCTCTATCCTTGACCTCATGTGGAAAATGTCTCCATGATAGCGGGATGACGGGAATGATGTCGGAGTATTTGGAAAGCGTCACCATAAAATTCCGACATTGCTGCCCTGTTTTCTCAACCATTTGGTTGTCTTCATTATAATCCACCATAACATGTGTGCGGCGGTTCCACACCGAACGCATGCGTGTACGCCCCCGCCCACGCCTCCTGTCAGTATATGTATCTGTCATGAAATAAAAACAAATATTTTATCAAAACATGTTATAATGAAAAATAAATATTTCTATAAAAATTTGTTAGGGTTCTATAAATATACCTGTGCCGGTCTGATCGCTGAGTGCCTCTGGATCCCCAGAAACTGATGGAACACCCTGTGGTGGAACAGGAGTCGAAGACTATGGAATATAGAAGCTCGGAGAGACAGAAGTATAAGGAAAAGAAGATGGGACATCTGTCTGGCCAGATGCTGACTGAGGAGTGGGAATCATTATGGGATGTGAAAATGATGGGCCAAAAGATGCAGAAGGTAGCGAAAACATGGGAGGCCTAAATATCCCGTGTGTCTCTAACGACACACCGGGATCAGAATGTGGGAAGGATGACATGTCAGTGGGAGGGGCATGGTCTAGTCGGGTACGCGCAGCTGCTCGTCCACCTCTGGTACGAACCCTCCTCGTACCACCAGCCTCAGTACTAGGACCAGTACTAGGCTCCTCGTCGAATAACTGTCGACGTATAGATGGATCCTACAAAAATGTTTACAAAAAAATTAATCACATGACATTATATATTCTTTAAATATATCAATTTGAAATAATGTACTCACTATAGGCACTAATGGTGGAACGCCCATCTCCATCATTCGATGATTGTTGTCCATCATTTTTTTCCTTCGTCTCTCTTCAATTGGCTTCATTTCCTGCTTTTGAAAACAAATATGTAATTAATTAGAAAAAGAAAACTAATGTGTAACCCAAAAAACTAAATATATGAGGGAATAGGGGATTCATAGGTAATTTAGCTATCAATTGTTTTAGAAGAGCTTGAATGGATTTAATAAATCATACAAGTTGTAATGTTCACCAAGTTAGAAATATTATTTTACTATGTTTGAATACAGTTCAATTCCAAATTATAAAATGCAATTCAAATAAAACTGCAACCAATAAACATTGAAAATTCAAATAACGATCAAGTCAGCTATCAATTGTTTTATAAGATCTTGAATGGATTTAATAAATCATACAAGTTGTAATGTTCACCAAGTTAAAAATATTGTTTGACTATGTTTGAATACATCTCAATTACAAATTAGAAAATTCAATTCAAATAAAACTGCAACCAATAAACATTGAAAATTCACATAACAGTCAAGTCAGCTAAAACATATTTGTGATCAATACTAAATCGATTTGAATATTACCAACATTAACAACCCAACTCGAGGTAAACCAAAAGAATTGAGAACATGGATGAATGATTTTATATTTTTTCAACCATAAATTCAGGTTCACAATCAACTCTGACAATTGAGCTATTTGGGTCATCAAAAGAAATAAATGGATTGGTTCCAATGGCACTAGGTACAGTGTCAATTCCATCATCACCATCATCAAAAATATGTCTTGGAATTACTTCAACTATGACACCGAATTCAGGTCAAAGTTGGTCTTTGACATAAAAAACTTGTTTAGCCATTGATGCCAACACATATGGTTCTTCGGTAGCAAGAGTGTGAGTCATATTAATTACTAGAAATCCACAATCATCAATAAATGTTCCATGTCTTGTCATCGAATCAAACCAATGACATTTCATCATTGTGACTCATCCATGAGAGTAATAATCCAATATTATTATTTTCTCAACAACTCCATAATAACCCACATTTTCAAATCGTGGTCTACTATCTGATGTACTGGCATAAAAATATGTTGTGGAAGTAACCATAACACTGTCATGTTGTGTTCTCATGTTTTTTGATCATTTAGTGACAATAAATTTGTACCCATTGATAACAATTGATTTACAGTCACGAACCACGGTATTAGGACCAAAAGCCAAAGCTCTTATTTCCTCAGAGACAGAGTCAGTAGACAAACTAAATACCTGCAGTATAAATGACTATTAAAGTTAATTAAATATTGATATAATTATTTTAAACATTAATTTTTTTATACCTTCAATTTTAACCAAGCAGAAAACACTTTTCTATGCAAAGTCTCTCTCCTTCTCAAAGATAAAGAATGATGATTCCAATTTATCATTGTTTTATGTTCCCTATAGATAAAAAATATTAATAGTTTAACAGATATATATGTAATATATACATAATCAATTTAGTTACCTGATATAGTCATCGAACAAATCACAGTTGAACAAAACTGTGCGATGTGCCATCTCCCGCTCTTCATGGCTTAATGTCTTCAATGTATATGATCCAGGAATTCCTCCTATTTGAGGAAGTGATGGAAAACTTGGTTCAATTTGCTCATACTGTTCTTCTTCATTTCTCATTGGTCTGTTCAATCTTGTAGTAAGATCAGACAAATACATCGAGCAGAAATCCATACATTCTTGAGCCAAGTAACCATTCCCGATAGAACCTTCGGGATGATTTCTGTTTCGGACATAAGACTGTAATGTGAACATATTTCTTTCAGTTGGATACATCCAACGAAAAGAAACAGGTCCTCCGAGAAGTATTTCAGTGGGAATATGGACAGTCAGATGCAGCATGCATGTGAAAAATGATGGAGGAAATATTTTCTCCAACTCACACAAAATTAATGGGGCATCTGTCAACATTTTTTTCAAGAAAGACTTGGAAAACTTCTTAGGACAAAGATCTATAAAAAAATGGAACAACCGAATAATAACCACCCTTACATTATTGGAAAAAAGATGACAGATTGCTATTGGAAGCAACTCATGCAGTAGAACGTGATAATCATGAGTCTTCAAAGATTTTGGCTTCAAATCTCTTCTGTTGACCCGTTTAGATATGTTTCTTAAATAGCCATCAGGAACTCTAATAGTCTCTAATACTTCCAGAATTTTTTTTTCACAGGTGTCATCACATAAGAAGCACATGGAAGTTTCCATTTATTTTCACTGATACGCACAAGATGCAATTCTGGTCTGATGCCCCAATCCACCAAGTCACGCCGAGATCGTAAATCATCTTTTGTCTTCCCCTTGACATTTAGAAGAACTGAAAGTAACATTTTGCATATATTCTTTTCAATATGCATTACGTCTAAGCAATGACGTAACAAATTGGTTGACCAATAAGGAAAATAAAAAAAGATACTCTTCTTCTTCCAATTGTAAGAGGTTTCAGTGGAAACATTCTTTCTCTTTCCAGATTTCATTTGACCCTTCCCGAATGAAAAAATAAAATCTTTCAATTCATTAAGAATGTCAGTTCAAGACATACGCTGAGGTGGATCATCAGTCTCTATGGTATTATCAAATATTCGACGATTCATTCTATATGGATGATCCTTTGGCAAGAATCGTCGATGTCCCATAAAACTGAAACTACAGTGATGTTTCAGTCTTTTGGATTGTGTATTCTTCATACAAACTGGACATGACAGTTTTCCCTTCGTGCTCTATCCAGACATCATTGCATAAGCTGGAAAATCATTGATCGTCCACATAAGCGCAGCACGCATCTGAAATATGTCTTTCGAACATGCATCGTATGTGCGCACACCCACATCCCAAAGAAGTTTTAACTCTTTTATTAAAGGTTGCATGTATACATCAATATCAATGTCGGGATCAGAAGGACCATATATGAGTATAGTCATGATAGTGAAAGGTTTTTTCATACGCAACCATGGGGGAAGATTATAAATGTGTATAAAAACTGGCCATGTGCTGTGCGAAGTAAGCATATGCCAAAACGAATTAAAACCGTCGCATGAAAGACCCATCCTCACATTACTCACGTCAGCTGCAAAATCCGGATGTCGAGCATCAAATCTCTGCCATGCAAATCCATCTACAGGATGAACAAAATCATCATTAGTCTTATTTCTCTTGGTATCATGCCATCTCATTTTTATTGATATGTCATCAGACATAAAAAGATTCTGAAGTCTAGGGATCAATGGAAAGTGCCACATTACTTTTTGTGGAATGTAGGATGGTGTTCCATCAGATTTTGACTTCCAGCGGGATGTGCCACATTTTATAAAATCATTTCATTCATCGGTTTCCTCCTAGAATAAACTGCAATCTTTCAGGCAACCATGAATTTTGTTTCTTGAAAATCCAAGTTCCTCAACTAACTTCCATTCCATATAGTGGTTTGAGGGAATATCTGCATCATCTGGAAGTAAATAATTCAAGAGGGTAAGAATGTAATCGATTGCTGTATTAGAAATTCCATACATAGTTTTCCCATGAAACAATCGGATTAAAAATTCCAGCTTTTTCATTTTATCGCATTGTCGATATACTGGAGTCGTGGTAGCATCATTCAATGTTTTCACCCTATCAATATCATCATTTTCACTAGATACATCAGATGTCCTCATATCTAAGTCTTCTTGATTCGAAATCCTTTCTTTTTCATGATGACGAATAAATGGAAACCAGTCATCTAAAAAATTCTCCATTCCAGTCCTTTCATTTCGATCATCACCAATTTGAGATTTCATTTTCTCCCCATTGTGATACCACACAAAGTAGTTTTCTTGAAAACCATTTTTGGTTATGTGGTAGCTGAATTCTTCACGGCACAACCAAGGTCTACCAACTCAATTGGAACATGGGAAGTGTATGAGACCACTATCTGAATCATTGTAAAATGAAAAATCTATAAATCTCTCCAAATTGTTTTGAAAATCACTTGAGATCCGCTCGGTTTCATACATCCAACTTCTGTCCATTCTATAAAAAGAATTTATATAAGTCATTTTGTCATAAACAATTCAATAGGATTGAACTTTAATAGAAAATACATTTAATTAAACGATAAAGGAAGAAAATAATCAAGGTATCAACTACACATGAGAAAAAAACATACAAATGTGTTATTGAAAAAATGTAAAACCAACAAGAACTTAATGTGTTATATCACATCACAACATGCCTCATCCCATAACCATATTAGTAGGGTATCATGAACATGAATAACATCAAACTTGTTCCATCCTCCTACCCTACATGACCCCAACCACATGCCACATCTTATTATAGCCTTATCACATCACACCTCACCAGAAAACACTAGGAAAATCATAGTACATCTCACCTGAAGACACATGGACAATCACATCACATCTTGCCTAAAAACACATAGTCAATCACTTTTGAAGAGTAGGGAAGACATGGTAGCTATCCAACCATATAACCACCATCCTAGATATTAGAAAAAATACCTATAACTCAAAACCTCTGATCTTTGGTAAGTTTATCCAACTTTGGTTGGGAATGTGTAGAAATAACATAAAAATACATGATATATAGATAGAAAAAAATACTCAACCTATGGGTTCACATTAACTACATAATCACACACTTCACTACTACCATAAAACACATAAACCACACCTCCACCACACAAGAAACATAACATTTCTCACTTTCATTTATAAGCCACTTCATTCACACTTACATTGTCCATTCATTTAATGTTAAATTAATTAAATCCATTTACCACATATCCATTTCTATTCCATCTCATTTATTTAATATCTTGTTTTTTTGTTTTAACAACATAATTTACTCTATAGATAACCAGGAACCTAATAAAACCACCACACAATAACTCACCATCTCACAATAACCATTGACGCCATGTTACATCGACCAACCATCTCACCAAAACAACCACATATCACAACAAAAATATTGCACATCACAAACCACTGCACAACCAAAACCTCCTCACCACATCATACACCACAACTTCATCACACAAAACCTCCACCTGACACAACACCACCACACATCATTACTATCATACAACTTCACATGTCACATCCATGCCCACTAACCATCACATTACAACCCCACATATCACAAAGCCCAACTGGTCACCTTAATCCCCATAAAGCACCCTACAACATACAATGAAACACAAAAAATACCTCTCATAGAGGCAACATACCCCAACTTCCACAATTTATTTATTCAAGGTATTTTATTACATTACCCCTTTATTTAGCACGGATATTATAACACAACTGATATTCGAAGGGAAACTAATTAATTAACAAAATATTCATTCATTTCCTTATTTTTCACGGTGAAATCACATCAAAATCCAAATTTAAAACTAAAATTATTGATCAATAACAATAAAAACAAGGTACCATATGTGTATAAAGAATAAAATACCTGATTTGAGATGATTCAGATGGGTTTTCACCTATTCGGATGGGGGAGTTCGAGAGTAGCAGAGAGATGGAGCTGGATTGATAACTTAAAACTAAAATATTAGATCAATAACAATAAAAATAAGGTATTATATGTGTATAAAAGAAAAAATACCCGATTTCAGATGGGTTTTCACCTCTTCGGATGGGGGAGTTCACGAGAGGAGGAGAGCGCTGGAGCAGGATGAATTTAGGGTTCTGTCACGAATGGGGGAGAGAAGCACCGCGGCTGTATTTGGGGGAAATCTTTCCCAACGGTTTTTAAAAACCGTTGGGAAAGAGATGTTTAGGGTACCCTTTCCCAACGGTTCTATAGAACCATTGGCAAAAGGGTACCCTTTCCCAACAGTTCTGTTGAACCGTTGGAAAAAGGGAACCTAAAACACCCCTTTACCAACGGTTTGAAGAAACAGTTAGAAAAGGGTGACTTTTCCCTATGGTTTTAGGGAACCATTGGGAAAGGATTCCCTAATACTTCAACACCAATGGTTTAAGAAAACCATTGGTAAACACCCATTGGGAAAAACCAGAATTCTAGTAGTGCTACCGTCTCCATAATGTGATGTGTTTCATTCTACATGATATTCATTAAATCATGATTATATAAATGAATGGAATGAAGAAATATGATATATATTATACTAATATCTTTATTTAAATGATATAACTATAACCTAAGAAGAGGAAAAATAACTTATCCGACAAAACAAGCATAATAAAATAAAGAAGTTAACACCCGATGGATGAGTAATAATGCTACTAAAAAATAGATGATAATATGATCATATATGATATCATAAAAATGATTATGATTATAAAATAAGTCAATTAAATTATTTAAATCATTATAAAGGAGGTTCAGATACATACAAAAGAAATCGAACCTAAGGTAAGGGATAATTTTTCAATATCATTATTATCTGAGATTGTTTATACGTAAGTATTTAGTTGGGTATATTTATCATCCACATCCATGTTTCCTAATTATGTATTAAAAAATTATTATTTCTATTATTATTAAAAAATTTAGATTCAATTTTACCCATTGATAAATTTTTATTAAGCTATATGAAAGGAATCTTTTTTCGTTTTCGATACAAGGTACTTTTTGACTTTTTTGGAAAAAGTATGAGAAGAATGTTTTTCTATATTATACGACATGAACACATTTTTATGTTTTCATAATGAATTATTTACATGATTATTACTCTACTCTATTTCAAGTTTATTTTCAAATAAATTATTTTCTATTAAAATTTTATGGTATTTTTAGAAAAGAAAATGTTTTTGGAGAAGAAAGGTTATTTTCATCGAGAATTAATTTAACGTGTTATATGAAAATAATTTTCCATATAAGATAGAATAATTTAATAGGGTTATGTTTAAAGTATAATATCCTTCTTGTTTGTATGGTTTGGTTGTGTTTATTATGGAATTCTATTTATGAAATTTATTTTTTTACATGGATTATGTTATGTTGTTTAAAGAAACCTATTTTATTTCTTGGGTTATAATGAATGATTTATGTTATTGTGCCACACGTTAGAATAATGTCATTATGAGATGGGTGGGACCTATATATCTCTCCAATTCATTTGGTTAAAATTTTTATCTCATGATATAGACATGGATGGAATAAGAAATGATATCAGTTCAGTAGTACAGGGCTGAAACGAGGAGTGAACTCAGTTCAGTAATGGACTTTTTCCACTATGATGGACTTGGAAATGAGACATAAATAGTTTGAAATTGTTTCTATGCTTATGTGCATTCCAAAAAATTTCATGTCTTATGTTATGAATTTTGGTATTATATTCATTGATTCTTAAGAACTTTTATGATTTATCCCATAACATGATATCATGATCTTTCATATGCATGATAAGATTATCAAATGTTATGTTCTTATGTATTATAATTACGATATGATTGATATCTCACCTGTTTAACCTTACTGAGAATATGATCTCACCCATCAATATTTTTCTTTTCCCCAGGTCATGAAGAAGGGTATTAAGTAAGATATGTCAAGAAGGAGTCTAGTTATGAAGAAATAAGTAGGAGACAATAAAGATGTCTTATAAACCAATTTTTTATGTTCCTCAGTTTCTAAAGACACTATACCTATATGGTTTTATTATGGATTTGTTATATTTTGTAATGAATATTCTTCAATTTTTAAGTAATATCAATGTATTCAAAGTATGGGTCATTATAGTTGGAATCAGAGGAAAGGTATAATTAACATTTGGAGACTAGGATAAGAAAAACTTAGTAAGAACCCAAAGGATATTTCAATGTATAGGTTACAGTCATAATGTTTTATAAATGATCATGAATAACCTAGGATAAAACCTAAAGGGTCCTAAATTGAAATTTTATTCTTGATTATGTTGTTTTCCCATTACTATTTGTGTTAATCACACTATGATTCTTGGTTTTAGTCAATATATGGAACCTATAGGAACCACATTAATGATGAATATGATAGGCAATGTACTGATTTTCCTCATGAGCAACCAAATGTTATGGGAGAACGAATAAAAAATATTGTATCAATAATAATACAAATTTCTCAAGATATGAATCATGCATGACTTCCAAATTGGAATAGGAGGGAACAAAATTCTATTGATTCCTTAATGAGGTAGTTTTCACCTTTTTTAAACGGATCTTTGGATCTATTAGTGATTGAAAATAGACCAATACCGCTAAAAATATATTTTCAATTCTCTGATTTTTAGAACATGATAAAGTCATCTTAGTATTCTATCGTTTGTAAGGTGAGGATGATCAATAGTGGAGCCTTATCAAGAATATGAGGAAAATATATGAAATAGAATCCATGTAATGGGATGAGTTCATGAACTTATTTTTCAATAACTAATTTCCTTGTATTATTAGAACAATAATGAAGAAGGATTTCCTTGAACTTAAGAAAAAGGATGATGAATCTGTTGTTACCTATGATAAAAATTTTACAAGACTTACAAGATACGCTTATGGAATTATTATCCAACCTGAGAGTAAAATTGATCGATTCTTTAGTTTCTTAAAACAATGTTTCCAAAGGGAATTATCCATAAGAGACTTCAATAGCTATGAGGAAATCATTTGATGTTATCTCAAGGTTGAGATGAATATTGGAGTAACCCATCAGTCCTATGGGTTTTATATGAAGAGACAAATGGAATTCAAGGTAAAATCTAAAGACCGCATTGAAAAAAAGATGATGAGTTTTTTCCTTATGCTCAAAGTGTGGAAAGAAACATGGAGGAAATTGTCTTTTAGGGACTAGAAAATGTTTTAAGTTTGAAAAATAAGGTCATCGGGTAGTTTAAAGGAAAAGTGATGGAAAAAATATGTCCAATGATGTGAATAGAGAAAAGGATACAGAAAATACACCTCCTACATTTCAATGTTACAGGTTCAAGTAAATGGGGTGTTATACCAATATATTCCATAATTCAAGGGTTATTAATGATGATCGATGTCAACAAACTCTTAAGGCCAAAGAAAAAGGCAAGTCACATGTGATCACTATCGGTGATATGGAGTATGGTAATAAAGTGGTGAAATATATAGTTACCATACACTCTGGAGTATAAATTTTTTTATTTGATTCTAGATCCACCCACTATTTTATTCTTAAAGAATTTTTTAGGTTATCTCCATATTACCTAAACAATTAGATATTAAGTTAGCTATGAAAACTCTTAATAACACAATGGTCACATCAAAAATTATAATTCTTCTCTGGTTGATGTTAGTGGGAAAGTGATTCCTACAAATCTTGTGATGTTTTTATAGTGTAATTTGATTTGATTCTTAGCATGGATTGGATTTTTATATATGGAGCTCATATAAATTTCCAAGGATGGGAAGTCATTTTCATATTTCAGATCAATCTATGATCATATATCAATTCAAGGATGAATATAACCTTCTAGTAGAAATTTATTCCATATAATGGGCCTTGATTACTATAAATGAGGGTTATTTATCTCCAATGGTTGGGGAGAAACTCATAATTAAGAATACACCCATTGTACAAGAGTTTGATGATGTATTTTCCGAAGAATTACCAAATCTTTCACCAAATCACAAAGTTGAGTTTTCAATAGAACTCATACCAGGTTCTATTCTATTTCAAAGACACCTTATAGAATGACCCCAATTTATTTGTAGGAATTGAAGAATCAACTCAAATAGAATCTTGAAAAGGGATTCATATGCCCTAGTGCATCACCTTGAGGAGAAACTGTTTTGTTTTTTAAGAAGAAAGATAGATCAATGAGACTCTTCATTGATTATCAAGAACATAACAAGATCACTATCAAGGAAAAACATTCTCTTCCCCACATTAATGACTTATCCATCTAAATATGTGGAGCTCAATACTTTTACAAGATTTATCTTCAATTAGGATATCATCAATTAAGGGTCAAGAAGGAGGACATTATGAAGATGGCATTCCGTACAAGGTATGAACACTAAGAATTTATAGTGATACCTTTTGGTCTTACTAATTCCACCGCTATCTTCATAGATATAAGTAATAGAGTCTTTAGAAAATATCTTGATCAGTTTTTGGTTGTCTTTATAGATGATATTCTTATATATGAATTTATAGTGAAATCTTTTTGTTGATAAAAATAGAATCAATAATTTCAGGTGGTTTTTGGTGTGAGAATATGGAAATTCATTTACACTATCGTTTTTAATGAATATTTGAGTAGGTGGTAATGGTAGATTCAATAGTGGTTCTAATTCTTGGTTTTTCCTCATATGTCATGCCTATCTTGTTTTTTTCCTATCACGTATGTTGAGGCATCAATAACTTTAGCTGTAAAAATATTTACTAAGTCATATGCTATAAATATAAATTCATAATCCAAATCCATATAATAAGGAAATTCATCATGTTTATAATATGCATTAAGGATGTCATCATTGTTACATATAGTGGAAATTTTATTAGAGGAGTTTAGGGATTTTTTGTCCTTTGATCCATTTTTACTTTCCATTCTAATGCTTTTATAGAGATGAAATATGGTTTTCCTATTATAGGTGATCCAAAGGGAGAATCCTTGAACTTACATTAAGTATATAATGGGATATGGAATCAGTTATTTGATTATCTATGGGGATTACTCAACCTTCTAAACACTACCTCATTAGAGGAGGTACCGATATAATAAAATCTACCATCACCCTTACTAATAACATGGGAGATGGTGGTTAGGATTATAATTCATCCATAATTATGGGTTAGGGTTATCCCTAATATTTAATTATAGTTGATATAACTTTTTTCCCTATCCAAATCATATTTTAATAAGCATTGGATGTAGAGTTTGTTTGGATTTCAATACACTAGAATGAATTGTGAATGGATAAGGTGTGGGTTCTAGAGAGGGGTCATCTTAATGTGTCTCACCCTTTTTGGATTGGATTCTACCCTTTTTGTGTAGACGACTTCATGGATGAGACTATTGATGGATCTATTCTATCAGGTACATATCTTCTATGTTTTGATAATATGGTAGTTTTGTTGAGTTATCCAATTGGTGTTGTTTTATCATATACTTGAAGTGTTAGTATATATGACACTATTGCATTTAATTTTTAATTGTTTCTATAAATAATGTGTCATATCTTCACTCTTTGGGGAATCATGTTGATATACAATAGAGTAAAAATGTAACAAAAAATATCCACCCATCCTCTGATGTATATATGGGGGGATTCTTCCTTGATAACTAGCCTAACTTTATTAAGGCTATCGGTGTAAGTGTTATAAAGGTGCTCATATTGTTTATCAAATTTATGGATTCACATTATATGGAGATTAATGTAGTAAACCTATGAACATTTCTCATCTAGTGCCATGAGATTATTTTCCCATTCGACATATGTAATTTTTTAATAACTAAAATTATTAATTTTGACCCACAATTTATGATAGAGTGACATAGTATGCTTCTCCATGATATAATTGGGTATAACATATTGATCAATATACAGAGGCCACAAAATGGAGAGTATTTTGACTCCCACTAGTTATTCCCATTTTTTATTTGAGTTAGTATCATTTTGGTGAATGGTTCACTAATTTTATTAGACCATAGATAATTTTTTCTAGCCACCTTGAAAATAAGGGTCAGGTTATCATATGAATTTTCAACAGTTCTCAAATTTAAGTGATCCAATTATGGAATGGATGATGTATTATATCTTGGTGTGTATGTAAATTGTATTTGAACTCCATTATCCAATGGCATGAAATCCCCAACCTCAGTATGATCTCCTATTTATATGGTATTTTCTCTACGACCAAGGAATCTATTAGTTAATGAGAATTTGGTTATAATTTCTCATTATTTGATTCTTCTAGGTATGTAGATCATGAAGTGACAATTATAATCTTATATTTGATAACTATATTATGTTACATAGTGAATATAATATTCTAGATAAACATATTACAAATTTTTAATCAATATAAAGAAGTTTAGTTTTAGTTGAATTATAAGGTTTAAAATTATTTACTATGTGAAATGATAATAAATAGATATAGTTATATTTCTTTATGTGAAATGGCCAATCGAATATGGAAAAATTTAAATATTACTCAATTTAGAACACCCAAAATTATTTAAAATAGAATAAAATTTCCTAGAGAATAATATCAAAAGTTTTAGTTTTTATAAGAGAGTTTATTGATCAAATTTAACAATAGTTTATGACTATATATATTCTTCTTAGATAATGAGTATCTAAAGGAAATGATTTGGAACACACTAAGTTCTTTATGAATCTAATTTTTATGCTCTCATTGTAACTTTAATTAAATACAAACTTCATATAAATATATAAAAAGAGAAAATAAGTATAAGAATAATGAAGTTACATTCAATACTATTGTAAAAAATCTTTTGGATGAAGGTGATGTTCAACTTAGTAAAGATGAATTTTCTCAATTTGTAAGACTGATGGGAAATATGTTTTAGATTATATCACCTTAGAACAATTATAATAATAGGAAAATTAAAGATAAATATAAAATTTCTTGAAGAAAATATAATATAAATGAATAAAATAAAGTTGTATTTTATTAATGTAAGAAAATATGAAATATAAACCAAAATTTAATTGGTCAAAAAATAAGGGAAAATGGTGAAAAATACAGAATAAATATAAAGGAAAAAAATTCATAAAGTAAACTGATACATTAAGGGTTATTGAATATTTATATTTTTACAGTAGTATAGGTAATTATAGAAATATGTAGATATCTAAATTTTTGGAAACTAAAAATATAAAAGATGATATATATGACAACCCTGCTTTTTATTACAACTTAAACATGATTCATTACATAAAACTTCACTTTATACAACAAAGAATATCGAGAGGTTTAGTGTCTTTGTGGCTTAGTATCATTACATAAAAACTTAAAACATGAAATAAAACATCTTTATTGAAAACTCCATTTACATGACCACTACATTCCCTCATACATAGCATTGTATGGGATAACCTGAGGATATGCATAAGAAAAGGGTGAGCTATAAAGCCCAGTAAGGGAGTACACATGGAATAACATGAGGAGTACAATACGTGTTAGACAATAGACATATCAATAGATCATAAGATAAACATTAACATAAAGGCATGATAAAACATAATAATCATAACTTGGAAATGTGGCAACAACACTTAACATTGAATTAGCATGAGCCAAGGCTCATTGCACATGGAGCATGAGTAACCCTCATTGCACATGAAGCATGAGTAAACCATCGTTGCACTTGAATTAGCATGAGTAAACACTCATTGCACATGACATATCATGATACTATACTTTACCCAATGCATTGGAGCGCTATAAGGGCACACCCTTCTTAAACATTTCATTTCATGCATAAGTGTGTCACATGGATCATAAAACATGGATTCATAAAACATAATCATTTATTACACGATAAAGGAATGTAAAATTCATACATGAAACTTTACAATAAATATGTAAATGTGCATAAAGTTGAATACCCTTTATGGAGAAATGTGCATGGTATTCACTACACAAAGACATTGGCTTAGAAAATCGGTACGATTTCGGCAGCGTAACGGCGTGACATAAGAATTCATAAAAAAGGTTGATGAGAGAGAAAGGGGTTACTCATCATTTTTACATGTAATTTACAGTAAGTAGGTCATATATATACATGTCCCAACAATTGAAATGGAATTTATATTCATGATACAAAAGTATTGCTTGAATATAAAAGAAGAGAGGGAAGTTCCTTTCGAAATTTCGGCATAGTAACGGGTGTACATGGGAGACAATTAATGAGAGAGAAAGGGGTATACCATCATTCAAACAATAAGAGGGAAGTATGGGGGAGGTGCGAAACCATACCCCAACATTCATAATTGAAATTAAAAGGGCAATACAACATAAAGAAAATTGACAAAAAAGAGAAAGGAAGAAAAAACCCTTACTTGGAAGTGTGCTTCCAAAGGCTAGAGAGAGGCTTGTGAGAGGCATCATGGACGTTTGGGGCACCTTGGGAGGATTTAGAGAGAGTAGGGCAGAGGTTGGATGAACTTCAAAGGATTTTAGTGAGGAGGAAGTGGGAGCTTGGGTGGGTTTATATAGGAAAGGTGAGAGAATTCTTTATTATTTAGGTTTGGGACCCCTTATATTAAACTAATCCAAACCACAAAACATCCCATGGTTTTTCTCATGGTTTCTGGAAAAGGAAAAATAAAAACAATATTTTAAAAGTCCAAGGTCCGAACTTATTAAAATAATAAGGTTGCTTATGTGGAGGTGAGTCACACTCCCATGAAAATTAATTTAAAAAGGAAAAGTGTTGAATAAGTCTTGAGGGGTTCATTAATGCTTTGAAAAGTAAGTCAAACAAACCCAAAATCACTTTATTTTAATGGTAAAACATATATTGGCCGAACATAAGGATTATAGTATTTTATTACATCACCATTGGGTCATTATGATGTCATAAAACACATTATATATTTAAACGGTATTTAATTTTTACCCAAAAATTTGACTGTCTGAGAAAATTATGAATAATTCACCATTGGATAATTTCGATGTCCTGATTCCAGAAATGACATTTATTTTATCTAAAAAAATTTCTAAATATGTTAATTTTCACTTTTAAAATAAAAAACCAACATTTATAATAAATTCATGGGTTTTTACAGAAATGGCTTTCAAATCTTAATAAAAATTTTAATTGCAATCATAAATTTATAAGATCATTTATATATAGTAAAAATTAATTGAATATTAATAATAATATTTTATTAAAATATTATTTAATTCAAAAATCCATTAATTTAATAAAATTGAATTCTTAATTAAATAATAACTAAAAACACCATTTGTACTTTAAAAAGCTATTTACAATGTATCAAAAATGACTAGAAATTATATTCATTATTATATACAAAAAATAATGTACATGAACATAGTACTACTTATTTGTTACATAACTTCTTAAAACAGTGTCATAAGACCTATGGGTAAGGTGTGCGATGGTGACAGACTCTTGGGGCGGCTCAGATAACATCGCTCGAGTGGTAATCTCTATCAACTTCCACTTTTCCCTTATACGGTCACGTTTGAACTTGACATAATGAAGATCATCTTGGGCTTGGTCAAGGGCGAAGCCCAAAGATGCCACCTCTTTTCCGATCTCCAACAAATGGGCTTCGTATGGGGAAATTCTACTGGATGAGGCCATCGCTTCCTTTGTCTGAGTAAAATTGGGTTTGTTAAAGCCTTATATTTATACTAATCAGGTGATCACTGTTCAACGGCTATAAAAGTAACGATCACAACTCTTATCATAAAACCAAAGAAGTTGACATCTTATAAAAACATTTTTTATAAAGAGACATTTAACTGGATCAAGAGGGATTTTCCATTAATGAAACTTTGGGTCGTTACAATATTCCCCCCTTAAGAAATTTCGCCCTCGAAATTTTCCTTTTCCCACACTAAAACAAATGTGGGTAAATCAGCTTCATCATATCCTCTAACTCCCAAGTTGCTTCTTCAAACTTGTGGTTTCTCCAAAACACCTTGATGAGGGGAATTGTCTTATTTCGTAGAACTTTTTCTCTACGATATGAGATCTTCACTGGTTGCTCCTCATAAGAAAGATCATCTTCCAATTGTACCACCTCAGAAGAGAGTACATGTGAAGGGTCCGGTATGTACTTCCTTAAGAGGGATACATGAAAGACATCATGCACCTTGTCCATAGTAGGTGGAAGTGCTAGTCGATAGGCCATAACCCCAACACGATCAAGAATCTCGAAGGGGCCGATGTACCTTGGACTTAACTTCACTTTCTTTCCAAACCTCATAACCTTCTTCCATAGAGATATGCGTAAAAACACCATGTCTCCAAATTTAAACTCAAGGTCTCGTCGAAGATTATCTTCATAACTCTTCTGTCGACTCTGGGATGCCTTGATATGATGCTGAATGGTTTTCACCTTATCCACCATTTCTTCGACCATTTCTGGTCGAAGCAGCTTACGTTCACGGACCTCATCCCAACATGCCGGTGTTCTGCACCTTTTCCCATACAGGGCTTCATATGGTGCCATTTGGATGCTCGAGTGGAAACTGTTATTATAAGAGAACTAAACCAGAGAAAGACGTTGATCCCATCCTCCTTTAAAGTCCATTGAGCATTCTCTCAACATATCCTCAAGTGTTTGGATAGTCTGCTCGGATTGGCCATAATTTTGAGGATGATAGGTCGTACTGAAGTTCAGTTCAGTATTCAGAGCATGTTGAAGACTCTTCCAAAACTTAGAGGTGAATCTTGGATCTTGGTCAGACACAATAGATAGTGGTACTCCATGAAACCTTACCACTTCCCTAATATATATCCGTGCTAGTTGATCCAATGAGAAATCCTCCCGAATAGCAATGAAGTGTGCAGTCTTTGTAAGACGATCCACAACAACCCAGATTGCATTGTTGCATTTGGTTGTCCTAGGAAGTCCGGTGACAAAGTCCATGGTGATGTTCTCCCATTTCCATTCTGGTATGGGCAATGGTTGCATCATCCCCTTAGACTTCTGCCTCTCGGCCTTCACTTACTGACACACCCGGCACTTTGATGTATATTCAGCGATCTCCTTCTTCATATTATCCCACCAAAAGTTTTCTCGGAGATCTCGATACATCTTTGTGCTCCATGGGTGAATAGAGAAATTTGAACTATGTGCATCATCCAAAAGTTCTTTCTTTAGCTCCGGACATGATGGAATACATAGTCTTTTCCCAAACCGCATAATTCCTTCTTCATTAACATTAAACTCCAAGGATTTTCCCTTTTTGATAGTTTCCACTTTTTCTTGAATTCCCACATCATTCTTTTGAGCATCCTTTAACCTTTCCAAAAGAGATGGTTGACCAATAATTTTTGAAAGGATTGATTATGTTCCATTCTTTATGATTCCCACGTCCATCTTAATCAAGTCTAAGAAGATTGGATCCTTCTCAATTCTCATCATTGATAGAATCGCTGGATCCTTTCTACGTAGGGCATATGCCACCTTGTTCGCTTTCCCAGGGTGGTAATGTATTGAACAGTCATAATCCTTGATGAGCTCTATCCATATTCTCTGGCGCATATTAAGCTCTTTCTGTGTGAATATATATTTAAGACTCTTGTGGTCAGTATATATCTCACATTTCTCTCCATAGAGATAATGCCGCCAGATTTTCAGGGCAAAGATCACAGCCGCCAACTCTATATCATGCGTTGGATAGTTTAGCTCATGGATTTTCAACTGCCTTGTGGCATAGGATATCAATTTATCATTTTTCATCAGCACACAGCCTAATCCCTTCTTTGAGGCATCACTGAATACCACAAAAAGGTCCCCACTTGTGGGTAAAGTGAGCGCGGGCGTAGTGATAAGAATCCTTTTCAAATCCTTGAGGCTTTCTTCGCATTCATCGCTCTAAGAAAAATTTACTCCCTTTCGAGTTATCTTGGTAAGAGGGTTGGACAATCGTGATAAATTTCTCACAAATCGTTGATAATATCCAGCTAACCCCAAGAAGCAACAGATATCGGTTACCGATGTTGGCCTCGTCCATCCCTCAATTGCATCTGTTTTGGAGGGATCCACAGATATCCCATTACTTGTGATGATATGGCCCAATAATGAGACCTCTTTCAACCAGAACTCACACTTGATATACTTTTCATAGAGCTTCTCCTTGCGCAAAGTCTCTAGTACAATTCTTAAATTCTCCTCATGATCCTCCTTGGTTTTGGAGTATATTAGAATATCATCTATAAAGACTACCACAAATTTTTCAAGTTAATCTCTAAAGACTATATTAATCAAGTCCATGAATATTTCTGGAGCATTGGTGAGTCCGAAAATGAATTACTATGAATTCATAGTGCCCGTATCTTGTACGAAAAGCAGTCTTGGGAATATCTTCCTTCTTCAACCTTACTTGATAGTATCCCGACCGCAAGTCCACCTTGGAGAAGTATTGTTCTCCACGCAACTGATCGAAAAAGTCATCAATTCTTGGGAGTGGATACTTGTTCTTTATCGTTATTTTTTTAAGTTCACGATAATCGATGCAGAGCCACATTGACCCGTCCTTCTTCTTGACGAAGAGGACTGGTGCACCCCATGGTGAAGCACTTGGGCGTATAAAACCTTTATCCAGATTCCCCTGTAGTTGTTTATTCAGCTCTTCAAGCTCAAAAAAAACCATTCTATATAGAGTCTTGGATATTGGTAGCACCCCAGGTATTAGTTCAATTGAGAACTCAACATCTCTTCTTGGAGGAAGACCGGGCAGTTCCTCGGGAAACAATTCCGCGAATTCCCTCACAATAGGAATTTCTTCAAGGATAGTTTCTTCTTTGGACTCAATCATCTGATCCAGATACACGTGCTCATAGGGCAGTAATATCCATGCATGAGATGATGGAGCTAAATGAGATTCATCTTCCTCCTGACACTTGTAAAGAATCGGGGGTCGATTCTCCAAATGGAGAGTGATTTCCCTCTCCCAACAATTTATGTTGGCTCTATATAAGGAAAGAAAATCCATACCAATAATTGCTTCAAATTCCACCAAAGGGAGTATGACGAGGTTCGCCGGGAAATTCAATCCACAGATTATAACAGGGGAGGACTTATATTCATGGGATGCAATGATTGCCCCATTTTCCGTACTCACCGACATCTTTACTTCCATGATTTGTGGTGGTGCTGGGATTGTTCTACTAAACTTTCGAGATATAAAAGAATGCGTAGAACCTGAATCAAAAAGTACGTTCTCTATTCTTGAATGAATAACTAGCGTACATGTCACCACTTCGTTGTCGGGGTTCACTTCGGCAGAAGTGATGGAAAAATCTCTTCCTCGCTGTCTTGGAGGTTGTTGGTTGCCTCCGATAACCCTTGGAATAGGGAACTGATTTGCAAAATGACCCAGTTATTTGCATTTATAGCATCGAACAACGCGTTGAGGTTCGAATGGAGCGTTACTCTCCTCTTTCGCAGCCGTGGATCCTTCTTGCCGACAGTTAATAGCTAGGTTCCCTTCTTTTCCACACCTGAAGCATTTTCTTGTCCCCTTAAGGCAATTTCCAGGGTGTTTCTTTCCGCACTTTTGGTAAGTGGGGTGCTGAACTTCTTAGCGCCGTTGTATTTATCCATCGGACCACCATCATTGAAGTCTACCTTATGCTTCTTTTCCCCATGATACCCCTGTGGTTCTCCAATCTCCATTTCAAACTTGAGGACACATCGGACAATTTCCTCATAGCTGTCGAAGTCACAGATCGCTAATGCTTTCCGCAAGCTAGGCTTCAGCCCACCAAAGAAGCGGTCAACCTTACATTCAGGGGTAACGACGAAGCCGAAAGAATATCGTGCAAGCCTTGTGAAGTTTTCCTCGTACTCTCCCATAGATTATTCATCTTTTTGCTTGAGGGAAAGGAAGTCCCTTTCCAGCTGAAGACGGAGGGTGCGCGGAAAATATTTATCGAAAAACATCTTCAGAAATTCCTTCCATTCCGAAGCATCGATATCCTCCTCAGGGTTCGTATTTTTGATCAACGTCCACCATTGATTAGCTTTACCCTCCATACGATAAGCCGCCAGGAGAAACTTCTCTTGTTTAGAACATTGAAGGATGGAGAAGATCTTTTCAATGGAGTTGATCCATTGTTCAATGATCGTGGGATCAGATGACCCACTAAAAGTAGGTGGCCTTTGTCTCATGAAGCTCTCGATAGCAACTAGTTCTTTATTAGGGGGATTGAACGTTCCTCTTGACCCGTGTTTCTATTCAAAACTTGAGTTAGCTGAGAGAGAAGCGAGACAAAGTTCGTGATTCCCGCTCCCATTGGATTGGGCATCTCATTAGTACAATCATCACACTGATCTTCACAATGGTTGTCAGCCCGAGTCCACCTATTACTGGCCAATTGCTGGAAAAATGAAAGTTAGGGGTAACACATAAAGGGTAATACAAAGACAAAATTTGATGAATTATAAATAAACTTTCATTCCTTAACTCATGAGTCTATAGGCTTCAATATAGGCTTTTCATGATCTACTTTCTAACATATATTCTTAGGGGAATTTTTCCCTTAATAAGGGTTCATACCAAGATTGTGAATTTATCAAAACATATCTCCTGGGAGTGTTGTAACCAAGAGTGCAGCAAGGCCCATTGTTGTGCGCTAGTTCCCGTTCGAGTCTAGCTCAACGCGGTGTTTTCGGGTTTTACCACTAGGATACATCTGTGCCAGAGCCACCTCTACCTGCTCGTATCCAGATAGGGATGTATTTGTTTGATAAACCACTTACTTAGTATTTACCAAAACTTAGGGATGTTTTTATTATACTTAGTCTTGTATCTAAGGCTTTACTAGGGTTTCCGAATCCTAAAAATAACCAAACCTATCCTTTGATACCAACTATGACAACCCTGCTTTTTATTTCAACTTAAACATGATTCATTACATAATACTTCACCTGATACAACAAAGAAGATCAAGAGGTTTAGTGTCTTTGGGGCTTAGGATCATTACATAAAAAATTAAAACATGAAATACAACATTTTTATTGAAAACTTCCTTTACATGACCACTACATTCCCTCATACTTAGCATTGCATGGGATAACCTGAGGACATGCATAAGAAAAGGGTGAGCTATAAATCCCAGTAAGGGAGTACACATGGAATAACATTAGGAGTAAAATACATGTTAGAAAATAGTTATATCAATAGAGCATAAGATAAACATGAACATAAAGGCATGATATAGCATAATAATCATAACATGGAAATGTGGCAACAACACTTAACATTGAATTAGCATGAGCCAAGGCTCATTGCACATGGAGCATGAGTAAACCCTCATTGCACATGAAGCACGAGTAAGCCCTCGTTGCACTTGAATTATCATGAGTCAACACTTATTGCACATGACGTATCATGATACTATACTTTACCCAATGCATTGGAGCGCTCTAAGGATGCACCCTTCTTAAACATTTCATTTCATGCATAAGTGTGCCACATGGATCATAAAACATGGATTCATAAAACATAATCATTTCTTCCACGATAAAGGAATGTGGAATTCATACATGAAACTTTACAATCAATATGTAAATGTGCATAAAGGTGAATTCCCTTTATGGAGAAATAGGCATGGTATTCACTACACAAAGACATTGGCTTAGAAAATCGGTACGATTTCGGTAGCATAATGGCGTGACATAAGAATTCATAAAAAAGGTTGATGAGAGAGAAAGGGGTTCCTCATCATATTTACATGTAATGGACAGTAAGGAGGTCATATATATACATGTACAAACAATTGAAATGGAATTTAGATTCATGATACAAAAGTATTGGTTAAATATAAAAGAAGAGAGGGAAGTTCCTTTCGGAATTTCGGCATAGTAACAGATGTACATGGGAGGCAATTAATGAGAGAGAAAGGGGTCTCCCATCATTAAAACAATAAGAGGGAAGTATGGGGGAGGTGAGAAACCATACCCCAAAATTCATAATTGAAATTAAAAGGGCAATAAAACATAAATAAAATTGACAAAAAATAGAAAGGAAGAAAAAACCCTTACTTGGAAGTGTGCTTCCAAAGGCTAGAGAGAGGCTTGTGAGAGGCTTCTTGGGAGCTTGGGGCAACTTGGGAGGATTATAGAGAGTGCAGGGAAGAGGTTGGAAGAACTCCAAAGGATTTTAGTGAGGAGGAAGTGGGAGCTTGGGTGGGTTTATATAGGAAAGGTGATAGAATTCTTTATTATTTAGGTTTGGGACCACTTATATTAAACTAATTCAAACCACAAACCAACCCATTGTTTTTTCCCATGGTTTCTGGATAAGGAAAGAGGAAAAAAATATTTTACAAGACCAAGGTCCGAAATTATTAAAATAATAAGGTTGCTTTTGTGGAGGTGAGTCACACTCCCATGGAAATTAATTTAAAAAGGCAAAGTGTTGAATAAGTCTTGAGGGGTTCATTAATGCTTTGAAAAGTAAGTCAAACATATCCAAAATCACTTTATATTAATGGTAAAACATATATTTACCGAAAATAAGGATTTTAGTATTATATTACATCACCATTTGGTCATTATGATGTCATAAAACACATTATATATTTAAACAGTATATAATTTTTATCCAAAAATTTGTCTCTCTCAGAAAATTATGAAAAATTCACCGTTGGATAATTTTGATGTCCTGATTCCAGAAATGACATTTATTTTGTCTAAAAAAATTTCTAAATATGTTAATTTTCACTTTTAAAATAAAGACCAACATTTATCGAAAATTCACGGGTTTTGACAGAAATGGCTTTCAAATCTTAATAAAAATTTTAATTAAAATCATAAATTTATAAGATAATTTATATTTAATATATATTAATTTAATATTAATAATAATATATTATTAAAATATTATTTAATTCAAAAATCCCTTAATTTAATAAAATTGAATTCTTAATTAAATAATAATTAAAAACACCATTTGTACTTTAAAAAACTATTTACAATGTATCAAAAATAACTAGAAATTATATTCATTATTATATACAAAAATAATGTACATGAACATAGAACTACTTATTTGTTACATAACCCCTTAAAACAGTGGCATAAGACATAAGGGTAAGGTGTGCGATGGTGACAGAATCTTGGGGCGGCTCGGATAACATCGCTCGAGTGGTAATCTCTATCAACTTCCACTTTTTCCTTAGACGGTCACGTTCGAGCTTAACATAATGAATCTCAGCTTGGGCTTGGTCAAGGGTGAAGCCCAAAGACGCCACCTCTTTTCCGAGCTCCGAAATTGGGCTTCGTATGGGGAAATTCTACTGGATGAGGCCATCACTTCCTTTGTCTGAGTAAAATTGGGTTCGTTAAAGCCTTATATTTATACTAATCATGTGATCACTGTTCAACGGCTATAAAAGTAACGGTCACAACTCTTATCATAAAACCAAAGAAGTTGACATCTTATAAAAACATTTTTTAAAAAGAGACATTTAACTGGATCAAGAGGGATTTTCCATTAATGAAACTTTGGGTCGTTACAATATTCCCCCCTTAAGAAATTTCGCCATCGAAATTTTCCTTTTACCACACTAAAACAAATGTGGGTAACTCAGCTTCATCATATCCTCCGACTCCCAAGTTGCTTCTTCAAACTTGTGGTTTCTCCACAACACCTTGATGAGGGGCATTGTCTTATTTCATAGAACTTTTTCTCTACGATCTAGGATCTTCACTGGTTTCTCCTCATAAGAAAGATCATCTTCCAATTGTACCACCTCGGAAGAGAGTACATGTGAAGGGTCCAATATGTACTTCCTTAAGAGGGACACATGAAAGAAATCATGCACCTTGTCCATAGTAGGTGGAAGTGCTAGTCGATAGGCCACATCCCCAACATGATCAATAATCTCGAAGGGGCCGATGTACCTTGGACTTAACTTACCTTTCTTTCCAAACCTCATGACCTTCTTCCATGGAGATATGCGTAAAAACACCATGTCTCCAACTTCGAACTCAAGGTCTCGTCGACGATTATCTGCATAACTCTTCTATCGACTCTGGGATTCCTTGATATGCTGCTGAATGGTTTTCACCTTATTCACCATTTCTTCGACCATTTCTGGTCCAAGCAGCTTACGTTCACCGACCTCATCCTAACATGCCGGTGTTCTGCACCTTTTCCCATACAGGGCTTCATATGGTGCCATTTGGATGCTCGAGTGGAAACTGTTATTATAAGAGAACTCAACCAGAGGAAGATGTTGATCCCATCCTCCTTTAAAGTCCATTGAGCACTCTCTCAACATATCCTCAAGTGTTTGGATAGTACGCTCGGATTGGCCATCAGTTTGAGGATGATAGGTCGTACTGAAGTTCAGTTCAGTATTCAGATCATGTTGAAGACTCTTCCAAAACATATAGGTGAATCTTGGATCTCGGTCAGACACAATAGATAGTGGTACTCCATGAAACCTTACCACTTCCCTGATATATATCCGTGCCAGTTGATCCAATGAGAAATCCTCACAAATAGCAATGAAGTGTGCAGTCTTTTTAAGACGATCCACAACAACCCAGATTGCATTGTTGCCTTTGGATGTCCTAGGAAGTCTGGTGACAAAGTCCATGGTGATGTTCTCCCATTTCCATTCTGGTATGGGAAATGGTTGCATCATCCCCTTAGACTTCTGCCTCTCGGCCTTCACTTACTGACACACCAGGCACTTTGATGTATATTCAGCGATCTCCTTCTTCATATTATCCCACCAAAAGTTTTCTCGGAGATCTCGATACATCTTTGTGCTCCCTGGGTGAATAGAGAAATTTGAACTATGTGCAACATCAAAAAGTTCTTTCTTTAGCTCCGGACTTGATGGAACACATAGTCTTTTCCCAAATCACATAATTCCTTCTTCATTAACATTAAACTCCGAGGATTTTCCCTTTTTGATAGTTTCCACCTTTTCTTGAATTCCCACATCATCATTTTGAGCATCCTTTAACCTTTCCAAAGGAGATGGTTGAACAATCATTTGTGAAAGGATTGATTATGTTCCCTTCTTTATGATTCCCACATCCATCTTCATCAAGTCTAATAAGATTGGATCCTTCTCAATTCTCATCATTGATAGAATCGCTGGATCCTTTCTACATAGGGCATCCGCCACCTTGTTCGCTTTCCCAGGGTGGTAATGTATTGAACAGTCATAATCCTTGATGAGCTCTATCCATATTCTCTAGCGCATATTAAGTTCTTTATGTGTGAATATATATTTAAGACTCTTGTGGTCAGTATATATCTCACATTTGTCTCCATAGAGATAATGCCGCCAGATTTTCAGGGCAAAGATCACAGCCGCCAACTCTAGATCATGCATTGGATAGTTTCACTCTTGGATTTTCAACTGCCTTGAGGCATGGGATATCACTTTATCATTCTTCATCAGCACACAGCCTAATCCCTTCTTTGAGGCATCACTGAATACCACAAAAAGTTCCCCACTTGTGGGTGAAGTGAGCACGGGCGCAGTGATAAGCCTCCTTTTCAACTCCTTAAAGCTTTCTTTGCATTCATCACTCCAAGAAAACTTTACTCCCTTTTGAGTTATCTTGGTAAGAGGGTTGGACAATCGTGAGAAATTTCTCACAAATCATCTATAATATCCAGCTAACCCCAAGAAGCTACGGATATCGGTTACCGATGTTGGCCTCGGCCATCCCTCAATTGCATCTGTTTTGGAGGGATCCATAGATATCCCATTGCTTGTGATGATATGGCCCAAGAATGAGACCTCCTTCAACTAGAACTCACACTTGCTGTACTTTTCATAGAGCTTCTCCTTGCGCAAAGTCTCTAGTACAGTTCTTAAATTCTCCTCATGATCCTCCTTGGTTTTGGAGTATATTAGAATATCATCTATAAAGACTACCAAAATTTTGTCAAGGTAATCTCTAAAGACTCTATTCATCAAGTCCATGAATATTTCTGGAGCATTGGTGAGTCCAAAAGGCATTACTATGAATTCATAGTGCCTGTATCTTGTACGAAAAGTAGTCTTGGGAATATCTTCCTTCTTCACCCTTACTTGATAATATCCTGACCGCAAGTCCACCTTGGAGAAGTATTGTTCTCCACGCAACTGATCGAACAAGTCATCAATTCTTGGGAGTGGATACTTGTTCTTTATCGTGATTTTGTTAAGTTCACGATAATCGATGCAGATCCGCATTGAACCGTCTTTCTTCTTGACGAAGAGGACTGGTGCACCACATGGTGAAGCACTTGGGCGTATAAAACCTTTATCCAAATTCTCCTGTAGTTGTTTCTTCAGATCTTCAAGCTCAACAATAGCCATTCTATATGGAGTCTTGGATATTGGTAGCACCCTAGGTATAAGTTCAATTGAGAACTCAACATCTCTTCTTGGAGGAAGACCAGACAGTTCCTCGGGAAACACTTCCGCGAATTCCCTCACAATAGGCATTTCTTCAAGGATGGTTTCTTCTTTGGACTCAATCATCTGAGCCAGATACGTGTGCTCATAGGGCAGTAATATCCATGCTTGATATGATAGAGCTAAAGGAGATTCATCTTCCTCCTGAAACTTGTAAAGAATCGGGGGTCGATTCTCCATATGGAGGGTGATTTCCCTCTCCCGACAATTTATGTTGGCTCTATATAAGGAAAGCCAATCCATGCCAAGAATTTCATCCAATTCCACCAAAGGGAGTATGACGAGGTTCTCTGGGAAATTCAATCCACAGATTATAACAGGGGAGGACTTATATTCATGGGATGCAATGATTGCCCCATTTTCCGTACTCACCGACATCTTTACTTCCATGATTTGTGGTGGTGTTGGGATTGTACTACTAAACATTCGAGATATAAAAGAATGCGTAGAACCTAAATCAAAAAGTATGTTCTCTATTATTGAATGAATAACTAGCGTACCTATCACCACTTCGTTGTCGGGGTTCACTTCGGCAGAAGTGATGGAAAAAGATCTTCCTTGCTGTCTTGGAGGTTGTTGGTTGCCTCCGATAACCCTTGGATCAGGGCACTGATTTTCAAAATGACCTGGTTCTTTGCATTTATAGCATTGAACAACGCGTTGAGGTTCGAACAGAGCATTCCTCTCCTCTGTCGTAGCCGCGGGTCCTTGTTGCCGATAGTTAATATCTAGGTGCCCTTCTCTTCCACACCTGAAGCATTTTCTCGTCCCCTTCAGGCAATTTCTAGGGTGCTTCTTTCTGCACTTTTGGCAAGTGGGGTGCTGGGACTTCTTAGCGTCATTGGATTTATCCATCAGACCACCATCATTGAAGACTACCTTACACTTCTTGTCCCCATGATACCCCTGTGATTCTACGATCTCCATTTCGACTTTGAGGGAACATCGGACAATTTCCTCATAGCTGTCGAAGTCACGGATCGATAATGCTTTCCGCAAGCTAGGCTTCAGCCCACCAAAGAAGCGGTCAACCTTGTATTCGGGGGTAACGACGAAGCCAGAAGCGTATCGTGCAAGCCTTGTGAAGTTTGCCTCGTACTCTCCCACAAATTATTCATCTTTTTTCTTGAGGGAAAGGAAGTCCCTTTCCATCTTAAGACGGAGGGTGCGTGGAAAATATTTATCAAAAAACATCTTCCGAAATTCCTTCCATTCCAAAGCATCAATCTCCTCCTCAGGCTTCATATTTTTTATCAACGTCCACCATTGATCAGCTTCACCCTCCATACGATAAGCCGCCAGGAGAACCTTCTCTTGTTCAGAACATTGAAGGATGGAGAAGATCTTTTCAATGGAGTTGATCCATTGATCAGCGATCGTCGGATCAGATGATCCACTAAAAGTAGGAGGCCTTTGTCTGATGAAGCTCTCGATAGAAACTTGTTCTTTATTAGGGGGGTTGAACGTTCCCCTTGACCTGTGTTTCTATTCAAAACTTGAGTTAGCTGAGAGAGAAGGGTGACAAAGTTCTGGATTCCCGCTCCCATTGGATTGGGCATCTCATTATTACAATCATCACACTGATCTTTACAACGGTTTTTAGCCCGAGTCCTCCTATTACCGGCCATTAGCTGGAAAAAGGAAAGTTAGGGGTAACACATAAAGGGTAATCCAAAGACAAAAGTTGATGACTTATAAATAAACTTTCATTCCTTAACTCATGAGTCTATAGGCTTCAATATAGGCTTTTCATGATCTACTTTCTAACATATATTCTTAGGGGAATTTTTCCCTTAATAAGGGTTCATACCAAGATTGTGAATTTATCAAAACATATCTCCCGGGAGTGTCGTATCCAAGAGTGCATCAAGGCCCGTTGTTGTGCACCATTTCCCGTTCGAGTCTAGCTCAAAGCGGTGTTTTTGGGTTTTACCCCTAGGATACATCTGTGCCAGAGCCGCCTTTACCTGCTTGTATCCAGACAGGGATGTATTTGTTTGATAAACCACTTACTTAGTATTTACCAAAACATAGGGTTGTTTTTATTATACTTAGTCTTGTATCTAAGTCTTTACTAGGGTTTCCCAATCCCAAAAATAACCAAACCTATCCTTTGATAACAACTATGACAACCCTGCTTTTTATTACAACTTAAACATGATTCATTACATAAAACTTCACTTGATACAACAAATAAGTTCGAGAGGTTTAGTGTCTATGGGGCTTAGGAACATTACATAAAAACTTAAATCATGAAATACAACATTTTTATTGAAAACTTCCTTTACATGACCACTACATTCCCTCGTACTTAGCATTGCATGGGATAACCTGAGGACATGCATAAGAAAAGGGTGAGCTATAAAGCCCAGTAAGGGAGTACACATGGAATAAAATGAGGAGTACAATACATGTTATACAATAGGCATATCAATAGAGCAGAAGATAAACATGAACATAAAGGCATGATAAAGCATAATAATCATAACATGCAAATGTGGCAACAACACTTAACATTGAATTAGCATGACCCAATGCTCATTGCACATGGAGCATGAGTAAAACCTCATTGCACATGAAGCATGAGTAAACCCTCGTTGCACTTGAATTAGAATGAGTCAACACTCATTGCACATGACGTATCATGATACTATACTTTAACCAATGCATTGGAGTGCTATAAGGACGCACCCTTCTTAAACATTTCATTTCATGCATAAGTGTGCCACATGGATCATAAAACATGGATTCATAAAACATAATAATTTATTCCACGATAAAGGAATGTGGAATTCATACATGAAACTTTACAATCAATATATAAATGTGCATAAAGGTGAATACCCTTGATGGAGAAATGGGCATGGTATTCACTACACAAAGACATTGGCTTAGAAAATTGGTACGATTTCGGCAATGTAACAGCGTGACATAAGAATTCATAAAAAAGGTTGATGAGAGAGAAAGGGGTTCCTAATAATATTTACATGTAATGGACAGTAAGGAGGTCATATATATACATGTCCCAACAATTGAAATGGAATTTAGATTCATGATACAAAAGTATTACTTGAATATAAAAGAAGGGAGGGAAGTTCCTTTCGGAATTTCAGCATAGTAACGGGTGTACATGGGAGGCAATTAATGAGAGAGAAAGGGGTCTCCCATCATTCAAACAATTATAGGGCAGTATGAGGTAGGTGAGAAACAATACTCCAACATTCATAATTGAAATTAAAAGGGCAATACAACATAAAGAAAATTGACAAAAAAGAGAAAGGAAGAAAAAACCCTTACATGGAAGTGTGCTTCCAAAGGCTAGAGAGAGGCTTGTGAGAGGCTTCTTGCGAGCTTGGGGAAACTTGGGAGGATTCTAGAGAGAGTAGGGCAGAGGTTGGACGAACTAAACAAGATTTTAGTGAGGAGGAAGTGGGATATTGGGTGGGTTTATATAGGAAAGGTGAGAGAATTCTTTATTATTTAGGTTTGGGACCCCTTATATTAAACTAATCCAAACCACAAACCATCCCATGGTTTTTGCCCATGGTTTCTAGAAAAGTAAAGAGGAAAACAATATTTTACAAGGCCAAGGTCCGAACTTATTAAAATAATAAGGTTTCTTATGTAGAGGTGAGTCACACTCCCATGGAAATTAATTTAAAAAGGAAAAGTGTTGAATAAGTCTTGATGGGTTCATTAATGCTTTGAATAGTAAGTCAAACAAACCCAAAATCACTTTATTTTAATGGTAAAACATATATTGGCCGAAAATAAGGATTATAGTATTTTATTACATCACCATTGGGTCATTATGATGTCATAAAACACATTATACATTTAAACAGTATTTAATTTTTACCCAAAAATTTGACTGTCAGAAAATTATGAAAAATTCACCGTTGGTTAATTTCGACGTCCTGATTCCAGAAATGACACATATTTTATCTAAAAAAATTTCTAAATATGTTAATTTTCACTTTTAAAATAAAAACCAACATTTATCGAAAATTCACTGGTTTTGATAGAAATTGCTTTCAAATCGTAATAAAAATTTTAATTGCAATCATAAATTTATAAGATCATTTATATTTAATAAAAATTAATTTAATATTAATAATAATATTTTATTAAAATAGTATTTAATTCAAAAATCCCTTAATTTAATAAAATTGAATTCTTAATTAAATAATAATTAAAAACACCATTTGTACTTTAAAAAACTATTTACAATGTATCAAAAATGACTAGAAATTATATTCATTATTATATACAAAAATAATGTACATGAACATAGTACTACTTATTTTTTACATAACCCCTTAAAACAGCGGCATAAGACCTAACGGTATGGTGTGCGATGGTGACAGACTCTTGGGGCGACTCGGATAACATCGCTCGAGTGGTAATCTCTATCAACTTCCACTTTTCCCTTAGACGGTCACTTTCGAGCTTGACATAATGAAGCTCAGCTTGGGCTTGGTAAAGGGAGAAGCCCAAAGACACCACCTATTTTCAGAGCTCCGACAAATGGGCTTCGTATGGGGCAATTCTACTGGATGAGGGCATCGCTTCCTTTGTCTGAGTAAAATTGGGTTCGTTAAAGCCTTATATTTATACTAATCATGTGATCACTGTTCAACGGCTATAAAAGTAATGGTCACAACTCTTATCATAAAACCAAAGAAGTTGACATCTTATAAAAACATTTTTTATAAAGAGACATTTAACTGGATCAAGAGGGATTTTCCATTAAGGAAACTTTGAGTCGTTACAATATTCCCCCCTTAAGAAATTTCGTCCTCAAAATTTTCCTTTTCCCACACTAAAACAAATGTGGGTAACTCAGCTTCATTATATTCCTTGAATCCCAAGTTGCTTCTTCAAACTTGTGGTTTCTCCACAACACCTTGATGAGGGGCATTGTCTTATTTTGTAGAACTTTTTCTCTACGATCTAAGATCTTCACTAGTTGCTCCTCATAAGAAAGATCATCTTCCAATTGTACCACCTCGGAATAGAGTACATGTGAAGGGTCTGATATGTACTTCCTTAAGAGGGATACATGAAAGAAATCATGCACCTTGGCCATAGTAGGTGTAAGTGCTAGTTGATAGGCCACAACCCCAACACGATCAAGAATATAGAAGGGGCCGATGTACCATGGACTTAACTTCCATTTCTTTCCAAACATCATGACCTTCTTCCTTGGAGATATGCGTAAAAACGCCATGTCTCCAACTTTAAACTCAAGGTCTCATTGACGATTATCTACATAACTCTTCTATTGACTCTGGGATGCCTTGATATGATGCTGAATGGTTTTCACCTTATCCACCATTTCTTCGACCATTTCTGGTCCAAGCAGCTTACGTTCACCGACCTCATCCCAACATGCCGGTGTTCTGCACCTTTTCCCATATAGGTCTTCATATGGTTCCATTTGGATTCTCGAGTGGAAACTTTTATTATAAGAGAACTCAACCAGAGGAAGATGTTGATCCCATCCTCCTTTAAAGTCCATTGAGCATGCTCTCAACATATCCTCAAGTGTTTGGATAGTCCGCTCGGATTGGCCATCAGTTTGAGGATGATAGGCCGTACTGAAGTTCAGTTTAGTATTCAGAGCATGTTGAAGATTCTTCCAAAACATAGAGGTGAATCTTGGATCTCGGTTAGACACAATAGATAGTGGTACTCCATGAAACCTTACCACTTCCCTGATATATATCCATGCCAGTTGATCCAATGATAAATCCTCCCGAATAGCAATGAATTGTGCAGTCTTTGTAAGACGATCCGCAACAACCCAGATTGCATTGTTTCCTTTGGATGTTATAGGAAGCCCGGTGACAAAGTCCATGGTGATGTTCTCCCATTTCCATTCTAGTTTGGACAATGGTTGTATCATCCCCTTAGACTTCTGCCTCTCGGCCTTCACTTGCTGACACACCAGGCACTTTGATGTATATTCAGCAATCTCCTTCTTTATATTATCCCACCAAAAGTTTTCTCAGAGATCTCGATACATCTTTGTGCTCCCTGGGTGAATAGAGAAATTTGAACTACGTGCATCATCCAAAAGTTCTTCCTTCAGCTCTAGACTTGATGGAACACATAGTCATTTCCCAAACCGCATGATTACTTCTTCATTAACATTAAACTCCGAGGATTTTCCCTTTTTGATAGTCTCCACTTTTTCTTGAATTCCCACATAATCCTTTTGAGTATCCTTTAACCTTTCCAAAAGAGATGGTTGAGCAATCATTTGTGAAAGGATTGATGATGTTCCCTTCTTTATGATTCCCACGTCCATCTTTATCAAGTCTAAGAAGATTGGATCCTTCTCAATTCTCATCATTGATAGAATCACTGGATCCTTTCTACTTAGGGCATCCGCCACCTTGTTCACTTTCCTAGGGTGCTAATGTATTGAGTAGTCATAATCCTTGATGAGATCTATCCATCTTCTCTGGCGCATATTAATCTCTTTCTGTGTGAATATATATTTAAGACTCTTGTGGTCAGTATATATCTCACATTTCTCTCCATAGAGATAATGCCGCCATATTTTCAAGGCAAAGATCACAGCCGCCAACTCTAGATCATGCGTTGGATAGTTTCACTCATGGATTTTCAACTACCTTGAGGCATAGGATATCACTTTATCATTCTGCATCAGCACACACCCTAATCCCTTCTTTGAGGCATCACTAAATACCACGAAATGTTCCCCACTTGTGAGTAAAGTGAGCACGGGCGCAGTGATAAGCCTCCTTTTCAACTCCTTGAATCTTTCTTCGCATTCATCACTCCAATAAAACTTTACTCCCATTCAAGTTATCTTGGTAAGAGGGTTGGACAATCGTGAGAAATTTCTCACAAATTGTTGATAATATCCAGCTAACCCCAAGAAGCTACGGATATTGGTTACCGATGTTTTCCTCGGCCATCCCTCAATTGCATCTGTTTTGGAGGGATCCACAGATATCCCATTGCTTATGATGATATGGCCCAAGAGTGAGACATCCTTCAACCAGAACTCACACTTGTTGTACTTTGCATAGAGCTTCTCCTTGCGCAAAGTCTCTAGTACAGTTCTTAAATTCTCCTCATGATCCTCCTTGGTTTTGGAGTATATTATAATATCATCTATAAAGACAACCACAAATTTTTCAAGGTAATCTCTAAAGACTCTATTCATCAAGTCCATGAATATTGCTGGAGCATTGGTGAGTTCCAAAGGCATTACTATGAATTCATAGTGCCTGTATCTTGTACGAAAAGCAGTCTTGGGAATATCTTCCTTCTTCACCCTTACTTGATAATTCCCGACCGCAAGTCCACCTTGGAAAAGTATTGTGCTCCACGCAACTGATCGAACAAGTCATCAATTCTTAGGAGTGGATACTTGTTCTTTATCGTGATTTTGTTAAGTTCACGATAATCGATGCAGAGCCGCATTGACCCGTCCTTCTTCTTGACGAAGAGGACTGGTGCACCCCATGGTGAAGCACTTGGGCGTATAAACCATTTATCCAGATTCTCCTGTAGTTGTTTCTTTATCTCTTCAAGCTCAACAACCGCCATTCTATATAGTGTCTTGGATATTGGTAGCGCCCCAGGTATAAGTTCAACTGAGAACTCAACATCTCTTCTTGGAGGAAGACCAGGCAGTTCCTCGGGAAACACTTTCGTGAATTCCCTCACAATAGGCATTTCTTCAAGGATGGTTTCTTCTTTGGACTCCATCATCTGAGCCAGATACGTGTGCTCATAGGGCAGTAATATCCATTCTTGAGATGATGTAGCTAAAGGAGATTCATCTTCCTCCTGACACTTGTAACGAATCGGGGGTCGATTCTCCATATGGAGGGTGATTTCCCTCTCCCGACAATTTATGTTGTCTCTATATAAGGAAAGCCAATCAATGCCAATAATTTCATCAAATTCCACCAAAGGGAGTATGACGAGGTTCGCCGGGAAAGTCAATCCACAGATTATAATAGTGGAGGACTTATATTCATGGGATGCAATGATTGCCCCATTTTCCGTACTCACCGATATCTTTACTTCCATGATTTGTGGTGGTGATGGGATTGTTCTACTAAACTTTCGAGATATAAAAGAATGCGTAGAACCTGAATCAAAAAGTACGTTCGCTATTCTTGAATGAATAACTAGCGTACCTGTCACCACTTCGTTTTCGGGGTTCACTTCGACAGAAGTGATGGAAAAAGCTCTTCCTTGATATCTTGGAGGTTGTTGGTTGCCTCCGATAACCCTTGGATTAGGGCACTAATTTGCAAAATGACCTAGTTCTTTGCATTTATAGCATTGTACAATGCGTTGAGGTTCGAACGAAGCATTCCTCTCCTCTATCGCAGTCGTGGGTCCTTCTTGCCGACAGTTAATAGCTAGGTGACCTTCTCTTCCACACCTGAAGCATTTTCTCGTCCCCTTAAGGCAATTTAAAGGGTGCTTCTTTCTGCACTTTTGGCAAGTGGGGTGCTGAAACTTCTTAGCGCCGTTGGATTTATCCATCGGACCACCGGCATTGAATTCTACCTTACGCTTCTTGTCCCCATGATACCCCTATGATTCTCTGATCTCCATTTCGACCTTGAGGGCACATCGGACAACTTCCTCATAGCTGTCGAAGTCATGAATCACTAATCCATTCCGCAAGATAGGCTTCAACCCACTAAAGAAGCGGTCAAACTTGCATTCGGGAGTAACGACGAAGCCGGAAGCGTATCGTGCAAGCCTTGTGAAGTTTTCCTCGTACGCTCCAACAGATTCTTCATGTTTTTTCTTGAGGGAAAGGAAGTCTCTTTCCATCTTAAGAAGGAGGGTGCGCGGAAAATATTTATCGAAAAACATCTTCCGAAATTCCTTCCATTCCAAAGCATCGATCTCCTCCTCAGGCTTCGTATTTTTGATCAATGTACACCATTAATCAGCTTCACCCTCCATACGATAAGCCACCAGGAGAACCTTCTCTTGTTCAGAACATTGAAGGATGGAGAAGATCTTTTCAATGGAGTTGATCTATTGTTCAGCGATCGTGGGATCAGGTGATCCACTAAAAGTAGGAGGCCTTTGTCTCATGATGCTCTCGATAGCAACTTGTTCTTTCTTAGAGGGGGTTGAACGTTCCTCTTGACCCGTGTTTCTGTTCAAAACTTGATTTAGCTGAGAGAGAAGCGTGACAAAGTTCACAATTCCCGCTCCCATTGGATTGGGCATCTCATTAGTACAATCATCACACTGATCTTCACAACGGTTTTTAGCCCAATTCCTCCTATTACCGGCCATTGGCTGGAAAAAGTAAAGTTAGGGGTAACACATAAAGGGTAATCCAAAGACAGAAGTTGATGACTTATAAATAAAATTTAATTCCTTAACTCATGAGTCTATAGGCTTCAATCTAGGCTTTTCATGATCTACTTTCTAACATATATTCTTAGGGGCATTTTTCCCTTAATAAGGGTTCATACCAAGATTGTGAATTTATCAAAACATATCCCCCGGGAGTGTCATAACCAAGATAGCAGCAAGGCCCATTGTCGTGCACTAGTTCCCATTTGAGTCTAGCTCAAAGCGGTGTTTTCGGGTTTTACCCCTAGGATACATCTGTGCCAAAGCCGCCTCTACCTGCTCGTATCCAGACAGGGATGTATTTGTTTGATAAACCACTTACATAGTATTTACCAAAACATAGGGATGTTTTTATTATACTCAGTCTTGTATCTAAGGCTTTACTAGGGTTTCCTAATCCCAAAAATAACCAAACCAATCCTTTGATACCAACTATGACAACCCTACTTTTTATTACAACTTAAACATGATTCATTACATAAAACTTCACTTGATACAACAAATAACATCGAGAGGTTTAGTGTTTTTGGGGCTTAGGATCGTTACATAAAAACTTACAACATGAAATACAACATTTTTATTGAAAACTTCCTTTACATGACCACTATATTCCCTCGTACTTAGCATTGCATGGGATAACCTGAGGACATGCATAAGAAAAGGGTGAGCTATAAAGCCCAGTAAGGGAGTACACATGGAATAACATGAGGAGTACAATAAATGTTAGAAAATAGGCATATCAATAGAGCATAAGATAAACATGAACATAAAGGCATGATAAAGCATAATAATCATAACATGGAAATGTGGCAACAACACTTAACATTGAATTAGCATGAGCCAAGGCTCATTGCACATGGAGCATGAGTAAACCCTCATTGCACATGAAGCAGGAGTAAACCCTCGTTGAAATTGAATTAGAATGAGTCAACACTCATTGCACATGACGTATCATGATACTATACTTTACCCAATGCATTGGAGCGCTATAAGGACGCACCCTTCTTAAACATTACATTTCATGCATAAGTGTGTCACATGGATCATAAAACATGGATTCATAAAACATAATCATTTCTTCCACCATAAAGGAATGTGGAATTCATACATGAAATTTTACAATAAATATGTAAATGTGAATAAAGGTTAATATCCTTGATGGAGAAATGGGCATGGTATTCACTACACAAAGACATTGGCTTAGAAAATCGGTACGATTTCGGCAGCGTAACGGCGTGACATAAGAATTCATAAAAAAGGTTGATGAGAGAGAAAGGGGTTCCTCATAATATTTACATGTAATGGACAGTAAGTAGGTCATATATATACATGTCCCAACAATTGAAATGAAATTTAGATTCATGATACAAAAGTATTGCTTGAATATAAAAGAAGAGAGGGAAGTTCCTTTCGGAATTTCGGCATAGTAACGGGTGTACATGGGAGGCAATTAATGAGAGATAAAGGGGTCTCCCATCATTCAAAAAATAATAAGGAAGTATGGGGGAGGTGCGAAACCATACCCCAACATTCATAATTGAAATTAAAAGGGCAATACAACATAAACAAAATTGACAAAAAAGAGAAAGGAAGAAAAAACCCTTATTTGGAAGTGTGCTTCCAAAGGCTAGAGAGAGGCTTGTGAGAGGCTTATTGGGAGATTGGGGAACCTTGGGAGGATTCTAGAGAGAGTAGGGAAGAGTTTGGACGAACTACAAAGGATTTTAGTGAGGAGGAAGTGAGAGCTTGGGTGGGTTTCTATAGGAAATGTGAGAGAATTCTTTATTATTTAGGTTTGGGACCCCTTATATTAAACTAATCCAAACCACAAACCATCCCATGGTTTTTGCCCATGGTTTGTAGAAAAGGAAAGAGGAAAACAATATTTTACATGTTCAAGGTCCGAACTTATTAAAATAATAAGGTTGCTTATGTGGAGGTGAGTCACACTCCCATGGAAATTAATTTAAAAAGGCAAAGTGTTGAATAAGTCTTGAGGGGTTCATTAATGATTTGAAAAGTAAGTAAAACAAACCCAAAATCACTTCATTTTAATGATAAAACATATATTGGCCGAAGATAAGGATTATAGTATTTTATTACATCACCTTTGGGTCATTATGATGTCATAAAACACATTATATATTTAAACGGTATTTAATTTTTACCCAAAAATTTGACTGTCTCAGAAAATTATGAAAAATTCACCGTTGGATAATTTTGACGTCCTGATTCCAGAAATGACATTTATTTTATCTAAAAAAATTTATAAATATGTTAATTTTAACTTTTAAAATAAAAACCAACATTTATCGAAAATTCACGGGTTTTGACAGAAATGCCTTTCAAATCTTAATAAAAATTTTAATTGCAATCATAAATTTATAAGATCATTTATATTTAATAAAAATTAATTTAATATTAATAATAGTATTTTATTAAAATATTATATAATTAAAAAATCCCTTAATTTAATAAAATTTAATTCTTAATTAAATAATAATTAAAAACACCATCTGTACTTTAAAAAACTATTTACAATGTATCAAAAATGACTAGAAATTATATTAATTATTATATACAAAAATAATGTACATGAACATAGTACTACTTATTTGTTACATACCCCCTTAAAGCAGCGGCATAAGACCTAAGTGTAAGGTGTGCGATGGTGACAGACTCTTGGGGAGGATCAGATAACATCGCTCGAGTGGTAATCTCTATCAACGTCCAATTTTCCCTTAGACGGTCACGTTCGAGCTTGAAATAATGAAGCTCAGCTTGGGCTTGGTCAAGGGCGAAGCTCAAAGATGCCACCTCTTTTACGAGCTCCGAAAAATGGGCTTCATATGGGGCAATTTTACTGGATGAGGCCATCGCTTCCTTTGTCTGAGTAAAATTGGGTTCGTTAAAGCCTTATATTTATACTAATCATTTGATCACTGTTCAACAACTATAAAAGTAACGGTCACAACTCTTAAAATAAAACCAAAGAAGTTGACATCTTATAAAAACATTTTTTATAAAGAGACATTTAACTAGATCAAGAGTGATTTTCCATTAATGAAACTTTGGGTCGTTACAATATTCCCCCCTTAAGAAATTTTGCCCACGAAATTTTCCTTTTCCCACAATAAAACAAATGTGGGTAACTCAGCTTCATCATATCCTCCGACTCCCACGTTGCTTCTTCAAACTTGTGGTTTCTCCACAACACCTTGACGAGGGGCATTGTCTTATTTTGTAGAACTTTTTCTCTACGATCTAAGATCTTCAATGGTTCATCCTCATAAGAAATATCATCTTCCAATTGTGCCACCTCGGAAGAGAGTACATGTGAAGGGTCCGGTATATACTTCTTTAAGAGGGATACATGAAAGACATCATGCACCTTGGACATAGTAGGTGGAAGTGCTAGTCAATAGGCCACAGCCCCAACACGATCAAGAATCTCGAAGGGGCCGATGTACCTTGGACTTAGCTTCCCTTTCATTCCAAACCTCATGACCTTCTTCCATGGAGATATCCGTAAAAACACCATGTCTCCAACTTTAAACTCAAGGTCTCGTCGACGATTATCTGCATAACTCTTCTGTCGACTCTGGGATGCCTTGATATGCTGCTGAATGGTTTTCACCTTATCCACCATTTCTTCGACCATTTCTGGTCGAAGAAGCTTACGTTCACCGACCTCATCCCAACATGCTAGTGTTCTGCACCTTTTCCCATACAGGGCTTCATATGGTGCCATTTGGATGCTTGATTGGAAACTGTTATTATAAGAGAACTCAACTAGAGGAAGATGTTGATCCCATCCTCCTTTAAAGTCCATTGAGAATTCTCTCAACATATCCTCAAGTGTTTGGATAGTTCGATTGGATTGGCCATCAGTTTGAGGATGATAGGCCGTACTAAAGTTCAGTTCAGTATTCAGAGCATGTTGAAGACTCTTCCAAAACTTAGAGGTGAATCTTGGATCTCAGTCAGACATAATAGATAGTGGTACTCGATGCAACCTTACCACTTCCCTGATATATATCCGTTCCAGTTGATCCAATGAGAAATCCTCCCGAATAGCAATGAAGTGTGCAGTCTTTGTAAGACGATCCACAACAACCCATATTGCATTGTTGCCTTTGGATGTCCTAGGAAGTCCGGTGACAAAGTCCATGGTGATGTTCTCCCATTTCCATTCTGGTATGGGCAATGGTTGCATCATCCCCTTAGACTTCTGCCTCTCGGCCTTCACTTGCTGACACACCAGGCACTTTGATGTATATTCAGCGATCTCCTTCTTCATATTATCCCACCAAAAGTTTTCTCGGAGATATCGATACATCTTTGTGCTCCCTGGGTGAATAGAGAAATTTGAACTATGTGCATCATCCCAAAGTTCTTTCTTCAGCTCCGGACTTGATGAAACACATAGTCTTTTCCCAAACCGCACAATTCCTTCTTCATTAACATTAAACTCTGAGGATTTTCCCTTTTTGATAGTTTCCACTTTTTCTTGAATTCCCACATCATCCTTTTGAGCATCCTTTAACCTTTCCAAAAGAGATGGTTGAGCAATCATTTGTGAAAGGATTGATGATGTTCCATTCTTTATGATTCCCACGTACATCTTCATCAAGTCTAAGAAGATTGGATCCTTCTCAATTCTCATCATTGATAGAATCGCTGGATCCTTTCTACTTAGGGCATCCGCCACCTTGTTCGCTTTCCCAGGGTGGTAATGTATTGAACAGTCATAATCCTTGATGAGATCTATCCATATTCTCTAGCACATATTATTCTCTTTCTATGTGAATATATATTTAAGACTCTTGTGGTCAGTATATATCTCACATTTCTCTCCATAGAGATAATGCCGCCAGATTTTCAGGGCAAAGATCACAGTCGCCAAATCTAGATCATGCGTTGGATAGTTTCGCTAAGGGATTTTCAACTTACTTAAGGAATAGGATATCACTTTATCATTCTGCATCCACACACAGCCTAATCCCTTCTTTGAGGCATCACTGAATACCACAAAAAGTTCCCCACTTGCGGGTAAAGTGAGCACAGGCGCAGTGATCAGCCTCCTTTTCAACTCCTTGAATCTTTCTTCACATTCATCACTCCAAGCAAACTTTACTCCCTTTCGAGTTAGCTTGGTAAGAGGGTTGGAAAATCATGAGAAATTTCGTAGAAATCGTCGATAATATCCAGCTAACCCCAAGAAGCTACAGATATCGGTTACCGATGTTGGCCTCGGCCATCCCTCAATTGCATCTGTTTTAGAGGGATCCTCAGATATCCCATTGCTTGTGATGATATGGCCCAAGAATGAGACCTCCTTCAACCAGAACTCACACGTGTTGTACTTTACATAGAGCTTCTCCTTGCACAAAGTCTCTAGTACAGTTCTTAAATTCTCCTCATGATCCTCCTTGGTTTTGGAGTATATTAGAATATCATCTATAAAGACTACCACAAATTTGTCAAGGTAATATCTAAAGACTCTATTCATCAAGTCCATGAATATTTATGGAGAATTGGTGAGTCCAAAAGGCATTACTATGAATTCATAGTGCCCATATCTTGTACGAAAAGTAGTCTTGGGAATATCTTCCTTCTTCACCCTTACTTGATAATATCCCGACCGCAAGTCCACCTTGGAGAAGTATTGTGCTCCACGCAACTGATCAAACAAGTCATCAATTCTTGGGAGTGGATACTTGTTCTTTATCGTGATTTTGTTAAGTTCACGATAATTGATGCAGAGACACATTGACCCATCCTTCTTCTTGACGAAGAGGACTGGTGCACCCCATGGTGAAGCACTTGGGCATATAAACCCTTTATCCAGATTCTCCTGTAGTTGTTTCTTTAGCTCTTGAAGCTCAACAATAGCCATTCTATATGGAGTCTTGGATATTGGTAGCACCCCAGGTATAAGTTCAATTGAGAACTCAACATCTCTTCTTGGAGGAAGACCAGGCAGTTCCTCAGGAAACACTTCCACGAATTATCTCACAATAGGCATTTCATCAAGGATGGTTTCTTCTTTGGACTCAATCATCTGAGCCAGATACGCATGCTCATAGGGAAGTAATATCCATGCTTGAGATGATGGAGCTAAAGGAGATTCATCTTCCTCCTGACACTTGTAAAGAATCGGGGGTCGATTCTCTATATGGAGGGTGATTTCCCTCTCCTGACAATTTATGTTGGCTCTCTATAAGGAAAGCCAATCCATGCCATGAATTTCATCAAATTACACCAAAGGGAGTATGACGAGGTTCTCCAGGAAATTAAATCCACAGGTTATAACAGGGGAGGACTTATATTCATGGGATGAAATGATTTACCCATTTGCCGTACTCACCGACATCTTTACTTCCATGATTTGTGGTGGTACTGGGATTGTTCTACTAAACTTTCGAGATATAAAAGAATGCGTAGAACCTGAATCAAAAAGTATGTTTTCCATTATTGAATGAATAACTAGCGTACCTATAACCACTTTGTTGTCGGGGTTCACTTCAATAGAAGTGATGGCAAAATCTCTTCCTTTCTGTCTTGGAGGTTGTTGGTTGCCTCCGATAACCCTTGGATTAGGGCACTGATTTGAAAAATGACCTAGTTCTTTGCATTTATAGCATTGAAAAATGCGTTGAGGTTTGAACAGAGCGTTCCTCTCCTCTGTCGCAGCCGTGGGTCCTTCTTGCCGACAGTTAATATCTAGGTTCCCTTCTCTTCCACACCTGAAGCATTTTCTCGTCCCCTTAAGGCAATTTCCAGGGTGCTTCTTTCGGCACTTTTGGCCAGTGGGGTGCTTGAACTTCTTAGCGCTGTTGGATTTATCCATCAGACCACCAGCATTGAAGTATACCTTACGCTTCTTGTCCCCATGATACCCCTGTGATTCTCCGATCTCCATTTCAACCTTGAGGGCACATCGGACAATTTCCTCATAGCTGTCGAAGTCACGAATCTCTAATGATTTCCGCAAGCTAGGATTAATCCCACCAAAGAAGCGGTCAACCTTGCATTCGGGGGTAGCGACGAAGCTGGAAGCGTATCGTGCAAGCCTTGTGAAGTTTTCCTCATACGCTCCCACAGATTCTTCATCTTTTTTCTTGAGGGAAAGGAAGTCCCTTTCCATCTTAAGACGGAGGGTGCGCGGAAAATATTTATCGAAAAACATCTTCTGAAATTACTTCCATTACAAAGCATATATCTCCTCCTCAAGCTTCTTATTTTTGATCAATGTCCACCATTGATCAGCTTCACCCTCCATACGATAAGCCGCCAGGATAACCTTCTCTTGTTTAGAAAATTGAAGGATGGAGAAGAACTTTTCATGGAGTTGATCCATTGTTCAGCGATCGTTGGATCAGATGATCCACTAAAAGTAGGATGACTTTGTCTTATGAAGCTCTCGATAGTAACTTGTTCTTTCTTAGGGGGGGTTAAACGTTCCTCTTGAACCGTGTTTCTATTCAAAACTTGAGTTAGCTGAGAGAGAAGCATGACAAAGTTCGCGATTCCCACTCCCATTGGATTGGGTATCTCATTAGTACAATCATCACAATGATCTTCACAACGGTTGTTATCCCGAGTCCTCCTATTACCGGCCATTGGCTGGAAAAAGGAAAGTTAGGGGTAACACATAAAGGGTAATCCAAAGACAAAAGTTGATGACTTATAAATAAACATTCATTCCTTAACTCATGAGTCTATAAGCTTCAATATAGGCTTTTCATGATCTACTTTCAAACATATATTCTTAGGGGTATTTTTTCCTTAATAAGGGTTCATACCAAGATTGTGAATTTATCAAAACATATCCCCCGGGTGTGTCGTAACCAAGAGTGCAGAAAGGCCCATTGTCGTGCACCAGTTCCCATTCGAGTCTAGCTCAAAGCGGTGTTTTCGGGTTTTACCCCTAGGATACATCTGTTCCAGAGCCGCCTCTACCTGCTCGTATCCAGACAGGGATGTATTTTTTTGATAAACAACTTACTTAGTATTTACCAAAACTTAGGGATGTTTTTATTATACTTAGTCTTGTATCTAAGGCTTTACTAGGGTTTCCTAATCCCAAAAATAACCAAACCTATCCTTTGATACCAACTATGACAACCCTGCTTTTTATTACAACTTAATCATGATTCATTACATAAATATTCACTTGATACAACAAAGAAGATCGAGAGGTTTAGTGTCTTTGGGGCTTAGGATCATTACATAAAAACTTAAAACATTAAATACAACATTTTTATTGAAAACTTCCTTTACATGACCACTACATTCCCTCGTACATGGCATTGTATGGGATTACCTGAGGACATGCATAAGAAAAGGGTGAGCTATAAAGCCCAGTAAGGGAGTACACATGGAATAACATGAGGAGTACAATAAATGTTAGACAATAGGCATATCAATAGAGCATAAGATAAACATGAACATAATGGCATGATAAAGTATAATAATCATAACATGGAAATGTGGCAACAACACTTAACATTGAATTAGCATGAGCCAAGGCTCATTGCACATGGAGCATGAGTAAACCCTCATTGCACATGAAGCACGAGTAAACCCTCATTGCACTTGAATTAGAATGAGTCAACACTAATTGCACATGACGTATCATGATACTATACTTTACCCAATGCATTGGAGCGCTGTAAGGACACACCCTTCTTAAACATTTCATTTCATGCATAAGTGTACCACATGGATCATAAAACATGGATTCATAAAACATAATCATTTATTCCACGATAAAGTAATGTGGAATTAATACATGAAACTTTACAATAAATATGTAAATGTGCATAAAGGTGAATACCCTTGATGGAGAAATGGGCATGGTATTCACTACACAAAGACATTTTCTTAGAAAATCGGTACGATTTCGACAGCGTAACGGCGTGACATAAGAATTCAAAAAAAAGGTCGATGAGAGAGAAAGGGGTTCCTCATCATATTTTCATGTAATTTAAAGTAAGGAGGTCATATATATACCTGTACCAACAATTGAAATGGAATTTAGATTCATGATACAAAAGTATTGCTTGAATATAAAAGAAGAGAGGGAAGTTCCTTTCGGAATTTCGGCATAGTAACAGGTGTACATGGGAGGCAATTAATGAGAGAGAAAGGGGTATCCAATAATTAAAAAAATAAGAGGTCAGTATGGGGGAGGTGCGAAACCATACCCCAACATTCATAATTGAAATTAAAAGGGCAATACAACATAATGAAAATTGAAAAAAAAGAGAAAGGAAGAAAAAACCCTTACTTGGAAGTGTGCTTCCAAAGGCTTGAGAGAGGCTTGTGAGAGGCTTCTTGGGAGATTGGGGCACCTTGGGAGGATTCTAGAGAGAGTAGGGCAGAGGTTAGACGAACTACAAAGGATTTTAGTGAGGAGGAAGTGGGAGCTTGGGTGGGTTTATATAGGATTGGTGAGAGAATTCTTTATTATTTAGGTTTGGGACCCCTTATATTAAACTAATACAAACCACAAACCATCCCATGGTTTTTGCCCATGGTTTCTGGAAAAGGAAATAGGAAAACAATATTTTACAAGGCCAAGGTCCGAAATTATTAAAATAATAAGGTTGCTTATGTGGAGGTGAGTCACACTCCCATGGAAATTAATTTAAAAAGGCAAAGTGTTGAATAAGTCTCGAGGGGTTCATTAATGCTTTGAAAAGTAAGTCAAACAAACCCAAAATCACTTTATTTTAATGGTAAAACATATATTGGACGAACATAAGGATTATAGTATTTTATTACATCACCATTGGGTCATTATGATGTCATAAAACACATTATATATTTAAACGGTATTTAATTTTTACCAAAAAATTTGACTGTCTCAGAAAATTATGAAAAATTCACCTTTGGATAATTTAGACATCCTGATTCCAGAAATGACATTTATTTTATCTAATTTTTTTTCTAAATATGGTAATTTTCACTTTTAAAATAAAAACCAACTTTTATCGAAAATTCACGGGTTTTGACAGAAATGGCTTTCAAATCTTAATAAAAATATTAATTGCAATCATAAATTTATAAGATCATTTATATTTAATAAAAACTAATTTAATATTAATAATAATATTTTATTAAAATATTATTTAATTCAAAAATCCCTTTATTTAATAAAATTGAATTCTTAATTAAATAATAATTAAAAACACCATTTGTACTTTAAAAAACTATTTACAATGTATCAAAAATGACTAGAAATTATATTCATTATTATATACAAAAATATTGTACATGAACATAGTACTACTTATTTTTTACATAACCCCTTAAAACAACGGCATAAGACCTAAGGTTAAGGTGTGCGATGGTGACAGACTCTTGGGACGGCTCGGATAACATCGCTCGAGTGGTAATCTCTATCAACTTCCAATTTTCCCTTAGATGGTCACGTTCGAGCTTGACATAATAAAGCTCAGATTGGGCTTGGTCAAGGGCGAAGCCCAAAGACGCCACCTCTTTTCTGAGCTCCGAAAAATGGGCTTCGTATGGGGAAATTCTACTGGATGAGGCCATCGCTTCCTTTGTCTGAGTAAAATTGGGTTCGTTAAAGCCTTATATTTATACTAATCATGTGATCACTGTTCAAAAGCTATAAAAGTAACAGTCACAACTCTTATCATAAAACCAAAGAAGTTGACATCTTATAAAAACATTTTTTATAAAGAGACATTTAACTGGATCAAGAGGGATTTTCCATTAATGAAACTTTGGGTCGTTACAATATATGATTCATGTATAAGGTAATTTAAGCCTTAACAAACAAAAAATTTAAATTTAAATTAATAAGATGTTTATTCACTATTAATGTATGAGATGAATAAATATTTGGGGAAATTAAAAAATTAAATTAAAATTTTTTTTAAAAAATAAAAACCTGCCAAATAATTACTTGATTCAGTACATGAAAGTGTTTATAAACTGACTTCCAAACATAATGTCAAACCTACTATTTTTGTGCATACTAAAAATTATAACAAAGTTATAAAAATTAAGTATAATATTAAAATAATAAATAAGGTTTCATAAAACTTTAAATAATAATGTCACAATCTAGAGAAAATTATATCTTTATAGAAACTACTAATGGTAATGTCTGTACTGAGACTTTTAACATCATATAAACCATATTTTTAATAAATTTACATTGTTTTATAAGGTGAACATTTTTTTACCTTTTTTAAACTACTACATATTAGAGGAACCAATTATACTTAAGGAAACCTGAATATTTTAGTATAACACAATCTTATATTTTAAAAGACCTTGTTTTCTTCAACATAGATGGTCTAGGTTTTGAAAGTTTTATTTGATAATGTTTTCTGACCGATATAAATTGGGGTAGTAAAATATTTAGCTATGTAATTTTTAGGATATAATATTTAGTAAAAATTACAAAAATATTTGGTATATATATAGAGATTACTCAAGAAATATGTTAGTAGAGAAATGTTACTTTTGAAACTTAATGAAATTTGAAGGATTAAATATTTTTTTTGAAAAAGTGCACATTTTTGAATAATGGGATTAACTGATGTATTTATAAATCATGATATTTTCATTTTTAATTTTATTTATCTTTTAAAAAATAAGCACTAAAACATGATTATTAGTAAATTATGAGATGGAGGTTAATTTATGCACTTTGGGAATGATAAATTTACTGTAACTAGTTTACAAGAAGTTTATATATTATCTGAAAATATTGAGAGGCCTAGATTTTTTTGGGTCCTGTATTTAATATTTTTGAGGTATTAAAGGTGTTGGGTGAGATATTAGAGGTTAGGTATGGTAGAGAATCCTAGTTTGAGCTAAAATTTCTATTTTTATTAGAATCATAAAATAACTCTTTAACATTATTCCAAGATTTATTCCTTAGTAAATCTATAAAAAGAGGATTTCCTTTTATCATTATGGTCTTATAGTTGTTTCATGGCTTATGAAAGTTCGGTGTGATGTGTTATATTACTCTGTGATTTCTTATACTATGATATTTTTCATTTCTTCTAGTTATCATGGCTACACTGTGATGGTTATCATTGATTTGTTATGTTATTGGGTGGTTTCTAAATTTAAGGATTTGATTAGTTGGATTTGTAAGAGTGATGAGGATCACATTATAAATATCATGAGTTTTATTTTTGCGAAATGAAACGGAGCATTACACTATGACATGTTTTGGAATCATCTAAAATAAATGGGTGTTGACCAACAGATTATGGGGAGCGATAAGGGAGACTGAATTAGGTTTTTCAGAGGCCTGGGTAATTGAACACCGTCATGATTTAATATGAGGTGTTTCACTATAGTTTTTGAGTTTTCTATTTTTATTATAAAATAAATTGTTATTTTTGATTTTATTTAGTTTATATTTCTCACTCTTTAATTGGAAACTCTTGGGATTTTTTTGATTCCCGAAAACATCCTTCTTCATATTATTTAATTTTATTTCTTTCGAGAGACATGGTTTTCATTAAGTGATGTAATTATTCCATGTTTCACCTTATACTCCATATACTCTTCATAATACTCTATTTTATTCATTACTTATGTATATTGGGATATATTTAGTCATGTTTTGGGTTATAGAATGATGGAGTATTGATGTGGTATGATTAACAATAGGTTAGTTGGAGAATCTTTTAGTGATTGTTAGAATTTTATAATGGGCTTTCGTTCTTTATCAGAGCTTTAATGTTTTGAGCTTCAATCAAGGTAGGAGATTTATATTATCCCTATTTACATATTGTGTTTAAATGTATTAATCATTCATTAGTTTTATTTGAGTGAATGGTTGAGATTTTTTTAATTATGATAACGAACTAGAATAATAATGTAATGAAGGGTATAGGTATTAAATGAGTTATATATATATATATATATTTCCACATAGTTGATATATTGTTCATTAATATTTATTGATTATATTGTTATGGATTATTTTTTATTAATATATATAGAATATTATTTAATTTAGATATGTAATTTCAATATGATAGTGAAATATAGAAGAGAAAATATGGAAATTATTAAATAATTTTGTTGTGTTGAGCATGTTTGGTAATGAAATATCTATAGATAAGGAAATGTGATTGTTTTTTTTGTTATATGTTTTTGAAACAATGGTTCTAAAATGTAGTGGTAGTGGTTTGGTATTTTCTATGTTTCATTTTTTTTCATTAAAGGAGGTGCTTATATAGGTTATCGTTGTGATAAGTGATGCAAGGTTAATGTTGTTTTGTGTTGTAGCTATTTTGGAGTATGGAATAGTGATGAAAATTTATATAATATATTGAATAATTTGAATGATAATGGGTTGATATGACTTAATTATGAGTTGAAAATAATGAATCAAAGGGGTGAATTAATTATATGTTGTAATTTAATTATAAATATTAAAATTCATTTATATAGATAGAAAATGGATGAAATTTAATAGGATTAATGAATATGTTATGGTTGGTAAATTAATAATGTGAAATTGGTAATGGATTGCGAAATGGGGAGATATTTTATAGATATTGTGTGGGTATTGTTTGGCCATGGTGTTGGAATGTGATGTATCTAAAGGAGGAAGCAATAATAGATGTGTAGTAATGATGGTGAGTCGATGGGCTTTTATAAAAGAGGTTTGTAAGAAGGGAACCTTAGGTTGAGCTTGTATGTTACATATATCCATTATAGTTTTTGTTATTTCTTACAATCATCGCTCAAGTAAAGTATCACAATCAACTCTTTTCTTAGGGTTTTTGTTTTGGGTGTACCCCTAATATCTAAGTTGGGGCGATGTGGATGGAAAACTACTACCCTTCCTCATTATATCTTACAGACATAGTGTAGTTGTATGATAATGTGGTATACAAATATTGAATGTGATATAGGATGTAATATAAAATATATGTCTATGATATGTAATATGTAGAAAAGGCTATTTAGTTGTGGATATGATGTGGTATATATATATAGAAGGGTCGAAAGCACTAGGATGTATGCCGTTTGAGCGTGAGGGTGGATAGTTAAATGGGGAAGTGGGTTTAGGGTACATTTTTGTTAATATATTCTTGATTTCTATATTAACTATATATGTATTTGGTGAGTGATCCATGGCGAGGTTGTGTATAGATGACCTTGGATAGGAGATTAGTCAATTTTATTATTTATTCATTGACTCTTTAGTATGATTCTACAACATTTTCATGAGAAAATCTAGGGTGAAACCTACTATGTATACTTGTATGATAAATCATACTTTTATATACCATTTTCACAGATTTATAGGGTATAATTAGTGATCAGTATGGACTATAAAATTTCATGGCGCAATTGTTGGTTAGTTTCCAATGAGTTACCATCGTAGGAGTTGATCTTGGTATTTTCTTATTTTAAAGAACTATTTTTTAATGATATTAAATGAATTTTATATTTTGGATGAGATTTGGATTTGGTTTTATTTACGGACGTGATTGGTGGTTTCTTATCTTTCTTGGGAATTAGAGAGAAATTAATCCAACAATTTATTTTTTATACTATTTATAATAGTTTCTAACCTATGGCCTATTGGAGGATTGACTTAGGGATTACACTTAGATTAAATTCGATAATAGAATGGATTTTAATGAGGATGGGTTATGAAAGAGTGGTATTATGTATTTGGATAAGATTTAGTGTATACTTTGGAGTTAGGAATTGGTGAGGACTGCATTGGTTTGGTAGGGAAATAATTCACTAGAACATGACATTTGATGTAGGCTAGGGAGACTGATTAGAACATAAAAGGTCCCCTATGATATAACATAAAAACCTTGATATCCTAATAAAGAATATTATTTAAGAATGATTTTATTGTGGGGTAGAGGATTAAGTAAGGTACTTACACCATGATTAATTTTTCTTATGATTGAAATATTTTAGTTTTAAATATGTGCTATTAAAAGTGGTAAGATATTGAATTACCCTATATTAGTGTTTATTAATTTTTTAATTTTTAACTTTATTTATTTTGGTGTGGTTATGTTTCTAGTATGCTCATATCATTTAAAAGTAAATGAAATTGGTGTTAAATTGAAATTCTAAGAGGTAATGGTATTTATATAGAGTTTATGATTAATGACCTATAAGGATTTCATAAAATACCTTCATACTAAAACTGACTTAATAATTTTATGGGGATTTCCTAAATTTATTATTATGTGGTTACCTTGATTTTTTTTCATAATTATAGATGAATATTTGGTAATTTGGATGACCTTTTTAATTGAAAATATGATTTTTTAAGTAGAATGTTTTAATATTTTAAAATAATTCCATGCCACATGTTAAGTTAATTCTTGATTTAAAAGTTTGATTCATGTTAAGTACGACGAATAGTGGAAATATCAACTAATTAGAAAAATAGAATGCTAAAATTTAGAGTTATTATTATCTAACATAATTTAATTATATACTAAACATAAATCATGCTATTTTACATTCAGTGAAACAAGTGTTATTAATGAATCATATTTAATGTGATGGATAATGTCGTGGGTATGAATTAGTTTTATGAAAAAAAATGTTAGGGTTATAAGATATTTAAATATTTTTAAGTGACCTGTAGTGAAATATTTATGAAATATATCAAATGTTAATTTAAATTACATGATATAAGGACTATCAATAATGTCCCATTATATATGATAAGTTAAGATGTGTGAATTAATGAAATGTTATGTATAATATGATTTTAATAATGATTAATTGGTAATAAATTTTCTAGAAATTTTTATATTTGGAAAACGATGACATGTAATATTAAAGTAAAACATGTTTTAGAAATAGTTTAATTTTTAGTTAAAAACATGTTTAATTATATTCAATTTAATATGCTTTAATTTTAAGGGAATGATATAAATAATTTGAGTATTAGTTGACTTATTGATAATGTACATTCTCTACGAGATATTAGAAATATGGATAATATTTAAATTTGTAATTAATTAGTGGATAACATGGAAAATCCCCTTGAATAGAAAATTAATAATGGAAGTTTTTTTTGTTTAGTGTGTGACTTTGAACACTCTTACCTTAGTTTTTAATGATGTATTAATTATTTTATAAGTATTATTCAATAATTCTAACTTAATTTAATTTAATGTTGGAATATGTTTCTTTAAATAAATAATGAAAGTTATAGGTTTTGTTTTAATGTTAAGGATTTAAGTTATTAGAGAGTTAATGTAGGGTTTTAAATTCTAAAAGTGGGTATTGTAAAATGAATTTTTAATGGTTTTGTTGGAGTTTTAAGGGGTTTTAGAACTATGTTTTAATGAATGAAATTGACAGGATTTTTTTCAAAGGGATTTTGGGAAATATATGTTTTATTATAATTTTATTATATTCGGATTTTAAATTATTTTTTATATTTTCTTTTTCTGAGGAATCTATAGTCTGTTGAATCATTTATTTTAGTTGATTTACACTATTTTTTTTAAATGTAATGAAATTAGCATGTGAAAAAATTATGAAAGTGTACTGAAATTTATGTAATGTGAATTTTTGTTTTATTTTAAGGATTTTCCCTAAAATTATTTCAAAATTAAATATATTATGATTTCTATATAATAGACATGATTGGTGAAAGTATTTTCTTGATTTATTTTTTGGTAGATGGTGTGTTGAATAGTGGTGTGGATGGAATGATTTAATAATGTTATGAGTGGAGGTCTGAAACAATGTTGGTTGGAGAAATTGTGAAATTTTTTATAATATTTAGTTGGTTTGATAATGCTATAGTATGTTTGGGGTTATATGCATTATCCCTATAATAGGTAATGATTTTATACCATTTATGCTTGATTTAGTTATTTGAGTTAGCATTATTAATTTTTTATGTTTGGGTTAAATAACCATCACTAAAATCTTATCAAATAACTAGGTATTAATTAAGGTATGATGATTTATGGGATGAAGTTCTAGAGGATTTTCAATGGTAAAGTGTACCAAAGTCCATTGGTAGGGCATCGAGACACAAGCCTAAAGAATGAATAGAGTCAGTTGAAGTTCCCTTTGAATTGGTAGACTCTAGATCAATTCTGAGTTCCCATAGAATGAGTCCTTTAAAATTTGGCTTGAATGTTGTGGATGATAAATAATTATTTCCCAAATTATATGTCTCAGGACAATTTTTATGAATTATTTAAGAGAGAATTTATTTACCAAGTGTCATAGGTTGAACTCATAGGATACATATTTCACTAAAATAATATATCATGGATGACCTTGAGACTCATTTTGGGGGATTGATTAGTCAAATTTTGAGCCTCCTATCTGATGATGGTGTATGAGCATGATATTTTAAAGATTATTTGAAGATGTATATTTTAAAAATAATAGATACACTAACATTTAGTACCTGATTAAAGGTGATATATTTCATAGAGTAAGTAGAATAATCCTTATCTATGGTATAAATTTTTGATAGAAATTATCTTTTTAGGATCCTAAGTGTTTATATGAATTATAATGATAAAAATTAATATGATTATTAAAGTTGAAGGGTAGAATGAACCTTAGGTGAAATGATACTATTAAAAGATCTATGTGTGAGTGGTTCAAGATTTTTTATGATTGATGTGGTAATACGTTTTTTTTAAAATGTGGTAGTATATCGACAATATAAGTTCTCTGTGGTTCATAGTACCTGTGATCAATAGGTGGGTTTTTTACTATTTGTTTCATGTTAGTTCAGTGGGTGTTATATTATGATATAATGAGATTAGTTTTGAGAACTTAATAATTCTATAAGCACAACTTTTTCTTTTTATGACTAATTTTTTTTAAAAAATTATGGTTTTATATGTTCATGTATGACATGATTTAATTTAATTTTTCAATAAAATTTTAATTGGTTCATTTAATTAAAATTTGGATTTTTATTTTGAGGTTGTTTTGAGTTTTTTTAGTCAATTTCCAAATTCTATGTAAAATCTATCTCATGCTTAAAATTTTAAAAGGATTTAAAAATAATTTTCATGATTTGAAAACACATGTTATTAGTTTTTGTAAAGGCACAATAATTTTTAACAAATAAATTCACAGTTATTTAAATGGGTGAACTATTTGAAATATGAATTTCATAAGCATTAAACTTGGATTAATTCAATGAATAAAGTAAAGTAATTATGGGTTTGAGTAATGGGTTAAATTAATTAATGCTATTATTTTTTTAATTAATATATTTAAGACTTATTCAATGGTGAGATTCTAGTTTGATAGGTATCTTACATTGAAGTTATATTAAAAAACACAACTTTTTGGATAAGGTTTGGGGTTATGGTGTGGTTTTTCACATTGAGGATGTTTAATTCATATTTTTTTATGATCCCATTAAGGTGTGGTTTTTCATTAAGCATGCAAATGTTTTTATGAGGCACGTAAATTCTATTTTTAGGGTTATGTGATGTGATAACTAGGAGGTTTATTTGTTGATCTTGTCTTGGAGGTTTGATTTTTAGGTATATATGGTGTTGGCTTATTTTGGAGGTATCTCATATGGAATTTTGTTTCATGGTTTTTTTCTTTAGTTCTCTTTGATTCTCAAGGAAAAGATTAATTTGAAAGGTATTTAATATAGTGGATCAGATATTCATGATCCTCTCATCTATAGTTTTTAGGTATTTGAGGTGTTAATAGTTATCTTGGAGGTGAGTGGTGGAGGATAAGTGGAGTTTGAGTTTAATTTTTTTTTTGAAAATAGAATCACAACATAACTATTTAATTATATACTATGATTTTTTCCTCAGTGGAGCTTAATAAAGAGGTTTTTATCTAGTTATTCCCATATTATAGTTGCAATATGGTTTATAAAATTACAATATGATGGGTTATATTGTGCTATAATTTCTTAGACCATGCTATTTTTTATTGCTTCTAGTAATTATAGTTTCTTCATGATAATTATTATTTTTCCATGGTGTTATCAACAAGTTTATGAATTTCAGGAGGGTATTGGATATAGACTTTAAGAGGGTGAGTAATGTGCCTAAAATATCGGGATCATGTCCATTATTGTATAAAATAGAGGATTACATTGTGATATTATTTGGAATAATTGAAATTAAGTGGATATTTACTATGATATTTAGAGAAGAAGTTAGGGGGACTGTGTCATTTTCTAAATATGTTGTTAACCAAACCCCATTATTCTATAATTTTGGGTGTTACACTGTGGATTTTGATTTTCCATTTTCATTTTTAAATCGAGTTTTATTTTAATTTTCCTTTAGTTTATTTTGGTCCCTCTCAGCTACTGGTGACTCTTTGGAATTTCTTGATTACATAGAATTACATTATTCATGGTGTTTTATTTATTTCCATTCAAGAGGCTAAATTTAAATCAAATGAGGTAATTTTTATTTCATCTCTTCCCCCTATCTAACCCTCCTCCTCTTCATTGATTATTATTTTCTCTTATGATGTATTTTGTCATGTATGATGTGTTATTATTGTGAATGATTGATGTGGGGTGATAAATATTAACTTATTTATAAGATACTTGGGAGATTAATGGTGTTTGATCACAAAATTCCATTCCTTTTAGAATTGTGTTGTTTACAGATTTATTAAAGGCACATGATTAAGATTCTATCTATTTACTTACTATGTTGATTTGGATTAATAATTTTTTAGTTGTATTTATATGAATGGTTAATATTTTCTTAATCAATATAATGAACCAAACTAAATAATTGAAGGAAAAGGATGGGCATTAAATGAGTTTAATATCTTTTCCTTAACCATTGACATATTTTTATTTATTATATGATAAGTATGTTGTTGTGAATTTTTTTATTGATACTTTGTCATATGATTAAAGGTGTATAATTAATTAGAATATAGTAATGAATTATATATGATAAAATATGAAATTTTTTTATTAATATTTTTGTTTTGAGTTTGACCAGTAATGTATTTTCTAGAGATGATGAAATGAGATTGTTGTTTGTAATTTATTGTTGTTATTATCTTTATTTTATAATAATAATTATTTAGTTAGAAAATGTTGTGGTAGTTGTGTAGGGTTTTTTATGTTTCATTTTTTCCATTAAATAAGGATGTATTGAAGTGTTTTTCTAATGTGACATGTGATGTGGGTTTGATGTGGTTTTGTGTGTTATTCTCCTTGGAGAATGTAATGATATTTAAAATTTAAAAAATATATTGTATAATTCGACTGGTAATGGGTTGAGAATAAATAATTATTTTTTAGAAATAATGAATCAAAGTGGTGAATAAATTATATGTGGTTATTGAATTATAAATACATGAAATGGTTTATATGAAATTAGAAGTGGTTGGAATTTAATAAGATTAATGGACACAATGTGATTGCTAGATAACTAACATGGAACTATTAATGTCTTATAATATGGGGAGATATTGTGTGGTTGATGTGCAGTTTTAGAGTTGATATGTGGTGTATTTAGAGGTTAAAAAACCGGTTGATGTGTAGAGATGATATTGAGACTATGGGTTATTGTGGGTATCATTAGTAGAAAGGGGACCCTAGGTTAGTCTTGTGTTTTATAAAGATACATTATATTTTTTTTATTTCTTACACACCACCAAATGAGTCAGGTAATGTAACCAATTACCATACGAGGTTTTGGGTTCTGAGTGTACCCCAACATCCCTGAAGTGGGTGGTATGAATGGACGACTACTCCCCATTACACTATCTCTCTTTTGGATGTAGTGTAGTTTCATGGTTATACAATATGTTACTGTGGTATGTGTTCATGGTATATAGTATGTTTCTATGGTATATAGTATGTAACTGTGGTTTATGATTTGTAGCTATGGTATGAAAATATGGTTATGAAAGGTGATAAGTGTTTTTGGTTGTGATAAGTGGATGTAGTATATGGATATAAAATGTATGAAAACGTTTATATATAAATTAGGGTGTGAGGGTGACTCGTTCATTGGGGATTTCAATACATGGTACCTTTTGTCTATATATTTTATTGTTTTCTATATTACTTTTATAAAAATTTTGTGAGTGGGACTTGGTGATTTCGGGTTATAGATAATCATGTATAGATATTGAGTTAGTTTCATTTTTTACTCACTGAGGATTTAATATGCTTCTTCTATATTTTCATGAGAGTCATCGAAGGAGCCTACTGAGTATACTTTTTTTCTTTTCCCTACTCTTATATACTTATTTTTAATGATTTCAGGGTGTTTTTATTGATATATCTATATCATAAGAATTTGTGGTGTAGTGGTTGAAGGTTCCGGGCATAGAGGAATAGTGGTTGGGACGTCAACTAACTTTGATTTTTACCGTGATCAATGATTATTCCAGGATCAATACGATGATGAACACCAATCTCCAAAAAATATAATCAAAGATTTACATAAAGAAGAAAGAGGCTTGAAACCTTTGATATGATCTTGCACAAAATGTTTATAATTAATTTAATTAATTTCATAAAGAAAAAATAATACATGGATTTTTGGTATTTTTCTTTGTTGATGATTTTGATCATCCAAAATGACCCTTTCGGATTATATCATTGTGCTTGTAAGGATCCAAACTAGAATCCCTCTAGCGGTGATCCATACATGCTCTGATGGCCTCCGATTGACACCACTCATTCTCCAGGTGCTAGCGTGGAGAAGTGAGTGTCTTGTGTTGTGCGTTCTTGACCTATTATTCTTTGGCATTGAAGAACATCTCTTGTTTTTGAGAGGGGAGGGAAAAGGTTTTGAGAGAGAAATTGTTCGGCTCAACAATTCTCAATTCACCAGGCGTGTGGTGTTATGTATGGAACAATATGCCTAATTATCTATTTATATATATGTAATTTCAGTTACAATATTTAATTTCATAACAAAAATTAAATAAATTCATGAACTTAGAGAAAACCCATTCTCATAATAATAAAACTGTGTCATTATTCATGGTTCACCAACCTACACAAAATAGAATTATAAAATAAAATTCCACATCACAAAATAATAGCAACGTCATTATTATTTTTACTTGTGCCAACTAGTTAAATAATTATTTATCGTCTTGAAAATGATTATTATACTACCAGACTAACCTTGATCCACTCTAACTCTACTTCCATTTATTTAACACCCGAATAAATAAATAAATAATTTATTCTCTAAAATAAATATTTTATTTACAAACTAGTAAATAAATATTTATTAAATTTCCAATAAAATAAATAAATAAATTTTATATAATTTATGCAATCATTTTAACTTAAATAAAATTAATCCACGGTCTTGAGAATAATATTTATTTCATTAATTAAATTCAAATAGAATTTAACCAAGACCAACAAAAACACTTAGTGTGTGACCCTCTAGGATTCTTTCTCGTTGGCATTAGGCGGGCTTGCCTAAAGTCCAAGATTACTTTCTAGCAATGGGTCAAGGCACCCAAGAGAAAGAATTTAATGTCACAAAAATGACATACACATTCAAAATATCACTGTGTAATATAATCCCTTTGTTGCAATATCTCATCAAGCATGTTTCATGATAGTGCCATCAACTTTTATGCTTGATACATCATTCTTTAACTACCTAAAATAAACTCATCGTTACACCATGTACATGGAATTTTGAACGATGGTTCTATTTCACTCAAAGATATAAGATATAAACTTCAATAAATATAATGGAAAAATCCTTCCTCGACATATCCATTAATAACATACCACTAGTGACGCACCCAACATACCCTACTTCCTGCCAACTGCCTACGTGACGGTTTTCGGCAGTAAATCATAGTGCACGAGTCATGAAACGTATTAATGATAATCTTAAAGTCTAAGGATCATTAAAAATGCTCATAGATAAAAATATTTGATGAAACTAAAACATGAATAATTCCTACTAGTGGGTTTGTTCTCATAATCTCCTATCCTAGAGATTACCAAGTATGAACATCATGAGAGGACGTCTCATCTGCTTACGAGTAATCACACCTGATGGTATGCATGCCACATGTCCCATCATAGTATATCATCCAACCACAGAACTATATTTAAGAATATTGTTATAGAATTTCAAAGTTCTCATTATAACGGGGAACTGTCATGACCTTATCAATGAAACAAAGACTCTAGGACATTATTAAATCATAGTCATGTATAACAATGAACAATATGTAATAATACATTAAATATCCATATAATCAAAGTAAAACTAGTTGGTTTTAGGACACTAACTCTTATAAACTCCCACTTGGACTAGAGCTAACTGCCTATGAAATTTAGTCTGCTAGACCTCACATGATGATCATGTTTCTGTTGAGTCAAGGCTTTAGTCAAGGGGTCCACCACATTTTCTTCTATGGAAATACTTCTCACTACAACTTCACCTCTCTGAGAAAAACCCCTCAAGAGATGGTACTTCCAATGTATGTGCTTCATCTGCTGATGTGAACTTGGGTCTTTTTCAAGAGCCACCACTTTTCCTTACTGCTAGGTATCACATCTAGCTCCTAGATGAAGCTTCGCATCCAAACTGCTTCTTTAGATTCCTCATAAGCTATGATATACTTGGACTCTACTATAGAATTTATGACCACACTCTACTTTGATCTCTTCCAACTCATTGCAACTCTATTCAAAGTGAAAATGTATCATGTTTGCGACTTCATGTCATCTTGATCAGTCTAGAAACTGGTATTTGCATATCCTTTGATGAATATTTTCTCATCTCCTCCATAAACCAGGAACATATCCTTATTATGCCTTAGATACTTTAGGATAGTCTTGACTACCATCCAATGGCGGTCACCTTGGTTAGCTTGATTTCTACCTACCAGTCTCAATGCATAGGCAACATCCAGCCTAGTACATATCATGGAATACATGAATGACCCAATTGTTGATGTGTATAGAGTACTTTCCATTATATATTTTTTCCGCATGTGTCTAAGGACAAATTTTCTTGGAAATATGAATTCCATGTGACGCAGTCAACAATCCCCTCTTTGATTGTTCAATACTGAATCTCTTCAATATGTTATCAATGTATGTACATTGACTTAATCCCAGCAATCTCTTGGATCAATCACGATGGATCTTGATCCCAAGAATATACGCTTCCTAGCTCAATTCCTTCATGGAGAAACGTTTATTCAACCATTCTTTAATATACTATAAGACAGTTATCTCACTTCCAATAAGTAATATGTCATCAACATATACTATTAAGAAAATGAATGCACTCCCACTAAAATGTTTGTAGACATAAGGCTCACATTCATTCTTGATAAAACCAAATTATTTTATAGATTCATCAAAACAAATTTTCCATGACCTGGATGCTTGATTTAATCCATAAATATATTTCTAAAACTTGTATACCTTATTAGAATCCTTTGGAGTCACATACCCTTCAGGTTGTGGCATGTAGACATCTTAATGAAGGTTCCCAATAAGGAATTCTATTTTGAAATCCATTTTCCAAATCTCATAGTGATTGTAAGCCCTAATGGCAAGACAAATTCTGATGTATTTCAGTATTGCAACTGTTTATAAGGTTTCATCGTAGTCAATTCCTTGATGATGTTTAAACCCTTTTGAAACCAGTCATGCCTTATAGGTACTGACTTGTACTTCCATTTCCAATTTCTTTTTTAATACCCATTTTCAACCAACAGGATTTACATCAACTGGAGGATCTACCAAAATCCAAACTTGGTTCTTGTACATAGAATCCATTTTTAATTCATGTCTTTTTTCCACATATAAACATCTGTGCCACTTGCTGCTACCTTGTAGGTTAGAGGATCATTTTTATCAACTAATAATGAGTCACCATCCCTGATAACTAGAAAACTGTACTATTCCAGTTATCTAACCTCTCATGTACTCCTACGTATTACTTGTGTCTCTGGAATAGATTATTCTTCCACGAGGCTTTGTGAAATCTATTCCTGTACCAACTCTTGTGCACCTTGAGCCTTGAATTCATCAAAGTATATCTTTCCCCCACTATATATTTTGGAGATGTGCTCCCTCTCAAGGAATATGGGATGTCATGACACTATATCCTTTTTGTATGAGGTTTTTTATAGGTAATATCCCCTTGTTTTCTTGGGGTATCCAATAAAGGTAAACTTTGTACCTCGGGGTGAAAGTTTCCTACCTGAATAGGCCTTAACAAATGATACACTACCCCACATATATAAATTCAATAACATAGATTTTCTTCCACTCTATAACTCATATGGAATAAAATTTATCAATTTAGTTGGTACTTGGTTTAGTATGTGAGCGGTTGTTTGTAATGCATACCCCCAAAAGGATAATGGAAGACTTGCATGACTTGTCATTGATCTCACCATGTCCAACAAGGTGTAGTTTCTCATTTCACTTACACCATTCCATTGAGGTGTGTAAGGAGGAGTTACTTGGGATAGGATCCCAAACTCTTGTAAGTAATAAATGAAGTCCTAATTAAGATATTCCCCACCCTAGTCTCAGTAGAGTTTCTTAATCTTCTTACCAAGCTGTTTCTCAACTTCATTATTGTATTCGTTGAACTTATCAAAGGAATCCGACTTATTACTCGTTAAGAAGATATATCTATATCTAATAAAATCATCAGTAAAAGTTATGAAGTATGAGTACCCACTCCTTGCTTCAACTGGAAATGGTCCATACACATCGGTACGAACCAATTCAATAATTTATTTATCACTTTCACCTTTCCCACCAAATATGGATTTGGTCATTTTTTCCTTGTAAACATGCATGACATACGCAAAGTGGTTTTAGTTCAAAAAAATTTAAATATCCATCTTGATGTAACTTTGTAAAGTGTTTCTCGTTTACATGACCTAGCTGGTGAGGCCCAAGTTGGGTGTAGTATGATTCATATGAATTATCTTTTTAATTGATTTCCATTACTTGGTTTGTGTAATTCAACACATAATGACCATTGTATAAATGTTCCCTACCAAAACAAATGCCATCCTTATAAAAGAAGCAACATTCATTTCCAAAATTGAAAAAAAATCCATCTATATCTAGTATGGATAGATAAATTATGTTTCTGGTTATATAAGAAACATAAAACAACCCGTTGACACCAAGATCATCCTAGTTGGCAATGTGAGGTGGTAGTCCCCAACAGCTACAACAACAAGTCTAGCTCTGTTGGATACTCGTAGATCTACCTCCCCTCGATCAATCTTCCTGAATCTATTTGGTTCTAGTATTTAGATACATATGTGAGAACCACAAGCTGTATCTTATACCCAATTTGTAGAAACAGATATATTTCATTCGATAACAAACTCACATGAATCTTCCCCTTACTTCTTAGGTCAGTTGCAGGTCTTCTTCCAGTGGCCCTTCTTACCACATGCGAAACAAACAACCTCCTTTTCCCTTTACTCCCCTTTGATCTTTCTTTTCTTTGAAGGATGTGAAGAATCTTTGGGCTTAAATCTCTTTGCCTCCCCTTTCCTCTTATTCACCATAAGGACATAAGGCTTTTCACACTTCATATATTTTTCCACTTGGTGAATGAGGATAAAAATATTATATAGAGACTTCTTAATCATATTCATATAGAAATTGACAAAAAAGTTAGAGAATATTTGAGGTAGTGATGCAAGAATGATATCGGTGCCTAGTTATTCAGGGAGTTTAAACCCTAGAACCTCTAGGCGCTCAATGTATCCAATGATCTTGACTACATGAGGCCCAGTTGGGGCACCTTCTCCAAGATTACTCTGAAAGAGTGCCTTAGAGATCTCAAACCTTTATTTTCATGATCTCTCCTGGTAAAGAACATGTAGGTGATCGAGCATTCTATAGGCATCAATGTTTTCATGAGACTTCATGAGCTCACTACACATTGATGATAACATCAAACATTGAACATTGACCACATCATTCATGTGTTTCTTGTAGACCAGGAAATCCTCGTCACTCGCCTCCTTGGTAGGCAGATCAGGTAATGCTGACTCTAGCACGTAAGACTTCCGTTCATGGTGTAGGATAACCCAAATGAGTATAAACCATTCCTAGAAGTTACTATCGATGAGGATGTTGTCTTTATCCAGAACTGATCGTAGGGATAGTGTGGTGGACGAGCTAGTCATTTTTATTCTACAATTAAAATAGTAGATCATTAGTAATTTCTTGATTACATTTTATGAGAAATAATAAATTTTATTAAGTCTCCCACTATTTTATTAAGTCCCAATATCCCTCACCATTGAACTCAGAATGTCCAGTTACCATGACATTCTAATGGAAAGGATCCATATTCCACTTCCACATAACCCCAATAGGGGTTGGTCAAGCTATTAGAAGGTATTTAGGTAGGTAGGCCTTTGCCAACTACAGGCTTGCAGTTCCTTGATCTATTGAGTGGACTCCCCAACCCTGAAATCCAGAATTCGGATTATCACAACTACTGCCTCTAATATTACACCAAGTCTAGAAAAGGATAATCCTCTTGATATAATATGGTTAAGTCAACCCGAAACATTTTGTAAGGGATTCCTGTATAAAAGTTAGTGTCCCAACAAGGGTTTTTAAAACACATAGTTTTATTGAGTTTTTCCCTTAATCAAGTAACATAAGGATTGGTTTGATTTAATATTTTATTTTAGGGATCTTTATCTCTCATGCGTGAATTGATTATTATAACATGATTGTTAATATTAAGTGGAACATACTTAAGTGATTTACCATGTCTTGATAATATTTACACATAAGTCTTGTTTATTTTAGTTTCATCTTTCATGATTGTTTAATTCATTAATTATGGGATCATAACAACACATCTATAATGATAAACCATGAAAATGACAGAAATAAAATAAAGTAAATTTCATGATCATGATCTTTTATAATGGTTAGTTTATCTAGAGGTTGTTAAACTAACCCTGGCCTAGGGGAGAAACACCTTGAACCTTTTGGGTTTGTGTTTTAAGATTCCACATGTCCACCTTTGTATCTCCTGGGATTGGTTTCGTCTCTGCTCCAGCTTGAACTTGCTCCACTAGCTTGGTAGTTACATCAATTGCATATGCCCTTTTTTTAACTCACATGTAGGTGAGGGGTAAAAGGGGGTTTTATGTAAAAGAAACATTGGGCAGGCAGGCCCTACATATTCATGAGGATAAGGCTCACTGACCAAAAAATTTATTTCAAATAAATAAATTAATAGAAACCATCCACATACAAAGGTCTTGGTCTAGCTATGATCATCTATACATGCAACAATATTTTTGCATAAATAAAATTATAGTTCAATTCTTTAATCGTTATCATTTAAGATAAATCACACTTGAATTAATTAAGTATCATCTTTAATTAATCGATCCTTTTATCTTAAATCATTTTCTGAATTTCTTTGAGATTCTCATCCATCATAATTTTGAACAAATAAATTCAATTAAAATCAACTTTGTACGTAACTTGTACCTTGGAGGCAACCCAGTGAATTCCTATTCAAAACTACCCAATGAGTAGAAATTAACATTACACAGATATTAAATTAAACACGTATATATAAAACACCTATCACATGTTGTGCCTTGTCTTTATGCTCACACGATGGTACACGTATCAAGGGTTTGGGTAATATAATAATAAATTTTAATAAATCTGCGTAATTTGGATGATTACACGACGTGCAGTTCCAACTACATGATGTGTACTATTGTTCACCATCCATCCAAAATACATGCCTGGGGAAATGGCGTGTGAGTGTACTTCAGAAATATTCGAAGTACACGGTATGTCTAGTTGGCCACATGCCATGTAGTTCCTTGTTACACGGTCTCCAGGTAGGCTAGACATGTACGGGGTAGACGGTGCAACCCTAACCCGAAGGGACTACACGTCATGTCCATTTGGGCCACACAATGTGTAATCTAGAAACTACTTTCCACCTGTTCCTGGTTAACACACAGAGTCATTTAAGACTTAGAAAGACTCCAACACACAACTTGGTTTGGAAAACCAATCTGATGCCTTGAATCTTGACTACACGATGTGTACTGTCGAATACACACCATGTGTTCTGGTGTTGTATGACCTAGAAGCTTTGGCAACTCTGAATGAGATCCTCTATTTTATTTTAATCAAAATTAAAAGAAAATATCGTTTTTGTAAGGTGAACGAGAAACGAAAGAGGTGGAATAGATATTGAGATTCAGATTTGCAGAACAATTAACTCGAATTTAAACAACTAAATTATTAAATGCGTAAGTCATCAATGAAATTTTTAAATAATTATAAACTATGATGTAACCCCTTTGATACCACTTGAAGGTTCCGGGTGTAGTGAAAGCGTGGTTGGGACGGCACCCAACATTTATTTTTACCATGATCATTGATTATTCTGAGACCAATACGATGATGAACACCAGTCTCCATGGAATATAATCAAAGAATTAGATATAGAAGAAAAATGCCTGAATCCTTTATAGAGGATCTTTCACATCATGTTTATAATTAATTTAATTAATTTCATAAAGAAAAAATAATACCCGGATCTTTGGTATTTTAACTCGTTGATGATGTTGATAGTCCAAAATGACCCTTCTAGATTATCTCATTGTGCATGTAAGGATCCAAACTAGAATCCCTCTAGCAGTGATCCACACATTCTCTAATGGCCTCCGATCAACACCGCTCGTTCTCCGGGTGCTAGCGTGGCAAAGAGAGTGTCTTATGTCGGTCATTCTTGATCGCTTGTTCTTCAGCCTTGAGAACGTCTCTCATTCTTGGGAGGGGAGAGAAGAGGATTCGAGAGAGAAATTTTTTGGCTCAACAATTCTCAATTCACTAGGCGTGTGTTGTGGTGTATGGCACAATAATCCTAATTGATAATTTATATACATGAAATTTTAGTTACAATATTTAATTCCATAGTAAATATTAAATACATTAATGAACATAGAGAAAACCCAAGATCATAATAAAAATATCGTGTCATTATTAATGGTGCGCCAACCTACGCAAAAGGGAATTATAAAATAAAAATTTTCATCACAAAATAATTGCATATTAATTATTATTTTAACTTGTGCCAACTAGTTAAATAATTATTTACCATCTTGAAAATAATTATTTTACTACCGAACCGACCTTGGTCTGCTTGAACTCCACTTCTATTTATTGAACACCAGAATAAATAAATAAATAATTTATTCTCTTAAATAAATATTTTATTTATAAACTAGTAAATAAATACTTTTTAAATTTTCCATAAAATAAATAAATATATTTTATTTAATTTATTCTATCATTTTAACTTGAATTAAATTATTCCACAGTCTTGAGAATAATATTTATTTCATTAATTAAAAACAAATATAATTTAACTGAGACCACAAAAAACACTTAGTGTGTGACCCTCCAGGATTATTTCTCATTTGAATTAGGTGGGCTTGCCTAAAGTCCAAGAGTACTGTCTAGAAACGGGTCAAGACACCCAAGAGAAAGAATGTAATGTCAAAACAATAAAATCCACATACGAACGCTCACTGTGTAATATGTAAATACCGGGAAATTCTGTGGAAATTTTTTTTTCTTAAAAACATAGGATTTTTACGAGTCCGTGAAACCTGACGGTACGCGATTCTGAGGCCCGGAGTGCCCGGAATGATCCGTTGATGTTTTGTTAAGCTTAAATTAACGCGCGTAAGTAGTTTTCCTGAAAAATTGGAATAACTCTTAAACGGATACTCAGATCAGAAATATGAGGCTACCGTTGCGCTCAGGATGGCGGGTTTACCCTAGGAATTACTTAGGATTAGTTGGCGCGAGCCTCCTATGAGAAAACCTGAAAATGGAATAAATGTAAATAAAATAATTAAATAAAGTTATTTTATTTTTCAAATGCTTATAACTCACAAATGGTACCTCAGATTAAAAATCTAAGACCACTGCTGAACTCATGAGGGTGATATTTCTGTAAGAAGATACTAACTTGGGTCGGTGAGGGCCACCAGAGAATGTTTGTTTTTGGTAGCAAATAAAATAATTAAGTGAACTTTATTTTATTGTAAAATTCATAACTTTTAAATGGTAACTCGGATTGGAAATCTGAGGGTACCGTTGGGTTCTTTGGAGCGTGATTCACCTAGGCAGAGCCTAACCTTGACCGGCATGGGTCGAGGGTGACAAATAATAATTTTGCGAAGTTTTTTTCGGGTACTTTCAGTAGACGTGCGATCAGGATTTTATAACTTTTGAACTGGTGCTCGGAATTGAAATATGAGGGCACCATTGAACTCGCAGCGCTGATATTCTCTTAAGGAGACCTACACCGTAGTTTCTTTCTAACAAGAATGGAAGTTAGTTTTTCAATTTTTCGTGGAAGAATAAAAATAAAATATTTTATCACTTATTTTATTTTTATCCTTTCATTTTGAGTTTCAGAGGTGGGGACCACATGAGGAGGGTCGGAAATTTATGGAAAAGCATTAAATTCTCGGTTACACAATTCGGTAACCACCCGACCCTTGGACTTCACCCAAATTAATTAATCCAACTCAGCTTAATTAATTAACTAGTTAAACTCTTGGTTTTACCCTTTAATGTGCCAACCTTAAAACTTAGTTTATAATTTTGGCACCACACCTCTCATGGGAAGAGGGTTGGAGGATTGGAGGGAGAGCCTTTGGAAAAATACATCTTCCAACAAAGAACGCTTTTTACACCACCGAAGAACGAAAAACATCTTCTTCCTCCTTTAAACGGGGCAAGAAGGGGAACCGTCACCCACGAAGAACGCCGACGTCGTCTTAGACTCCGTCTTCACCATACCACACCTTCCACCGTCAACAATTGACAAGAAAGGTAGGGGTTTGAGTTTAATTCTTTCCTTGTTCTTCATCATTCAAACCTCGGTTTATTTATTGGAAAATCTATATCAACTGACGCTGAGGGCGCGGGCCGAACAAACATGGCCTGACATCCCTCCGCTAGTTCTTGATTGGTTGATGACGGAGGTGGCGCAATGGCGCCACCGAAAGAGAAAACCATGGTGGACCATAGGCGGCCGGCGATGGGACGGCCGCGAGAGGAATCAGTGGCGCAAGGACCACTGGGTTGCCGAAGGGGCGTGGCGCCGTCGCGCCATGAAAAGAACTGGGCCGCGACCAAGCTGGCCACGACAGTGCCGGAGGGGCGTGGTGTCATCGCACCACCCCAGATGAAGGGGGCCACGAACATGTGGGCTGCGACCGATGAAGATGGCGCGGTGCCGTCACGCTGTGCCGAAGAGCACCCATGGCCAAAAGCCACGGCGGACATGAAGGGCGGCTGGCTGAGCCAGCTGCCGGTGGGCGTTCCTAAGGCGGGACCCTTGGGTCCCCCGGTCAATGGGCCGGCGCCACGGGCCGGCCGTTACAGAGATGGGGGGGGGGCGCTGACCACCCTCCACGCGACCACCACTAACTTCGGCTGGTGGTCTGCCTCCCAGCCACGCAGACTGGCTGGTCGGCCCGCCTCAGGTCGGGCTGCCCTCAGGCCGGGACGCGCCTTCGGGTCAGGACGCCCCCTCGGGCCAAGACACCTCATTGGACTGGGCTGCCCTCTTGGGCCGAGCTGCCCCCTCGGACCGGTTCGGACCCACGGACCGGGTTAGACCCTGGTCGGGACCGGGTCGACCAGGGTCGGTCAGACTAGGTCGGACTGGACCAAGACCCGCTATGGCCAATTACACCCTTTCGCTTGTATCTTGGGCTACAACTGTTCGATCGACGAAATTTCTGCGGTGATGGAAATCTAAGGGCGAGACGGTTCCTTTGGCATACCCCACTTGAGGTTTGGATATAGTTGGGGTATGGTTAGGTTGGTTTGAACCTAAAAACCAATCGGGCCCCTGGAACGGAAATGCCAATAACTCACAGACCGGGCGTCCGATTGACGCGCCGTTTGTCGCGTTGGGTTCCTTATAACGAGACGAAACTAAAGGGATGAATCAACTCTAGACTTCGTGGTAGTTGATATATTGGAACTTGGCTCGAGTATCGGACCCTCTCGGAATCGAGCGTTCTGTGTGCGGAAACCCTATGGCTGGCTGCGACTGAGATGATTGGATCCTCCGTGGGTTCGAAAGTAATGATACTTTACGAGGATCCTTCATGGGTTAGATAGCGATGACTAATGTACCGGGATCCTCCGTGGGTTCGATAGTGTTGACGTATATACTGAGATCCTCCGTGGGTTCAACAGTGATGACTTCTGTGCCAGGATCCTCCATTGGTTCGACTGCACTTATATTGTTCTAGGATCCGATATGGGTTTGACAGAGGAGATGATTCAGAGGATACATCTAATCATCTCTACCGCTCTTCATGTGTTTTATACATGTGTGAGTTGAGTCTTGTCTTTCAATCATTATCATTGAGATGATTGACTTTACTTCCTTTGTGGATTGGGTTGTTCTTGGGCTCGAGAGTTGAAGCCGGACTGTGACTGGTAACTAAGGTATATGTATGGGAATATACCTAAGTAGGGTTGGTTGACACTTCGTGATTGTATCTTTATTCTTTGGTTTATCCTTATTGGATTCTGGGAGACCTTCGGGGGTCTCGGGGTCCCCTACTGAGTATTGTTATACTCACCCCTACATGGGCTTCACCCGCATCTTATTGTGTTCTGTGCAGACGAAGGTCTGCAATGATCGAGACTGAGGGTGATGGACAAGAGGCTTCTCGGAGCTGGACTAGATGGGACGTACCTCAGGGATGAGTTGTTCGAGATCTGTACCAACCCTTCTGGTAGGAATCCCCAGTGGACAATCTAAGAGCTGTTTTTCCCTTTTCACTTGTACTTGTACTTGTTGTTCAGTTGGGTTTCTATAATGGCCCACTAACTTTAAGCATTCCTTTATTTTCAATACTAGTATTTTTTGCTTGTAATGCTTGTGTTCAGGCTGTGTGTGTTATAGGCTTAAAGGTAATGCCTTCTCATTTTATCAGGGATTCACCTTTGGTTCTAGTCGCTAGCCCCTGGCCTATGGAAGGCGGGCTTGGGGTAGTCACGACACAGGCCTTGAGGAAGGGTAATGACAAATTGTTATAAGAGGATTCAATTCTACCGCAGAACTTAGGACTCCGATATGAATTACTGTGAAGCAATAGTTTTTTTAGTATTGAGTGTGGTTTTCAGTTCAGGGAGTCCAGTGTTGGTGAGACGGACGACGTATCCATACACCAGGACCCTGACCTATGATTTCTGACTTAGTGCAAGAAAACAATAATTGCATGTGTGTTTCAAGAGTTTCCTTTGTGATCTATTTTAGTCAGCTCACCAGGTATAACTTGTTGACAGTGTCACATCTGTTCAGGATGCCTCCACATAGACAGCCTGTTGGAGTTCCGAGAGAGTAAACGATGACGGCCCACCGAGCGACGAGGCTCCGATGCAGGGACCTCTTAATATGTTCGCACCTTCGGGTCGTGAACCAGTAGCACCACCACCTGTTAGGCAGCAGATACCACCAGCCAAACTGGTGGACGTTGCACGTCGACTGTGTAACGACCCAATCGTTTTGAGTAGTATATTAACTCACTCTTAAGGATTTAATAAGATGTTAATGGTTAATGTAGAAAGAGGAGTCGATGGCTTCATCCAGTAGACTCGAACCTTATGAAGCCCACTTATCAGAGCTTGGGAAGGAGGTAGCATCTGTGGGCTTCGCTTTGGACCAAGCCCAAGCCAAACTCCAGCGTGTCAAGCTTGAACGGAAACGCCTGCGGGAGAAGTTCAAGTTATTAGAGATTACTACTAGGGCAATGTTATCTGAGACTCTCTCAGATTCTCTAACCATAGCACACCTTACACTTAGGTCATATGCCGGTGTTATAAGGGGCTATGTGACGAGACCCTAACTTCTTTGTGTAATCCCTTGGGATGAATGAATTGAGATTTCTTCCTTTAGTGATGTTTGTGAAATTTCAAATGTCCGGATAATTTTAGGATATATTTTATTGATGAATTTTGAAAAAGGGATATTTTAAAATATTTATGGAAACCCTAAATAATTAATGATATGTAATGATTTTCAAAAAATGGTCTTCTACAAAAGTGTTCAGTAAGGAATTTGGAGTCTAATAAGAAGAACTTAATTTTTGATGAATAGTAAATTATGAATAGTGATTTTACACTTAGGATTAGTAATGTGACCAAATGGATTAGTAATTTCACTCAAAGAAAGTTTTAATATAATTTAGACACCTAGATTAAGTAATGTGATTCAATAAAATGGGTAAATAACGGTTTCATAAATTATTAGTCAAGTATTAGTTTTTTCGGATGAATAGTGTTTTTTAATTAAAAATTTAATTAAAAATAATTAGAAAATTATTTTTATAAAAAGGACTTTATTTTTGAACTCAGAGCATCGATATTATGTTAAGGTAATTTTTGGGGATTTTTCTGAAAAAAAATGAATTTTCGGTGAATAGTGTTTTTTAATTAAAAATTTAATTAAAAATATTTAGAAAATTATTTTCATAAAATTTATTTCATTTTTGAAATCAGAGCATTGATATTTGGTTAAGGTGAAATTTTGGGATTATTCTGAGAAAGTTGAATTTTCGATGAATAGTGAAAATACAGTTTTTAAGTTACGGGTGTTTAATGACATCATTAAATGATGTATTAAGTATGTAATCAATATGGTCGACTTATGAATAGTACGATAAGGTATGAGGTGTCCCAAGTGGCCAATACCATGGGCAAATACCATGGGAAAGCCCATGGTTTTGCCAAAACCACTAATGAGGTGTCCCTTGGCCATTAATGCCTTATCCCCTCACTTTCCCTATAAATACCCACCCTTTACTCCTTTATTTTTCACTCCCAAATCTCCCCAAACTGATTTCTAGTCTCCTTACCTCCCAAGGAGACCTCCCAAGGTTCCCCCAAGCCCTCAAGGTCCAAAACTTTAAGTTTTAAGAGTTACGTTTTAAGGTAAGGGATCCGACCTCTCTCTTTCTTTTCATGTAATCACTTTTATGTCATTCCTTTTATGATCCATGTTTTTTTGTGAGAGGATGTTCTTTTATATTACTCTTACTTCCCTTTTCATGTTTATATTATGAGAGATCCCCTCTTACTCTCTTCATTTCGTTTTATGAATGTTTAAGTGACGCCGTTAGGCTGCCGAATTTTTAAGGAATTCTTTCACCCTTCTCATTTTTCAAGTTCGATTTTCATGTCAAGTATTTCAAGTTACTTTTTATTATGTTGGGGTATGATCTCTATATCTATCATACTTATCTCTTATGATAATATGATTAGAGAACCTATTTGATCTTGTCAAATATTTTTTTTGAAGTTTAAGTGACACCGTTAGGCTGCCAAATTTTCATAAGAGAAATCTTATTTTTGTCTCACTTCCATGTTTTTCATTTCATATGGTATATCTTTCAAATTTCATTACCATGTTCTTAAATCCATTATATTCTGTCCCCCTACTGTTTTATGGATCATTTATGAGTGGGTGACCCATGTTCCCTCTCTTTTCAATGTTTTCTAAAACCTTGTAACATAGCCGTTATGCTGCACGATTTTCATCTCAAAATGCCTCTCTCTTTTCTCAAAATTATTTTATGTTGTAAAGTGAATACTAAAAGATCTTCTTTCTACAAGGGTATTCACATATATATAAAAATTTTCTATTTTAAATTCTGGTATTTACATACATGAAACCCGATTTCCCTTTCCGTGGGATTAAAGTGACATAAAGATCATGTCTTTAAAGCAGTTTTTAAAACGTTATGATTATGAAATGAAACCCATTTCTTTTATGCTATATGGGTTGTTTACGAAATTTTTGATGATGATATAGTTGTATCACATGATAATAAAGACATGTCAAGGGTGCGCCCATATAGCGCTCTAATGCATTGGGTAAAGACTTAATCTCTAGAGATGACTTTTTAGACTGATACCTTGGTGAATAACCTTGGTAATTTTTAATGACACCTTGGGGATGGACCTTGGTGAAACGAAATGATTGTCAATATTGAATGTTTCAGCCACATCTTCAAGTTATGAAAATTTTTATTTCTATTATGATGTATCTCATTATTTCTTTCTCATGCCTTAAAGTTCTTTCCATGTCCTTATTGAAGTATCTCAAGTTCACATGTAAAATGTTTCTCTTATTTCCCTTACTGGGCCTTCTGCTCACCCTTTATTTTGATGTATGTCCCCAGGTTATGAGATGCAGTAATGAACCTAGGATGAACTTAAGGAGAAGCCTTTCAAGTGTTTAAGAAGAATGTTTTATGTTCTTTTCATGTATTATGTTCCCTGTTTCCAAGACACTAAACCTTAAAGATCCTCAGTTCCGTGTATTGAAATGAAAGTTATGTTATAAAAAGATGGGATGCTATAGTTGGTATCAAAGGATGGTTTAGTTATGTGTGGAAATTAGGATATAAAAACTTTAGGAAGAACCCTATAGAAAAGTTTAAATATAGGAAAACTTCCTGGTATTTTGGTAAGTATTGAGTAAGTGGTTTATCAAACAAATACATCCTTGTCTGGATACGAGCAGGTAGAGGCGGCTCTGGCACAGATGTACATAGGGGTAAAACCCGAAAACACCGCTTTGAGCTAGACTCGAACATGAACTGGTGCATGATAACGAGACTTGCTGCACTCTTGGTTACGAAACTCCTGGGGGATATGTTTGGTTAATCGCAAGCTTTTTATGATTCATTATGAAGGAATTATAGAGAAGTGTATTTGTCTAAGAATGAAGTCTTAGTTAAAAGATTCATAAATGAAATAAGTTTGTCACTAAGGTTTTATTATTTTAGAAAATGGAGGGCAATAGGAGGAACCGTGCCGATGGTGACCGCAATGCACCATGTGCTGACGGCCCTCCGATGGAAGCCGGAATGGAAACATTCATGCGAATGATGAACCAACTGACTCAAGTTATGAGTAATAGCTTGAATCAAGCTGAGAGGCCGACCTCACCACGAAGGGAACAACACTCTGTTGAGTCCTTCATGCATCAATGACCACCATCATTCAGTGGATCTATAGACCCTTTGGATTCGGAACAATGGAGAAGCTCCATTGAAACGATCTTTTCTATACTCCTTTGTTCGGAACAAGAAAAAGTCACCCTTGCTGTTTATCGCCTAGAGGGGGAAGCTGATCAGTGGTGGTCACTGGTCAAAAAAACGAATCCTAGAGGAGAGATGGAAGCTATGGAGTGGGAAGAATTCTGGGGAATATTCTTTAACAAGTATTTCCCTCATTCTATGAGGATGAGAATGGAGAAAGAGTTTCTCGAGCTGAAGCAGAAGGAGAATGAATCTGTCGGAAGCTATGAGATGAACTTCACCCGACATTCACGATATACCTCTACCTTTGTCATGGATCCAAGTGGGATGGTTGATAGATTTTTCGGTGGACTAAGACCTCATCTTCGGAAGAATTTAGCCAACCGGGACTATGATAGCTAAAAGGAGATCGTGCGGAGTGCAATGAAGGTCGAGCTGGAGTTTGGTGAGACACAGTGGTCTCATAAATCAAATGAAAATAAGAGATCGTTGGAGCCAAGTTTAGGGAAGACTTTTGATCAGGGAAGAGGTGGAAAGAAAATGCAACTTACCACATGCAATAAATGTGGGATGAAGCATATGGGGAACTGCTTGGTCGGAAGTGGCAAGTGCTACAAGTGTGGAAAAGGAGGCCATATTGCTCGGAATTGTCGTAGTGAGGTGAATCCTCAACTCCCCAACACTAACGACAGAGGAAAGATAGTTCTGGCATTACCCGAAGTCCATTGCTTCAAGTGTGGACAGATTGGGAACTATGCTAATCTCTGTCCAAATCCAAGGGCAGTGGAGGGGAATCACCATCAACCTCAGCAAAGGCCAGGGGAGCAAGGTCGTGCTTTTTCTATCACAACAACTGTAGTTGATGCTCCGAATGACGTGGTAGTAGGTACTCTTGTTGTCCTCTCAAAACTAGAAACTACTTTGTTTGATTCTGGTTCTACGCATTCCTTTATTTCCTCCAAGTTTGCAAAGAATATAGAATCAATCCTGGAATTGCTTGAGGTAGAGTTGTCAGTCAAGACTCCAAGTGGGATTATCCATGCATCAAAAGTGTTTAGAGACTCTAGTGTTTACTTTAGTGAGCACAATCTTATCAGAAATCTAGTAGTCATTCCCATGTTGTAATTTGAAGTTATACTAGGGATGGACTGACTCTCAAAGTATAATGCTAAGATCAAATGCAGAAGTAAGGAAATCTCAGTAGTCTTGAATAAACAACCTACAGTTATCTTCCAAGGAGAGATATCCTGAACTGATCCCTATCTAGAAGCACCTCCTATAGCTTTCTTTATGGAGTTAATCGGTGATGAGGAAGAAGGAAAAGGGAGCATACCAATAGAATATGTTCTAATTTTTCAGGAATACATGGATGTATTTCCTGAGGAGTTACCTGGACCTCCCCCCGAAAGAGAGGTAGAGTTCTCCATTGAACTCGTACCTGGGTATCAACCGATATCAATGACTCTGTATAGAATGGAAAATGTGGAGCTATAAGAGTTAAAGAAACAACTCCAAGACTTGTTGGAGAAGGGGTTTATCTGTCTGAGTGTGTCTCCTTGGGGAGCACCAGTTCTCTTTGTGAAGAAGAAGGATGGATCAATGCGGTTATGCATTGATTATAGAGAACTGAATGGGATCACAGTGAAGAACAAATGCCCTCTTCCAAGAATTGATGATTTATTTGACCAACTTCGTTGGGATCAATTATTCTCCAAGATTGACCTTCGATATGGTTATCATCAACTGAGGGTGAAGAAGGAAGATATTCCAAAGACTGCCTTCTGATCAAGATATGGGCATTATGAGTTTAGTGTTATGTCCTTCGTCTTGACTAATGCTCCTGCTATTTTCATGGATTTGATGAATAGAGTCTTTAAGGACTACCTTGATAACTTTGTGATAGTTTTTTGATGATATTTGGATATATTCAAAAATTCGTGAGAAGCATGAAGATCATCTGAGGGTTATTTTGAAAACTCTGCGGAAGGAGAAGCTCTTTGGAAGGTTCAGCAAGTGTGAGTTTTGGTTACAACAAGTGGCTTTCTTGGGTCACATCGTAACCAATGAAGGAATCTCGGTTGACCCTGCAAAGACAATGGTTGTGGTGGAGTGGCCTCAACCCACAACAGTAACTGAGATTCGTATTTTCCTTGGTTTAGCAGGATATTATAGGTGGTTTGTGAAAAACTTTTCACGGCTTTCTAATCCACTAACCAAGTTGAATCGAAAAGGGGTTAAGTTCATCTAGACAAAGGAATGCGAGGAAAGTTTCCAAGAGCTGAAGGAGATATTGGCTACTGCACCTGTGTTAACACTACCCTCTATCGGAGAAGGATTCGTTATTTTTAGCGATGCATCTCTGAAAGGGCTTGGGTGCGTCCTCATGCAAAATGACAAGGTAATTTCTTATGCATCTCAACAGTTGAAGATTCATGAGGAGAATTATCCTACGCATGATCTAGAGCTGGCGGTAGTTGTTTTTTCTCTAATGATATGGAGGCACTATCTTTATGGGGAGAAATGTGATATATACACTGACCACCAAAGTCTAAAGTATATTTTCACACAGAAAGAATTGAACATGAGACAAAGGAGATGGTTGGAGCTTATTAAACACTATGATTTTTCAATTCATTATCTCCCTGGAAGAGCAAATAAAGTCGCGGATGCGTTAAGCAGGAAAGACCCTATTGTTCTGGAAATAATGAGGATCCTAGGAGATCCCTTGATTAAAGATCTAGTAAAACTGGACATGGGAATTATAAGGAAAGGGACATCATCAACCCTATCCCAAATTATTTCCCAACCTTCATTACTAGAGAAGATCAAGAAGGCTCAAAAAGAATATCCTTTGCTGCAGGAGAAGTTTGAGGCTGTAAAAGATGGTAAGTTCCCTGATTTCAATATTGATCAAGAAGGTGTATTGAAATTTCGTACAAGACTATGTGTTCCATTTATTCCGGAGATAAAGAAAGAACTGATGGATGAAGCTCATAGATCTACTTTCTCTATACATCCGGGAAGCACTAAGATGTATAGAGACCTTCGTGATCATTATTGGTGGGATAACATAAAGAGGGAGATTGCTGATTACACTACAAGGTTCCTGGTGTGTCAGCAAGTAAAGGTTGAACGACAACTTCCTAAGGGGGTATTACAATTTCTACCCATACCAGTATGGAAGTTGGATAATATCACTATGGAATTTGTAACTGGTCTCCCAAAAAAATCCAAAGGAAACAATGCGATATGGGTTATTGTGGACCGTCTCACCAAGACAGCCCATTTTATCTCTCTTCGGGAAGATTTCTCTCTGGATCTGCTTGACAAGATATACGTAAGGGAAGTGGTAAGGCTGAATGGGGTACCACTATCCATCGTGTCTGATTGTGATCCAAGATTCACATCAAAATTCTGGAGAAGTATTCAACATGCTCTGAATACTGAATTGAATTTTAGTACGGCCTATCATCCTCAAACTGATGGCCAATCTGAAAGGACTATTCAGACACTCGAAGACATGGTGAGATTATGCTCAATGGAATCTAATGGTGGATGGGATCAACACCTCCCAGTAGTTGAGTTCTCCTACAACAACAGCTTCCATTCGAGTTTTCAGATGGCACCCTATGAAGCTCTGTATGGAAAGCGATGTAGAATTCCTACTTGTTGGGATGAAACTGGTGAGAGAAAGCTTCTTGGGCCTGATCTTGTGCAAGAGATGATAGAACAGGTCCATGCTATCCAACAACACATAAAGGCTGCTCAAAGTCAGCAGAAGATCTATGCTAACAATCGTCGAAGGGACTTGGAGTTTGGTGTTGGTGACAAAGTCTTCCTTCGAATTTCTCCCTGGAAGAGAGTCATGCGGTTTGGGAAGAAAGGGAAGCTCAGCCCTAGGTACATTGGCCCCTATGAAATCCTTGATCGCATAGGAGAAGTGGCCTATCGTCTAGCACTTCCACCGAACCTAGCTCAAGTTCATGATGTCTTCCATGTATCTCTCTTGAGGAAGTACATACCCGACCCTTCACATGTATTGAACCAAGAGGTGGTACAACTGGAACATGACCTCTCTTATGAGGAGCAGCCAGTGGAGATCTTAGACCGTAAGACAAGGTTCTACGAAACAAGAATACCCACCTTGTGAAAGTGTTGTGGAGGAATCATAAATATGAAGAAGTGACTTGGGAGCCTGAGGAAACAATGAAGCAAAAGTACCCTCACCTTTTCGACTAGGCCTCAAGTATAAATTTCGGGGACGAAATTTCTTAAGGGGGGAAGAATGTAACGACCCAATCTTTTTGAGTAGTATATTAACTCACTCTTAATGATTTAATAAGATGTTAATGGTTAATGAAGAAAGAGGAGTCGATGGCTTCATCCAGTAGACTCGAACCTTATGAAGCCCACTTATCAGATTTTGGGAAGGAGGTAGAATCTGTGGGCTTCGCTTTGGACCAAGCCCAAGACGAACTCCAGCGTGTCAAGCTTGAACGGAAACGACTGCGGGAGAAGTTCAAGATAGTAAAGATTACTACTAGGGCAATGTTATCTGAGCCTCCCTCAGATTCTCTAACCATAGAACACCTTAAACTTAGGTCATATGCCGGTGTTATAAGGGGCTATGTGACGAGACCCTAGCTTCTTTGTGTAATCCCTTGGGATGAATGAATTGAGATTTCTTCCTTTAGTGATGTTTTTGAAATTTCAAATGTCCAGATAATTTTAGGATATATTTTATTGATGAATTTTGAAAAAAGGGATATTTTAAAATATTTATGTAAACCCTAAATATTTAATAATGTGTAATGATTTTCAAAAAATGGTCTTCTACAAAAGTGTTCAGTAAGGAATTTGGAGTCTAATAAGATCAACTTAATTTTTTGATGAATAGTAAATTATGAATAGTGATTTTACGCTTAGGATTAGTAATGTGAGCAAATGGATTAGTAATTTCACTCAATGAAAGTTTTAATATAATTTAGACACCTAGATTAAGTAATGTGATTCAATAAAATGGGTAAATAACGGTTTCATAAATTATTAGTCAAGTATTAGTTTTTTCGGATGAATAGTGTTTTTTAGTTAAAAAGTTAATTAAAAATAATTAAGAAATTATTTTTATAAAAAGGACTTTATTTTTGAACTCAGAGCATCGATATTATGTTAAAGTAATTTTTGGGGATTTTTCTGAAAAAAATGAATTTTTGGTGAATAGTGTTTTTTAATTAAAAATTTAATTAAAAATATTTAGAAAATAATTTTTATAAAATTGATTTCATTTTTGAAATCAGAGCATTGATATTTGGTTCATGTGAAATTTTGGGATTATTCTGAGAAAGTTGAATTTTTGATGAATAGTGAAAATACAGTTTTTAAGTTACGGGTGTTTAATGACATGATTAAATGATGTATTAAGTATGTAATTAATATGGTCGACTAATCAATAGTAAGATAAGGTATGAGGTGTCCCAAGTGGCCAATACCATGGGAAAATACCATGGGAAAGCCCATGGTTTTGCCAAAACCACTAATGAGGTGTCCCTTGGCCATTAATGCCTTGTTCCCTCACTTTCCCTATAAATACCCACCCTTTAATCCTTTAGTTTTCACTCCCAACTCTCCCCCAACGAAGTTCTGGTCTCCTTACCTCCCAAGTAGTCCTCCCAAGGTTCCCTCAGGCCCTCAAGGTCCAAACCTTTGAGTTTTAAGTGTTACGTTTTAAGGTAAGGGATCTGACCGCTCTCTTTCTTTTCATGTAATCTCTTTTATGTCATTCCTTTTATGATCCATGTTCTTATGTGAGATGATGTTCTTTTATATTCCTCTTAATTCCCTTTTAATTTTTATATTATGAGATATCCCCTCTTACTCTCATCATTTCGTTTTATGAAAGTTTAAGTGACGCAGTTAGGCTGCCGAATTTTTAAGGAATTCTTTCACCCTTCTCATTTTTCAAGTTCGATTTTCATGTCAAGTCTTTCAAGTTCCTTTTTATTATTTTGGGGTATGATCTCTATATCTATCAATCTGATCTCTTATTATCATATGATGAGAGACCCTATTTTATCTTTTCAAATCTTTTTTTGAAGTTTAAGTGACGCCGTTAGGCTGCAAAATTTTCATAAGAGAAATCTTATTTTTGTCTCACTTCCATGTTTTTCATTTCATATGGTATATCTTTCAAATTTCATTATCATGTTCTTAAATCCCTTATATTCTGTCCCCCTACTGTTTTATGGATCATTTATGAGTGGGTGACCCATGTTCCCTCTCTTTTCAATGTTTTCTAAAACCTTGTAACATAGCCGTTATGCTGCAGGATTTTCGTCTCAAAATGCCTCTCTCTTTTCTCAAAATTATTTTATGTTATAAAGTGAATATTCAAAGATCTTATTTCTACAAGGGTATTTACATATATATCAAAATGTTCTATTTTAAATTCTGGGATTTACATACATGAAACCCGCTTTCCCTTTCCGTGGGTTTAAAGTGACATAAAGATCATGTCTTTAAAGCAGTTTTTAAAACGTTATGATTATGAAATGAAACCCATTTCTTTTATGCTATATGGGTTGTTTACGAAATGTTTGATGATGATATATGTGGATCACATGATAATAAAGGCATGTCAAGGGTGCACCCAGATAGCGCTCCAATGCATTGGGTAAAGACTTAATCTCTAGAGATGACTTTTTAGACTGATACCTTGGTGAATAACCTCGGTAATTTTTAATGACACCTTGGGGATGGACCTTGGTGAAACGAAATGATTGTCAATATTGAATGTTGCAGACACATCTTCAAGTTATGAAAAATGTTATTTTTATTATGATGTATCTCATTATTTCATTCTCATGCCTTAAAGTTCTTTCCATGTCCTTATTGAAGTATCTCAAGTTCACATGTAAAATGTTTCTCTTATTTCCCTTACTGGGCCTTCTGCTCACCCTTTCTTTTGATGTATGTCCCCAGGTTATGAGATGCAGTAATGAACCTAGGATGAACTTAAGGAGAAGCATTTCAAGTGTTTAAGAAGAATGTTTTATGTTCTTTTCATGTATTATGTTCCTTGTTTCCAAGACACTAAACCTTAAAGATCCTCAGTTCCGTGTAATGAAATGAAAATTATGTTATAAAAAGACGGGATGCTATAGACTGAGCGCGTTGCACGAGTCCCAACAGTAGAGGCCTCCGAGGTTTTGAGGCGAGAAAGATTCCCAGGTAGTAGTGGACTGGATGGAGGCAATTGCTAGAGTTTTCTTCCTAGTTGAGACACTAGTAGAGAAGATGGTGATCTTAGCTACTAGTCTTTTTCAGTGAGTGACCATGAGAATGGTCCATAGAGTGATGAGGTTTCAGTACTTGGATCATTTTTCGAGATGGTACCTTCGGGCAGTGTGACAAATATATCACTGCCCGTTGGTCATAAGACACTTTCGGCGGTACCAGTAGAGGACAATTGTAGGATTTGTGCCTTACATGTGTTTCAGCATCAGATACCCCTCAAGTTTCGAGGCGAGCCAGACTCGCAGTCAGGTGAGAACTGGCTTGAGGAGGTGGTTGAGAGTTCCCTTCAGCTTCTACAGTTTCGGTAGGATGACATGTTGGTAGTTTATTATTCATCGAGGTGTACCGACTATTCCTGTTACTTGATTAATATGATGTGAACAGTGCTTCAGGGCTCAGACTTCTGAGCAAGGTGTGTTTAAGAAAAATCGAGCCATCAATTTGCCTCTATGAATTCCTACTCATGTTAGGGTGCCAGAGAGAATCTTTTTGGTTGAATGTTTTTTGGATGATCAGATACAGCCAGTGAATGTTAGTAGTGGGGAAGCATTAAACTGGTTCCAGTCTCAGAGACTTGGGCGTTCAATAAGTTTCAGGAAGAGGATGTGATGGGGACATATGAATTTTCAGGACAACAGACATTGAAGAAGATCTAGAAGAGCATCATTAGGTGGTGTACATTTCGACATGTTACAACCACCCACCTTTGTAGTCCCCACCAGGCTCATGGAGTTTGAGGGCGGGGGAAGAGAGTAGCTGCATGCATTCAAGGAGTGTGACCAAAGGGCTCTAGGAATGGTTCGAGGTATGGTCTATGTCTACTACTAGCTACTGTATCAATAGACATAGGTACGAATAATTCCTTCTTTCCACGAATCTTATCCCAGACCTAGAGTCTCTAGTTAAACCGTAGACTTGAACCTCATGTCTGTATATACCTTTGGGAGGAGACTCGATTATCACACTTATGCCGACGGTGCGATCCGACCCTTGAGGTGAGTGTTTCAGTTGGAACCTTTTGGTGGCAGCGTCGAGGCCTTACGACGTTAGTTTGGGTATGGACTGGGCAACCACAGTTCATACACAGATTGAATGTATTAGGAAAAAAGGTTGTGTTTTATCTACAATGTTGGAATAGGGTCTTCCTTGGTCGGTGAAAAAGGAAACCCAGGCTGCACGAGATAAACTCATGGATAGAAGGGTGAAACTGATCACTCGTGAGTCGGCCAGCCTCACCCTCGTGGTAGCAGAAGTTTTGAGTTTTCAGTTCCCAACAGGAGTGGATAGAGTTCCTCTAGGATTATGACTTTGGGATAGTATATAATACTAGGAAGGGGGAACATGGAATCAGACACACTCTGTAGGAGGTCTGGCCTGCAGCTGCTAGGAGAGGCGACAGAGCAGCTAACTGCCTTACAAATATCCTTTGTGGATAGAGACAGAGCAGTTTATCTACATTCTATTAGAGTCACTCCTCTACTTATTCGGTGAGTCAGGTAGGCGCAGTGTGGGGACACTAACTATGAGACACGATGTGCTCAGATATCCATAGGGTAAGCACCTGATGGATTTTATGAAGGTGGGGAGTACGTTATCCTCTTCAGAGGATGTACTATGGTACCAGTTGCACTTAAGTGTTGAGGGAGTTCCACACTTCCCCTCTAGCGGTAAATCCAAGAGTAAAGAAGATGTACTAGGACCTTCAATGATAGAACTGGTGGCCATGTATTAATAAGGATGTAGCGGGGTTTGTCTCATGATGCCTCACTTGTCAGCAAGTGAAGGCGGAGCACCAGGTACCAGTAGGCTTGGTTCAGACTTTAGAGGTCCTAGAGTGGAAGTGGGATGAGATATTCATGGACTTCATGACGGGTCTTCCACTTACATCCAGGATTCAAGACTTGATTTGGGTGATCGTTGATCAACTCACCAAGTCGGCCCACTTCATACCGATCAGAGAACATGGCTCATTGGAGAGATTGGGATGAATCTATGTGCATGAGATAATGAGTTTACATGGAGTACCTACTTTGATTGTCTTCGACCGTGATGCACGGTTTACTTTCCAACTATGGAAGGGGTTGAAGGAGGCTTTCGGGACACAACTTCGCTTCAGCACCGCCTTCCATCCTCAGACGGATGGCCAGACTGAGAGGACCATTCAGACTCTTGAGGACATGCTCCGTGCTTGTGTCCTCAACATCGGTTGCAGTTGGAAGGACCACTTAACTATGGTGGAGTTTGCCTACAACAACATAAATCACTCCACCATCAGTATGGAACCTTTTGAGGCCTTGTATGGATGACCTTGCAGATCGCCACTATACTGGACAGACCCAGGAGAGTCAGCACTAGTGGGACCATAGATAGTATGTGCTACCATGGAGAAGGTGTAGATCATCCTGGAGCGGATGAAGACTTCACAGAGCAGGAAGAATTCATATGATGACAGGAGATGGAGACCACTTGAGTTAGAGGATGGTGACCACGCCTTCCTACGGATCTCACACCAATGAGGTCTATAGAGATTTGGCCGATGTGGCAAGTTATCTGTGAGATTCATAGGACCTTCAAGGTCCTCAGCAGAGTAAGCGGGGTGGCTTACCACTTGGCTCTTCCACCTCAGTTTCACAAGGTGCACGATGTCTTCCATGTATCTCAGCTGAGGAGATACATGAATGACCCTACACACATCATCGACCACGGGAAGCTGGAAATTGAAAATAGGGAGACTTCCATGAATGTTACAGTAGAGATTGAGGATCGACAAGAGTGGGTACTATGTGGATGGTCGATACCTCTGGTGCACATTCGCTAGCAGCACGAGAACCTCCAAAAGAGCACATGGGAGAGGGAGACTCAGATGCGTGCTCAGTACCCCCATTTGTTCCCATAGTTCGAGTTGTAGCTTATGGGGACGTAAAGACCTGAGGTGAGGGGAATGTAAAGACCTGAAAATTCCATTGAAAAGTTTTTTTTGTTCTTAAAAACATGGGATTTTTACGAGTCTGTGAAACCTGACGGCGCACGATTCTAAGACCCGGAGTGCCCAGAATGATCCATCGAAGTTTTGTTAATCTTAAATTAATGTGAGTAAGTAGTTTTCCTGAAAAAGTTGAATAACTATTAAATGGTTACTCAGATCAAAAATATGAGGCCACCGTTGGACTCAGGATGGCAGTTTTACCATAGGCGTGACTTAAGTTTAGTCAGCACGGGCCTCCTGTGAGAAAAACTGAAAATGGAACAACCATAAATAAAATAATTAAATAAAGTTATTTTATTTTTCAAATGCTTATAACTCACAAATGGTATCTTGGATTAAAAATCCAAAACCACCACTGAACTCATGAGGGTGGGATTTCTTTAAGCAGATACTAACTTGGGTCGGCGAGGGCCACCAGAGAAAGTTAGTTTTTGGCTGCAAATAAAATAATTAAGTGACAATTATTTTATTATAAAATTCATAACTTTCAAATAGTTACTTAGATTGGAAATATGAGGGTACCATTGGGTTCTTTGGTGCGTGATTCACTTAGGCAGAGCCTAACCTCAACCGGCGTGGGTCGAGGGTGACTGATAAAAACTTTCCGAACTTTTTTTCATGTACGTTCAGTAAACGTGTGATTGGGATTTTATAACTTTTGAACCGGTGCTCGGAATTAAAATCTAGGGGCACTGTTGAACTTGCAGTGCTGGTATTTGCTTAAGGAGACCTACAACGCAGTTGCGTTCTAACAAGAATGGAAGTTAGTTTTTAAATTTTTCATGGAAGAATAAAAATAAAATATTTTATCACTTATTTTATTTTTATCCATTCATTTTGAGTTTCAGTGGTGGGGACCACATGAGTAGGGTTAGCCATTTATGGCTAAGAATTAAATTCCTAGTTACACAATTAGGTAACCACCTGACCCTTGGACTTCACCCTAATTAATTAAGCCAACTCAACTTAATTAATTAACTAGTTAAACTCTTGGTTTTCCCCTTTAATGTGCCAACATTAAAATTTAGTTTATAATTTTGGCACCACACCTCTTGCGGGAAAAGGATTGGAAGTTTGGAGGGGGATCCTTTGGAGAAATACATCTTCCAACAAAGAATGCCTCTTCAGCCACTGAAGAACGATGAACATATTCTTCCTCCTTCAACTGGGGCAACAAAGGGAAGTGTCACCCATGAAGAATTCCGACGTCATCTTCGACTCCATCTTCACCATACCACACCTTCCACCGTCAATGATCAATATGCAAGGTAGGGGTTTGAGATGAATTCTTCCCTTGTTCGTCATCATTGAAACCTCAGTTTATTTATTGGCCAATTGTTATCACCTGACGCGGAGGGCGCGTGCCGAACAAACACGGCCCGACATCCCTCCATTGGTTCTTGATTGGTTAGCGATAGTAGTGGCACAACGGAACCACCGGAAGAGAAAACCGCTGTGGAGGATAGGCGGTCGGGGATGGGCCGGCCGCGAGAGGAACCAGTAGCGCAAGGACCACTAGGTCGCCGAAGGGGTGCGGTGCCGTCGTGCCATGCAAAGAACCGGGCCGTGACCAGTTGGGCCGCGGCGGTGCCAGAGGGGCGTGGTGCCATCTCACCGCGCTAGAGGAAAGGGGTTGCGGCCATGCGGGATGCAGATGATGAAGACGGCGCGGCGCCAACGTGCCGTGCTGGAGATGACTCTTGGCCAAAGGCCACGGTAGAAGGGAAGGGCGGTCGGCTGAGCCAGCCGCCAGTGGACGTTTCGAAGGCGGGACCCCATGGGTCCCGTGGTCACCGGGCCGGAACCAAACGTTGGCCGTTACAAAGACGAGGGGGGGGGGGCGCTGACCACCCCCCTCATGGCCACCACTGGCTTCAGCTGGAAGTCTGCCTCCCAGCCACGCAGACAGGCCGGCCGGGCTGCCTCGGGCCGGGCCTCGCCTTCAGGTAGGGCCACCCCTTTGGGCCAGGCCACCCCCTCGGATCGGGCCTCCCTCTCGGGTCGGGCCATCCCCTTGGACCGGGTCGGACCGACAAGGTCAGACCGGACCCGGACTCGCTATGGCCAATTACACCGTTTTGCCCGTATCTTGGGCTACGAGTGTCAGATTGACGAACCATCTATGACGACGAAAAGATGAGAGCGAGACGGTTCCTTTGGAATACCCCACTAGAGGTTTGGATATAGTTGGGGTATAGTTAGGTTGGTTTGAACCCAAAAAACCAACCGGACCCCTAGAGCGGAAATGCCAGTAACTCACAGACCAGGCGTCTGATTGACGCACCGTCTATCCCATTGGGTTCCTTATGAAGAGACAGAACTATAGGGATACATCAACTCGAGACTTCATGGTAGTTGATGTATCGACACTTGGCTTGAGGAATGAACCCTCTCGGAATCGAGCGTGTTGTGTGTGGAAACCCTATGGCTGGCTACGACTGAGGTGACAGGATCCTCCGTGGGTTCGATAGCGATGATACTGTACTAGGATCCTCCGTGGGTTCAACAGTGGTGACCACTATACCGGAATCCTCCGGGGGTTCGACACCTGTGAATTCTATACCGGGATCCTCTGTGGGTTCGACAGTGATGACTTCTGTGCCAGGATCCTCCGTGGCTTCAACAACACTGATATTGTTCTAGGATCCTACGTGGGTTCAACATATTAGATGATTCATAGGCTACATCTAATAATATTTCCTCTCTTCATGTGTTGTATCCCTATGTGATCTGAGTCTTGTCTTTCAATCATTATCATCAAGATGATTTACTTTACTTCCTTTGGGACTGGGTTGTGCTTGGGCTCAAGAGTTGGATCCGGACTATGACTGGTAGCTTAGGTATATGTATGGGTATATACCTAAGTAGGGTTGGTTGAGACTTTGTGATTGTATATTTATTATTTGGTTTATCCTTAGTGGAATCTGGGAGACCTTTGGGGGTCTCGGGGTCCCCAACTGAGTATTGTTATACTCACCCCTGCACGGGCTTTGCCCGCACCTTATTGTGTTCTCTACAGATGATGGTCAGCAATGATCGAGGCTGAGGGTGACAGATGGGAGGCTGCTCGGAGTTGGACTAGATGGGATGTATCTTAGGGATGATTTGTTCAAGATCTGTAGCTACCCATCAGGTAGGAATCCATGGTGGATGATCCAAGAGCTGTTTTTCCCTTTTTACTTGTACTTGTACTTGTTGTTCAGTTGGGATTGTATACTGGCCCACTTACTTTAAGCACACCTTTCTTTTCTATACTAGTATTTGTTTCTTCTACTACTTGTGTTTAGACTATGTCTGTTACAGTTTTAAAGGCAATGCCTTCCCATTTTATCAGGGATTCCCCTTTGGTGCTAGTTGCCAGCCCCTGGCCTATGGAAGGTGGACTTGGGGTAGTCACGGTACGGGCCTTGAGGATGGGTCGTGACATAATATAATCCCTTTTTCACAATATCTCATCAATTAGGTTTCATGATAGTATCATCAACTTTTATACTTGATACATCGTTCTTTGACTACCTGAAATAAACTCATCATTACACTATGGCCATGGAATTTTGTGTGACGGTTCTATTTCAATTAAATGTTCAAGATATCAACTTCCATAAATGGAAGGGAAAAATCCTTCCTCGACTTATCCATTAATAACATGCAATTCGTGAAGCACACAACATACCCTAATTCCCTCCAACTGCCTGTGTGATAGTTTTCATTACTAAATCAAGGTGCACGAGTCGTGACATGTTTTAATGATAATATTAAAGTCTATGGGTCATTACACACACTCGCAGATAGAAATATATGATGACACTAAAACATGCAGAATTCCAACTACCGGGTTTGTTCTTATAATCTCTTATCTTATAGATTACCATGTGCGAACTTCATGAGAGGAAGTCTCATCTTCCTACGAGAACTCACACCTGACGATCTACATGATATGTGTCCCATTATAGTATGTCATCCAATCAGAGAACTATATTTAAGAATATTGTTATAACATTTCAAGGTTCTCATCATAGTGGGGAACTTCCATTACCTTATCAATTCAAAAAACACTATAGGACATTATTATATCATAGTCATGCAGAATAATGAATAATATGTAATAATACATTAAATATCCATGTAATCAAAGTAAAACCAATTGGTTCTAGGACACCAACTATTACAGTGGTTACCTAGTGCACTATAGGAGTTGATATCTATATTTCTTTATTTTTCAGGATTGTGTCTCTATGACATTACCTATATTTTATGTTGTGGATATGATTGGGATTTTTTTTATTTATCGATTTGACCAGTTGTTTCCTATATTTCCTTGGTTTTAGAGGGTAATTACTCCCATAATGTCTGTTTTATAACCTTATTTTCAGTATCTAACCCATGACTTATTAGAGGTGATATTTAATGGTCATACTCGACTTTTCTACCATCCCATGACCATATATAGTGGGGGATGTCCATAAAAATATTATTATGACTATATTTATAATATAGATTTAAAGTAATTACCTTGATGAAATTTTCCTTTCCTTTGTGTAATAGTGGATAATCCATGGATTCAAGAGAGAAGATTAGGATACTATAATATATATATCTTTTCCAAAATTTATAAAAAAACCTTTTAAGGATCTTCCAACACTAAAGTTTAATTTGTCAAAAGTTTTTCTCATTTTAAATACAGAATGTAAGGAATCTTTAAACCAATAAGTGATGTATCAACATATGGTCCACTATATCATGTTAATATGGATCTTTTAAAAACAACTGAAACTACAAGTATAAGTAGAAAAAAATTTGTGTATATTCTTGTTGATAACAACACCCATTTTACCTGGGTTTTATTTATCAAATATAGATAAGAATAATTAAAGTTATTTAAAAAAAATTCTTATCTTATGAAAAATGAGAAAAATATTCTTATAATCATAATATTAAGTGATCATTTATTGTAGTTTTTGTAACACCCTCAGATTTTATGATTTTTTTTCTGAATAAATTTAATTTCTTCAGTAGAACATGTTATTCAAAACATATTGTTTTAACAAACTGTGATATATTATTATTATTATTATTGACCATTATAATGTAGCCATTAAATTTGGTGGTATGAATAGGAATAACCTCATTTTAAAAATTAAGTATAAAGGTTTTAGGTAAAAAAATATTCTTAAATTAGTACTTGATTTTTATAAATAAGGTCATGGAACCATGAAAATCCAATCATAAAATTTATTAATAAAAAACAAACAAACAATTTCAAGCATTACAAAGGGTTTTACAAATAAGGGAGTGAACTACCACATATATAACTTAATCCACTAGTTATACACAATAATTAGGAGATCTATTGAACCATTCCATTCTTATTTCCATGATCACCCTCTTTGAAAAATCATCTCCCACCTAGTTGGATTCTCTATATGAATATGAAATAATCAGATTGATTTGATTATATTGATTAATATATTCAATCCAATAAGGTAGAAGTTTCAATGGGACATTCCTGGTTCTCACCTTCATAGCCTTAATAGAAATTTCCGAGTTACATTCAATCCATAAGGTAGTCCATTTATGGTGAAAAACTTGTTTTGGATATATATGATATTTATATCAGGATTAAAATTATGGATATTATGGGACCATAATCAAAGTACACTAACCAAAACAATTGAACAAAAAAAATACATGAAAAATGAATCAGTTATAACCCAAAAATGACTTTAAAAAAGAATTGTTAATAAACAGGTAATAAAAGGTTATAAATAAATAATATATGGTGTGATATATATGATAATGGTTCTTTAATATATTTATGATAAATATATATTTATAATACAATTGGTTACAACACGTACGAAGGATGTTGAGACCCGAGGTAAGGGATTTTCATCTCACTTTTGTTTTTTAGGACACATTCCTAATACACCTTTTATTTTATTTGTGCGGTCTATATTATACTAAAAATCACTTTTTTTATTATTCTCATGAAATTATGGGATATAAATATCCATCTTATGTTCTTTATTTGAAATGGATTATGATTCAAAGGATACCAAAGTAATAAAATGTTTTATGTTATAATCTCATTGTTTATCAGGATTGTTTATGTTTAAGTTTCTGATGATGGAATCTTATGATATATATCTCAATAAACTCATTAATTTTCATATCCTATGGTTATTTCATTAAAAAAAATTTCCATTAATTTTCCTCTCTTTATGTACTCAAGATTAAAAAAAAAATAAGTAAAAACCAAATTTATTTCTCTCTTTGTTCGAAAACCCTTTTTATTCCATATCGATGTTTTATAAATATATTTTGAAGAAAGTTTTATCATTATTCAATTATTTTTAATGAAATTTCTACCCATGTTTCAATTTTTATAAGATGTTTTAAAATTAATCTTCTTATCATTTTCCTAATCAGGTAGTTTTGAATTTTTACAAAAAATGTGAACAAAATCTTTATTTTAACATGTATGACATGAATAGAATTTTCCACCATCATGTCCACTCAATTATTTGAGGCTTCATCTAAAATCCTTCAAGTTTATTTTCAAATATTATGTTTTCCTTAATATTTGGGAAATTTTTATATTTTAAAGAAGTGATTTAAAATTAAAAGAATATCTCTCTAAATAATTTTTAATGGTATTTTATGAAATTTCTATTCACCAATATCAACAAAATTTGGTGTTGATTATGTTTTAATGGGGATATTAAACACTAGTACCATACTTATTCTTTATTTGGATAGTTTATGTTTATTATTATAATTAAAATATTCTTATGAAACTAATTCTTTTTTCCACGGGTCATGATATGATGAATTGATGAAATGTTTATAAAACCTGTTTATTTTCCTCAGGTTATACTATGATTAAATTATTATGAAACCCATTTAATTTTTCAGGGGTTATGATCTGATGAATGTTTTATGATCTTTTGGAGCACAAATGTAAGGATTATATGAATGGTGGGACCAATATCTCCCTCTACTTCCTTGATAAAATATTTATTTCTCATTAGATAATGATAATAAATAAGACAATGTACTTGATCCTCTATGGGAAATAGGTTGATATGCTTTATCCACTATAGGAATTGGGTGATGAGTTCTCATCCATTATAAAATGGGAAATTGGTTTTGATTCTGGATCCATTATGATTTTATGGTCTTAATTGTTAACCATAACATATAAAATGGTTTCTATACTTATGATAATGGCATACTTATATGACACAAACTTATGGTTCAATATTGATTTATGATGATTTATCACTCTTATGGGTCATTTATTTCAAAGTGATGATTTTTTATTCCATGTATTATGTTTAAGATCCATAATATATTGGATTTGAAATTTTTATGTTATATTCATAATCCCATACCCTTATTATTATCATGTGATTTCATATGATCATCTATTGATATCTTTGATGTTTACCCTAACTAAGAATATAATCTCACACTTTCTTATGTCTCATTTCCCCCAAGTTAAGAAGATAGGTTTATGTAGGGTATGTCTATGAAGATTAATAAATGGAAATATATTTATGGGAGATGTTGAATATATTTCATGAAATAATAATATTGTGTATCTAGTATCTAAAGGCACTAAACATTCACGGTCCTTAGGCATGTATTTGTGAACTGTTTTCAATATTCATATATTAATATGTAATATATATTTATGAAAATATTGGGTCGTTATAGTTAGTATGAAATAAAGGTTTAGTTAACCTTTAGAAACTAGGATGAGAATAATTTAATTATATCCCTATGGATATGTATAAGGGTAAGTATAAGGATATTACAAAGTATAGGAAAATATCCTAGAATTTTTGTGAAGGATGGGGTGAGTGGTTTACAAGAAATTACATCCCTATCTGGATACTACAATTGTATGAGGCACTATAATAGTTGTACCTAGGGGTAATAATCTTGAAAATGGAATATTGGTAGTTGAATCGATCATCATTTAGTGTATGATAATGAACCTTTTTTCACACCTATTTTGACACTCCTAGGGGATATGATTTGAAAATTCCAAAAATATTTACGAACCATCATGAATGATTTTAAAGATGATCACAAACTAACTAGGTTAAACATTAGGTTTCAATGATTTAAAAGAATATTTCATGATTTATAAATCCTATGACTGATTGATCACTCTGATTAATGATACCTAATGGCCAATATGACCATTTTGGTTTTACTAAGGGATTGAATATAGAATAATGAATTTTGGAAGGTGACATGTATTCTCAAAAATTGAAGTAACTTATTTGATATTAATTATATAAATTCCCTTATATCATGAAAAGTATATAGAAATGTTATCCTAAATGAGTATATTCTGATTTAGTAGTGAATACCCATATTGGAATGATGATCAAATCTCAAGTATATGATTCTTATCTAGTTTAAGTTTGTGGGAATGTGCTTCCTAAAAACCTCATTATTATTCCTCTGGTTTAATTTGATATTATATTAGGAATGGATTTTATTTCTATACATATATCCCTTATAAATTACTGAGTAAGGGATGTTAAGTTTGATATTCTAAACCAAATTATTATTGTATACCAGTGAGACAATAAATATGAAATTCTGATGGAAATTACATCCATTTTATGGGTTTTGATTCCAATTTAATGGGGTGTTTATCTCATATGGTTGGGGAGAAACTAAACATTGATTATTTTTCTATTGTATGAGATTTTTTTGATGTATTTATGGAAAATTTTCCTAGCCTTCCACTAATACATGACATTGAGTTCTTAATAAAAATCATACCTAGTTCTACACCTATTTCAAATACTCCCTATAGAATAACCGTAATTAAGTTACAATAATTGAAGAAGAAACTCTAGGAGAATATTGAAAAGGGATTTATTCAACTAAGTGTGCCACGTTGTGGTACAACTATTATTTTTGTTAAGAACAAAAATGAAATTAAGTGACTATTCATTGATTATTGGGATACGAAGAAGATCACAATCAAGAACAAGTATCATATACCACATATTGATTACTTGTTTGATCAACTGAGCAGATCTCAATAATTTTCCAAGAATGAATTTCATTCTAGACATCATCAATTGAGGTTTAAGAAGAAGGATATACCTAAGAAAACTTTATTTAAAAGTTAATAACACTATAAGTATATATTTATTCCATTTTGTCCTACTAATTCCCCTGATATATTTATGGATTTAATAAATAAAGTCTTTAAAGATTACCTTAATCGGTTTTTGGTCGTCTTTATAGATAATGTTCCTATATATTCAAAGAGAAAGGGAGAGCATGAATATCACTTGATAATTATACGAAAGACCCTAAGTAATAAAAAACTATATGAAAAATTTAAAAATTATGAATTTTTTTCTACAAAAGGTCTCATTTTTGGGGCATATAATCTCAAGTAAGAGTATTTTAGTGGATCCATCAAAGACAGAGGCTATTAAACATTATCCTAGACCAACCAAGATAACTGAGATATGATTTTTCTTGGTTTTACTGGATATTATTAATGGTTTATATATAAATTACCATTCTATATATAACACTCACCATTTTAACTTAGAAGGGAGACAAGTTCTTATGGACAAATGAATATGAGGGGAATTTCAAGGAACTGAAGAGTATATTAGTCAGCATTCTAATGCCTACATTACTCTATAGTGGAGATGGGTTTTTAATTTATAAATATGTATCCGGGAATGGGTTTGGATGAATTATGATGTAGAATTACATGGTTATAGATTATGAATCCTGGAAATTGAAGGTTCCTGATCAAAACTACCCAACTCATGATTTAGAGTTAGTTGCGGTAACATTTTAATTAATAATGTTGAGACAATATGTTTATGAAGAAAAGTGTGATATATTTATATATACTGATCAAAAATTTTAAAGTATATATTCTTATATAAGGAGTTGAACACATTCCAGAGAAGGTGGTAGAGTTAATTACAGATTACAATTTCTCAATACATTACCACATTGGGAATGCAAAAAAGGTGGCCGATGATTTCAGTTAAAAGGATCATGAAAGCTTATCCATGATGAGTATAAAAAAAAAATCCAATATTTATTGATTTGAGAATTATGGATATGTAAATAATGAAGGAAAGAGATAAATATTATCTTTCTCAAATGAGTGTTCGACCATCTATTCAAGTGAAAAATAAAGAGGTTTAAAAGGAATACGTAGAGTGGCCGAAAAAGGCGATAAATGTTCCTGATTTTAACCTTGATTATAATATAATAATAAGGTTCATAAATCATGTATGTGTTCCCTACATACTATATTTAAATAAAGATATGTTATAATTGGATCAAATTTCATCATTCACCATTAATATTTTAAGTACAATGATGAATAGGGTTTTGAAAGAGTATTTCTAGTGGGACGGAGCGAAGTGAAGCATCACAAAGTTTGTATCTTGGTGCTTGGTATTTCATAAAGTTAGGTTTGAAATAAAAAAATTATCAAGGGATTTAATATCCATTACCTATACCAGAGTGGAAATGGGAGAAATCACTATGGATTTTGGTGTTGGACTCCCCAAAATACCTAAAGGGCATAATGTTATATGGGTTATTGTGGACTGCCTTATAAATTCATCACACTTAATTACTGTGAGATAGCATTTCTCTCTATTTCATCTTGATAATATATAAAGTAATTAAGTATTTGGGATTCATGGAGTACTAAATTCTATTAAATTTTATTAGGATCCCAGGTTTACCGCAATGGTTTGGTGAAGTTGTCAGCAGAACATGGATATAGAGCTAGGTTTCAGCACTGAGTATCATCCTTAGATTGATGGATAGTCTAAGAGAAAAATTAAAACCCTAGATTATATTTTGATATCATGTTCCTTATAATTCAAATGTTTTTAAGATCAACAACTTCCTCTAGATTAGTTTTCATACAACAATAGATTTCACTTGATAATTCATATGGCTCTTTATGAATCCCTCTATGGAAAGAAGTGTAGAACTCATATTTTAAGGGAATAATTTGGTGAAATAATGTTATTGGGACCTATGATAGTTGAATAAATTTCAAATAAGTTTAGATCCATTCATCAACACATAAGGGTAGTAAAAATTCAAAAGAAAAGTTATGCTGACAATCAGCAGTGTGATCTTGAATTTGAAGTTAGAGATAAGGTGTTTCTAGGAATATCGACATTAAATAAGGTAATGATATTCAAACATAAGGAAACAATAATCCCTAGGAATATATTTATATTTTAAATTAATGATTTTATTGGGATAATATCTTATTGATTGATGCCTCCACCGAAACTCTATTAAGTCCATGATGTGTTCCATGTATCTATACTGAGGAAGTAAACACATAATCCTTCAAATGTACTAAATAAAAGTTCATACCAGTAGAGTAAGATCTTTATTATGAGGAAAAACTAGTGGAGATTATGTATCATATAGGGAAGGTTTTATAAAATAAGACCACTCTCCTCGTCAAAGTGCTGTGGTGAAATCACTAATTTAAAGAAGCTATGTGGGGAATTGATGATATGATGAGGTAGAAGTATCCTCATTTTTTGTTTCAGAGGGATGAATTTCAAAGGTAAAATTTATTTTAAGGTGGTATAATGTAACACCCTTATATTTTATTAATTTTTTTTATTAATTTAATTTTTTTGATAACTTGAATTACACACAACTCCAAATTTTAACAAACAATGATAAACTATTATTATTATTATTATTAACCATTATAAACTAACTGTTAAATTTGGAGTTATTAATAGGAATAAAAAAATTCTTAAAATTAATTATTAATGTTTTATATTATGAAAATATATCTAAAAATAAGTACTTATATTTTAGTAAAGTCTTTATATGCTTTAAAAATACATTTTTCTCAAAAAAATTTGTATTTATTTTTATGAACAAATAAAAAATTAATTTGTAAAACTTTTATAAAGTTTATTTTAAAAAATTAACTTTATTTTTGTAACCACAATTTCATAATTATCATATGGTGAATTTTTGATAATTTTCTGAATAGATTAATTTTTTATGGAATAGTGAAAAATACTGATTTTTACTAAAAACCAAATTTTCATTTAAAGCATTAAAAAAGTCCCACATTTTTTTAAAATATTTTAAATATAAAATTAGTTTAATTTTGTATTTATTAAACCAATTTAGGCCACTATAATCAAATAAATCTTGACTTTTGATATTGAAACTTTTTATATTTGAAACATTCTCTTTGGAAGATAAATTTTTATCATGTATGGAAGTTTAATTTTAAATTAAAATTTTTAACTTATATGAATGGAATTTGGAAAAATGGATTACGTATTTGGAATAATAATAATTAATATTATACAGTAATTTTAACTTAATTGTTGGTCAAAATTAATAGAAAATATAGTAACAACTAATTACCGTAGTTATGGTGAAAACCCGTTTACTAGGGGTTAAATTAAATCGATACTAGGTAAAGTGAAATAAAAACGTGTAAAAATACCATTTTATATACATAGTTTGACCTTATATCATATTAGGTTCGATAATGACCCATTATGGAGCCTTGTAGAAGGTAAAAATGTGGGTACATGTTATTATTTTCAAAACAACCCATGTGCGTCCTCTCCCAGACTTATAAAAGAGAACCCACCCACTCTCCACTTTATACTTCTAAAAATACTTTCTTCAAACAATAAATTAAAAAATAAATTACATAATTCCATCAAAAAATTCTATATTCCTTATTTTTATTACGAACCCTCCTCATAAGGCTTTTGGTGCTAACTTATGAAGATTTTCTGAAGAAGAGGTAACGTTCTTAACCGAACATTTTTATTTTATTTCTTCTTCCACATACTTAAAATACTCCAAAAATACGATGATATAATAAAATAATTATCTCAAATATAATTTTTTTTATCTTAATTCCATAACGTTCATCTATCTCATCTTCAATCAAATGGGAAACAAAACTGTCGATTGTGTGTACAACAGAATACCACCTCACGAACCAATGTAATTCATTTTCCATCACCACCTCTAAAGAAATGATCTATTGATATATTTATTTTTTTATTATATTTATGAAATAAATATATTTTTTAATTATAATATCACATATACATTATTAAGTTCCATTTCAGTGGAATACAATAGTGTTACTCGTGTGTATGATAGACTATAGCCTCATGGAGCGATGTGATTCATTTTTCACTTATGTTTTACATTTAAGGAATTAAGGATAAATTTAATTAATATATTTGATATTTATTTAATAATTATTATTATTTAATGTTTAATTATTGTTTATATATCCTTCATTACATCCATCAAGAACATGGAAAAAACGTTCATGCATACGTATAACCTACCGTCTCCATGAATGATGTAATTCATTTTTCTATCTATATTTTTAGAGATGAATATAATTATGTAAAAAATGAATAATTATTATATTTATATCAAGATTAATGTTTTAGATATTATGTAACCATAATAAAAGTACAAGGACCAAAACTACAAAACCAAAACATAAATGAAAAAGTAGCAGTTATTACCCAAACAGGATTTTAATGAGGAATTATTAATAAAAAGGTAATGAAAGGTTATTGTTAAATAATATATGTATTTTATATTTGATAATGGTTCTATAATATATTTATAATAGATGTAAATTTATTATATATGTGGTTACAAGTCATTTTAAGGATGTTGAGTCTTAATGTAATAAATTTTCTTCTCACTTTTATTTCTATGGGACACATGCCTTATACAACACTTGTTTATTTTATGTGGTATATATAATGCCAATGAATTAATTTTATTATTATTATCATGAAATTTTTGGATATAAATATCCCTATAATTTTATTTGTTTCGTGTCTGTTATGATTAAAATGATACCAATGTGGTGAAAGGTTTTCTATTACAATCTAATTGTTTATCGAGATTGTTTGTGATTAAGTTTCTGATGATTATATCTTATGATATATCCCTAAAGATACATGTTATTTTTTTCTCCTATATTTATCTCATAAAAATTCATGTTTTAATTTCATTTCTCTCTCTTTATGTACTCAATAATCCAAAATAATGGTTTTAAGGAAGAACTGAATTTATTTCTCTATTAGATTAAAAACCCTTTCTCTTCCATGTCCATATTTTCTAAAAATGTTTTAAATAAATTATAACCATTATACAATGATTATTAAATACAATTTAACCCTTTTTTAATATTAAAAATATGTTTTAATTTTTTTTTTCATTTTTCAAATAAGGTAGTTTTGATCTTTTACCAAAAATGTGAAATGAATATTTGTTTTAACATGTACAACATGAACAAAATTTTCTTCCATTATGAAAACTATATTATTTGAATATTCCATTAAAATATTTAAAGATATTTTGGAAGAAAAATTTGTCCTTACTTTTTGTTAAATTTTTATATTTTAACTATGTGATTTAAAATGAAAAGCATACCTTCCTCATGAATGTTTTAATAATATTTTTTGGAATTTATATTCATCAAAGATAACATCATTTGGAATTTATTATGTTTTAATGTTGATTCAATATAATGGAAACATCCTTATTATTTATTTGGATGGTTTATTTTTATGATTATGTTGATAATATATTTATGAAACCTGTTACTTTTTCATGGGTTATGATATAATGAATTGATGAAATTTTTATAAAACCCCCTTATTTTCCTCAAGTTATGCTATGATGAACTTTTTATGAAACCCATTATATTTTTCATAGATTATGACATGATGAATGTTTTATGATCTTTTGGAACAAAAATTCATGGTTTATGTGATTGGAGGGACCTATATCTCCCTCCAATTCATTAGGTAAAAATATATATCTCACGAGATAATAATGGGAAACAATATGGTGTGCTTGATCCGATATAGGAAATATGTTGATGTAATTGATCCACTATGAGAAATAGGTGATGATACCTGATCCATTATGAAATGGGAAAAAATTGATGATTCCCGAAAAGTTATGATTTTATGGTATCAGTTGTTAACCATAATATTTGAAATTGTTTCTATACTTATGATGGTGCCATACTTATATGACACGAATTTATGGTTCATGATTTATTTCTGATAATTTCTCATTCTTATGGTTTATTACTTTTGAAATGATTATTTTTTATTCCATGGATCACGTTTATAATCCATGAAAGATTGGTTATGAAAATTTTAAGTTATATTCATAATCTCATGCCCTCATTATTATCTTATGATTTCATATGATAATTGATTGATATCTTCCATGTTTACCCTTACTGAGAATCTGTTATTATAATTTTGTAAGGTTAATTTACCCAAGTTTATAAATAAAGGTTGAAGTAGGGTATATATATGAAGATTACTAAATGGGAAGATCTTCATGAGATATGTTTAGGATCATTTATGAAATAAGAATATTGTGTATCTAGTCTCCAAAGACAGCAAAAGTCTTCTATCCTCAGGCATGTATTTTTTAAATGTATTGAATTTTCATCTATTAAGATGTAATATATATATATATATATATATAAACTAGGTCATTATAGTTTGTTAATATTAACTTTGAAAATTTTTATAGTGAAAATTTAGTAAACATATATTTTTAGCACAAAAAACTCCATAACAAACAATGTTGTTAACAAAAAAAATAACTCTTTAACATATTTCCTAGTTTATGCATATTAATATCATGGTGCTAAGTATTTTTGTGTTTCTATTTTTTATATGATAATTCATATTTTTTATATCCTTGTTTTAAGGAAAGGACAATAAGAATTGTGGAATTAAAGGAAAACATTTTTTACTTTAAAGTTTTTAGATACAAGGTATTAATTTTAAAATTAAAACATAATATCATATATTTTGATGAAAAATATGATGAAGCAAGTTTTATTGGGTACTCTACTACAAGTGAGTTTTATAATGTATTAAAAAAATCACACAATTTTGAAGAAATAGTACAAGTGAAATTTTATAAAACTGATACTTTAATAGAAAATATTTCAAATCATCTAGATAATGGAAGTGTTTGAGATGTTATTTTTAAAAATCTTTCTATTTTAGATAACTAGGGATTAAACCATAAATATAAAATATCATTGTACTGAAATATATTAATCCAGAAGGTGATAATATAGTAGAGGTGGTACAATCATTAACTTTTCAAAAAACTGGATATTATTCTAATATCATCCTTTTAATAATGTTATTAGTAATGTTGATCAACCAATCAAAAATCAAGGTTCATTATATAACTCTATGAACATATTTCATGCTATGAAAATATTTAATTATTTTCATAATATAAAAAAATGATATATGATTTTTTAGGTAATGGAAGCTAGATAATTTCTATACAATAAAAACTCAATTAGTTTGAGTGAAACAAGGTATTTTATTTTGTTAAATTCCCAAATAACATTCAAGTTATAAAAACTAAACAGGTCTTCTAAAATAAAATTTTTGTGAATGGAACCATAGTTTTTAATTAGGAAATAATCATTTCTAACAGTTATTATAAATAATAGAGTATTAACTATGAAGAAACCTTCACTCTGGTAGCTGGACTTGAGTCTATATGAAGTATACTAGCCTCTGCAACACATCCAAATTTGATTTTATTTGAAATGGATATTAAGAGTGCCTTCTTGAAGGGATATTCTTAGAAAGAATTTTTTATATAACAACCACCAATTTTTGAAAATCCTAAATTACCATGTCATGTTTATAAACATACCAAAGAACTTTATGGATTGAAATAAGCACCGAGAGCTTGATATGATTATTTTTATAAATTTACTATTCAAAATAATTTTATAAATGGAATGGAAGATTAAAATATTTTTATCAAGGAAGAATTTAAAGTCACTATAATAGTAAAAAAAATTGGATGATATTATTTTCCTATCCATGTGAAAATATCTTACAAAATATTTTAGTATACTTATTAAAAGTGAATTTGAAATGAGTGTGATGAAATAATTATTTCCTGGTTCAAACATTATTAAAAACTAAACGGAACTATCTTATATCAATAAAATTATATCAAATACTTGTTAAAAAAATGTTGTTTTGATAATTATATAAGTATTATTACCTTGATAGGTACATATTTTATGTTCGAAATCGATAAATATTAGAAACCGGTAGATCAATGTATTTATTGAATTAACTATAAGTAAGACTATTATTATGATTTATTTATATTTTTGTGATATATTTAAATATAATTAAAAATAACAACACTTGAAACCTGTTAAAATATTTTTTATATATTTAAAGGTTACTTCAAAATATGGACTATTTTACACCCATGATTTAATTTATCATATAAAAGTTATTCAAACACTAATTTTAAAGTATGAAATATGGATAGAAAGAGTACATTTAAAAAATTTCATTTATTAAGAGAATATTTAGTTTCTTAATCTAAAAATATGCATCATTCTATAGTATTTTTCACCTAATGAATTTGAATATGTAGTAGTTGGAAGTTTTTTATAATTTTTTTTGTGGATGACACACTGACTAATTTTAGATTTTATTTACTCACACTCTTAATTTTTATGATAAAAAAGTTCTATTTATATTTTAAATAATCTAACACACTGATCACTAGTTAGAATCGTAGATATAGGACACTAATTCTTAGAGATAATATAGAAAAAGAAGATACATGTCTTTAATTTATTATAACATAAAATAATTTTTCAAATATTTTTGAAATACCTCTTCATTATAAAATATTTGAGTTCATTTAATATAATATTTGAATGATAAAATATAAATGACCATCTTCCAACTTATTTTTTATAATCCTTATAAAAATAAAATACTCATGAAAGGGGGAGTATGTTTTTTTGTGTTGAATGTTTTAAATCTTTTTTAAGTATAAACTTATAGAAAATTAACATACCTAATTCATCATAGAGGATATTTATTTTCAAATATCATAAATTTATTGAAAAAATTTAGTAACATTTTGTTTATATGTGAATTTAAAATGTCTAGGGTAAGCAACATATATAGAAAATAAAAATTTATGTTTTTTAAAAACGTATTTAAAATCTCTCAAGTTAAATTTTTTCATCATTAAGACCATAAAAAATTCTAAATATCCATGTGTGAACTAAATTAATTGATGGTATTCATTCCACTTTTCTATATAATAGGATTTCAACCTTGGAATAATAATATAGTGATTTTTCTGTGAAATCCTATCTAATTCACTCCAAGTAAATTTATTTCATGTATAATGAGTTTGAAGCTTTAAAAGTTACTCATTGTATTTCATGAACTAGTCAAGGATTCCATCTAACCGGATACTCTACGAGACCCATGGTATAGACTAAAGGGAGTTCTGGATCCCCATGGGATGGAAACTAGTTCCCGATCATTAGAGAGCTCATTTGGGAATGATTTTCCATAAAAATACCCAATATCCATTCACATATCATAACACATTCATATAATAATAAAAATACAATATATATATATATACATATATCACAAACGAATTCTATAACAAGGATACACAAAAGGGAAATGGACATGTGTCAAGTTCAACATTTTACATTTCTAAAAAAAATCAAAAGCCCCAAAACGGGGAAATGGGGACTAAAAAAACAAATAGAACCTCTAAGTGACATGATTACCGTCCTCTATAATTCCATCACCATCACATATCCCAAGAGAAAAGAAACTAGATAGAGTATCCACAACCCCCAAATGTGGATTTTACTTTTCTTAAATAATGCCAAACATGGTCTATATATACCCATTGGGTATATGTAGGGTGTTAGAGTGCATTCCCAGTATGATCCTGCCAAGTGTTATATTCATATCCATTATAAGATAAAAATCTTCCAGTTTGAAAGAAAGAAACTAGTTCAATTTGAAAAAAAAAATTCTTTGAATTAAATGTAAAAATGCTATAAAAACAAAAATAAAGTAAAATGTCGAATAAGAACTATGGGACACACCTAAGTAGCTAGTTAATAATGGTTTTAGGAACATTTTATCTTGGTGATTAACCACATAATAATAAATTCACATGTGAGAGACATTAGAGGAGATGCACCCAAGTTCCAATGATAATATCATAGTAAAATTTCTATGTTAGTGTTGCCTCATTGCACTGCTAGTGAGATCAGGTTGATGCCCTGCCATCTCACCTAGCTACTAGTCATAGCCTTCCTACATTGGTAACTAGGGTTACTAGGTGTTTTTTTCCATTATAAAATCACAACAATCCCCTTTTACCAGGAGCCATCTCATCACATGCTAATCGGTCCATTTCCAAACATTTCTAAGGGGATAAACCATTATTAGAACCTTATTCACACCAACACCATTGTAATCACCCATTTTGACACCCAACACATTTTAGAACATTTTTATAAAACTTTTAAAGAATATTTAAATCATAAAATAATAGAGCAATATGTAACCACCTTTCTTTTCCCTTTAAAATCAACACCAACCATGTGTAAAACACAATAAAAAACAATAAGGGATCCTATTAAAGTGATAAAAAACATAAAAAATCAAGATACAATCCAAAAAATTCAAATTTAAACCACTATGGGTCACCATAATAATTGGAGAGAAGAGAAACTAAGAAATAAGAAAAAATAAATAAAGAAGTGGATAATAAACTTACTAGAAATAATCTTGACGATTTAAGTTCAAATGCACCCAAGAGTGAAGCTAAGAAGAGAGTATAAAAGAGGGGAGACATGCTTAGGTCCAGATAAATGTGAATTGGGTGAAATAAGGGTGAAATAGGTTAAAAATCAAGGAGGGTAATTTTTGGAAAACAAACATTTCAATGTCTAGGTAGGCCACATGATTTGGTTAAAAGGTATGTCAGAATATGCACCAACCATGAAGGAACCTCTATACTAAGGGGTGGAGGCCAAACAATTTGGGCCACATTTTTCCAAAAACTGTGTGCCTAACCATACGATATTTCAGTGCCTCTATATAGGCCGTATGGGTTTTTGGGATATGTTGAATGTCCATAAACTTACCAAATGAGCTCTATAATGAATCTACAAAACCCCCCACAATATGTAGAGGTTGGCACATAGATTCTCCTAACCATGAACCACACTATTTACCTTTAAAAAGCTTACATTTTTTCTTGGAAAACACTTTAAAAAGATATATAATTAAAGAAAGGAAATAAATAAATAAAATTTACCTGAAAGGCACACTGTGGGTGTGATATTTCTCCCCACCATAGTACTTTCCATCCTTGGAAATTCAACCCATAATCTGATTAGATAAAAAATGAGTATAGTTCTCTTAAACCCAAGAATTCCTCTCTTAAGTATCATGCTCATCATTTTCATAATTCCACAATACCCAAAATAATAGAATTTATTTACCATAAAACACTTTCACCTAGGAATCCATAATCCATACTAAATTCTCAGTCATTGACATATTAGGTTCAAGATCAAGATCTTCCCAACTTAGAACATGCGAAGTTTCTAGATTATACCTCTTCAACTGTGAGATATAGAAAACATAATTAATTGAAATTAACTGGGAAGGAAACTCTAGATGGTACACTACCTTACTGACCCTCTTTGTTATATTTAAAGGTATAACATATCTCGACATAAGCTTCCCCTACTTACTAAGATGACGATGACCCAAGTGAGGTACTATTTTTAGAAACACCTAGTCACCCACTAAAAGCTCCAATGATTAGTGTTGTTGATTGATATGGGATTTGTAATGACTCTAATATGACAAAAACTATTGTCTGGTCATCTTAACCTTATTGTATGTATCCTATATAATTATCGGTCCTTGTATGAAAGTATCACCTACTTCCATAAATCCAAGAGGAGACCAACATGGTTGACCATACAATATTTTGAAGGGAGCCACCTTGATTGAGAATTGGTAACTATTATGGTAAAAAAATTACACTATCCTAAGATGGTGATCTCATGAACTTTCAAAGTCCAAGGTGCAGGAATGGAGTATATATTCAAAAATCTAGTTTGTCCAGTTATATTAACAGTCGGTTTAGGGATGGTATATCATTCTAAGTTTAACTTTTGACCCCATTTCCTTCTAGAGGAATTCCCAAAAACAATAGTTAAAATGAGGGTCCCTATTTGAAACAATTGAAAATGTCACACCAAGAATCATCATGATATATTTAAAATAGAACCTACTTAATTCCTCTACATTTTTTGAGTTCTTAATTAGAAGGAAATGAAAGGATTTGGTCAAATGGTCGATAACCACACAAATTAAATTTCATCCCCATGGTGTATGTGGTTACCCAATGATGAAATACATGGATACTTCATACCACTTCCAATTAGGAATGAGAAGTAGATGAAGTGGTCTTCTGGGTCTCTGGTGATTAGATTTTACTTTTTTGAAAGTAAAACATTGAGAAACAAAGTTATCCATATTACGTATCATACCTAGCCACCAGATATGGAATCATAAAACATAAAGAATATTGGTGGCATAAGAATGTATAACATAAGACTGATGAAAGTACTATATCAAAAACTTTTTTAGAGATGATGGTACAATAGAATGAACCCTGAGAAAAATAACACCCTCATAATACAATGGCCACGCAATAGGAGCCTCCCCACCATTTAGAAACTGGGTAGAACAATAGCACAAATCATCACATGGATTTTCATCTCAAATAAATTTTATGAGAGTGGGATTTGATTACTTAATATCCAAGAACATACCACTACTCTACTACTTTAACTCTAGGTGCATCTGAGAAAAAAATACCCTTCACATCCCATTCACCATTGAACTCTTTTTGAGAATGGGTTGAAAACTTCTTTCCCAGAGCATATGCATTCACATTTACCTTACCTGGGGTGTAGAAAATGTGAATATTTAACCCCTAAAATATCTCAATAAATCATTTCTTCCCCAGGTTAAAATTTTTCTAGGAAAAGATGTAGCTCAATATTTTATGTTCTGAATATACCATAATCTTCTCCCTAAAGAGATATTGGTGCCAACATTTAAGGGCATGTGTCATAGCCACCCACTCAATGTTGTGGGTTGGGTAATTCCTCTAATGTGATAAGAGTGGGATAGATACATATGACAACACATGATAACCTTTCCTAAGCATACAACCCAAATCCATACTTGAAGCATCACAATAGACTATGTATCCCTAACTAGATTTAGGTAAAATCCTGAAAATGGTAGTGGTAAATTGCTTCTTAAGATCCTTGAAAGGTTCTTAGAATTTTAGAGTCCATAATAAATTCACCCACTTCTAGGTGAGAGATATCATCTATGAGGAAAGTTGAGATAATTCCCTAATAAACTACCTATAGTGCCCTATTTGCCCAAGAAAACTCAGGATCTTGAAGAAATTCCTCAGATCCTCCAACGACATCACTAACTTGAATTTCTACAGGTCATTTAAAACCCTAAGTTATGAGATAACATGGCTAAGGAACTTAACATCCTTGATCTAGAAGATACACTGTGAGAGTTTAACATAAATCTGGTGGTCTCATAATATTCCCATAATAATTTTCAAATATTGCATGTTCTACTCTTTGAATATTAAGTATAAACAAATGTTATAGACAAACACCATGATGAATTAGTCTAGGTATATGTGGAACACATGTTTCATAAGATCCATGAAAACCAATGGGTCATTTTTTAATATGAAAGGAATTAAAAAAATCTAAATGGATATACATTCTTTGGAAATAAGTTTTGGGAATATTTTCTTCTCTAAACCGTACCTGATGATATCCTAAATAAAGTTAGATGTTTGAGAACAACCTTTCCCCATTGAGTTGGTTAAAGAGACCATCAATACGAGCAAATGGGTATTTATTCTTGATGGTGACCTTGTTTAGATTCTAATAATAAATACATAACTAGAGATATCAAACAATATTTTTGGAATAAAGAACTGGAGTGTCCCAAGGAGAGATGCTTAGGAGAATGAACCCTTTGGATTAAAAATCATCTAGCTATGTATTTAATGATATAAAATTGATGGGGTCCATATGATATTAGGGAAGTGATATAAGATGTGTCCTTGGTTCCAAATCAATGGTGAAATTCACACCCTATTTGGGAGGTATATTGAAGAAATCATCTAGAAACACCTTAGGATACTCAGTCGCAATAGGAGTAAACCCACCCCCAAGACTTTCTCATAATCCTCCAACATGAGATAAGACACCTGAAAAGTAAGACTACCCATCCTTAGATGTGGACGCATAGCTCAACCTAACCAGAAATCATATTCTATATTAAAAACTATAGTGATTATATCAGGGGCCATGAAATTCATCCATGAATGATAACAATAGATATGGGCCTTGAAGGATGTCATCATGTTAATCTTTAAGATCATGTTAAATTACTATATTTCTTGGATAAAAAATCCAATTTTTCCTCAATCTATACTAATGAGACAATAGAGGATGGAAATTTGAAACCATGCTCTTTCCTCCTTCCAAGGGGTATAATTAACTCCATGTAATATATCATAAAATAAATTTGGAGTTTAGATATATCCATAAGATGAGAATAGATAAATGAATTAGAATCACCTGTATCCAATAAAGAAAAAAACCATGGATGATACAATAAGAACTAGACATCAATCTATAATAGGAACAACATATGATTATACACTTTAATGGACCATATCGTGAAGGTTATTCACCTATGTTAGTTAATGTGGTTAACTACTAACCTGTAGATCTTTTTTAAGCTGACTCTACCCATATGATGATCCTTCCTTGCCACTATATCCTATAGAATTAGAACCCATGGATTTGGGTTTATCTAACTGATTTAATGTTCCCTTGGGTACTTTAGAACCCACACTACTTTGATAAGGAAGTGAAAACTTAAATAAACTTTATATTTGACCCAATAATCTATAGTGATAGCATGGTCTAGGTGGGTCTGGGCATAAAGACCATGCATGACCAGATCTCCCACAATGATGGAATATGATTGATACACCACCTTTATCCACTGATAATGGTGGTCAGTATGGGTATCTAGATATTCCACAACCCTTATTCCCCTGTTCTTCATGACTTTTATTCCTTTTAGACAATCCAATTCCTCTCTGGCTTGGTGCTGGAAGCATCCTAGAAAATCTTGACATACTATCCTGATTGATCTCCACCATCAAAGCTCAATCAACCACATAATCATAGGTATTTATCATAAATAGGAATGCATAATATCTAATGTATGTCCAAAAACTTATTTCAAACTATTGTTATTTCAACTTTTCATTGGAAACTATCCTTGGAGAAATATAGGCTAGATCCATGAAGTAGTTAACATTTTCCATCACTAAATTCTTCCCTTGATGGAGGTCCAAGAACTATCATGACTTGGTGAGGGAAAAATTATCAGAGAATAAATTCTTAGAAAAGATCACCTTTAATTCCTTCCAACCCATTTTCTCATGCTTGACTTATTGAACCACTATCTCCCACCACCTACGACTAGTTCCTTTAAACAAAAAATTCTTCACACTTTACTTTCATAGCATTAAGAGTCTCAAGGAATTTAATGATCATCTCAAACTTATGCACCTGATATTCCACTTCATGAGGGTTTGTAATTCCCTAGAATGATGGGGGGATTTTGTTAAGAAATTCCTAAGATCTCTCTTTTCTCTATCTCAGTTTTGACCCCCTAGCCATAGTAGGACCTAAAACCACTCCCTGATCCATAGCTCAGATTTTCTGAACCACTACTTCAACTAATATTTGATCAATTAGTGAGGGAGAAATCTCTTCGAACTCTTACCATGACTATACATGAGGTCTCTAGGGTGGATGATTATACACAAATCAAAAAAAGGATGAAACTATTAATACTCCATCCTACAAAGAATCCAAAATAAACATGATAAAATACCCAAATAAATCAAGTCAAACCATAGAAACTCAAACCACAATTCAAAACACCAAACCCTAACTTAGTTTTTGTTCCCAGTCTACAACATATGAATTACACCTGAAGGAGGATTCAAATATGATACGTAACATCCCATGGTGACCTAAGGCATGCCATATTGTGTGTTGGCTATACACCACACTCATACCCATAAACATAAGACCTAAAAATACTAGATCCTATCTATCGAGATATTACTAAATAACATGACCCAAATAAAGGGGAAAACCAACTCTAATACTAATTTTTCATAAACTGGTCTGGGATGCTATCCTACTAGACACCCGACCTGACCTGTGGCATGGTCCGAAGGACATTCAAGATCCCTATAGTTTAAAAACTAATACCTGGGCATCGAAGAACTCCTTGAGAATTATTTTACCATAAAAATTCCCAACATACATATCACATATCATAAAAAAATCATATAATATCAGTAATATGACATGTAAATAAATATCACAACCAACGTCTATAATAAAGATATAAAAAAGAGACATAGACATGTGTCAATTTCTGCATTTTAAATTTCTAAACCAAAACAAAAATAACCAAAAAAAGGAAATGGGTTAGAAAAATTAAATTAAACCTCCATTTTAAATGAGGACTATCCTCCAACATTCCACTTCCATCACCTGTCCCCAAGAGAAAAGAAACATACTCAAGTTTCCACCACCCCCAAATAAACCGTTACCTTTACCTAAATCTAACCAAACAAGGTAAACATATACCCATTGGGTATATATAGGGTGTGAGCTCACCAACCTAGTAGGATCGCACAAGGTGTTTCATTCATAACTATTATAAGATAAAAAATAATTTATAGTTTGAAAGATAGTAAACTGTTCAATTTAAAAACATGATTTTGATTTAAATGAATGGTGACAATTCTATAAATTTATAAAAATAAAATAAAATATAGAATAAGCACCATGAAAACCCCTAATTATCTAGGTCATTGGAGTTCAAGGTACACCATATCTTGATGATCAATAATATATGAATTTGTTCCAATGCATGAGTTGTTGGAGTTGAAACACCTAAGGTCCAATGGTAATAACAATTTCACGCTATTTAGTTAGTGTTGAATCATTATTCTACTATTGAGACTAAGACGAGGACCTTCCCGCTCACTTAAATACTAGTCCCATCCTTCCCACCTAGGTAACCAGGGTTTCCAACTGGTTCATTCCATTTTCAAATTGTGCTAATATCCTTTTATTATAAACCAACTCATCACTTGTCAGTAAATAAATTTCTAGGAAATTAAAAGGGGATAAAACATTTCAAGAACCTCTCACAGACTAACAACATTGGAGTCACCTATTTTGATAAAAAAAATTATAGAACATTTTAAAAAAAATAGGAAATAATTTTTAAACCATAAAATAGTAGAACAACATTAAACCACCTAGCTTTTCCACTGAAATCACTACTAACTGGGTGCAAACTAAAATCCAAAATAAAAAGGGGTCCTTTGGAAGTAAAAACACACCACCAACATTAGATCCATGAAAAAAAAATTCAAATTTAACCCACTCTAGGTCACAAAAACCATTAGAGAGAACAAAAACCAAGAAATAATAGAAAAGTGGCAAAGAATAAAATAATGAGACACTTACATGGAAGATTATTGAAGATAAAAGCTAAAATACACCCAATATTGAATCCAAGAAGAGATTATAGGAGACAGGAGGAACTTTTAGGGATGGAGAAATATGAATGTGTTGAAAAGATTGTGAAAAGGGTTTGAAATTATGGAGGGGAATTTTTGGAAAAAAATATTTTAAAGTATGGGTAGTATTCATGGTTTGGTTACATGGTTTATCAGATTATACTCTAACCATGTGGGTTCGTCTTCCCCAAGGGGTGGATTCCACACAATTTGAGCCACATGGTTCCAAAAATTGTGTGCCAAATCATGCGGGCCTCCAATACCTCTTTTCAGGACACATAATTTACTAGGGTCTGGAACATGGCCATGCACCTAACCACGGAGGCTCCCCATGGCCTTTATCAAATGCCACATGGTTTTCAAGGGTTAGTGTATATTTTATCCTAACCGTGTTCCAACCATGACCCTCCCTCTTTCCTTCCAAAAAAATCCATTTTTTTCTTATAAAACACATAAAATATCTATAAAACAAAATAAAGACCAAAAACAAATGAAGAATACCTAAAAATCAAATCATGGATATTGCATGATCTTTCTTATCTAAAGTATTTTATAGTAGAATATTTTTCCATGATCATAGGAATTAAATATAATAGAAAAAACAATAAAAAAGATATCATTTAATTAATACTAATTGATATGAAATTGTTGTAAAAGTATAATAATTTTCCAAAGGAAGTGATAAAGTTTCAAAATTGGAACCCCATAGTGCTATAAAATAAGAAATATATCGATTTCAATTTTTTATTACATTCATATTAATCTTAACTATGATAATCTTAATGGAATTAATATTTCAATTTTTATGATATAATTACACGAGTGTACCATGAATTTTTAACAATTTCCTAATATAGTAAGACCACTTCTAGTTGGAGTGAACTTACTAGCATCAGACGTGATTTTGAAAAAATCATGGATATTTTTAGATGGATATAACAATTTTTAGATAATTATTATCCAAAAAAACTTACATAAGATGAGTTATTTAGCAGTTAAACAATGATTTGTAATTAAGTGGTTATACACATATTTAGTACCAAAGAAATAAGTTGTTGAAATTGTAAGATATTTGGATATAAATATATATATTATGGATTGTATTTTTGGAATGAAAAAATTAAATATAGTTCATTTTTGGAGGGAATTAAATGATATTATCCATTTGGGAATGGTTAAAGTTGAAATCATACTATGTTATCACATTATTAAAAAACTTGTTTTGATGATTTTTTCTTAGGTAAAGATTTTCAGTCTAGGGAAATCAGAAAATTTTGATGATAATATAATCAATGAAGATAGTCTAAAAAAGATAAATTTATTTTATGATATTCATCAGAAAAGTTTTATCAATTTGGAAACTAAAGTACCAAAGCATGTTAAACAAAGTCATGTTTTAAAATAGTCTACAAGTGACTTTCTTTGATTATCTTGGAATTAGGTAAAAATTACTTTATCGGATCATGGTGTTATGGAAACTAAGGTGGTACATTGGGAAGTAAGGTTAAAAATTAATTTTTCAGATAATTATAAGAGTTTTGAAACAATATTTTTGTGGGAGAATCTAACAGATATTAGAATAAAGTGGAACAAGACTGAAGATATTTCATATCTTATAACATATTTAAAGAAATATAAGATTATAAAATAATTAAAAGTTTAACCTATAATAGAAAATAAAAAATCTTAGGAATTTATAATGGAGTATAATTTGAAAAAATATGACGAGAAGCAAAGAAAAAAAGAAAACCTCCAAAGATAAAAAATCAAGGGTTATTCTTCTTCTAGTGCAGATCTTAGAGTTAATTAAGGATACTACAAATCTTATAGATATTCTTAAAAATAATCTATGTTATATCCCTTATATTTACGTGGAAATTTAAAATAAATGGTTATAAAGGTAAATGACACTACTTCATTTAATTAATTATCTGAATCTACCTGGCTAGATAAGAAGAAAAATAAAGGTGATACTACTTCATTAGAAAGTGATAACAACTTTTGAAGAGTACTATATAGAGTGACAAGGGATACTCACCAACTCCCCTATAATAATTTAAAAATTAATATTAATATTCAAAAGTGTAGTCCTATTCATATTCAAATTTAGAGTCATCTATTTTTGGACAATCCCACTTAGAGAAGTATAATATGGTGAGTCTTTCTTCAATAATTAAATCTCCAAAGAAAATAATTACTAAAAATTATTCTTATAATGAAACTCTATATAAATAATAAAATTAATATGAGGAAGTGTAATTCAATACATAAATGAAAAATCTAGAGAAGAAATATTATCCCGAAATATAATATTCTAAAAAGAAATATTTATCTACCAAGAAATTATATGAGAAATATATATTCCTATAAAATATAGTGATCCAAATGTTCTTTAGTATTATCCACAATAGAATATTCTTTCCAAATTTTTCAAAGCTGATATTTTTACAAATTTAAAATAGATGGAGAGTGATCCTGCTATGATAACACAGAACTTGGATTTTTTTTTCAAACTGTCATATGAGCTTTTAAAAATAATCACCAATATCAAAATCATATAAAAGTAGAATGAAAATTTTTATATAGTTACTTTAAGTTCCATAAAACAAAGAGATCTATTGATGAACATTCATAGTTAAAAGATGATATCATTAATTCAAAGAAATATTATTTTAAAAATTTTGAGGTGTAGAAAAATTTGAATGAATATTTGATAATTAAAAAATCATATTAATTGATTTTGACAAGAGGAATAAGTGATTAAAAATATAAATGAATATCTTGAGGAGAAATGTGAATATTTAGATAATAATATTGAAAATTTATAAAAATAGATTAAGGAACTCAAAGGAAATCATAAATATTAATTTTCATTAAGTGTATTCCGTTTTATTTTAATTAAATTAATCGTTTTTAGATATGTTATATTTTTTATTTGTAAATTATTTTACATTTATTTTCATTTCTTGTTTATTTTTTAGAATCATAATGGGGAGAATGAAATTCAAAGGATTATTTATGTTATACTAACTAATTTTTTTATAAGGTGAAGATAATAAGGGGATGAATACTTTTAGAAGGATAGTAAGTATCAAAGGTGAAGCTTCAATTAAGGGGTAATTATTTATATTTTTTTTATAGTGGAAACATATCACCATGGTTTTATCAAACTATGACTATATCTTACTTATATCCATGGTTTTGAAAAACCATTGATATAATATTAACTGAACACCACGGTTTGAAAAACCCTGACTCTGGTATACAAATGACCACAATTTGGTAAATCCATTTCCATAGGAAAATTTTATTATGGTTTTATTTCATGTATACTATATATATATAGAGCTTAAAAAATTTGGGAATCACAAATATAAAAATATACTAGTGGTAATCTTGAGAAACAAAAATTAAGGACATTATACAAAAAATAGTGGAAATAAATCATGAAGAAGAAGATATGATGCTAAAAGGTTTTATTAAATATTAAAAACAACCAAATATAAATTTATTAAGAATATTTCATTCATGGTTGTAAGAAGTTAAATATTTAGGATATATAATAATAAAATTAAAAAAATTCCATTAAGTCAAATATAAAATTATAAGGCAATTACAATATTATTTAAGTTATTTTTAAAGCTATTCATTTGTTAAATGTGGATCATTAGGCTAAAAACATAAAGGATACCAAAAAAAGTCATACATATTTAATGTTTGATTCATCTTACACTCCTATAGGGGGGGGGAGCAGTGAATAACATGTATAACTTAGTGATATTAAAATTGTAAATGTAATTAGAAAATGGAACATTATTTTTAGAACTGTATTTTTTATTATGAGTCATCCTCGTTTTTATATATTTTTTGTATATATTTTAGTATAGTTAATGTATATTTTATATTAAAATATTGTAAATAAATAAATTTTTTATTTATAGAATTTAACAAATAGATTAATGATAAAATAACATGAAATTGGGTTTTGATTGGTTAAATAATTATTCTTCATTTTAATTGTTAAATTCCATACATTTTGAAATGTATTTTTATTTTCTATACTAGTGATGCATGCGAATAAGTGGGAAATGTGAACTTGAGTGAGATTTAATGAAAAAGGGTGATACATGTGATTTAATTGGATGGGGACGAGCTGAATAAGAATAAAATTTATGCTACATATAGATAAAATAGATCTATGTATGATTAATTATGTTGAAGATGTGCTTCATATGAATAAAAATATTGGTATGTAAGATTAAAAAATTGCATGGGAAGCTGTATAGGAATAACATCATGTGGCCAACAGCTGTATCTAAGAAACTATCATCTCCATGTCACTATGTAAGAATAAATCATTTGTATAAGTTTATATGTTAGAATAATCACCTTGGGTGAGTCTATATGTAATAGTAACCCAGACTACACTACCACTACATATGATTAAACATAGGTAGTAAAAGTTTAATTTGAACATGTGAACCACTATCAATCATCCCCTTCATTTGATCAATGTGATATATTTTTTCTGATATACTCTCATATATTATGATGCCCTATATCCAAAATTTTATAATCCATTGCTCATAAACACATTCTTTATATACCATATTTGAAATAAACTTAAGAGACCCAATTTTAACCATCAATAATTACAGCATAACTAAAAAATATTAAGTCACTTATATTTGAAGGACCTATGGGGTTTAATGATTTAGAGAGTTCGGAAAAAACTTTAACTAACAAAGACCTTGTCTTACTCATCAAATGTAATCTTTTCAACTATATAAAAAACTAATTAATCCATAATAATTCTTCAATATATCCCATATAATTCTCCACACATGATACTTTTATTGACATATCACGTGTAATAATTTTATTTACAACCTGGAGAAATTTAAATGTAAGTAGGGTGAGATCAAATTCCATGTAAGGGAAAATATATATCAAAAGTTTTCAATGTATAAACATGTCATAAATAATACAATATAAAACAAATGATAATTAAATAATTCCATAAAATCGATCACATGATATTGAAAATAATCTACAGTTAATAATATAAATAAACAAATAGACAATAATAAGTGAATTCATGGTGATGGAGTGCATAATTCCATACTTATTGATCTTTAAAATCAAGGCCTTAGACAAAACATTATTCTTACCATAAAGCCCAAAACCAAGACATTATACTTTCCATCAAGGTCATAATGAAGACATCATGGTTTCATTGGGTAGGTATACACCAAATATTGAAACCTTTTATCACATGAAATCAACTAATGCATCAAAGAGTTAAATAATAACGGACCCCACCCATCACTTCTTTAAGTCTAATGTATTCAATATATGAAATATGTGAATATAAATACAATGAATAATCAAATTTACTTAGGAATAACTACAAATACATACTAAGATAAAAATATATATAATTTCAATACTTAGTTTTTCAATAAATGGGATAACATGGACATAATCCATCCAAATAAAAAAGTGCATGGTTAAAAACACATATCCAAAGTGTAAGAAAAGGAATGAAAAAGGATGTTCACATACCTGAAAAACACATTTGAAAGAGTGAAATTGAAATAAAATAATTAATACCATGAAAAAATAAATAATCATGATAATTTTTTTAAATAGTTACTATATACACCATGTAAAATAAGGCAGGTGCATAAATCAGAACATGTCTCAAAGAAAAAAATTGATATGAAACCATTATGACTTTGGTTAAACATGATTCAAAAAACCATGAAATTGTAAACATGATGTGAAAAATTTAATACCAAGAATAGATAAATAATAATGATATAATACATCAATGATGTAGTCATTACATAATAAAGTAAAACATGATGTACATTATAAAACATGTGTAAAGGAAATAAAACAATTGAGATGATGAACCCTGATGGTGAAGGTAATATAATAATAAAATGAAACATGATATGGATATAATGAAATTAAAATATAATGAAACCACTGATATTCATTTTAATTTAATGAAATAATTATGTGAATATACTTTTTAATAGAATTATGGTTTAAAATATCAAACATGTCTGGAATTGAAAATAGATACAAATAACACATACCACTTTAGATACGTTCGAATCAAAACCCATAGAGGAATAGAATTTAAAATAGAACATTAAATACCCTAAATAAATATATAATAATTATAGGAAATATCAATGGGATAAGAAGTGCACCTTATAATAGAAAACATGATGTATAACATAATCATGTCTCAAGGAATTGAAATTCATGACAAAAAACCCACACCTTGTGTTCCTACTTACTCGAATGTTCTATAAACTTCAATATAATAAATATAAATATCTTAATAACATGTTACAAATTATTATTTTTATATATTTATATATATAAACTTCAATTATAATCATTCATTAAAAATATACTAGTCTAATATGATTTATTTTCATCATCGAACATTAGAAATTATATTTTCTTATTTCGTATGAGTTTTGTGGTGGCAAGGTCGATTATCACTTATTCGTTAAAATTTCATTATTCAAATAATATTAAATATAGAAAAATATTTTTTAAAATATTCCATAAGTCTTATTTAATTTGGATAAATACATGGATATGGTTTGTGAAAAGGGAAATTACGATAAACTTGTTTCAGCGTGTTTAACGATCAAAAGGTGATATATTAATAAAAATATTAAATCTGAATAACACCTTTATTGAATCATTATGAAAATTAAATAAATTTCTATTATATGATTTTATAATTATATAATTTTCCTTAATCATTAATGAAATAAATATTATAACATCATTCTCATAGGTGGTAAAACAAACCCAAACATGAGAATGATATATTTATTTAATTATCTAGGATAATTTTTTTATATAATGTTATTATAAATTTTACATAATCTTAAAAATATAATAAATATAATTTAACTTCATTAAATTAATTATTATAACCATCCATGAAGGAAGATTTTGAAAAGTGAAATTCATCATCTGTTGAGGTGGTAGTTCGCATGTACGCATGATAAATGATTCTATTTCCCAAAAGGAGGGGAAGAATAAAGGTATATGATAAATTATAATTGTGAAATAGGAAACATATTAATTCATAAAATCCATCCCTTTCATGAGTCATGAGAGATGTTGATGAGAAATTAACTACATCATTTTGTGGAGGTGGTAGTTATCACGTAAACACAATCGATGTTGTTTTGTTTTTATTAGTGGATGGAAATGACTGGATAATGGTTGATAAATTAATATAATAACATTAGAGTATATTAATAATAATTTTTCCATTATATCATGGTGTCCCAAAGATGTTTGGAATGGAAATATTTAAAATAAAGGATAAGGAGTAAGTAATACTCTAATTGAGAACATAATATTTCTCATAGAAATATCCTTTAAAGTAGAGGCCTTAGGCTATATAATTGAGGCCAGAGTATTACGAAATTTATAGAGTCTTATAGGAGGAGTAAAATCATAGATTTTTAGGATGATATTCTAAGGGAAAATGGTATAATTAATGGTTTCAAGTGTTCCCTATTTATAATTTAAGATAAGGGAAATTTTAGGAGTACCAATTATATTTCAACAATGATATATCACTATTCAAGGATAAAAGGCTCCAAAAGTTGGTCATAATTAATATTTTGATGATATAAGGTTGATAAAGACTATAATATTCATTTCACATTTTTTTAAACATGCCTTGATACTTTTACTCTTAAAATTATCACCTTTACCATTTTTTGTTTTTACTATGATAATTAATTTTTACCTAAGTAATTTACTTTTAATTATTAAAAATAAAATCGTAATTATAAATTAATTTATCATTATTTATTCTAAATATGAGATAAAATTTATTAAATAATATTTCCATGTGTTAGAAAAAATTATTTTAACATTATCCTACTTCATGCGTAAAAATATTTTATAAAAATTTTATTTTTAAGATTAAAATCTTTTTGTAGGATATAATTATGAATGTTTTATATTTTAATAATGTAAATTTTTTTATTTTAAAAAAAATAAATTTTATATGGATTTCAAAGAAATCCAAAACATAATTTTACCATAATAATATTTAATTAAATAAAAGGAAAAAATCACTTTTATTGGGAAATATTACTTAATTTTATAAAAGTTTAAACATATATTTTTTTAATCATTATATTATTTTAAAATGTATAATTTTATTCTATAAATACATATTTGGCCATGGATTTTTTTTAAGATATAGAGTTTAAAATATCATAAAACATTATTTAAATTTGATTTTGATAATTTTATTTCAATTCATAATCATTTTAATTTTTAAATATGTAAATTTTGGGCCACTTTCCTTTGATAAAGACATATCATATATTGAAAATTTTTAACTATTTTCAAGTGTTCCACTCACCCCACTTATAAAATAACACCTCCTCTCATCAGACCTTCACATAATTTTAGTACTCTAGATCAACCAAACACTTCCCAAAAACCTTCGCAACTCTCCTCTCTATGTCCTATAGGTCTTGGTCTCACCAAAATACCAACCTAATATAGCTTAAGGTGTATTCCAATGAACTTTTTCCAAAGAAGAGATAAAATTCTTAACCAAGTGTTTCATGTTTATTTATTCTTCTACCTATTTCAAATATTCTTTAACAATTATGAAATAACAACATCAATATCGTCCATATGCTAGAATGTTATTATGATTATTATAATACCCTTTTTTATATCCTTTTCCATTCTATAGTAAATGAAAATATCATTTGTGTGTATGTGTGGACTACCACCTATGCGCCACAATGTGTTCCTCTTTCCATCACCAGATCATATATATGGTTAAAATTATGGATAGAATGAATATATATGATATTTATTACATAATTATGATTATATAAATATTGTAAATTAATTACCTTACCTTACCATCTATTGTAAAATGATAACATCGCTCTTTCATACATGTAGACTTCCACCTACACGAATCGAAGTGATTTGTTTTTAATTTACTCATTGAAAGATGGTAATAAGGGTAGAACTTCTGAATAAATATGAAATTTATAAAATATTTATGACTATATAATAGTAAAATATTATACACCTCATTTATTTTCCACCTTGTATAAAAATTAAAACATCATTCATGCATACGTACGAACTACTATCTCTATTGGACGATATGATTCATTTTTCATAACTGCCTTGAATGGTTAGTTATAAAAGTGAATTTAATGTATAAATATTATAATTATATGATTTTTATTTTTATTTTGTAAATTAAACCACAAAAACTTTGACCATGGTCAACACATCGATGCTGTTTTGAGGTTATAAACAGAATGAACCCAAAACATATAACATGAACTTAACCATTTTAGTAACTAAATAAAAAGTGGTAAAAAATAAAATAAAGGGAGTAATGATAGTGTAGTTAATATGGAAAATTTTATTAGGTAATTAAATAACTAATTTAATTTATTCAAGAGTTTTATAATTTATGAAGTTAGATAGGACTTAAGGTAAGATATTTTCTTTTAAAAATATTCTCTTAAAGTTTTCCATCCAATTCATTTTCCTCCATGTCAGGCTCATTTAAAGGTTTATATAATGTAATTATTTATAATTAAATGGTTTATAAAGGTAATCTTAAAATATATTTTACTTTCTTTACAAATTTTTGAAAATCACTATTTTTAATTTTTTTCATTTGGGTTATTTTTGACTTTTTACAAAAGTGAAAGAAGGATTGTTTATTTTAACATATACGACTTCAAAAAATTTCCTTGCTATCATGGAAATTATTTATTATAAATATTTCTATAAAATTTAAAATTATTATTTTTTAAATTATATCATATTCTTGACATTTTGTAAATTTTTCAGTTTAACGTTTTTCAATAAAAAGGGATATTTCCCCTTATGATTATGCGGAAATGGAAAGTGTTTTTCTTATGGGTTTAAGGGTTTTGTGATGAAAAGTCAATGATTACAATGTTTTGTTCATGATATTGTCTATAATCATTATAAATGATCATTTTTTATCCAAATATAGCTAATGACGATAGGTGAGCTCAATATTTCTCTCTAATACATTAGATAATGATTTAGTCATCAAAGGCAAAATGTGGGAGACAACCGAGTTGGTTAATATTTTGGAAATAATTGGGATTTAGTTATTCTGGCATGGATAGACAAGATTGAACATGATTTATGAATAAAATTCTTCAAGATACAGATACTATTCTTTAATATAATGTATTTATGAATTTTTTTTGATTTCATGAGTAAAGAAAAGTTTATAAACTTTTAAAGGTGATCAGTAGGGTTTTTAATAAATGTTTTCATGATTTATGATACACCTCATGTTTCCTTAATAATTTTATATTATAGTAATTTTTTTCAATGTTTTTATTTGATAAAAGGTTTATTAACTCATATGGATATGCCATATTTATGTGCTCAAATTTTTATTGAGAAAAATGTAAATATTTTCATGGGTTTTCATGCTTTCCATTAGACTAACGAGTTTCTATTATTTTTATATACCTTATTAAGATTATAATAATCATACAATATTTTTAAATGTTTTAATAGGGTATATATATGAGTAGGAACTATTATGAATCCTAGTTACGAAGAAAGGAAATTAACCTTGAAAAAAGAAAGTTTTTCATTAATGAAACAAGAATATGAACTTAAGAAACCTATTTTTGTGAGAAAAACGAACACTATGGGTCAGTGTTTTGCAATTAATTTAATTATTTTACTAAGTCTCTATAATTATAAAACTAAAATATCATGGTAAGGTAAAAAATTTAAATCCTTGTTATTAAAATCATATATATGGGTTGTTAATGTAATAAGACATTATAGTTTGTAATATGTATATTAATCATCTAAATAATATAACCTAAGAATGTATATTTGGGTGTGAAATATTATTCCCACTCATAATGAATTGAGGGAATATTTATTTGATACTCAACTGGCCTTTCTCATGAAGATTACCTCTAGGTGGATATCTGTTACAACCACATCCACTTTCTACTATCCAACCAGGGATAAAATTTCTAGGAGACCGTAGAAACTGTACTTTTCCAAAATTTATGATATTTTCCTTTACTTATACTCATCCCTATGGTTTTTTATAAATTTATATCATCTTAATCATTAGAAAATATAAAGTATCCAATACAACCTCATCCAATCAAAATGGTTTATTTATACCTTTGAAATTATGATCAACCTTAATTTAACAAAACTTGATGACATTTACAACTCTTAAATTATTTTTAACCAATGGAATCATAGTCTCTAAATTTTTATTTACCCTTATTTTATGCCAACTATGACTCCCTAGACATGTAGTCCCATGATTTGATGTGAAGAAACACCAACATTATATACTAATTTTGAATTGAATTGAAGAGACTAATATTTAACTATCAATAATTAAAATATTACTAAAAAAATTTGAATCCCTTACATTTTAAGGGATATTTAGGTTTATAGTTATATAAATTTAATAAAAAAATTTAACTAATAAAGATAATTTATTTCTCATAAAATGGATTTTTTACATGATATAAAAAACTACTTAATCTTTAATAAGTCTTTAACATCTCCCAAAAAATTCTCCACAATAATACTCTTCTATACATATCATGTGTAATAATTTTATTCATAATATAGGTGAATGGAAAAATAATGATGGTGATCTCAAGTTATCAATAAGGAAAATTATATATCAAAATATATCAAGGCATAAAAATGGAATGAATAATGTGGAAGGAAAAAAATGATAATCAAATAATTCTATATAACTTATCATGTGGTATTAAAACAAATACATGATTAATAATATAAATAAAAACATATATAATAATAAATGAATTCATAGTGATGGAATGCATAATTCTAAACATCTTCATCTTTCCAATCAAGGCCTCAACCAAAACAATATTCTTACTTTTAATAGCACAACCAAGAAATTTTTTTCCATCAAGTTTACAACTAAGACATCGTGTTTTCATTGTATAGTCAAACAAAAAATACCAAAACCTTTTTCTCATGATACCAATAGATGTATCTAGGTGCTATATAATACTGGGCCCCACCCATCACTTTTTTATATCCAATGAGTTTACTATATGAAATATATGAATATCAATAGAATGAATAATAAATGTTTCTTAAGAAACACTAAAAATATGTATTGAGACACAAAAATAATTAAATTTAATACTTTATTAGTCAATTAATGGGATAATATAGATATAATTCATCTAGATAAAGAAGGTGGATACTCAAACAACAAATATTCCAAGTGTAACATAAGAAATCTCAAAGGATGTTGACATAGATAAAAAAATGAAATAGGGAACTTGAATAAAACACTCAATATCATGAAAATATATATAATCATAATATAATGTGTAAAATAGGCATAATATATATCATATAAATGATGGTTGGTTCCAAACACACAAAAAATCTTAATTAAGAATTTTTTAGACAAAACACTTATGATTTAGTAACTATTGATTGAAACCCCCATGAAAATGGAAAAATGAATTGATATATTTAATATAGTTAATATAAAAATTATCATGATATAATACATTAAATAGGAATTCATTACACCATAAATGAAAACATGGTTCACTTTATGAAAACATGTCTCAAGAAAATCAAAAAGTGAGGCAAAGAACCCTTATTATAAAGGTAAATTAAGAATAAAAAGAAACATGAGATGTATATTATACAATTAAAAGATAATTAAATGAAATAAATTCATTATAATTGAAGGAAATAGGGAAGTGAATAAACCATATAAAATAATATCTGTTGTGTGATATCAAACATGTCTCATGGAATTAAAAATAGAGACAAATAACACTTACGACTTTAGAAACTTTTGAATAAAAAATCCTTGAAGAATATAATTTTAAATAGGAAATAAAATACTATAAAAAACGAGAGGATCAAGATTGAAAATATAAATGGGGTACTACGTAAATCATAGAATAGAAAACATGGTGTATAATATAATCATGTCTCAAGGAATTTAAATTTGAGACAAAGAACCCTTACCTGGTATTCACGCTAACTCGAACATGCTCTAACCTACTGTATAATAAATATGAATCTATTAATAAATTATTATAGAACATTATTCTTATATATTTCCATTTATAGACTTCATTTACAACCCCTAATTTTAAATATATTTTTTTATTATGGTTTATTCATCATCATATTCTAGAAACTATGTTTTCTTATTTCATAATAGTTTTGCGACAATGGGGTCTATTATCACTTATTGGTTTAAATTTTATAATTCATGTATTATTCGAGAAATAATAATAATATTTTTCAATGATTCCATAAGTCCCATTTCATGACCCAACGCATGTTAGGGCTTGAGCCACAATAACCCCAAGCCCGCCTCCATATGTCAAGGGGTGGCGACAAGCACCGAAGGCACAAAACAATCAGGGAGGAATTTTCCAAAGAATTTGTACACACATACATAGAAAACTAAATGAAAAAGTGAAGAGGGTAAGGAAAAACATATGCAAAACTGTATTAAATAAACTAAGCATGCATGAACTACTAAACAGTATAAGTACAATAGTGTAAACTAAAAGGAAAAAAGGGGAAAAAATACACGTTGAACTAGAAAAGTGAAACAACCTAGTAGAAACTGAAAATTAATGTAGTTGAGGGAGCCCCACTCCTAGATCCCAAGAAAAAAACACCATACATGGTACAAGAACCCGTATCCCAATGCTCCTTTGAAGTCACAATCAATCAGTCTATAGCCGACATAAGGCACGACATGTAACGACCTGAACTTTTGAATAATATTTGTTTCCTAAATTTGTGTGTTATTTCATTTTATACTCCACAACACTATATCCATTAATTAATAAAGTGAGTATAATTAAATGAGACCTTTGGGTTTTGATTGTTATATGAATTTTGATCAATATAAACATTAGAAACTAAACTCTTTACGTTACAATTATTGTTTATAAATATAAGTGATCTCAATTAATATAGAAAAAAGAGTCGATGGCCTCATCCAATAAACTCGAGGTGTATGAAGCAGATTTATCAGAGCTTGGGAAGGAGGTAGCATCTTTGAGATTTTCTCTGGACCAAGCCTAAGATGAGCTTCAACATGTAAAGCTTGAACAAAATTTCTTAAGGAAGAAGTTCAAATGATAGAAATCTCCATATGGGTAATGTTGTCCGAGACACCCCAAGATTATATCACCATAGCACACATTAAATTTAGGTCCTATGTAGGTGTTATAAGGGGCTATGTAATGAGGCCTTAGATACTTTTTTTAATACCTTGTTATAAATAAAATTATTATTTCTTATTATGGTAAATTTTGTGATTTTTAAATGTTTGGATAAATATAGGATGAATATTATTGATGAATTCTAGAAAAGTTGTATTTTAAAATATTCACATAAACATTAAATAATTAATAATGTGAAATGATTTTCAAAAAATGGTCTTCCATAGTTGTCATCAGTAATAAATTAAGATTATAATAATATCGACTTAATTTTTAGTGAATATTAAAGTATGAATAGTAACATACAGTTATGAATAGTAATGAATAGTAAATTGGCCAAACAAAAGAAACCTCACCCATGAATGTATAAATATAATTTAGAAATGTTAAAAGTGAAAAAATGACCATAGTATAAGTTTTGGTATTTTTATATGTCATAAATACTTTATTTACAATTTTATAATTAATTTTATAATTTAAAATAGAAATTTATTTTCATAAAATGTAATCATAAATTTTTACTTTATTGTCTTATGGTTATAAAATAATTTTAGGGGACTTTGATTACTTTTTCAGGGTGTTACAAAACAAGTAATAGTTTTATAGTTGTTTTTTTGAATAAATAGTGATTTTATTTAAAAATTAAATTAAAAATATTTAGAAAATTATTTTCATAAAATGGAGTTTATTTTTGAATTTAGAGCATCAATAATAGTTTAAGTTAATTTTTTGGGATTTTTCTGAAACATTTGAATTTTCGGTGAATTAATAAAAATACAATTTTGAGTTTTGTGTGTTTAATGACATCATTTATGATGTAATAATGATGTCATAAATCTGGTATAATTTTGAAAAGTAATATATGTTATGAGGTGTCCCAAGTGGCCAATACCATGAGCAAATATCATGGGCATGCCCATGGTTTTTCAAATGCCACCAATGAGGTGTCCCTTATAAATTAATTAAATATTCTCTCACTTTTCCTATAAATACCAAGTCATTCCCTCATTCATTTCATTCCAAAATCATCCTCAATGAATTTATAGTCTTTTACATTTAAAGGATTACTCCCAAGGTTCCCTCGATCCCCACAAAGTCCCAACCTTCAAGCTATCAACGTTACTCTTCAAGGTAAGAGAACCTTCCACCCTCCTCTTTTAGTCATGATTTCCTTTAAGTTATGTCTTCTAGTTTCCAAATTCTTATGTCAAGGTATGTTATTATATATTCTTATTAATTTAAATTTCATTTATAAATTATGAGATACCCTTTATTCTCTCATCAATTTATTTTTTGAATTTTTAAGTGATCTTGTTAGGCTACAAAATTTTCATAAAAGAAATCACATTTTCTCTTTTCTTTCAAGTTTCAATTTCCTGTGGTGTGTCATTCCAAACCATGATATTGTTTATTTTTATTATGTATCTATAATCTAAATTATTCATTTATTTATGGGGGACCCTTTTCCCCTCTCTTTTCAATGTTTTCTAAAACCTTGTTATATAGCTGTTAGGCTGCAGAATTTTCATCTCAAAATCTCCGTCTTTTTCTCAAGAAATTCTCTTATAGTATTTATGTGAATAACCAATTCTATTTTTATTTCCAGGGGTATTCATAAATACATAAAATTTATCTACTTGATTCTGTAATTAACATACATATAACCCTCACTCCGTTTGGTTCTTCAGGAGAGTATATCAGGAGATAACCCACCTCCATATTGGTCTGTGGATAGAGATGATGTCCTGCGTCTCTATGGACGTATCTGGGTTCCTATAGATATGAGAGAGGAGTTGATGAAAGAGTCCCACCCTTCTCAGTGGGAAGTTTATCCCACAATATTGAAGATGTATCAGGATATGTGATTCTCATATTGGTGTCCTAGAATGAAATTTTAGATTGTAGACTTCATCACTAGGTGTTCTACCTATCAGCTGGTGAAGGCAGAGCACCCGAGACCTACAGGCTTCTTACAGATGCTTCAAATCCCAAAATGGAAATGGGGACATGTTGCTACAGATTTCAAAGTTGAATTACCTAGTTCACCGAGGGGTAGAGATTCTATCTAGATAGTCATTGACTAACTAAAAAAATTGTCCCACTTAATTCCTATATAGGAGACTTTCTTAGTTGATGAGTTGGGAATACTGTATGTTCATGAGATTGTATGACTACACATGGGTCCAAGTACTATCAATTCAGATAGGGATGCTCATTTCACTTCATGGTTCTGGAAAGGCTTGTAGAAAACTATGGGGACTCAGCTGCTTCTAAGAATATCTTTTCACCCTTAGACCGATGGACAATCACAACAGACAATACAGGTTCTAGAGGATATGCTACGAGCATGTATCCTTGATTTCAATGGTTCATGGGAGAATCATATCCCTCTCATCACGTTTTATTATAATAATAGTTTCAGGTGATGATTAAGATGACTCCTTTTTAGGACTTATATGGTAGGTCATGCCGTTCAACCTTGTGTTGTGTAGAGGCATGTGAGGCATCCCTACTAGGTACTTGTCTTGTTCAAGAGACTTTAGAAATAGCTCAGATGATTAGAAAGCGTATGACTATTTCTTAGTCTAGATAGAAATCTTATTCCAATCGTTGTCGAATACCTCTAGAGTTTGAGGTTAGGGATCGTGTTTTCCTTCGGGTATCTCCCAAGATAGGGAATAGAAGGCTGAGGAAGAAGTGAAAACTATCACCTCCTTATGTCAGACCAATTGAAATTCTATAGAGTGTCAGGCTAGTAGCCTATCAGTTGCTACTACCTCAAAGGTACCATGCCATGAACAACGTCTTTCATGTCTCACTGCTTCACCAATATCATTCTCATCAGTCTCATACCTTTGATCATGAGGACGATTAGTTAGATGTTGATGTTACCTTGAAAGAATATCCGGTATGCATCATTGACCAAAACATGAAGGATCTCCGAGGAAAGTCTTTTCCTCTCGTATAGGTGATATGGAAGCATAACTGAGTACATGATGAGACTTGGGAGATGGAAGCTTATGTACAATCCCAATGTCCAGATTTGATCTCAGATATTGTTTCTTACCCTTGTAAGGAGAACTCGAGGGAAAGTTCTTTTAAGGAGGGAAGACTTTAAGAACCTGATTTTTCCCTTAGGTATGGATCCATTAATTTTTAGTCTAAATATTTACTTTGGACCTAATATGGATTCCTAATGAGTTTGTAAAGGTTCTGAGGGTTTCTATGGCTTTTTTGGAGCCCATAACCCATATTTTTAGGGAAAAATTTCTTGGTGCATGTTTTATAGTAAACCGTGTAAAAATTATGCACGGTTTGGAAAACCATGCAGATTGTGGTTTTTTGGACAGAGCCGCCTCGCATAGTTAGGGCATGACCGTGCAATATACCCATGTAAATTCCTCTTTTTCCTAGGCACTCGTGCATGTCTTGTGCACGGTTTGATCAAACCGTACAAAGGATTTTTTTATCGGGTAGAACCGTCTCGCACATTTTGCACACAGTTTGAAAAATAGTGCGGGCAAACCATGTGCAGGCTAAATTTATGGGTAAATTTCTTGTTTTCCCCTTAACTAACTTTTCACCCCCTCTTCCTCCCTAATCTGAGAACTAGTAGGATTAAGCCCTTTTTCTATCAATTTGGATCCTTTTGAAGGATAAAGCTAGAGATCAAGAGATATCCTTCATCCCACATCTGACTGAGATATCGTTTGTAACATTAGATGTGCAACAGTAAGTAATTAAGTCCACTTTATCCATTCCTCTTTTCTCTTTCTCTCAACCTAGATATTGTCATATGATACTTTTTCACTTTTTCTTAGATCTAATCTAATTTGAGGAAAATCAAGGGCTGATACTAGATGAGGAGAGTTGTACAACTATAAAGTGGGTGGTCTATAACTCACCCTTTAAGTTCACTGTTTTTGGAATATTCATGTGGGGCCTACCAATTTTATCAGAATCCATTTCTTCAATTTACATTCTATGATTATACTTGTTAGAATCATATCGTTTTTCTTCTTCCAAATATGTGATTAGTTGTTAACGCTTACACCTAGAACTCAATCTGCCCCATGTCGGAGGTTATTCCACAATTGGGATTGAGTGTTTCAGCACGTTTGAGCCACCGTTTGGGTGTGCCCTTGATCAACCTTTCTAAATATGAGTCTTCTTATAATAATTTTATTTTTTAATGAGTATTGCATAATTGAATGTACCACATATGATCACCACCCAACTCGCCTAAGTTAAGTGATTCAAATTGATTATTAAATGTGAAACGTGAAATGGAAAATATACCAAGTATATAACATGGACTTATTAAATGAGATTAAAAAAAGGTTACATATATGTATCACCAATTTCCATATTAATGGAAGGTATCAGAGTGAACCTCTATAATTGAATATTTTTTAATGGTTAATTAAGACTTGATTAAATGGTTGCAATGCTAATTGGACTATCCAAAATAATGGAAGACAAGGCTTAAACCTAATGAATGAATACATGATTACAATATAAAATAAGAATGGACTAACTTGAGCTCACCTTGTATTCTGAGAAGAGAATACCCTGGGTCTCAGGAACCCCATTCTGACTCAAGGATGATGTTTTCTTAGGTTTATACCCACCTATACTCTGATTATTTTCCATTCCTAGGATGCCCGATATACTACTGTAGGGTCCTTTACATTATTACAGGATACCTATGATACACTCCTTGGATCCATCATTGACTATTAGGTGCCATGGTGAAATCCCATAGGTCCATGTCCTTTCTTAGCCCTATTTTATATTGGTTGATCACCTTGGGCTTGTTAGGATCCTTATTGTGGAATGCCTTGGATTAAACTACTTTCATTACACTCTTACCCCTTTTTTATACTTAGATACTTCTAATTTAGTATTCTGTGAGATATACATTACCTTGGTTATTACACTGGAACTCCCTCACTGGATATCTTTATCAGGTTGCCTTGTTACGTCTTGGTACCTTCACTACATATACTATCATGATGTGATGTCAGTACTGGATATACTTCACATGACCTACTAACATTAATTAGTAATTACTTAATTAATGAACTGGTTACATGTTCTGACACTAGCTGAGGGCTAAAGCAGGTACGTGGGTATTTAGTTATATTGTATTGTTTCTTTTACTTTATACATGAATTTCTGCACACTGCTATATTCCATTACACGGGCCAGATTTTATAGTCACCATTGGTAGTGGCCCACTGAGATTTATCTCACACCATCTCCAGGTGCTGTTTGGTACCCAGAGTAAAGTACATGGTTGTATGTGTTGACAAAGGAAAAAATACACCATTAAACACCTGATTTCTTGTTGTTTGGATAGAGATTGATAATAGATGACCATGTTGGATCTCAGGTTGGTTGGAGTAGCTTTTTTTCTTCTACCTTGTGGAACATGTTATGATTAATGTCTTGTATCCATGTTTTCCAATTTTCTAGTGACATGCTATTATATCATCATTGTTTTAGTTGATATAGTTATTATTATTCTTGTTCATCTATTGCATCAGTTTGATTCCTCTGTTTACTACTGTTTATATCCTTCCATTGTACTACACTCTGCTAATGAGGGCATAGTCTCCCCACAGACACACCCTTGTCCCTCACCGCTAGTCGGAAACCTCTGGCATTTGGGGAGATGCGCTTGAGTCCATATTACCCACTGGGATCAGGGCACCCATTAAGTTGTATCTGGGTTTGAGACGTCACAGTGCTGGACAAAAGAGACCAGAATCAAGGACTTTGTGAGCAGTCCTTTGGGTACCAATGTGGCCCCCACAAGCATGAGTGTGACAGCATATAAGGACAGACTGAAACTCACTATCTGGAACACAACACCTAAGGACTTGATCACTACATGTGCACCATAGGTAGGTGTCATCCCTAATGTACCAACAAGACTCGTGTTTTAGATGGATAGCTTGGTTTTTGTTAAAATTAGTAGGAATGAATGATAATACCAAATAATTTACAAATTTGGAATAGCAAGGAATAGAATCTTGAACTCGGTACAATTGCTGAACGGGAAACATGTTTTTTACAGGAATACTGGGGGATGAGTCAATATCCAAGGATGGGGGAATCCTACTAATATAGTCAGCCACAAGATTCTCTGCCTCTTTTTTATCTCTAATTTCTACATTTAATTCTTGAAGGAGGAGCATCCAACAAATGAGATGTGGTTTGGCTTCTAGTTTTTTAAGTAGATATTAGAGGTATTTATGGTCTGAGAACACAATGACTTTAGACCCCAAAAGGTATGACCTGAATTTTTCCTAGGAAAAAATAATGGAAATGAATTATTTTTCAATTATGGTGTAGTTTTCTTGGGAAGGGTACAAAGTATGTGAGGCATAGACAATTTCATGTGGAGCTTGATCAACCGTTTATGATAAGACTGTCCCAACTGCATAGTTAGAGGAATCACACATGAGCTCAAATAGTAAATCCCACTGAGGTGATTGGATTATCAGGGGTGATGTGAGACTCTATTTTAACTTTTTAAAATATTCTTCACATTCTTTATCAAAAAAATTATTTTTCTTTTTAGAGTAATCAGGAGAGGGGAAGTGGAATTTTACTAAAGTTGAAAATGAAACGACCATAAAATTCATCATGACCTAGGAAAGATAGCACATCCTATACATTTTTAGGGAATAGTAAGGAATAAATTACATCCACTTTGGATTTATCTACTTGGATAACATCCCCATAAATGACATGCCCAAAAACTACACCTTTTCGCACCATTAAATGCCATTTATCGTAATTCAACACGATATTATTTTCAATACAATGACATAGGACTAAACCTAAACTACTCAAAAATTCATCAAAATAGGATCCATACACAGTGAAATCATCCATGAAAATATCCATGAAATTATCTAGGTAACTCAAAAAAATACTAAACATACATCGCTGGAAAGTACCCAGAGCATTGCACAGACCAAATGACATCCTTATATAGGAAAATGTAGCAAAGTGGAAAGTGAAGGTTTTATTTTCTTGATCCTTGGGGGAAATATGTATCTGAAATTATCTATAATACCCATTATGATAATAGTAATGGGAATTTCCCTCTAGCATTTCCAACATTTGGTGAATGAATGGAAATTGTAAATGGTTCTTCCTAGCGTGTTGGTTTAGTCAGTGATAGTCTATGTAGACATGCCAAATATTCTATACACAAGTTTTAAAAAAATTAATATTTTCATTTTTGATTATTGTAAGACCAATTTTTTTATGAACTACTTGAACGGGACTGATCCATTGGCTATCAGAGATGGAGTAAATGATTCTAGTAGCCAATATTTTTTTACTTCCTTTTTAACTACATCTAAGTGGTTTGGGTTCAGTCAGCATTGTGCCTGCTTCACTGGTTTAGCCTCATAATTTAGAAAAATATGATGTGTAAAAATTTATGGGATAATAATAGGAATTTCCAAAAGTGTATATACCAATTCTTGTTTATACTCCCTCAAAATTTCAAGCAGTCACAATTCATGCTCCGTAGGGAGTGAACTAGGAATGATGATTGGTGGTTTGTTTCCATTCTCATGATATGAATATTTTAAATCTTGAGGCATTTGTTTTACTTACAATTCAATTGGATTATGGATTTATGGGAGTGTGTGTGAATGTGAGAGGTCACTAGTCTCATCTAACTTTTCAATGGTATCATCCTTAGACAAGGAATGAGATTTTACAAGCTAAGAAGTTTCATTGATGGTCATTGGATCCTCGGTGTTCAAGAAATTATCAACTAATAAACATGCATGACACTTTTCTAGACAACTAAAACAATAAATGCCTAATTAATTACCAATAATTTAAATCAAAGATGAAAACTCAGAAAGGGGATTGGGGGAATGAAAAGAAGTGTTTTTAGGTTAAGGTAGTACATCAATCTAATTTAATGAGAGAGAGGAATGTTCTTCTGAGTGGTGTTTCATGGAATCAAGGATGTTGAAATGGACTATGTCACCACCAAATTCCATAGATAATGTAAAATTATGGACATTAATTATGGTTTTGGTGGTTTTTAAGAAAGTCCTCCCCAATATAATCAGGGCATGTCCATTCATCCTATAATATTACATTTTTAGCACATAAAAACGAGTAGGAAAAATTAAAATTTTCACCCTCACAAGAACATCCTCTAACACAACAGAAGGGTGTGTTGTACTCTGATTTTCTAGAAGAACAACTATTCTAGTGGGATTCAGTTCACCAACCTACAAAGAATAGTAAATGGAGTGAGGAATCACATGTATAGAATCACCTAAATTAAGCATAGCATTGGAAAATTAATACTCTTCTATGGTGCATGGAATCGAGAATGTCCCAGGATCATTGCACATGGTGGGATGTGATGGCTCTATCAATTCTAATACGTTCCTCCATAATCTCAGTTTTTCATCTCCATGAAGTCACCTTCAGTGTGTACATATCTTCTTTAGAAACTTGGCGTATTGTGGAATTTTCTTCATGACATCAATCAATGGGATGTTGACCTGCACTTTTTTTAATGTTTCCAAGATTTACTTATCATGTTATTTTTTTTGTTTTCTTGGTTTGGTAGAACATTGCGGAAACAGAAGAGGAATGGATGGTATTGGTGGTTCATTAATATAAACACTCTTTCCTTTAGTAGGGGTCTCTCAGGACAAGTTTTTTCCTCATTTTAACCTTTTTTGGTGGTTTGGATAGTGGTTTCCTTTAGATGGGATAAATCTATAGGAGGTATAATTTGGATTTTATGTTGATTTCCACTCTTAAGAGTGATAGAACTAATATTTCCCTTATCCCTAGGGTTGATAAGTGGTTGAGATGGTAGTTTACCAGACCCATGGATTTGGATTTCATCCACAGTGTTAGCTAGTTGGCCTAATTGGGTTTTGAGGTCTTGTATGGATGCCTAAGTTGTTTGTTGGAATTTGATATGTTTTAAATCCATTTTTTCATCATATCTTCTAGGATAAGCTCGGGTTTTGGACAGGGTTGTTGGAAAGGCCCTTGGGGTGGTTGATGATTTACGAGTGGTGTTGGTGGATGACTACTCATACCCTATTGGTTCCATTATTGTTGAGTTTGGTTTTAATACACCCCTTTCCTATAGTCTTGGTTTTATTTCCACCAAGGGTTGGATGGATAATAAGGTTCTTGACTTAAGGGTTGGTTATAGGGGCGGCCATGAAATATTTCCCCACGAATCTAATAAGTTTCTCTCAGTTGGGGGAATTGGTTAGAATAGTCTGTATCAAAAGTGCATATACCAAAATGGATGGGAGGAGAATATTGGTATTCTCCTTGGGAAAGAGCGAGTTGTCGAAGAAGGGTACTTACATCTTCGAACTTTGTGTCCGCCTTCTTCTCAAATTTAGTACTTTCCACCTCATGGACACCTTGAATGGGTACACTGGACCTTGTACCGAATTGTTGAGTGTTCTTTTCCATGTTTTCAATCAGGGTTCTTGTAGCAATTGGGGTCTTATCCACTAGTTCACCACCTGCATCAAGATCAATCATGTTATGATCAATTGGAATTAAAACTTTAAAAAAATAATGTATTAAAATTGGATTGCTTATTTGGTGGTGTGGACAACTTGAACATAATATTTTAAATATTTCCCAATATTCATGATGTTATTCCCCTTGAGAATGTCTTATACCACATATTTCTTTCCTTATTATTGCAGTTTGAGAGGCTGATAAATATTTTTCATGAAAAAGTCATCTCATGTCCACCCAGACTCTTATTAGGGAATAAACATAATATAACCAAAAAATTTCTGTATCATATAAAGAAAAAAAATGCTCTGAGCTTTATTTGTTCCTAATCCACATTTATAGGTTTTAATGTTGAAAAAATAGTGTAAAATTAATTTAAATGTTTGTGTGGATCCTCTCCAGGATGTTCATGAAATCATGGTAATAAATGAATTAAACCGAATTTTAGTTCAAAATTGGGTGCCTTACCTTGTATTTGAATGTATGCGGCTGGGATATAAAAATCTATAGAGATTAGTTCTTTTAATTTTATACTTTTTTCAACCATGTTATACAATTTTATATCAATTTTAACATTAGTTCTTAAATAATAATAAGGGTGAAGATGAGTTTCAATGTGTGGTGTGTCCTCCTTCAAAGTGTTGTCTTGTGTGTGTCAGTGTCATTAACGTAGGAACCTGTCTAGTTCAGGTTCTAAATTTGGTAAATCTCTCAGAGTATAATGCATCATGCACTAAACCTACACAATAAATAGATCATAACACAAAAGGATTTAAATATTAGAAGAGAAGACAAAAAATGCTCACAAAATTTACAAATATATTATAAAAAACATGCACTTAAAACCGAAGCGCTCCCTTGAAACGGTGGAAAAGGTTGACCATGTTTTCATGAAATGTAAAATTGATAGTGATTTAAAGAAGATTAATTAGTATAATCTAGACCCTAGTTCATCTCTCAAGGAGCGTTGACAGGTTTTGATTGAGTATTTTTTATAAAAATTACTAAAATAGGGGGTGGTTTTGTAAACAGTTTTTAGAAAGTAACTTAATTTAAAGAGTTATAAAGTTGAAAGACAAAGTTTAATTTGAAAAAATATGAGATAAAGGGTTCATTTTGAGTTCACTACACACCTTTAATGTTCATTGTTCTTGGATATTAATTATGGTTTTATGTTAGTCATTGGTTGAAATTAATCATAATCCCGATTACTTTCCAACCTTTTTTATCAAAGCACATTGAGCCAAACCTTAACATAACAATTGTATAACTAAGGTCCATATCTCATGCATGGTATAATAAATTATAAATAAAATTTAAAACTCAAATTAGTGGGAATAAAATGATTCTCGTGATGTTTAATCACAAAAAACAAGTCATGCACTCAAGACTTCCCACCAATCAGTTAAAAGTAAAGAGTATTTCATTCGACTTAATAAAAAAAACCTTAAAACATGAATAAAATTAATATAATTATAAATGAAATGACCAGTAGTTGAAAAGGTGTTGAAACTCCCTTTACAATATATGTTTCTCCCTCACAATGAACTCCCACCATTTAGCTCGACATCAGGAGGAGGAGGAGGAGGATAGTGTGAAACTTTACCTTCATCTTTGATCCCCCTATGAGAATAAGGGCCTACATATCTTATTTTATAAGTATATGACTCCTTGGGGTCTCTAAATTGTCATATCATGTCCTCCTGATCTAACTTGCAAATGAGGTGCCCATGGTTCATTTTTATATCCAAAATGGGACACGGTTTTGAGCACCTTGTTTTTTAGATACCACTTGTGTCTCTAGTTTTGACTAGTATAAAGCCATATCACGACTTGAAAAAAGGATAAGGTTTATTTTAAGGCCTCTTGAATATCTCCATGTCAAATTTGGTTTCCATTAGGCATTTATATTAGGAGATATGGTCAAAAGACTGAACCAAACTTTTGAATTCAGGCAGATTTCTTCCCCTAGACATAATGGTCTGGAAGGGCCATCAAATGGACGAATTGGGATTTAGTTCCTTGAGATGAGTTATATACCTTAATATTTGGGATATGAAAACAAAGTTTCATCCCATCTGGAGTCACTTAATTATCATAATGCTCAAAATAGTGGACAGATGTCCATGGGATGCCATGCAGTTTGGCCCATTTTTATCTGGATCATCTCTGAGGCCTCTAAATCACCTCCTCCTACAATGAATTCATCAAAAAAAGTAACATTGACCCTTTTAATAGTGATAAAAAAATTAATCAAACATGAAGTGAAATTATTTATTATTTCTATAATTTTCAATACAAAACAAGTTTAGCACAGTGGTGTAAGGGTGAAAATGAAACCGTGAATCACGATGCGATCATATGTTGCTGCATTGTGCTTGAAAAGAATCCCATGGGGCTCAAAAATTGATCCCAAAATTTAATATACCACAGTATTTCAATATTTAGATAAAAAACATTGGATGGACTACTCATTCATCCAAAAAGGATACCCGGTGGAAAGCTGTATTTCACCGCAAGACACATGAATCAGACTTCATGGGGCTCGCACCTCAATCTCAATTTAAAATCCAAATATTGGTCATGAGAATTCCACCTCAATTTTATGGTTGTGATTCCCCTGATGGAACATCACTCCGATTTCATATGGAAGAGTTACGACCAATCCAATATTCCCCAACAATAATAAAAATAATAATATTGGGTGTTTTATGGACTCAAACCCCGAACCTAAATTAAATATCCAACATTAGTCTTGAACCTACCATCTTAAATACAGGGTCACATCACCATTGAAGGAATGTCAATCGTACGTTGCATGTTGGAGTTATGCCAGGTAAAATATTTAATAATAATATTAAATATATTGTTTCACGATCATTTCATAGGCCCAAGACGTGAATCCGTGAGAGTTGTCTTGAATGGTCTTAAAATGATCGTATCATCAATAGGGTCACGCCGCCACTTACGATGCGCCAAACAGATTCTGCATGGGGGAGTTAAAATATTTTAAATAAATAAATAAATAAATAAATAATATTTTAATATTTTTCTTTTTTTAATCCCCTTTTTCCCCTAGGGTTTCCCCTCCCCCCAAACTCTGGGTCATAGGTTCAGTTACTCCCACACTTGCATCAGTCTCCCTCTAACTCCCCATTTTATGTCTCCCCTAGGTAAAACACCCCCTTCTGAATTCAATGGAGGACTCAGATTTATAATCAGAATCTTCGATAAAAAGTTATTTGATTCATCATTCAAGATAAAATAATTAAGTTTAATTATTTTATTTATAATTTTCCCATGGGTTACTTTTCTCACAGAAGTCCCGCGCAAACAAATGGTATGCCCCACTTAGGGTAGACACAACGTTCCAGACTCAACTGTAGCCTCATATTTCAAATATGAGTTACCATTTTTTTGTTATTACATTTACTTTTCATGCATAGTATAACATATACTTAATATTTTTATAAAATTTATTTCGTGCAAAATGGGCCTCATAATTTCATGATGTCTCAGCACCTAGCTCTTGAAATATATAGAGAAATATTCAAAAATCTTACTAGAAAAAAAAAATGAGTCTCTACATCATTCCATACTTTAATATTATCATGCCCGAAAAGAAAAATAGGGGAAAAAATTGGGATACTGAGTCCATACTTGGCTCTCCCACTTCCTAAGAAACTCCAAGGAATTTTCCTACTACAACAGCATGCAAACCAAGGGATGGTCTATCCTCATAGGTTCTATTCCTGACAATTATGTTTGTAGGAACATGCACATATATATTTAGTTGCAACTTATGGGAGACATAATGCACTTTCTCTAATTGATGGGGCTAGGACAAGGAGGTAGGCAACCTAAAAATCCATCTGTATGATCTTGAATGTCCTGAAGAAACTCATGGTATTGTTTTCCTCCTTGGAAGAACCTCTACATCCCATGTTTTGAATGGAATAATTGTTTATCCCTAAAACATGGTCTCATGATTCCCTCCTTCAAAATATCCATATGGTGAAACACTTAAGGATATCTAGTCCCACAAGATTTCATAGACAAAATTTTAAAATAGAACCTCTCTTACATTCTCAAGAATTGAATGAGTCAACACCATCGACTGAAGAAAATTGTACCCTCCTACTCCAACAGGGTCAGCTATAGGGAAGAAAACTACTCTGAAAATTCCCACACTAGGTGACTCTAAGACTTCCTGCTAAGGGAATCTTCTATAATGTTTCCCTTTCCCAGTGTATTGACTATCTTGAAGTCATAGTCCTACAATAATTTCAATCCAGCATCATTTTCTCACGATCAAGTCTCTCTGGGTGAAGGCGTACCCAATACTTTAGTGGTCTGAACAAACCACAAGGCGATCTTCCAGAAGATAGAATATCCAAATTATCAGGATGAAGACTACCGTTGTCAGTACCAGATAGTGAGCCACATAGTTCTATTCATGGGGTCTCTATCACCTTTACCTATACTTGATAAATTTTGTATCAAGGATGGAATTGAGCACGCAAAGGTACCAACAAACAGGGAAGGTGAGTATACTCATCCAACCACAAGAAGATAGACACAGAAAGAATGTGGCATACCCCACATATATTCACATCCCTAGGAAATAGAGTAATACCTATGCTAGATACTCTACTACACTCACTAGTGAAATTTTATAAAAAATGAGTTCAAGTATAAAAAATCTACTAGAAATTTTAGGACCTTCTACAACACTCTACTGCACAACATCTCCATGAATGCACAAGATAGGGGGAATCATCCAACACACCTTGATAATATCTACTTTGGGAAGCATTGACTCACCCTCAAAATTTATCTGGCATCACAAAAACATGTATTTTTGGGGGAAGGACCCCTCTTCTTCATGCATTCAAGGTTACATTGAACAACACTTAAACATGGTTACAATGAATCCCCACATCACCTTGGTAAAACTCCAAGCAAGGAGGATGGAGAAAAGAATTTTCACATAGACATGAAAATATTGTGGCTATATGTGGACCTATAATCTAGCTTCTTGAGCCTGACATGGTCTGCCAGGTAGTGGTGTAAAGAACTCATAATGTTGTCCCCCACATCCAACTCTTCTTGATCCTCTACTAGCACCACCTCCCTGGGGACCACCCTATCCAGGATTACGCCACTGTCTATGTTGTGGTGGTCCACCTTCTACCTACTCAGTGTTCTCAGCATGTCTCATCATGCATTCACATGCCATGTAACCTCGAATATCACAAGAATATCACCAGGCCTCTCTAGAATGATCCTGTTCTGTACACTTCTTCATCCCCATCCAACTACATGCTCGTGACCGATTATGGGGAGGCCTCCTATGTCAAGATCTTGTTGTCTTAGGCCTTCTAGTTGCAGATGATGTCTTAGATCTGTTGTGCCCACTACTACAACCAGTTGTATAGGGTCCCACTGATAGAAATATATCTGTCACCAGAGCCTGATCTAGAACCCCGATATAGGTGGGGATGCACGAGGGTACTATGATAGCATGGTTCTATCTACAGAGTCCTTTCTCAAACATTCATGATTGGAAGTAGCCATCACGTATCATGTCTAGAGAGTATCTTGTAAGGTCTGTGAACCTAGTCATGTACTCTACCATCATCATCCCTCCCTACTAAAATTTCAGGAGCTCCTGAATCTGAATAGAGTGCAAGGAGGGGTATTACTCCTCACAAAAATCTACTGAAAGCCGTAGCATGAGAGTGTCAACTCATCAAGTATCTAACTAACCAATCTCTACCAGCGTCCAACAATTATGTGGAAAATTATAGCTTCCAAATACACAATCTGATCTAACGGTGTCTATACAAGCCTAAGGAGGTGGACCACTGACTCCAGCCAAACCTCTATTTCCTGAGGGTCTAGCTCACCATAGAACCGCATCAGTATATGGTGTTGTAATTCGTGGAGTATTCTCAGCCTACGCATATCCTCAGCCTGTCTTACTAGGGCTGTCTACTGCTCCACAAGTGGAGGTGTTGCTACCTACCCACCTGGAGGAAGGGGATCACATGATGGATCCTGAACCGAGGCCTCATCACTCAAAGGGTCATCTTCACAAACCAGAGCTCGTATCCTGGATGACTATCATCATGGAAACATCCTGAATGTTATCAATAAGTACCATGGTCAGATGAACACACACACACATATATATATATATATATATCAACAACAATGAGGAGCTAACTCAAGAAGGATAGGAAAATACTCAATCCTATATGATGCATGTACAATTGTTCTATACAATAAGTGTCTCCGGGTGCCAAGTCGATAAGCGGGTAATCAGGGTCCTAGTGAATGGATATGCCAGTCACCCATACCATCAATGGACACCCTAGCCTGAGAACCACTCTTGAGACACTTTTACACTATTAACCTAAACCCAACCAAGGCCTTTTTAGGGAAACATTTTAACATCTTAAAAATGGACTAACCACCTCTGATACCAATTTTTCATGACCCGACCCATGCTGGGACTCGAGCTGCAACTACCCAAATCCCAACTCCATAGACCAGAGGGTGGCGAGAAGCACCGAAGGCACAAAAAACTCGATGAGGCCTTTTCTTAAGAACCTATACAAACACACATAGCAAACTCAATACAAATGTTTAAGGGAAAAGGAACAAAATATTCAACACTACTATAAACAAACCACGAATGCATTAACAACTAAACAGTATAAGTAAATTAGAGTAAACTGAAAGGAAAAGGAAAAAAATACATGCCCAACCAAAAAAGTACCAAATCCTAGAAGAAACTAAAATGTAAAGCATCTGGGAGATCCCCACTTCTGAATCCTAATCTATGACCACCATACGTGGTCCAATCACTCATATCCCTAAGCTCCTCTGAAGTCATGATCAACCTGTCTTTCGTCTTTATAAGGAATGAAACATTTGGGAAAAGCCCATGTCAGGGTTAGTATAAAAATACTTAGTAGGACACCACAAAAAGGCGAAGGGGGTCTATAAGAGATACTCAGAAAAATGTAAAGAAGTAGATAGGACAAGGTACATTAAAATGGGTTCAACTCAACCCAACAAGAGAGTGAAGTAAGCTCATCCAAACACATGGAGCTAAAAAATGTGAGAATGTGAACTTCTCATCAAGTCTTTTCTATCTATAGTAAGAGTATATACTCATTAAACCACAATAATCTAGACATGGAAAGCATGTGGTGTACCCCACCTATCTTTGCCTCTCCTGGAAGGAGAGTAACCAAAACCCAAGGAGTGGGAACTGGATATAGAATATATATATTCTTAGTCAAAGAAACCCAAATGAGGGAGTAAGGGGATCAATATCTCACATCTCAACCCAAGATAGTGAGTAGTCAATAATCTTAGAAGTAACCACCATCAATGACCAGCATCCCACACGTATACTCTGAACTTCAAGTCAAAGGGAATCAATCACCACACATTGATACAATATGCATTGGGCAATACTGTCTCGCCCTTGTGGTTTTAGGTCTTGTCACAAGGAAACATATCAATGGGAAAAGCATACATATTCCTCGTGATTCCAAATTTATGTCATAGAACACCACTTCCCTATGTCACAAAGTCTAGACGTCGTGTCTCATGGTCTAGGACCCATGCCCAGCCCGATTGGAGGGTTCCACTCTGGTTATATGGTTTTTGTACCCTAGTACATCAGGGGGATCATTGCTCGAAAGTCAATGGGGACCCACTAACCAGCCTCATTAGAGGGTACTACCCAGAAAGAATCACCAATGGGATCCAATGCCCAGCCCCATTGGATGAAATACCAGAACTGACATCGGGGACCACTGCCCAACCCATCTAGAGGAAATCCCAAAACTTCCGTTGGTGACCACTTCTGAACCTAGCTGGTGGTAAGCCCAAAACTACTCTATCCATAATTACTGGATGGTTCCACTCTAAAATCATCAAGTAAAATTGGCCATCCCTCCGGGATGGTACCCCTCAGAATGCATTGAGGAACACTGGCCATCCCTGTTGGATGGTACATATTGGAAAGAATCTGGGAACACTGGCCATCCTGGCTAGATGGTACCTCTAATCATAGTCATTGTTGGACATTGCCTAAAAAGGTTTTCACACATAGAACATCTCTCATCGCAACTTGAAAGCCACTAAGGAGAGAATCATTGCGTACTATGTGGATAAATACTCTAGATAGGCTACTCGCATTCCAAAACCCGAGTTCAAAAGATGGAGCTACAAGAGATTAAAGATTCATAAAGTGGTACATGATGCATGTGGGGCCCATATAATGTGTTCCCTCACCCCATCGATTGTCCGTGTACCTATCCATTATCATGTACTAAACTATGATCAAGTACCCCTATGCATTCCAGTGTACTCCTAGAGTGCAAAACATATCGATAAAAAAATTATATCAAGAACATGACGCTCGATGTTGATTCGAAGGGAAAAAAAATAATTTCACTAACATGTATCCTCAAACGGCCCCAGAACATTTGACCGCATCTCTTCATACATCTTTTCCACTCTCACAGGAGTGGATGCTGATCTAAGATGATGGTTTTCTACAAGCACAATAGAAGGATATTCCACCAATATTCCTTTCATGATTCCATAGTTAATGAGATCACAAATAAGGCTCCACACATCCAAATATATTTCAACATTGTGATCCTTAGGGGAAAAACACACAAGATCGACTATTCATTCGCCCCAATCAGATATCTGATGGAAAATTAGTATGTTGCTGCATTACGCTTGAAAGGCATCCCATGGGTCCCACTTTCTAATACCTAACTTAATTATATGGAATATTCCATTATGATCCTCATGGAAAAATATACAGGTTTAATTACTTGTTCGTCCAAAATGGATACCGTTGAAAAATCTACATTTCACCATAAGACACCCAAACCGAACATCAGGAGGAACACACCTCAATCTCAATCTAAAATCCTGATATTTTTTCTCAAAACGGCAACCCCAATTTCAGGGTTGTGAAGCTGCTGGTGAAGTGTCATTATGATTTCGTATAGAAGAGTTATGACATATACAAGATTTGGTAATAATAATAATAATAATAATAATAATAATAATAATAATAATAATAATATTGGTTGTTTCACAGACTGTCACGAACCGAATCTCGTCGCCGCCACAACCGGCACCAAACCCAGCCCGTGACAAGGACCAAAGGGAGTTCCCAATCCCTATGGGCTAGAACAAGTGCCCAGATATCATAAAATGAAAATTGGGAACGATTTGCCTATGTTTATAAACTTAAAACAACAAAACAATCCAATAAAACGAATATGGATTTTTCAAACCAAACAATCTTTTAAAAAAATTCAGAACTGAATTACATATTTTAAAACAACTCAATAAGACTATAACAAAGGTAAAAAACCAAAATGAAACATCCCAAGAACCTTCATGGTTAGGGGCACCGCCCTCAAGCCATCTTCACAAGACTTCACCACTAAGCACCTGTTAGAAACCCGAACCACTAGAACTAAAAAATTGTACCCAACCTACGAAAAAAAATTACCAAGTCTACTTGCACCCAAAGATGTATTTAGGGTGTGAGAAAATTCCTAGTAGGATATCACCACTAATAAATTCCATGCGATAAACATTCAAAGACGAAAAGCAAGCAAGTTTTCAAAAACATGTAATTTCTAGTTACAGTTTCTAAAAGATGAAACTTTAAAATTAAAAAAGTTTTCAAGTGGGATATCATTAAGAATCAACACTTTTAAAAACAATGTAAACACTATGGAATTTTCCATCCAAACATACCATATGCCGACAGTAAGTAAAAAGTAACTAATGATCACAAGCAATAGTAAATAACCCCTAGGCGCTAGCTCATTGTGGGTCCCAAGTACCTATTATCTCAGTGAGAGTAACCATTCCAATATCTACTCTCATGCACGAGAACTAGTAGGGAACATACCCATAACCTAGTGGTCCCCAATCATCATCATCATAGTTTAGTTATATTTTTAAGCGTCAATCTTTCTTAGTGAAACTTAGGCCAAACCCTGCGGATTCACTTGCATACTGGTACACCTCAACCCACCTCGATACCCGGGTTTTCCCCTTGTGCTCATTCAAGTTCAAAAAGTAAATAAATATAAATTGAACCTGAAAATATCATTTCCATATCACAAATTCACCAAATATCTCACATGTATATCACACAAGTCACAAAAGTTCATTTTTCATTCAAATTGATTTTGAAATCCAACTCACACCAAAATAGCCCACAACACTTTTCACATTTTGTTAACACTTCCACAAATTCTTTGAACAATTTTTATAAAACATTCCAAGAAATTATAACTCACATAACAACCCACTCAAATATCATATAATAACTCTTTCATAAACAAAATTCATTTTTCTTAACACACTCACACAAAATAGCCCACAACCATGTTTTGCATCTCTCTTTCCATTTTCAAAAACACTTAAACACTTTATAAAACATTCTAAAAAATATTTGACTTCTCAAATATCCACACTACCTTTCAAAAAACCCATATTAGGTGAAAACACCCCCATACAGTACATATACAACCTTTTACCAACTTTTTTTAACCAAACAAAACATACACAATTTTTATAAAACAATCTCAAGGGGGTGTAACTATGTCTTGCACACAAAACCCATTTCAAAACCCCCATTTAAGACCAAAACCATACCAATTCCTATCCAAAACAGAATTTTCAGCCCTAGATACATTTATAAAACCACATTAAAGTGTTATAAAATAATCTTGAATAATACCACAAAAGATACAAATGAAAACACACATTTTCATAAAATGATCTCAAGAAGTATAACAATGTTTTACACATAAAACCTATTCAAAAACTTTCTTTTTAGGACCACATGACACTAAAACATTAAAAAACCAGAATTTTCCGGCCAAAAAAGATTTAGTAAACCAATTCCATAAGTTGTAAAATACACCCCAATAATACCCCATGAGTTACACATGAAAACACCCAATTTCAAGTTAAAAAGAAACTATAAAATTTAACACTTAACCAAATAAATCATAAACAGTTTTCGCACCACACCCAACATATCAGGAATATGAAAAATTAGTAAATACAGAAAGCTAACTCATCAATAATTGTTTACACATGGAACCACCTACCTTTTGAGTCAAAACCCTTGAATCTTGGTGTGAAACCTCAACCGCACCTCTGTCGCACCACAAGGAAGTGAAAAAAAATCCTAAACCATAATATTTCACCAAAAATACCCCAAATCAAACCCTAGGTATAAAACCTAACTTATGGAAACTATATAAATTTATTAAAGAGGGAGGAAACCCTAAGGAGAAGGAAGGAATTGAAGAGAGAAACACTTAACCAAAATAATATTGAAGAAAATGACCCAAAATCCACCATAATCTGAATTTTAAAATTGCTAAAAATTTAAGGGAGTTTCGAAAAAGTATGATGAGGTCATGTAAGAACTTGAATAGAGGAAAAAGATTAAAAATATAAGGAGTTATGAAAAGATCAATTTACCTCTTTAAGTTTGGGCGATTTGTGAAATTCAGAAGCGTTTCGCCAAATTTCGCGATTCTATTGAGCTCCAAAATGGGGGAGAAGAGAATGGAAGCACGCCTTAGGTATGTGGGCATGGGTGGGAGTTAGGATCACCGAAAAAACTTAAAAATACAATTAGTTATTAAATAATTAAAAATTATTTTTAATACAGAAATGTTCTTTCGAGCATGCCCAATCCCTTAAATAAAAACTAAAATCCACCATGATTATAGACTTCTAAATTGTCCAAATTAATTTGTTGGTGCTCATAGGTCAGGGTATGACAAATAGAAATTCTAATGGATGAAGAATTTTGACAAATGAAGGAGTTATAAAGGAAAAAAAATCTATTTTTAAATATGGAATTGGGCTCATGGTTTGGCCCAATTTATGAAAACTCACTCATTCCTCCAGAAAAGCTTGGGAAACCCCCAAAAAAAAGAATGAATGGAAATTAAATAAAATTTAACTTTAAAATAAGTCATGTATGTGAAAATTATCCCCACCATGAAAACTTTCTGTCCTTGGAAAGCCACAGCAAGTCCAGATACCAAAACCAAACCCAACCGATCAACCAAGATGTACTTCCATGCCAAGCTTCACCCCCTAGGGCCAAAACACCTCCAGTGATCAATTAAGGAAGAATTAATCTCCCAACCCAAACTTACAAAACTTTCCTAAAATGATCAATCACATTCATACTTTATCCCAAAAGAAAAATCCACATGCACAATCTAAACAAAACTCAAGCAATTTACCCAAACAAACAATAACATCGAACAAGGTTACACTTACCTTTATATAGCTAAACCATTGGGAACTCTCCAATCTCAATGTATACCCAAGGAATATTTAAGTAGCTTGATAGCTCCGAATAATACTACCTACCACCAATCCAAGACCGTGGATAAATATGAGTTATTGGTATGGGGGAACAAAAATAAGCTTCCCACCATAAAAGAGAACATGTATTTTTTCCAAGACAGAATCGTTACACTAACAGGGGGAGGCATGAATGGACTCCCTAGTACAAATGGTATAATTCCATTGGACCTTTACAAAAGAACATATATAAGACTCATAGAGGGTCTCCCCACCATAAGAACCAACCATCTTAACCGACCAACATGAGCCGAAATATAAAGACCCAAAAAAATTAAAGATTTGGGAAGGGTGCAGGGTTAGTCCGCACGATTTGGGAAACTGTGCACTAACTGTGCAAATCATTCTTTCCGTTTGGCTTCCTAGAACACGGTCATAACTAATCATGAAACAATTGTGTCCTCGACACGTTTATCCAAATTTCCAACCATTCTCTAATGACTCAATGGAAACTAAAGGGGGAGGGAATGACATTAGACGATGTCATGGGTATAAGGCCCTCCACCTATTTCCACCGAACGGGAACAACAGAGAAAGGATGATGACACCAGAGGTTTAAACTCTTCGTATCTTTAATGTTGAGGATATGACATTGTACAAGGGTTTAAATGACCTTGGTATTTTTCCTGACTTCGAGCCAGCTTCTCTCTGAGACTTATGGCTGGAGCTCAATGATTGAAGCATCTTCGGCCTCACAGTTAGGCTTTGGAAACCCCATGAATGAGAATTCTTTCTCCGGTGCAACCAACCACTACACCAAAATTCCTGATAATATTTCCAAGACATAACACATTCCAAACTCACTTTACCCAAACCCGATATTTCACTAAAATAGGGGATTATAAGATGCACACACATCACACCTTGTTTCATCGGGTGAGAAACAATGGAAGTAAAGAACATCTATAATCACCTTCCTCTAAAATGGATGATTTTGATGTTTTTCCAAGGGATACATTCTCCCAACATAACAGAGACTCTTAGAGGATTGTACAACTTTCACCTTTACGGTCAATCTAGCACATGACGTCACAAGGCATCACCGAACATGACCATTGAGACTGATATAAACAACGCATGGAGAGGGACCTCATACAACATCCCAAAATAACACACAATTCTAGAAAGTTTCCAAAATATCCTATCGTGACCATATTTCCCACACCAGTGGTTTAACTTGAACTCATGCTTCAAAGAAACTTTTAAGAACCCAAATGCCCTCTTAGACACCATCGAGACACTCATCCACACTAACAACCCTAGACCACTTCCACCTTCGACGAATCAGAAAATTTAAGAAACAAAGGTCTCTTTCAACCTTCCATGAGCACTCTCCCATTACAAGAGGATCTAAAAATCAAAGAAAGGAATGGGTGTAGACTCAATCTACAGATCTCGAGAAAAACAATATTCCTTATATTGATCAAATAGATGATTTTATAATGGAGAAACAATCTGGGTTGCACTTCAGTTATGAATTAACCCTTAATCGGGGCATACCTTATCCAACGAGATAACCCAAAAACCCAACCAAGATGGTCCATTGGTCAAAAAGTTCCACAAAACAGATCCAAAAAAATTAAGGGAACCACCATAAAGGTGTCCCTAAACAAATCTCAGAGAAGACTACTAACTAGTCCTTCTACCCAGCTTACCGACTAAACACAAACCCAAAACAAAGTTCAAACAGGAGGGGTTATTGGATTTAAAACATCACACAACCTCAAATTTTCCCAAAACACATAAAATAAACCTTCCCAAACAATTCATCAAGACATCATGTTTCTATTTAAAAAGATTTCTTTGAAAACAAAATGTTCAGTAGTTAGCGCATCCACCAAAGGTACCCCATGGGCCTTACACATGCATGTTTTTGTGCCACACCAGGCACCCTCCTCATATCCATCCCGACACTCATCAAATCATGCCATCAACCATACATCATCCCATATAACCCCATGCATGTTGTTTATCACGAAAATACCAATGGTTAAAACAAAAATTATAACCACTTTTCAAAACCAAAACAGTCAACCAACACATCCTTTTTCTCAAAACCGCTAACCATGAGATCAAAATCTCAACCCATATTTTAAAAAACTTTTCAGAAATACACAACCATTTATAAAAGAACTCACTTTAAAGATATTCACATCAGTTTAAAAACATCTCATCCCATTAAAACACCATTTTATTATTTAGAAAACTCTATTGGAAACACTTTTCAAAACCAACTTCAATATAGTTCCTTCTTTCAAAAGAGGTGTAAGCACACCATTTTATATTTCAAAACAATTTTAAAAATTTAGTTCCACCATTTCATAAACCAAACCATTACCTCTTTATTTGAAAATAATTTCAAAAAAACTTTACGCTTCTTAAAACCAAGTCACTTTAAAACCAAAGTGCCAAGATTTCAAAACTAAAGCACAAAACAATGAGAGAGGAAACTAGTTTCAGTGGGTGACTTGGACATATGGTTGGTGGACATATTCCAATCACTTAACCATCTCAAAGAGTGTTATAGGAAATATCCTCGTCTCCACATGGATTTCCAGGCCCTGTGAGCTCACTAAGACCATTAACCCAACCCTCTTTTCATTTCCCCTAATCATCATCAAACCAAGAAAACCAAAGGACTTAGATAAATCCCGAATTCTCCTAGAAACATGAATCCCATCATGAGGTGTGGTGATCAGGAACACTACCCATAACTAGAATAATATGTCCCACAAATCCAAACTCTAGAATATCCCGACTCTTCCCCAAATAACATGACCCAAAGAGTTAAAGTGAACCTCTTCTGATACCATTTTGTCACGAACAGAATCTGGTCGCCGCCACAACAGGCACCAAACCCAGCCCGTGATAAGGTCCGAAGGGCATTCCCAATCCCCACAGGCTGGAAAAAGTGCCCGGGTATCATAAAATGAGAATTGGGAACGATTTACCCGAGTTTACAAACTTAAAACAACAAAAGAATCCAATAAAACGAATTTGGATTTTTCAAACCAAACAATCGTTTACAAAAATTCAGAACAGAATTTCATATTTTAGAAAAACTCAATAAGACTATAACAAAGGTAAAAAACCAAAAAGAAACAGCCCAACAACCCTCATTGCAAGGGGCACCACCCTCAAGCCATCTCCACAAGACTTCACAACCAAGGACCTGCTAGAAACCCAAACCACTGGAACTAAAAAATTGCACCCAACCTACAACAAAAATAATAACCAAGTATACTTACACCCAAAGGTGTAAGTAAGGTTTGATCTAATTCCCAATAGGATACCACCACTAATAGATTCCATGCGATAAACATTCAAAGATGAAAAACATGAAAGTTTTCAAAAACATGTAATTTCTAGTTACAATTTTTAAAATACGCAACTTAAAAATTAAAACAGTTTTCAAGTGGGATATCATTAAGAATAAACACTTTTAAAAATAATGTCAACAGTACTGAATTTTAATTCCAATCACACCGTATTCCAATGGTAAGCACAATGTAACTAATGAGCACAAGTAATAATAAATAACCCCTAGGCACTAGCTCATTGTGGGTCCCAAGTACCTCGTATCTCGGTGAGAGTAACCATTACAATATCTTCTCTCATGCACAAGCCACTAGTAGGGAACATACCCATAACCTAGTGATCCCTATTCATCATCATCATAGTTTAGCTATAGTTGTAAGCGTCAATCTAGCTAAGTGAAACTGAGTCCAAACCCTATGGATTCACTAGCATACTGGTACACGTCCACCCACCTAGATACCCGAGTTTCCCCTTGTGCTCAGATAGGTTCAACAAGTCAATAAATATACTTTTCACATGAATATATCATTTCCATATCACAAATTCACCAAATATCTCACATGTATACCACACAAGTCACAAAAGTTCACTTTTCATTCAAATTGATTTTGATATCCGACTCACACCAAAATAGCCCACAACACTTTTCACATTTCTTTAACACTTCCACAAATCCTTTAAAAAAAATTATAAACCATTTAAATACATTATAACTCACATAACATCCCACTCAAATATCATATAATACCTCTTTCATCAACAAAATTTATTTTTCACAACACACTCACAGAAAACAGCCCACAACCATGTTTTGCAGCTCTCTTTCCATTTTCAAAAACATTTTAGCACATTATAAAACATTCTAAAAAAATATTTCACTTCTTAAATAACCAACATACCTTTAAAAAACACATATTTGGTGAACACACCCCCAAAAAATACATATACACCCTTTCACCCACTTTGTTTAACCAAACAAAACATACACAATTTTTATAAAACAAACTCAAGGGGGTGTAACTATGTCTTGCACACAAAACCCATTTCAAAACCCCCATTTAAGACCAAAATCATACCAATTCCTATTTAAAATATAATTTTCCGCCCTAGATAAATTTATAAAACCACATTCAAGTTTTATAAAATAACCATGAATAATACCACAAAAGATACAAATGAAAACACACATTTTCATAAAATGATCTCACGAAGTATAACAATGTTTTACACATCAAACCTATTCAAAAACCTTCTTTTTTGGACCACATGACACTAATACATTACTAAACCATAATTTTCAGGCTAAAAAAGATTTCTTAAACCAATTCCATAGGTTATAAAATACACCCAAATAATACCCCATGAGTTACACATGAAAACATCCAATTTCAAGTTAAAAAGAAACTATAAAATTTAACACTTAACCAAATCAATCATAAAAAGTTTTCGCACCACACAAAACATGTGATTAATATGAAAAATGATTAAATACAGAAATCTAACTCACTAATATTTGTTTACACATTGAACCACCTACCTTTTGAGTCAAAACCCTTGAATCTAGGTGCGAAACCTCAACCGCACCTCCACCGCACCACAAGGAAGTGAAAACAAACCCTAAACCATAATATTTCACCACAAATACCCCAAATCAAACCCTAGGTATGAACCCTAACTTCTGGACACTATATAAATTTATGAATGGGGGAGGAAACCTTAAAGAGAAGGAAGGAATTGAAGAGAGAAACACTTACCCAAAACAATCTTGAAGAAAACGACCCAAATTCTACCGTAATCTGAAATTTAAAATAGATAAAAATTTAAGGGACTTTCGAACAAGGATGATGAGGTAATGTAGGAACTAGAATGGAGGAAAAACGAGTAAAAATATAAGGACTTATAAAAGGATCAATTTACCTCTTCAAATCTGGGCGATTTATGAAATCCAGATAAGTTTCTCCAAATTTCGAGATTATATTGTGCTCCAAATTGGGGGAGGAGAAAATGGGGGCACGAAACAGGTATGTGGGCTCGGGTGGGAGTTGAAATCACCGAAAAAACATAAAAATATAATGAGTTATTAAAGACTTAAAAATTATTTTTAATGCAGGAAATGAGCTTTATGGCAGGCCCAATCCCCTAATTAAAAACTAAAATCCACCATGATTATAGATTTCTAAATGGTCGAAATTAATTTTTTGGTGCTCATAGGTTAGAGGATGACAATTAGAAATTGGAATGGACGAATTATGTTGACAAATGAAAGATTTATAAAGGAATCAAAATTTACCTTTAAATATGGAATTGGGCTCACGTTTTGGCCAAATTCATGAAAAATAACCCATTCCTCCATAAAAGCTTGGGAAACCCCAAAAACAAAGAATTAATGGAAATTAAATAAAATTTAACTATAAAACAAGCAATGTATGTGACATGGACCCAAACCATGAACCTAAATTAAATACCCAAAATAAGTCATGAATCGGCCATCTTAATGATAGAGTCACATCACCATTGATGACATGTCAATTGGATGTCACCCGTGAGAGTTATGGTGGGTCAAAGATTTAATAATAATATTAAATCTATTGTTTCATGAGAGTTTCATGGGCCCAAGACATCACTTACAGAATGTAAAATAGATGCCGCATGGGGGAGTTGCGGGGGTTTAAATAAATAAATAATATTAATAATAATAAAATTAATATTTTATTATTTTTAATTTTTTATTCCCCTCTTCCCTAGTGTTTCTGCTCCCCCCAAATTCTGGGTTATTAATTACTCCCGAACAAGGATCTGTCTCCCTCCACATCCTCATTTTATGTCACGCCAAGGTAAAACACCCTCTTCTGAACTTAATGGAGGTCTCAAATTTCCAATCATTTTCTCTAATCAAAAGTTATTTTATTCAGCGTTTGAGATAAAATAATTAAGTTTAATTATTTTATTTACGATTTCTTCCCTCGGTGACTATTCTCACAAAAGTACCTTGTCCACAAAAGTTATGACCCATATAGGGTAAACACCATCTTCCAAACTCAGTTGTGGCCTCATATTTGTGATCCGAGTTACCATTTGATATTTATTACATTTCCATTATGTGTATAGTATAAAATATACTTAATATTTTTATAAAATTTATTCCGGGAACGTTGATCCTCAGAATTGAACTCCTGCTCAATTCCTAGATCTGGAAATACAAAGAGAAATATTCCAAAGTCTTACAAGAAAAAAAAACCAAGTCTCTACATCCCATTTCATTTGGTGAAAGACATGGATATGTTTCCTGAAAAGGGAAATTATGATGAACTAGTTTCAGTGTGTTTATCAATCGAAAGGTGATATGTTAATAAATATATTATATATCAATAAATATTTCCAAAATAAATAAAAAAATATTACATGTATTATTACATTATAGTAACATTATATAATATTCCTTAATCATCCATGAAGTAAATCTTATTACATTTTTCTCATTGGTGGTGAATCCAATACAAATAGGATCATGTTATATTGATTTAATGAGTAACGGAATATATTCATATAATGTTAATATAAAATTAAAAGTAGTATAAAATATCCATAAATATAATTTACCATAATTAAATTCATTATTATAGTCATCCATAAAGTTCAGGGATGATAAATGAAATTCATTGTTTGTGGAGGCGGTAGTATGCCCGTACACATGGTTAATGACTCCATTTCTCAAAAAATGTGATGGAATGCATGAATATGATAAATTTTCATTTAATAATTATAATTTTGACATATTCACAAAATTAATTCATAAAATCTATCATTTTACCATACATGAGAGGCAGTGATGAGAAATGTACCACATTGTTTCATAAAGGTGGTAATCCGCACGTACAGATGATTGATGATGTTTTGTTTCTCTTAGTGAATGGAAAAGATTGAATAATTATTGATAAATTAATATAATAACATTAAAGTATATTAATAAAACTAGTGTGATTATATTAGTTTCTCTATAATATTTTTGGAAGAGAAATTTGTAAATGAAAGGATAAGGAGTAAGAAATACTCTTGTCGAGAACATAATATTTCTCTTGGAAAGATTATATAAAATTCATGCATTATGCTATCTAATTGAGACCATAGGACTATAAAATTGAGAGGAAATTATTAGAGGAGAAATTTTTTAGATTTTAAGGATGAAATTATAAATAATAAGGTTGGAATTAAAGGGTGGAAGTGTTCCCCTTTTATAATTGAAGAGAAGGGTAATTTTGGGAGTACCCATTAAATTTAAATAATGATATGCCACTATTCATGGGTAAAAGTCTCCAAAATAGAGTAATATTAAAGTTTCAGGTGATATAAGGTCAATACAGACTATATAATTCATTCTCAATAATGTTTTAACATGACTCAAGCCTTTTACTCTATGTTTTTTCCCTTGTACGATTTTTTTTTACTATGGTAACTAATTTTTTCCTCAATAATTTAATTTTAATGACTTAAAATAAAATAGATGTAATTATATAATTTTGACCTACTAATAATAAATATAATATCCATTTTATCAAATAATATTTCTATGTGAAATAAAAATTAATTTTAACAAAAGCACATTTCCAGTGTAAAAATTTGTTTTTAGAAAAAGAATATTTTTAGGATTAAAATATATGTGTTGGATAAAAGTATCAATGTTTTATATTTTAATAATATAAATTATTTTATTATAAAAAAATAAAATTTATTTCTCTTTCAAATCAATCAAAAATTTAATTTCATCATAATAATATTTATTTAAAAGAGGAGACCATAAATTGTCTCTTTTATTAGAAAATATTACTTAAGTTTTTATAATTTTTAAAATAGGTTTTCTAAATCATAATATTATTTTTAAATTTATATTTTTAGTAATTAAATATATATTTGATCATGGAAACTATTTTAAAAGTATTAATGTTATCCATACTTCTTGATATATCCATAACCTTTATGGTTTTAGTAAAAAACCCATATTTTTTCATTATTCATATAAAAATAAATTATTTTATAAAAAAAAAATATTAAGCTAATATTGTAACACTAAATCCAAAAATTAATTCAATTTCGGTCAAATTTAATTTTTAATATTTCAGAATTTAACGTCAAAATAAAAACATAAATATATAATGAAAACTTTTTAAATAAAAAATAACATTTTAAAAGTATTAACTATTCTTATTTTGATTTTATATCAATTAATAATCTAATTTTGGGTTTACATATGATTAATATCAATAATATATATTATCTGTAATATATTTAGTATCTTAAAATAAAGCATATATATGAAATTTTTTGAAGGGTTACATTTTAATGCATAAATTACTCTTTTTTAGTTACTTAGTTATTTAGTTACTATAATTTATTTTTATCAAGGCATGAGTATTAATAATGAAATTTAATTTTATTTCTAAATATATAACATAATTTAGTTACCACTACTTTTACCCACCAATTTTACTACTACATTTTAAAAAATTTATATTGTTTCTTGGTTTTTTATTGTTTGGCGTTTCATGTGAAGTCAGATATCAAACACATTTGGTTTCAAAATAAAATATAATTTAAAATTTTGAGGCATTCCATGACTCTATAATTGTTTTAAACTCCCTAAAATTCACTATCAATCATTCCATTGGTGTCTACGTTCACCATGAGCTACTAACTACGATTTAAGTATGGGAAGTGATATTCCTTATCATGTAGCGACCCGATCATTTATGAATAAAATTCACTTTATTTTAATGTCTTATGGATATAGAAAACACATGAACTATTATTATTATTATTGTGTTTAAATGAAAATTATGTGTCATTAACATTGATAATGTAGTCTTTGAACAATGATCACACAACTAATATAAATATAAGGTTTTAATAAATCCTTTCGACATAGACAAAGGAGATGATGGCCTCATCCAGTAAACTTGGGCTGTAAAAAGATCATTTTTCAGAGCTCGTAAAGGAGGTATCATCACTAGGATTCTCTCTTGGTCAAGCCCAATATGAGATTCAATACATTAATCTTGAACAGAATCACCTACGAAAGAAGTTCAAGTTAATAGAGATTACCACCCAAGCGATGTTATCTGAGCCACCCCAAGAGTCTATCTCCATCTCAAACCTTACCATTAGGTCTTATGTAAGTGTTATAAGGTGTTATGTAACAAGGTATTAGTCCCTAATTTTGTAATCTATTTCAATAAATAAAAGTCTTATTCAATCAGTTCCATTATGGGAATAGTTTTTTTAAATGATGAATTTGATAAATTGATTTTTTCGGGTAAACATTTTACTTTTTAGAAATATATGCATTATTATGTTTTTATCAATAATATTATAAAAAAAATCTATAAATGATGATTATACTAGTTCCATATCTGTAAATGATTAGGTAATCGGTTTGATAAGAGTTGTATTTTTATACGATAAAACAGAAAGAATATTTTTAAAGAATTTAATTTATGGAATAAATGATTTTTTGAAATAATAAATATTTAAAAAAAATATTATTATCAAATTAATTTTATTAATAATAAATGAGTATATAATTTTTATGAAGTCAAGTGTAATTTTTATTAAGGTTTAAAAACTGTTTTTGTCAAAACTTTTCAGTTTTCAATAAATGTTAGTTCTCATTTTAAAAGAAAAAATTCACATAATTAGAAAATTATTTAGATAAAATGAATATTATTTTTGGAATAAAGATGTGGAATTATCCAACGGTTAATTTTTCATAATTTTCTGAGACAGTCAAATTTTTGGGTAAAAATTAAATAATATATAAATATATAGCATGTTTTATGACATCATAATGACCCAATAGTTATGTAATAAATACCATAAAATGGATCTTATACCAAATATATGTTTTAACTTTAAAATAATATGATTTTAGATTTATTTTACTTATTTTATAATGCCTTAGTGAATCCTCCAAAATGTATAATATATTTTATAATTTTAAATTTATTTCCTTGAGAGTGTGACTCACCTCCCCATAATCAAGGGAAATATTTTAATATATTATTCCCTTTTCCTAATAAAATAATATTTTTAACTCCCCTTGGATAGAAACCTTGGGAAAAAATATGGGTTGGTTTGTGGTTTTGAATATTTTAGTGTGTAGTGTCCAAAACCTAAATAATAAAGAATTTCCCCTCTTTTCCTATAAAATCTCACCCAGGCACCCCTTCCTCTTCACTAATACTCCTGGAATCTTATCCTGACTCTTCTATCCACTCCCTAGATTCATCCCAAGGTTCCCATAAGCTCCCAAGAAGCCTTTCCAAAGCCTTTGGGATCGCACATCCATGTAAGAGTTTCTATCCTTTCTCATTTTTTCCAAGTTTCATTATATTGTTATACCGTTTTATTTTTAAATTAAAATGATGGGGTATGTTTTTTTACCTCCCCCATGCCTACTTTATTATGTTTTTATGATGATATATCTCTTTATCTTTCATTAATCCCTCCCATGTACACCCATTACCTTGCCGAAATTTCATAAGAGTTATTCCATTTCCCATCTTTCTTCTTGTTTCTTTATTTTGTTATACCTTATATTTCAAAATTCCTTGTGTTCGGACATGTATTTATATGAAACACATGCTTTAAATTTCATTCATATATGATTATAGACCCCTTTATCTCTCATCAAACATTTTTATGAATTTTTATGTCACGCTGTTAGGCTGCTGAAATGGCACAGTGATTTTCCATGCCAAAATTTTCATTTTGTGAATACCATGCTCATTTCTCTCTCAAGGGTATTCAACTTTATTCATATATACTTATTAATTATATGATTTAATGTATATATTCCACATTCCTTCATCTTGGAATAAATGATTATGTTTAATGAATCCTCGTTATATGATCAATGTGGCACACTTAAGCATGAGATTAAAATGTTCATGAAGGGTGCACCCTGATATCGGTCCGATGCATTGGGTAATGTTTAGTATCATGATACATCATGTTGATATAGTGGTTTACCTGATTTCATTTAGGAAACTTTTTCACCATGTTGGGATAGTGGTTTTCCTGATTCCTTTATGTTTATGACGTAGTGTTTTATGTTGTTTCCACATTTCCATGTTTTGATAATCACGCAATATCATACCTTAATTTTCATGTTTCTCTCATGATCCATTGATATGTATATTTCCTAAAATGTATTGTATTCTTCATGTTATGGCTTGTTTACTCTTTTATCGGGCTTTATATCTCAACCTTTTCTTATGAATGTTCTCAGGTTATCCCATGAAACACTATGTATGAAGGAATGTTGTGGTCATGTAAAGATGTTTTCAATAAAGATACTGTATTTTATGTCTTAAGTTGTCATATAATGTTCCTAATACCCAAAGACACTAGACCTATCAATCTTATGGGCTGTATTAAGTTCCAGTTTACGTAATAAATCATGATTAAATATTAAATAAAAATCATGGTTTTTATAGATTGTGTTAGAGGATAGGTTTAGTTATTTTTGGGATTAGTATTAGAAAACCCTAGTGAAAGCCTTAGGGATAAGACTATGTATGAGAAAATAATCCCTATATTTTTGTGAGTATAGATTAATTGGTTTATCAATAAAATTCATCCCTATCTGGATATGAATAAGTAGAGGTGGCTCTATAATAGATGTATATAAGGGTAAAACCTAAAAACACCGCTTTGAGCTAGAATCGAACAAGAAATAGTGCATGAAAATGGTCCTTACAGTACTCTAGGTTCGACAACCCTGGTGGATATTATTTGGTAAATTTATAATCTTAGTATGGACCATTATTAAGGTAAAAATTTTTAAGAATATAAGTTAGGAAATATATTATGGATAACATAGATTGAATCCTAGAAATTCATAAGTTAAGGAAATAAATGTAATTTATAAGTTATCCATTTTTGTTATTGGATCCCACTATCTGTGTTTAATAGTTTTAAAAACATACCCCTAATTTACATTTTATTCTATCTATCCAATGGTCAATAATATGAGGACTCAGACTAACAATCGACGTAATGATCAATGTGATGATTGTTTTAATGAGATTCACAAACTGATGGGATCGAGAATCACAAACCTTTTCATGATACTATCTCAGTTAACTTATGTTTTGAATAGAAAAATGGGTCAAGAGGAACTTCCAAACCCTCATAAGAAATATAAAGTCTTAATCAAGAGATTAATGAGACAAAGGCCTCCTACTTTCAATGGATCATCTGATCCCTCAATCGCTGAACAATGGATCAAATCCATTAAGAAGATCTTCTCAATCCATCAATGTTCCTAACAAGAGAAGGTTCTTATGGATTCTAATCATATATAGAATGAAGCTGATGAATGGTGTACATTGATAAAAATATAAAGCCTAAGGAAGAGATCGAGGCAATGTGGGAGAAGGATTTTCGAAAAAAATCGATAAATATTTTCCCTACACCCTCCATCTTAAGATGGAAAGATATTTCATTGAACTCAAGAAAAAGGATGAAGAACCTGTTGGTGCGTACAAGGAAAATGTCACCATACATTCATGATACACCTTTGGTTTTATCATTACCCCCATATTCAAGGTTGAACTCTTCATTGGTGGGCTAAAAGCTAGCCTACGGAATGCCCTAGCGATCCGCGACTTTGACAGCTATGAGGAGATTGTTTGATGTTCCCTCAAGGTTGAGATGGAGATTGGTGAATCTCATGGGTATCATGGGGATAAGAAGCGAAAAGTGGACTTTAATTATTGTGGTATGATGGAAAAATTCAATAGTGCTATGAAATTCCAATATCACACTTGCCAAAGTTATAGAAATATAGACCCTAGAAATTTCATGATGGGGACAAGGAAATTCTTTAGGTGTGGGAAGGAAGGGAACCAAACCAATGATTGTAGATAAGAAAAATCCACTAATGTGAAAGAGGAAATTAATTCTCCATTTGATCCTCAACTCATTGTTTATTACTATAACTGCAAAGAACTAGGGAACTTTTCGAACCAGTTACCTAATCCAAGGGTTTTTAGAGGCAACTAATAACCTTCAAAGAAGCAAGGGAGATCTTTCTTCCATCACTACCATCGATGCTAATCCTGGCAATGAAGTGGTGACAAGTATTCTAGTTATTCATTAAATAATAGTGAAGACAATTTTTAATTCTAGTTCTATGCATTATTTTATATCTGAAAATTTTAATAGAACAATCCAAACATTACTAAAAATAATGGAAGTGAAGATGTCGGTGGAAATCACAAATGGGGTAATTACTGCATCCCATGAATATAACTCCACCCTTGTCACAATTTGTTGAATTAAATTCCCAGCGAACCTCCTTATACTTTCCTTGGTGGAATTTGATGCAATTCTTGGCATGGATTGCCTTTCCCTATATAGAGCAAACATAAATTTTCACGAGAGTGAAATCACTCTCCATATAGTGAATAGACCCCCGATTCTATACAAGTACAAGGAGGAGGATGAATCTTTTTTATCACCATCATCTCTAGCATGAATATCACTTCCCTATGAACACATGTATATTTCTCAGATGATTGATTCTAAGGAAGGAACCATCATCGAAGACATGCCTATTTTAAGAGAATTCACTGATGTGCATCTAGAGGATTTTTCTGGTCTTCCTCCTAGAAGAGATGTTGAATTCTCGATTGATCATATACCTAGTCCATAACCAATATTCAAGACTCTATATATAATGAGTATTGTGGATCTTGAGGATCTAAAGAAACAACTATAGGATAATCAGGATAAAGAGTTTATATGCCCAAGTGCTTCACCATGGGGTGCACCAGTCCTCTTCGTCAAGAAGAAGGATGGGTTAATGTGACTTTGCAGTGATTATCATGAGCTCAACAAAATCATGAAAAAAAATTGTCCTTTACCACGAATTGATGACTTTTTTTTATCATCTACAGGGAGCACAATACTTCTTTAAGGTGGATCTATG